>OY970807.1:22948555-24194360 GCA_963853775.1 Xanthia togata
ATACCAAATCACAAGACAAACCTAACAACAAGCCTATAATTCATAGCATAGGTTGAGTTTCGGCATCGAGTACAAAGCTCAAACTGCGGCCAAGAAACTGGGCGTCCTAAATAGAGTGAAGCGATACTTTACGCCTGGACAGCTTTTAACCCTTTACAAAGCACAAGTCCGATCCTGCATGGAGTATTGCAGCCACCTTTGGGACGGCTCAGCTAAGTAACAACTTGCTGCGCTTGAACGCAGAGCTAAGAGGCTCATTGGCGACGTTAAACTGTTGGATGCCAAGCTTCACAGCTTGGCTCATCGCCGCAAGGTTGCCTGCTTGTCGGTCTTCTATAGATTGTACTGCGGCGAGTGTGCCCATTAACTCCACGACCTCATTCCACCGGCCCCCTTCTACCATCGGACATCTAGACGCACTGCAGGTTACCATCGCTACCTAGTTGATATTCCACCAACTCGCACTAAGCGTTTTCAAACATCTTTTATAATGCACACAGTAAAGGAGTGGAACTCTGCCTGCGTCTGTGTTTCCGAACACATACAACCCTAATATATTCAAAGTAAGAGTGAACAGGCTTCTTCTGGGTAAGCTCACTCCATCGTCGACTTTGTGTCTGTCTACCTCTGACCTAGACTAGTCAAGAGCAAACCCATCGTAAAATAAAATTTAAAAAAACTAGGGATGCATCGATACGCCTTTTCGCCGATACGATACCGATACTCTTATAAAAATATCGGCAATACCGATACCGATACGCTTACTGTGAATTGTGAATTATCAATTGTGGAAATTTCAAAATGATTCCATATCGCACTTTTGTGTTTTGAAGTTGACATGACTGCTGATTATTTTATTTCACTCAAACAACACGAATGTATGACAAATTCTAAGTTGTGCCTCGTATGCAACGAAATAGACGCGAGGCCAAAGCGGGCGGGAGAAGCAAGACACTCACAAGCGCGGGGTTTCCCCGAGCATAATTCATGCCTCGTTTGCAACGAAATAGACGAGACAACACGCTCGTTTACACAACATTTTTAAATTAAAAAGTATCGCTGAATCGGTCATAAAAATATCGTCGATACCGATATATCGGCTAACCCGAAGTATCGCCGATATATCGGTATCGGTATCGGATGCATCCCTAAAAAAAACACTGCAACTACCCGATATCTGGAGTCCATTGCCAGTCCCAGTACTTTTTATTAATAATTTTATTCCAATTCCAATTAATTTTGTATAGTTTTATGTAATTCAACATAATTTTATTATTGTATGTACTAGTATTATCCGATAACTTGTAAGTATAATTTGGTTATTAAATAAAAAAGAAATCTTTATGTCAACTTGCACACGCCAATATACCAACAAAAAAGTAAAAAGAACTTAATACCCGAATGAAAGCCTCCAGGCATAGAGGGCGTGCCCGCTTACATATAGCTATTAAGAGGGAACAGGGGCCGCGAGGAATTTGAAAAATAGGTATTTGAAGAAACTATTGCCGTCGCGCTGCGCCCGAAAAACTGAGTTAAACCCCGTAAAGTGCGATAGGGACAACTGCAGCTCAGACCGATTATATCACAAAAATTTTGACGAAAACGACCTTTGGCATTCTCCTTTTTTCTCCTCGAAAACTAAGCCGATTTAATAATTTTTTACATTAAAATTTTAAGAAAGAGTATGTCTAGGTTCCTATTATTTTCTTTTATGCTAAAAACTTTTCCGAATAAAATTAGTCTGGTAGTCCTCTTATCACGGCGGTAAAAATGGGGCATTTTTGTAATTTTTGGAGGGTCATAGTTTCCTTACTTATTAATTGCTAAAAAAAAGGAAATGACAGGGACATGCCTATAGAGACCCTGTTTTATAAAAAAAAATGACAGCTCTAGAGGCATTATTCAGGAAGAAAAACGGGAAATACGTTTGTATGGAGAAACGCGGGCCCTGTTCCCTCTTAAAGCTGTAACTGGGAAATCACAAATGATAAACTAGGACCATCGAAGTAAAAATAAATAAACAGTTAATTACTAATATCAACAACAAAACCCATTGTCAGCAAGACGACCAGTCACGACAAGCAGCACCCGTTCACGAGCATAACGCAAAGATCAGCCATCGCCATATTTAAGGGAAGGAGGCAACCCGACCCCCGAAGCTACCGCAAGCAGTGACATCTAAGAGAGCATGACGAACTTGCTGCCGGTTGCTCTGACAAGAATATAATCAATTTTCGAGGTCACTTGACGCGACAGCGCTACTAACTAGCTAACGAAAATTTATGATATAGGATGATATACCAAAGAATGAAAATTTTATGCTTTTTTTTCATCGTTTGTATGTTGATAATACATATAAGCTATGCTTCTGCTGAAACAATATTACAAATATTGTTGTTTGTAATATAATACAGAAAAAAACAATATGAAAACATGTCATTTACGCTGTAAAAATGTGCGAAATTCAATTCGCTTAAACTTCATTTTAGGGAAGTATTTTGGAAAAAAAGATGTACAAGCCTAGATAAATAAATACTGTCTAAATCCGAATATCAACATAATATGGTGGAAATATACTCAAATTTGCAAATGATTTAATTAATAAGTTTGTGTGGACAATTCAACGGTCGCCATGTGCTTAAGCCATGCTAATGTGTTAATTGATGGACAATCCTTTAAGAATATCAGAATGGGAGTCACAAGGTAACGATCGCCAGTGTCCCTTTATTCGTAATTATATTATAATTGCTAACTTACATTGTATAAACTGGCCTCCTGCCAAGACAAGCCCTAGGACGTTCACCTTCGATCGACCGGCGGCGGCGCCATGGCTGACCAATGCATACTATACATATATACATTCCTTAATTCTTAAACGACTCTTTTGCCATAAGTGTATTGCAATCTACCCTAGGTAGGCAGCTAGCGTAGGCTTCTAGTTTAAAGATTTAGAACTTTTCTATTGCAAACAGAATCGATTTCGATTTTGTGATCGATGGTGTGATGTGTGTGATCGACATCGGTTTCAAATCGCCGTTAGTGAAACTACGAGTAGTTGTACTTAGAAATAAATTATAGACACATCCCTAAGACGACCCTCTGACCAAAAACCTGATAACATTATTACCATTATCTGATATAGGGATCAAACCAAAGAAAAATCGAATCTATCTAGAATAGATATGAGCGCCGATGGCCAATTCCACGGCGGCGGCGTGGCCTGATTATTACCACAGCGGCGGCGGCGTCGCGGCGGCGCGGCGTGGCCGGCCGTGGGGCTTATTTTTTTTATATTTCTTAGAATAAACTTAAAAGGAACCATATTGTTGTTACAAAAAATAGCTTTATATTTCATTTTTGCCTCATTCGCACTAAAATAATTATAACAACACGAGTTACTGATACAAAAAATAAAAATCATGTAGGTATTTGTCGTATATCTTCAAGGCCGGACACTAACACGGTGGAGCATACAGTGGAGGTCTGCTCGGCTTGGGCAGAGCACCGCCGTGTCCTCGTGGAGGCGATCAGTGGCCTGGACAAGGGCCGAACGCGAGAGATCCCCCTCTCGCGTTCGGCCCTTTTCCAGGCCATGGTATGGAGCGAGGGCATGGGAGGCCGTCACCTCCTTCTGCGAAGCAGTAATGCTCGCGAAGGAGGAGGCGGAAAGCGTGTGGGAGAGGCAAAATTCGCGCCCTCACGCGCCTAGCCGCCGCAGGAGGAGACGCCCTGGGCGTCGGGAATCGATTGCCGATTCTCGGCCACCGTAGACGCGGGCTTGCGGCAGGTGAGCAATAGATAGATATCGACGGCGCGTTGTGTTCCACGCGCGCCTCAAAGAGATGTCAGCAATTGAAGGGGTCTGATAGGGGATTTATATGTTCGGATGAAATCTCCTAAATATTATGCCAAAATAGATATATTATAAACGTAAAACCGGAAAACGTGCGGGAATCGATGGAAAACATTTTTTTTCCATACATTGCAATCAATTTACTCAAATTACTCCTAAAATTAGGATTTAATCGAAAAATCTATGAAGGTACTTTCAATTTAGATTATTAAATATAAGTAGCACAATTCACATTGGCATCATTTGTTTTTCAAAAATCTTGAAACTATATTTTTGTAGTCCTATGTCCAAGTCGATTCATTGTGCGACGGCGGCGCGCCGCAAACTCCACTCGGCGATGACGCGTCGACATAAACTCACGGCGACGGCGGCGCGGCGCTCATATCTAATCTAGAATCCTCCCAGGACCCCATGCTCACAGTCACGCTTGCGATCACTGAGTACGATATTATCTAAGTAATCGAATCGAACGCCAGATGGGTACCGTACGTCATCATAACTAATAAAGTTAAACTCCCGAAGGCCGAGGTTACTACCTACATACCAGCCCATGCTATTATCAAACGTTAATCAAATTACTGCCCTATTGTGTAGCAATATGATCCATAGATAAGCTGATAAGTGCAAAATAATCCGAAAAACAATTGAATAAAACACCGTTTTGTAGTAATCCAAGAGAATTTATTACCATCGATATATCGATATTCAGTCTTATCTGAGCGTTACAATTTGATTTTAATCACATGAGTTGTTTTGCGATAAAATTTCCACGATTTATTACTGTGGTTTATTGTTAGATGGTTTGAATTGATTTATGGAGTGCCAATCGATCTTGGTAGCTCAGGGGGCGCGGGTTCGCCCTGGGCGTCGGGAATCGATTGCCGATTCCCGGCCACCGTAGGCGCGGGCTTGCGGACGGTGAGCAATGGGTTGTGTTCCACGCGCGCCTCAAAGAGATGTCTGCGAATGAAGGGGTCCGATGAGACCATTGCCTGCCGGGGTTGCGGGAAAGTCCGAAAGGGATACCGTGGCCCCCTGGCATTGCACAGGCAAGAGAAGGAACACGGGTGGGTTTTAGTCAGTAAGAGTCTGACACGCCCTCCCGCTCCACCCAGAGCGGGAGGAGTCATTTGATGATTTCCCATGCAAAAAAAAAAAAAAAAAAAGGGCGCAGGTTGATAAGGCATATTGATGCGAATGTGACAAATCCAGTATATTTACAGTGCGTTATCTCTTTCACCACCTGCCAGGATTTGCTGGTCTTTCTAATCATGCCTACCATTTAAAAAAATGTAACATTACATGTCTTAATGCTATTTAATTTCATCACCACTGCTCTTAACATGAAGGAAATCATCGTGAGGAAACCGGCATGTCCTAGAACCAAAATGTCGAAGATATCTACCAACCCGCACAAGGCCCGCGTGGTGGATTTCGGCCCACTCAGAGAGAGGCTGATTAAGCTTATGTTAATGCCTTTCAATTATATTGAGGTATAGATAACAACAGTTGCCACTGCACGGAGTTGACATTACAGATATCAGTAACTGCAATCTCACGGAGGTTAGGTGGCACTCGATTATTATTATTATCATTAAATAAATTACCGTCGGCTACTAATCTATCTTTAGTATAAATAACTGTGTATTCTAGGTACCATAACGCTTGTTGGACTTGTCATATTATTATGAGTACGTAAGCAACCATATGAAAACTGAGTTTCGTATGCTCTTTAGACTTTAGGGAAAGACGTCTCATGCCCGTTTTCGCTAACGCTAACACTAGGCAGCATAAATGAATGCCGAAATAAAAGCGCGCAGTTGGATTTTCAACTTTCAGTGCTGAGCCGAGCATTCTTGTTGATAAAACTAACTATAAATAAGGTACGATTATCAAAAAAAACAAACAAAAATTAAGTTTTAATTTCATTATCTCAAAGTTGTTAGCTGTTACAGTTTCCTACGAAACTGTTAGCTATTAGTTGATAATTTGTTATACAGGGTGTTTGGCGCATGGACCGACACAATTTTTTCAGGGATTTGGGAGGTCATTAGCTAGGTTCTACCCATACACCCTTTGTCCCAAATGTCACGGTTGGTTACATATGATTATTTTTTTTAAATGAAAAAAATTCCCAAAATGTGTCCTTTAATTTGAAATAACTTTTTTGTTTGTGGGTGTAGTGGCACACAACAAATTTTGTTGCATTCTCCAAAGTCCTTTAAATCTAAAAACATCTTTGTTTTATACAACTGGTTTCAAGAAAATTCCTTACAAGCTTCCAAAGTTAATTTTTGTATTTAATGAATGAAATTTTACAACTTCTAAATTAATTATAAAAAAAAACTAAAAGCTATTTTGAACTTAGCTAGAACCTAGCTAATGACCTCCCAAATCCCTGAAATAATTGTGTCGGTCCATGCGCCAAACACCCTGTATAACTACTGAAGAAGCGCCAAAATGTTTGTTTAACACCAATAAGCTCTATGACAACATAATAAGGCGCTAAATGATAATGTTTGCTTAGTCAATCAAGCGGTACTTACTGAATAAACAGAAAACTAGTTTTATGGTCAATTGAAAAGAAAATATTCTATCAACAACATTTACAGACATATGATTTGGCAGGTAAGTTATTGTTACTTATAAGAGTTGTCAACGACTAGAATCAATTATTATATTTTTTTTTGTAAATGTTGACGTTCATAAGTGCCTTTTTTGTGCCTAATTGAAATAAATTATTTGACTTTAACCCTACTCTAATAATATGAATAGTATAGTATCCTGCTATAATAGAGGCCTAAATACTACTATATTTTTATTTCAATACAAAATGGCGAGATGATCGTAATAGGACCACTAATATCATAAATGGTATTTTGTAACCTTAATTTAGAGTGTAAAAATAATTACGAGATATAAAAAAAAAACCTGTTATTAAAGGTTCATAGTAGCAAAAAAAATGCATTTAAAGCCTCGTGCAGACTGCGACGCGACGCGACCTTAACAAAGAAAACTTCACGGTAGAACAATTACCGATAAGAATAAAAATGTTTCTGAAACATACCTACAATATTTTTTTTCGTTATCTTCTATATTTTTACAGGCAATGGCTTCGAAAATACTATACTTATTTGATATAAAAAAAGTTGGCAACCCAGTGTTACTGTTAGCATGTATCATCCAACTGCTGGCCAAATACCTCTCCCCATGACTTCCAGCTCTCAGCAGCCATGTAACTTAAACGGAATTTATCCTGCGATAGTGAAATAGGCCGAAATACAATGAAACTTGCTGGTAGACTAGCTTGTGTGACCCGCTGCAAAAATATAAGGGGTCACGATTCAATCATTGAAATTAAAAGATTACTTATTGATAAGATTTCGATTGATAAAAAAGAAACCGGAATGTTCTGCTTATGATATAATATTTGGAATGTAATTGTTATGATACGGATGTATAATGCAATCAGCTTTTATTGCAATCTGCGTGTCAACACATCTAGATTGATGTTGCATGTTTGCATTTTTTAGGGTTCCTTAGTAAGTATGGAACCCTTATAGTTTCGCCATGTCTGTCTGTCTGTTCCGCGGCGTAGCTCAGAGACTGTTAGTACTAGAAAGCTGTAATTTGGCTCTATGGGTATACATATTAATCACGCATTTTGATGTGACGTCACATAGCCTATAACAGCGGAAGATTAAGACGCTTCCAACGATTCATTTGTCAAATTATAATGAGCAGTTTAGAAGTTAAACATAATACAAATACCGGTCAAAATCGTATCCTCCTTTTTGCTTCGCTGTAGTCGGGTTAAAATGGCAAAAAGTATCAATCACCTGACACTGTAAGTATTTTAAGACAACACTCGTAACATGTAATGGTCTGGGGGCCAATTCTCGATTTTCGCCATTTATCTCGAGTTCGAGATCGTAAGTCTATCTCTATGTCTATTAAAAATATCTCTATCTCTACCAAAAAATGTCGAATTGAGCAGAATTCCGTATTCTCAGTCAAAATAGAAATAAATGTCACGAAAATATCGAGTCGAGTGAAGATAATGTTACCATTATGAAGAACCGCACGTTCCGTTTTAGGTAGCTATGAGTTAATGAATGATTTTGTTTTAAAACGCTGACTAAACCTAATTATTTAAGTATAAAACGAAACGTTTAGTGTAAAAATAATAAGTTTGACAAATTGACAGTTGACTGTCTGTCAGTATCAGAATTTGCGCCTTTTTGCGGTTCCTTCAAAACATTTGTTATGTTTACATGTACTCTGTGTTACATCATTATAGGGTGCTGTTTTACATTTCACAATTTTTACATAAGTAATTTAGGTATTTTAGGGTTTAGCGGGAGACATCATTTGATGATTTCCCACCCAAAAAAAAAAAAAAAAAAAAAGGTATTTTAGGGCAATTAGTATTTTTGGTGGGTAAGGTTAGTTTTGTGAACAGTTATACATGAATAATAAAATTATGAAGCAGACGATTATTTACCTTCGTTTTCAGGTCTATTTTCGTGGTATCCTGAATTACAGGAGCCAATAGATCTATTTGAACCCTTATTAAATCTTTATCTAATCTGAAGTTTTTAATGACTTCTGTTTCGCTCAAGTCGTAAATATCGACGGTGGGATAAGTGCGCCGTCACCGTGTATTGGCCAGTTGCTCGCCACTTTCCAACAACTCCGAGATAAAAATGCTAATAAACTCGTCCATCTTTCAGTGGTTTCAAGTCCAATCGTGGGTACACAAATTACAGAGTCATAAATCAAAGAGTATAAATCGAATTTCCAGTAGGTATGAGATGCCAAGCCGTATTTTATTTAAAAATTAAAGAAAAGAAAACACAGTGTACAATCCAAAACTCAACGAATTCACTCAGAAATGACGTATCTCTACAATCGACATGACATCTCTACTGCTCAGAAGCACTCGACATGAACTCTAACGTTAGCCTTCGACAAATGTCGAATTCGACATCCCCAGAATAGAAACTTTTAAAATTTGTCGATAAAATGACGTCATTAGAAATTTTTGTCGAGTTCGACACCATCTCTAAAATCGAGAATTGGCCCCCTGGCCTTTGAATCGTTGAGTTCCCTTCAAAATGGTTGAGCTAAACGGTGCTGATCCATGCGTCATGTTCGTGAACGGGCGCCATCAGTAGGGACTGGTCATCTCTTATCTGCCACGGCTTATTTTAATTTTTGAATTGTTTTTTTTATTTTTTATTACGGACGCTTTTTACGTACACTTCTTTCTACATTGTTCTCACATGTATAATTTCAACATGAATGATGTAAACAATATTTTGTAAGATTTTTTTTTTTTTTAAACGAGTGTCCGTGGAGTTTCTTGCCCGTTCTTCTCCATAGGAACCTACGCTTTGGAATGGGCAACTAGCTTCATATTTCTGACTAACTGACTCCTTGACAATTCAAAAGTGCCTGTAAATGGTTTAATTGAAATAAATGCTTTGAGTTTGAGTTTTGAACTAATATTAAATGCAGTTGATGTGTCCGAAACTACCTGAACTAATTTCCGAAACTTTTTAAAATGCACAAACAGCGAAAAAAAATCGGTACTGTAATGTGTTAAATTACTGACTATCTAATGCTCTTTATGGGGGCAGAAAATTAAGAACAATTTTGCCTGAACCCTGTCAATTTCGCATATCACAACCGTACCAGAATAATAAAGTGATCTTATAAAGGTTCCTCACTTTTTTGAAGTCTTCAATTAATCCATCAAACCAGCTAAATTAACGTCAGAACAGGATTCCGCATCCAGTTCCCGTTTGATCCACCAGACTTCCTTATTTAGATCGCTGATAAAACCTGCAGTGTGATATCAGCTTCGTCGAATATCTTAAAGATAAATAACGTTTCATTTAGCACGTACCGATAAGGCAACACTATCAGCCAATGTCAATGACTTTTATTCCTGAATTCGTGTTCAAGGTTGAGACAGATAGGTAAGATTGTCGAAGATGTTTTTATCGACACAGAGATTGTTTGATTCGGTCAATAGCTTATTGAAATGAGCGAACGAATGAAAAAGCGGTATTTTATTTTGTACTGATAGGTGCTAAATAAAGGACCTGGAACTTAGCATAAGCATTTATAATCATTCTATAACTCCCACTGCTGAGACCGGGACACACACCTCTCTATGACAAGGAAACATTTAAAGCATACCATTGGACATAAATATTATACTCTAGGATTTAAATACATTGTAATGTTTTGCATGTCAAATGTCTGACTTTGTATTAGGAACTTATTATTGACTATAACACCGACACTGTACCAATACTTATTGCAAATAATGATTATGATTATGATGATTAAGGAGTGGGCCGTCATGTCTTCGAATTTTTAGTTCTTAGACATGCTGGTTTCCTCACGATGTTTTCCTCCACCGTTTTGAGAGCATTGGTTATGAAATAAATTACATGAATTAGGTGATAAATATTTTTGTTAGCCACCACAGCTTTTGAAATGGTATTTTAATTGTTCCTTATTCGGTATGGATTGCAAACGATGTTCTGTTGAGTCATAGCGCCAGTAGCTTTAAATGGCAGTAATATTTCAAGAATAGGTACCTACCTACCTACACTAAGTTTGGTCTAGAAAAGTTAGTTTTTGGTCACTTTTCCTCCGCATTCGAAAACAGATATCAGTTTCCGAACATTTTCCTTGATGAAGAGTAGCTTCACTTTTGAAAAGACAATGTTGACACCACACCGTCATATAATTGGCATTAACAAAATTACAGTAATTTTCTATGCCACTTAACCGCATTATCCTATGATACCTATGCCTAGTTTTCTCTTTGTTAATGACACAGTCATTTACAAGGGCAACTACATAAGTATTCAGTAGTTTAAACAAGGAAAAGATTCGTTCAGACAGCATTTTTTTTAGGTTACTAACATTATGGGCCCACAAGGCGACTTTAATCAAGCGCTTCGACAGCGCGTTTTCTGCCTTGAAAACGCAGCGCTAGTTGCGTATACGCGCGTCGATTCGATGGCGTGAAAACAACAGAGTGAGGCCTTATGGTGCTATTAATGCGCGTTGCATTGTGTCTATTTCCATTTAACTCTTACATTAGCGTACCGTACACGTGCAGTTTAAAAAGTTTAATTCATTTGTTCATCTCTATCGGTGCGTTTTTAAACGTCTGGACTTCGGCCAAGATACGCATAGCGCGGACAAGCTCGTCTTACGTATTGGATCGAACTATTCTTGATCTACTACTAAGTTGTTTTGACAAAAATCCGCCTGCAACTATTCATCTGCAGTTGTACTGAAGAATTCCTTAAATCAGGCTAGGACTAACCTAACTATGCTGGGCATAGCCCTCTTTACATATAACCGCTGCCCGATCCAGCATTGCTTCTCTTATACTTTGTTGAGAACTAAACACACAAATGTTCAAAGTGCTCATTCTCAGCCTTATTTGAATAAATATTTTTAAAACGAATTGCTCCAACAGGAGATATTGATGGAGAACACTCCATTAATATCTTTTGCTAACATTTTCGTAGGTCGGGCAATGTGTTATCGGGTTTTTCTATCAGGAATTTCTCAGTAGCAGTCCGGGAGTCTGGATTTGTTCCCGGTTGATGGCAATAGGCTCGTCCCCTATTACATGGGACTTAAACTTAACTGACGAATTGTGGGTGTAGATACTACCTGTAATGTGTAATTTTGGGTACACATATTATTATGAGAAACATAACATGAAATGTAACATACGTTGAAACGAACATGTTGCATCGCAAATATTTGGACGGCGTGTTCGTTTCACAAATGTATACCCACCATTGTTATATCCAAATCTGAAACCCGACTTCCATTTTGTTGCAGCATCAAAACCCTGTACGATAACGTAGACGTGGTGACAGTGAGAGAGAACACAGAGGGTGAGTACTCCGGCATCGAGCACGAGATCGTTGACGGAGTGGTGCAGTCCATCAAGCTGATCACCGAGGAGGCTTCCATGAGGGTCGCGGAGTTCGCCTTCGTGTACGCCAAGGCAAACAACAGGAAGAAGGTCACGGCTGTGCATAAGGCTAACATTATGTGAGTATTGAAGGCTTAGACATAAGTTCTATCCATGGTTTTGGACTCCATGCTACCCATACTTACTTAATATTAAAAATGCGAAAGTAAATCTTATCTGTCTGTTACCTTTTCACGCCATAGCACCTAGTAAAAAATAATGAAATACAAAATACACGCAGACAAAGTCGCGGGCAACTAGGTCCACGCACGCCCACGGCTTCTTTTTTTGTGAAA
This sequence comes from Xanthia togata, assembly GCA_963853775.1. NCBI lineage: Eukaryota > Metazoa > Arthropoda > Insecta > Lepidoptera > Noctuidae > Xanthia > Xanthia togata. The sequence goes on from OY970807.1 coordinate 22,960,725, forward strand.
GATTCGCCATTTTAAGTATATACTTACCATGATGGGCCATGAAACACAGAGGTTTTTGATGTGAGAAGACAATAATTGGTTGGTGTAATTGAATGAGAAAACTAGTTCTAGTGTGATTTTGGTGGCATATTTTATCCAGTCTGCCATTTTACTGTTGTCACAGATAGCTCGCGGCCCACGATCTTCTTACAATGTACGTGAATAATTGAGTTAAAACCGTTTACTCTATTACACAGTTTTATTCAATAGCAAATAGAATGTTAATCAGTGACACACTTAAGAATATTTGTCATTCTAAAACTAACCTACTTTACTTAGTTTAAAGTTAGCATTTACTTGACGTTGTAATCTACCACTTCATATAAAGGAATGTTTAAGTGCCACATAATATTACACTACAGAGAATGTCACGTGACGTATTGGCTGGTAACGAAACGGTGTCAATTTACTTTTCACATATTCTATTTAATTGTTTTAAATGTAGCTCCCGTGACTGGTCCTCTGTTGCACTTGCAATGCAAGGCATTATTACAATTGCCGTATTTTTAAAAAAGTTCTCGCATTCTAATCGACTTATCAATTTAAAGTTGTACAGACGCCAGCAGGTCAACCTACCCGAAACTGTAATATTTTCCCAATCAACTTTGAACCTCATACTTTAGTGATAAAGTTGAAAATCTATTAAAGAAATTTGACAGATGTAGTAGGTTGATGTGCTGGCGTCTGTACAAGGATCTTATGGCACGTGGCCAAAATCGGAACTAAAGCCGCCATTTTATTTTTTTTCAATACAATTTTACATATTTATACCAACAGCGCCTCGTCCTTGTCATTCTTGCGCCAAAAGACCCTTGAAATCATGTATAATCCTTTCACACTTATTTCACCTCTGATTTTGCATCACTGTCACTCAATACAATATAGTTGCTGTTGGGTTACTGCCACTGACAAGTCTGTCAAAATTACAGTGATCTTTATTTTCGTTGCAATAAGGTTACTTGATGATCCGGTAGAGAACCAAAGTTGTCGAAATAGCTCACAGGCAAGCTGAAGTGGCTATGGGCCGGCCATATTATCCGTAGAACCGATGACCGTAGGGGTAGACGTGTTCACTATTGCGGCGATAAATCCCCTCTTTGAGGAGTGGCTGGACCGTACTTGCGTGTTGTCTGTGAAATAAAATATGTTGGAGAAAGCAGCGGTTTCATGAAACTGATACCAGGCGGTCTACCTAAACTATAAAAATCTAATTTCTTTCTAAATTTTTACGGCAAGATCTTTACAGAATAGATCGTCAGGTGGAATGACTGCCCAGAGGGTCACGGCCACCCGGCTGGTCCGGGGATACCGCACGGTCTCCGGTGAGGCGGCGAGCCTCTTTGCCGGATTGGCGCCATAGGAACTGGAGGCAAAAGTCCTCGCGCATATTTGGGAGTGGCGCGAGGAGGCGAAACGCCGGGGCTTGACTCCGATGCCGCGAGAAATCGCGGCATAGCGGACAGAGCTCCGACGGGATCTCATGGCGTCATGGAGAGTGCGATTGTCGCAACCCAGTGCTGGGCACGCCACTATTGTGGCGATAAGTCCCCTCTTTGTTGAGTAGCTGGAGAGGCGCCACGGCGTCCTCACCTTCCGCCTGACGCAGGTCCTCACCCGACACGGCTGTTTCGGATAAGGCGGGAGGAAACGCCCGGGTGTCATCACTGCGTGGATCGCCCGGAGGACACGGTGGAGCATACGGTGGAGGTATGCCCGGCTTGGGCAGAGCACCGCCGTGTCCTCGTGGAGGCGATCGGTGGCGGGGATCTCTCGCGTCCGGCCCTGGTCCAGGCCATGGTACGGAGTGAGAGGACATGAGAGGCCGTCATCTCCTTCTGCGAAGCAGTAATGCTCGCGAAGGAGGAGGCGGAGCGCGTGAGGGAGAGGCAAATTTCGCGCCCTCACGCCCCTAGCCGCCGCAGGAGGAGACGCCCTGGGCGTCGGGAATCGATTGCCGATTCCCGGCCACCGTAGGCGCGGGCTTGCGGACGGTGAGCAATGGATAGCTCGCCGTCCGGTAAGGACCAGGCCCGGGTCGACGACGCGTAGTGTTCCACGCGCGCCTCAAAGAGATGTCAGCAAGTGAAGGGGTCCGATGAGACCATTGCCTGCCGGGGTTGCGGGAAAGTCCGAAAGGGATACCGTGGCCCCCTGGTATTGCACAGGCAACAGAAGGAACACGGGTGGGTTTTAGTCAGTAAGAGTCTGACACGCCCTCCCGCTCCACCCAGAGCGTCATTTGATGATTTCCCACCAAAAAAAAAAGGGGTAAACGTGTTCTTCAGAGGAGACCGCGAATCGGCAAACGTAAAGTAGGACGTCCTCAGGCTAGGTGGAGCGACGATCTTCGCAGGGTGGCTGGTAGCAGCTGGATGAGAGTTGCCGAGAATCATGTTGAATGGCGTGCAATTGTAGAGGCCAGCAGTGGACTGCTGAAGGCCAATGATGAAGAAGGTTACTTAAATAGGTAAATGAAGGTTATTTGGGGGTAACTGCTGTCAGAGGTAAAATAACTGGAAGGACCGTATAAAATCTCTTGGCGCTTGAATTACAGGGCGCTGTTGGTAAACATTTTAATGTTTTGTGAATTTGTAAAGTAGAAGAATTAGCCTTCATATGTTAAGCGCCATGTTTTATAAAGTGTCGTGTGTTAATTCCAGGCGTATGTCAGACGGTCTGTTCCTGCGGTGCTGCCGCGACGTGGCCAACAAGTACAAGGAAATCAAGTTCGAGGAGCGCTACCTCGACACCGTGTGCCTCAACATGGTGCAGGACCCGGCCCTGTTCGACGTGCTGGTCAGTTCATTATCTATACCTATACTTATTATAAATTAAAGACGCTTTTCGTGTGTGTGGCTGTGTGACCACGTTCTTCTAAACTACGTAACGGATTTTGATTGGTTTTCACCATAATTTAGAGTTTCACGTACTAGTTCTTATTATAATGATTATAGAGTTTATAATACATATTTTGAAGTTACCCCAAAACAAATAAAGAGAAAAAAATATATCTTAAGTTAAAGTTTTAATGCATGCATGCATGTTTTAATGGTTTTATGTGTACTCCAATCTGTATTTAAGATTCCGTCCAACTTTCTCACATCATCCTACTTTGAAATGTTCCAGGTGATGCCTAACTTGTACGGTGACATCATGTCTGACTTGTGTTCGGGTCTGGTCGGAGGCTTGGGCCTCACACCTTCGGGCAACATCGGCAAGAACGGCGCGCTATTTGAGTCCGTAAGTATTGTATTCAACATTGACGAGTGGAGAAAAAATGTGGTCTTGTGAACGGTGGAAGATTGAAAATATTTGGGCGATTGGTCCAGGATCATATGACCGTTTTCACTCAAAACAACTAAAAGAACGCCTAAATATTATGACACTGTTAAATATTCAACCTTCGGTCCTAAAAACGCTTTGTTGGATTTTCAACGCTTGGGGCATTGAAAATAAAAGAAAACGTTTTTTTAAGGCATTCATTTTGGTGACGATGTATTGGATAAATAGGCAGGTTTTTGGATGCTTAATGTCTTGCACTGGATAAAGAATCCTATGATAAATGGCAGAAAAGAACCCAAAGTGTAATTCATTATGACTAGAGATCGGATATTCGGATGCATATTTACCTAAAGTTGAGGTGTTGGCTATTATGGAAAGCACTTTTGTATCGAAAAAATCCCGGGATTCCGGGATCGAGAGATTTAGAGTTCTGATTATAGAATTGAATGTATATTTACTTACGTTCAGGCGTTGGCTATTATGGAATGCACTTTTGTATCGATCGCAAAAATCTCGCAATTCCGGGATTGATACATTTTGTACTTTTTTACTATAAAAATGCTAGCTACTGTTGTAAAGTAGGTTGCCAAATTGGCACAGCACACAGTGACAAACAACTTGGTGCCTTGAGTTTCATTAAAAAATGTTTACAGTAGGTATACATTTTTATGTTAACACCGCATAAATAACCTTCACAAGAGGGCTGACAAGTCGTTTCCATACCATGTATCCGATTAGTTTTGCATTCCCGGATTTTATTGAATTCCGGGATTTAAGTTAAGAAAAAATAAATTAAGAAGCCACTTCCATAATTTCTTAGCCAAAAATTAACTTTGGGTAAATATGCATCCGAATATCCGATCTCTAATTATGACTTAGCCACAAAATAACTTTTCAGCGAATCATACATAAAAGATGGAGGAATGGAATTCGCAGTCTCAGCTAGATTAGGATTCCATTTTACACCTCAGGTTGAAAACCCTCAAAATCGATTGCCGTGTTAAAAATAGCAGAAAATAATTATGTCAAAATTGAGTTCATACAAAATTTTACTCGATAATACAAATAGTAAAGTCACCTTGAAAGTTTCAAGGACTGTTTTTATTTTGGCAAAGCAAACAATCGAAGCTGTTCATACAATCAGTTGAATTGTTTATAATATTGCCGTGTTTTATAGTGAAGTGAAACACGTATATCTGAGTCTATAGTATCTGTAATAAAATCTCTATCTGAGACAAATGATAAAATATATTAAATAGTTTAAATTACATACAAATGATAATAATATATGAATAAATTGTCAAATTATAATTGACAAAGATTGGGGAAGTGCCCCTGTGCATAAAAGTATTTAAAATTTCGCGGGTTTTATCGAATCTATGGTATAGTGTTAAAATCATTCATTCATTCAAGTGTTTTCAGCTATAAACAAAACAAACTTGGAAAGATAAGTTGTTTCAAATTATTGAGTTTGAACTAACAGGTGTGGGTTCCATGTTCTAAAAAATCGTTTTTTTTGATCTGGCTATAACCGCATGACGATTTTAAAATTAAACCGTTACATGTGAATGTTTGTTTCTTAACCTGATAATTATAAATTATGATTATGTGAACTAATACATACCTATAAATGTGAATGTATAAACACTAAAATATTTTTTTTTTGTTCTCACTACATGTGTATGTTAACTGGAATCTGGCATTATTGCATGTGCGCCTGATATCTGAAAAAATAAATAAAATGAAAGCTCTTTCACAAATGTCAGTTTTTTACAATATTCTATTTCATAAAACAGTCAGAGAAGCTGCTAATAGAGAGCTTTCAAATATTTCTCAAAAATGATTCATTTGTGTGCAGAGAATGCCACTACAGTGTATACTATATAATAAAATGATGATTACATATCATCATTTTATTTTTCTGTATTAAATGTTAATTTATGTTTCTACTTTATGTTCATTCATGATTGATGCATGGTATGGCTAGTAGTGACATGTACGCAAAATTAAAAAAAAAAAAAAACTATTCACACATTTCCGGGTTCCGAAATTTTTTGTATCCCTCTCTCTCTCTGACAATGAAATGTCTCGATAGACTGTTATGTGTTTGATAACTTTGAATAAAAACTATGAAGAACCCTGAATAATGGAGAAAGACTGGAAAACTATTGTCTAATGTACTGTTCAATTAAAGCTATACAATTTGGTTATTGTGAGAGAGTTCCTCGACCGACAAGACTCATAGGCGGGAATAGCCAGGCAATTTATCGCATTCACGTGTTCACACTAGCCGAGAAACACAATTTTATGCGGTAAGGTCCAGAGTCGCCAGTAGATTTTTTTTAACTGTGTTTTTTTTCAATTCACGCAGACGCTGTAAATTCAGTTTTCGAGACGCGAGTACTTTTACACGAGTTAACTTTTTTTATTCAACTCAAGAACTTTATTTACCCTTATCGTGTAAATGTAAACTAAGCATTATGATATTTAATTCCTGGCTATGCGCTACACATCCAAGATTGTCTTCTTTGTACCATTAAAATAAACATCCCATGTTAAGAACAACTGCAATGTTTTCAACTAACACATCTCTTTGAAACTAATCCTGATTATGGTGCAACTAAATTGCGGTCGATCGATTTCAGATCGATTCAATGTACAACGGTCAACTTACAAAAATCTTTACCATACTTAGAACCTTGTCACATTATGCGATGCAAATGTCGACGTCAAAAATGTGAAATTTTCGCAGACAGAGTATAGCATTAGTCACACAAAAATAATGAGACAAGAACACACTTATTACATCGAGCTAACAAGATCAAACAAACTTCTTGTCTGACCCCAGTTACTAGCCAACAACTGGGGCTCAAACGGTTGTCACGGTACGATGTTTTGGAGCGTGACTACATTCTATCACTAATTTACAAGTGACTGTTAAAGATCACTATCTCTTATGGTATACGCTGACAGCTAAACCATAATCAAAGCTACGGACGTTTTAAACCAATTGACACGTAACAAATTTAATGTGACAAAGTCCAAAAATGATCAACATTCATTTACGTAAGGCGTTCATCATCGACTATCGAATATAATATTGCCTTGATTAATATCTATCGCCCGCAATAGAGTTGCACCTCTATATTTATTTCGACACCATAATAACCTCGCCATGTTTTCTAGGTACACGGTACAGCGCCCGCAATTGCTGGTCAAGACCTCGCCAACCCGACAGCACTTCTTCTTTCAGCTGTAATGATGCTACGTCATATAAAGCTGACCCAACATGCCGATAAAATAGAACGAGCTTGCTTCAGGGTGCTACGGGAGAGCAAAGTCCTCACTCAGGACTTGGGAGGGACCTCAAAGTGTTCCGAATACACGGCGGAAATTATTAAGTATTTAGACCAACCTGAGCAGTAATGAAGGGGCTGTGGTTGAATCCATCATGAATGGACTAGGTTTAATGTTGATAACGTTCTTTTTTTTCTACGTTTTATTTTACTTTCTCATATTATTTTATAAAATATGTTATTGTTATTGATAACCGCATTTAATTATGCAGTTTTTATTTTTATTTTGTTGTTTTTTTTTATTTTTTATATATTTATGAATTCTTTAATCGACATTGATTCACTAGTCCTGTATCAAAATGGTGATTGTTGTGTTAGGAGTTAGTTCAATTATTAGATCAAATTGTTGACCTACTTAGTAGTAAGCGTAGAGTTGATTGACTGAGGTACTGGTAAACTATACTGTTAGAAGAGTAGCACTCGAAAAATGGTAGACAAAAATGTCCTCAACACATCTTTCGCAAAGAAATTATTAGCTCGCAATGAACACCCACAATTGAATGCTCGTGGCTTTACATAGGCTTTCTTTCAGCGTCAATTCTGCACGCTTAGTATGACCACAATAGAAACGAGGTTTGTCGACGGAAGAATAGACAAAAATGACAGATAAACAATCACAATTGGTAATTTTGTCTATTCTTCCGTCGACAAAACCCGTGTCTATGGTTGTTATGCTACGCGGGCTAGACAGAAACCGTACTACACTATGCCCTAGTCAGATTAAAGTACACATATATAAGCTTTACTGCACAAGCAAACTTGTGACGGGAAGCGATTCTTTCCGTCTCATCTTTCTGCTTTTAAATAAACTAAGTACAAGTAATTTTGTTTTTTATCTCAGTCAGTCAACTCACAAACCGGTGTAACTGCCAAAGAGTATAATCTATTCCAAACGTATCTGATGGAAGTGTAAACAAACCCTTTACAGGTTATATTCTGACGCAATCACTCACTAAAGGGAACTAGTAACACATTCATCTGTATTTAGAAAGTTTCGACTTTATATCTCACCACTTCTCCAACTTTATTGTTCGAATAACATTATCGTCAACGAAAATTCGAGGTTATAAATTTAACCTCAATATTGTCAAATGAAGAACGTCTTTATGGTGATTTAAAATTAGAATTGTGTGTTTAAGTATTCAATAATCAAAGCAAAGCACTCGATTTGTAAGTAGCACTACAAATTGGCACCCACAGCAACGTTTTCTGATCAATTTGTTTACATTTTCATCAGATATTTTTGAAACAGACTATAGTTAAACATTGTAATTTATTTCACTATTTATGAACATTCCGTTTTGTAGAACATAGATCTGCTCATTTATATTATATTTATTGATGATTTTTTGTTGATATTAATGATACAAATTATTCCCTCAAGATGAGATCTTGGTGGGAAGTATATATCGTTTTTATTAAGGGACGAAAGAGTGAATTTTGCACTTATTCGCTTGCTGTTAATATCCACATAAATGATCAATTAAATAAACATTAGGCCATAACAACCGATTAGATTGTAGAATTTAATTTTATGAACTATAAGTTACCATTGCAGTTTTTTGTAGTATACAATGTGTTATGAATTAAAAAAAAATGACATTAAGCGAAAGGTCCGGTCGGTTTCTCCGAAGGGTTCACAAAGGTGTATCACTCGCATTTCGCCAGTTTTAAGTTCCATGTTATTAAATATTAATACTGGCAAATCAGTATTATTGGAGTATTCTTTGATTCGAATTCTTTATAAGATTACACAGCATGTCAATCGATGTTGAACTTTAGTTCTTTCGCATTTGATTAAAAATAATGTGAAGACAATATTATGTGTATTGTAGTGAGATTGTTAGAGCAACAGGAACATAGGAAGTTGTGATATAATCGGCTGTTTTATTTGCAGTATTTTAGTTCAATTTACAATGTGATACGGTGAGGTTGACAAATACACTGCTTCAAGGATCATTTGGCGCTCGAATGACGTTGACAAGGCGCTGTTGGTAAACACAAAACTTGTGAAATGTATTAAAAAAACAAGATGGCGGCGTTCATTCCGGCCACGCGTCAAAAGAACCTTAAACCGATAAACAATCTAACGAGTTGTCGTCGACGTTGATGCGGTTGTGTATATATCGCAGTCATCTGGTTGAATCTGCTATTTGATTGAATGAAGAGCGCGTTCATTAAATGCCGGCATCCAATTAAATAGCCGAAAGTCAACTAGCCAAGTCATTGAGCACATTGTTTAACCAGATGGCCGAATGGCGTGTAGTCATTTAGTTAAACTGGGTGAAATAGGTTAGGGTTGAACTATGACCAACCGCGCGCGAGCCGAGCGAGCGCTATTTCCAAGTTGCTCGCAGATATGTTTTCACCATTTGAATCACTTGGCTGAGTCTTGGTGAGTCATCTTCAAAGGGCTGACTTTCAATACGCCAAGTTGTTAAACGTTGAATGATACTAATTCAATTAACTATCGGCCTAGGCGTCCAATTAGCTGGCTAATTTAACCAGATGACTGCGACATATACGTGATGTTTTTTTAAAAAGTAAATCAAGGTATTGATAGTTTTAAAGCATTCCTTCATTCCTCATGTAATGTAAGATCCCAGGTAAAACAAACCAATGCAGCTCCTTGCTTTGCCATAATTATCTTTGAATTTAGTAGGCTAATTATATTTAATATTTATTGTGTGTCGCAATTTTAAATAGTTTTATCTTACTACTAGGTCGGATCTTATTAACTGACAATAAAAAATAAAAGATTCCGACGAACTAAGAACCTCCACACCGTTTTTTGAAGTCGGTTAAACGTACAACATCGCTAGCGAGTTTAATAGAGTACTTAGATGAGAATTAAATTAAATATAACATTGTTGTGAGTGACTTAAAATAACATGTAAAATAAAAACTTTTAATATTTTTGTGCTGTTCGTGGGAAACGTATTTAGATTGATTTAGATATAATATAAGTGGTGATATTTCAAATATTTCGCTTTGTGCTTTTTGAAAGCACTTTAAAATCAACATATTTTTATTATGGGTCGTTTACCTACACTGAGATTTAATAAGTTACTTGAACGTAACGCGAAATTCTTACGTGTAAACCAGCTTATAGCTTAATAACATTATATTCACTGCCTTAGCCTTACAAATCTGTAGATTCATAACTTCCCATAGAACATAAACTTAATTATATCATTAAAAGTAGAATTTCTACCGTATTTTACATACTTAGTTAGTTATTTATTTTATGACCAAGTACACAAAATGCTGTGAAACCATGATTTTATTGTATTATTTTAAGCTTACATTTAATTTATGTAAATAAGTAGCCGAATAAATACATTAACAGAAATAAACAATGTCATTTATTGCCTTAGCTTTAGCAAAGTATTCAAATTGAAACAAGTACAGTCAGGGAAGTCAATTGATACACTACGACAATTTTCCGTGGTATGACCATTTCGTGATTCGAATATACAGAGTAATAAAGACTACAGTCAAAACGATAAAATGACGTACCGGTTATTACTACGAAATGTTGAGGTCTCAGCATTTCTGTTAACATAACATAGGTTTTGGTTATATCGACAAACAACCCTCTTCGGTCCCTTCGAATTCGCTATAAATTTACGACACGGTTGGCGCAGTGGTTAAGCAATTGACAGCTGCACTGCGTGTCGCAGGTTCGATTCCCGCACGGAACAATTATTTGTATGACCTACAAGTAGTTGTTCCGGGTCTGGCTGTTTGTGTATGTGAGTTTAAATGTTTGTAAAGGCACCCGCGATACAGGAGAAACTCCTAGTGTGGGGCAAAGTTTTTTATACAAAAAAAAAAACTGTTTTGACTGTATTTAGTTGGTAGTCCATTTGATAATGAAAAATCGGAGTTCCAGAATAAAGAAAATCCCCTAAATTGTTGTCTAGTTCTGAAAAAATATTAATTGAATACTGACTGCCGACTGGATTGTGTATCTTTACGTTTGTTGCTGTTGTGCCAACTCATGGGATGTTGCAACGATGATATTTTATTTTATTTTATTTGGGAAAACAGACAATAAATATACTGTAGTTACTCTAATTTATGTAATTTTGTTTCACAGTTACTAACATAGTTGTAAGTATTATAACCTTTTTTTGAGTCGGGACTTACTCCACTAAAGAAATAATTATTTATCTGTTCTAATACCATTCCTTGGCTGTCCCAGGTGCACGGCACAGCCCCAGACATCGCTGGCAAGGACCTGGCCAACCCCACCGCCTTGCTGCTGTCGTCCATTATGATGCTGCGACACCTGGAGATGTCAGACCATGCCGATCGCATCCAGAGCGCCTGCTACGCAGTACTGAAAGAGGGCAAGCACCTCACCGGCGACCTCGGAGGCACCGGCAAGTGCAGCGAGTTCACCAACGCCATCATCTCTAAATTTTAAGCTGTACGAACATAGTTCCTTTGCCCTTGAATAGGAATCCTTAATAAAGAATTGCCACAAGCAAAGCATTGGCGTTAAAATAGGGCCAAAAATAATGAATACAATCTAATTGTATTTTGTAAAAAAAAAAATAACAGGAGCGCCACCAAAGCTTACTGTATCCTTAGATAAGTAGTAGATTTCAACAAATAGTTTTACATACAGTATTGCTATGCAATCATAGTATTTATTTCGTTATAATTGAGAGCAATGTTACCAAATGTATAGGTATTGTAAATATTTTTTTTATTGTTATGAAGTATCCGGTCAATTCAACTCGGGGATACCTTAGAGTAGATGCCAACACGACATTAACATATTTATTTTGACGATTTATATAAGATTTATTTCGTCCACCATCTCTAATCTCATCAAAAGGCAAAAAACACCGAAAACCAATTTTAAAAATTAAATCTTTGAATTTTTTTACTTGAGTTTTATTTATCAAATTATTTATCAAATGTCTTGTATCCACTGATGCTGTTTTTAGTTTTAGTTTGGATCCAAATCCAATCTACGGATTGTTATTATTATTTCCATACGTCCCACCGTCTGCCTAACACTCTTTATTCAACGAATACTTACTAAAAACGCCGATACATAGTTTATTTAAATATGGGTGATTTTCTGCAACTACAATAAATAACTTTGTAATTCTTAGTATCATTATGAAATACACATTTAAGTTTTCGTTTTTTAAATTTTAATTGTTTTTGTTAAATATTGTACAGTGGTACGGAACCCTTCGTGTGCGAGTCCGGCTTGCACTTGGCCGGTTTTATACATTATTTTCACATTTACCTGGAAGTATAAAAGTAGACGGGGAAACGACACATGTCCAGGAATACCTTTACTTGGGCCAAGTAGTCTCTTACCAAGGCGAGGAAAGATAAAGAAATCACAAGACGAACGGAAAACACCTAGAAGATGTTCCATGAAGGAACTAGTCGAGGGTGAGTCGCCTATGGCACTGAAGCGCAGCCTCATGGACCTGTTTATTCTTCCCATCTTAACCTATGGTGCACAGTGTCTAACATCCAGAAATCCAAACTGTAGGTCTGCCACAGCGGAGGACACTGTGGAGGTCTGCCCGGCTTGGGCAGAGCACCGCCGTGTCCTCGTGGAGGCGATCGTTGGCGGGGATCTCTCGCGTCCGACCCTGGTCCAGGCCATGGTACAGAGCGAGAGGGCATGGGAGGCCGTCACCTCCTTCTGCGAAGCAGTAATGCTCGCGAAGGAGGAGGCGGAACGCGTGAGGGAGAGGCAAAATTCGCGCCCTCACGCCCCTAGCCCCGCAGGTGGAGACGCCCTGGGCAATCTGGAATCGATTGCCGATTCCCGGCCACCGTAGGCGCGGGCTTGCGGACGGTGAGCAATGGGTAACTCGCCGTCCGGTAAGGACCAGGCCCGGGTCGACGGCGCGTTGTGTTCCACGCTCGCTTCAAAGAGATGTCAGCAAGTGAAGGGGTCCGATGAGACCATTGCCTGCCGGGGTTGCGGGAAAGTCCGAAAGGGATACCGTGGCCCCCTTTTTTTTTTTTTTTTTTGGGTGGGAAATCATCAAATGACGTCTCCCGCTCTGGGTGGAGCGGGAGGGCGTGTCAGACTCTTACTGACTAAAACCCACCCGTGTTCCTTCTGTTGCCTGTGCAATGCCAGGGGGCCACGGTATCCCTTTCGGACTTTCCCGCAACCCCGGCAGGCAATGGTCTCATCGGACCCCTTCATTCGCTGACATCTCTCTGAGGCGCGCGTGGAACACAACGCGCCGTCGACCCGGGCTTGGTCCTTACCGGACGGCGAGCTACCCATTGCTCACCGTCCGCAAGCCCGCGCCTACGGTGGCCGGGAATCGGCAACCGATTCCCGACGCCCAGGGCGTCTCCTCCTGCGGCGGCTAGGGGCGTGAGGGCGCGAAATTTGCCTCTCCCTCACGCGCTCCGCCTCCTCCTTCGCGAGCATTACTGCTTCGCAGAAGGAGGTGACGGCCTCCCATGCCCTCTCGCTCCGTACCATGGCCTGGACCAGGACCGGACGCGAGAGATCCCCGCCACCGATCGCCTCCACGAGGACACGGCGGTGCTCTGCCCAAGCCGGGCATACCTCCACCGTATGCTCCACCGTGTCCTCCGGGCGATCCACGCAGTGATGACACCCGGGCGTTTCCTCCCGCCTTATCCGAAACAGGTACCTCCCGAAACAGCCGTGTCCGGTGAGGACCTGCGTCAGGCGGAAGGTGAGGACGCCGTGGCGCCTCTCCAGCCACTCCTCAAAGAGGGGACTTATCGCCGCAATAGTGGCGTGCCCAGCACTGGGTTGCGACAATCGCACTCTCCATGACGCCATGAGATCCCGTCGGAGCTCTGTCCGCTGTGCCGCGATTTCTCGCGGCATCGGAGTCAAGCCCCGGCGTTTCGCCTCCCCGCGCCACTCCCAAATATGCGCGAGGACTTTTGCCTCCAGATCCCATGGCGGCAATCCGGCAAGGAGGCTCGCCGCCTCACCGGAGACCGTGCGGTATCCCCGGACCAGCCGGGTGGCCATGACCCTCTGGGACGCGTTCAACCGGCGGGCAGGCCGCCGCCTCAACGATACCGTGGCCCCCTGGCATTGCACAGGCAACAGAAGGAACACGGGTAGGTTTTAGTCAGTCTGACACGCCCTTCCGCTCCCATTTCCCACCACAAAAAAAAAACTGCGCAGTAGCGCTCCATTGCTCGTTGGCAGACCTTGAGTTTGGCGATCCGTTAATTTAACGCCTAGTATACTTACTAGGCGTTAAATTAACGGATCGTGTTCCAAATACAATACTGCGCACCAAAACAAAAAAAGCTGATGTGGCTCAAAAGGCTGCCCAACTTAGGGGGCTGAGCAGGACATATCTGCCGCATGAGACAAACTGTGGGCCCAAATAACACAGAACTGGTGCCCTGAGACAGTGAGGCGGGGTCGCGGTCGCGGCAGTCCACGTAGCAGATAGCGGGACGAGCTGGATAGGTTCCGTCAAAACTGGAAGGAGGACGCGCGGGCTCGCGAACGATGGAAGGAGTGGAGGGAGGCCTTTGCCCAGGATTGGGACAACGTAAGCTTGTAAAAAAAAACTTGTTCAGGTATATTTATTAGCTAAACATTCCATTTTGAATTTTGTTCACTGTACTCCACTATGATGTTTCTCTGAGTTCTTGCTTTCAAAAATATAATTATTTGGTGGTGGTGCTCTTATTGCCCTGCTACAAAAGTTAACAGCAATGATAGGGTCATCATTGCTTTAACTCTTGTAGCAGGGCATTTCAGACAAGACATGCAGATTGGTTCAACGTACATAGATCCTCTCCATACAGGATAGTAATAGTACGTACAGGTTCTATTACTTCCACAATCCTAGAACCATATTTTTGTAGATTATTTAAATTAACGATTTAGTGCTTTCAATGCAGACTCCCATCCTCCCGTAATATTATTAAACTCTGCTCCCATCACCCATCTAAAACCGTAACTTCCGGCCTAAGCTGCTGCTGTGAACTTCAGTCCGTCTGAGAATCGGACCCAATTTTGTATAGAGTTTGCGTAAAGTAACGGGCGTAAAACCCTTAATTAATGAAGTCGAGTCACTGGTTCTTCCCATTATTGTGATTTTTTTTAAAATTCTGAGTTAGTCTTTTTTTTTGTACTGCACTGGACCATACCTTCCCAACCTTTTGGCTACGGAATTATGAGGTACAAGTTGTGTAAGTCCCATGATCGCCGTACCGTTTTTACCCCCCAGGCGCTCCACTATCATTACCAATGGCAAATAGGGAAGAGGGCTACATGGAGGTTGAGGGTTTTAGATGATGAATGTATAACGGATCGTGGTTGTCAAAAAAAGTCTGTCAAACAAAAGTGACAGCTTAGACAACAGTGGATTGCGCACGTTGTTTATACTTTTCTAACCTATTTCTTAACAAAAATTTAGATTTGTTAGATGTATTAGTGGTGAATTGTTAAACATGGTGAAGCGGGTAAGTTCCCCCAACATATTCTTTCATAAATAACTGCACTAACTGTAGTATTTTTGTTATCTTTCGCTGTGTTATAGCATGTTGATAAGTTCAATCAATTTTTAACAAAAATTAGTTATTTACTGTGATTTTACGTTTTAGGACGCAAAAGCATCTATTTCTGAAGAGAATGGAGAGGTTGAAGTTATCAATGAGAATGGAAAACGGTCTGCCGAAGACGAAAATAAAGATGGGCCAAAACGCGTAAGAACCAAAAGTTTGTACCGTCAGCCAACAGTTAACGAATTAAACAGACTACAGGAGACAGAAAACTTGTTCAACTCGAATCTATTCCGCTTACAAGTGGATGAAATAATCGAAGAAGTAAAAGTCAAAGAGAAAACTGAGAAAAGGTTTCTTCAGTTTTTCAAAGAATTAAAAACTCACTTACTGTCTATACCTGAAGATGGTACGGAATACGATTTGTCAGAACAAACTCTTTCCAAGAAACTCAAAGTAAAATTACCTGTGAGTGAGCAGTTGAGTAAAACAAAGTGTGTTTTTAAGTTTCATAAATTCTCCAATGTTGAAATTGTTGGGTCTTATGTGTTAGGGTGTGCAATCAATTCGAAACTGAGAATCGACTTACAAGTAGCAGTTCCAAGTGAAACATACACAAAGAATGACTCGGTTAACTACAGATATCATAAGAAAAGAGCAGCATATTTAGCTTATATTGCAGCACATTTATCTAAATATGAATCAGCCGAAGAATTACATTATTCATACATTAATGGCTCTGAAAGTCATCCTGTACTTAACTTCAAGCCTACAGGCAAGCTTGGCAACCACTTATCAGTCTGTATTAACTTGGTATGCGAAAGTGATGCGTACAAGCTACACCGCTTCAGTCCTGAACGTAACAACCTGAGAGAGGCATGGTTGTTCAACGAAAACTCAGAAAATAATATTGAAATTGGTCCTCCAACACCTTATTACAATAGCAGTGTATTGTCAGACTTAACTGCATCTGGGAATCAAGAATTTCTGAATGAAATCTTGCAACAAAGTGAGAATTTGAAACAAGCGGTTACATTACTAAAGATCTGGCTACGTCAAAGGAATCTGAATGTTTCAGGACATGTTGTTGCTCTGTTGGTTGCATATTTCGTGCAGATCAAGAGGGTAAACAACATCATGAGCAGTTATCAAATTGTGAGGAATCTTTGGATAGCACTGAGTGAGTTGTTTTTATATTTAAAAATCATGTCTGTAGTAATTCTTGCCTCTGTATTTTAATTATAGCTTTAAAGACTCTTCAAGAGTCTCATTGCTGAAGCCACAGATCCCAAGCTCTTGATTGCAGTAAATTTTAATTTCTATACAAATAAATGAACATATTATCTATAACACTTAAAACAACAGTTCTAAAGATTTTTTTACAACATAGACTGCAGTATGAAATCGTAATTGTAAGTATGTATCTTATATATTATAATAGGCCTATGTTGTCCCGCTGCAGGGCAGAAGCGTCCCTTACCTCTTTCCATTTTTTCTAGTCTTCTACAAATGTGACTTTTTCAATCCATATGTATTTATGGTGTAAACAAATGAATATAATATCAAACAAATATTATTTTCAGAAACATCAGAGCTTGACACTAAAGGCATATCGCTACATAAAGGCACAGAAACATCGCCATCTCTTGAAGTTTTCCACAAGCACTTTCCCGTAGTCTTCATAGACAGGACTGGCTACTACAACATTTGTTGGCAGATGTCTAGGGGCACTTATAATGCGTTGAAGAGGGAGTCTGCATTGGCTGTTGATATGTTAGATAATGGAAAGATTAATAGTTTCTTGCCGCTTTTTATGGCTCCAGTGAAGCCTTTGATGCAGTTTGATCACATATTGAGGTAAGAATTAAGATCTTTACCATTTTATGAAAAAAAAAAAAAAAAATGTTATTGTATCTATGTAATAAGTAGTAGGACCATACGTCTACTGCAAAAAAGTAGGGTCATGCACTGCAATAAAAACTAAACAGTGTAGTGCTTAAGAGATATTTATTCATTTATTAAAACATTCAGGCAAGGGCAAGAAGGTTTTATAACATTGCTTTTTAACATTCCAGGGTTAAAAAGCAATGTTACAAAATCCTTATTCAATCTCTATATATAAATATTATAAAAAACCTAAATACTTAATTCTCTTTCCAGATTCAAAAACCTCAAACAGATCAAAGAGTCAGTGCTTTCTAAAACGCCGAAAGAGTCGCAAGTCAACCACGGCATAGAACAGCTGTCACTTGTCACTGACGTCATCCATTCCCTTCTGACCAAGGGCTTGGGCAACCGAGTGGATTTAATTCAACAGTTAGTTGAGGCTGACTTCTCCTGGCCAGTCAAGAAGAGTTTGGATAAAGCTAGGAGTGGGTGAGTGGAAACATTTGTAGATGTAAGAAAAGGTACATGGAAAGAGCCAATGTTCTGCTCCAAACTCATTTGAACTTAGCCCTATTATCTTACAGTTTCGAGGCGAATAATAAACCATGTTAGGCAGACGATGATGATTCTATTTTTAAAGGTACACCAACAGCTTATATAATATATCTTAAGTACTATAGGTAAAAATACCTCAGACTTATAATGATTCTATACGGGAATAATTATTTCTTTTTCTATGGCAATGACCTGAAATGCTATTAATTGCCGTAAGAAAGCATTCTTATGTTATACATGTTATTGCAGGTTCGAAGAAAAACTATCCTTTGGTTTTGTTTTGAATCCAGAAAATTCAATAAACGTAGTTGAAAAAGGACCTCCAGCTAATTTACCTGAAGCTGAAGAGTTTAGGTAAGTTTTCTTATCAATTTACCTTTTGGAAATTTTTCCTTTTGGGAATAATGGTGAATTTGGCGCGGATCGATTCGCACCTCTACTGACTACTAAAAGAGTTTAAACTTGCTTGCAGTCAAGTAAGTGGGGAAACGTGTGACTCTGACTATCTGCTAGTGCGAGAAACTAGAAAGAGATGCAGCTATTCATCATTTATGGCTTTTTCTTTTTCTGTATCGCATTGGAACAATGATGATCAATGACATAATTATAATATTCCATTGCAGAGCTTTCTGGGGGGATAAGTCGGAACTCCGTCGGTTCCAGGACGGGTCTATAACAGAGACGTGTGTGTGGAAGGGTGAGAGCATGACAGAGAGACGTACTGTCACCAAGCAGATTGTCGACTATCTCATGAAGTTGAAGTTTGGTAAGAGAACAAGAGATCTTTTAGCGCTTGAATGACGTTGACAGGGCGTTGATACTTAAATATTTGTGAAAATGTTACAAAAATTATATTGACAAAACAAGATGGCGGCCGGCGTTAGTTTCGATTTTGGCCACAAAATTGACAGCTTTCTGGGCAGATTTTATAAAAGTTGCATGTTTTTTTCTATTATGAACCAAAATTTAATGGCTACGGCAAAACGGGTTGCCATAGCACCGTGGGTTTACATGAACCCTTTTGAAAGGAAAATAAATATTCTTCGCAGTGCATGGTCATCCCTATTGAATAGGCATGTTCTATGTTCAATAAAATTCCTGAATTTCTTGCCGAAAACTCAAAGAAACCTATCTTCCACAGACATAAACCCATCAGACCTATTCCACATATCAGACCAACTGGATAGCGTACTAGCACGCAAGCAGTGGGCGAGTGAGCGAGTATTGTATGTAGATGACAGTTCACTGACCGCGCTACAAGCGTTTGACGCACTGCGGCGCGACTTGAGGCAGCTAGTACAACTACCGCTCGACATTAGTGCAGTGTATGGTGAGTCAAAGTCAAAGTCAAATAATTTATTTCAATTAGGCACAAAAAAGGCACTTTTGAACGTCAAACTTTACAAAAAATAATAAAACTGATTCTAGTCGCCCATTCCAAAAGGTAGTTTTCGTATGGAGAAGAATGGGCAAGAAACTCCACCGTTACTCTTTTTAAAAAAAATCATTATAATTATCTTGTATACACTTATTATATAATTATATGTGAACACAATGCACCTAGAATAAGATTACTATACCACGATAGGTAAAAAGAATGAAAAATGAAGGAATGACATAATTATGTGATAGATGCATGGTGCTCACATACTTACAAACATTGTAAAATTATACTATATTTCTAACATTATAATAAGTAATACTAATAATAATAAGTCAGTGTGTGAGTTCAAATAATCACAAAAATAAAATAAATGTTTAAAAAAATAAAAAATAATAATTATACAATTAAATTAGCAACCAGTTCGATTTTGTCTAGATTCTGAATTGTCCTATGGAGCAGGACCAGCATGTTTCCAAGCATTTTTGCAAAAAGCAAAGCAAAAATGGTTGATCTATTTTATCTTTATTTCTAGTATTAAAATTATGTCTATCACTTATTTTATTAAAAAGATGTAGATTTTTTCTCACATACATAATATTTGAATAAATGAATTGGCAAGGTACCGTCATAATATCAATCTTTTTAAATAGTTCCCTGAGAGATTCGCGACGACGTAGATTATAAATGGCTCTGACAGCTCTTTTTTGTAAAACAAAGATGGATTCAATATCAGCAGCCCGACCCCACAGTAAAATGCCATACGACATAATACTGTGGAAGTAGCTAAAATAGACCAAACGCGCGGTTTCTACATCTGTTAACTGTCTTATCTTTCTAACAGCATAAGCGGCCGAGCTTAGCCGCCCCGCGAGAGATGTTATATGGGGTCCCCATTGTAATTTCTCGTCTAGCGTGATTCCAAGGAAAACTGTTTGATTAATAAATTCCAGTTTTTCTCCATTCAATACGATGTCACATTCGCTACTTCTAACATTTGGTAATTTAAATCTAATGCATTTGGTTTTTTTATTATTTAGTACCAAATTATTTACCGTAAACCAATCTTGGACCTGAACAATAGAGCTATTCACGTCGTCAAGATTTGGTGACCGTCGGTTTATTTTAAAGATCAATGATGTGTCATCTGCAAATAACACCATCTTTGGCTGATTTAGAAATATTTGGGGTAAATCATTAATATAAACTAAAAAGAGGAATGGACCCAATATCGAACCTTGAGGAACGCCCATTACCATTTCAGACCCTAATGAGTTTGTGCCGTTGACTTGAACTTTAACCTTTCTATCTTTCAGGTATGATCTTAACAAATCATGAGCTGTGTTCCTAATCCCATAGTGGTCCAGTTTCAGCAGAAGTGTCTCATGGTGTACGCAATCGAACGCCTTCGAGAGGTCGCAGAAGATTCCAATGGCATCTTGTGCTTCTTCCCAAGCGTTAAAAATGTTCTTTATTAGGGTGACACCGGCGTCAGTGGTACAGCGCCCTTTGGTGAAACCGTACTGTTGGTCATGAAAGATGGAATTTTTATTAAAGTGACGTAACATTTGATTGAGTATCAACTTTTCAAACACCTTACTGAGAACTGGCAGAATTGACACAGGCCTATAATTGTTGGGTTCCTTACTATCACCGGATTTGAACAAAGGAACTACTTTACTGTGTTTCATGAGATCCGGAAAGACGCCTTGGTCTACACTAGTGTTAAATATGAAAGCTAGATAAGGCGCAATGGTTTCGATTACTGATCTACATACTTTTACAGACATTCCCCACAGATCTTCTGTTGATTTAATTTTAAGATCTTTAAAAGCTTTTATAACAGCCTGGGGGTCTGTATGCTGAAACCTAAACTCCAAAGGGCATGCCTTTACATTCTTTCTAAGTAAGGCAGCAGAAAGCGCGGGTGAGGAATTTAAAGCTTCAGTGGTTTTATGGGGAATATTAGCAAAAAAGTTTTCAAATTCCTGAGCTATTTCTACATCTGAGTTGATGGGACCATGTGCAGTCTCTAAATTAAATTCAGTATTACGCTGTTTTTTCCTACCGGTTTCATTATTAATTATTTGCCAGGTAGTTTTTATTTTATCATCAGCTGATTTTATTTTATTGCTAATGTGAAGAGCTTTAGCCATTTTGCACACACTTTTAAAAGTTTTAGAATATTTTGCAACATACTGATGAAAGCTTGTATTATTCATATGTTGCTTTAGGCCATAAAGTTCAAAAAGTTTTTCCCTGCTTTTACGAATACCTGGAGTCGCCCAATCACTAAATAAGAATTTTGTGTAAATAGTTTTAGTCTTTAGTGGAAAAGTGTCAATGAATTGTTTTTAGTCTTTAGTGGAAAAGTGTCAATGAATTGTCTGAGTAGCAGTACATATAGACACAAACAGTAAGCGAGAGAAGTAGTTTAAAAGATTCTGCCTGGGTCAAAATTTCGCTGTACTACTACCTGCAAGTGTAATATTGCAGTCAATCAGGAACGCATGCGGGCGCCGCAACGCTAACTGACATTTATTTTTATTAGTGAAACAGATTTATTATATCTTTTCAATCATTAGTCTTGATCTTTAAAGTTTTTAAGTGTTAAATAGCGCTAGTCAAAGCCTTGACAAAATTAAGATTTAATGTTAAAACAAGCCGAACGACGAACTTCCATAAAAGTTTTATCCCCTATTTAACCCCTTTAGGGGGCGAATTTTCAAAAATCCTTAATAAAAATAAATAAATATAAATATTTTACTGTCAGGCATTAAGGCCCATAGGGTGTTACTTAAAAACTATATTAGTAACATGCAGGAACACTAAAAAGAAAATTACAATCACAGATCAAATTCTTAAAATAATGATAAACAATATAAATTTGTAAAACGTAATAAAAAAGTACATGTGTTTACTATAAAAAAAATAAAAAAACCATAACATTATCATCTTACCTGTATTATAACCAATTATGTTCACATTTGTTTACATTTATTATAATTTGTGCTTACCATTTCTGGGTTAACTATTCTAATTTATTTAAATCTAAAATTGTAACTCAACTTGACTCCAGGCTTTGTTTTGGTAGTATTTTTTACATTTTTTTTCTATTCCAATGGATGAATACAATTTAACAGTTTATTACCAAAACTGTCGAGGACTGCGTACCAAGCTACATACATTATTTATGAATATCTTGTCTTTTTCCTATGACGTAATCATTCTTACAGAGACTTGGCTTATACCGACTATATCCAACGGTGAGTTTGTTGATGACCGATACTTAGTGTTCAGATGCGACCGCGACCGCTGCGCCACGGGGAAACGTGATGGTGGCGGGGTATTGATAGCCGTTCTACGCACATTACGACCAACCAGAATTTTAACGTGCCCCTCTCACGCTGATTTCGAACACGTCTTGGTGCAGCTGCCGGGGTCGCACCCTACAAAACGGCACATCATAAGCGCAGCCTACATACCGCCTCGTTCCCCGGTCGACTTGTACAGTCACGAGCTTTAATTTGGGACCCACCTAAGGTTGAATATCGTGTAGCAAACTTTCGCCATTTAGAGCTATTATGTTAACGCTGTCACTGCACAAACAATAAACGTCATAATGTTTACCATCGACAACTTTACGTTTCTAGGGGCTAACGTCAACTGGAGCGAGGGCAAACGATCATTACCGATTTCCGAGTAATAATTACTTTTTGGTCCTGTGGTCCCATAAGAAAAAAGAAACAAATAAAAAAGAACAAAATTATATTGTCAATATATGATAGCTAGTCAACTAACCCGCTTATTCTTCAAACCTATATTAGTTAAAAAGTTTTGTCTCTTTCTCAAACATAAATATCAAAGTGACGGACCAAAACAACATATTTAAAATAAAATAGGTTTAAAGGCCGTTTATGATTATGGGGGCTTAGAAGATTTCAGCTAAAATATTGATTAATAAAATCTTTAGAAAAACAAAGTTATTTATTCTTTATATTTATTAAGACATTTATGACACAAACCTCAATCTTAACACAATTATATAGAAAGCATGGTTAGCGGTGCACAAAATAAACACTTATCACCGAAGGCTACGACTAAATTAATTTAAATCTCTCCAGTAATTTTTTTATCATAAATATTCAAAACCGTGTATATCCACCTTCATTGTCAATCACAGCCTGGAGCCGGTTACGCATGGATCCAATCAATTTGTCACATATGTCAGTACCCCTTAAACTTTCCCAGACTGTGAGGCAGTGATCCATAAGTGCTTCTCTAGTTCTTTCGTTTCTATTTGACCATTTTTGAACCATTAAGCCCCATAAATTTTCTATAGGATTTAAATCGGCACACTTTGCAGGCCACGGAATACGATTTAAATTTGCTCTATTATTGTCGAACCAAGTTCTAACGATTCTTGCCGTATGAAGTGTTGCGTTATCTTGAACAAAGTTTATTGGAGCAACATCTTCTTGTGGATAATTTAGTTGCAATGTTGGAAGGACACTCTCGTCTAATAAATCGACATAATCTTGAGCAGTGGCCCTGGGTGGTAAATTTATTAGTTCTCCAATGCCGGCTGAACTAATCCAGCCAGACATGTTAACTGTAATGCGACCAGACGCGTTGTTAGCTATGACGTGGTCTTCCGTGTATCGCGTCCTGTCAATTCGCCACAAATGTAGTCTGCCCGTTTGGGAAGATTGAAAAGTCTTTTCATCGATGAAAGCCGTCGTCGTCCAATCAAAATTTAGATACTGACGTGCGAAAATAAGTCGAGCATCTTTATGGGCATCCGTCAACGCAATTTTGTTTGCCGGCCGCCTGTGATGCAGTCCCATAGCTTTAAGATGCCTTCTAACTGTTGAAGGGTGGACTTCAAACGCTTCCGCAAAATGCCTCGTTGGCGTAAATCCATTCATCAGGTATTGCCTTTGCATCAAGCGGCTCTGCTCTTGTGTTATAACTTGCGTTATACATTTCAACCTTAAAGCAAAGTTTCAAAGTTTCGACCTTATTGCATTATGATTGTTCTAACAACATTTAACGGAAATGGGTCCCAAATAAAAGCTCGTGACTGTACTCCTCACACTTAGATAAATTGCTTGATGTAATTAATGATACTAGTACTGACTCAATCTATATAACAGGTGATTACAATTTACCAGGCATTGACTGGATGGACCCAAGTGGGTGTAACTATGTCGTTCCACAATCGACTGATAATTTGAGCTGTCACCTATGCAACTTTATTTCCGTAACTAATACTTTTCAATATAACACACATAAGAATGCGTTGGGACGTATACTGGAATTGTTTTTGTCGAACGTTGACTGTGAGTCTAAAATATGTACACCATTGTTACCACTTGATGATCACCATCCACCTATCTCGATATTAACTTCACTTATTACGAAATGTGTGCCAATGAAACGTCACTTAACAACGAGACACAATTTTTTTAAAGCTAACTACGAGCTTATTAATCAAGAGTTGATTACATTGGACTGGAATCTATTGTTTTACGACCTTTCTGCAGAACAATCTGTTAATACTTTTTACGATAAAATCTATAGTATAATTAAGAGGCATATTCCTCTATCGCGTCTCAGAAATTCACGATTTCCTCTGTGGTTTACTCCTTCACTCATACGTATTTTCAAAAATAAAGAAAAGTCTTGGTTAAAATGGAAAACATACGGTAATGCATCGGACTATGAAAGTTTTTCTATTCATCGTAAACGTTTTAAGTCTGAATGTGACAATTGCTTTAAAAAATATATGAAATCGATTGAAGACAGTATTCCGCTTAGCATTAAACATTTCTGGACTTACGTTACAAGCAGGAAGGGCAGGGCGGAGATTCCAGCAAATATGTTTCTTGAAAATCGTAACTCAAATAACCCAACTGATATATGTAACATGTTCTCCACTTTTTTCACCTCTGTTTATGAACCCACGAATTTTAACCCCACTTTGTGGCAGCCACCTAATACATATGCAGATAATTCCCACTGTATCTCTGACATCTATTTGCCAGTAGATGCTGTACATAAAGCGATAACGCTATTAGACTTAAATAAAGGTTCTGGTCCCGATGGCTTGCCACCAGTGTTCATGAAGAAGACCGTAGAAACTATTGTTCGTCCTCTTCATATTATATTTAATAAATGTTTACGAGAAGTCCCGATGTTTGGAAACGGGCACATATCACACCGGTGTTCAAGAGTGGTGATAAAAATAACATACAAAATTATCGCCCTATTTCGTTACTGTCCACCATGTCGAAGCTTTTCGAACGTCTTGTACATAGTGAAGTATATTCTCACATTCACAACCTCATTATTGGTGAACAGCATGGGTTTGTTAAACGACGTTCGACGAATACCAATCTCATGTTGTTCACAGAGTTTATATTTAAAAGCATGGATGAACATGTACAAGTTGACGCTGTGTACACGGATTTTCGGAAGGCTTTTGACAAGGTGGACCATAAACTGCTCCTAGATAAAATTGCTTACAACGGAATTCGTGGCAATTTGTTACGATGGTTCATGGCGTACATACAAAATAGATCGCAAAAGATAGTCATTAATGGATTCCAATCAAGTTCAATCATTGTGACCTCAGGGGTGCCCCAGGGCTCAATTATGGGGCCCCTACTCTTTATTCTGTTTATCAATGACATTAAGAAATGCTTCATTCATTCCCGATTTCTAATGTATGCCGATGACATCAAAATTTACAATTCGTGCAAAAGCACAGAAGATTGCCTACTTTTGCAGGAGGACCTTGATAGGCTTTCTCAATATTGTTCATACAACAAACTCCAGCTTAGTTTACCTAAATGCAATTCAATCACTTTCACAAAAAACAAAAATATTATAAAATTTGATTATAGTCTACAGGGAATTTGTCTGCAAAGAGTCAACTCTTTGCAGACAAATTCCCTGTAGACTATAATCAAATTTTATAATATTTTATATGTGAGCCATATTCGAGATCTCGGTGTTGTAATGGACTCAAAATTGCACTTCAATCTTCATATCGACAACATCGTTAATAAGGCGTATCGTATGTTTGGTTTGGTCATGCGTTCTTCAAACGACTTTATAAGACCGTCTACTTTTTTACTACTTTACAAAGGTTGGTCCGTTCTCAATTGGAATTCGCAGTACCGATTTGGAGTCCCATTTTTGATGTTTATATAAAAAGAATGGAAATGGTTCAAAAAAAATATTTACGTAGTATGCACTACAGATGCACTAAGTCTAAATTACCATACAATCAATTATTGATACGTTATAAACTTCAAAGCTTGGAGTCAAGACGCAGCCTATTGATGGCCATGATGCTTCATGGTCTTTGTAATAACAGGTTCGATTGTCCAGATATCACCAATAACTTATGTTACGTTGTACCAAGAACTGTAATGCGTCGAGAGGCGCGTGTGCCTCGGCTGTTTCACACCGCAAGGTGCAAAACTCACGCTGGTGCACGGGCGCCTCTCCGACGCATTGTAGATACGTATAACACCCACTTCATCGACTTAGATATTTTCGCGCTTACACACTTTAAGTTTAAAAGGATGGCTATTGCATCTTTGAAATAGCCATCTTATACCTATAGGTATTTATTCTAAAATACCTACGAGACAGTACGAGTACTTTTTAATTTTCTGTAAAATCGACGCACGTATAAAAGTAGCTATAATATACCATTATTTCGCGGACATTGGTGTGGGTTACACGTTACCCTAGTTTTTTAATTTATTCTGTCACTCGTTTACTGTAATGTGTAACTGTTTTATGTCCCAATAAAGTAAAATGTAGCTTGGTACAACCTCCCCATTGTAGGCCCATCCAACCTCTCTGCAAACACCTTCAGAATGCTGTTGCTGCTTCCCCTCACTCGGGATATTACTGAAGCAACTTTCTTCCGCATTCTCGCAAAGTAGTTGTCAGTGTCATCAGCGAACATACCTGACGCGCTACAGTGAGGTGGGAGCCTCAACAGCGCCCTGAAGGCACTGTTGTATTGAATGCGCAGGGCATTGTCTGCTTTTAGGGTATGGTTATCCCAAAGGCTGCTGTTGTAAAATGTTTGGCAGTAAGCCTTAAAGTGAGTTAATTTCACGGGAACTGAACAACCATGAAACCTTCTGCATATCATATACGAGGGTAAATCAAAAAATTCTTGGAATCAATATTAAGAAATGCAAAGATTTAAACAAAAATATTTTATTTTTCTACATAATCTCCCACCAATGCAATGCATTTAGAATAACGCGTTTCTAACTGCCTTATTCCTTGTGAACAAAAATGTTATTCTTGACTCTCGAAAAACTCCTCTACGGCAGCCATAACCGCGTCATTATAGTAAAATTTTGTTCCACGAATGTCCTCTTTTAATTTTGGGGATAAGTGAAAATGACTTGGGGCTAAGTCCGGAGAATATGGTGGGTGGTCAAGGAGATTGAAGCCAGCACAGCGGATTGCGTTGAGCGCAACTTCCGATCGATGAGTAGGAGCGTTATCTTGAAGAAACAACACGCCCAACGATAGTTTTCCATGACGTGTTTTTCTTTAATCGCTTCACGCACTGATTAAATTTACATAATAGGGTCCAGTAATCGTCTGGCCTTTTGGCATGTAATCAATAAAATGGATTCCTTCACTATCCCAGAACACTGAGGACATAACGTTAACTCAAGACAATGTTTAAATGTTCTTTCTCCAGAGTTTACCTACTGACAGGTTATTTGAGTTTATATAATTGTTTATAATTTTACTTCAATTTGACTCCGATGCCGCGAGAAATCGCGGCACAGCGGACAGAGCTCTGGCGGGATCTCATGGCGTTATGGAGAGTGCGATTCTCGCAACCCAGTGCTGGGCACGCCACTATTGCGGCGATAAGTCCCCTCTTTGAGGAGTAGCTACAGAGGCACCACGGCGCCCTCACCTTCCGCCTGACGCAGGTCCTCACCGGACACGGCTGTTTCGGGAGGTTCCTGTTTCGGATAAGGCGGGAGGAAACGCCCGGTTGTCATCACTGCGTGGATCGCCCTGAGGACACGGTGGAGCATACGGTGGAGGTATGCCCGGCTTGGGCAGAGCACCGCCGTGTCCTCGTGGAGGCGATCGGTGGCGGGGATCTCTCGCGTCCGGCCCTGGTCCAGGCCATGGTACGGAGCGAGAGGGCATGGGAGGCCGTCACATCCTTCTGCGAAGCAGTAATGCGCGCGAAGGAGGAGGCGGAACGCGTGAGGGAGAGGCAAACTTCGCGCCCTCACGCCCCTAGCCTCCGCAGGAGACGCCCTGGGCGTCGGGAATTACAAGCCAATTCCCGGCCACCGTAGGCGCGGGCTTACCGACGGTGAGCAATGGGTAGCTCGCCGTCCGGTAAGGCCCGGGTCGACGGCGCTTTGTGTTCCACGCGCCTCAAAGGGATGTCAGCGAGTGAAGGAGTCCGATGGGACCGATGCTTGCCGGGGTTGCGGGAAAGTCCGAAAGGGATACCGTGGCCCCTGGCAACAGAAAGGCAACTGAAGGAACACGGGTGGGTTTTAGTCAGTAAGAGTCTGACACGCCCTCCCGCTCCGCCCCGAGCGGGAAAAGTCATTTAATCATCTCCCAAGCAAAAAAAAAGGTGTATACGTGGAAAAGAGCATACAACTCAAGCTATGCAGATTCAACATTAACATCATATGTACGGTGTTTTTGGCCATCAATGGCAATTTGAAATTCTTTCTCGAAAGCACTTCCGACTTGTAACTTTAGTCATGATATTGTTCCAGGCGTGTCGCCTATCTTCAGCTACTGCGCGGCCCTGCCCGCCCTGCCGCGCGCCGCGCCGCGCCACCCGTGGCAGCGCGCCAGCACGGCTCTGCTAAAAGACATGCAGAGGGACGGGTTGGCGGCACTGCCGGAGTACACTCCTGTGTGTAAAGCTATATTGGAACTTGGTGAGTTATTAATGATTGGATTATATTTTAAAAAAATACTGCCTCTTTGGTGTAATGGTCGCAGGCGCTACTGCTGAGCATGAGGTCCTGGGCTCCATTCCCAGGTCCAGCAAAATGTTATTGGGTTTTTCTATCTAGATTTTTTCAGTAGCAGTCCGGAGCCTGGATTTGTGCTCGGTTGATGGCGATAGGTTCGCCCCCTATTACATGGGACTTAAACATAACTAGCGAAATGTAGGTGTACTATAAGTACAACTCTGTCAACCTTTCGGGGAAACAAAACGTGATGTAAAAAAAGAAATAAAAAATCTGGGCAAAATTTCGTTACTCTTGGTTAATTTTCGCCGACAACACTGAATGGCTTTGTGGATCTACATCGCCACATGCGAACTACGCATCAAAGACCTGACGTCACACAAAATCCTGCATCGTGCAAACATAGTTTACCGCGCGAACAACATAATTATAACTTTCCCGACCTCAATCGTTGGGCAGTTGCCCGCCAGACACGACACCCGTCTGGTCGGAGGATCCTCCCTTTTCTGTAAGTGAGAGTTTCTCACACCTCTAAAGCTTCATTAATTTTTCCTCTATCCGGCAAAGCCCGACATCCGGAAAAATGGATTTATTAAAATACTGCTACTCTTTTAATAAATCTATTGCTGTTCATGTCTGGCTGTAGAGCCTTCCCGCTTCGCCAGAAAAAGTAACTTAGAATGAATTGAGAACCTATTAGAACTGGTATTTTATATTTCGAGATGAATGGAACGTTAGCTTTAGTTTTTACATTGTTCTCACATATAGAATCAACAAGAGTAATGTACCCAGGATTTTGTAATTTCTATATTTAAAAGAGTGTCCTTGGAGTTTCTTGCCCGTTCTTCTCCATAGAGATCTACGTTTTGGAATGGGCAACTAGCTTCAACTTTCTGACTAACTGACTCTGACAATTCAAAAGTGCCTGTAAAGGGTTTAATTGAAATAAATGGTTTGAGTTTGAGTTTGAGCTTTCTCTGGATTTCAAGAACCTCTAAAATGGAATATTTCTGAAATACATTTTCAATTTATGAATATTGTGTTCAACCTTTAAAATTAGAATCAAAATCGACAGAAAGTCTAAGCTAATTCACATTTCTTCCTTTGCAAATATAACATTCACTTTCAGGTCACAGCGGCAAATGGCCAGGCGACATCCACGCCTTCAGATGCCTCAAAGCCGCCTTCCACCTTCAAATAGCCGAACGTCTTACCAAACAATATTCCATACCAACTCAGGCTTATGCTACACACATTGACGTACTGAAGGATGGTCTCGTATTTCGTCTAGAGATCGCGCATCCGAAAGAGATAACGCTACTAAAGAGGGAGATGCAGAATGGAGTGGTGAAATATAAGGAGACTGAAGAGAGTATTAGTTTACAGTGTGATACTGTACTGATGCCACGGTTGAGGGGGGCGCTGCATGGGTGAGTTGATGTAGTTTGAAAATAATTCTCGTAAGCACCATGTCAATAGACAGTGTTTGAATGTTGCGGCGTAGAATTTCCTTGTCTCAACTGCATTATGATTCGCCTAGAGTATTCTATCTTTCTATCTATCTAATAAAAACATTATTCTCACTGGTGGTCTAAATATAGACACTCAAAAGCAATAGGATAGCATCACGTCTTACAGACGCTTTAGTAAATTTTGGTCTCTCCTTACATATAGACCAACCAACTAGACAAAAATCTAGTTTTGATCACTTTATAAGTAACATTAAAGACGCGAATGGTAAAGTTCACGAATTATTTCTCTCCGACCACAATACAGGTCAAACTTTAAATTTTCCCATAAATTATAAACCAGTAAGAACAAAAAGTTGGTATGATGTTTACAAAAGAGACTACAGTAAAGACAACGTAGACAAATTTATATATTGTTCATCAGCACTAAGTTGGTCAGTAGTATAATTATGACCAAGAAAATTTAAATTCAGCCTTTGATGATTTCATGATACGTTTTGTTTATTTTACAACCTTTGCTTTCCAATCAACAAAGTAAGAATGAATTCAAACAGTAACTCACCAAGATGGATAACAATGGGAATCAGAAAATCAAGTAAACAAAAAAGAAAACTAAGGTAAGTAGGCAGTAGGGTAGGGTGACAGGTATCGCCAATACATGTCAAAATCTGAAGACGATTCATCAAACTATACAAAATACAGAACTATCTTCAAAAAATGCGTTAGCCGTTCAAAACACCTCACAAATTCCAAAATATCGTCAGCGTACTCAGTTTCCGATGGTAGGTACCAGCAGAAGGTATAGCAATTCACAAGTTGCAACCTTAGAAAAAGTTGTGGTTCATATTTCGAAAAACGTCAAAAGATCTATGTTGTATGTAGCTTGTTCTAAAGCAACGACATCGTCTGGAGCATTTTTGGTCGTGAATTCAGGTGGGTTTCACGCTCCATCTGTAATATCGGAATCGAGTACTGTAAATATAGAAATGGAAATACTGGAGCAAAACAAATTGGTACCATATTTAAAATTTTTGCAAACACCTGAAGATTTATTTATTTATTTGGCACACCAACAGCAGTACATATAAACAATTAAAACTTAACAATAGCATAATAAAAGTACTGGTATGTATGCCCATTATAGGTATACACAGCATTCACCACAAAACAACATAATAATTAACTAAAAGAAACTTATGAAAAAAAAACATAACGTAATTCAAATTGTATTTCTTAACGTGCAATCATTGCGCAAACATTTAACAGACGTCATCATAGATCCAACCATTCTTTCTTCCCTTGCCGCTTTCTTCGCATTTTGTTTGATCATACTTCAAAGATGATCCCATATAAATTTAATTAACTTTAATTGGGTAGTTTTTGAGTTAGCTTCAATAGTACGCCTTTCCCACTTAGTCTACATGAATTATGTTATAGACTCCATATCATAGTTGCGACAAATGTTAGGGCGACAGTAAGATATGTCAACCATCAGTGGTGTGACAGTACATCAACTCGACCTTCGGTAGTGCGACGGATTGTTTTCTCGCTCGACAAATGACAGGATGACGGAACTTTTGATCCACGAACGACCTTTCCAAGGTCACCCCACACCATGAGATAGACGAGAAAAGGGTAAGGGAGGTACGGGTACCCAAATATTTTTTTTCTTCATTTTATTTTACCACTGTCGGCGTAATTAATATGAATACCCATGTAAAATTACAGCTTTCTAGTACTAACCGTCTCTGAGCTACGCCGTGGACAGACAGACAGACAGACGGACATGGCGAAACTATAAGGGTTCCTTGTTTACTACGGAACCCTAAAAAGGTGAAATATAAGTTATAACACTAATATCTAACGTATCAAACATCTTTGAGAAAGTCATGCTAAGACTCACAAATTATTTAGAAAAATATCTGATTATAAAAGAGGAACAAAGCAGCTTTCATAGGGAAAAATCGACTACTTTAGCAGCATTTAAACTAATAAAAAAATTAATTGAAAATAAATTTAGATAAACGCAATCCAGTATATGTCCATCTTCTTTGACACGAGCAAAGCTTTCGATTTTGTTAACCACGATTTGTTCATACAAAAATGAAATTTAATTAACCGCCAACAAAAAGCAGAAATAAGCTCAATAAACGAAAATAACGAGTCCACATCATATAGTTCAGAATATAGTAAAACTAAATCAGGAGTACCCTAAGGAAGCATACTTGGCCCATTACTTTTCCTCATTTATATCAACGATTTACCTACAGCTTTACAACAACAATGCATACTTTTTGCTGACGACATATCAGTCATTGTAACTAATGATAGTAAATCAGAAACAAGTCTTAATGAAACAGTAAACCAAGTCTTAAAATGGCTCGAAAATAATTATCACTGTGCAAATCTAAATAAAACCAAATAAAAAAAAGCAAAAAGCATTTAAAGTTAATTGTCAATGACAACAAATTAACGAAGTTAGTGAAAACAAATTTCTTGGACTTTTTCTAGCCCAGAATAGTAACTGGAAATTACAAATTGAGCAAGTCTGTAAGAAAATAAACCAATTTTATATTTGCTCTTAAACGTTTAAGACTGCGAGTCAAGCTGTTACACTTACTGCTTATTACGGGTGTTTCCTCTTTACCCAGGTATAGGCTCCTACTCTGGGGGAACTCGAGAAATATAAATGATTTCTTCCTAGTGCAGAAAAAATGCCTAAGAGTAATCTGTGGTATCAGTCCTTTAACATCCTGCCTCTCTATAAAAAAAAATAAAAACCTTTAACCTTAACAGGTCTGCTCATAATGCAAGCTGGGTGTATTTGTGAAAGAACACTATATTTTTTATAACATACATAACTTGCATTCAAAATATACACGTCGAGACACAACACTGCTAAGTATTCCTTCACATCAAAGCATATTATGTCATAAAAGTAGCTTTATAACAGCAATTAAAATCTTACATAATATTCCAAAAGAAATAAGGAAACACTTTAAATCCAAACTACACAAGTGGCTTATTGGAAATTGTTTTTATAGTGTAAAATATTTTTTGATGAAAAAGTTACAGATATACAACGTGTTTTTTTTTATATCCCATAACTCTAGGGTATGATTGAGGCCATATCAAAGAATCAACTGGCATATGAGTTATGTTCCAATACTTCGTTATTTTTTTTTTTCATTTAACATACAAAATAATTCGGCAAAGTCACGATTATTAATGTAAAACACCCTTACGTGAAATATGACAACGTCGCATTTTCTTAGCTTTAAATATGAATGATTGGTTTGAATAAAAATGAATTACTTGTATTTATCAATGAAGTCAGGAAACAAGTGTTAAACAAAGGGCTTGCTAAAAATAATTTCACTTTTTGCTAACGCTACGAGTTCCATGTGTGCGTTCATTGTATTCAGCACCTAACAGGTCGGTGTCGGATAAAAGAATTAGTAGGGTTGTCAATATTTATGTAGGTAATTGAGTCATAAACTAGTTGTGAAAGTGAGATTCGATCAGGACAGGTTTGATTTCGTGTTTGTTAAAATGCGTATGGATATTATAAAAAAGGACGAAGGGATCCAGGTACTTAATGTTACTCAACAATTTAACATCATACGATAGTATCTAGTTTGTGTAGCTCAACTTTAGTTATGTTTAGCCACGCAAACTAGATACTATCCTTGTAAAATGACGTCATTTCAACTTTGCACTTTGGAATGAAAAACTTTTTAGTGTTTCAGAAAAGTAAACAGCTAGGATAGATACCTCATGGAAACTAACATTAACATTTTTAAATTCGTTTATTGATTTGTACCTACATAATAAATTCCAAAAAAGTCTTCTTCAGTTACTTAATTGGAATATATAAAACATATTAGGTACATGTGATGTGGCTATCCAGGCCGTTCGTTTTGCTTAGAAGAATTAACTTAGGAAAAATCAGAAAAAAGCCAATGACTCCTAATGAATGAAAGACTAAAAAATCTTACGTACATAACTACCTACGCATTATAAACTCGTAGGTGACAACCCTGATATTCCGAGCACTACACACACATAGTACTCATTGTTAATCGTCCCGTCCGAGCCCTTGACGCTACGCAGGAACCTACTCAATAGCTCTATCTTACTTACACAAAGCGACAAGCGCCAATGAGAGAGTGAAAAACCCGAGTCGTAGCAGGTGCACTTCACCGAGTTATCATTGTAAGTATCTAGGCAACTCTTGCGCGCCGCGCGCTAGGATATGTTGTGCTGTCGTAACTTTTTAATGAAATTGATATCGATTAAACCCGTACTTAGTCTTCAATGTCATTAAACACTTACTTTGATTTAACGCACATAATTATTCAATGAAGATTACGAATTTTCTAGTCAAACAAAAGTGCGAATATTACGAAGGTGGCTCAAATTAATAATAACCTTCACCCAGTACTTAATTTAAACTTTAGCCATAGGTTACAAACCTTAATTAATGATGCTAATTCGTAGTTAGTTTAGGTAGCATACCCGATCATTTTGGTGCAGTAGTAGTTCTACTAAAGCGTACAATGTGTTTCAACTAAGAATAGGATGACCTTTATAATTATTGTGACGACAATTACATTAAAAAAGACTGCAAATTAATTTTCAATAGTATTTATTATCGTTATTATCTTGTTAATGTTACTTTCATATTTTTAAGAGCGTGTAAGTATTAGAAAAGCGTGCATTAAATCACAATATGGCGTCAAGGTCATCCTATTCTTAGTTGAAACGCATATTAAATAAGATGTAATGTCATTTATTCAAACAACTTGAGGTTTCATCGATGTCGACAAGGTAGCTTTTCCTTCACTAGCTGCCGCCGGGAAGCCCCGATACCAACATACCTACATATTTTATTTTACTATTTATTTTACTACACTACTGCGAAGTATGGCAACCTCACAAAAGTAAAGATTCGTCATACTGGTGACAATTTTTGACCTAATTTAATTATGATTGATGATATCTCCGAAACGATGCATTTTTGGACCACCTATTCTAGGAGTTTTAGTATTATTTTTACCTACAGAATATAACCCTAGAGTTATGGGATATCAAAAAAACAGGTTGTATAAGATAAAATAATGAGTTTTAATTATGTTACTTTATGTACAGTCACGAGCTTTAATTTGGGACCCATTTCCGTTAAATGTTGTTAGAACAATCATAATGCAATAAGGTCGAAACTTTGAAACTTTGCTTTAAGGTTGAAATGTTGAATGTCAAGTTAAGACATAAAATGTCTTATCTAATCGACCTATGAAATGATAACCTCGTTGCAAAAAGCTATCATTACGATTTTCTAATTACGAACATGTGTCGTGTCAGTGTCATTTAAGAAAATAGTTTAATGTGATATTTTCACAAAATATAATTTACCAATTAATAAAATGCTTGCGGCTAATCGTGACCAAATAAGGCTCCAAATTATTGATTTGCACGAACAAGGAGTAGGCATTCACGAGATATCGCGACGAATAAATGTGACAAGAAACACAGTTCGCCGCTGGGTTCGACGCCACGGGAACGAGGAAAATATTATTGACTTACGACGAAACAACCATCACCCGCAAGTTATAACACAAGAGCAGAGCCGCTTGATGCAAAGGCAGTACCTGATGAATGGATGGAGGCATTTTGCGGAAGCGTTTGAAGTCCACCCTTCAACAGTTAGAAGGCATCTTAAAGCTATGGGACTGCATCACAGGCGGCCTGCAAAAAAAATTGCGTTGACGGATGCCCATAAAGCTGCTCGACTTATTTTCGCACGTCAGTATCTAAATTTTGATTGGACGACGACGGCTTTCATCGATGAAAAGACTTTTCAATCTTCCCAAACGGGCATACTACATTTGTGGCGAATTGACAGGACGCGATACACGGAAGACCACGTCATAGCTAACAACGCGTCTGGTCGCATTACAGTTAACATGTCTGGTTGGATTAGTTCAGCCGGCATTGGAGAACTAATAAATTTACCACCCAGGGCCACTGCTCAAGATTATGTCGATTTATTAGACGAGAGTGTCCTTCCAACATTGCAACTATATTATCCACAAGAAGATGTTGCTCCAATAAACTTTGTTCAAGATAACGCAACAATTCATACGGCAAGAATCGTTAGAACTTGGTTCGACAATAGAGCAAATTTAAATCGTATTCCGTGGCCTGAAAAGTGTGCCGATTTAAATCCTATAGAAAATTTATGGGGCTTAATGGTTCAAAAATGGTCAAATAGAAACGAAAGAACTAGAGAAGCACTTATGGATCACTGCCTCACAGTCTGGGAAAGTTTAAGGGGTACTGACATATGTGACAAATTGATTGGATCCATGCGTAACCGGCTCCAGGCTGTGATTGACAATGAAGGTGGATATACGCGGTTTTGAATATTTATGATAAAAAAATTACTGGAGAGATTTAAATTAATTTAGTCGTAGCCTTCGGTGATAAGTGTTTATTTTGTGCACCGCTAACCATGCTTTCTATATAATTGTGTTAAGATTGAGGTTTGTGTCATAAATGTCTTAATAAATATAAAGAATAAATAACTTTGTTTTTCTAAAGATTTTATTAATCAATATTTTAGCTGAAATCTTCTAAGCCCCCATAATCATAAACGGCCTTTAAACCTATTTTATTTTAAATATGTTGTTTTGGTCCGTCACTTTGATATTTATGTTTGAGAAAGAGACAAAACTTTTTAACTAATATAGGTTTGAAGAATAAGCGGGTTAGTTGACTAGCTATCATATATTGACAATATAATTTTGTTCTTTTTTATTTGTTTCTTTTTTCTTATGGGACCACAGGACCAAAAAGTAATTATTACTCGGAAATCGGTAATGATCGTTTGCCCTCGCTCCAGTTGACGTTAGCCCCTAGAAACGTAAAGTTGTCGATGGTAAACATTATGACGTTTATTGTTTGTGCAGTGACAGCGTTAACATAATAGCTCTAAATGGCGAAAGTTTGCTACACGATATTCAACCTTAGGTGGGTCCCAAATTAAAGCTCGTGACTGTACCTATTTATTGTTGTTATGTGTTTAAATAGATACGAAACCCTAATAACCAATATTATTACTTATTTAGACATGTGTAAAAAATAATGTGTTGTATATAATTTATACATTTAACATGTTTAAATATTTGTTTGCCAGTCCATTGCGAAACATGTAAGATCATAACTATATTATAAGACCTTAATGTACCATGTTTTAAAGCAAATAAATATATTCTATTCTATCCTAAGCCCAAGGTCAGACCATTGGGGTACCTTTATTAACCTGGGGTCTTTGTAGAATTATGTTGAGCGATCGGCCTTACCATTTACGAAAGTGCAGTTTTTAAATAATTATAGATCTTACTGTTACGACATAACGTTTATTCTTTTCCTTTTGAAGTAAAGTTTTTCTTTGCATAGATTGTAGGTACAGAAAATAAGGTTTTACAATAAAATGGCTGATCCCTATTATGAACTACGACGCCACTTAATGGTAGCGATAATTTTAGCATAGAGAGATTTTTTTTACAATAACAATATATTTTCAAACCTACGTTTGTACGCATACGTTTTCAATTTATCACCTCATTTCTGTGCACAGACTACATCAAAAGCATCCATCCTATGGCCCAACAGTCTGCCTCTTCAAGCGCTGGCTGTCCTCCCAGCTGCTGCCCCCCCCCCACGTGCCCGACATCGTGGCCGAGCTGCTGACGGCCACGGTATACATGCACGCCGCGCCCACGCAGCCGCCGGCGACGCCCACTGTTGGACTTGTGAGGGTGTTGAAGCTTTTAGTGGACTTCGATTGGCAAAGAGAAATGATCGTGCTGGATTTTAATGAAGATATGTCGCGTAAGTGTTTTTTTTTTAATGTTTAGCTTCTTTCCTCCCGCTTTCCAGCAATCTGTGGGAGTGATTTCGTGAAAAGGGACGAGAAGTGTGTAACAGGAAGCTCCCAAGCGCACGCTATTTGATTTGACCAATTTTGCGGTCAGAAACGACGACGACCCCTTTTCGGAGCACTTGCGTTTATACCCCGATTTTACTATGAACCCCATACTTAATATAAAACTGATAACTGTAACTGTTTCGTAATCCGGTATTTCCTATTGGTAAAATAAATATACGAAACTACTACTAGTACTAACTACCACTACTATTGGAAATATTATACGGATATATGACTTACAAGAATTTGGTTTACAGTAAAACAAGCATGTTTAGGTACACTAAAAACAAGTTTTGAATTCAAATTCAAAAGTCATTTATTCAATCTAGGCTGAGAATCAGCACTTTTAGAATGTCAAAATTACATAAGACGGTCCCCCAAAGATTCCCACCCTGTACCACTTCCTAGTGCTTTAGCTGGGAAGAAGAAGTGGCGCAACAAACTCCCCAGCAGCTGTCTGTTCAGTTAGAAAAACTTGATTGTATACAATAGTACATAAGCAATAGTTATTTTCACCACTCCCGCACGAAAGAAGTGTCTTTCCTCTACGAAAACAGTGAGGAAAGTTGGTTTTTCCTCACTGCTTGAACAGTGAGGAAAGTTGGTTTTTCCTCACTGTTTGAACAGTGAGGAAAGTAATGATCCCGTTCAGAAACTAACCTTGCCTGATTTTTTTATGTTAAGTTTTAAAGATATTTTAAAAAATAAAGAATTATTTTGATTTGCTTTGTGTCTATTTAATTTATTTACCTATGATGACTGAATACTTTCTTGCTGGGCGTGGTGAAAAGTTTTGTATGTAACATGTGAGCAAGTTCATTTGCTATTCGTTTTGTTGAATCCAACAAAACAAAACAAAACAAAATCAAAACTCATAGGAAAAACGAACTTTCCTCACATGTTGGATAAAATAATTTACCTAACGCAACACAAAACATTAAATTTAATTATTTGCTTTATGTCAGCTAACACATGCCAATATACATCGAAGTCTATACTCAAGGAAAATAATAAAAAATAAAAAGTAAACAGACCCGAATGAAAGCCTCCAGGCATAAAAGGCGTGCCAGTTTACATATAGCTGTTAAAGCTGTAACTCGCCGTCACAAATGACAAACTAGAACCATCGAAGTAAAAATAAATAAACAGTTAATTACTAATAACAATAAAAAAACCATGATCAGCAAGACGACCAGTCACCACAAGCAGCACCCGTTCACGAGCA
Organism: Xanthia togata; assembly: GCA_963853775.1. NCBI lineage: Eukaryota > Metazoa > Arthropoda > Insecta > Lepidoptera > Noctuidae > Xanthia > Xanthia togata. Next base: position 23,000,433 of record OY970807.1, read on the forward strand.
TAACGCAAAGATCAGCCATTCCCGACAATTTGGAATCTAGGGTAACGCCCAGAAACCTGAACTTCTCTTTGATTGGGATAGCTTGACCGTCAACACTAATGTCGACTTGGGGGATAAGGCGTCTGCGAGTGAAGATAACTGCTGAAATTTTTGGAAACCGAAACCTTTTTAATGATAACCCGTGACCTAAAAGCCGTTGATTTAACGAGGACAAGGAGATATTAATGGACTGAGCAGCATCTTGAATAGTACAGACCAATAATGCAATATCGTCAGCATACTGAAGTATATTATTGTTAAAATTTAAGCAAGAAGGAAGATCAGAAGTATAAATATTATATAAAAGGGGACTAAGCACGAATCCCTGAGGTAGACCTCTCCAAACCGACCTCGGCTCAGAGTTTTCCCCAGTAATTCTAAGTTTAACACTGCGATTGAAAAAATGCTGCATATGATTTGACGAATCCTAGCCGGGATTCTCAGCTCTTGCATCTTCTGCCTGAGAAGTGGGAGGAGGACAGAATCATAGGCAGCTGAAATATCTAAGAAAACAGCTACCACAGACTCGTTCCTGCTATGGGCCAGTCGGATCGCTGATGTGAGGGTACCCACACTATCAGCTGTACCCAGACCTTTCCTGAAGCCGAACTGAGTCGCCGGGAGCAGGTTCCTGCTTTCTACGAACCATTCTAGTCGGTTTTTAATCAAGTGCTCTAAAAGCTTAATAAGTATGGACGATAGAGAAATTGGTCTGTAAGAACAATGATCACTAGGATCTTTACCAGGTTTTAATATAGGGATGACGACTTAAACCTTCCAATCAAGAGGAATAGAACCGGAAGAAAAACAATAGTTGACTAAGTCCAAACATTACTGATGGGTTTTATCACCCGAAGATGAAAGATGTAGATTTTTTCTCACTAACATAATATTTTCATAAATGAATTGGCAAGGTACCGTCATAATATTAATCTTTTTAAATAGTTCCCTGAGAGATTCGCGACGACTTAGATTATAAATGGCTCTGACAGCTCTCTTTTGTAAAATAAAGATGGATTCAATATCAGCAGCCCGACCCCATAGTAAAATTCCATACGACATAATACTGTGGAAGTAACTAAAATAGACCAAACGCGCAGTTTCTACATCTGTTAACTGTCTTATCTTTCTAACAGCATAAGCGGCCGAGCTTAGCCGCCCCGCGAGAAATGTTATATGGGGTCCCCATTGTAATTTCTGGTCTAGCGTGATCCTAGGAAAACTGTTTGCTTAATATATTCTAGTTTTTTTTCTTAATATATTCAATATGATGTCACATTCGCTGCTTCTAACATTTGGTAATTTAAATCTAATGCATTTTTTATTTTAGTTGACAGTTCTTTAACACTTTCTAAGTTTACATAGCCGTATGACGTAATAACATGGCGACTACTATCTAATGGTGTTATGAAACAGATAAAAAAGCTGAAACCTTTGAATTGAAATATAAAATTTTGTTTGCCATTTTATGAACTAAAACTAACTTTTGCCGACTGCTTTTTGCCTAAGCTATCTCAATAATATATTTTTAAAATTTTTGTCATTTATATCGAAACACGTAGGTACTAATAAAAAGCTTCCATTTCAGACGAAGAAATAACCCAACTGGAGCAAAAGTTCACTGCCGACCCAGACTCGGCGCCTTGCATGCGCATAGTCACGGCATACGACGGTCCCATGCCTTCCGTGTGGAGCAGTACTGCGCCGTCCACTCACGTGCTAGCGAGGGCGCGAGTACTGGCGGATAGTGCGCTCAAGTACCTGGATGAAGCCGTCATGGTGGGACACAAGGATAATATACTGGTAAGGCGAGGACAGAATGCTGCGAAAAAATAATTGGTAACACATTTAATAGGTTGCGCAACTAGACCAACGGCATTGAAGGATAGAAAGTGACTGCAACCAGGCGGTTTTGATACTTTTTGCAACACCAAATAGCTTGTCGTTGCATCGCCATCATCAGCAGGGTTAAATTGTCCCAGCATCAATAGAGCTATGAAACCAAAGCACAGTATAATTGTATATAACTCTAGTATGTTACTCTCATATTTCATTATAAAGCTTTTTTCGAACAGTCTACAAGTTCGGCACCAGAAATTGGTATTCTGGTAGAGTAAATATAGGCATAGTTCTGCTAAGCTAGCATTCTATTAAGCTTTTTTTATTTCCAGGGCATGTTTATCCCCTCGTACGCGGGCTACAACGTGCTCATCCACCTGCAGCCCGCGCTGGTCCCGCACGGCCGCGAGCGCGTGGACAGTGCGCCCAGACTACGACGCCTGCCAGACAAGCCCACCGAAGAAATCATACCTGTCGTTGAGTTTCATCCTGTGGTGAAGTACTTGGAAGAGTTGAGGGTGAGTAGACAAACAGCTTTTAAAAGGATTTAGATATGTGCTTGTTAAAATGTGCTTGTGACGTATCTACATTGCCACATGCGAACTACGCATCACACTGACGTCACGAAAAATCCTGCATCGCGCAAGCAGAGTTGACCGCGCGACTAGCTAGAATACAAAGTCGCGCAGTAACCTACCTCACACAACACCCGTCTAGTCGGAGGATCTTCCCTTTTCTTTAGAGGATGAGTGAACTTTTCACCCTGTTCCTCATACCTCTAATTCTTTTATTAAGTAAGCTAAGCGTAAGCTCTGTAACAAAAGTTGGTTAGTACGGAACCTTTTAAATAACATCTAATTTGAAAATAAGATATTTGATACAGCTCTTTTATGCATATTAAAGTAAAAAAATATATATATATTATGTTAGTATGTTATTATGTTAGTATGTCTTGTTAAATGTTCTGTTTTTTTTTTAAATTAATTCACACAGTTACAACTTGATAAACCTACATTTGTTCCTATAAATGTATTAAAAGGCTACGGTACCAATTATGTACAAATGATCATAATTATTGTTATTTTACAGCTGACTATCATGTTGTCATTTAATAAATTGTAATTTCAGAGTGCGTACGGTGACTTCGCCCTGTTCTTCCACGATCTGTACGGGGGCGAAGTGATCGCTGTGCTGTGGAAACCTGACATCAAAGAAGAGAGGGAGTTTCAGGTATGTTTAGTTTTATTAGAAGGTTTACTAATAGTAAGTAGATGAGCGAGCAGTAATTGTCTCAAGGTTTAAAAAGATTTATTTTTATTGGAACAAGTAATTTTTTTGTAAATTTTGTAGAAACGTACACATGAATTTCAATTTTTAAAACATGAACTCAATATTGTCGAAACAAATTTTAGTTGCATTGGAAATTGAACTTAGTTTTCAACATTTTAAGGATTCTTATTGCAAAACATTTCTAATTAAGTCTGTAATACCTCAAATTGCTTAGCATGATCTTCCGTTATATGGAAAATACTGCAGCATTCATTTTGAAATAAATATAATATGGTAAAGTTGAGGATTAATGTTACTTATGTACTACGTTTGACGAAAACACGATACCTACCATAAAATATTCTCGATTCGAAAAAAAATACAAATTTAGGTACCTCTAAATCGAACAATAACTCTAGAATTAAAAAAAAAACCTAAAATTAGAGCATGAAACTGCATAATAACTGAACTAACTATAAAGCAGATACTTCATTTTTTTTATTTTATAAATTACACCTATTTTCACCATAAAAAGATATTACTTAAACTATCGCCGCCTTGGAGCCTTCTCCCCGCTGATTAGTCTCACTCTCAGTCAGCCCGCGAGCAGTAGTGTACGAGCGAGATAAAGAGCGAATTTGAGCTGAGGACTCTAAATAAGTAACGTTTAATCATATACTTTCTTGGTGGCGTGGAAGTTTAGTATCAAGTTGCGGGTTCAAAACCTGGCAAGTACAGATTTTTTTTTTAATGTCATAATAATGTAGTATCGAAGTGTTTCTGATTTTATTTTTGTCTACTTGAGAAAACCTGAACTGATGGCCTGAAAACTAGAAGTAAGCAATCTATGTAAGAGAGGCTTTTGTCTTCCAGAGAGTTAGTTACGGGCTGTTATTATCCTCACCAAGATTATAAATTTGACGATTTTTCAATTCAAAATATTTTATTTCACATAAACCTACATGGGCACTTATGAAACGTCAGAAGCTAGGTTCACGGTTCCAATTGGTCGATTTCTATGGAGAAGAGCCGTCAAGAAACTCCACGGTTACTCTTTTAAAAATAATTGGCTTTTACAATATTTTCAAATAACAGTGTTATTCGGTATGGGTAGGACAGTGTAGGTCTTTCAACAAGTACTTTGTGAACATATTTGTCATTTAATCAATATAAACGGCTACACATTTGTATTGAATGTGGCGCACAGATAGATATGACTTGCACATAGGTTACTTTTTAAAGGGTACTTTTACGGGCAAAAAAAAGAATTCCTCTAGAATGTGAGTGAAGCCGCAAATAACACCTATAGTAGTTCACGCGGTGTAGCGTGGTGCGGGTGACAGGCGACAGAAAGGGTAAATTTATTTAATTTACTACAGTTATTACCGAGTCCGTATTATGTGCACATTCTGTATGTAGGTACGGATCAGTCGTAAAATACAGAATCAGTCAAAACAAGTAAATTATAATATATTTTACTCTTTCTGTCACCTGTCACCCGCACCATGCTACACCGCGTGAACTATAGTATATGCTTATTATTATTTATTTGTTTGTTTTCTTTTCTTTCAGTTGATAAACGCGAACGCCCTCAAGCCATACACTTCAAAGGGTGAGACAAAATACAAAGTAAACATCGAAGCCTTGGTAGAAGACTTCAGAATATTAGGCGAAGGACTTGTTAAAGATATTACTGTTAATTAAATAATGTTGTAATAGAAATAAAGATTTATTTAAAATGGGTGTTATTTCAATTGATAAGAATAAACAAAAAGCCGATGTTTTCTGATGGAATTTAATAATACATTTAATTAATAGTGCAATAAAGTGCAAAGTTGTACAAACAATAACACAGACATCGAACTGCTCTTCAGTCGTTCATAATTCAATAATGGGAGATTATAAAAGATATGGTTAAACAATAAAACTAGCCGTCAAAATAAATAACACTATATTTGTGTTTAGGCTTATAAACTATTTACAAAAAATCTTTTAGGTATAATTATTACATTCTGCTTTGTACTGTGTTTCGGTTTCGTTGGACTTAAGTTGTGAATATGATACACGACACAGAAACAATAATGTGTAGTAAACAATACGTAAACTCAGATAATATACACACCATCGCCACTTACTCAACTATCCACTTTAGCGTTATGTGTTCTAAATGATTTTATAGGATTATAATCCTATGTTTTTTTTTTTTGGCGGCAATGTATTTTGAACTTTCTCTTGTACGACATTATGTTCATTGTCTAAAAAATATAGTTATTTGAGATTCTTATTTCAAGTATAGCATAATAATTACTTCTGTATCCCGCGATGGGTTAGGCAGAGGTGTTCTTGTAGTACACCCACATTGTCGCCAGTTATGTTGTTGTTCATTATTGAACTTTAATAAAATAAGGCAAGGTGTCCAACGGGGCTGGGTAGCTCCGCAGCCAGGCCCCGCCGCGCAGGGGCCGCGCCGGCTCGCCCTGCGCCAGCCAGCGCCCGGCCGGCAGGTACACGTCGCGCGAGCGGGCCCCCCGCTCTATTACCGGGGCGACTAGGATGTTCTCGCCGAGGAGATATTCTGTTGGTCAAAGGTCACACACACACTAAGGGTGAATTTCACCAATGAAACTGAACGCGATCAGTTTCATTGGTTCATATTCGCCCTAAACCTTCCTAAAGGAGTTGCTTTTATTGTGGATGCATAGCACAAATCAAATATGAAGGCTAGGCCATTCTAATATTTGTTCAGTCAGCCAAGTCAATTATTTAGCCACTGCGTCAAATTTTAATTGGTCGTTATGTAGGAATTATTTTCTATTATTTATTTGAGCCCAAGTAAAAAAAAAAAAGCAATTACTGATGAGCTTCAACCTACTACTTTATAAGAAAAAAGAAATGAAAGAAAATACCTTTATTTGTGTTGTACTTCGTAGCACGACCATTAACGCATTCATTATAACTTTAGGTGGTAATAAAATCCTTTTAATTTATACTATTTTATACCACTAATTAAAAAATTTATACCTCTCAATTATCGTAGACATACAGGTCATGCTGGCAAGATTCCTTCCCAGCACGACCACGTTAAAATGAACTTATTCAGTAAAACTTTAGATGGTTATAAAATTCTTTTAATTTGTACTATTTTATACCACTAATTAGAAATTTTATACCTCTCAATTATAGTAGATATACAGGTCGAGCTGGCAAGACCACGCTAAAATTCCAGCTAGCATAGAAGTTGATGAAACGGAAGCATGCCTAAAAATGTATGCTCATTATGTAGTCCTATTTCATTACTGGTAAATGGTCGTAAATTGTTAGAGAAGCAAAAAAAAACATTTTCTGCATATAAGTATGTGATTTGTATACTTAACACTAGATGGGGTAAAATGTAATAAATTGAATATACGTTCAAACAATAATAAAAATATGCGGCCCTTTGTTTTTTTTTTGCAATTCTTTCATTGTACTCCAGCTGTTACCCACGAGTTCGCCCGCGTGTACAGACGCCAGCACGTCAACCTACTACAATCTGTCAAACTTTAATAGATTTAAACTTTATCACTGAAGCATAAGGTTCAAAGCTGATTGGGAAAATTTGACAGAATCGGGTAGGTTGATGTGCTGGCGTCAGTACATACATCGAAAATGGATCTTAAAATAAGATCATATTTTTTATAATCCTATAAGTAATAATTTGATTTTTTAGCAGATTTATTTATATTTTTCAACTCATTATTATAACTTTTGCATTTTTATATTCATATTACAATTTAATTATTATCATTAAAATAAACCACAAAACTAGGTTGTTGCGTTTCATTTTTTGTGTCTTTTCTTGTGTTAAATCCATATCCACATTTCCATTGTATATAATATTATATGTGAATTTGTGTTTGTTCGTTTATCCTTCTTTCATGTCGAAAGGAACCAATGAATTGTGATTTTTAAGGGGATAGTTCTGAGTACTTTTTACCCGGAGAAACATCATAATTCCGCATGAAGAAAGTTTTATTATCAATATTACACGCGTAACGTATATTCTTAATTTTTACATTTTACGCCATCTACTGTCAAGTATACACAAATCATATACTTATAGGAAGATTTTTTTTTTTGCTTTTCTAACAATTTACGGCAATTTATTAGTAATGAAATAGGAGTACATAATAAGTACAAATTTTTAGGCATGCTCCCGTTTCATCAACTTCTATGCCAGCCTGAATTTTAGCGTGGTCATGCTGGGAAGGAATCTTGCCAGCACGACCTGTATATCTACGATAATTGAGAGGTATACAATTTCTAATTAGTGGTATAAAATAGTACAAATTAAAAGGATATTATTACAATCTAAAGTTATAATGAATAAGTTCATTTTAACGTGGTCGTGCTGGGAAGGAATCTTTCCAGCACGACCTGTATATCTACGATAGTTGAGAGGTATAATTTTTTTAATTAGTGGTATAAAATAGTACAAATTAAAAGGATTTTATTACCACCTAAAGTTATAATGAATGCGTTAATGGTCGTGCTACGAAGTACAACACCTTTATTTTGCGGTAAAAATGACGCAAAAAAAGAACACAAAATAAAAAAGAAACAAGCTTAGAGAAAATATACGTCACATCCACGCAAAACGGCCATCGCTCAGCATAATGCTGCGACCCTATGCAAGACAGATTATCGAGTGTAAGTATGGTTAATTATTTCCTCACGATATTGCAAAAGGTTCATTGTACCAGCAATTACAGGCGTCACGCGAACATTGAAAAGCAAGTTAAATCCATTTTTACATTGGAAATCTGTCACAAATGCCCGCATTTGCGCAGTTGGTGGTGTAGACTTCTATTAGTTGACCAAGTTAACTAAACAACTGTAGGTCCTGTCGTTTTGCGTAAATACACTCGAGAGCAATGAATCCGGGTCACTTAAAGAATGTTAAAAATCTCGGAAACTAAAAATGATAGGTTAATGCAATAAATTGTATTTAATAGACAATGTAATACTCCTTAAATGAAAGTAAAAAAAATATGAGTCACCATACATTTTATTAACACAAAATTACATAAAGAAAAAAACTGCTGATCTCTCCTTAAAACAAAAATAGGAAACATGAAATTTTTGAACTTTATTACGATTTTCTTGAATTTTAATACTTCGTATTGCCTCCTCGTGCTTCCATTACTGCGTTTACGCGGTTTGGCATGCTGTACACCAAGTTCCTTATACGATATTGGGGAATATTCTCCCATTCCTCTGTGAGAGCAATTTTGAGCTCACGAAGCGTGATTGGGGGAGGGTTTCGTTGTTTTACGCATCTGCCTAGCTCGTCCCAAGCATGCTCGATCGGGTTGATATCCGGGCTGCGCGCTGGCCACTCCATACGAGTAATGTTCATCTCTTGAAGGTAGTCATTCACAATCCTACCTGTATGAGGTCGGGCATTGTCATGCATAAATATAGCATCCTCACCTAAATTGACCATAAATGGACCAACGTGATCATTGAGGATTTCTTCCACATATCTTTCGCTAGTTAAAGAGCCGTTTTCTATGATCACCAGCTCTGTGCGACTTTCAGAAGAAATTCCGGCCCACACAAGTACAGACCCACCACCGTAGGCTACTTTTTCTTCGATGCATGCTTGCTTGAATCTTTCCCCTGGTCTTCGATACACTCTGTGTCTTCCATCGTGCTTGTAGAGCATAAATTTTGATTCGTCGGAGAACATAACTTTTGACCAATCTTCAATACTCCAATTTACGTGGCTCTGGGCATATCTTAGTCTTGAAATACGATGCCCACGCTCCAGTTTAGGGCCGTTTGCAGGTCTAAGGGGTTTTAAGTTAGATTCAGCAAGCCGACGTCTTACTGTCCATGCACTTGGGTTACTTCCTCCGAGGCGTCGAAACTGATTTGTGAGTTCAGTTCCTGTAAGAAAGCGATTTCGAAGCATGGTGTTCACCAAGTATCGGTCTTCTCGTGCTGTGGTACACCTGGTTCTGCCCGTTCCTGGTCTGCGTAGGTTAGAACCAGTTTCTTCGTAACGTCGGAGAACTCTTTGTACTGTTGACAGCGACACACCGACAGTCCTGGCTGTATCGCGCTGACTCCGGCCGGTTTCCAGCATTGTAAGTATTCTGGTGCATTCTTCAGGCGTAAGCGACATAATTTCAGCTTGAATAATGAATATAGAGCACTATCAACATGGTTTATGTACCCACATAAATGACAGATTACAAACAAAAGCAAAACCAAATGCTGTAATTTCGTAGTTCCATCTTCGAAAGTGGCCCTTTTTCAAATTTGATTTTTTTATGATATAACTTTACAATAACTAAGAAGTTTTAATACCTTCATTTAAGGAGTATTACATTGTCTATTAAATACAATTTATTGCATTAACCTAGCATTTTTAGTTTCCGAGATTTTTAGGATTCTTTAAGTGACCCGGATTCATTGCTCTCGAGTGTATTTGACATATTTGAACACTCGACCATAGGACCAGAGTCGGTAAACGTCCAACAAACCATCTTTGATTGGCTGCCACAGGAAAAACTATGTCCTTTTACAACCTTTAAAAAAAACAACCTAGTGTAACTTACCATCAGAAATATCGTGTGCCTCAGTATCATTGGGCGCGATCCACCACACGGGCGGGTTGACCGGCGCGCCGCCCGACACGGCGCGCCGGCACGCCGCTACGATGGCCGGCGCGTACTGCGCGTGCAGCTCTACGTACCTCTTGCTTATAGCCACCGTCTGGTGGAGGGAAGATAGATAGAAGTATAGTATGTGGCAAATCAAGTTTTTGAAAGCGATAGACACAGCTGGGTAGACACTCAACAAAGACGAACTTTCCTCAACTTTCTGTAAGTTGGTTTTGTTTTAAAGAGAGAGAGAAAGTTTCGACTGTCGCATAGACATATTTCGGATTCTCCAAATTTATTTTAACCGATGGACGAGCTGCCTCTTGCTAAATTATATAGGGAAATTAGAATTCAACATTCCGACTAAAACAAATGAAGCAAGGAAATCTTTCGGAATGATAGCTCAAGAGTCACCCCTATAAAAACCAATCAGTCTACATTTAACTAACCTCATTATCAAACTCCCAAGGTACATAGGAGAACTGCATACTAGGCATGAAGGTGTTCGCCTGCAGCCACCTGATGAACAGCTCCTTAGTCGGAGGCTCATTGTACCCGTTCCCTCCGATCATGTCGGGCAGTACCAGCGGGTACCCGTTCATGTTCATCTGCAGTAACGTGGTGATGAGGGTCGGGAGACCGTTCTCGTAGGTCCAGTAGGTGTCCTTGTCTATCATGCGGACGAAGACTGGCAGGTCCTGGGTTCTGGAGAAAATATAAGTATTCGATTTAGCAATCGAAGCAATCGTTAAGCCACCAACACATTACGGTGTCGTGTTGTGTCGTGACGCGGGATCAAACGAATCTGTTCAAGACTACGTCAAATCACAACGAGTATTGATTGGCTAACACTACGCCAGAAGGCGTCATCATCCAATATACTTATTGATTATTATTTTATTTGTCTCCATTCTCTCGAATGGAGAGAGGTTAAAAATTTGTGGTGAGAAATAGACTCCAAGATTTGAATGCTAAAAATCAAAACTCTCTTTCTCTGTGAGAGCCTAAAACTACGGCTCTTCTACAATCCTATCCTAATTCCTAATCCTATTCTTTCAAATTCAAATTAAAAATATTTTATTTCACACAAGGGCACTTATGAAACGTCAGAAGCTAGGTGCACGATTCCAATTGGTCGTTTCCTATGGAGAAGAAATGGAAAGAAACTCCACGGTTAATCTTTTAAAAATAAATGGTTTTACAATGTTTTCAAACTACAGTGATAATAGGTATAAGAGGACAGTGTAGGCCTATTAATAAGTACCAGGTACTACACAGAAAATGCCAATTGCATCCTGGGACTTCTCCCAGGATTCCAAAATTTAGCATGATTTTTTCATATATTTTACTCAAATTTTTGCAATCACCTAATCAGGCTGTGCGTTGCTACTGAAAACACTGTTGCCCAAAACATGGCATAGCCCAAAAGTTTTTCCAAATTGGTCTTGCCATGTTTAAAACAATGTCGTACCAATATTATAAACAAGACATACTTTCAAAGACATTTATAAAATAATATTTATGTGTAAATGCTAGACCATAAACTCATATTTTAAGTTGTAATCATACCTGTATCCAACTCTGACTTCAACAAGGGGTCCGAATTGCGCGACAGTCCTCACGTAGTCAGCCGATATCACGCCTGGCTGATCTCTGATGTCTCCTTGTAAAACTGGGATCTAAGAAATTTAATTGCTTAAAAGAACGAAATACTGACGAGCCTAGAATAATGAAGTAAAGGAATTTAGAAATAAGAAAATATGCTTAACACATCACGACTGTATTTCCCCGAAGGGTTAGGCAGAGGTGTAGCTACCTATAGTACACCCACATTTCGCCAGTTATGTTTAACTCCTAAGTAAAGTAAAGTAAAGTAAAAATCATTTATTTGCCTGAAATATGGTGGGTACACAAGATGTTAAATTATATTATAGCGCAGGACATATTTCACCCTCATTACGGGCATACAAAATTATAGTTACATAGGTATAGTTAATTTAATTTAATTTGCCACAATAATTTGAATATAATTACAATTATTATATATAATTGCTGATGAAATGTAAATTTATAATTTGAATTATTACAATTTATAAGAAAATTTGAATTACAATCATTTAAATTACAATTCATAGAATTACAATGATTTCAATTACTTAAATTATTATTAAAGACAAAGTCACAGGAAATAAGAGGAAGAACCAGTATCTTAGTGGAAACCAAATCGTAATGTGCTTTTATTAAAAAAAATAGTAATAGGTTTTTAGTAAAGGGAGCGAGCCTATTGCCATTAATCGGGCACAAATCCAGACTCCGGGCTGCTACTGAGAAATTTCAGATGTAAAACCCAATAACATTTTGCCCGACCCGGAAATCGAACCCGATTCCTCATGCTCAGCAGGAGCACTTGCGACCAATAGGCCAACGAGGCAGTCTATTCAGGCTTATTTGTAAAGCTCTAAAATCATAATTATTGGGTTCGTAGCAGGTGGATTTATTTTAGAAATACAGACGAACTTTTTTCCTGCTGTTTATAATGATAGTCTCACACAAATAGATGTATTGTAGCTATAAACACTATTGCTGGTTGATTAAAGCGGCTATTGTTACCTCGATCATCTGTATAACAGATCCTGCTAAGTGCTAGGTAATAAGCTTTGCTTACTTGAGGCGACCAGCTAGACTCCCCACCATCAAACTTGAAACTGTCGACTCCAGAGGTATTCTGTAGGGAACGCAGTCTGTCGTTGTACCACTGCCTCGCAGCTGGTTTGGTGAAGTCGATGTATGACGTGGTCGTCCCGTTGTCGTTCCACCAGCTGGTTTCGACTGAACCGTATTCAGAGGATACCAGGAAGCTGAAAGGCAAAATAATTTGGGAGTAACATTTCTGGGTAGTTCTTCAAAAAGTATTCTCCGCGTAACTTTCATGGCGAATTTATTTTTTTGAATAATCTACAAATAAAGGTACACACATTGAAGTTGAAGTGAAAATAATACGTATTTTGTTTATTTCATGTGAATCGGTGCATAAACTACAGAGATATTCTATTTTTAAATTTCTGTGCCCACGAAAGTTACGAAAGACGGCACGAAAGTTACAGACGTATTTTCTACAAGCAAAATATAATTTAAAATCATTATTTTTTCTCAATTTTCCAGTTTATAAAATAAAAGACTTAAAATTTTCATGTACATTTTGCATGGTATCATAAATAAGTATCTTTTTTGTTTTTTAATTTATTCTTTGTTACAGATTCGTTTTTGCCAGCGCACATTCTGCTGTTTTCGTCGTTTTCATAGAAGTTTCGAACGTCAATTTCTAGTTGGTTTTTATGATTGTAAATAGGAATTTCATGTTCGCCATGTTCAATTTGCTCATTGTTCTGACATGAAGTCGTAGAATCCGAGTCGTTTTCTGTATTCCTTCCTTTAATGAATAAATATGTTTCTTCTCACTTTTGATAACTGTTTTCGGTATATATTATTTAATATTTTAAGCTCATTTTTTTATGCATCAATTTTCTTTCTTTAACAATATATTTGTGACAACATTTTTCAGAATATTTTCTTTTGCAGGTAAGTTTTGACTTTAAATACTGTGTAGCGCGTTTTAAATTGGTGGGACTACTTAATTCGGAAGAAGTACAGCTTGAAATGATTGAATTAGTTCTTAAGGAATGCGAAAAAGTGGAACTATCTGAGTCACCATCATAGTTCGGGGAAGCTGTACGTACATCATTTAGTCTTAACCTTGTCGGGCGCATTTTAAGAGGTCTTGCACATGCAGGTGTGTCACATTTGGCAGCAGGCATTGGTTGCGACGCAAGAGCCAAAGAAGATGTTGGTTCTTGCAATGCAGGGAAGAACTCAAAGAAACTCCTTCAGAAGAACATGAAGCTTCAATGTGTTGTTTATACTGTTGAGTTACCCGTCTTGAAATGAAGTCACTTTTTTGAGATCCAGGCGATGAAGCTGGCACTAGTTGAGGAGTAGGTGATTTAGGAGAGCACAGTGGGTCTTCAACAAAATTTGGAGATTCGGGGCACTCGATCATATTTTCCTGAAGAGCAACGTTTTCTCGCTCTTTTATTCTTTGACGAAAAAGTCGGCTTTTTATGCGGTTTTGCTCTCTCACGGCGCTTTTACTTCTACTACTCATTTCACAATCTGGGATGACAACCCTTTTCTTTTGTAGTATCTTTATCTTGCCTTAATTTTTACTGCATTGTGTTACTCTGTATCATTTTTTATTCTTCCTCGTCTTCTTATCTCTGCTTGACGCTTTTTCTCCCGTCACTCCTTTCCACTTTGCGGTGCCATAGTTTCGCTTTGAACGTAATCTGAAAATAATTTGTAAAACAACCCAGTTTGGGGCGGGAATAATTATTAAATTGGCTACGAAAAAACCTACAAACAGAAACACATACCTACCTACTACATGTCGTTAAAAGAAAAAAATTAAAACACATACATGCATAAACACTTATACAAATACATGACCCCTTTTTTGAGCTTCGCGATAATCGAGTAAATGCATCTGCAGCGTCACAAGTAATCTAAAGTTATCATTCAATGGAGATATGTAACTTTCGTGGTGCGCTAGCTAACTTTCGTGGACAAATAACCACGAAAGTTGTGCCACGAAAGTTACGAAAATTTCACATTTTTGAGAATTACGATTAAACTTATAGGTAAATAAACAAACAAAGTACTTGGGAATAATCTCGAAGATCTATCTTATTCCTTAATACAAAACGAGTTGGAAAATTATAAGCATTATCCTTCAAAATATGCGCATGAAAGTTTCTAGACCAAGGCTACTTGAAAATATTCAAAGAATAACTCACCTCGTATTTTTTTGTTTAGAAGCGATGAATTTACGTATCTCCCCCACTGACGACGGGGTACTACTGAGCGTCCGCGCAGCTAAAACGTGTAGCGACAAGTGGGCGCTCTTGGAAGATAGGTGCAGTTTTGTTGCGCGCTCTCGAAACTAACAAAATCGTGTGACAGGGACATAATGCCTATTAACTATTGTAACTTAAGAGATAAAATTAATGTTCTTTGATAATTATGATGCATAGTTAAATACCATTAATTTGATGTATTACAGTATATGCTTATGAATTGAATACAAAAGTTATCAAAGTTTGCCGTGAGCGCGAACAGAGTGTGACGCGCGAAGAACACCGATTTTGCTCCCGTTTTCGACATTCGTTTAAAAAAAAATATAAACATTATAAATAATTTTAGGTGTTTAATGATTAAGTTATATACACATATAAATAAAGATTAATCTGTATTTGGTCCTAAGACTGAATGTTTAATAGGTTACTAATTAAGACCGTGTGACCGCGTTTTGAGGGACCTCGAAGAACTACCCTTCTGATGATGGCATTTGAGGAACAAGATTTTACGTCTCAACATTATGATGTTGGGTAGCTTCATGATATTTACGATCTTAAAATGAAGTTTTGGTCTTTAAATATTTTTGTTCAAACTTACCCCTTAGTTTTAGCTTCTGAATACCACGGCTCGCATCCTTTATTAATAAACGGATGCGTCCACATCGTCACTCTATACCCTTTCGCTCTCAAAATATCCACCGTATTTCTCATGTTCGGGAACCTTTGGAGATCTACCGTCTGTGACCCGTAGCAGGTCTCCCATAGGTCATCGATTTCTATCTGACTGTTCGGGAACCCATTACTGGTGATTTCATCAGCAAATTGCAGCACTGTGTTGTGGTTCACATCTCGTTTATACCTCGCCCAGGTTGACCAAACTGGGTATGTGATCATTCTTTCATCAGGAATCCCTGTGGGCTTCTCCAAATACTTTTCGACGGCATACTCGTGGGCCTTTCTTACATCTTCAAAGATCCCTATCGCGTAAATCAGGTCAGTTTTGTCTCTTTTGTTGGAGTACGGAGATTTAATTTGTGCTATGAAGCATGCAGCGTTTTTCTCTAAATCATTCTGGTCTACGAATAAGGGAACCTTTTTGTCAAAGTAGTAGAAAATGCCTTCGGAGTTGAGCCAGTAGGGCTCTGCCACGCCGCAGTTGTCGGCCTCCTTTGTGATGTAAGAGTAGTTCGGTAGGACCAGACGCTCTATTGGCCAGTACTGACGCTTCTGCTGTGGTCCGCCGTACCAGTGGTTTGAACCTATAAAAAAAGATTTTCGTATGAATCTAGCTTCACGGCCGATAAATATATTTTCTAGACAATTTTTATTTTTTATACTCATTGCATAATTAATTTTCCTTCAACAATCCTTAAGTACCTACCTACAAGAGACTCACATAAGAGGATTTTATATTTCTTATTTGTCAGATCTCAAACGAAGTGGATTGAATGATCAATTTTCCACCCGAACGGAAAATACGCGTTTGGACGTGGAGTTTCAGACAGCAGCCCGTTATACAATACAAAACGGGACCTAAAACCGTGTTTTGGTACCCTAGAAAAAATCTCGCTTCGGCTCGGCTTCCAGTCTAACCAGATACAGCTGAATACCAGTATATTACATGGAGCAACTGCCTATCTGACCTCCACAACCCAGTAACTGGGTAATACGATACCCCTTGGTAAGACTGGTTGTCAGACTTTCGGGCTTCGAACGACCCGTAACGACTGTCAAAGATCCACGGTGGAGTTTCTTGACCATTCTTCTCCATACGAAAACTACATTTTGGAATGGGCGACTAGAATCAGTTATTATTATTTTTTGAAAATTTTGACGTTCAAAAGTCCCTTTTTGTGCCTAATTGAAATAAATGATTTGACTTTGACTTTGACCACGAATGACAGCCGGATCAACGGCTTGACGTGCTTTGTGAGGCACGGTCTTGGTGTCTAAAGATGGTCACCCATCCACGGACCAACCGCGGCAAGCGTAGCTTAAACTGATCGATCGATCCGTGCGACTGTTATTACTTAGACACAAGGCCCTAAAATAAACCCTAGAAGAAATATGTATCTACTAATAAATAGTTAATCAAAAACCAGAAAAATAAAAATATTCTATTAAATTCATCTCACCAAGATTGACACAGTCCTCCAACCCGACTCCCTTAGGCGCCTCCCAAGTGAAGGTGATGATGTACCCGTGCCGGTCGCCCACAATCTCCTCGCTGCTGATCCTCACGGTAGTGTCGTTGGCGAACTGGATGACCACGTCACCGTCCTGCACCACATCCTTGATGGCACCAGTGCGGCGCCCCACCACGGCTATTACTTCTGATAGACCCTCTGCAGAAAGTAATTTTTCTGACTTCAGTTTAAATATCCAACGTGTTTTGTGCTAGGCGACATTTGAATAATTATGAAGCTCTTTAAGGCTCCCGCAGACAGGTGCGACGCGACAGCGCGACGCGTCTCTAATAGAACAATTTCTACGAAAACTTCATGCGGATATACCAGGATCGCGGCGCACTGGTCGCGTCGCACCTGTCTTTAAAGTGGGTTTAGAAATTTAGTCCAAACGAGTGAATGTATACAATGTTCTATACCCACTCATCTTTCTATCTTAGATACTAAAATACAAACAAACCAACCAACCAATTTTGAAAATCTTGTAGTTTAGAGGTTTTGTGATACCTAACTACAGACGCCAGCACATCAACCTATCAAACCAATCAGTCAACTTCTTCTTCTTTAATATATTTTCAACTTTATCACTAAAGCATAAGGTTCAAAGTTAATTGGGAAAATTTTACAGTTTCGGGTAGGTTGACGTATGAGCTGGCGTCTGTACCTAAACCTTTATAAATAAGTCAAATAACTAAATTAAACCTTAAAATGATCTATGGAACTTATAAACTAGCTGTGCCCCAGGCTTCGCTCACGTGACTATATTGTATACTGTTAACATTGTATGAGCCTAAATGGGAACGTGAAGTCATATTATATTCGTAAGTTGTCATTGTAATTTAATACTAATGATTGAATAGCTTTTAATAATATTAATCATTTGTATGTCAATATTGGCAAAACATAGCGCACTACCTAATATTTAAGATCTTTGTATATAATCACCTATGTTTGACAAATAAATTATTATATTCTATTCCAGAAAATCAGTTGGTTTTGTTAAATTAAACTAAAACTTGTTGGTACATCTTTGATTTAAGTACCTATGAACGAAAGAAAATAGTTGTAATTAATTATTAGCTAATATTGATATTGGGAGTACTAAAATTATTTCACATACCTACTCTAAAGAAATGACACTCACTTCTTTTCAATAGTAGGTTGAACCCTCCCAAGGGGTTGTTCTCCAGCTGCGCCTTAACGTCAGACGCGTCGAGGACCGCGATGTCGATGGCATGCGCACACGCAGCCAGCAGCGCGGCGAGTAGAACTGTGAGTAGTTATAAAAGTTTATCAAAACAACGTGTGTTTTCACCTTATACTTGAGCTTCCTAGTTCATTTAATCCTTTTTTGTCCCATGATCACATTATATATGATGCCCGCGACTTTGTCCATGAAATTTCGGTCCCTGACCCACCGCGTCGCATCGCATCGCCCGCGTGCACTGTTACTCCGTTTTCACTTAGCATTACTTCAGATTTTTTTCTTTTTGCTCTGCTCCTCAGGGTCGTAGCCTGATGTTAAATAGCCTATAACATTCCTCAAAAGTTGGGCTATCAAATGCAGAAAGATTTTTTTTAAATTCGACTGACGATGACGATTAGCCCCAAGGTTATTCATGGTTATTCACCACAGTAATCCGACCAATTAACACATACAGCTCGCTGGTCTGGAGGGCCAGGACAGAACTGAGCACAACCAATAGAGATCTCGAAAAACTGCAGCGGTTTGCTTGTGTTGCAATTACTAGCAGTATGAGAACTACACCCACTGCTGCCTTTACAGGCAATGCTTGGACTGCGGCCTCTGCACCTCATCGTGCGAGAGGAGGCGGCCCTGGCCGTCTTTAGGCTCCATTTATCAGGAATCCTAAGCAATGAATCCAGAGTTAAGCACACACGTATAAAGG
Organism: Xanthia togata; assembly: GCA_963853775.1. Lineage (NCBI taxonomy): Eukaryota > Metazoa > Arthropoda > Insecta > Lepidoptera > Noctuidae > Xanthia > Xanthia togata. The sequence goes on from OY970807.1 coordinate 23,019,236, forward strand.
AAGATGCGATCAAACGACGGCCAATGATGGCATCACCCTGAGACAAAGCCCCGAAAATACACCACTTTCAAAGGCACTACAACATAATACCACAATAATACTTACAGAAGTACAGTGTGACTACACAGGCCCGAAAGAAATGAGATTATACACCGACAGATTGTAAACGACCTCATCATCATCATCATTTCAGCCATGGGACGTCCACTGCTGAACATAGGCCTCCCCCAATGATTTCCAAATTGGCCGATTGGAAGCGACCTGCATCCAGCAGCTTCCTGCGACCTTTATTAGGTCGTCTGTCCACCTTGTGGGTGGACGTCCTACGCTGCGCTTGCCGGTACGTAACGTAAACGACCTCAACATAAATATATCCAGCCCGCTGGGAATGACCGAATAACTGTGTATCAGGCGGAGTGTGTGGGCATCATGGCGGGCGGTCCACGCCATAGAAGCCGGACGGAGGACGGCGGAGTATAGGAGGGTCACGGACAGGTACATACGTATACTATCCCACAGCGCCTCAGTTATCTAATCCTTACGGAAAAAATATATTACCTCGAAGCTAACACCAGAATTTCACAATGCACTAGAACAAGTAACGTTATCTAGCCGCAATATGGTGACACTGGAATGGATAAAAGGATACAGCGGATCGATAGGTAACGACGCAGCTGACGAACTTGCTAGAAGAGAATCCAGCACGGCAGTCTGTGGACCTGAGCAAATACGCAGGTGGCTACAGGAGTTTACCCACACACAAATGGAGAACTGGTGGACCTCGACACCGGGCTGCAGGCAGTCCAAGGAAGCTATGCCATCCTTAGACAGTAGGCTAACCAAGCGTTTATTACGCCTGGACAGGAACGGCTTTCGGCTGGTGACCATCATGGGACACTGCTCGCTAAAAAAATACTTCCAGACAATAGGCATAACGGACAGTCCTCTGTGCAGGGCGTGTATGGAGACTGAGGAAACCGTCGAGGACGTGCTATTTGAATGCACAGGCATCACCCAGATTAGAACAGAAACCCTCGGGTCACCCAGATCTTTCACAGGTGTTCTGAACAGACCAGGAAATTTTATTAACTTCTGGAGGGAGGTGGGCTGGTTGGAATAACCACGAACGGGCGCCATGGCCCACCTGACGGACGGAAACCAAACCCCATAACATAGATAAGCGCGTACGAACAAAAACTCAAACTCTTAAGTTTTATTATTAATAGATGGATTCTTGGCAATTTGGCCTGTTTCAGTGTACAGTGAACTACGAATGTCTGTCTGTTACCTACGTTCTCAATCCAAAACTACCGAAACGGTATAATGAAAATTGAAAGAGGTATGCTAGCTGATACTTGTGAACACAACACCGCGCCTTGTTTCCCCCCAAGGGTTAGGCAGAGGTGTACCTATAGCTAGATACACCCACATTTCGCCAGTTAAGTTTAAGCCCCATGTAATACTTGAGAAGTACCTACATAAGGTATACTTTATAGGTAAATAGATAATTAGGTATATGTAGGTACCTACAAGTAATTTTCATGCCAGAAGTTAGTTCTACGCGGGTGAGGCGCTTAGTAATTAACGCTTTACTTAGCAATTTCTCAAGGAAAAGTAGTGTTAAAATAATTAATAAAATGAAACATGTTTGGCCATCGATTTTAATAACATGTTTGCAGTATTAAACTATAGTTGCGTGAGTCGATCGTGTAATGAGTCCATTTTTTTTTGCCCTATTGTCAGCTTGTAATTGTTGTAACTTTATAATTATGTTTTTCTATGTAGATAGGTACTATAATAGAGCGGTTAAGCTTTGTGTCATTAAAATAATACGCTTACCTCTTGGAACTTAATAATTTTGTTTTAATAGACACGGATATTATGTGGAAAATGTTGTTGGTTATACATTTATACTCCCATTTTTGTTTTAATTTCTATACCATAATATTGTAATGTGTAATCGTTATTTTCCCAAATCAAATAAAATGTCTCTTGCCGTCATGTTGGCACCATTGCTTGTCAAGCTTAGTTTTAATAATATTAGAGTTCAAAATGGCGACTGACAGAACAGTGCTACCAATCGCGTCACGGCACGGGACAAGGACAAGACTGAACGCACTGTAGTGAAAACGAGGTTTTAGCGCAATAAATAATTCTGAGTTGAGAATTGATGTTGAGAATTTACATCATTCTTTATTATGATTATTTATATGCTGTGGATAACGGTGTGAGTTTCACATTTATATAATATCTTATTTTATATTATTTGCGCAGATATAATGTGTTACTGTTTGTTTGTCCCAAATAAATAAATAAAATAAATAAATATAAATAAATAAATAAATCATTCATAGCATAGCATCAGCCAATAATGTTGCCACTGCCGGGACAAGGGCCTCCTGATTTCGTGAGAGGGAGTGGTCCACCACGTGAGCCCAGTGCTGGTTGGTGGTTATCACATGCCTTAGAATTTTTGATTCTAGGACATGCCGGTTTCCTTACGATGTTTATCTTCACCGGTTTGAGAGCAGTGTTGCTAGATCATGGAATAATTTACAAAGTATTGTGCCTGCATGAGTTCGAACTGCGACCGTAAGTCATGGCCTTTACCTTTGGGCCACCACTGCTCTTAAGTTGAGAACTTGTCAATCACAAATTTATCATAACTGGTGAAAGCACACGAAATAGAAAATTTATTTGCAAAAAGCGTAAGAAATTTTGAATTTCGTTTGCCAATGTGAAGGAGTCGCCTTCTTTATGTACCTAATGCTAAAGTAGAGTTTGACAGGTTATCACTAATCTAATAGCTAATCTACTCATTACATATTATAAGTAGATGATATCTATTATTAAATAAGAAAGATCCCTAAAACCTTTTTATGATATCTAGTTTTTGAGGGCCCCTGTTTTCTACCGAGCCATCTCCAAGAATAAATATCAAAAAAAGCCCTTCAGAGTTTCATAATGAGATATTAGCTAGAATATTTTTGCTTGTTTGATTGAGTTTAAAATTTTCCCGACTAGGAAAATTGATTGAATTGAATTGATTGATTGAAAATTGATTGACCTGTATGTATGTATGTTTGTTAAAGTCAAAGTCAAATTTTATTTGTATAGATTGCAGGTACATAAAATAAGATGTTACAATAAGATGGGTGAGCCTTGTACAATCTACCTTATATAAGGCATGCAAACATTTTTTTTTTTGGTCCCTATGTTCCCTCTTATGTCATAACTACTTAACGGCTGTACCGATTTTGATGAATGGTAAGTAGTTAGATTCGTCTATAATGTGCGAGTGTCAAAGGGTCAAATATTAAAATTATAAAAAATCTAAATGGCTGAGCCAAAATGTATGTTTAAAAAAAAAACTCCCAAGACTATCGTGTGCGAAATCAAAATGAACGGTTTTAAAAGGTCGTTAAAATATATATACAAATTATATGTTTAAATGTAATTTGGAATGAGAAATGATAAAACATTAAAAAGCTGGAAATAAAAAAGTTATTAAAAATAACTAGATAATAATCCCGACTAAAGTTTGCTCTAAACACGTTTTAAATATTACGCGTATTTTCCTCAAAGGGCCAGGGAGGCGATCTGTTTGCCATCAACACTGAATCCAGACTACTACAAAAAACTCCTATTGAAAAAACAAACCCATTAACACTTTGCCTAACCTGGGGATCAAACCCAAGAGCCTACGATCAGCAGTCGCGCTTCCGACTAACGAAGCAAACAAGACCGTTGTTATTTATTTTCAAATTGTACTTACAGAACATGTAGACACCCATCTCGTCGGCAGGGCACAGGGCGACTGGTCCAGTGAGTCAAGCAGGTCGGTTATTAAGGCACACATCATTATCGCATTGTCCAGCACGCCATTATCGCTCAACAATAATAATCAGTAATCTTCGCTCATTTCCATCACATTTGCATATTTCTTAGTTTTCTCAATCTGATAGCTTGGGAGATCCGTTTAAGATCATGTTGAGACAAGAGAACTAGTGGTGTGGATCCTGGTGGTCCGCTAGCAAGTGGGTCACTTATTATCACGCTTGTTTTTTTCGAAGGGACAGGCAGAGGGATTGCCTTTTTCCAACTATGTTGGGGTCGACTTCCAGTCTAACCGGGTGCTGCTGAATATTTGATCTGAAGATTTTACATGGAGCGACTGCCTATTTGACCTCCACAACCCAGTTACTGGGTAATACGATAGCCCTTGGTAAGACCGGTTGTCATACTTTCGGGTTTCTGACGACCCGTAACGACTATCAGAGATCCGCGAATGACAGCCGGACCTACCTATATATTATACCATATGGAAAACTCAAAACCGTTTTTCTCGTGAAATAAAGTTGGTAACAGAAAATCGCTTATGAATCTTACGTTTATAAGTGTAAGGTTAGCTCGTCCTATATACAGTGTGATGCCTTTGTACTCGTATATATTGGTGTATCGGGTGCGAGCCTATTGCCATTAACCAGTGGCTAGGCGTGGTAAAACGAGAGACGTAAGACGGCGCAAAAAAAAAAAAAAAACTACCTTGTATAATAAAAAAATATGACTTAAAAACAGGTCGTAACGGTGTCAATAAACCGTTTTATTAAATTCCTATTTCGATCCTATTCGTATAAATTCCTATTCTATTATGAGCTTCATGCTAATTAGTGAAAATATTTCTATTCTATGTTTTTCAGTCTGCACATGTTCTTTGATGAATTCTTCAGATTAAAATGTAAAAAATAAACCTTTATTCCATAAGAATCTGAAAAGAGTAAACACGGAAAACAATACATTTTATTTAATTTACAACTGCCAGTCAGTCATTGATATATCGTAAAGGGAACCAATGTTTGAATAAACCGTCACGTCGTTTAAAATGTATAATATTATCTAGGTTCTTATTTTCAGACCTTAACCTTGAAAAGCATGTTTCTTCACAAAGCAAATAATCCGTCAAGCAACAATCTATTAATGCCGCCATCCTAATCCTACTAACCGTACTAATTACTTTTCAAATCGACTCTAAATAACTAATTTCAAGCTATCTACTTACCCCAAATACCTAATAACAACGTACTTTACTTTCACTAAACTCAAAACACTTAGGTAAACACTATCTTAATCTTTGTTCTATCCCTACAATCAAATATTACTACTAAGTACCTACTGTTAATGATGCTGTGATAAACTAATGAATTCAATGAAGACTGAGCGAACAATAAGCAAATTAACTACTTAATGTTAAAAAATTATATGGTTTTATTGCGATTACGTCAAAAAAAAACACACATTGTCAATCGAGAATGATAATCTGCGATGATGATATTGTCCGAACTATGAGCCGAACGCATTACGAAATTCAACGAAAACAAAAACCTGCGTCAGGCGGAAGGTGAGGATGCCGTGGCACCTCTCTAACCACTCCTCAAAGACGGGACTTATCGGCGTTTTTTTTTTTGTTATACGACTTTGACATCGAACTCAGGACCCATGCGCAGCAGTCACTCTTGCAACAACTAGATTACCAGACCAACAGCGATGTCTTTGCCCATATTTTGTGTCCTCTGCTGGGAATAGTACATGACTGGATGGACTTTGCATTTAAATATCGTCTCAGGGATTAGCCGGCACCTTGTAGTTTTAAAATAATGACCAAAAATGCGTGTAAAAATGTCTCAGAAGATCTACATACTTATCGAGTTACCGAAACGAGTCTTTTTTTTTTTGTTTGGGCAATGGGCCCACCACACATATTGTGGCGTATAGTAATGAAATGCATGTTGGTTTATTCCTTTTAATCTCTAGATTACAGTGGTAATATTAGTAAATCTTTATGTAACGGGAATGCTGTGAAATACGACAATCAAAACATTACTCTCACTATAACCTTAAATCCCACAAGAGCGATTGTCTAATGTGTGAATAGGTTTCATTGGTATTTAAAGTTGAAATAGTGCACTGATCAATAATTAATAGTATAAAACAATGTCATGTCTGTACTATGTGATAAGATAAGATAAGATAAGATTCATTTATTTGTTTAAACATGGTATATACATACAAGAGCATGCAAGATGATAATAAATTACATTATAGTCCAATCATGTTTAGCCTTATAATATATTGGCGTACAAATATTTTTGTCCCATTACTACTTTTGATCAATAGAACTTAACTATAATAAAATTAATGTCAGACATTTTTTTCGGCTAAAAATTCAGTCACACTATAATAAGCTTTTTGCGATAAAAACGTTATCAACTGACGTTTGAACGCATTGATATTTAGCTCCTTCCAACGCTTAGGTAGCTTGTTAAATATAGTTGGAGCCATACAGATGATACTTTTGCGCATGAGTGCAGTTTTAGCAGGATATACACGAATTATACTCATATCCCGTCTATTGCGTGGGACAGTGTCCTGTAAGCGTGGAAATAATTTGGGATTCGCTTTAACAAACATTACAGTTTCGAGGATATACAGACAAGGCAAAGTTAATATCTTGTATCTTATAAAATACGGTTTACAAGTATCATCAGTCTTTAGCCTAAACATTGACCTAATGCATCTCTTTTGAGCCTTGAATGCGATGTTGGAATCGGTAGAATTTCCCCAAAAGATTATGCCGTATCTTAAGTGAGACGCAGCTAAGCCATGGTAGGCCGCAATTAAGGTGTCTACATTCACGACTGCAGCTAGGGAATGCAAGGCAAAAGCGGAACTACTAATTTTTTTACAGAGATTCTCGATATGTGATTTCCAGTCCAGTCTTTTGTCAATTATTAGTCCAAGAAATTTGGTTGTATTAACGCTTTCAATAGTTTTATTATCAATATTTATGTCCAAATTATTTCTCGTCAAACGCTGGCTAAAATGCATGATCTTAGTTTTAATTAAATTGATCTTTAAATTATTATAATCTAACCATTGTATTATAGATGTCAAAGAGTGGTGAATGTCAAGTTTATATTGGGTCATGTCATTATTATTATTAGCAATTGTCACTGTACTATCATCTGCAAATAGAGTCATGGGATGTGAAGTTGACTTTGGCAAGTCATTAATGTATAAAGTAAAGAGAGAAGGTCCCAATACACTACCTTGTGGAACACCAAAGGTAATGTGACGTTCATCTGAAACATATATCTCTTCTTTTTTAGTAGCTATATTGATTCTAGTTATTTCTGTCTTTTGCTTTCTATTGTCTAAATAAGATTTGACTAAATTAAGTACATTACCTCTTATTCCATAAGCGTCAAGTTTTTTAATTAGAATGTCATGATTTACGTAGTCAAACGCTTGCGTCATGTCGCAAAAGATAGTACATACAGGTGTTCTTTTGTCCATCTTTGTCAATACCGTGTATATAAAGTCGTAGATTGCCATACCTATAGTTTTATTTTCACGAAATCCTTTTTGCTCGTTATATAATATATTTTTTTTCTCTATATAAAAGTTTAATTCCTTGTGCAGGAATTTTTCAAAAACTTTTGAAATTATTGGAATCAGTGAAATAGGCCTATAATTTTCCCTGAGTTCTCTATCCTCTTTCTTAAATATTGGTCTAACGATCGCCATTTTTAGTGCATCAGGGTAAGTGCCAGCGACAATCGAAAGATTAATAATATGACACAAATGGCTGCATATTTCGTACGCTACTGCCTTTAGTATTTTGGTAGATATGCCATCGTACCCGACGCTATTTGTGTTCTTTAAAGCCATTATAATTTTTAGTATCTGTTGTGGTGTGCAAGGTGCCATGAACATCGAGTTCTTATTATAAAGGGAAGGCAATGTAGTTTTGTTACTAGAATAAGCTGTAGGTTGTATCTTATTAATAAAATAATTATTAAATTCATTGGCAATTTGATTCGCGTCCGTAATTGTGTCATTATCAGATTTAATTCTTAATATATAATTTTTAGGCGAAATAAATTTTCCTTGATTTATTATTTGCCAGGCTGTTTTACATTTGTTGTTTGAAGTTTTAATTTTAAAGTTATTCTGTGAACGTTGTGTCAGAGTAATGATTTTTCTAAAAAGTTTAGAGTAATCTTTAAAGCGAGTTTTATTTAATTGATTTGGCTTTAATCTGTACGTCCACAAAAGTTGTCTTTTATTCTTACTACAGGTTTTTATACCTCTTGATATCCACTTTGGCTTTTTTATCAAATTGATTGTAGTCATAGATTTAGGAAAACAAAGGTTATAAAATAAAGAAAATAATTCGTGAAATCTATTATACGCAGTGTTAGGATCATCAGTTTCGTAGATGTCGGAGAAACAAAGTTTGCCTATACAATGTTTAAACTTAGATATGTTTTCCCTGGTGTAATTTCGTCTAATAGCACAGTATTTATCAATGGCACATATTTTATTTACGGGGCATTTTAATAGTTGGGCCGTGTGGTCTGAAAGAGCAAATTCCAAGATCTCCGTCTTACATTGTTTGTTGTAATTATGCGCAAAATTATCAATACATGTTTGACTCAGAGTTCGTGTAGGTTGATTTATTGCTAGGTTTAGGTTAAAGTTAAGTAGAAGGCATTCAAACTCGATTGACTGATAATTCCTCTTTAACATGTCTATATTATAATCGCCAGCTATAACAATATTTTTATAGCGTTTTGTAGTTAAGTGTTGTAAGACTGTTTCAAATTTATTAAAAAAGGCATTAAGATTGCTCATATTTGGAATTCTATACACACATACAAAAACAGTATTGCACTTAGTTAATTCAATGGCACAACACTCGAAAGTGCCAGTTATTGACATTTTTGAAATATTCAATAATTCCTTCCATTCGTGTCCATTTCTAACAAGGATACATGATCCACCTCTCTTAGCATCTTTTCTGCTGTAGTGGGCGGCTAGACAATAGTTAGGTATGTTTAGCTGATTTTCATAGCCTTCCATCATAAAATGTTCCGTAACGCATATCATATCCACTTGTATGCCCTTTTCCATGAGTTCATTCAAACAAACTGTGAGTGCATTTGACTTGTTAAATAATCCTGCTATGTTTTGGTGCATTATATAGAGATGATTAGTGACGAAAAAGGTCACCGCTTGACAGATTATCCTTGCTATATTCAGCGTCCTTCAATACCATCCGGTTATTAAATTGAATGTCACTCATTAAGTCAAATATGTTCTTAAATATAATGTGTAGTCCAGTATTATTAATTCTGCCAGTCCATTTGTTATATGTAGTGTAGTCATAGAAGAGATTCTTGTTGCTGTCTAGTAGGTATGCGTATTCATGCGTCATTATATCTAAATAAAGTAAGTTATTAAATGTTTCCACTCTAGAATTATATAAGTTAGAGTAATTTTCGCATTTATATGTTGGCGTACAAATAATCAAATTAGTGTGATTGATTTCTTGCAGTACTTGTCGGACATTTAGAATGATCTCGTAATAGCTATTTGTCATTCTAAAGTCTTCTTCACCTAATATAATTATGCAGTAGTCCTCTAATGTGAAGTTGGATAGTTTCTCTTTTATGCCTTTCATCAATTCATGTGTACCTCCGTGAGGTGCTATGTAGTGACAGACGTTAGAACGAATAAGAACGTTTTCTGCAATGTTTAGAATTTTATTTGTATTATCTGTACTCAAAATACATACTTTGCATCGTTTCTTGTCATTAAGGTGACTTGGGCATATTTCGTGTTTGTTGGACAGATGCTCTGTTGTTTGTCTGGTTTTGTTTTGTATATTTTGAGCTGTGTTAGATGAGCTCTTGTCGCCGTTATTGCTCGTTGCATTAATAGATGAAGAGTGTTTTTTTTCGGTAGTCTTGTTTGTCTGTGTTTGTTTGGATTTTGTATTTTTGCTAGACTTTGGTGTTGTTACTTTAGTTTTTGCTGGGCTGCTGACCAAATTTTTATAGATGTTATTTTTCTTTTTAAATTCTTCATTTATTTTTTTTATGTTAGTGTTTTCTAATGATAATAGTTCAATTTCCTCATGTGCGCTTTTTAGTTGAGAAGTTAGACTGACGATCTCATCTTTTAATATTTTTATTTGATGGTTGTCTTCGTCTTCTGATATATCCGGCAAACTACTCGTTGTGCAGTTTAAAGTTTGTGATAATATAACATCGCTTTCTACGCTTGGTTCCGATCGTGTACGGGTGCGCCGGAATGTTATATTCTCTAGGAAATTCATTTTAAGAATGTTAATAGACTTTCAAAAATAATTTCGTACGGTGAGATTCGAACCTGTGTGACTCTGTCCCTCAAGCAAGGTAGGTAGGCACGCCACTAGGTCAAATTGTATCTAATTATTACTAATGAAATTGGCGTATGCAATGTTACCGTATGTGTTCTGCTTGTTGTGAGTAATTATTTGGTCAATAGATGTCTCTGACCTCAACTTCGTAATATAACAATTAAGTTCTGCTCTGTCAACGCCGTTGCTTGAAGGATGGTAGCAAATGTATGTATGTTATTTTGGTTTGACGTAGGTGGCGTTGTAGTCGCACTTTCAAATCACAAACGAACAACAATCACAACTGATAGATGGCGCTGTCCTGCGTATTTGGCCAGGATGACAAGCAGTTTCAGCTAATTTAGATAGTAAATTACGATAATTTTATAATCACTATCGTACCTTAATTAGGGTTTTGGCCCTTCACGCAGCTTCTGTTGACTACGAGGATCTTTGAGCTCAGCCTAATGAGCAGCCGGTAAAATTTTGTATATTTGTATTTTGTTCGTTAAAACTTCTGGCACTTTGTATTATTAAAAAATCTTCGTAGTGTTTGTCCAAAACTCGTGTATTTCAACTTATGTCACTACAGGTTCTAGGATGTCACAATTTTAATCACTTTTTGGAGCTGTATTGTCACTCAAACTATTTTTTAAACTTTAAAATATACGGAGCTAATGTTTGTTTACGCACTGTCAAACTGACACCCTCTGATGATAGATGAGTATATATGTGATAGATTTTTATAGGATTTTCAGGATTTGATAGACTGATTCACGAAAATGGATTAGATGTATCTTTAATATAATGTTCAAAGCTGGTTGTGTAAGGAGAAAAAAAAACACTATACGAGTATACCTATGTATACGTAACAAAAAGTATTTATTAAATAGGTACTGTTAATCATCATCATTTTCAGTCATATCTTATAAGAAGTATTTCATCTAAAAAATTGGAGGTGGCTCAACCTCACTTTGATGCTGTGCCCAAGATAAAAACCGTACGACAGACGACGATGACGACGTGTGCACAGCAGCCAAAGAGTATAGTAATATAGACAGCAGCCGACAGTGCGTCTGCCCACTAAACAATTACAATAATATCCACCAAGAGCAGCCCTAGTGTCAACTAATATATAAATATAATAAGTTTTTCTACTAGTGTGCCTTGACTACAGTAGCTATTTTCAAAAATCTTTCGAATAAATATACGAAAGGAACCGAAGAAACGCAACTTTAAAGAAACGGAAAGAAATAAGAATTAAGTTGTCTGTCATCTGTCAGTGTCAACTGTCATGTAAAATAACAGACTTTTACTACGTTTCGTTCCACGGTGATTTTTTAACCACGTTACGCGATATTTGCGATAGCCTTTTAAAACAGCATTTAAAAACAAGTTTACAGTTCCTTTCATATCTTTTTACACATTTAAAGCCGATACTATTACCACCGCGCACCGTAGTAACATTTTTTCATGTTTAAGTAAACGCCAAAACGCCCCTCAACACGTACTTTTTGTCTTATCACATTTTTATTATTATTTCATGATTCCGGTTAGATTTTTGTATAATTTTTGGTCAGTTTAATATAATAAGATGGTTACTTTTTTTATGTGTAATATGATTGATATACGTTATCATTAACCAGTGGGCCCAAAAAAAAATTGTCTCCTTTCATTTCATTTCAGTGTTGCCAGAAACACAAAAATATATTGCGTTACTTTTGTGAACCATGAATACGGCTTAGATACAATGTATAAATAAATATTAATCTATCCAAGATAACACACCATCCTCCTCCGAAGTAGATATGACAATTACCGCCCTCTATAAATGCGTGATGAACGATAAATTAACAGTTAAATGCTGTAGAATTATCATAAAATGCATAAAGATGTATCTTGACGGAAACCGTTGTTCTTTGATACATTCAGAACGTTTAACAAGCAAAAACTTGTTAAAAGCATCTGATATGAGAATGATGAGGTCCGTGTCTACTTCTTCTCTCGTATGGGTATCAGCCCAACAGCTGCAGTACCTATTTATTTTTTAAATAATCGTATTACGTTGAGCGATGTTTGCTGATGTTTTTTCTATTTTTTTTCTTTTAGGTACTTATTCTAAAAAATAAATTGATGCTACTTTTTTATTAGGTACCTACTGTTAGTATTTCCTGTGCGGGTCCCAAGTAAGTAAGGTCCCAGTAAGAACATAACTCGTATTGTAGCACAAGAAAATATTCTTTGCCAATCCTTAACTTTTTTGAGTAATTGCTAATCCATTCATAGATTTACATTCTAGAAATATGTAAATTTGTCCGTAAGCATCAAAAGTTCTACACAAAACGCGAAGATATCCAATCACAGTACACACTTAGACACCGATCTAGGTTAAACATACCAAAATCCAAGCTAAAAATGTATTCTACAACTCCCTACGTAATGTCTATAAAAATATACAACAAGCTACCTGAAATAATAAAGAAAGAAGAAAAGTTAAATATAAATATTTATATAAATAAACTTAAAAAATTACTGATAAACTAATGCTATTACTCCTTAGATTAATATTTAAATGATAAACATAGATAATAAAAATAAATGAAAATCACGCAATTTACAGGGTGTTTAAAATATAATAATAATACAATAATTATTAATAAATAATTATGTAGTGTAACAAAAATAATAATAAATTAAATAATATAGCAATAATATTTATTCAAAGAAAATCAATTTATACAAATTAATAAACATAATTATGTACAGGTATATAAAACAATCTAGAACATAAATAATAGAAAATAATAGGTAAGCGAATTATTTTGTATCTTATTCGCGACTTTGATTATAATATGTAAGTTAAAATTTGTTCCCACAAAAATAACTAATTTATCTCGTAAAACAGGACTTCCATCTCTCCTACCCTTTTGCTGTGCCCAGGACCCATAATGATCTAAATTATATAGTTATTATAGCAATAAAGATATTGAGTATTGAGATTTTCGATAAATGGTACAGTCAGCTAGAAAAACGTCAATACTCACGTTTAATAAAAAATTATGCTGCCAATCGATGCAGTTTCGTATAAGGATTAAAAGAATTCAGACCAACAGAAGTCAAAGTACCAGAAAAGTCATATCGAAAAAATAATTTCAATATTTATTTATCCCTTACTGCACCGTCTCAAAAATCCACCCTTTTTTGTATAGGTAATGGTTCCGCCGATGGGACTCCTGCCTCCTTCTATGGATACTAAAAATGTATTAATATTCCAATCTAATCTAATAAACGGGAGACTTCTTAAATTATTATTTTAAAAACTATTTTCTTTATTATTTACATCATTTCTTTTCATAGCGTTCCCATGGAAAACTAAATGGTGTCATCCCAGAAACTAAGCTACGAGTTTAGCATTATCAGTAGCCTCCATTAGTTCCTGTAATTCATACGACTAATGAAGTACTAATGAAGAATATTAACAATAACTGCCACAAGTACCAGCATTACAGAAAATGTAGGAGATGTAGCTCCTGCGTTTTCTGAACTGCTTTTCAGAACAAAGAATGGCAACACGTTGAGTGGTGCAGAATAGTTTGTGAGTGTTGTGGGACCTTCGATGACTTTGCTGGAGTCACCCTGTTCTAACCAGGTGCCTGCCGGAAGGTAAATATCACGACTCGTGGCGTTCTCTGTCACCACCGGAGCTACTAGGATGGTCTCGCCGAGCAGGTATTCTGGAAGAAAGGAATATTTATGAAGTTCATGTTTTAATTTGAAAATATTAGATGTCCAGGATCAATGTTGTGCGACGACGGTCTCTGCTATGCGTGCAAATCGTACAAGAACTCAATGAATGATGTAAGTAGGTATAATGTTTTGTGTTCGTGATTGAATATGTAGATCATTTTTTTTGATTAATTAAGTACCTACTCTAGTTAATTATTTTTTTGTATGCGTTTCTGCGACAAATTAACGTTTTGTTTCTTTCAATTGAATTTATAAAGAAACGGCCGGAGGACATTAGGCCCTGGATCGAAAAAGCTGGTCGCCACGGGGGAGGCCTTTGCCCACGGGGCGACGTAGCCTAACCCTAATAGTAACAAAGGTCAATTCTAATATCAACCAAAGCTAAATATAAAAGTAAGGTTATAATTAATTGATTACCTAACCTAACCTAACATAATCTTTATTTGTTTTTTAATAGAACTCTTATAAAATACTAGTTTGCAATTAATCATTTCAGTAAAGGCATCTCGAATTTCTCTTCCCTCTCCACCTGTTTTTTGCCAGCAGAGAAACAGACAGTTTATGAACAATTTTAGAAATAAACAGTAAGTTTATGATTTACCATCCCAAATGGCATGCGCCGTGGTGTCGTTGGGTGATATCCACCAGATGGGCATGTTGACTGGCGACCCATCGGCGACAGCCTTCTTACAGGCTGCAATGATCTCTGGAGTATAGGTCTCGTGAAGAGTCACGAACGTCTTGCTTATGGTGATAGTCTGCGTAATAGAAGAACCAAGTATCAATCAGTCGTTACGGGTCGTCAAGAAGGCAGAAAATCTGACAACCAGTAACTAACTAACCTAACCAAGGTAAGGGGTATCGTATTACCCAGTTACTGGGTTGTGGAGGTCAGATAGGCAGTCGCTCCATGTAAAATACTGGTATTCAGCTGCATCCGATTAGACCGGAAGCTGACCCCAACATAGTTGGGCAAAGGCGAGACAGATGTTGATGGGTGTTAATTTTGGGATGTGGGAATAAGTAAAGATTTTTATTCAAATTGTCTCTGTGTCCAAAACGAATGAATGCATGAAAACATTTACTTATTTTAAACACAGGTTACATTAATTTGATTTCATTAATAATTCAGGAACATTATAAAGGACTAAGTTAAGTATTTACAAATTAAGTTAGTTGCGTCATGTTCGTGAACGGGTGCCGTCAGTTGGGACTGGTCATCTCTTAGCTGCCATGGCTTATTTTAATTTATTTTAAGTTTTTAACGACTTATTACATTGTTCTCACATGCATAATTTCAAAATGAATGATGTAACCAATATTTTGTATCAATTTTTTATTTTTATTTAAAAGAGTGTCCGTGGAGTTTCTTGCCCGTTCTTCTCCATAGGTTCCTACTACGCTTTGGAATGGGCAACTAGCTTCATATTTTTGACTGACCGACCCCTTGACAATTCAAAAGTGCCTGTAAATGGTTTAATTGAAATAAATGCTTTGAGTTTGAGTAGTTTAGATTAAATTGAATTAATTAATTACACAATATACAACAAAAACACACACATTCATTAATTAGTCAATATTTGTTAATATTATTGTCATTAAGAAATTCTTCTACAGTGTAATAGCATTTATGCATTAGAAAAAGTGAATATCTTCTTATAGCTTGTGATTTTTAGTTATCTCACGGACGTAATTAGGTAGCGCGGTAGATTGGTAATAATGAAAAACAAAACTGACCTCATTGTCATAATCCCAGGGTACATAAGAGAACTGCAGACTGGGCATGAAGACATTAGCCTGCAGCCACCTGATGAACAGCTCTGAACTCGGAGCCCCATCGTAACCGTTCCCACCAATCATGTCGGGAAGCACAAGCGGGTATCCGTTGATGTTCATTTGGAACAAAGTCGTGATGAGGGTCGGGAGACCATTCTCGAAGGTCCAGAAAGAGTCCTTGTCAATCATGCGGACGAAGACCGGGAGGTCTTGTGTCCTGTAGAGTACGAAAATGATTGAAATTAGAGGACATTAGGAGTCTATTATACCTACCTCAAGTTGCTTAGTGTGATCCTCCGTTATATGGAAAATACTGCAGCATTAATTTTGAAATATATCTATATATGGTAAAGTTGAGGATTAATGTGGAGTAGGTACTATGTTTGACGAAAACACAATTCTATAAAATTTTCTCAAGAGAAAAAAATTACAAAGTTACCTCCAAACCGAACAATAAACCGCTAGTATTAAAAAAATACTTTAAATTAGATCATGAAACTTTGCATAATTTACTGAACGAAATATGTACAAAACAGATATCTGCTATGTTTTTTTTAAAATATTTTAATCAATATTTATACCCGTCCCTTGCTCGAGCCAGCCGGCGCCGCTGAGTCTGTAGCTTCAAATTCCCCTAATAATAATATTAATCCGATCCAGCCTGTCCCTTGCTCTCCTCCCCCAGCGACGCCCTAAGCACCGGTCCGCACCGGTTGCACCTTAGCAGTTTAACTAGTTGTTGAATTGAATATTACTAAAGATATATTTGCCAGTGTCTGACCTACCCGAATCCTACCCTCACTTCCACGAGGTTTCCGAACTCTGCAACAGTTCTAACATAGTCTGACGATATGACATTCGGCTGCTCGTATATATCGCCTTGTAGAACTGGGATCTGTAAAAAAAAGCAAGATTTAATTTCTGAAGCCTTGTTTTCCCAACCACTACTGCTTCATAAATAGCAGTCAAACAATGGATCGGAGCTGCTCGTTGAGTTCAGAAATTGTTTGAAAATATGTGGAGACAAGCCATTATTTGTAGCGATTCTTCAAGTACTTACTGAAGGCGACCAGCTAGTCTCTCCACCATCAAATTTATATGCATCGACACCAGTTTCGCTCTGCAATCTAATCAGCCGAGTCTTGTACCACTGCCGAACAGCTTCTTTGGTAAAGTCGATATATGTAGTGGTAGTGTCGTTGTCGTTCCACCAACTTGTCTCTACATTGCCGTCCTCTGCAGACACTATGTAGCTGGTGGTAGAAAGAATTGGATTATTATTATGTAGTGTGAATCAAGAATTTCCACAGCGTACTTGGCTTATAAATTATAAGAAATATTTGTAGACTTACCCTAGTGCCTTAGCGTTTGAATACCAAGGCTCGCATCCTTTATTTATGAATGGATGCGCCCACATCGTCGTCCGGAAGCCTTTCGCTTTCAAAAGGGTAGTTGTGTTCTTCATACTTGGGAACCTTGTTGTGTTCACCGTCAGTGAGCCGTAACATATCTCCCATAGATCATCCAGCTCAAATTGACTGTTCGGGAAACCGTATTTAATGATTTCGTCAGCAAAACTTAACACCAATTCATGATTCACATCTCTCTTATACCTGGCCCAAGTTGACCAAATCGGAGATTTAATCATAAGTTCATCAGGGTATCCTGACGGTTTATTCAAGTACTTTTCTATAGCATACTCGTGAGCCTTTCTGACGTCCTCAAAAATCGCAATGTCGTACGAGAGACTATTTACAGCTCTCTCGGTTGAATACGGTGCTGTGACTTTAGCGATGAAGCAAGCAGAGTTATTCAGTAAGTGTCCTGAATCGACAAAGAGGGGGACCCTTTTGCTGAAAAAGTAGAAAACTCCGGCTGAGTTAAGCCAGTAACGCTCAGCGACGCCGCAGTTGTCTGCTTCCTTAGTGACGTACGAATATTCACTTATATTCAACTTTTCGATCGGCCAGTACTGACGTTTCTGCTGAGGACCACCGTACCAGTGGTGTGAGCCTGTGGAGGTATCGGCTCATACAATTTCCTTTCTGGCAATAAAACAGTAAGCAAGATAGCTCATAAAAGTTAACAAATCTCAGGCAATGTCAGTAACAAAAGTACGTTAACACCACACCAAAAGATCTATTTTCTGTTCAACTTATATTAAATACACATCTATTTATTGTCTCACCATAGTGAACACAGTCCGCAAGCTGGTTGTCCCTTGGAGCATCCCAGACTAGGCTGATGACTTGTCCTGTTCTGTTGCCAAGGGCGGCCGCGCTGCTTATTGTAAGTGTGGTGTTTGCGCTGGAAAACTGGATAACTGTGGTGCCCCCCGTAGTTGAAGAAGACGACAGAGCTGGCAACGTAAGACCAATCCAGGCGATCACCTCAGGTGCATTGGTTCCTGCAGACATCGGTCTAGTTAGAATTGCTAAGCAGCCAAGTTAGGTTGCGAGTTTGTTCACCCTAGGTAGGAGACCTTGGCGAGAAGAGCCAAAGAAATCAGTCCATTGAGAATACTTAAAAGTGGTCATATAAGTTTTAAAGCCAATTTAGATTTAGATCAAGGTTATTTTTGTTAGATGGTTTGATTATCTCCTCTCGTTCTAGCGTGAGGCACGAGCCATAACACGCGCAGACAACGAGTCAACATCCCGTATACCATTTTAGGCATTATCTAAACTAATATTATAAAGAGAAATGTTTAGATTTTTGTTTGTAATTAATAAACTCTATATATAGGTACTGGACCGATTAAAAAAAAAAAAAAACATCAGTACCTATAATGCTATATTATCAGTTATCACTGAGTAACATAAGCTATAATTTATAAAGATATCACTCGGCGAAATCTAGTATTAATTATATTTAAATGAAGCATTAATCTAATTAATAATTACATAATTAAATAAATTTATTATATTTAAATAAGGGAAGTAAAAAATTTAATTTTTATACTTGCCTCTTTCCAATACGATATTGAATCCTAAAGTGGCGTTGTCCACCAACCGCGCCTTCGTACCCCCAACGTCTAGGATAGTCACGTTGATGGCTTGCGTGCACGCCACCAGAGCGGCAAGCACCACTGTTTAAATAAAAGGAATAACATAGACCCTAGGAAAGAAGCTTTCATGGTAGAAACATGGTGAGCATAGCGTAGACCTCCTAATGGCAATGAACGGAAAAATCGTCGAGGGGTAACGTTATTTGTAATGTGAACATCTGATACGTATCTATCAACATAATCGATATAACTGTAATGGCCTAATTTTACCTATTTTAGTATAATTATGTAGTTATTTAATCCAGTTAGGTCCATAGTCTGCACATACAATTGTAAAAACGTGTTTGTAAAACATTTTAAACGACTATGGAGTTTCTTGCTCATTCTTTTCCATAGGAACCAACCTTTTAGAAGGATCAACTAGAACCAATTCTGTTCTTTTGTTGTGTGTGATGTAAATAATGTTGATGTTTAAGAGTGCCTTTATATGGCCTACCTACTTGGAATAAATTATTTGACTTTAACTTTGAACGTTCTTATCGAAGTAATCTAATCTAAACATAGATTTTTGGTCGAGCACGGAAATATTTAGTAAAATCAAAGGAAGAAACACGTTTTGAAACATATTGTTCATACAGAAAGCTTTTCAAATACCGCAGTTCTTGGAGCTGTTAATCTTCTGGGTGCCTTATACGGTACCTTATTTCCTAATAATTAACAAATTTAAAAAAAACAGCTACTTACAGAACCGTGTGCTCATCTTGTCAGTAGATCAAACTCGACTGTCCCACAATCAGAGCACCAATATAACAATAGGAGAAACTTATCGGCTCCACTCCAAGGGAGTGAAACAGGCCCTTCAGAGGCACTCGTGCTTATCTAACAAAAACAACATCACTACAGGTAGCCGGTGTATTTCCATTAGTTAATGCATGCTTTTAAATCAAGCATAAATTTTATAACCCCCGACACAAACATTTCCTCATTTCTCTTTACTACTCTATCACCAGACCCTGTTCACTATAATCTATTCATTGAGACCATTCCAATGAGCCCAAACACGATAGCTGTGCTGTAGTACCTGTGCCTAAGTTGGTAAGGGAGTTGAGTATCCTGCAAATTCCAGATGATGCTGCAGCATCATTTCATGGTTACTATGTTCTTCTAATATTATTGAAGTAACAGAATACCAAATTTCAAATCGATTAGACCCGTGGAAGATGCTCACATCCATTCATAAACTAGAAAAGAGCTGATAATCTTTAAACGGCTGAACCGATTTTCCCGAATACATAGATAAGAACACTCTCGATCAAGTCACCTTTCAAACAAAAAAAAAACACAATCGGTTCAGCCGTTTGGGAGCGATGACGATGACGATGGCGCGGACAGCCACACATATACTTACACGTTATACACGTTAAACTTTTACCACCCCTCAACATCACTACAGGTATATCTAGCCGGTGTATTTTCATTAGTTAATGCATGCTTTTAAAATGAGCAGTCCTTTAAAAACCGATTCTTCACGTAACTTGGATCAAGTGAAGAGCCGATCTTCGGCTGGCCTACTTTTCGGATAAAGCATCACGGCATTGCTGCCCAAAATAGTAATGCTGATACTTTTTGCTGTATCTTTTTAGACACGTTTCCAGTAGACAAGGATGTAGAAGATTTTTTTGTTCTTTGGAGAATATAATTAAAAGGCACCACGGTACATCTCTTATAATATAACCCATGTAAAAGAACGAGGTGCAGTGGCCCTCCAACGGAAAGGGTTTTGGTTTGGAAATAGTAAATTGTACTTTGTGACTTGGATATTGGCGAGTCGGGTGCTAACAAAGAATGAGCCTGGTCCGCAGGTTTACTCGTTGTGCCACTGAAGTGAGAACAACATTGTTTAGAGCACATTTTTCTACACGAGCAGTCTGTGGGTCTCATACACGCGCATACAGACAAACAGATATAATAAATGCATTCAGGGTGCTGATGGGGCTGCCCCGATTTTGCAGCACATCAGGGATGTTCGCCGAGTCGTAAGTAGGCTGTTTCTATTCTACTGTGCGAAAACGATGCACATCGCTGGTGCGTAGGGTTTGTTCTACCTCCAGCAGCATCCTGAGAGCATTCGCGCAGAGGTTCGATTGTCAGTACCTGAACCATTGCTGTATGGTTCACATACTGAACAATCGAAGTCTGTAATATTTTTATGTGGTCTTTTTAATTGTGTTTTATTTTTGCCTCGTCGGTCTCATATATTTGTCAATATATATTTATATATTTGCCTTCGTTTTGAGGAAATCATCAGTCTTCCGCGAGATTTACTTCGATCGCCTCAGTAGCCTTCCAGTGATACTGATGCGAACCATCGGAACTCCTGATCACTTTTGTATGTGTGAAGGAAACAAAGTCGGGAATAATTTTAAGTTTTTCTCGTTAAAAGCTGCAGGTTGCATACTCCTGTCATAGTAGATATAGGTAATTAACATTTATTAAGTACTTACATTGTTAGCCGAATCACTGGTCGAAATAATATCAGCTACATGATATCACCACTTGTAAAAAACTAAGTCAAGTGTTTGGTAGTCATACATTATTGTTGATGTGTAATCAAGAATGCGGAGATATGATACGAAAAATAAGTTAGGAAAATTAAGAATAATATGTATGGGGGTCGTCATGGACAGTGATGCGTGGAAAGCCGTTTGTGTTCTGTAGCGGATAGAATAAGGAAGGGTGAGGAGGAGAAGGACGAAGATTTGATTCGATTTCTCGTGGGTCTATTGGTCACAAGCGTGACTGCTGAGGTTCAATCCCCAAGTGTTTTTGGGTTTTCCAAAAGGGATATCTCAGTAGCCGCCCGGATTCCGGATTTGACTGAATCGGCTGATGATGATGACTTTATCGGCTTATCTGGTTGCTTCTGTTATGTGCTACGGAAAAAAATCAAAGAAGACGGTACGGTCAGCAAAGAAAGCTGGTAGTTTTTATTACCTGGATAATTGAACACATTTTTTAACACCCAACCCAATGATGATAAATAACAAAAACACCCAAAAGACAATCAAAACATTTATTTATTTACACTTAAACAAAATACTCATAACACTCTAACAATATTAGCGATCAAGCCTAAAAGTACTAGGACGGCAGAAGTGTAAAGCGATACACTTGAATCGGTGGACTTCGTCCTGTCTCGGACGAAGTACGGCAGCACATTTATGGGCGCCGGGTAGTTTCTGAGCCAGATGGGACCCTCGATGACTCTGTCTTCGTCACCTTCCTCGTACCAAGTACCGGCGGGAATGTAGATGTCGCGGGACCTAGCACCCTCTGTGAGCACGGGGGCCACTAATACAGTTTCAGCGAGTATATATTCTGAAAAGAAATGGATAATTGAATGGTCTTATAATGTAACATCAGTAAAATGTGGTGGTGGTAAGGTAGCGCGTTTGCGTTGACCGTTATAATATAAGATCCAATCCTTGTGGCACTCCTGCGTTGCACTAAAACTATGATTATATTTTGTTCTCATATCCGAAATTCCCAATCTTATTAAAATTCTTTTTACTAACCTTTTTAGTCGTGTCTGCAGTCCGAAAAGGCTACACGACAATAACGTTTTTTGGGATTATAGGTAAGTTAACATGCAGAATTTCAAAAATAACTGACTATATCAACTCAATAACCACACATTAGACAACATACCACTGGGCAAGGCTATGTCTTACCATCCCAAATCACGAGAGCCTCTTCATCAGTGGGGTCTATCCACCAGAGCGGGGTGTTGACTGGGGTTCCGTCGGCGACTGCCTGCTCCATCGCCTCGAAGATCACATCTGCGTACTCGGCGTGAAGGTCTGTATACTTCTTGCTTATGTTCACCGTCTGGGAAAAATTAAGCAATTCTCTTTACCATTTTCGGTCTCAGGTGATTATGTTGCAAGTAGTTTGTTTATTCTTTGCTGTAGAGGACACTATATATGTATGGATAGCCACTTTATTTTTATCAGTATATGTTTCAGTTTATTATACCTTAACACTTCTTGCAATCCCTTTAAGTTAGCCTATTAATATGTTGAGAAGACGCCGATATATACCAGTGGCCTTGAGTGGTTGCTTGCAGCATGTTCTGTACTGAGCTCACGCAACGCGTCCAGCCAGCAATAAGACTCGCACATCAAGGACCGCTGTCCCAAATTAGACGCATTACTAATTTATTATACATAAATCAAAAGCTATTTTAATAAAAAGCGTATACTAAAAGATACATAATTAAATTATCTTTAAAATGGTGAAGGTTTCAGAAAAATACGCTTGATAGTTTTTGCGTGATCCTCAGTTTTTTAATCCGCGTTAGACATAACTTTACAAATTAATTACACTATGTTATATAAACATAATCAAAAATATGCACAGGCTAAGCTATTAAGAAAATGCACTACTCGTTTAGACGTGATCTTCAGTATAAAATCATTAAAAGTGTCGCTTACAATTAGCAAGTACATAATATCAAGTTATCATTATATTTTTTCTGAAACCAACTTTTTTTGCAGACTCATTAATCACATAAAACAGACAGTTTTAATCACAACGTTTATACTCGTAACAGATAGTTGTGAAACTTGATCCTGGCGCTATCTTCGTGTCGATAATTTATTGTGGTTGGCTGCGACACAAAAGATCAGAGTTATACATAACAATGTTAACGACGCAGGTCCAATTCTTGTTAGTCATCAAATGCAAATTGCAAATGATTTAATTTTCAAAATATATAAGTACTTATTAATTTCCTTAGGACATAGGTCCCAGTATCCGTTCCCAACATGCTTACGCTGAAATAACGGACACGTCATTTTTTTGTTGAATTCATCTTATCTTTAATTTTTCACCGTCTGAGGAGCTCGTGGCTAAGTAATAACAGTCGCACGGGCCGATCCATCAGGAATTGGAATCCGGGGTTGGTCCGTGGATGGTTGACCATATTTACAAATCGGGACTCCTCTGTGCCTCGGAAAGCACATTAAACCCTTGCCATTGTTAGCCTGCTGTCGTGGATATTTAAGGCTGTTTTTTTCCATCGTCAGAAGCCCGAAAGTCTGACCTGTCTTATCAAGGGGTATCGTATTACCCAATTACTGGGTTGTGGAGGCCAGAAAGGCAGCTCCATGGAAAATACTGGTTTTCAGCTGCATCCGGTTAGACTGGATGCTGAAGTTGGGAAAAGGTTAGGCAGATTTTTTAATTTTTCATCGTCCTGCCCCCATTTTTTTTACCACATGGTTTATCAATATACTTAGAATTTATTTAAAAGTTAATTTAAATTATCCTAACACTCAAAGAATACAATTGAAATTACCAACCTCTTCATCAAAGTTCCAAGGCGCGAAGGAATACTGCATGACCGGCAAGAAGGTGTTTGCTTGCACCCATCTGATGAACAGCTCCTTAGTCGGCAGGTCAGCCTGCTCATGGTCCAGGTTGTAGCCGTTGCCGCCGATCATGTCCGGCAGCACGAACGGGTACCCGTTCAGGTTCATCTGGAAGGTGGTCGTGATGATGGTGGAGAGCCCGTTGTTGAGGCCCCAGATAGAGTCACGGTCTACCATACGCACGTAGATTGGAAGGTCTTGGGTCCTGAAAAAATATATTATGAAAAGAGAAAAAGAAATAAAAGAAAAATTGTTTATTATTCGGCACAAATAAGATGCACATTATGATAATGTGATACATCATTTGTATATGTTCTAGAAGGGGTGAGGCGGTCTCAGTAAACAGTATCTTTGACAACTGACGTCGCGTCAGTATAAGTTACAAAGTGTGCATTGTTTTAGCTGAAAGTGTGAGAAAAAGTCACTTCTGTAGATTCCGAGTGGCGATGGCGCCGCGCTATTACGACGCAGACGTGAGTGACCTGTTGTGTGTACGGCTGGTTGATGACGTTCATTTATTGATTGGAAAATCTGCAGAAAAAGATACAATAGCGGTTGTACCTATACCCAGTTAGTAGTTGTATGGAAACAGAGAGCCAATTAAGTATATTGATAGGACTTCAATCTAAGTAAGTCTCACATTACCTGAAGCCAGCCCGAACTTCGACCATATCTCCAAATGCGGCACAAACTCTAGCATACTGCTGAACAAGATGGTGGGGCTGAAGCTCAATGTCACCAGTTTGGATGGAAATCTGAAAAGTTATATGAAACATAGTTATCAAGCTCCTTAATAGCTGATGAAACTGGCCATACCGCGTAAGATTAAATCTTTAGACATCTTGACGAAATCCAATGTCAAAGTTGAGGAGAAGAAGGAATGTAACAGTTGGTTAAATATGTACTTCGTCTTGCATTCTTCGTCTGTAATTTACAATAGCTTTATGCAATAGCTCATGTTGTAGTGAATATAATTATTAGCCAGTTAGCGAGTTTGGAAACTCGGGTATAAATAACCGGCTAAGTGCGAGTCGGACTCGCACATGAAGGGTTCCGTAGTACTGTAAAAATGCCGAAAGAAACAAGTTTCTTGTACGTTTTCATTTTCAACTTTATTTTATTATTTACTAGCTGCGCCACGCGGTTTCACTCGCATATGTCTCACACTCTACACATGTGCCAAATTTCATCTAAATCTGTTCTGCCGTTTTAGCGTGAAAGCGTAACAAACAAACAAACTTAGGTACTTTCGGATTTACAATATTAGATTTATGATTGTTATAGCGCCTTTCAACTGTCGACTGTATCTATTACGGTTCATGAGATACAACCTGCTGACAGACAGACGGGCGGACAACGTAGGCTTAGTAATAGGGTTCCAAATGGCATCCTTTGGGTACGAAACCCTAAAAGAATGTGCACTTAAATATCGTCACTCGTTTTAGTATGTAGGCTCTTTGACGTATAAACGTGATTATGAATAGCTAGGTACTCGTGAAACCTACTTAACAAACTCGTATTAAGGCTCGTGCAGACCAGCGCGACGCGACTCGAACAATACAATTTCTAAGAAAACTTCACGGTATAACAATAGCCGGTGTCGCGTCGCGTTAGTCTGCACGAAGCTTAAATCGTCATTTCGAGTTGTTTATGGTTGTTTCGATTTCAGTTTTACAATGCGATTAAGGCATGATAATACATTTTCTTTAAGTGAGGTAGGCATGTGATCAAACGCGAGTCTAGCAATATTAAAAAAGGATTTAAATAACCCTCACCTCAGGTGCAAAGCTCGCTTCTCCGGCATCAAACTTCACGCTATCAATACCATAGGTGTCTAGCAGAGCTCTCAGTCTGTCAGAATACCAGTTAGCTGCCCTCGGGTTGGTGAAGTCGATGTAGCCAGCAACGGTTCCGTTGTTGTTCCACCAAGATGTGGTGCTGTTGAAATCCTGGTCTAATACGAAGTACCTGGAAAGAGATGGTACCGGGTTATATACGTAAAACAATCGTTAAATATGTTTGAAGATAAAACTTAAACCAGAAACTTAAATTTAGATCAAACTTTTCAAGGCTTTTTTCAAAAAGAGTTTTTGTCTCCCTGAAGAGCGTTTATAAATGACAGAGCAGGCTCTATCACAGAATATAATTGATGAGTTAAAGTTAATGATATTTTGCCTTTATACAATAATGATCCCTGTAGCTGTTTAGCGTATCAATTATGATGCAAATATAACCATCTCTCTCATATCTTATCTATTTTATTGATTATTTACTTATTTATTTCTGCATTTTTTTAAATAATTTTATTTGTATAGATCTGCCCGTGACATCACAGCAGGCCCTTTCGGAATACCAGCGCTGCGACAATTATTTTTAAATGCCGCAGCGTCATGCTGAGATAGGAGCCTTTTGGCCTCGTACAGGTCCTTCTGTTTCTTTTTATACTTTTCATTTAGTTTGTGATCTTCTTAAGCGAGTCACAATAAATATTTTTTCTTGTTTTTCTTTCCATATCGTTTGGTTTTACGTAGACATTATGTTTACCTACCCCATTTCTAATGCCTCCGAGTACCAAGGATCACAGTTCCTGTTAATAAACGGATGCGCCCAAATTGTGACGCGGTATCCCAGCGCCTTCAGGTCTCGCACAGTTTGATTGAAATCAGGGAACTTCTCCTCGTTCACTTCTAGAGAACCATAGCATGTCTCCCACTGATCATCAATCTCAAACTGAGAGTTATTGAAGCCATTATCTCTGATTTGTTCTGCGAAATCGAGAAGCTTTGTGGTGTTGATTTCTCTGGAGTATTGCGCCCATGTCGACCAAATTGGGTGTTTAACCATTTCGTAGTCTGGAGTCGCTGACGGCTTTCCTAAATAATTGGCTACGGCGTGCTTATGTGCTTCTTTCACGTTTGGCAGGAACCAGAGATCGTATGCTAATAGTGTGCGAGGTCTGCCGACCGTGTAAGGATCTGCTAACTGTGCTCCAAAGCAAAGATGGTTGCTCAGAATGTTCTTGTAGTCCACGAAGAGTGGGACTTTGTCGTGTACGATGACGTATCCTCCTGCAGAGTTGAGCCAGTATCGTTCCTTTATCGCGCCATTGTCTGTTTCTTGGATGTAGCTCGGTCTGTAGACTTGTGTGGCTGTCTCTACTGGGTATAATTGGTCTACTTGCATTGGGCCCGCGTACCAGTGTTTGGAA
Source organism: Xanthia togata (assembly GCA_963853775.1). NCBI lineage: Eukaryota > Metazoa > Arthropoda > Insecta > Lepidoptera > Noctuidae > Xanthia > Xanthia togata. The sequence goes on from OY970807.1 coordinate 23,046,628, forward strand.
CCTTGAATGAGAATAGCAATTTTATTACATAAGATCGTAAGCATGAGCAGGTTTTTTCTGAGCAGAAGGATGATTGGATTGTATTTGTTTGCATAATATTAAGAGATAAAATTGTCAGCAAAACCACAATCAGGAGTTGGAAGTCAAGATAAGTTGTGTCACTATGTCAATTGACATACAATCAATCATAGTAAGTATAATACAATCACTAACTCAAATCTAGAACTTACCGAAATCAATGCAATCCTCCAGTCTGGTGTTCTGGTTAGCCTCCCAGCTAAACTTGATGCCTCTAGCATTAGAGCTTGTATCATACAGGGTGTGGATGGTCAGGTTCACGCTACCGACCGTCACCAGTATCCCCCCTTCTATATCCTCAGTCGTGAATGGGGAGACCAGCGTACGGCCTATCTGGCCGAGGACTTCGCGCTCATTATCTGAAAGAGGAATTAAGATGAGCAAGGTATTGAAACTTGCTACATAGTTAGGTAACACAACATAGCGCGTGTAGTCACCGTAGCTGTAGACAGAGGTAAACACTACGTTTTTAGTTTTTTGTATGAGGAACAGGGTGTAAAGTTCACTCATCCACCATATAAAATGGGAGGATCCTCTGACCAGACAGGTGTAGTGTCGGATAGTCTTATATAATATGTCGTTCGCGCGGTAAACTCTAATTGCGCGATGCAGGATTTGTGTGACGTCATGTCTTTGATGCGTAGTTCGTATGTAGCGGTGTAACCGCTACAGTTTTTCACATCTCGCCAAGTCTCATGCAATGTTAGAGAAGCCATTGCCGTTTTAACTGACTCCAGACTATTTTTAAGAACTTCATAGCGGAAAATCCTTGCTGCTTAAATTTTTTGTTTTTGAACTTGTACTTACTGCGGGGCAGTAAGCATATTGATCGCTATCATGATAACCAAAGACAATGTGTCGTTACAGTGAGGATGAGAACAATAAATTCTATTTAGCACCATGTCTTATCCATCTCGCGGCACAGTCCTGTAATTTGCGTAAATTATAATAAATTTTGTTGTTTATAGCGTAAGCCTTGGGAGATTAATATGGTAGGTAGGTACAGAGGTACGACATACTACTTACAAATATAGGTGTTCTGGAAAAAACCTTTGAAATTAGGACGAAAATATACGGTAGGTACTTACCTTCAATTAGAACAAGTTGGAACCCTCCAGTCAGGATGGGTACCAAAGTGAGGGTGACGTCATCTGCACGTACGCTTGGCGTTTCTGTCACTGCAGCCGTGTGCGCACGCGCACCGAGTGTTAGTAACACTGTGGAAAATGTGATTTTCCTTTAATTTAATTTGTTCATCCTTTGTACATGGACAAACATTTAAGTAATCTGTTAAGTTTCGGGGAACATTACTTCACGCCTTCCCCGGAGTAATTAGCAGAGGTATGTAGTCAACCGCAGTGGTAACGAGTTGACATTGACAGCGCCTCTATGTCGTGTCAGTAAGGGCGGTTTTCGTAATGCAAGTGTTACTACTGATGTGCGGTTGACTGTGCACGCCTACGTCTTCGAGGAACATACAGACGGTTATAATAAAATTCAATCCCTTTCGGTATCACAAATTTCACTATTGTTAATAAGTGGAGGACGTATTAAATTGCTATCATCCGGACACACATCAAGAATCAGGGCAGCTTCTGAAAAAAATCCTATTGAAAAAACCAAACACTTGGGTACACTTAGGTACACTGGCCCACCAGGGGTTCGAACCCAGAACTCTACGCTCAGCATTTGTACTTATGACCACTAGACAATTAAGTCAGTCAGTTGCTTATGTTTTTGAATAATTTGTAAGAAAGTAGGTAGGTACCGATATTTATGACATAAGTAAGCTCAAGTTCGCACAGAGGTATTTTTATCGCGGCGATTTTTTTCGTACACTGCATTTTCCACTCTCGGTATTGAGCCGAGCATTGATAATCTAATTACGAATCCAGCGCGTATCCCAGCGCATCAAGAAAACACACTGTTGGATTTTCAACTCTCGGCGTTAAGCAGAAAATACAGTGCACGAAAAAAAATCGCCGCGATTTTGTTACGTCCGTGCGAACTTGGGCTAAGTATTATCTTTTTCATCCCACCATCTCGGAAAGAGTATTTTTAATCTTCAGTATCTGAGTGGAAAAGCCGTTTTTATTCTCTAGAGGATAAAGTAAATTGAATTTAGAACATCGTGTGCACTAAGTTTGTGAATTAAAAAAAACATTAAACCTATTTACTGCTACCTCTATGGTGCCGAATATATCATACAACTTTTTTTTAATTTGTTAAAAACTCAGACTCGGAACCTTCTTGGTGTTCTTTTTTCAATTTGCTTTGTACGCGGTTCTTTACGCGGCATTTTTTCACGTCATTGTTAAACCTTAGGTATATTAAAAACAAGAAACTTGAAAACAAGTGAAAAAACTAAAATGAGTGATTCTAGCGACGAGGAAGTTTGCTTGACGCCAACAGAATTGACTGAAACTGTTAATAATGCGCAAACGTTTTTATTTTTGCATTTAGTCATTTCCTCGCTGAGGTGGAATGAAAAGTTACGTGTTGCACTCGAGTGCAAAGATTTTTCACCTCGTGCTCTTTTGATTCCCTCGCTAACGCTCAGGATTCTAATTTTGAATCACTCGCTGCGCTCGTGATTCAATTTTAGAATCCTTCGCTTGCTCGGTCATCAAAATTGAACACGCGGTTAAAAAGCAACTTTGCACTCTTGTATAACAAATAACTATTTCATCCCACCATCTCGGAAAGAGTATTTTTAATCTTCAGTATCTGAGTGGAAAAGCCGTTTTTATTCTCTAGAGGATAAAGTAAATTGAATTTAGAACATCGTGTGCACTAAGTTTGTGAATTAAAAAAAACATTAAACCTATTTACTGCTACCTCTATGGTGCCGAATATATCATACAACTTTTTTTTAATTTGTTAAAAACTCAGACTCGGAGCCTTCTTGGTGTTCTTTTTTCAATTTGCTTTGTACGCGGTTCTTTACGCGGCATTTTTTCACGTCATTGTTAAACCTTAGGTATATTAAAAACAAGAAACTTGAAAACAAGTGAAAAAACTAAAATGAGTGATTCTAGCGACGAGGAAGTTTGCTTGACGCCAACAGAATTGACTGAAACTGTTAATAATGCGCAAATGAGCTTTCTCCCTCAACAATCACGCGAGAAGTATTTAAAACAGTACGATATGTTCAACACGTGGCGACTAGCAAAAGGAGCCAAAACTTTCTCAGAAAACGTTTTGCTGGCATATTTTATAGAATTATCCGAGAATAAGAAAGCAAGCACTCTATGGAGTACGTATTCGATGCTAAAAGCAACAATAAAGATGAAAAAAGACAAACATATCGATACCTATCCTAAATTAGTGGCATTTTTAAAAAGAGCCTCATCTGGTCATCAACCAAAAAAATCGAAGGTTTTCACAGTATCTGATATTGAAAAGTTTCTTAACGAAGCACCCGATTCCGTATATTTGGCGGCAAAAGTAAGTCAGTTGCACATTCAGTATCTACTTAAGTATATTAATCTCAATTAAATAGTATACTTAGTAGATGTTGATAGGCATAATTATGCGTTCATATCAATTTTATTCATTTATCTACTACAATACTCTTTACGTTACAGGTTGTTCTTATTATTGGAATAAACGGAGCATGTCGAACTAATGAACTAACACAACTTAATGTCAAAAACATTGAGAAACATTCAGATGATTTACTATTAATTAATTTACCTAATACAAAGACAAAAAGAGACCGCAACTTCGTCATTCGCAAGGAATACGTAACGATTGTTGAGAAATATCAAGCCTTACGCCCGCCTAACACTCCAATCAATCGATTTTTTCTACAGTATCGCAATGGAAAGTGTGTTAGACAGCCTATGGGTACTAATAAAATTGGCAGTATCCCACGAGAAATAGCAACATTTCTTGAACTTCCAGAACCCCTGTTGTACACGGGTCATTGTTTCCGACGAACTTCAGCCACACTTTTGGCTGATTCCGGAGCTGATCTGCTGTCCCTTAAGCGCCACGGAGGCTGGAAGTCCAATGCAGTTGTAGAGGGATACATAGAGGATTCCATCCAAAATAAGTCTAAAATATGTGAAGGCATCGTACACTGAAAGAGCCTCAATCGGATCCTTGTACTGGCCCTTCTACATCAAAAATAAGCCGTTATGAAACACCTAACCATCTCCCTCTCTCTCTAACATTCACGTCAAGGGAATCCGATGAATCGGTACAACTATTAAGTATGACAGATAGTTTACCGAAAAACAGTACACAAGTGACTAACACCAATATTACAGTACCAAACAAAAATATTACACTCAATTTAAATAACTGTAGCAACGTTACTTTAAAATTTTCTTAATTATACCTTAGTATTATTTTGTTATAATTTAAAGATTATTCTGTAATACTTACCTGTCATAATGTAGTAATTAATACCTAAACTGAAATAAAAGTGTACCTATCTTGTGATTGTAAACGTTTTTTTTTTGCATTTAGTCATTTCCTCGCTGAGGTGGAATGAAAAGTTACGTGTTGCACTCGAGTGCAAAGATTTTTCACCTCGTGCTCTTTTGATTCCCTCGCTAACGCTCAGGATTCTAATTTTGAATCACTCGCTGCGCTCGGGATTCAATTTTAGAATCCTTCGCTTGCTCGGTCATCAAAATTGAACACGCGGTTAAAAAGCAACTTTGCACTCTTGTATAACAAATAACTATTACCCTCTCCTACCTATAACTTTAAGAGCATACTTGAAAGGATATCATTTACTTTCATTAATGTTTATCGCAGACTGAGGATATCATTGTTTCATAGTATTTTATTTCTCGAGTCTGTTAATGAATAAACGCAAAATAAAAAAAATCTTCAAGGTTGAAGATGAACAGTGATAAATCATGCATTTTCATGTTTGCACACCTTTTTCTTTACGGAATACTAACGTCTTTGGCTAGGTAGGTGTAGGTACTTTTGTAAGATGGTGAAGACACAGTACAGTGGTTTGATCACTTTACTAGAGATCTTACATAACTATTCAATTTATTAAAACTTACTAAAAAACGCCTTCAGAGCCGCCATCGCGTCCCACCAATAACTACTTAAAGACTGTCGCTTTTCCTGACGTTATTATCTTTATCGATATCTTGATATCTGTATCATCTTACGACACTATCGCTTGGTCGTGAGCTGCAATCATCAGCAAGATAAATCTAGATGATTTTACAAAAATCTACTTACATAAAATATGAATAAAATAAAATCGATAAAAAAAAAAGATTAGGTACTTACTTGTTTGCTTAAAAAAAATGGTAATCAATTGTTGACGCTGACTGTATAAAACCACACTAACAGCTTATAATATGCCTTCTAGTGACCTAGAGTGGTTAGCTTGCGTGTTCTGTGCTGAGCTCACGCAACGCGTCGTAGGTACGTCCAGCCAGTAAAAGGGACTCGCCCATCAAGGAGCGCTGTCCCAAATTAGACGCATTTTTTTATTTATTATAGATAAAACAAAAGGTATTTTAATAAAACACGTATACTAAAAGATGAATAATTAAATTATCTTTAAAATAGTGAAGGTTTCAAGAAAATACGCTTGATAGATTTTGCGTGATTCTCAGTTTTTTATTCGCGTTATATATAACTTCACAAATTTATTTCAGTACATAAGTAATATAAATTTTTAAGAAAATACTCTAATTTATACATATATTTTCTCCAAATCATTAATACTACTCGTTTAGACGTGATCTTCAGTATGAAATCATTAAAAGTCGGTTATTGTCGCAATAATTAAAAATTTTATAACATTATTTTTCAGTCAAAATCGACGCTACCATGTATTAAACGGATGGACTAAAAGTTATACTATAAGCTTCCGATGTGTGCCAACCTTTTATTGAGATGACTTATTTGTTGGTTATAGATATAATCAATGTCGTCACCTCTTCTTATTTTGCCGAGTTTCTTATCAATTTTATCTCATTTCAAGTTTTCCTAAGTAATCTTAGTAACTGGGTTTTTTGAAGTTTAAACACTAGCTATCACTTTTCAATCTATGTATAAAGGAGGGAATGATAGGTAAGGGATTTTTACTTCTAAACGCACATTTTTAAATACATACCCTTTTTAGGGTTCCGTACCCGAAGGGTACCAAACGGAACCCTATTCATGCCTCCGCTGTCCGTCCGTCCGTCCGTCTGTCTGCCAGCGGGCTGTATCTCATGAACCGTAATAGGTAGACAGTTTAAATTTTTACAGTATATGTATTTCTATTGCCGCTATAACAACAAATAATCAAAATTTAATTTAAAATTAAAGGAGCCCAAACATTAAACATTTGATTATGAAAAAAAAGGCCCTGGCATTTTGGGTATCATTGTCAAGAACTCATACAATAGAGTATAAATATAATTTTTATCTTCAAAAATGAAGAAATAGGGGTCTATAAAAGTTGTCAGTTTTACACAATTTTTATACGAGCTTTATCGCAACAACTAAACAAATTAGGAATTTGAAACTTTTGTATATCATGTACCATTAAAATGTTTTTAAACAACAAATATTAAAAACGCCGATGCATATGGTATTTCAAAAAATAACTTTGTAATTCACAGTATCATTATGAACTACAAAATCTTTTAAAATAAATATACTTCGTTTATCATCAGTAACCGAACTAAAAAACAGGCCAAGTGCGAATTGGACTCGCACCCGAAGAGTTCCGCACCACCGTACAATATTTAACACTAAGTACATATTTATAGGGTTCTCTAAATCATAAAAGACAAAAACCCTTCGTGAGGTTTTTTGTATCTCTCCTCTAGAAAACCTCTTTAACTAGATAGGTATTTTTGATGCGTTTTCATTTTTAGAAACACAAAAAGTCAGACCTGGAAATAATCGGATACCTATTGATTTGTTCTGGTCCCTTGTGTGTGTCCAAATAGGTACATTTGTTGCTTGCGGCAATCGAACCCATTATACACCTACGTAACGCAGCAGAGATGACAGCTGTTACAGCCGCATTTAGAAGACAAAATTCTAGAACTTTGGTGGTAGGGTGATAGTCAGGGGAAACGAACTTGACAATATCAAAAAAAAAATTGACAATCGACAGTCAATTTTTTTTTGGATCGTTTGTCCGATCATGGGGTTGGGACCAATGATATTTTCTTACGTCATTGGTTAGGACCCCATGATCAATGTCAAGTGCTTAGTGCTGTATTTATGATATAGTAAGTCATATCAGAAGACTTTAGAAGACATTCCCTACATTGTTACACTAAGTGCCTCTTATCAATTACCTTCTGGAAAGACCTGCCCAACAGAGAGCCATGCGCCAATTTTGTTCCTAAGGTTTAGAAACTATCTAAGTAACTGTCTCATACCTACACGATTAAAACGTGCAAGTGATATTCAACCTTAGGGTGATAAAGCAATTAAGAGGTCGACTTATGATCGGACTATACCTATCCTCCCGAGCCCTACAGATGACCATTCGATAAACATAATGGTCCTTAACCCACAAGACCTAGGTCCTGGTCTCCTGGTGGCATGGGTATAGGCTGTGATTATGATGACATTTTTTAAGCAATGTAAACATGTAGGTACAGATAGTGCAATCCACGACGACGCGCCCTACTCCGTGATTACTAGGGCCTTATTATGAAGTATTTATGCCATCATTATTCCACTGCGAAAAAAGGATGGTGCGAGCGGCCTTTTATTTATTTATTTATTAAACTTACACACTATCATTACAGGAAGACCCAATACAATAGTGGTTTGCGAACTGAACTTTCAAAATATATATAAAGCAACACTAAACACAATGTAAAGACTACTTACAGAATTATATGTACATATTATTAATATTAATTTAAAAAAAATGCATGTTACATCTTAACCTACAATACAAATATTAATAATATTTTTTTATTTACTTTACTATTTATGTACACACAATAAAAAATTTAAAATAATAAACCTAACCTATTTAAATATAACTAACAAAATTCAACAAAATTCTAGCGAATTCACTCAGATTGCACGAAAATATGTCAATCCTCTCATGCACTTCGTTTAGAACCCGTATTGTCCGGGTGAGAGGTGTTTTAGCCAGCAGGTTGGTTTTGGCTGCAGGTACAGCCAGCAGTGGCGGTCGCCGCCGCCTCCACACGTACTGGTCTGGCACGCACAGCTTCAGATGACGCAGTACACCCGGGCTATGTGCTACTCCACGCAGGAGCTTTAGCGCATACGCCGCGAGAGTAAATTCTCTGCGCACTCTTAGTTCGTTGTACCCCACCATACCCAGTACAAACAGTGTAGGATACATCAGCGGGTAAAATGGGTAAACCCCATAAATTTTGAAGTACAAGTGTCTTGTAAATTTATTCTGCACTCGCTCCAGCATGACATTGTATTTCGCTTCATGGGGAGCCCAAATCACCGCACTGTGTTCCAAGTGACTCCTTACCAAAGCGTCATACAGCACTGAGCGTGGTAATGTTGGTGAATCCCTGCGACTGTCTCAGCACGAAACCCAGGTTTTATAGCTCCGTCTCTCACTCACACTGGAATAATGGTGGCATTAATAAGTCATAATACGGCCCCTGTACTGTAAGCTGTACTTTAGTACGGAGCGGAGCGGAGTGGGGCGCGTCGTCGTGGATTGCACTATCTATATCCGAATGATTACCCAAATTAGGACATCCAAAACGCTATAAATATATCAGCAGCCTTCAGATATTCAGGTGAGGGAATGTCATGTCCGCATTCATGCATTATGTAAAATCTCTATAATATCATCAATCCAAACTGAAAGATTGAATAAGTAACACTAGTGTAGACCAAGGCGTCTTTCCGGATCTCATGAAACATAGTAAAGTAGTTCCTTTGTTCAAATCCGGTGATAATAATAATAATCCGGTGGTAAGGAACCCAACAATTATAGGCCTGTGTCAATTCTGCCAGTTCTCAGTAAGGTGTTTGAAAAGTTGATTCTCAATCAAATGTTACGGCACTTTAATAAAAATTCCATCTTTCATGATCAACAGTACGGTTTCACCAAAGGGCGTTGTACCACTGACGCCGGTGTCGCCCTAATAAAGAACATTTTTAACGCCTGGGAAGAAGCACAAGATGCCATTGGAATTTTTTGCGACCTCTCGAAGGCTTTCGATTGCGTAGACCATGAGACACTTCTGCTGAAACTGGAGCACTATGGGATTAGGAATACAGCTCTAGATTTACTAAGATCATACCTGAAAGATAGAAAGGTTAAAGTTCAAGTCAACGGCACAAACTCATTAGGGTCTGAAATGGTAATGGGCGTTCCTCAAGGTTCGATATTGGGTCCATTCCTCTTTTTAGCTTATATAAATGATTTACCCCAATTATTTCAAAATCAACCAAAGATGGTGTTATTTGCAGATGACACATCATTGATATTTAAAATAAACCGACGGTCACAAAATCTTGACGACGTGAATAGCTGTATTGTTCAGGTCCAAGATTGGTTTACGGTAAATAATTTGGTACTAAATAATAAAAAAAACAAAATGCATTAGATTTAAATTACCAAATGTTAGAAGCAGCGAATGTGACATCATATTGAATGGAGATAAACTGGAATTTATTAATCAAACAGTTTTTCTAGGAATCACGCTAGACGAGAAATTACAATGGGGACCCCCTAAAACATCTCTCGCGGGGCGGCTAAGCTCGGCCGCTTATGCTGTTAGAAAGATAAGACAGTTAACAGATGTAGAAACCGCGCGTTTGGTCTATTTTAGTTACTTCCACAGTATTATGTCGTATGGCTTTTTACTATGGGGTCGGGCTGCTGACATTGAATCCATTTTTATTTTACAAAAGAGAGCTGTCAGAGCCATTTATAATCTAAGTCGTCGCGAATCTCTCAGGGAACCATTTAAAAAGATTAATATTATGACTGTACCTTGCCAATTCATTTATGAAAATATTATGTATGTGAGAAAAAATCTACATCTTTTTAATAAAATAAGTGATAGACATAATTTTAATACTAGAAATAAAGATAAAATAGATCAACCATTTTTCAGACTATCTAAAGTAAATACATCTTTTATGGGGTACTGTGTTAAATGTTACGACAGAATACCTTGTGATATATTAGAATTAAATGAAAGAAAATTTAAAACTCATATAAAAAGTACACTTTGTAAACAAGCATATTACAAATTAGAGAATTATATCCAAGATAAAGATGCTTGGAAACATGCTGGTCCTGCTCCATAGGACAATTTAGAATCTAGACAAAATCAAACTGGTTGCCAATTTAATTGTATAATATTATTTTTTTAAACATTAGGTAATTTTATATTCTGTGATTACTTGAACTCACACACTGACTTATTATTAGTAGTACTTGTTAAAATGTTAAGAATATCGTATAATTTTACAATGTTTGTAAATATGTGAGCACCATGCATCTATCACATAATTAATTTATGTCATTCCTTCATTTTTCATTCTTTTTACCTATCGTGGTATAGTAATCTTATTCTAGGTGCATCGTCTTCACATATAATTATATAATTAATGTATACAGAATATTGTGAAAATATTTTAAAAGAGTAACGGTGGAGTTTCTTGCCCATTCTTCTCCATACGAAAACGACCTTTTGGAATGGGCGACTAGAATCAATTATTATATCTTTTTTTTGTAAATGTTGACGTTCATAAGTGCCTTTTTTGTGCCTAAATGAAATAAATTATTTGACTTTGACTTGACTTTGAATAAATAAAACAAAATTCTTTAAAATTCAATTAAACTTAGAAATAATAATTTATTAACACAACATTCGAGTATTACATAAACAACATTCATTCCTCGAGCGTGAAGTAAGGCAACACATCGAGTGGCGCCGGGTAGTCCCTCAGCCACACGGGGCCCTGCACGAGGTCGCCGGTGTTGCCGTCGCGCCAGTGGCCGCGCGGGAGGTACACGTCGCGGGACACGGCGCCGGGCTTCACCACCGGCGCGGCTAGGATGTGCTCGCCGAGAAGGAATTCTGGAAGAAGAGAAGAGGATTATCAGTGCGGGTATTGGTATGGGTTCAGGCTCCGTATTCGACCTCCGGATACGGAAGCCATTCAGGCGGAGCTGTACAAGGGGTACAGAGCGGCGAAGACCACCCTCCAAGCGGAGATCCGGCGGGCCAGGGTACTGGCCCGCGAGGAGTCGCTGGAGACTGAACAGAGACCCGTGGGGTTGCCCATACAAGATGGTGCGGGAGAAACTCCGCCCATGGGCTCCCCCGCTTACGCAGAGTCTCCGGCCGCAGCTTGTGGGGGACGTGGTGAGCGCTCTGTTCCCTTCGAGAGGGGAACATGCCTCCCCGCGATGCGGAACACAACGCCGACGACGACGACAGTGCTCCGGAGGTGACCGAGGTAGAGATGAGAGTGGCGGTACGTAGGCTGAATGCCAAAATTACCGCCCCAGGACCCGACGGCTTACCTGGGAAAGCCTGGGTCCTGGCCTTGGAGGCTCTTGGGCCTCGACTAAGGGGGCTCCTAAGCGCGTGTTTGGAGAAGGGCCAGTTCCCACTTCGTTCATCATGGCCACCCGGCTGGTACGCGGATACCACACGGTCTCCGGTGAGGCAGCGAGCCTCCTTGCAGGATTGCCGCCATGGGATCTGGAGGCAAAAGTCCTCACGTACATTTGGGAGTGGCGCGAGGAGGCGCAACGCCGGGGCATAACTCCGATGCCGCGAGAAATCGCGGCACAGCGGACAGAGCTCCGGCGGGATCTCATGGCATCATGGAGAGTGTGATTGTCGCAACCCAGTGCTGGGCACGCCAGTATTGCGGTGATAAGTCCCCTCTTTGAGGAGTGGCTGGAGAGGCGCTACGGCGTCCTCACCTTCCGCCTGACGAACTGGACCTGCTCACCGGACACGGTTGTTTCGGAAGGTTCCTGTTCCGTATCAGGCGGGAGGAAACGCCCGGGTGTCATCACTGCATGGATCGCCCTGAGGACACGGTGGAGCATACGGTGGAGGTCTGCCCGGCTTGGGCACAGCACCGCCGTGTCCTCGTGGAGCCGATCGGTGGCGGGGATCTTTCGCGTCCGGCCTTGGTCCAGGCCATGGTACGGAGCGCGAGGGCATGGAAGGCCGTCACCTCAGTATCACCTCAGTAATGCTCGCGAAGGAGGAGGCGGAACGCGTGAGGGCAAACTTCGCGCCCTCACGCCCCTAGCCACCGCAGGAGTCGCCCTGGGCGTCGGGAATCAATAGCCGCTTCCCAGCCACCGTAGGCGCGGGCTAGCGGATGGTGAGCAATGGGTAGCTCGCCGTCCGATAAGGACCAGGCCCGGGTTGACGGCGCGTTGTGTTTCACGCGCGCCTCAAAGAGATGTCAGCGAGTGAAGGGGTCCGATGGGACCGATGCCTGCCGGGGTTGCGGGAAAGTCCGAAAGGGATACCGTGGCCCCTGGCAACGTAAAGGCAACCGAAGGAACACGGGTGGATTTTAGTCAGTAAGTCTGACACGCCCTCCCGCTCCGCCTAGAGCGGGAGAAGTCATTTGATGATTTCCCACCCAAAAAAAAAACGGGTATAGGTATGGGTTTCATGATTAGCTGATGTTTAAGCGTAAGTTAGAAGGTCCCTAGCAAATAATTATAGTATGGTAGGATTTTATTGCAGAGAATTTATTTAGAAGAAGCTTTCATTTTATGAACAGTTTACGCAGTTAAGAAATCTAATTATTTTCGCTGCTTAAAGCATCATCTCACGGAGACTCCAGGGGCCCAAATCTGCTATTTTTATAAATTCGTCATTCCAACACGATCCCATTGTCATTTTGCATAAAGTTCGTAATCTGTTAAATTCATAATTTTCGATCATTGGTTGATCAATGTATTCCACAAACACGATACTCGTAACGAATTAAAAGCAATGACTGCACAATGACGTTCTAATGGTAGGTCACTGATCAATGGAAGTGTCAAAATCTTAGCAGATTACCGCCTAAGTCAGTCATTCATTTTTCATTATGTAGGAGATTACCAATATATGCCATTTCTTTCAATGGAGTGTCAGTGGCTGACCATTGGAAAGTCATAATAACGCCAATATGTTAGTAGATTACCAAACTTTTCAAAATCAACAATTATGAAATCAATGATAGACCATTCCGACACTATTGTAATAGCAGACTTGAGGCCCGGGTATTGCGGCAACATCAAGTCTTCTAAGACTATTGACGACAGGAGAGCAGACTGCACCAGAAATAAGACTAGTTTAAAGACCGATCTATCTATCGGAAGCTTCATAACTGTTGTATTTCTTTTCTGTGCTCATGATTATAGATATTTGTTTTTTTTTATTCATGTTTACTTATCTTTTGCTTTGTAAGTGTTTCTGTGACAAATAAACTTACCGTCAGCAACAGCGAGCGCGTCCTGGTCGTAAGGATCGAGCCACCAGATGGGAGGGTTGACGGGCGTGCCATGTTCCACTGATTTCTCCATGGCTGCCACGATCGTGTCGGCGTAGTCCGCGTGCAGGTTGGTGTATTTACGGCTGATTTCTACTGCCTGGAGACAATGAAGGAGTGTTAAAAAAGTTGACAAAAACATTTATTAGTTACTAGCTTACGCCCGCGGCTTCGGCCGCGTGGAGGTCAGAAATTATCCCACGGGAATGTACTAACGGGATAAAAAGTATCCTATGTGTTAATTCAGGTTATATCTGTGTGCCAAATTTCATCCAAATCCGTTCAGCTGTTTTTGCGTAATTGAGTAACAAACATCCAAACACAAACATACAAACATTCACATCTATAAAATTACACACATCAAAAGGGTCTAGGGATCAAGTACGTTTTAGAGTATCGCCGCAATTGAGTTTTTTTTTTGGATCGTTAGTGAATTTCACTATTTAAATTTTTTGAATAATAATTTTCTTTAAAATTTTGATTAAAAATAGAAAATCAACTGTCAATAAGGATTCCTATAAAAGTGTGTAATGGCCAGTGAACGAATGTTTATTTTCGTTCACTGTGTTTATTTTCGTTCACTGGTAATAGAGTTTTTACAAAACCATTACAATTTCTGCATCAAAACTGAAAAAAGTTGCAGCGATTTGGAGCGACGACATCATTTGACACGAGAAGAGACTGATGATGAGAGCCGTCGGAATGTTGCAAGCTGGTGCCAGGCAACGTACTGTGGCTGTCGCTCTTGGCACTACACAGAGCGTCTTATGCCGCCCCTGGACACGCTGTCGTATCGCGGGCAGCGTGGCCGAGCGTTTACGTGAAGTGGGTCTGCGTTCCCGAAGGCCACTGAGAGTTCCACCTATAGCACCCCGCAATCGTAGGGCCTGTTTACAATGGGCTCGCGAACACAGAAATTGGGAGGAAGAAGACTGGCCTTGTTTGATTTTCCGATGAATCTCGTTTTGGTATAATATGAGCCCGAATACAAGACTTACTCGAGTATGGCGGACCTCTGGACGTCAAGAACGTTTGAAATTTTGTCAGGAAGTAAATTCATGTGGAGGGGGAACAATAATGGTTTGGGCAGGTATTTGGATCGATGGAAGAACCGTATTCAATTGGGTCAGGGGCAACCTCAATGCTCAGATTTATGCGGAGAGGATTGTCAGACATGATCATCCCTTTGCGAAGCCAGTTGGGTGATTCGTTTCAAATAATGCATGACAATGCACGTCCACACACGGCTAGAGTCGTAACACGCACTCTTACCGATGCTCGCATCAACGTTCTGCCGTGGCCTTCTCAATCGCCAGACCTCAACCCAATTGAGCACGCATGGGATATGCTCCAAAGAAGAGCTCTGCCGAGTATGAATGCCGTATGACACCAACTTTTTGACTTGTTAGAAAGAACGTGGGCGACCATCCCTCAAAGTGATTTTGATGAACTGATCTTAAGACTATGTGATTCGTGTCAATGGTGAAAACACCGATTATAATTTTTTATCTTTTTAATAGAAAATTAATATATCTCGAAAACTGTGCGTCCTAGTAAAAAAATAACTGTAATTTTACTCCCCGTGTTACCTCCGTGCAAGCGAAACCTAAAAAACAAAAAAACAGCTCATCCGAGCTACCATTTTGGAAATATAGAGCGTTTTATTTAAAAAAAACGAAAGATCCTAACTCGTAAACGGTGGGTCATAGGCCATACTTCTCAGAACCTACATGGTTTATATGGTCAAGATTAAATTAATCCGATACTGCAATAAAATCGGGAAAAAAAAAACTGGCCTCGCTCCATAGCGCGCCTAAGGTTACCGGTAAGTCTTGTCTGTCATTTGATATTAAGGAGTAATTTTTTACGTAAGTCAATCTTGTGATTGACTTACGTAAAAAATATATATATGATAAAAATATGTATATTGTTATACACCTTATAAAACAACACAATTCATGAAATTCAAGTGTTTTGTTGCACACCCGTCACACAGAACGAAACTAATCAGCCAGCAACGCGGTCGAATACAATCTGCTTGTGGTGCGTAATTGCGTATCCGTTGGCGTAGAGCGAGAGCTTTGTTATTGTAGGTGTAAGAGAGATGGCACAGTGGGTAGAACTCGTTTACACCGTCGAAACTCAAATTAACCGGTTAATTTCGCTCAACAGAATCGGAATTTGTAAAAAAGCGGGTTTTCCCATTAACCGGTTAATGTACTGGAAAAACTCAAACTCAAACTCAAAGCATTTATTTCAATTAAACCCTTTACAGGCACTTTTGAATTGTCAAAGAGTCAGTCAGTTAGAAAGTTGAAGCTAGTTGCCCATTCCAAAACGTAGATCTCTATGGAGAAGAACTGGTAAACGAAACCTAAACCGCAATCGTTTCTGGTTCGAGGTCAATGACCAAAACCGGTTTGTATAATTAACCGGTTTTGGTCATGTATCACCTCATGTACCTACCCGTATTCAGGCAAATAAATGATTTGATTATTTTTTTGACTGTTTTGTTTATAATTTTGTTTTTCAGTTTAATTAATATTTTAATTTTAAATAATTTACGAATGCAATACAATGAGAGTAAGCATGGCGTTGTTCATCAGGTGAATGTTACGAAACGAACTCTCATTTATCTATCATTTATCTATATTACGGATATAACTATATCACCGCTTTAACCATTACTTCGACATATACCTACATAAGAACTCATACCTGTTAACTTTTATTATGATTGAACGTACAATATGTGGTTCTAAATTAATACATACCTCATCATCATGATCCCAAGGCACGAAAGAGTACTGGAGAGTGGGCATGAACACGTTGGCCTGGAGCCACCTGATGAACAACTCCTTGTTTGGACTCTCATTGTACCCATTGCCTCCAATCATGTCAGGCAGGACCAGGGTGTAGCCGTTGAGGTTCATGGACAGAAGGGTGGTGATCAAAGTCTCCAAGCCGTTGTTGAAGTCCCAGAGAGTGTCCTTGTCTACCATGCGGATGAATACCGGCAGGTCTTGGGTCCTGAAAGAGTAGGTTTTGAGTGAGGAAAGGGGTAATACTCGTAAACCGGCTATAAGGCCCATATTACAGAACCTCACTCAAAACACAAGTATTAGTTAAAACTCGTTTAAAGCCTTTTGATTGGTTGAAACTAGTTTTGAGTAATGTTTCCGTCTTGAGTAAGGTTCTGTAATACGGGCCTAATTACGCAACACAACGATAAGCAATTTGTTTCAAAACGATTCAAATTCCGATTGATCGTGTATTACGTAATTAGGATACTGATTCTTAATGAATATAACACAGAGACTGATATTTGAAAAACTAACAGCATCATAATCTTTGTTGATATCGAAGCGTAGGTAGGTATTTGTTTTTATAGCAAACTCAAAACATTTATTCCAATTAAACCACTTACAGGTACTTTGGACACAAACACAAACGCTTTGGTATTGGATAACGACGCAAGATTATCCCATGACATAGTAAAATATATCGAAGATGCTTAATTTTTTCTGGAATCTTTTAAAAAAGAACCAGTTACCATTAACGGATAATTTATTTACTTACCGTTCATAATTTGATGAGTAAGTAATAGGAGTAACGATTCGTTTTGTGTTTTATAATTCCGACACGTAAACTTTTTGGACATTACTTTGATGTTGTTTTAAAAAATCTCAGAGAAAAGATCTCACCTCATTCCGGATCTGACTTCGATAGCGGGTCCGAACTTGGCGCACGTGCGCACGTAAGCTTGGACGATGTGGCCAGGATGCAGGTTGATGTCCAGACCTTTTTGAACTGGGATCTATAGAAGAAAGGAATGGTTACAGTTTCTGCTGGAGTGGGAACTAAGTGGTTAGTTGCACCTAGCATGCAGATCTCGCAATGTAATGAATATGATTACAAGAGGAGACTGTTTGGTTTAGATATAAATTTGTCACTGCAAATGAGGACAGGCAATGTTTGAAAAAAATGTCGTGATGGCCCATTGATTTAGGCCTCGCCTCTCATGCACGAGGTTGTGGGTTCAACCGGGCAAGGACCAACATGACTTTTTTAATTCATATTTATGTACTTTTTAAGTTTATCTTGGACATTGGTGAAAGCTAACATCGTGAGGAAACCTGGGACTTATAGTCAATATAAGTCTGAAATCGCCAACCCGTCTTGAGCCAGCGTGGTGATCAATGCTCGTGCCTTCTGGGGTCCTTCCCCGTAGTCAAACTATTTTGTCCAACTGATTTGACTTCTGTGTATGAGAAGAGGTCTTTGCCCTGCAGTGTAAGCAGTAGGACATTAAAATAGACTGGTATTATTATAAATGAGGACCGTTAAATTTTCTGGATCATTTAGCTTTTTATTACGCTGCGAAATTAATCTTTATCACAGGCTTGTCAATCGTCTCGTGGAGGCGATAGGTGGCGGGGATCTCTCGCGTCCGGCCCTGGTCCAGGCCATGGTACGGAGCGAGAGGGCATGGGAGGCCGTCGCCTCCGAAGCAGTAATGCTCGCGAAAGAGGAGGCGGAACGCGTGAGGGAGAGGCAAATTTCGCGCTCTCACGCCCCTAGCCGCCGCAGGATGAGACGCCCTGGGCGTCGGGAATCGATTGCCGATTCCCGGCCACCGTAGGTGCGGGCTTGCGGACGGTGAGCGAAGGGTAGCTCGCCGTCCGGTAAGGACCAAGCCCGGGTCGACGGCGCGTTGAATTCCACGCGCGCCTCAAAGAGATGTCAGCAAGTGAAGGGGTACGATGAGACCATTGCCTGCCGGGGTTGCGGGAAAGTCCGAAAGGGATACCGTGGCCCCCTGGCATTGCACAGGCAACAGAAGGAACACGGGTGGGTTTTAGTCAGTAAGTCTGACACGCCCTCCCGCTCCACCCAGAGCGGGAGAAGTCATTTGATGATTTTCCACCCAAAAAAAAAGGCTTGTCAATCGTGGTTATTACAAGTAAAAGGTAAGTATATCTAAGTATGCATTTAAAAATCCCATATTTCCATTTGATCGTAGAATTTGTAGATAGTACTTCCTGTAATATAAAGGAACTTCATCACAAAGACTTACTTGAGGAGACCAGCTGGACTCTCCAGCATCAAACTTGATGGTGTCAATGTCATAAGTATCAATAATGTTTTGAACTCTCTCGGAGAACCAGTTGGCAGCATCAGGGTTGGTGAAGTCGATGTAGCCGGGAATGGAGCCGTTGTTGTTCCACCAGGTAGTGTCGGGACTACCCTGCTCGTTGAGAACCAGGTAGCTGTTGAAAGAAGGGGTAATTGTTAAAACAGACGACAGTGAATGTTTTTTTATTTTATTTAGTTCTGAGGGCTTGCTGGATGTAAGTTAATTACGATAAAGGAAACGTAAATACATAAAGGTATTGTGTTTTTTAACTCACCCCTTTCCTAGAGCCTCAGAGTACCAGGGCTCACAGTCCTTGTTGATGAAGGGATGCACCCAAATTGCAACCCTGAAGCCAAGACTCTTGATGTCCTGGACCAGCTGTTTCAAGTCTGGGAGCTTCCTAACATCCACGAACAGCGAACCGTAGCAGACTTCCCAAAGATCGTCAATTTCAAACTGTGCGTTGGGGAAGCCACTGTCCTTGATCTCATTGGCGAAAGCCCAAAGCGAGTCCTGATCGATTTCTCTCGAGTACCGCGCCCAGGTCGACCAGATCGGGTACTGGATCATTCTATAGTCAGGGATGCCAGAGGGTTTGCCGAGATACGTGTCGACGGCATGTTGATGAGCGATTTTAGGGTTGTCAAAGAACCAGAGGTCGTATTTAAGAATGTTTTCTGTACGCTGTGTGCTGTATGGGTCGGCGACTTCAGCGATCAGACAGAGATGGTTCTCCAAGACGTTGTGGTAGTCGACGAAGAGTGGTACTTCGGGAGCCACGTAGATGTACATGCCGTCGGAGTTGAGCCAGTAGCGTTCGCTGACAGCCGCGTTGTCTTCCTCTTTAGACACGATGGAGTACTTCTCAAGTTTGGAGTTCTGGATGGGCCAGTACTGCTCTTTCTGTTCGGGGCCGGCGAACCATTGACTAGCACCTGAAAAAGAGTGCTATTGTTAGTAACGTAATATAATATAAACTTAGACATAGCTACAGTTTAAAAGTCTCCTTAGGTATACTAGAGATTTCATTCCATTAATCTCATAGACAGCTACCAATTCATGTCGATGAGATTCTATTGCAAACATTGAAAGGTGCTTGGGTTTGGAGTACTTTTATCAATTCCGATAAGCTTGTTATGATGGCTGATTCTATAAAATATTTTTAGATAAGCACAAAAGTAGCAGGTAGCTCGTGCAAGATACCAACTCGAAGTGCTGTGAATGGATGTTCTTGGAGAATGCAAACAAATATACCTCACCGTAACTTTATCTACACTACTGGCCTCATGGCCTGCAAAACTAAGTACTATACCTTTATTTTTTTTATTTTTTTCTAAACTATAGAAATTAGAGATTTAAAATAAAAAACGTTTTAAAGCAATTTTTATCAGGTTTCTTTGAAACTATAATAAATTATACATTAGTAACATTTCTAAATCTAAAAAAAGATAAAACAATAAAAACAGCAATTTTTAGCTTAGTCATTTATCATATACTATATGTCATAAAACTCAATTAATATTTACAAGTAGTTTTACATGGTTGTTTATTTTTTAATAACTGGTATTGCCTCCTCAGGCTCTGATTACAGGTCCGAGTCGATTAGGCATACTGAACAGGTGGTTTCGGAGCCGATGTTGGGGATTATTCTCCCATTCTTCTATCAGGGCCTGTCTTAGTGCCCTGAGGGTGGTAGGTGGTGGTCTGCGGCTTCTGACTAGCCTCCCTAGCTCATCCCAGGCGTGCTCAATCGGGTTGAGATCAGGACATCTTGATGACTAGCCTCCTGAATATACTCTTGCACGACCCGAGCTATGTGTGGCCGGCCATTATCATGCATCAGCATCGATCCATCACCCATATTTACTAAATATGGCCCTGCATACTCATTGAGAATCTTCTGGGCATATCTTTCCCCAGTCAGAGTGCCATTTTGTATGGCCACTAACTCTGTGCGAACTTCTGAAGATATGCCAGCCCATACATGTACACTGCCTCCACCGTACTGGACTCTTTCTGAGAAGCAGGCTTGAAGATATCACTCACCAGGTCGCCTGTAGACACTTCGTCTTCCATCAGAAGTTTAAAGTGAGAATCGAGACTCATCTGTAAACAATAATCTTGACCATTCTTCTTGATCCCACTGTATGTGTTCACGGGCGTATTGCAGTCTCGCTACTCGATGCTCTCTCTCGAGTTTGGAGCCACTCGCTGGTCGTTGGGGTTTCAGGTTTGCTTCAGCCAGTCTTCTTCTCACTGTACTGTCACTAATGTAGTCCCTTCGGGTCTGAAGAAGCTGTTTCCAGCAACAGCTTCTTCAACTGCATATAGGTGGCGATTTCTCAACACAGTGGAAACAATATAACGGTCTTCTCGGGCACTAGTAGGTTCACCTGGGTCTGCCATTACCAGGTCTCCTCAAAATGGTTTCCAGTCTCTTCGTACCTTCGCTTCACTTTCTGGACCGTTCGTAACGTCACACCCACCAGTCTTGCAGTACGACGCATACTCATGCCTAGTTCCAGAAAAGTCATGATCCTAGCACATTCTTCAGGTGAAAGAGGCATGATAAATAAGTTTATGTGTTGTTGTCTAACTTAGCTTTTGTAACAAGACTCATCGATCGTCTTGCTGATCATGGTTTTGTTATTGTTATTAGTAATTAACTGTTTATTTATTTTACCTCGATGGTCCTAGTTTATCAATTATAACTTCTAGTTACAGCTATATGTAAGCGGGCACGCCCTTTATGCCTGAATTTTCTTTTTTAGATATTTTTTACGTTTAGTTATTTTTATTTCTGCTTGAGTATAGATCTCTATGTTTTTGGTTGGTATATTGGCGTGGGCTAGCTGTCATATGGCTATTAATTTATAATTTAATGTTTTGAGTTGCGTTATGTAAATTATTTTGCATAAGTACTTATTGTATAGAATCAAGTTTTTCTAACTGAACAGACAGCTGTGCTGCTGGGGAGTTTGTTGCGCGGCTTCTTCTTCCCAGCGAAAGCACTCGGAAGTGGTGCAGGGTGGGCGTTTTCTGGGACTGTCCTATGTAACTTTGACGTTCGAAAAGTGCTGATTCTCAGCCTAATTTGAATAAATGACTTTTGAATTTGAATTTTGAATTTGATTTGATCAAGAAAAAAATTGAAAACAAAAAATGAATGGTAAAATTGTAATTCGAAAAGGTTTTTTTTATTTTAAAGTTTTTTTCATCCATTTCTTAAAAGAAGGTTACCGACTCTTAAGATTTTATGTACAAAATTAAACTCTTTTTCGAGTCCTTTTTGTTTCGAAAGTATACAATACAGTGTACCTACTTAAAAAGTTATTGCAATTTTAAAAGTGTGATACTTACTTAGTTTTGCAGGCCAGTGTATATAAATAAGTTAATTCATGTCAACGCAAAATAAGATAATAAACTGATTTAATTGTTTGTAAACGCGAAATATAGCCTACTAGCTGCGCCCCGCGTTTTCACCCGCATAAATCTCAATCCCGTGGGGATATCGGGATAAAAAGTATTACATGTCCCAATCCAGGTTATGATTTTGCCATGTGCCAAATTTCATCCAAATCCGATCAGCCGATTTAGCGTGACAGCGTATCAAACAAACAATATCACTTTCGCATTTGTAATATTAGTTAGGATTAAGATAGGATTTAAAAAAAAACACGATTTGTGTTCCTACACATAGAATAACGTCATTTGTAAACGCCTTTGTAACAACCTACAGTATGTATTAATAAAGACCTTGAAAAATCAATCAAATCATAACTTTACCACAACTTCTCCTTCAAATGACCTGAAAACTTGAGGCTGCTTACCAAAATCGAAGCAGTCCTCGAACACCACATCGCTGGGGCCAGTCCAGGTGATGCTGACCTTGAAGCCACCCCTCCAGGTGTCTTCAGTGGTTTCCATGTTGAACCTCACCCGGCGGTCTTTGATTACCGCATTACGGCCGATGTGACCTACGTGGTGGGGGCCGAAGGCTGTTGGCATACAAAGTGGGGGTTGAATGCGAGACATCCTACAAGTAAAAATAGTGGAAAAAAAATCTGCAGAGATATCGAATTTTGCTTAGCATCAAGCTCGTTGATGCTATGCAAAATTCGAAATTTAGGATACTTATGATGAACATAATAGAAAATAAAGCTCTGGAAGCTCCGCTTGGCAAAGAAATGATTTCGCTGTTATTTTTGAAAATGAGTTGAATTTCCAATTTCTTGACTAAAACAATCAACGTCGGAACCAATACTTCTCCGTAAATCAGCGCGCCTTATCATAGACTTACAGTATAATTAAAATTTAAAAAAACTAAAACTGGTATTAGCGCCATCTATATTCTGTAGATCAGCACTACGGTACGAACATGTCGGTGACGCGAATCCATAAGTTTACCCCCTACCATAAATCGGTCAAAGTGCCTAAAGAAGTTTACACTTCAAAAAAACATAAAAAAATAGACTTCCAAAAAATATAGATTGTAGTTTTTTTTTTAAGTCGGTTAAAAAAAGAGCGCTTTTTAGTTTATGTATAATAACTTACGTCCTTCATTCATCAAAAAGAAGGTGCCGTCGGCATTCTTGTGAGCGTGGAGCCGGCGAGCCTGTTGGGAGTTGGGCACAGCGCAAAGCGCCACTGTCACTCCTGTAAACGAACAAGTTTATTAATTGGGTGGTGCCATTAACGAGTTCAGAGCTGGAGCCCTCTTCTTCAAATGAAAATAATCCCCTCGAGTATACTTAAAGCATACTGCATAGCTGGTGTGCACTCTCATTACGTCAGGTCACGGAGAAGAGATTTTGAAGGAAATTGCTAATCCGTTCTTGCTATCAAAATTCTTGCTATCCAAAATTCGTCTTCTTAATTAACAAAGTAAATAACGGAATGAATGATGTGTCAAAATAAAAGGCATTAGATACCATTTTAAGTCTTACACAATTAGTCCTAGCCTGCAATGGCGAGTATATAGGCTGATTATTAGGACATAGCAACAAAAATATCCTACCTGCCAACAGGAGTATCACCTTCATCTTGTTAAGAGGTACTGCCGATAATCTAGCACAGTTGATTACATTTATTTGTCTCATGGACCCGTATCTAGGCGCTTGTCAGATAAACGATGAGATCAAATCCCCTATGGTTTACGCGGAATCTGTTGGGATATAGGGTGTTGTTAAATATTTTTCTGCAATAATGTACGTGGCAAGTACTTATCTAAACTTACAAGACAAATGATGAACAATCAATAATTTAACATCATCGACGGCTCATCTTGAGCTGCCGTCACTTCATGACGCTGGCAGAATAGTCGACATCGGCTCAATTGCCAAAAGGGAAAAGAAAATGAACATCAGACTAGATCTGATGTTAAAGATTCTTATTTCAGTATAAGTTTTATTCATAAAATAGCCTCCCGGGCGATCTTCAGTAATATGCGGTGATAAAATTAGTATTCCAGGCAAAATGTTAAATGGCACATTTAAGAATTTCCGTCTGGGAAAAGAAAATTAAATGAAATAACAGGCAAGCATTTTACTTTTCTTGTGCCTACCTATTCAAAATGTTTTTTTCAGAGACTAATTACCTACCTAGTCTATTTTCTCTTGCGCTAATGAGCCGGCGAAATATTATCAATATCTCATTTAGGTAACATAATTCTTTAAAATAAAGTAGAAGTTCTAGTGGTCGAATGAGAATGAGGTCCTGGTTTCGATTCCCGGGTCGGGTAAAGTGTCAGGATTCTTCGCTTCGCTCAGGAGTTAACTCACTGCTCCCTCGCTGCGCCTGGGAGCCCTAGAATCCTTCGTTGCGTTCCGGATTCAAAATAGAGCTCGCGACATTAGAAGACACTGTTTTATCCCCTTAGTGGAGTTAGTTATCCTCGTAATTAGGTATCTTTAGAGGAGGCCGTTGTCAAAGGACAAGCTGTTTAGGAAAAAATTGCACCGAAGGTCGATGTTTAAGAAAAAAATTGTAGGTTTATATATTACAGAAAAAAACATTGCAGAATGCTGGTTCTATAATTAAGACTTATTTTATTTATTTATTTGGAAGTGTATGTTTTGAAGTGTGTGCCGCTGGCGGCACTTTATCCGTATCGGATAAAGTGCCGCATTATTACATGCATACATTTTTTAGATTAAAAACAAAAAAATTGTAGGTATATATGTTACGGGCAATTTGATAAGTCCGGGCACTAATAATAATGGCCGGTCTGTATTCATAATGCCCGACTCAATTGTGCAATGTGATTAAAACAGCATGATTAGTCACTTTTCCCGGCCATTATGAATAATGCCCACCCTATCTTGGGCAAAGTAATAAAATAGGTGGACTGTAGTGTTTTTGTTTAATAAATGAAATTAAACTTAAATTTTCATGAAAAGTTAACAAAAAATAAACTATTGAACATAGTAGTTAAAAAATAAACAGTTAAAAATGTAATAACATCAGTAGTTATCTACTTTTATTTTGATAAAAATATTACTTAAAAACAATAGTTTAAAAATTAGTAAACTGGGAAAAATCAACAGAAATATCGAATAATTAAGGACTGTGCAAGAAAGTTTTAGATTTATTTATTCTTGCAAGATGAGCTTTTGTGACATATTTTGGAATTGCAAATAATGTTTGATTTCTTGCATTTACAACGTTTTGAATTGCCGTCACCACTACAGTTACAATGCTGGAAGCCTTCTCCATCAAAATGAGAGTCTCTTCGAGCACATTCTCGAAGAGTAATATCAACTTTTGGAACATCGTCGATCGAAATGAACTTTTCTTTACACACAGTAAACTCATTTCTGGAGTACAGTTGGTTTAAAATACCATGTTTAGTTCCAAGTTTGTAAAGTTTTTCTTTTTCGACATATACATATATTAATAGCAATTATATTACGACTATCCGTCTTGGCTCGATCTACATCTGGTATCCTTACTCGAACGCTTTGGCCTATTTCTGCAATAGGAAATTTTGCATTTGAACGCGCCAACATTTTTTCGGCTTGCTTATCAAGTAATACTTTAGCTGCGTTACGAGCCTTCCGAATTTCGTTTGATTTTGCGTTGAGTAAAGATCCAGCCTTTTCATTATCAGAATTTTCCTTTTCATTGCTCATATCGGCAGAAGGCTGTTGATCGGCTGATCGCGGGTTTTCATTTATTATGTCCACTCTCACAGTGGGTTGCTGGTTTTCTGGTAGACTATCAGCAGAATGTTGATCCAGTTCAGAAGAAGGCTGTTGAACGTCTGGTCGAGGGTTTTCATTTATTATGTCCACAGTAGGCTGCTGATTTTCTGGTTGAATATCGGCAGATTGTTGTACGGGGTTCAGGTTCAATCGTAACAGAAATAGAATCAGTAACATCGGCTGAGTTTTCATCTATGTTATCGCTGTCTTCGTTTACGGTATCATCCGCTCTGTCCACAATTACGTTTTGGCCTTCACCGGAATCACCATCTTTTAACATTACCTCAAGGTCATCTTCACTTACTATATCCGTTAACCCTTCAAATGATGGCAAGACTGATTTTAAACCTAATTTGGGTTTGCAGCCAAACATAGCTTCGTAAGGACTGCCGATCGATGCCGGAGTGGTAAGCTCTATTTTTCATGAACTGCACGAATATTAACCCTTCCGACCATTTTGTGGTTTCATTTGTCTCCAACAATGTAAATACCATCTTTTCTATATCCTGATTTGCTCTTTCTACTGAACCTTGAGATTGGCTATGACGGGGTTTGCCGTGTACAATTTTGGGTTCTTCCCACATTTGGCATAATTCGACAATAACTTTATTTATGAATTCCCTGCCATTATCACTGTGCAAAATGCATGGAGCTCCAAATATTGTGAAGATATCCAGCAAATGATATGACTTATTCGGCTCGTTTTGTTTTTAATGGTCTAAGAATCACAAACTTGGTGAGGTGGTCTTGATATGATGATGACCATGATGAACTTAAAATCATGGTCTGCTTGTGTTTGCATGTCGATTAAGTCGACTTGGCATCGGAGTTAAATTCACTACTTTTTATAGGCTAGCCCTTTTTTTTGAACACTTTTTTTTAGGTACATGGTTCACACATAGCCAAATACAACGCCACAAACTCTTTAGTAATATTTTTGTACTTCGGTTTGAGCTCTTATATCATCCTATTTCTACCTCCATGCCCAATAGAAATGTGAGTTTCGTGAATATATATCAAATGTTTCTTCTAAATAACAGTAATATTGAATTGGTTCTCTGTCATTATTCACTGGTACGATTAATTTTTGAACTGTTCCGATCTTCACTATGTCATACCTCGACAATCGTTGATATTCCTCCGGAGTTTTGCCTGCGAGTAGGGAATTATTCATACTGCCCGGTCTAAGTGATAAATTAAAGCTATCTCAAACACTGACTTATTACATGGACCACGGGCCGTCGGGCATTATTAATAATGACCGGTCAAAGTGATAAATTAATCACTTTGCCCATCGCTCTTGGGCATTATTAATAATGGCCGGTCCTTATTAATAATGACCAGTTAATCACGTTGCCCGTAACATATATATTATCAGAAGTCACGACATTTAATGAATTTACGAAAAATGAAGTATCAAATTAAAATGCGTGAAAGGTAGGTTAGATTAGGTTAGAACTGTGACCACACAACGCAGTGCCAGGGTCAGTTTAGGCGGGGTGCTTGGACAGGAAACCTCCTCGTGTGCCTGTTGGCTGGAATTCCCTTCGGATGCGTCCGGGAGGAAGGCCAGTCTTCAGGACGGTGCACCCTGGGATGCGGGCAATGTCTCCCCATTAGGTACTGTGTGCCTAAGGGGTCTCGTTGTCTGTATGCCAATATCCTGTCGGAGCAACGCTCTAACGTGCTCTACTCGGATAGAGCACACGTTAGAGCGGCCTCCTGCCTGCCCGACGGCAGCGTTGGAGCACGGGCTCGGCGTGCACTAACACTGCCGTCGGGCAGGCAGGAGGAAGCCTTCTGCCACCGTTGGTCTCGTAGCTCCAAAGAGTGTCAAGGTCATGTCTCTGGCACTTGACGGGGGTCGAGGGTCTTGGCTTAACAGCCCGGACCGCGAGGAAGAAATCCTCTATAAAAAATTACCCCACACCTCCAAGCGGCGGCGGGTAAGCTTGATTAATGGGTAGCTATTTGATAATTAGTCGCTAGTGCGAACCACATATTTTGAGTCAATACACAAAGTTTTTTACTCGTAGGAACAACTATGAAAGATTAAAAAAAAAAACAAAAGGAGAGGAGTGATGCGGAGTCGGAGTCCGACTCTGCGTCTGGCGCAATGAGCTCTGGTCAGAGCTCGGAGCGCGAAGTGTTGGTGGGAGCGACCGTGAGGAACCGAAAGTTCCTCCGGAAGCGCTCCAAACCAGGGGATGGCCAGGGGTCGTCCGCCGACGAGGGGGTCTCGGGCCAAGGCCGGAGGAAGATCCACTCCAGTCGGCGGGGTTCGGCCAGGGGAAAAGGTGTGGGTAGAGGGCTCACCAACAAGGAGGTCGGCGAGCCGAGTCGGGATAGCCCAGCTGAGCTGGAGAGGCCCTCTACAGAGGAGGAACACCACCCTGTAGGGACGAACACTGTGGCGGCCCATACAGAGTCGGCAGGTGGTGAGCCGGACGCCGCTGGCGGCTCCAATTCGGAGCGAGCGGCCAGGTTTGCTGAGGCCGTGGCTGCCGCAATCAAGGCATTGGTTTTGAAGAGGACTCGGTCCTCTAAAGACAAGGCAATGCCCGCGGCTATGGCCTCTATTTTGGCGGCAGCGGAGGCCTATCACCTCAGGTCTCCGTCGGACGGCATGTCCGAGATGCGGGCGGAGGTCGCCCGCTTGACAGCCGCCATGGAGCTTCTCCGAAAGGAGAATGAGGAGCTCCGAGCGGACCTGGCTGGACTCCGGGGAGCCGGCCCGGTGCTGCAGCTGGTGAGGCAGGAGATGGCTTCTTTGTGGTCTCGTTTCTCCGCGCTAGAAGCCATCGTCCTGCGCCCTCCTCTGGCGGCGAGCACGCCACGGGTCTCTGGTCAGCGGAAGGCGGCATCATATGCTGTCACAGCAGCTGCCTCGGCCAACCCAGGTTCGTTGGGACAGACCAAGAGCGGGGCGGCTACTCAGGCGGCGAGGGCCCCAGCCCTGACGGCGAGGGCCTTGGCCCTAGCGGCGAAGGCCCCGGCCCTAGTGGCAAAGGCCGCGGCCCTAGCGGCGAAAGAGCCGCCCCCGCCTCCTAATAAAGCTACACCGGCTGACACCGAATGGCAAGTAGCCGGGGAGAAGAGGAAGGCGAGGAAGAAGAACAGGACGGCCCAAAGAAAGGCGAGGCGGCAGCGGCACAAGGAGCAAACCGTCGCGGCTAGGCTCCGCGCCCCGAAGTCCGCAGCTGTAGTGATTACACTACAGCCAGAGGCGGAGAAGAAGGGCGTGTCCTACCGTGACGTGCTCGCCAAGGTGGGGGCGACGGTGGACCTCAACGAGATCGGTGCCACTGAGGGCATCCGGGTGAGAGTCACTGCGACTGGGGCCCGGATGCTGGAGGTCCCCGGTGCGGCAAGCGGCCCGGCCGCTGACGCTCTGGCCGAACGGCTTAGGGCGTCCCTAAATGCGGACGAGGCACGAGTGTCCAGGCCCACCACCATCTAATTTCGTCGGCCGCCGCCGGTACCCCGTCCCTCGAGGCTGTTAAGAGAGGACGAGGTTGCGTTGCAGCACGGTTCGGGGAGATTGTCGTGGTAGGGGCATACTTCTCCTCGAACCGAACTCTCGCCGAGTTCCACAACTCCCTTGCGGAGTTGAGAATCGTCGTCGGGTTCTGTTCCCTCCCCGTGCTCGTCCTCGGGGACTTCAATGCCAAGAATGTGGCTTGGGGTT
Source organism: Xanthia togata (assembly GCA_963853775.1). Lineage (NCBI taxonomy): Eukaryota > Metazoa > Arthropoda > Insecta > Lepidoptera > Noctuidae > Xanthia > Xanthia togata. The sequence goes on from OY970807.1 coordinate 23,076,206, forward strand.
CCCGGTATACGGACACACGGGGCAGGATGGTGGAGGACTGGGCGCTGGAGACAGGCCTGGTCGTCCTTAATCGGGGTTCTGTCCCCACGTGTTTGCGGATGCGGGGTGAATCAGTGGTGGACATCTCGTTCGCCAGCCCCGCTCTGTCGCCGCGTGTCATTGACTGGGGCGTCATGGAGGGGGTGGAAACGTATTCCGATCACCGGTACATCCGGTTTGACGTCTCCGCCCAGCCCTCGAGCGCGCCGGTCCGACAGGCCCCGAGTGGTCCGCGGTGGGCGCTGAAGCAGCTGGACCGGGAGCTCCTCCTGAAAGCCTCGATCGTGCTGGCCTGGGTGTCATCACCGGACAGGCCTGCCGACATCAATGACGAGGCGGAGTGGTTCCGGGAGGCCATGTCCGAGATATGCGACGTGGAAATGCCCCGGGTCCAGCCCGGACGTGCTTCGCGCCAGGTGTACTGGTGGTCGCGACAGCTGACGACACTGCGCAATGCGTGCGTTGCTGCGCGACGCCGGTACACCAGGCACCGCAGGCTCCGTATTCGACCTCCGGATACGGAAGCCATTCAGGCGGAGCTGTACGAGGGGTACAGAGCGGCGAAGACCGCCCTCCAAGCGGAGATCCTGCGGGCCAGAGCACTGGCCCGCGAGGAGTCGCTGGAGACTCTGAACAGAGACCCGTGGGGACGCCCATATAAAATGGTGCGGGAGAAACTCCGCCCATGGGCTCCCCCGCTGACGCAGAGTCTCCGGCCGCAGCTTGTGGGGGATGTGGTGAGCGCTCTGTTCCCTTCGAGAGGGGAACATGCCTCCCCACCCATGGCTCCGCCTACTGCGGTACCCGATGCGGACCACACTGGCCCACGACGACGACGATGCTCTGGAGGTGACCGAGGTAGAGATGAGGGTGGCGGTACGTAGGCTGAATGCCAGAAATACCGCCCCAGGACCCGACGGCTTACCTGGGAAAGCCTGGGTCCTGGCCTCAGAGGCTCTCGGGCCTCGACTAAGGGGGCTCCTAAGCGCATGCTTGGAGAAGGGCCAATTCCCGCTTCGTTGGAAGACGGGGAAACTGGTCCTCATCAAGAAGCTGGGGCGTCCTGCGGACTCTCCGTCCGCTTACCGGCCCATACTGCTGCTCGACGAGGTGGGCAAGCTCTTTGAAAGAGTCATTGCAGACCGCCTCGTCGCACAGTGGGCTGAAACGGGCCGGTAAAGGACAGCATTTAAAAAAAAAAAGTCGAAAAAAGTGTTCTTTTTCTGAAATTTTAAATATTGTGTTGGATTTATCTATCGATTATAAGTAATTATTTCTATGAGGGTCGTTCAGATAACTTAGTATTTTCGGAGTTATAAATATCCAAAGTAATTTTTGTATGAAGCAAAAGAAAAAAATGTGAAAATCTCGAAATTCTCAAATTTTCTCAAAGAATTGACTCTACATATGCATAGTACGTATATTTGTCCTATTTTAGCGCCTATTCTCGGGTTGCGATTTTCTGCGATTTGGTCGCAATTTCAAATTTTGTTCTCTATTCCACACCACCATAGAGGTTAAGAACTAGGCGCGTTTTTTTTATGTAGTGGTCTCCCCTTTAGGCCTAATCCACTAAGGACTAATAAAATAAATAAATAAATAAGTAAAAATCACAATCACTACTGGCCACTGCACTGTTTTAATTTAATCACTGTCAAGGGTATCCACATTAACGAATGCAAAATTTTCGTATTCGTCATCATCAAATGTTTCCGCTTGTTCAATTACTAATAAACTTTGTGCTTCTACTGACAAAGTTTTATGTTTTCTGCGAAGTTTGTGACGTTTCGCTGAGATGAGTGGATCAGAGCTGGTCAATAAATTATTTAAAATGTCTTCATTTGTAGTTTTTCTACTGCATTTCCTGGAATGGTGTTGGCGGTATCTACGAAAGTCTTTATTTCAAGCTTCAGCAGCTTCTTCAGATACCTGTCCAATTGGTATTAGACCAAAACTTTCAATAATAGCTGCACCATGCATACGAACTTTATGAACACTTGAAGGCATATAATACCAGATATATAATTCCAAATACAGTTGCATGGTCACTTGAGCATATTCGTGAAATTTCGCTGTGTCAATGTGGTAACCTGATGAAATTCCTCTAAAATGATTGCAAATCGCCTTATTAATTCTTCACTAACACCAGTTACCTATCTCAGCAGTCATGTTTGGATTTGCAAAAAATCTTCTAGCAGTATTTCCGTCATTCGTGGAGCCGTGCCCTTGTTTAACAACATCAATCAGAAGTCCCATTCTATTTTTAAAAGCGTCTTGTATGTCTTTCTTTCTTCTTTCCATGATGCACTTGTTGTCTCCCTTTACTGTCCATGTCTGTATCGTTAATCTGTAGGCTATATGTAGAATGCATTCCATCATTCGTATCCAGGTATGCAATGATGACAATCCGTATATACAGAGATCTGGATCAGTCGGTTTTGATGCAATTAAGGGCAAATTATTCATCTCTGTTGGAGTGGCTTTACAAATGTCGCATCTCTGAGATGAAGTATCACATAAAATTGATGTTGCTTTTCCGTCTATCATAGTCATTAATAAAGAGTGTGAAATTTTTATTTCTCCTACCTCCTCCTGTTTTCACTAAATTTACAATCTCTTCCTCAATAGCACTTTTTTCCCGCAATATCGTTATTTTATTTTCTTTCACAAATTCGGAAAAGATTGGACGACACCAGTAAGATGAATTTGGTGAATCGTTTTGCCAGATAACTTGTTCGCCGCACACTAATTGTATTGGCACTAAACTACCCATAAATATGTTTGAATCGTCAAGTTGACTTTCTTGTTCATCGTCTGTTTGCATTTTTTGTTTGTAATTGGCTTGATTAGAAGCACCGTCAAATCCCCACTTACTGATTAGTGTAAATTCTCTACAACCACTATCTATGACGAGTGACGTCATTATTCTTGTTGTCGTTATATCCAATAGAGCTTGTAACTTTATTTTAGCTGAGGTTTCTGTCACTGTAATAGCATCTTTTGGTGGATAGCATTTCTGTTTCGCATGTTGCACTTGATAATAAGATGGAAATATATTACTGTCTTTTTCGTTAACACTTTTTCTTAAAGTATTGTATTGCCACTTGGTCAGCTTAAGTGATAAAAATAACCTTAAAGCCTCATCCGGAGAAAACACAGGTTTTGTTTCTTTAACAGATATGCACTTTTTAACTTTTTTTACATCTTGGGGATTCTTTAGTAAATGTTCTAGTATTTTAGCAACCTCCTCATTCCCATCCGCTTTCAACTGCTCAAAATATGCATATTTTATTTCTTCCGAAGATAAATGAAAGTTTTCTGCACGTCTTTTTTCCTGTTTAGGCGCTAATTCACAAAAAGGTTTTCTTGGGCTTTGTTCGGTGGAGACACCGACAGAAACTTTTGATGGTGATACATACTGTGTTGATGTACTCGGTGCTGGTTGATCCTCATTACTGCCTATTAAACACTTAATAAAGTCTGGCCATATTATGTTTTCTTGTAACCATTCATTATTTTTAGTTCTGAATATATTTTCTTTACGATAAGTGTTTTCCCATCTTCTATTTAAATAATAACAAAATTTTGCACAAAACAACTTTAAGGTCTTTTCGTGATCATCACTTAATTCGACTAAAAATTTAGACCTTATCTCACTACACAAACTGTCATTATTTTTAATACTGCCACTGTTTTTTTAAAATAACGAAAAGATCAAGGTTTGTCACTAAATTTTCAAACATTTTCACAAATACAAAATAACAAATAAGTAAGTAATGAATGTGTGGGGGTAGTGCGTCTATTATGGTGGGTAATAGAACACTGAAGTACGTTTGAAAGCAACCGAACATTCCGTAGATACCCTATCGTTGCACCAATCACGTTACGACACGTCATAACTTGTTGTTGCGCTCGCGTACTCTTATCCCTTGATTCCCGGAAATAAGTCTCAAAACAAATTACGTCATACCTACCTATGGTGGTGGAAAATGTCGAACATTGTTTTTTTTTTAAAGAACTAAGTAGGTATTGAGGTTTTCAGGCTGTTTAGTATACATTATTTTCAATTTCAATTTAATTGGAATAAATTGCTTAACTAAAATAACATGACTCTTCATACAAATTTGATATGGCTATATCTCCGAAAGTACTCGTTAAATTAAAAAAAGTCAAAGAGTAAAAACGTTTTAAATTTATGCCTAGATACCATATAAATACATTTGATCTCATGACCCAACCTTGTAATCCCAGCCCACTGTGCGTCGGGCGGCTGGTGCGGGTGGGGCCGGATTTGGCGGAGAGCCAGTTTGGTTTCCGCAGGGGGCGCTCCACGGTGGACGCCATCATGCGCGTGCGAGCCCTCACGACGGGGGATGCGGTGGCTTGGGGTAGGGTCGTCTTGGCGGTGTCTCTAGACATCGCCAACGCCTTCAATACCATGCCCTGGAGTTGCATCAGGGAGGCACTCCGGTATCACCGGATGCCGACCTACCTCTGTCGTGTGGTCGAGGCCTATCTGGCGGACAGGGCCATCATCTACCCCGGTCACCAGGGAGAGTGGAACCGGCGAGAGATGTCGTGCGGTGTCCCACAGGGATCGGTCCTGGGGCCGCATCTGTGGGACATCGGATACGACTGGGTCTGCGCGCCGACCTCCCCAATGGCGTCAGCGTCGTTTGTTACGCTGACGACACGTTGGTCCTGGCGCAAGGGAGGTCGCACCAGGCGGCGGTCTACCTAGCGACACACGGGGTTGCGACAATCGTGGCCAGAATCCGGCAGTTGGGACTCGAGGTGGCCTTGCACAAGTCCGAGGCCATGTGTTTTCATGGTCCTCGGAATGCGCCACCGTCGGGTTCCGAAATAACGGTAGGAGGGGTTCACATCGGCGTCGAGTCGACGATGAAGTACTTGTGACTCGTCCTCGACAGGCGGTGGAACTTCGTGGAGCATTTCCGACGTTTGGCTCCCAGACTGGACCGGGCCGGGGCTGCCTTGAAGCGGCTTCTGCCTAATCTAGGGGGTCCAAACGCCTCCTGCCGGAGGCTATACGCAGGGATCGCGCGGTCCATGGCCCTGTACGGGGCACCGGTGTGGGCGCGTTCGTTGAGGCGGCGGCCTGCCCGCCGGTTGAACCCGGCTGGTCCGGGGATACCGCACGGTCTCCGGTGAGGCGGCGAGCCTCCTTGCCGGATTGCCGCCACGGGATCTGGAGGCAAAAGTCCTCGCGCATATTTGGGAGTGGCGCGAGGAGGCGAAACGCCGGGGCTTGACTCCGATGCCGCGAGAAATCGCGGCACAGCGGACAGAGCTCCGACGGGATCTCATGGCGTCATGGAGAGTGCGATTGTCGCAACCCAGTGCTGGGCACGCCACTATTGCGGCGATAAGTCCCCTCATTGAGGAGTGGCTGGAGAGGCGCCACGGCGTCATCACCTTCCGCCTGACGCAGGTCCTCACCGGACACGGCTGTTTCGGGAGGTACCTTTTTTGGATAAGGCGGGAGGAAACGCCCGGGTGTCATCACTGCGTGGATCGCCCGGAGGACACGGTGGAGCATACGGTGGAGGTATGCCCGGCAGAGCACCGCCGTGTCCTCGTGGAGGCGATCGGTGGCGGCGGGGATCTCTCGCGTCCGGCCCTGGTACAGGCCATGGTACGGAGTGAGAGGACATGGGAGGCCGTCACCTCCTTCTGCGAAGCAGTAATGCTCGCGAAGGAGGAGGCGGAGCGCGTGAGGGAGGGGCAAATTTCGCGCCCTCACGCCCCTAGCCGCCGCAGGAGGAGACGCCCTGGGCGTCGGGAATCAACTGCTCATTCCCGGCCACCGTAGGCGCGGGCTTGCGGACGGTGAGCAATGGGTAGCTCGCCGTCCGGTAAGGACCAAGCCCGGGTCGACGGCGCGTTGTGTTCCACGCGCGCCTGAAAGAGTGTCAGCGAGTGAAGAGGTCCGATGAGACCATTGCCTGCCGGGGTTGCGGGAAAGTCCGAAAGGGTTACCTTGGCCCTCTGGCATTGCACAGGCAACAGAAGGAACATGGGTGGGTTTTAGTCAGTAAGAGTCTGACACGCCCTTCCGCTCTACCCAGAGCGGGAGACGTCATTTAATGTATGTAGTATGTGTGTAGCAATGTACGCAGTCAGTAGTCAATGTATGTATGTGTGTAGTGTATAGAGTGCCGTTAGCGGCACTCTATTCACTATTTATTTTATCCTTAGTGAATAATAATAATCTACAACTACATCATTTTCATCCACCTGTCCCATCACCCCCTTTTCTAGTCATGTGTCCTACTCTTATAGCCCTCGACAAAACTCAAAACTCCTCACGATATTTTCCTCATTCCTCCGCATCACATACCATGACAACTGATTACCGCACAACTTTTCTTGTAACACCACACATCCTTCTTAGCATTCTCATCTCAGCTGCATGCCTTTCATTCATCCCTTTTGTGGCCCAACATTCTGATCGATTCATGTTAAACCATTGTTTTATATAATTATCTTCCCCTTAAGATTAAGGGGAATGCGGACGTCAGAGATTGTTCCCGTGACCTGCCGCTCTTTCATCCATCCAGTGCATCCGCTTTGCACGAGTGTGTAGTGATTAATCTATATTAAAACCGTTTTTGTTTTTCAAAGATTTTTATTTTAGTACAACCTGTATTTGTTATCTATTATTCAAGCTGATAGAGATTTAGTTTTCCCCTAGAGTTCGATATCAGGGACACAAGTCATACTTACGTACTCATCCACAAAATCTTATCTCCGATATTATTGATAAGAAGATACAGAGTTTAACATCATTCAAGTGTCTTGTTTGTAGGTAATGTTTATGTAACGCATTTTACTCCATATTATTCAAGGTCCGAATGATAGGCCCTACTTGTCCATGCTATCCTTCGTTTTGCTACACTAACTAAATACAATAACGCTATCCTTTATCCGGGCTATCCGGAATCTTGGGCATTTGCCTGCCTGCCCCATAAACTTATCCACACATTCAAAATTCAAAAGTCATTTATTAAAACTAGGCTGAGAATCAGCACTTTTCGAACGTCAAAATTACTTAAGACAGTCTCCCAAAACGCCCACCCTTCACCACACCACTTCCTAGTGCTTTTGCTGGGAAGAAGAAGTGGCGCAACAAACTCCCCAACAGCACAGCTGTCTGTTCAGTTAGGAAAAAAAAAACATATTCTATACAATAATTTATAAGATAATTTACATTACGCAAAACACAATTTAAATTATAAATTAATAGCCATATGACAGCTAGCACACGCCAATATACTTACCAACCAAAAACATCGAGAACTATACTCGAGCAGAAATAAAAATAAATAAACGTAAACAATATCTAAAAAAAAGAAAATAAAGCCTCCAGGCATATAGGGCGTGCCCGCTTACATAGAACTGTAACTAGAAGTTATAATTGATAAACTAGGACCATCGAGGTAAAATAAATAATTGTCGAGGTCGCTAGCTAACCACATATTGCAATACATCTCATTAAAAAAAAAACATTGTAATGAGTAGAGTATGTCAACAATAAATAAAAATAAAATAAATTTACATAAAAAGTTTGTCACATTATGTGTCTATCTAAATAATATCATCATACAATAACATACACATTCATAATAAATCTTCAACTGCAACACAGACAGTAAGTACAGATTTCCTGTGCGGGTAGGCAGACATTTTATGATGTTCAATATTGTAAATATTATTTCGTTGGAACGCAGCCATATAATCCCGCGAGTTCATGCACAATGCAAACGAGTTGCCCTAGCGCACCCCAGTTCACGCTTCACGCCACTAAGGGCGCATTCCGTATTAGAACATAATCGCTCACAGCGCTGACATCGATAACTGGCGTTCCGAGTAAGATATCACGATAATGACAGCTGAGGGCTGTCAATAATTCGGAACGCTCGTAATCGCACTCACAGTACTCGCTCAACGTCAAAACTTGCATATCATATTTCTTTGTGTTTATACCACAAATTTCTTCTTCTTCTTTGTTTAGGTAGCCAGAAGCACAATTTCCAAAATGCCACGTTAGTTTATAGATATGATGCGAGTCAAAACAAAACAGCACAACTGTCATTTTTGACAGCGCCCACGGTGATATTAGTAAAAGGCATGGTCGGCGTTATCGCAAGATGGCGCACGTCATGACGTCATCTATGACGATTCAAGACGCAACGTTATCGCGTCCACGTTAATACGGTACGACTGTTAGCACGCTCAAATCGATTACATCGTAACTCGGAATGCAGGGTTAGTAACACGCCACAGCTGTCATTTTGGGTAATTTCGAGCTTTTGAACAATGGCAGATCCCAGAATTCGTCAGATCAAAATAAAGACTGGCGTTGTGAAACGCTTAGCCAAAGAGAAAGTTGTGTACGACAAAGAGGTAGAACTGCAGAAGATTAGAATACAGAGGATAAAAGACGAGGGCAAGGATGACCACGATATCCGAAAGCAGGAGGAAGTTTTGCAGGAGGCGCTGATGATGGTCCCAGATTGTCAAAGACGGTGAGTTTAGCACTAAAACGGGTAATAAGAAATATAATTCATCATAAATTGGTGTTTCGAAAACTTTGTTTGCGTAGTTTCACCGCATTTTTCTTATAAAATCACAGGTGTGCATGGAGGTTAGGATCCGTTGCGCGACATCTGTTCGTTGTTGGCGTCCGTAATTACTGAAGCGTGATGATTCATGTTTATGATTGATGATTTACTTATTATTAGTTCTTAAAGTCATGGTTGTTGAATGATAATAAACAATTAGGTTCTGGGTTCTGCCAATTTCTTCCATAAAATTGCGATTACATTTCGGCCGTCGAGAATGCGTTCCACCTATCAGTTTCATATTAACAAATATGTGTTGCAAATTTGATCCGTATTACTATTAGAAATTGTCCAAATGACAGGTGTCAGGAACGCATTCTTTCGACGCCCGGACTTATCATTATACAGATACTGTGAATTGTGATTGGTACACAGACAGTACCATGGATGGATACAAACAGTAAGTACAGATTTCCTGTGCGGGTAGGCAGACATTTTTATGATGTTCAAGGTTGTAAATATTATATCGTTGGAATGCACCCTTTCATTGCCAAGTTTTGCGCAATGCGCCATGCACAGACTACATATGGATACTCCATGCAAATGATGAGACATGAGTTGCCTCGCAGCGCAATTGTCATTTTGAGTTTGACATAAAAAAACAATAGGCGAGCTTTTCAACAATGGCAGATCCCAGAATTCGTCAAATCAAAATAAAGACTGGCGTTGTGAAACGCATAGCCAAAGAGAAAGTCGTGTACGAAAAAGAGGTAGAATTGCAGAAAAATAGAATACAGAGGATAAAAGACGAGGGCCAGGACGAGCACAATATCAGAAAGCAGGAGGAAGTTTTGCAGGAGTCGCTGATGATGGTCCCAGATTGTCAAAGACGGTGAGCTTAGCACTAAAACTGCTAATAAGACCAAGAAATCATGTGTTCCGAAGTTTGTCAGCAATCGCATTGTTCTTGTATAATCACAGTGTGCTGTGCATGGAGGTTAGGATCCGTTGCGCGACATCTGTTCTTTGTTAGCGTCCTTAGTCACTGAATCGTGATGATTCATGTTTATGATCTTTTGTATGGGTCACTAGATACTTAGACCAAATAAAAAACCAAGACAGCACTGTCAACAGTGTCGTGAAGCCGCTTTCTTAAAACATGTGTGCACTTAGGTGTAGTTTGATTGTAAATGTGTGCGTGTAAGCGTGTATCCACAGAGCGGAGGTATAGTTTTGGTATTTATTGGCTATGTATTGGCTTTACTGTATTGTTTGCAGCTCGATGTCTTGGTTTTTTATTTGGTCTGAGACTAGATACTACATCGTGGTTTTTTACCATCAAGTATGCTGCATAGGTACTAATGACTACTGTAATTATTAGTATGCAGGGAAACAGTTCAAGACAATGATATTATATACTGTATGCATCAACCGTTTGCCTTAGATACCTAATATTAGTTCTAAGAAACATGCTTAACACGTTGACGGACAGTATTCCCTCACTGGTTGAACGTTTTGTGACACTACAAAATTTCATAGAGTGCCTAGAGGCGTTGTGTCATATCTCAACAGAAATGCATAGTGTTTTACAAATTGTTTACGCGCTAAAACATGAACGAACTAACTCGCATGCTGCCCACCGAACACTACTCGACGAAATGTTTGAAATTACGACGTCCATGGGCGTAGTGTGTGGGCTCGAGACCACAAAAACTATCCATGTGTGCGTAGTACACAATTTTGTTGAATGTTTTTTTTAACATCACGATATAACAGTAAAAGGTCAAAATTCTATCTGTGGTGACACTACAGAATGCCCTTCCTTGTAATAGTATAGAAAATAGAACGCCGCAAGGCGTACTAATTATATACAAGTCAAAACTTTGACGTCGACAGGCGTACTGTCGTATTATTTTATGCAGAGTCAACGTCGAGAGGTGTTCTGTCCGTCAACGTGTTAATAAAAAAAAAATTGCCAGTTTCTTCCAAAACATTGTGTTTATAAGTATACATTATAGATACTGTGATTTTGGTATTTTGTGTGAGACATAGTTACAATATTTTAGTTTTTTTACCCTTGCATAAAACTTGTGTTTGAATTTAAATCGTTCAGAGGATCATCTTGTTGCAAATCACATTTGATGCTTATTTCTCTTCTTTTCCAATATGACAGCTGCTCTGTAATCTTTCATTCATGCTTTTTATTGTATCATTTCACAGACTGGTGAAGGCATTCAGTGATCTCCAGACTACATTAGAAACTGAAAGTGATCTCAAAGAAAACCCGGACTACATTGCTGCAGAACAAGTACTTAAAGACGCTGAGACTCAGCTCACTGAAACAGTGGCTTTATAATTTAACACATTATTTTTCTACTAATTTAAAATTACAACAATCATGTCTTATAATCCTAATTTTTATAGTAATTTTGGCGGCGCAAATAATTCTACATTCCAAGGTTTGCCACCATATTTTATACCGCCCCCAGCAAAGCCATCCCAACATTATATAACACCTCCACCACAATTTGTACCGCCCCTTGCACAACCTCCCCCAAATTTTGCACCACAGCATCCCCAACATTGTGTACCACCCCCACCACAGCCTCCTCCATTCTTCATTCCTTCTGCTACCCCTGCAGCTAAGAGAGAAAAGGCAGATCAAGAGTTTCTGTCAACTTTTGACAACAGAGTACCTGTGAGAAAAGTTACACAGATCAATGTCAAACGCCCAACATTATCGGATGTCCGTGAAGAAATATGTAAAATGTTTTATGCTGTCATAGGCTTGAAAGCTAAACATAAGCATCTAACAGAGAACATGAGTTCTCTAACCGAAGAAGAATGGGGTTCGCACATCAAGGAAGTTGAAGAAAATAAAGCTCAAATAGGTAAAATTCTTACCCTTGTCACTGGTCCATACTCAGAAATGCTACGGAAGCTTCTAGCAAAAAGGTCAGCAAAGAGGTTGCGTTTAAAAAGACTTCACTTGGAGAAGAATAGAGAAAAGGAAGAGAGAATTAAAGAGATGAAGGAGAAATCTAGGAAGATTGATGAGAACTTGCAGAAAATAAAAGATGATATTAATAAAGCTAAACAGGTAACTTGAACACTTATTTTTTACTTTGATTGAAGCCTTTATGCGTTTTGATGATGATCCAAGCTTCACTATTATGTTTGAATTACAAATCATTGTTTTCAACCATATATTCCTAACACATCTTTTAATATTACAGGAAGAAGAAGAAAAACTCCAAGCAGACATGGTACTGAAAGAAGTTCTTCGCAAGAAAAATGATGCAAGGAAATGTTTGACCAAACTAGATGCCGTACTGAAGCTGCGCAAAGCTAGACAGAACACAGCCACGGGCCGAGGGGAGAGTGTTTCTGATGTTGAAGCTACTGCTTTTAATACTCATATTGGTAAGCAAGATAGCTATCCTACTTTTACAATTTTTATAAAGCAAAGGCCCTTTTTCCTTCCAAATCTCTGTTTTGTATGATTTCTGATCGTGTTGGCCCCGCAAACATGACTAGATCGTCACACCATCTTCGCCGCGGTCTATCTCGACGGCGATGTCCTCTTTCAGGCGTCCAGTGAGTGACAATCTTTGCCCATCTCTCCGTGTGCATTCGTGCGACGTGGTCGGGCCACTCCCACTTCAGCCTGGCCGATTTTTTTTCCAACATCCGCTACTTTGAGTTATGGAATGCAGGGGGTGATGTTTTACAATTTAGTTTTAAAAAATGTACTTTACCAATTGTTTTTGAAAAAATAAAATATTACTAATAAACTTAATTTACACTACTATAAAGTTAACATTTGCTGAAGAGGAATTACCATCGATTGGAAACAAGGATTTGAATTACGACGACTATTTCCCAAGCTAGAACTAATTTCACCGTAGTTGAATATGGGAATTCTTACAGACCACATAGATTAAAAGTAATAGTGCTTCCAAATACACCTTTTGGCAGATGAATTTGTGATATACTCACATAGAACTTGCCTTTTTACACAAAGTAGAATGCTGTTTCTTCCACTATAACAAATACTTTACCCAGTTACAGATAGTGCATTCCACGACGACGCGCCCCACTCCGCGACGACTGTACTGTAAGCTGTACTTTAGTACGGAGCGGAGCGGAGTGGGGCGCGTCGTCGTGGATTGCACTATCTATAGCTCTGAATTCTATAACGGCACTTAACTTTTAAACTTTAAAATCGTTTACTCTCTTTACTCTATAAAGTGATGGCATGAGAGTTACAAAGTGGTTTCAAACTCGAATTGTGTTAGTGAATTTTTACTACATATAACATAACATCACGCCTTGTTTCCCCGAAGGGTTGGGCAGAGGTGTACCTACCTGTAGTAGGTAGGTACACCCACATTTCGCCAGTTATGTTTAAGTCCCATGTAATAGGGGGCGAGCCTATTGCCATCAACCGGGCACAAATCCAGACTCCGGGCTGCTACTGAGAAATTCCAGATAGAAAAACCCAAAAACACTGCCCGACCCAGGAATCGAACCCAAGACCTCATGCTCAGCAGTAGCGCTTGCAACCTCTAGACCAACGAGGCAGAGGTTTACTACATATATATCCATTTATTTATATATTCTCTATCTTACCTTCCTCAATAAATTTACAGAAAAACTAAAGTCGTTGTGGGCACGAAAGCTCATTCTCTACGAGATGGAAGAAGGGGTACTGCGTGCCCAACTGGAGGCGGACTCACAGATGAGCTCGCTGCAGGCTGAGATGGAGCAAAACGTCGCTTCTAACTTGGCGAAGTGGAGGAAAGCACTGTTCGGTGGACAATTGCCTCAAGTTGACTTTGGAGGCGACGTCGCTAGATTTGTTGGAGTCAGGTAAATAATCAGCTCAACATTTTGAAACTGGCAAGCAAGAACTATATTTTATTGGGTACAAATAATCTACGGATAAGACCATACTCTTGAAGGCCTCCCAATCTCAAAGTTTTTATATGTGAACTCCAGACTGATTAGGTACCCACCGAATCTTGTTTTATATTTTTTTTAAATACTTCTTACTTTCTGATCAATATTCTTTTACTAAATTATGAAACTAGTGGTGTCACACTAAATGACAAGAAAAACAAGCAGTCTAACAAGATGAACTAGTCAAAACTTAATTGACATGACTTACTGACTGGACAGGTCCACTCGGATCTATGTGGTGCTTTCGTCAACAGACCATTTCAGTTGATGGTATAAACATAAACCTACTCACAGGAATATAACCCTCCTTTTTACTTTGGCGTAGTCTGGTAAAAATCTATCATTATCATTTACACACCGGTGTCAATAAAATTACTTTTTCATTCTTTATAGATCACAGTGGGACCGCTACATAAGCAGTGAAGGAACTGCCCTGCCCATAGGTTGGGTTCCTCCTGCCCCAAGGAATGATGACGTAACTGCTTGAATAAATGTTCTTTTTTTTTAAACCAGTATTTGGAATATAAACGTAATCTAATATTTATTTGCATTTTATTGTATGTGGCATTAATTCAAATGCTTTTTTTTAATAAATAAAATATGCATTTACGACAAACTTTGTTTTAGTTTCCACGCATTACGTGAAATGTACATCAGAACGTTCGGCCAGTCGAGATAGGGAACTGGCTGCTACTCCAGTTTTTAGTGACGATTATGTGACTCATAAATATATGTACATCAGAACGTTCGGCCAGTCGAGATAGGGAACTGGCTGCTACTCCAGTTTTTAGTGACGATTATGTGACTCATAAATATGCCAGCCAAAGAATTTGTGACAGAGCAGTTCGAAAGTTAGAAGCATTTATTTATGGCCGAACGACCTGATATCAGAACTTTCGGCCAACCTGAATCTCCATAACTGAGGACCTTAGAGAAACTGTTACTGAATAAAGAATTAGTGACGATTTGGTGACAAACAACCAATGCTTTACTTTTACTCGTATTGCCACCGATTAAAAGTAAAATGAATGTTGGTTCCTGGACCATCAGGACGTTCGGCCAACGTAATCTCCATAACTGAGGACCTGAGAGAAACCGTTAATGAATAAAGATTTAGTGACGAGACTGAAACGAATTTTTATTGCTTAATTTTTTTTTGTGACGGCCCCTATAATTAGTAAAATGAAAATTTAACATATAACCTCAAAACATTGGGTTTATCGATTCCTCCACAAGGAAGAAGCCCAGAGAAACCGTTAATCAATAAAGATTTAGTGACGACACAGAAACGAACTTTTATTGTTTATTTTTATTTTGTGACGGCCCCTAATAAATAGGAAATTGAAAATTTTACATATAACCTCAAAACATTGGGATTATCGATTCCTCCACAACGAAGAAGCCTAGAAGACTCGTAAAACCCCTGATGTGTTATAGGTTTTCAGTGCAATAGTATCAGTATTTTTGTTAATACATGGTCACCCTATTTTAGTCACCATCCGCCATAGCGTATTTTTAAAGATTAATTTTGAATTAACAAAAATACTGATACTATTGCACTGAAAACCTATAACACATCAGGGGTTTTACGAGTCTTCTAGGCTTCTTCGTTTTGGAGGAATCGATAATCCCAATGTTTTGAGGTTATATGTTAAATTTTCAATTTCCTATTTATTAGGGGCAGTCACAAAATAAAAATAAATAATAAAAGTTCGTTTCAGTGTCGTCACTAAATCTTTATTCATTAACGGTTTCTCTGGGCTTCTTCCTTGTGGAGGAATCGATAATCCCAATGTTTTGAGGTTATATGTTAAATTTTCATTTTACTATTAAAAGGGGCCGTCACAAAAAAAAATTAAGCAATAAAAATTCGTTTCAGTCTCGTCACTAAATCTTTATTCATTAACGGTTTCACTCAGGTCCTCAGTTATGGAGATTACGTTGGCCGAACGTCCTGATGTTCCAGGAACCAAAATTCATTTTACTTTTAATCGGTGGCAATACGAGTAAAAGTAAAGCATTGGTTGTTTGTCACCAAATCGTCACTAAATCTTTATTCAGTAACAGTTTCTCTAAGGTCCTCAGTTATGGAGATTCAGGTTGGCCGAAAGTTCTTATATCAGGTCGTTCGGCCATAAATAAATGCTTCTAACTTTCGAACTGTTCTGTCACAAATTCTTTGGCTGGCATATTTATGAGTCACATAATCGTCACTAAAAACTGGAGTAGCAGCCAGTTCCCTATCTCGACTGGCCGAACGTTCTGATATACATGATTTTGGGGGAGAAGTGGGATAGAAGAGAGTGGAAGTTAGTTGGGAGAGGAATATTATATTTGGAAAGTTTTCGATAGAGGTCGAAGGAGTTGGTGTTCAAAGAGCAGGAGAAAAATATATGATCCAAAGTACCCTCTGCAAGGCCACACTCGCATAGTGAATTGTCCCGAACATGGATCTTGTTCAGGAACACTGGGCTACAACAATGTCCGAGTCTCAGTCTACAAAGTGACGAAACAGTTCTTTTGGACAGTTTTGGGCATTTGAAAAACCAAGGTTTCCGTTGGATGTCGGGCTGTATCGCTGCATAGTAGACGCCCTTGGTTTTTGAGGTATTCCGCCATGTTTTTGTCCACGAGTCGAATAACTTGGGCTTGGCACCATTTCGCAAATCGTAGTAGTTATGAGCTACGTAGTGCTTTCGATCAGCCGGATTAGATGTGGCATACTTTGCTAACGAATCAGCTCACTCATTGCCAACAATACCCGAGTGACCAGGGATCCAAGCTATCTCGATGTCCAAGCCATTTTGGGAACAATCAAATAATAAGTTCTTAATTTCTACAATGATTTGACTATGAATTTTGCTTCTAAGTTGGTTTTGTATTAAGGCCTGAATGCTGCTACGGGAATCCGAAAAAATAACTGCTTTTTTAATTTGATGAGATTTAATAAAGTGGATGGCTTCTAAAATACCAATACCTGGGTTTTGTATTAAGGCCTGAATGCTGCTACGGGAATCCGAAAAAATAACTGCTTTTTTAATTTGATGAGATTTAATAAAGTGGATGGCTTCTAAAATACCAATACACTCTCCTGTAAAGACTGATGCTTCTGGCGGACATTGATAAAGTAAAGCTATTTTTGAATTTTGAAAATAAACTGCAACTCCTGTACAATCTGTTTGAGATAGTTTAGATGCATCAGTGAAAAAGAAATTCCATCCTTCCCAGAAACGTTTGAGAACTAACTCGAAGTCGTCTCTTGCGTTTTGGGAATTCTTTGATATACCTAGTCCCAAAACGGCTTTTGGTTCAAAATGAATCGTCTCGTATGGGGTGGAAAAAACGGGGAGAATTGGATATTGACAAACAGGCGAAGAGAGGTGTTTAAGCTCTCTGTACCTATTTATCAATAGAGGAACTGTTTTATTGTTCCAATAAGGAGAATCATTAAAAGAAAGGTCGATTTGCTCTAAAATTGGGAGTAAAGGATGGGATGAAAGGGAGAATATTTTGGATAGGAAGCGATCTGCCAAATACTGTCTTCGTAAGTAAAGAGGCGGTTCTGCGCATTCGACTTGAAGCGCATTTATAGGAGAAGATTTCATGGCACCAATAACAATTCTCAAGCATTTGGCCTGAATGCTGTCTAGTTTCTTAAGTGCTTCTTTGGTAAGCGTCAGGACCCCTGGACCAAGAGAGATATTTGATGTTTAGAAAATACCAAAATTTACTAACTTTTTGCTACTATTTGATACCTAACTTCAAATATTTAGTACCTACCTCAACTGATAGCGAAAAAACACGTAAAGAAAGTGGTCAGCCATTCTGACATCAGCTTCTTTGTTGCAGGGCTCAATAAGAAAGCAACAGTAGTCCAAAGCACTCCTGGTCAACGCATTATAGACCAGTTTAAGAGTGTAAGGGAATGTAAACGTTATGAGGTCATAACTAAAAGAAAATACATGGATTGAGGGTTACCATTTGCCGCATTTGACATTTACGGTTAAGACTGGCACTTTTAATTTTCGCGGTATCACGCCCGTCCGCTTGTATTTTCCATAATCTCACACAATGCAAATGTGGAGCGAACGTTTGGTGTGCAGTGGAGTAAAGAAAGGAATCGTTTGACAATAAGAGTCGGTAAAAGCGCTATAATGTAACCCAAGAATGCACGCACAATGAAAGGTTCCGTAATTGGGATGAATTTATCGCAAGAACAAACTTAACTTTGTAGTTGAAAAACATGTAAAACATACGGAATTTACGGGAGAACATGTTTTTGCAAATGTAAGTAATGTAAGTTTTAACTTGTAAAGCCTACTTAGCTGTGATAGTTTTCCTTTTAATTTCGTTATAATATACAGGTGGACCAAAAAGAGATGTCATAAAAAAAAAGTTTGATTCCTCATGTCCAGGGGTATTCGAAAATACCCCAAAAATGTTCCGCGATTTTTTGTAGTGTTTTCGAGTTATTATTTAATTTTTGAGTTTTCTGCTGGTGGAGCTTCAGTCATCTTTTTTTTGTAGTGGGTATTTTTCTAACATTCCTGCAAGCTATTCAAAAAGTATCGATAGCAGGAATTTATGTTTTCATTGGTAAGACTATTTCAACTTCAATTTAAAAATACAAAAATTAGGTTCCGTAGATTCTGGCTGACTAAAAACTATGCAGGTCTCTAAGCTACCTAAAACATAGAAAAAAGTTGGTACTTAACCTCCTATTATTAGCTGTAATCGGCCTTCGAAGGTGGATAGGAAGGTGAATATCCTTTTAAACTTAGGTGGTCCAAATAGTGACGTCATAAAAAAATAATATATTCCTCATATCCAAAAATACGCTATTGTATGTTCCGTGTTTCTTGATAGTTTGCATTTATAATTATTTCCCTGCAGTTAATTTCCCAACCATTTAGCTGGAATGGGGGGGGGGGGGAAGGGGAGGGGATACTTGACTAACAAAAATCGCAAACGGCGGATCCCTGATTCCAAAAATGGTTTTCACAAACATAATAGTTTTGAACGACCTTTCCAACGACACCCCACACCATGGGATAGATGAAAAAAAAAACATCCCTACTTTACGTGTAGGGGAGGTAGGTACCCTAAAAAATATAATTTTTCATGATTTTATTTTAACACTTTGTTTGCGTGATTAATATGTATGCCAAATTAGGTACAGCTTTCTAGTACAAAAGTGAGGTAAGCCGCGGACAGACATGGTGAAACTTTATGGGTTCCTTGTTTACTGCGGAAACCTAAAAACGGTTCCGTTGAAGTTCTTCTTATATATATATATATATATTTTTTTTAATCGGTTTGAAAACTTATCACGTGTAGTAAGTTCGTTTATTCTAAATTAGCTAAGTGGTTGTAAATTGTTCATACTTTGAATTTTGAAATTTAAATCCATGAAATCTAAAATTAATGAAATTTTCATCTCATCTGTGTCTACAGATCCGTAGCTTTTGGCAAAAATTGATACATTTCTAGTTCGCGTCATGAAAGTTGGTGGAATTGTAAATTACGCTCTAAAATGAATAATGTGAGTGTGCCAGAGTGACAGAAAAGTGAGTTTTATTCGTGACTTTTGTCAAAATCACGGCCTTCGGTGAACCCGAACGTGTCGACACGCCAGCCATCCGGTTATCCCAACAAATGAGTGACGAAACGGTGACAAAGATCGCGACAGTCGTTTATATTGTGGATATCTTTATAAACACAGGAAGGTATCATAGTTGTAATAAAATACAATAATCAGCATACTCAAGTCTTTTACTCGTCACAGTTTCCACTTTTATGGATTATTTAGTAAGAAATTATATGTAGAAACACACGCACAAGTCCATTGATTATACACTAATATTATAGATAATGGCGCCGATTCTCTTGTACACCGAACTAAACTATCACAAAAATTCTTTACTTTTAGCTATAGCTATGAGAATCTTAAAGCTATTCTGCAAGAAAAAACTAAATTTAATAATAATTTTGACACAACTAAAATCGAATTTGACAATCGCCACTCCACGTGGTACATACCTGTTTGCCCTACCCCGTGAATCTTGTTTAGAGCCGAAGTCGCGCTGGGGCAGCCTCGACGTGTTTTTTAATGGAATCTTTCACTTTTTGTATGGAAAATTATTACCTACATGTTGAGTTTTAGGGGTTTATAAAAGAAAATAAAAAATATATACAGTACTGTTTTTGTACCTGAAGTCGAGGTGTTGTGAATTATGTCCTTGCTTTGGTATTATTGTTCGTCGAGTTGAGTTGACTGTCCACTCAAATCTGTGTGGTGTTTTCCTCAAAAGACCATGTCAGACACTAATCTACATGGTCCTCATATTATGGCCTGACCAAGATTATGTCTGAACTTTAAAAGAAACTGTGACCTCTGAGTTTGTTTCGGTCTTTCTTCTCAGAGTAGTCAGATAGGTAACGCCGAACTCATCTAGCTATTTTTTAAAATTAATATGACGTGTAACAGTGATTGCAAATCCTATTTACAGAATAAAAAAAATATTTTCATTTCACAACAAATTTTATCCCACACCTTTTATCGCATTAAAAATAGTTTGGTTTTTACAATCATAATTTTAGGAGAAAAACGTCAAATTCAGAAAGACAAAATTGTCATTTTCACTAAATTAATAACTCAGTGCCATCTTAGTGCTGTCAAATTAAAATATAGTTGTGTCACTTTAGTCTATTTCAGAATGGGAAATCGTCGTTTGACAGGAATTAACTAAATTATGGTGATTTTTAGTCTAGTTTTTAGAGGCATTTGTGACAAGAGAATCGGCACCATTGTGTAACTATCAAATTAGTATTAACTAATTACTCCATGGTACTTATGTCTTTTGACCTCACATTATAATTATTGCATTGATGCCGATGCAATTTTTTTCTTGGATAAGTGCGGCTGTGTGTGTGGGTCCTGTTCTAAGACATATTTACTATGAATAGTTTGTAACTATGTATCCGTAAAAACGGGACGACTTACTCATTTAAATTGAGCCCCTACAGCATACTGAAATATTTAAGTTAAAAGAGTAAAGACTGTGACGACCTCATTTTTCGAACGAAGTTGTTCAGACTTAAAACTAATTTACAATTTATATGAAAATAATGTATAAATGAATGAAGTAATAGTACAATAATAAAGTATATCTAAATATTAAACAGTTTTAGACATAAGCGTCCCGTTTCGTCTACAACATTACTGAGGTAAATGTGGTATTGAATCGCGAAGTGACATTTATAATAATAGGCTCGTGTTGTTTGAAGAACAGTTTACAAGGCATTACCAAGACCGAGTCGATCCAAAACCAATCTACACACGTTTTTTTTTACAGCCAAGAATTATCATAGCTTTTTTTCAATCGTCATTATATTTTTATCTGAAGAATAATGACAATATTTCTAAAGAAAAACTGTATGTCATATTTAAATACCTCAGATAAGTTTGTTATCTGATGATTAAAATTAACGTTAAGGGTATGCCATAATGTAGTCCGCAAAAATTCAAATTTACTTCCGTTTTTTTCTTAGATAAATCGGCCCTTATTGCAAAAAAAAACATTAGAAAATGAGAGTGAGACGCTGTCACCTTAAATTAAGTTTTTTAGCATTTCCATAGTTAGGCACAATTTGCAAATGCAATAAAATAGTGCAGTTGTTTTACAGGACAGTTATTGTTTTATTTTTTTATGAATAATGTTCATAATTTACATTCTTGGCTGAAAAATAAATAATTGCTCACTGTTTTACATCAATATCCAGCAATTAGATTTACTGCGGCAAATTCCTTTTAAATGCTTGAATTTTGTGACCATTTCAACTGTAACTTTAGTTTTTTGAGACGCTTTACCGCAGCAATTCTTTTTCAGTTAGTGTTGTAGCAGTGATAATTTTTAGTAGACCTTTTACATATTACATACTAAACCTGCAGGGCGTTTTAAAAGAATCAAGATTCCATAAAGTTCCGAGTGTACTTGTGAAGTATGGTAATTTTGATTGGGTATCTATCTTTTTAAACCCCTCTGTAATATTGCACTCTTTACACATCATTATAAACAGATCTGATAATTTTGCACTCTCCTTCCTCTAAATATTGCTATGTTACACAATTCCATACACGTTTATGTGATAAACCATTTTACTATAAGTACTAACATATTTTTTTTCTAATAGTTACTTGCCGAAACAAGGTAATTAGAAAACTGACGTAACACCAGATATCTAATTACGCAACACATTTTCGTAAACGATTACGACAAATTTGTTTCATTTTGACAGTTCAACAACATTAATTGCGGTATTTTCTTTGTTGAGCAGGTTTATTTTTCGAACATTGGATTAGTAATTTGTTTCAAAACGATTCAAATTCCGATTGATCGTATGTTACGTAATTAGGGCACAGGGTCCGAAGGTAAGCAGGCGGGGAGGCCGTATTCCACGCAGTTGTCCAATTATCTAGGTAGGCTTGTAAAACATTTAATTAACATCACCCCGAAACGTCTAATATTATAGAACACAGGTTTTTCCTCGAAGAACACTAGAATCAACCGTCTTGAGGAAGTTATTTTTAAAATTAACTACCAAACTTATCACTTTTCAATTTTCATACCATAGATAAATAAAAAAATAAATCATGCGTCAATTTTTAAACTTGAGTTGTCACCCGGCTGTCGATTGGTAATCATTTTCTGTCCGTATTACATCACATCAAGCCATTAAGTCCCGTTGGCAGAAGTGTTTAGCACAGTCACATTTCACGAGTTATTTGTCTGTCTTCATACACGATGTAACCCGAAAATATCGTAGATTAAAGTAGAAAAATTAACTAATTATCATCATTGATACAACTCATCACAAAGAATTATTCTGTAGAAGTTGATGCCAAAATAATTTGTCTAATATCACACTTGCTAAAATATTTTAACATTCTATATTCAGGGGTTTTCCATACATAAAAATGATGATCTCAACAGGTGTAAATGTCTCTCACGCATACATACTATGCATGACAATGCTCTACAAAGCCTGATGTGCCATATTTATGGCCGTGTACTGTATAGCTGTACAAGGTTCGTTTGGCGCGTGGCTAAATTCGGAACTAACGCCGCCATCTTGTTTTTTCAATACATTTCACAAAACAATTGCACAAATGTTTACCAATAGCGCCGCCCTGTCAACGTCATTCGAACGCCAAAAGATCTTTGTAGCAGTGTTAGTATGATGGGATTGATGGGAACAAGTGCTATTTCAATGTGGCTTCGTCATTGTAGCCTGTAGTCTTCTGTCATAAAAAGTATTTCTTTGCCTGAGTAGGCAGTTCTTTTGGTGTTATTACCTTATGTCATGCTGCATGTTTGAGTGACCAAAATATATGATTGATATTTGCTAATTGACATCATTTATATGTAATCTCTGTTCGCAATTTCGCCAAACATGTAAACAAACACGAGTTTTAGGAAAAACAATTGTAATGTCTACACATTATGTTCAGTTTGCGCTACAACTTCATATTTTTTATGACTTTTTCAACTGTCAGTCTAAAATCAACTTTATTTCCACTAGACCTTAGCTGTTTTTTTTTTCACTGTAGGAATATAGGCAATGATGCCCGTGTTGATATTCAGCAAACAAGTAATGGTTTACTTTTCTTGGTTGAGAAACCTTTGCTCAGCTTAAAATGGAGACAACTAACTTCTTCGTTTTTAGGCCATAACTGAAAAAAAATCTCCATCTATTTATCTGACGATGTAAGGCTACTGTCACAGATCGGCGTCGTTACCTATATGCGGAGCGGGCAGCGGATCGTAGCCCATAATGACGATAGTTCTACGTCTTAAACCCATTCATAAAGGTATTAAGAGGAACAGTGTGGACTGTTCCTCATCCTCCAAAGAAAAGGGAGGATCCTCCGACCAGACGGGTGTTGTGTCCGGTTCAGTATGATATGCCGATTGAATAACTTTGCTAGCGTGATATAGGACTTCGTCAGGTGTGAAGCGTAGTTCGCATATGGCGTTATAGGTACCCCGTAACTGACGAGTATTCTCCATACAATTAACTGTTGATGATGTAAGGCTACTGCCACAGCCCAGCGTAGTTCCCTATAAGCGGAGCGGGCAGCGGGCCGCCTGCTGTGAAGATCCTCGTCCCGCTGTCGTCGTAGCAGTGCGTGTATATCGCAGGCACGTGCTTCACTTGGTTGAAGCCGTCCGCTTCTTCGTCGGGAAACTGTAAAGGAAAACTCAAACTTGAAGCATTACATCATTTATAGGCATTTTTGAATTGTCAAGGAGTCCGTTGCTTAGTCAGCAAGTTGAAGCTAGTTGCCCGTTCCAAAATGTAGATCTAAAGAGGGTTTAGTAAAATTGTAACTAAGAACATGGGTCTGAACGGTTTTGTATGGTGGTTGTAAAGTCAGGAATTCTTTGACAGCCGTATGAATTAGTTGTAACGCGGAAAATTGCCGTAACGTCTCAATTTGCGAGACTATTAATTTCCCTGTCTGTACTGTAACTTCTACCATAATTCAAATAGTGGCTAAGTACTTTTTCATAATAAATGCCTTTACAATTTTAATTAGAAACATTCATCATTAGATAAGAATAGAATAAGAATAAGAATAAATTTATTTCTCAAAGTTTACATTCACGTGTTGAATTCCTAGACCTCACACTAGGATTCCCTGTGTTGTGAGATCCAGGCTCCTTCGTTCCGATCACAATTTTATCCATAAAAATTAATAATTATTTTTTAAAACAGATATAAAAAGAGTGCATGTATAGTGGTGTGATTTGAGTCAGTTGTGTTGGTGTTGTAAGGGAGTGTATGTATGTTATACGTATGTTAGTGAGTGCACGTGTATTTGTGAAATGTCAATGTGTGTACTGTTAGTTTTTACTTAACCTAAGAGACTTTCTGTCGTATCGTAGTCCAGTGTAAGAAGCCAGTTTGTTACCGTCTCTCTGCATTTTTTTTTGTGTATCTTTGAGTATATTATGTATACCGTTAAGTTTTGCGTATAAGTGTGGTAGATAAGATTATAATAACAAAAACAGCCTGTTGAACTCACCACATAGCCTCTGGAAGCCTTGAGTGTGACAGTTTTGGTAGAATGAATATTACTTTCTAAGTATTTGCCCGCGCGCAGGTCGTAGAACATTAGTAGACCTGTCGAAAGAAATACACGTTTAACGAACGGAATTAAGAGGAAGAGTAATCATGTAGTGTTCTGTCCATACTTCTACATGGTAGAACACATATTTTAATGCATAATTCTCTTTTTTTTTGGCTTATAAATGTTCTAAAATAGTTTAGTTCAATAGTTTCACTTTGATTGAAAATGATATGGAAGCTGCACATAAAATATTTCGAATTCATCTTCTCCAATGCATCAGAAGTCTTTTGAAATAAATAGATATTTCAGGACTGATAGGGTAAGATTCACAGATTTGACTTTACTTAGAGGCGTTATACGGGCTGAATTTTTAGTCACCGTCCTTAATCTTTAGCGAAAATCATTGAATACGTGTTTTTTCTTTTAGTATCACTCAATACAAAAATATTGAGATATCACATCACAAGGTTATTATATACCACGCAAAGCGGATAATTCTTTCGAGAAAATGATTTAATATGAAAATTTTACGTATCGATTTTTTTTCATAAATGGAGTGGATCATATCTAATGCCAAAAAAAAATTTGGACGGTGACTAAAAATTCAACCTGTATATTATGAATTTGAACTTTATTCTTATGCCCATAATGTTCACATTTGTATAAGTGAATATGAATAAGTTAACTAACCGAATAGTGTACGCTTTCTTTACTTAGATTGGATTGATCGATCTAATTCTACTATAAATATGTCTACTTTCTACTAACCCAGGCCAGTACCAATGGTGAGCATGTTGCCTCTAAAGCTAGCAGAGCGGATGCCGCACCCGTTGTACCGCGACGTGATCTTCTTGACGGATTGCAGCGTGCGGCAGTCTAGCAGTAACGTGTACGACTTGCAGCCTATTGCGTACACGCCGCTTTCCTGGGGAAATAGGGATAATAAAATTAGTAGATTATTCACTAACAGTATAAAGCAGTGTCTTCATGTCACGGGCGCTATTTTGAATCCTGAGCGTCACGATGAATTCTACTGCTTCCGAGCGCCCAGACGGAGTTCAGAGTTAAGAATAGAATCCTGAATTCCTGAGTGCAGCAAGGGATACCAGCTCGTCCAAGACGAAGACACCTTTATCCCTGAGGAGAATGAGCATCCTCCTTAAAGTATTCTCGGAAATCGAATTGCTTTTTACTACTTCGCAAAAGATGTGAAAAATAGAGTTATGTTTTTTTTTTTCGCGAGGTAGTAAAGAGCAATTCGATTTCTGTATTTTATTATTTTTGTAAAAGTTTTTATGCGAATTTTTCGTTGACGTTCTAAATTCAAATGACATTATAGACCAGCGGGTTATAAAGAAATTCAGGGGGACTATTACGAACTTTTAAAAAACCAGGCAAGTTCCAGGCAATTCATTTCACTGGCTGGATATATTTCGTATTATGACATCGGTAATTCTGACCGACTTCACGCTGGCTAGTTTGACCGTGGCTGGCTTGAAATTCTCTGCCGTAACGTTCAGAAACACAAATAAATATTTATCGGTAAGTTACGGTTTTATTTAGATCACGTATTTTATGATAAAAATAATAAATATATCTTAATATAGTTACTAAAAGTAGGTGAAAATATGAAGGCAATGTTTATTGTGCTATACAATTCATTTTTATTTATTTTTTCCGTGTTTGTAAATTGTAACGCGAGATTCTTTTAACATTATCTTTTCCGAACGTATTCCACTTGATGTTCAACGGGGAATTTGACAACTTCATTCTTGGAAAATGTTTATTGTTGCAATTAATAAAATAATACTATCGTATTGTTTGTATAATACTCTCCATAGACTACTATATATATACTAGAGAATACTCTCTATAAAAAGTACCACGAAAGTTATGCTGATAGTTTTCTTAGATTACCGCGGTGTAGTGCCCAACGATTTTTTTCCAGAGGGATAAACAGTGATTATAGAGTATTATTTAGGCATTATGAGGCGTTTTCGAGAGAATATCCGCTGAAAACGGCCCAGATTTGTGGAACGACAATTCATAGATTTTGCACCATGATGATGCACCATCACACAAAGCCATCATTGTGCAAGAGTTCTTAGCCAAAAATTCAGCAAATGTCATCGACCAAGCGCCGTATTCACATGATATGGCTCCGTCTGACTTTTTCCTGTTCCCGAGGCTAAAATTACCTCTTCGAGGAAGACGTTTCGAGTCGATTGAAGCTATAAAAAAAAATTCGCTGAAGGAGTTTTAGACCATACCTCAATCAGCTTACCAAAAATGTATGGAGGACTGGGTCAAGCGCTGGCGTAGCTGTATTGCAAGCGAAAGGGCCTACTTTGGAGCCGACAAAATAAATTTTGACAAATAAATTACTTAATGGTTTTATTGAACAATTCCCAGTACTTTTTACACAGAATGTATTATGTCCCTTCACAAGTAAGTACCTACTCGTTTCAGAGTCTATGGATAATGAATGGATATGGTGGTCTGGTGTTTTTACTAAATATCCAGTTTTCAACATGTTATATTTACCTGTAACCGTAGCCGCGAGGCACACATTCCTGCTGGTATCATGCAACGCAGTTTTACACTTTTTATTTTGTATTCTTTCCTTTTATCTTATTTTTTTTTCTCTTTCTACTTGTGTGCCTTTTAGTCTGTGCCAAATAAATGTATTTTCTTTCTTTCTTTCTATCATGGTAATATTTTGTAATTATCATGGTGCACCATTTATTAGGCTGTTGAAATTATTATAGTTCAATGGATGAGAGTTATCGCCCTCGGCGGAGCCTAACTTATGTTTAGTTTGAAACATTGTAGGAGTTTTTCAATTTTACCGTTATTTTGGTATTTTGATCAGAAGTGCCACTTTCCGGAGTTTCCAGAAACTCGAACGGTACATATTCGTCACTCGTGATATTTTCTCTGAATAATTTCGCCAAAAATAGCCAAAACCATTCAATAAAAACTCCTATGAAGTAGCGGAAATTGACTGGATTGTGAGGTTACTTAATATCAGTTTTAATATGTCAAGAAATGTCAAACGAACGTTCATAATACGGTATTTCCAGCCAATAGTCGGGCAGAAGCCGGCCAGGGTGTCACGTGACCACTGACTGGCTTGTTTGACGAGTTCATAATACGAAATTGCAAGGCAGTTCTGTTTACGCCGTAAACTGCCTGGAAATAAGAGTTCATAATAGGGCCCCAATACAATATTATTGCCAGAGTAGACCTCAGGGCTATAATGACTTACTTTAGGTTAGGTTAGCATGACATATAATTTGACATTACCGAGCAGGTAGGTGGTGTAAGAACTATATTAATAGTCACTAGTCCTGTGACTATCTTAACTAATATTATAAATGCGAAAGTGAGTTTGTTTATTAGGCTTTCACGCTAAAACTAACAATATCCACATTCCAAATTCAAATCTATTTTGCTCCCTAGGGATCAAAGAGCTATTTTGGTCCCTGTTTACGAAGAACAAACTAGCTCTTTTTGAATAGATGAGATGAAAAAATATTTGCCAAAATGGGAGTCAAGTGTGAACCGCTAGTAAAAACGGTAGTGATTGACTGTAATTTTGATATTGATGTTTAATTACATCCATAAGTCTTTGGCCAACAGTAGAAAGGCAGTCGTAAGTCATACCTGCGTCGCCAAACACACGAGGTCCTGACACGAGGGCAACTTCCTGGAGAGCGTCTGCCGGAAGGTCTCGGCGCTGAACACGTGGATGTAGCCGTTCAGTGTCAGCGCCGCGATCTCGCGCCAGCGCTGGTTGAAGGTCAGCGCGCGGACCTTCTGGCCTAGGATCACGGAAATTATTATTTATTTAAGCTTTACGCAACTAGAAAATACATAGACGGACTTAATGCCTTAGACTTTTCCAGCCAATCAAGGGTGGTTGAGAGATTACATAGTAGATCTCAACCACCCTTGCCCCCACAGCCCTTTCCTCTTGTTGTGCCCTACAGGGTCCATAATGATCTAAATTATATAGTTACCACCTAAGTACACATTATGGTAAAGCAATAAAGACATATCATAACTGACAAAGTGTTTGTAAAGATTTTTGTTGCGTTACTTTATTAAGCATACGGCAGAACGCATTGGTATGAAATTTAGCGCACAGATAAATATGTCTTACAATAATAACACAGAATACTTTTATCAATTAAACCAGAGTTTGCAATTTCATTAACCCTACGATGGTAACATGATTTAAATGAACACGCAAGGTAACTGGGGTGTCATGTCACCCCATAATAATAAATAAAATAAAAAACTTTTGTTTAATGAAAAATAAAACTTTTTATTCTTGATACAAACTAAAGGAACATTCTTCTTGAGATCAATGAGTAACTAAAATAAATAAGATTAAAAAAAAAATGTTTTTGGAAATTTATATACAATTGCGACAAATTTCCACACGATGTTCAGGGCACACGGGTTTTTTGCATTTTGAACAAAAAATCTTCACTTTTTTGTCGTTCTTTCGAGGACACAACGCACATCGAGCTTGCTTCTTCAATTTGGCGGGGGGTTCACTTGCTGGAACTTGTTCGGGGACATTTAGAATGGCCCTTATATTTCCCGTTAGTTGTTGAGGTAAGTTTGATTCCAGACGTCGTTTCATGTGCGGCTAGGCTAACTGCACTTTTTAGAAAATTACTTCTAAAGGATAATGCTCAAAAAAAAACCAGGCCCCGGCGCAAACGGTACATATCTCAAATTCTTAGTATAAAATAGTAGTTTCATACAAAAAAAAAATATAGCCAAAAATTCGTTTTTAAACGTAATATTTTGCTAATCCTTTTTTCGTGAAAAAGTCATTTTTAAATAGAATTATTTAAAGAAAATATGTATATACATATATTTTAGCATACTACGCTAACCATTATAATATTCTCAGTGGTTGTTGCAAGGCGGAGAGGCACTAAACTGTTTATAATCGACTTTTGTGAACTTATAACCCTGCATACTACTTTGGCATTACTTTGGACTTGGATAAGCAAAAGAAAAGAAAAAAGAAAAAGAAAAGAAGGAAAAGAAGAAGAGCAAGAGAAAGAAAGAAAGAAAAGAAAGAAGAAGAAAAAGAAGAAGAAGAACTTTGGGTAGCTGCGCCCATATTATGAGTGTACTGTATTACTTAGGTTGGGCCAGACATCAAGATGATTTTAATCATCCCAGATACACTCTGGAAGATGTAATCATAGACTTAGAGAACCAATAATGTGTATAATAATAAAATAATTTCATTTGCCTACTCTTGTTTTTTATTAAGTTTACCCTAACATTGCACAAAATGTAGATGGCGTTGTCAAAATAGATGCCTAAATGTCATTTATAGAATAAGAGTAAAGAAAGAAATAATTTAAAAAAATTCACATTTTTGAAGCTCCTTACATAAAACAACTAGCAATTTATGACATCTGAGATACATTTCATTTGCGCCGGGCCTGGGTTTTTTCCCCATACATTGTGAGCATTGTCCTTTATTAGCTGGCATGTTCGGATGCTTAGCTTCTAGATAGAGAATCATAGAGTTGATCCCTGCTTGATCTAACATACATAAAAATACCTACGTAAATAGTAATAGGGGTGACGCAACAACCCACACATACCTGCAGAACGAAATCGACGTGTTGCAGCTCCCACCGCGCAACGGGTACTGATGGCTCACGGTCAAATAAAAGAATACACAAAATGCTGGAGCGAGACAGCAAATATTTTTCGATAAATCGGCGCGTGATTGCTCGCGTGGGGTGTTGGGGCACCCCTGTTACCATCGTAAGGTTAAGAGTTTAATAAAAAAAAACATTACTGGATAAAATATTTACGGTACCTTATTTTAAAGGTGGAACTTAAAGTGTCATAGTCACATACCCGAGCGACACTCCTTGACACACACAGGCGTCACGTAGTGGTGCATGGCCTGCGTGGTGGGCGCGGCCGGGGCCCTCCACAGGGCGAGCTTTGAGTCTCGGGATCCTGTTACTACGAACTCATCGTCCAACCAACACATGTCCAGGATCTAAACAAAGATACCCACATGTATAACTAAACCAAATAAACTTTTTTACGACTTAGATCCTCGTTCAACACAAAGCACTTATCCGATTCCTTTTTTCTTTTTTAGCAGTGTATAGAGTGCCGTTAGCGGCACTGTATCCCTATCGGATAAAGTGCCGTTGGCGGCATACTAGTGGCACTGCCTCGGCCCGGCTAAAGTGCCGTCAGATATCCATTGTCATTGTCACTGAGTCACTGTCACTTGTTATTTTGTTTGATTGATGAGGTTAGGTCGCTGTAAAACACCACATTTACAAAACATTACATTCTCTTGTGCCTAAACTGACCCTGGCGTTGTGTGGTCACAGTTCTAACCTAACCTATCTAAACTTTCAGCCATTTTAATTTGCTACTTCATTTTTCATAAATTCAGTCAATGTAGTGACTTCTGATATTATTATATATATTTAATTTTTTTATTATTAAAATTATAAATTATCTAAAACAAATACGATTGAATCAGTCAATACAAAGGGCGGCGAGCTAACCTCAACAATCAAACAAAATAACAAGTGACAGTGACAATGCAATGCTTACGGCACTTTAGCCGAGCCGAGGCAATGCTACTAGGATGCCGCAAATTGTGCGCCAGCGGCACTCTATACACTTCCTTTTTTTATATATTGGTATCCTCACAGTGGCATCACAATTCATCTTCTTCAACATCGTATATATTAGGCAAAATATACACTTATAGACTAAAAACAGTGATATTGGTGCCGATTCTCTTGTCACAAATGCGTCTAAACTAGACTAAAAATCACCAAAATTTAGTTTACTCCTGTCAAACGATGATTTCCCATTCTGAAATAGACTAAAGTGGCACAACTTAACTATATTTTAGTTTGACAGGACTAAGATTGTACTGAGATTTTAATTTAGTGAAAATGACTATTTTGCTATTCTGAATTTGACGTTTTTCACCTAAAATTTTAATTTTCTAACTAATTCTGACTATTTTTAATCGCCTCCGAAAATGGTGTGGAATATTATTAGTTGTCATGAACTAAAATTCACACGAACATCTCGACTTCGGGTGCAAAAACAGTACTGTACTGGATTTTTTTCTTTTCTTTTGCTTATATCTCGAAAATGGTGTGTCCTATCGCAAAAATAATGAAAATTTCGACCCCCTTTATAAAACCCTTATACCCCTAATTCTCAACACGTAGGTAATTTTTTTTTTTTTTTTCCATACAAAAAGTGAAAAATTCCATTTAAAACACGTCGAGGCTGCCCCCACTGCGCGCCTCCGGCTCTAAAAAGTATGTACCACGTGGAGTCGCAATTGTCAAATTCGATTTAGTTGTGTCAAAATATTTTTTTTTAATTTAGAGACTTTTTACTACAGAATAGCGTTTAAGATTCGCCAAAAGTAAGGAATTTTAGTGATAGTTTAGTTAGTTTAGTCCGGTGTACAAGAGAATCGGCACCATTCACAATGTTAACACTAGAAACAAGGACAAACTACAAGCTCTCTTTCACCGGCTTTATAAGGTTCATAACTCATTTGTTGGGCTTGGTATAACCTTTTACAACAAGCTACCCTCTGCTAGATTTGCCTTTTAATGCGTATAAAACTAAAGTAAAATCCAACCTTTGTTCAAAAGCATACTATTCTATCAACGACTACTTAAATGATAAGAAAAGTTGGTCGCTGTGATTAACTCAAGACAATGTTTATGTTCTTTCTTCAGAATTAGCTTGCCTACTGAAAGGTTATATAATTGTTTATTTCATTTGACTTTATAAGTCAATTTATTTAAAAAAAATTGTTGACATAATCTACTCATTAGAATGATTCTCTTGAGTTGTATTGCAAATGTGGTTAGCTAGCTACCTCGACAATTGATTATATTATTTTTGCCTGAACAACCGGCAGCAAGTTCGTCATGCTCCCTTAGATGTCACTGCTTGCGGTAGCATCGGGGGTCGGGTTGCCTCCTTCCCTCAAATATGGCGAGGCGGGTAGTGGCTGATCTATATGCGTTATGCTCGTGAACGGGTGCTCCTTGTGGTGACTGGTCGTCTTGCTGGTCATGGTTTTGTTATTATTATTAGTAATTAACTGTTTATTTATTTTAACTCGATGGTCCCAGTTCATCATTTAAAACTACCAGAAACAGCTATATATAGCTATATGTAAGCAGGCACGTCCTTTATGACTGGAGGCTTTTATTTAGATATTGTTTGAATTGAAATTAAATTGTTTATTCTGTAAATAGGATATTGGAATCACTTTTACAAGCATTTTATTTTATTTTATAAGATTTAAAATAAAATAAAATAGCTAGATGAGTTCGGCGTTTCCTATCTGACTACTCTGACAAGAAAGGCCGAAACAAACTCTCAGGCCATATGAGGACCATATAAAAAAAAAACAAAATTCAAAAGGCATTTATTCAAACTAGGCTGAGAATCAGCACTTTTCCAACGTCAAAATTACATAAGACAGTCCCCCAAAACGCACACCCTTCACCACTTCCTAGTGCTTTTGTTGGGAAGAAGTGGCGCAACAAACTCCCCAGCAGCAGCATATAGATTAGTCTGAAATGCTCTTTTGAGAAAAGAACCACACAGATTTGAGTGGACCTGTCCTGTCAATGCAAGCATTTGTCAGTAATCGTGGAGCTCAACTTAGAACTTAAGGAGCTCAACTCGACGAACAATACCAAAGAAAGGACATTAGGGTAGGCCGCATAAACTACTCAAAATGCCATACGTTTACGTTTAGTCTTTTTTTTTTTTTATTTCTGCCTGAGTACAGTTCTCGATTTTTTGGTTGACCTATATTGGCGTGTGCTAGCTGACATATCGCACACCTAGATGAAGGGTGGCACAAATCAAAATAATCCAAAATCGAGTTATTGCGATTATCGGAATCAGCGTCGAAAACTACACTAACTCCAAAGACACCTGTGTACAAACTCCATTCATAAAAAACTAGATGGCGCTCTAAGTCAGTCTTTTTGAGTAGCCCACGGTCACCCTCCACCAACAACAGTAACGCATCACCAGTTAAGACATGTCAGCCGCAGGGGAAGATGCTGTCAATACGCACAAAGAGTAAATTATTTCAACTTAGTTTTGTATTCGTGGCTACCCCCAGTAAACAAGCGTGAATTATTTTGAGTTGATTTCGTATTCGTGATTGAATCGGTCTTGTTTCTTTGGTGTTCTTCAAATTATTTCCACTTACCCCAGTATTGCTGACAAATGTAAGTAATTGTTGTTTTACTAACTAATAATAGTTTAGTGTTGGTGAAATTATTTTACGCTATTTGAGTTGGTCTGTTATTGCTGGTTAAATTTAAATTCGCTCTTATTCTAAAACAGTAAATGCTATTGTTTATTTTGTTAAAGGAATATTTAGAGTTGCCTTTGTATGTTAGAAATTGATTTTATAATTTTTAATTCTTTAATAATATACAGCAATTTATAAACATTTTTGAGTTAATATAGTATTCGTGAGTTTTATTAACTTCGTATTTTTTGCTATGATGATGAGGGGCCGTGGCCTTTTACTTCTACAGAAGGCGATGGAGACAAGTTCCAATGAGCCTGAAAGCAGTCATGTGGAGAAAGAGCTTCAAGAGAATTCCACAACACCTTCGACGACCTCCAAGGTGATGGAAGAAATCTCGGAAAATGGCACCATGGAGTTACAAGAGAATCCAGCAACGTTAGCACCACCATCAGCCAGCACCCTGGTGAAACCATCGTACTATATTTTCACCGGTTAACAGCGAAGGTAGCGATTTAGACGATTCAGATGAGGATCCGCTCTTCAACCCACCTCCCAAAGAAAGAGTTCACCGTCCATCTCTTGTCGTTCCAAAAAAGAGGTACCGCTCCTCCAGTTCTAGTAGTTCCAGCAAGACTTCACAACCAACTCGACTCTGCGACTCTGTGCCATCTGCCATGCCGGATTCTACCAATCTTTTTAACGAGAAACCGGTTACTGAAGCTTCTACCTCTCAACCGATCTTAGACTAGTCTGCTGATCCTGAAAGCCTTCAAAGGGGTAAGAAAATGACAAGAAAAAGGTCTCGTTCCTCCAGCTCCTCTAGTTCTAGCTAATCATCTAGTAGTTCCAGCTCGTCAAGCAGCAGCTATACAGAAATACGTAGTAACTCTGTGCCGTCGGCCATACTGGGTTCTCCCAATCTTTTAAACGAAAATCCACCTGCTGAACCTTCTACCTCTCAACCGATCTTACCGGGTCTAGTACTGATTAAAGAGATGTTAATACTCGTACCTAAATTACTTATAAGAAAAATGTCTACTTTGTTAAACGTTTTACTAACCTGTTCAAACTTTAATGGATCTCAAATTAGAATAATGAAAGGTGTTCATTATATTTTCCGAGGCATTTGCTAAACTAGTGCTGTTTTTGATTACCTTTAATATTATAATACCTAATTATTAATACAAAATAAAGATGTGTCTTAACTGAAAATAATGTTTTACTTCATTATCATACAAAATAATAATTTAGATATACTACTCTTTCTGTAAAGATTATAAAATAAAAAATAAGTTTAGAGGATTAATTAAAAAAAAATCACTAATATGGAATCAATTTCAGTTGATAAAAATATTAAACAATGATTTAGTCACGAACACTAATATAACGCGAAAAAAAATTATAAAAATGATATACGTGTATTTTAAGGTAAGTAATTGAGCAAATTAATATCTTAGTAAATTAATATACAGCATCATACAACAATAATTTAAATCGGTCAAATAGAAAACGAGTAAAACGTTTTTTGCTGTTCCTGAAAAAAGGGGTTTTTTGAGTTGTGCTACTCTTTATCTAGGTGTGCGATATGGCTATTAACTTATAATTTAAATTATGTTTAGTGTTGCGTACTGTAAATAATTTTGCATACTATTATATAGAATCATTTTTTTTTCTAATTGAACAGACAGCTGTGCTGCTGGACAGTTTGTTGCGCCACTTCTTCTTCCCAGCTGCAGCACTAAGAAGTGGTGAAGGGTGGGCGTTTTGTGGAACTGTCTTATGTAACTTTGACGTTCGTAAAGTGCTGATTCTCAGCCTAGTTTGAATTTATAGTTTACGGACCGTTATTAGTAAAAATTTAGTCTCTCGGGTCTTTACCAATAATGAAGCAAAGACCTCATAGCTTTGGTAGTAGACCCTCCCATATGGAAGTAGATTAACAATTTATTTTTGTTTATTGGAACCAAGCATTAATGCATTTAGCGCTAAACGTATTTCAAACATTCCGTCTCTATATTCTCCAAATGACTGTCAGAAATAGAAAGATGTATTAAATAGTGCAAGCAGGTTTACAAAAATTAAGGTTGAAAAGAAACATATTCAATATACAACACGCTGGGTGTTCAATATAATGCATTCAGATGCATACTGGGTCTGCCTTGGCGGTGTAGTGCGTCCGGCATGATCGCAGAAAGCAGGGTAGATGACTTTTACGCAGTCATGAGAAAGTCATGACAAGACACGTCGGAATCATGACAATGGAATATTGAGGGCCTTAAACTAGGTTAATTATTTCTTCGTTTAAGGCAATTAATATTCCTGCTAAAACAGTAATTTATTTGTTGTACCTATATTGATTGTTTTGTAATAATTTATAATTATTTAATTGAATGAATGAATTTGTAATCTGTTGTTAATTGTACATATAAATGGGTGTATTCCTGAATTAAAAATTTAGGTATTTAGTGTCATAACGTGATGCCTTTTTCGAGTTTTAGCACTTCATATTCCAAAAACAGTGAATATTGTTCAAACGGGTCGAACTTACTATCGATTTAAAAAAAATGTGGACTTTGTAACTGCTAAATCAACATAACTCATAACGATGTTTTATTGTCTCTCTGTATTTTCAGTTTCACTCCAAAATTACTGCATTCGATCTACTTAATCAGAATCTAAAATTCATTCCTATACTAACAGACAATGTACAACCTAAACCGTTGAGTATAAGGATTGAAATTTTGCACACGAGTTCTTTTTGTAACAAAGTTGAGCACTACGGGATGTATAATAAACCTCCTCTAAAGTAGTTTATTAGGGGAAGAAAGTTTGTATGGAATTTAGTCATTTTACTAATGGGAAATCCCATCAGGAACACAGCTTGTTTCAACTAAAGGCACCAAAATTGAAACACTTATTAGATTATTACTGCTTGTATACTGAGTGAGAGTGAGACTGAGTGGGGAGCTCGCGGCTCCAAGACTCCAATAGTTTAAGTAATTTCTTTTTACGGAGAAAATAAAACAGTTAAAAAAAAAACAGTATCTACTTTTTATGTAGTTAAGTCAGTTATTATATAAAGTTTCATGATCAAATTTTTATAGAATCGTATTTTCCTCAACTTTAATATATATTTATTTTAAAATTAATGCTACAGTATTTTCGATTTATCAGGGGATCACGCTAAGCAATCTGAGGTAGAAAGTCCGAAAGGGATACCGTGGCCCCAGGCAACGTACAGGCAACTGAAGGAACACGGGTGAGTTTTAGTCAGTAAGTCTGACACTATCTCCCGCTCCGCTCAAAGCGGGAGAAGATATTTAAAAAATCCCAAAAAAAAAAATGGTATTAAGTACAGGCCCTTAAAAGCAAAAGAGTACTTACCCAGTCTTTATGCGCCTCGCCCACACACACGGGGTCTAGGGTCGGTAGACTGTATATCGCTAGCTCACACGAGTTGCGCGCGCCAGTCGCTAGTAACGTTCTGTAAGGAGAATATTAACTTGTAAGTAAGGCAGACATGGCGCTACAAAAATTCAAGACTAGGAATTCTAAAGACAATTTCCACGCTAGCTCCGCCCCCATGCACCGCACCACTCCACTATGTGATAAACGCTATAAAGTTGAATATCGCGTGCGCTCTTTGATCGTGTTCGAACACGGAATTAGATGGCGTAAGTTTCAATTCTTACTTCGTATATAACTAAAGTAATAAATTGATCTAGACAAAAAATATCTTGTGGCTGGATAATAAAGTATATTTTTTTACTGTGAAAACTTATTTTAGACATAAAAGCTGAGTAATTTTCATTTTATTTAAATAATGTTTAAAAAAAGACAGATTTTCGAGTAATACAATAATCGAGCGAAAATGTTACAATTGAGTACCTATATAACTGTCTTGTACATGGAAAGAAAAAGACCCAATAAATTGTACACTTAAGCTCTATTTTTATTGAATGCGTTTCAGAATATTAATGGAAATTAACATACAATTTAGGGAGCCTCCTCTTAACAATATCATAATTAAATCTATTTTGCTGGTTTCACAATTATTGTTAAGTCTGTGGATGTTAAATCTCATGCTATCAGTTGTTGGTGC
The DNA here is from genome assembly GCA_963853775.1 of Xanthia togata. Lineage (NCBI taxonomy): Eukaryota > Metazoa > Arthropoda > Insecta > Lepidoptera > Noctuidae > Xanthia > Xanthia togata. The sequence continues at coordinate 23,114,365 of OY970807.1, forward strand.
CTAAGTAACAACGGATTGATTTCCAGAAATTTGGCGTTATTGGGTTTATAATCGACTTCAAAGAAGGAGAAGGGTATGTAAACAGTTTTGGTACACTCTTGGAGGCGACGGCGATGTAACTCTATGTTCCACCGTGCAGTACAAGCGCACCTGGAGGGGTTGATCTGCAGCGCGTGGATGCCGGTCTGCAGCTCGGCGCCCGCCCAGGGCGCGCGCGGCCGCAGCGTGGGGATGGCGTCCAGCGCGCGCCGCCGCACGTCGTACACCAGCAGCTGGGGCAGGTTACGGGCACGTGTAGCGAGACCACTCCTATCTCTATTCTCAGAAAATACGTACGAATCTCTTTCTATCTAACGTGACATCTTTCTAACATTTTAGATATCGCTCCGTATAAATCTTTCTTGAATTTGTCATTTTGTTTTTCGATTCTACGGTGGTCATGCTACACGTGCAACATAATTGACATGAAATGATCTGCTATAGTTTGACCGAAACCACTGTACCGCGCCTCGGTCAACTATAGTAAGGTAAACAGCGATAAAAAAAGCTAACGATCAACTTTTGAGCTAAAAAAACTAGTTGTAAAGTTGTGCAAAGCTATATAAATTTTCAAATTACAAAAGTTTATTTACAAAAATATGTTTATTTTTTATTACGGTTGATTGAGCAAGACTATAGGTAAACACTACCAGTCTTCTTGCCGTCATCTTTAGCTCACATTTTAACACACTCAAGAGTAATAAAAAGAGTAGCTTCATATTTCAAGTAAGTAATCAGTTTTATACCTTGTTGCATTTAGTGCCGAACACGACTTGTCTGTCAGAGAGCCACTGCGAGCAGAACACTTTGTTCATGTTACCCAGGTTGATGGGCGTCTCCCGGAACATATCGTGGGTGAGCATGTGTCTTGTGGCGTACGACGGCTCCACTGAGCGAGGCTGGAAGGAAAAGAGAGGAGTTTAGTTTTTTTATAATAATATACAAATTTCAGGATGGAAATGTGGTAGGGGGAAAAAGATTGAGTTATAATGAAACCTGTGTAAACGCGAAAGGGGCGCTCTTATATTGTTTATGGAGAGGAATCTTAGCCTGTTATAATATTCTAGGATTAGTACATACTTCCTAAACGCGATAACAATCGCTAAACCAAATACGGACACTATGGAGAATACAATCACACAGCCAGTATATATTGCTAGGAATAAAAACCTAACTATTTTAATTATAAGTACAGTTAACTGGTGTGTATTGCAAATGCAGGGGTGATTAACAACATGTTTAAATATTCAGATAGGCATATTTTTATCTATCACACTGAACAGGAATAAATGCCACATAAAACGCATGAGTCATGTGTAATAGTTTTTCCTAAAAGGATTTTTAATTAATGTTTTGTTTATTAACTCACAATGTTATTACTATCATTTTTTTATAAGTACATAAACCCTAAAATCCAGCGTAATCTCTTAATATTAACAATAAAAATACCAGGTAGGTACCTCACATAAGTGTCAAGGGCATCTGAGCCAAATGCAACACAAGATAAGATTATAACTATACTAGCGAACAACCCAGCGTGCTTTGGACGACTTTTACGGCTTAGGAAATCGAGATTCTTTATTACATGTTAGTTTCACTTTCAGAATAAATTCTCTAAATGACGGTGAAAACCACATCAAAAAACGTTGTGTAGTTTAGAAGAAAAAACGTGGTCACACATACAGACGAATAACTACTTTAGTTTATAATATGTGTAGATGATGCAAATGTCTTTACAGTTACGATTACACAGCTAAGTATATATACAAACACAACAATGTAACGATTGAGGAAGGACCTTTGTCATTCTTGTTTGACTTGAGATTACTTATTTTATTTAAGTAATTTGCACTTTCCAGTAGATAAAATGCTTCTTTTATTGTAGAGATGTTGAGGTTTCTTTCCGGATTTTTCGTATATATTATTATTGTTTCAGTGGTTTTTATTTATTATATTAGTAGAAACTTTCTCCAGCTTTGCACGGGTAGCAGAGTATATATTCCTACATCAGTCGGCATGATTATGTCCGACATCATCAACAATCATTGTCATATTTAAGCCAATTTACACGAAACCTTAATTAATTAAGGATTTATGAAGAAGGTCCTCATAAATCACTACGTCCATTGGTGAAAACCCTATGAAAATCCATTCAGTAGTTTCGAGTTTACACAGATGCGGCCGGGGGACTTTGATAATGTATTTATAATATATAAATGTAGTGAAGTATGTCTAAGTTACTTTGTCAGCGATATTCTTCTTCTTAGTGATGTTAATCTTAATTGAGTCAGCCCTGAGGCCCTAGTGCGAGTTTCTTTTAACCATCTCGATCTTGCGCATCGACCGCGTTCGACGCTCCGATTGGCCCTTCACTGGTGACGGCCGGCCGGCTGCCAATCGGAGCGCCGAACGCGGTCTATACGTAAAATCGAGATGGTTAAATGAAACTCACACTAGAGCCTCAGAACCATGATGTGAATTAAGTATTAGTATTGCTCATTAGATCTTGTAATGTGTGTTATCAGGGCACATAAGTAAAGATTGCTAAATGACCCATTGTTTGTGGAAAAAAGTAATAAAAATGTGGTTAAGAAAAGTTGACTGCCAGAGAATGCCTTGTGGCATTAAAACCACTTTATGTATAAAAGTAAAATTAAATAAATTATGTGGATCTTTATTTTGCGAAAGGGAATCTGTCTCTGCAGTAGATTTAGATTATGGTCATATTTATGAAAGAGCCTAGATCACACAACACGGAATCCCAGAGTGAGGCCAAGGACTAACATTGATTTATTTATCTTTTGCTGAATAATTGTTGAAATGATTATCAGTTTAATACAGTAGTTACAACATGAATTCATACGCCAAACACCTCAATCTGCCTAGCCTTTTCCTAACTATGTTAGGGTCGGCTTCCAGTCTAACCAGATGCAGCTGAATATCAGTATTTTACATAGAGCGACTGCCTATGGTATGCCTGGTAACACAGTGGTAAGCCTGGTTGTTAGACTTTCGGGCTTCTGACGACCCGTAACAACTGTCAAAGATCCACAAATGACAGCTGGGACCTACTGCTTAACATGAGGCACGGAGGAGTCTTGACTGTAAAGATGGTCACCCATCCATGGACCAACCCTGGCAAGCAAAGCTTAACCTAACACCTATATTGTATTAAAAAAAGGATTAAAATGTATTTTCTTTCTATTTTTTACTAAGAAATTAAAGTTATGTGTAAAAATTTAATAAATACCTCAGCGGTCTGCATTTCTCTTGACCGTACATAGTCAACAAAGTTATAAGACGTTGATAGTATCCTATGTTGTTGCGTTGGTGTTTCTTCTTCACTGTCACTATCTGAGTAGCAAACAAAATCTTCTGGCTTGTCTGGTTTTCTTTGTTGTTCTAACCTGAAAAAACAATGACAAAGTAGGTCAAGGAATGCAGTTAATATTGGCGTTTGTGGTAAAATTAGGCAGTATGTGCTAAAAATTGTGCAACAATACATTTTTTTTTTATGTTAATAAAATTCTCAATAAGCAGAATTTAAACAGTAGAATCATGCAATTATGTGGTAATTCAAAGGCAGTGCACCATTCAAACACTTGATTACATCCTGCAAATATTATAAAAAACAATGAAAAAAATGATGATCAATAACACAAATATCAAAGTTTCATAGTGCAGTGTCAAAATTATTACCCAATTGTGATCTTGAATGTTTACATTTCTGTCCTCGCGAAAATCGATTAAAAAATAACATGAAGAAAAAAAAAACAAGGCACCTGGCGTGGCTGCGAAGTGCCAATGCCCTGAGAAAAGCAATATTTACCTCAATGCCCTAGCCTTAGCTCTCCTCTCTTTTATCCTACTGGGTATGTAACACGACGGGTATCTGCCCTCAATCGCTCGTCTCACCGTCTGCGCCATTTTAATGCCAGCCGAGTGTTTCAATAACCACCGTACACACGGTCAACTAGTCACTTTCGTTTTGTTCGGCTGTACACACACCAATAGTACGACATCTTTCATTGTAGAATGGAGTCCGAACATTCACATGCACTTTTATTCACACGTTAACGCTTAGTATACTAACTCAACATATTAGTCAGTCTGAATATAAAAATACACTACTTATAAACTAGAATTACAATATTTAACTCTTTAATTTCGATATTTTTTAGAAAATACTCTACGCTGACGGAAAGCTGGCTGTCATTTGTGTTGCCAGGTTTTACCACAGATTAATAATTTAAAATAATTTTGGATGGTATCGGTTTTACAAAAACCGATAACCGCAGTATGGATATTTACACGTTGAATGTTTTTTTTTTAATGTACGTTTTCTTTCTAACTTTATATGAAGGGAAATATTTCATAGTATTGAGACGGTGTTAATCAGAGACTAAGTATTTAGTACGGTACCTTGTACCTATTGATAAAGTCACAATAAATCCACTAAGAATAAGTTTAAGCTTTATAAGTTTATGTATTTATTGTATATGTAAATGGTACACCTGCAGTGGTGTCTCTACCATAGATAATACACTTTTACTGTTACCTTTAGGCCATCCAAAGGTTGTCTGTAATAGATAGCTTCTCTAAGTAGTCTGTGGCTTTATGCGATAAGACCGCCCATTGTGTCACCCTATGTAATTTTTTTAAATGTCTGTAATTTTTATGGTGTACAATAAAGAGCATTCTATCTATATAAAATGGTAAAAAGTAGGGTAATAAATTAAACTTATTCCTATTATTTACACTACTTTGAATGGTATTGACAAAGACCAAAAGTCGCGCACTTTACTCCATTAGGAATTTCTCAGTAGCAGCCTAGCAGCCAGGAGTTTGGAAGTTGGTGGTTTGATATCCTCGTCATCCTCGTGATTTGGAAATCACGTAAAGCCATTCTACTGTGATATCTTTCACTATAATAACTTCTGCGTAGTTCTCTTCTGGTTAATCGCGGCCGCTATTGAGATTGGCCGCCGTGACCGAGATTCGATCGTTTGATGTGGGTAATTTTCGTTTTCTCCTTTGCGATTATAAGAGCATAGAGAAGATAGGTATATATACCTATTTACAATTACAACCACCAAATAAACCACCATTATGTTAGGTACTCTGTGCTGATACGATAGACGAAGAAGGATGGTTACTGCAGCTTCAAGTTAATCGGATTTAGAAAAAAAATCTTGTCCCAAATGTGTCAGGCGACTGACAATTTTTTTTGCGATTACGATGTTGGTCCCATGATACGTAGTATCCCTATGTAGTCTGTGGTCCCATGGAGAACGTTGTTCTGATTCATAGTCTGCACCACACCCTTTCCTTAACTTTGACCAAACCTTTCTGATACACCTTGTGTAATTTTATTTTTCTGAGATCTTACGGTCTCCCAACCTAATTTGTACACCAGCCATGGTCAAACATGTTGTGCCAAAGAATATCCTATAATAAACATCATACCATGTATATTATCTACACATGTTTTTGCAAATAAATGAATCTTTATCTTTATCTTTATCTTTGTATATTATAGGTATTCCTGCTTTTATTTGCGCTTAACTTAGTAAAATCATATTTGAATGATAGACTGCAGCAAGTTCAAATAAACGGTGTAAATTCATTGGGTTTAAAAGTCAAAATGGGTGTACCACAGGGCTCGATATTGGGCCCATTCCTCTTTTTAGTATACATAAATGATTTACCTCATTTACTGAAAAACCGACCACAAATGGTGTTATTTGCTGATGACACATCACTTATTTTTAAGGTAAACAGACACGCACAGGAGCTTGACGACGTAAATAACGCTATGCTAAAGGTCCATAATTGGTTTACTGTAAATAATTTAGTATTAAATGAGAAGAAAACTAAATGCATAAGATTCGCGTTACCGAATGTTAGAAGTAGTGAATGTCACGTTGTACTGAATAAGGAGACACTAGAATTCGTCGAAAAAACGGTTTTCCTGGGAATCACGCTTGACTCAAAACTACAGTGGGGTCCTCACTTAACATCACTTGCAGGGCGGCTAAGTTCAGCCGCTTACGCTGTTTGGAAAATCCGCCAACTAACAGACGTGGATACCGCGAGACTGGTCTATTTTAGTTACTTTCATAGCATCATGTCTTACGGTATTTTGCTGTGGGGACGGGCCGCAGATATTGACTCTATATTTATTCTGCAAAAGAGGGCTGTTAGAGCCATCTACAACCTCCGCAGACGCGAATCTCTTAGGGAACTGTTTAAGAAAATTAATATCATGACGGTACCTTGTCAGTATATATATGAAAACATTATGTATGTTCGAAAAAATCTACATCTCTATAGTAAGATAAGTGACAGGCATAATTTTAACACAAGAAATAGGAACAAATTAGATCAACCACGTTTCAGATTGTCTAAAGTACACACTTCTTTTATGGGGTACTGTGTAAAATGTTATAATAAAATACCACTCGATATTCTTCAACTAAATGAGAAGAAATTTAAAACTTGCATTAAACGCACACTATGTAGACAAGCATACTATAAGCTGGATGATTATATCGTAGATAAAAATGCTTGGCTAAATGCTGGTCCTGCTCCACAGCCACTTGGGCTCACTAGTTAAAAATGAAAAAATTGGTAGAGTTGCTTCCCCTTTTTTATTTTTTCTGACTACGTACTTTTTGTTTATTTTGTTTTTTTTTATTAAACTAAGTTTTAATTATTGAATACTCCAATAGATAATATTGATTTTCTTTCTTTTGGTGGTAAAATTCTTGCAAACTATAGTTTTGTATAACTTAGACGCATTTTTATTTTCAATTTTTGTAAATGTGAGTACCATGGAGTCGTTTTACTATGTTATTATGTTGATTTTGACTTGAAAGAGCAGGGTAGTTGAGAGTATGTCATGCTCACTTAAATGTCTCGCTGATGGTGGCGAGTGTGTTGGATCATTCGGTTCCCTACAAAATGGTTGAGCTGGATGGTGCTGATACACGCGTCATGTTCGTGAACGGGCGCCGTCAGTTGAGACTGGTCATCTCTTATCTGCCAGGGCTTGTTTTTAATCGTTTTTGATTTATATATATATATATATATTTTTACATTGTTCTCACATATAGAATCAACAAGAGTAATGTACCCAGGATTTTGTAATTTCTATATTTAAAAGAGTGTCCTTGGAGTTTCTTGCCCGTTCTTCTCCATAGAGATCTACGTTTTGGAATGGGCAACTAGCTTCAACTTTCTGACTAACTGACTCTTTGACAATTCAAAAGTGCCTGTAAAGGGTTTAATTGAAATAAATGGTTTGAGTTTGAGTTTGAGTTTGAGTTTAAATGCCTGCTGATTACTTACCAGAGGGCACCAAAAATAAAAATGAATTATCCCTAATTAAATCAGTTGAATACTTAACGTTTGACCACTGTGGTTTAGCTAGGTTCCCTATAACAGTAGGTACATAAAAATCCGCATAAAATAGAGTGGTTAATAAATAAATAAAATAAACTAGAAAATAATAAAATAATAAGTAGTGCCGTACAAATTACAATCCAATGACTTAAAATATAAAATAATAACATAAAAAATAAGATACACAAAGTAGTATACACAGTAAAAAATAATAAAAACATTATCTAATTTGTACGGACCCCCTTCGGGTAAAAGCCTTCTCCAAGGAATGCCAGTGATCCTTGTTGCTGGCTGTATTTAGCCAGCTTTGACCCGCCAATTCCACTTTTTCGTCTACCCATCTAGCGCTAGGCCTGCCTCTGTTTCTAGTGCCTCTTGGTCCAGTCCGTTTTATCACTCTCTCCCTCCATCTGTCATCTTTAAGCCTGGCCACGTGGCCTGCCCACTTCCATTTTCTTTGAAGTGAGAAGGTTAGGGCATCTGTTATTTTGTTTGCCTCCGAATTTCAACACTCCTCACTCTGTCTTTTAGTTTTATACCCAGGCAACTTCTCTCCATTCTTCTTTGTGTAGTCTGGATTCTGTTCCTACTCTTGCGATCAAATGTCCAAGTCTGGCAGCCATAGGTGAGGCATGGTAATATTTCGGAATCCATTACAATTTTTTTAGTTGATAGTGGAAGCTGCGATTTGAAAACTTCCTTGTGACACCAGTACTTTTTCCATGTAATCGCAATTCTTCTGTCTTCTGTGAATGACATAGTTTGTGAATTGTCGTAGATTCTTCGGGCTATTACTAGTAAGCAAGATCCCATTCATAGAAAAAAATAAAATAAAAGCAGAAGTCTCAACACATTATTAGCAGAACGTTGTGAAAAAGATAGGTTAGGAGAAATCGAGATTTCATTCAGTGTTTAAGTTAGTAGGATCAAAAAAGAATTTGATTCGGACTGAGGAGCAGGAACTCCTCGTTTCCTGATGCACCTGTAATAGAACTATACGACAACATGATATAGGAACCCAGGAAGCTCACTCAGGTATCAGCAGAGCGTGGTTGAAAAGTTAGATTATTAGAAATCGAGATTCAAATCAGTGTTTTAATTAGTAGGATCATAAAAAATTAAATAGCACTGAGGAACCAGAACTCTTTGTTTTTTGATGCATCTATAAAAGAGCTATCCGAAAAAATGAAACTGGAACCCAGAGCTGACTCAGATATCAGCAGAGCAGAGAAAAGTTAGATTAGTAGAAATCAATAATTAAATTCAGTGTTACAGTAAGTAGGTCCAAAAAATATTGAGTAGCACTGAGGAACGGGAACTCCTCGATTTCTCATGCATCTATAATAGACCAATGAGAAAACATGATTAAGTAGTCCAGAACTCTCACTCAAGTATCAGCAGAGCAAGGGTAAAGAGTTAAATAGGGTAAAATTTATATTTAATTCAGTGGATCAGTAAAAAAAATCAAAAAATTTTTTTGTAGCACTGAGGAACCTGGACTCTTCGTTTTCTGATACATCTTCAAAAGAGCTATCGGAAGACATGAAACAGGCACCCAGAACTCTAAGTCAGGTATCAGCAGAGCATGGCTAAAGATTTAAGTAGGGTGAAATTAATATTTAATTCAGTGGATCAGTAAAAAAAAGAAAAAGAAAAATTAAGTAGCCCTGAGGAACCAGAACACTTCGTTTCCTTTATCATCTTTAAAAGAGCTATGAGAGAGCTATTAAAGAGACATGAGACAGGAACCCAGAACTCCAACTCAGGTATCAGGTAAAAGTAAGATTATGAAAAATCGAGATTTAATTCAGTGTTTCAATAAGCAGTCCCAAAAAATATTGAGTAGCACTGAGAAGCGGAAACTCCTCGACTTTTGATGCATCTATAATAGCTTAATGAGAATACATGATTAAGTAGTCCAGAACTCTCACTCAAGTATCAGCAGAGCATGGGTAAAAATTTAAGTGAGTTGAAAATGACATTTAATTCAGTGTATCAGTATAAAATATCAAAAAGGAAAATTAAGTAGCACTGAGGAACCGGAACTCTTCGTTTCCTGAAGCACCTTTAAAAGTGCTATCGGAGGACATGAGACAGGAACCCAGAACTCCGACTCAGATTTAATAGTCCAGAGCTCTCACTTAAGTATCAGCAGAACATGGGTAAAGATTTGAGTAAGTTGAAAATGACATTTAATTCAGTGTTTCAGTAAGCAGGCCCAAAAAAATATTGAGTAGCACATGGAAGCAGGAACTCCTTGATTTTTGACGCATCTATAATAGATTAATGAGAAAACATGATTAAATAGTCCAGAGCTCTCATTCAAGTATCAGCAGAGCATGGGTAAAGATTTAAGTGAGTTGAAATTGATATAAAATTCAGTGTACCAGTATAAAATATCAAAAAGAAAAATCAAGTAGCACTGAGGAACAGAACTCTTCGTTTCCTGATGCACCTTTAAAAGAGCTATCGGAAAACATGAAACAGGAATCCAGAACTCACTCAGGTATCAGCAGAGCATGGTTAAAAAGTAAGATTAGGAGAAATCAAGATTTATTTCAGTGTTTCAGTAAGCAGGCCTAAAAAAATATTGAGTAGCATTGAGGAGCCGGAACTCCTTGAATTTTGATGCATCAATAATAAAAAAATCTGAAAATATGATTTAATAGTCCAGAGCTTTCACTAAAGTATCAGCAGAGCATGGGTAAAGATTTGAGTAAGTTGAAAATGACACATAATTCAGAGTATCAGTAAAAAAAAAAAAAAAAAAAATTGAGTAGCACTGAGGAACAGGAACTCTTCGTTTCTTGATGCACCTTTAAAAGAACTATCGGAAAACATAAGATAATAATCCAGAACTCTGACTCATGTATTAGCAGAGCACGGTTAAAAAGTAAGATTAGAAGAAATCAAGATTTAATTCAGTGTTTCAGTAAGCAGGCCCAAAAAAAACTTGAGTAGCACATGGAAGCAGGAACTCCTTGATTTTTGATGCATCTATAATAGGCCAGTGAGAAAACATGATTAAATAGTCCAGAGCTCTCACTCAAGTATCAGCAGAGCATGGGTAAAGATTTAAGTGAGTTGAAAATTACATTTAATTCAGTGTATCAGTAAAAAATATAAAAAAAAAAAATGGTAGCACCCAGGAACGGGAACTCTTCGTTTCCTGATGCACCTTTAAAAGAGCTATTGGAAAACATGAATCAGAAATACAGAACTCCGACTCAGGTATCAGCAGGGCATGGTTAAAAAGTAAGTTTAGAAGAAATCAAGATTTATTTCAGTGTTTCAGTAAGCAGGCCCAAAAAAATATTAAGTAGCACTGAGGAGCCAGAACTCCTCAAATTTTGATGCATCAATAACAGAAAAATCATAAAACATGATTAAATAGTCCAAAGCTCTCACTCAAGTATCAGCAGAGCATGGGTAAAAATGTAAGTGAGTTGAAAATTACATTTAATTCAGTGTTCCAGTAAGTAGTTAGTTAAAATATTTTGTAGTAAATAAAACACAAGCAACATTAGGTTTCAAAATCCGTATTTTATATAATAATATGATCGTAGATTATATGAAAGAACGAATAAGTTGCTTAGATGAAATTTAGAATTAATTATTTTTGAAAAATTGTGTATAATATATGATGAGGTGAGGAGTTATTGAAGTCTTTGAGAATTAATCGCTTCTCGTTTTTTGTAAAGGCCGTCGTATTTGTGTCAATACTCGCCCGTTAACCCGTAGGTTATGTAATGTTTTAATTTGGAACTGTAATTTATGACAGCAGTTACAATGTAAGTCCTTTTATTAACCTTAATGGTTTTTTCTAGGGATTCTAGCCTAATAGGTATTACGGGCGGATTCCGCAACTCCACGTCAAAGCGCGTATTTTGCGTACGGGTGGGAAAAATCGGTCATTCAATCCACCCCAGCTCCTCAAAGAATGCCAGCAACACCTTTCAATTCTAGCCTATGAACAATCATGTTCGTTTTACTAGGATATCCAGGATCGCTAATCACAGATGTATCAATCATCACGTGCGGTCCATAATTATTTAACCATGATAATTCGTTATCGCATTCAAAACAAGACCTTTCTCCTGCCATAGCGTCATCAATTGCTTCCTGTATCAGATTGACACCATGGCATATAATGGTATCAATGTTAACGCTTTAAAATGGGTATTCCTTTTTATTGGAATATCCGCAGAAACAATCACCTTGACACGAAAAGCTGGGTTCTTTTAAAAATAGGTACTGTGCTAAATGTGCCACATTGCACTCTGCATTTAAACGTTTTAACTTCTTTGTATACGTTATGATAACGTTTTTAAAAATGTTTCTGCTTGTTAGTATGTCAGCCCGTTGAAAATAATGTTTTTTTTAAATCTTTTTTTGTTTTATGACACTGCGCTAGTTTTAATATGGGACAATCGGATGATATTAATTCCATGAAATACGTTTTGTTAAACATTAGACCACAGAGGATACCCTGAAAAATTTAATCGAATGCACATGTTGAAGTGACGTTTATATCATGGTCTAAATCGCACAGACCCCGAGATGTTACCGTTTAGTAGAATTGGAGTATGGGCAGTCTTTAAATGTTTGATAAAATCCCATTCGGGACAAGCATCGAGACACGTGGGATATCGTCGCTTCTTATTTACTGGTTCCTGAACTTCTCATTTGGAGTTTTTATTCAAGCCTCCCCATTCTTCTTTAATATTCCAGTCATTTTCACCAAACGAGAGTTCATTATTCTTAATTTCATTGGAGTCTTCAACCCCCTCTGTGCTGAGCTTCTTATTGTTTTAAAGTGATACGTCTTCAGAAGTTGAGAGAGTGTTTTTTTTCAAACTCAAACTCAAACTCAAAGCATTTATTTCAATTAAACCATTTACAGGCACTTTTGAATTGTTAAGGAGTCAGTCAGTCAGAAATATGAAGCTAGTTGCCCATTCCAAAGCGTAGGTTAATATGGAGAAGAACGGGCAAGAAACTCCACGGACACTCTTTTAAAAAAAATTATAATCTTACAAAATATTGTTTACATCATTCATGTTGAAATTATACATGTGAGAACAATGTAGAAAGACGTGTACGTAAAAAGCGTCCGTAATAAAAAAACAAAAATAAAACAATTCAAAAATTAAAATAAGCCGTGGCAGATAAGAGATGACCAGTCCCTACTGATGGCGCCCGTTCACGAACATGACGCATGGATCAGCACCGTTTAGCTCAACCATTTTGAAGGGAACTCAACGATCCAACACACACGCCACCACCAGCGAGACATTTGAGTGAGCATGACATACTCTTAGCCGCCAGGGCATATCAAGTCAATGAAAGACGTACCCAGTAAATGGTAGCTTTATAGAAGGTACATGGTCACAGTGCTCACACATGTGCTATGCATTTATACAATAAAAAAAAGAGATTGAAGTTATACAATTCAAAGATAGTTTTTGCAATCTTTAGCAATTCCAACAATATTTTTGAATGCTAATCAATTAGTTTATGCGCCCTTGTGGAGCTGGACCAGCGTTAAGCCAAGCATTTTTGTCAGCGATATAATCCCCAAGCTTATAATATGCCTTTTTTTTTTTTTTTTTTTTTTTTGGGTGGGAAATCATCAAATGACGTCTCCCGCTCTGGGTGGAGCGGGAGGGCGTGTCAGACTCTTACTGACTAAAACCCACCCGTGTTCCTTCTGTTGCCTGTGCAATGCCAGGGGGCCACGGTATCCCTTTCGGACTTTCCCGCAACCCCGGCAGGCAATGGTCTCATCGGACCCCTTCACTTGCTGACATCTCTTTGAGGCGCGCGTGGAACACTACGCGCCGTCGACCCGGGCCTGGTCCTTACCGGACGGCGAGCTACCCATTGCTCACCGTCCGCAAGCCCGCGCCTACGGTGGCCGGGAATCAGCAATCGATTCCCGACGCCCAGGGCGTCTCCTCCTGCGGCGGCTAGGGGCGTGAGGGCGCGAAATTTGCCTCTCCCTCACGCGCTCCGCCTCCTCCTTCGCGAGCATTACTGCTTCGCAGAAGGAGGTGACGGCCTCCCATGCTCTCTCGCTCCGTACCATGGCCTGGACCAGGGCCGGACGCGAGAGATCCCCGCCACCGATCGCCTCCACGAGGACACGGCGGTGCTCTGCCCAAGCCGGGCATACCTCCACCGTATGCTCCACCGTGTCCTCCGGGCGATCCACGCAGTGATGACACCCGGGCGTTTCCTCCCGCCTTATCCGAAACAGGTACCTCCCGAAACAGCCGTGTCCGGTGAGGACCTGCGTCAGGCGGAAGGTGAGGACGCCGTGGCGCCTCTCCAAAGCTTATAATATGCCTGGCAGCATAGTGTGCGTTTTATACAAGATTTAAATTTCGTTTCATTTAGTTGTAGCATATGGGAAGGTATTTTATTGTAACATTTTAAACAGTACCCCATGAAAGATGAGTCTACTTTAGCCAGTCTGAAACCCGGTTGAACTAATTGGTCCCTATTTCTAGTACTATAATTGTGTCTTTCACCTCTTTTACTGAAAAGATTAAGATTTTTCCTGACGTACATGATGTTTTCATAAATATATTGACAAGGTACCGTCATGATGTTAATATTTTTAAACAGTTCCCTTAGAGAATCGCGCCTACGGAGGCAATATATTGCTCTAATGGCTCTTTTCTGCAGAATAAAAATAGAGTCGATATCTGCAGCCCGTCCCCATAGTAAAATACCGTAGGACATGATACTATGAAAGTAACTGAAATAGACTAGCCTTGCAGTATCTATATCAGTAAATTGACGGACTTTTCTTACAGCATATGCTGCTGAACTTAGCCGTCCTGCGAGAGATGTTAAATGAGGACCCCATTGCAGCCTTGAATCGAGCGTGATCCCCAGGAAAACAGTTTTATCTACAAATTCTAGCTTCTCCTTATTCAATACTATATCACAATCACTACTTTTAACATTCGGTAAAGCAAATCTTATGCATTTAGTTTTTTTCCCATTTAATACTAAATTATTAGCAGTAAACCAATTTTGGACCTGCAGTAGGGCGTTATTTACATCGCGCGCGTTTGAAGATACTAGCTCCATGTCACCCCAATTAAAAAAAAATAATACTGATACTCTGAATTAAATGTCATTTTCAACTCACTTAAATCTTTACCCATGCTGTGCTGATACTTCAATGAGAGCTCTGGACTACTTCATCATGTTTTCTCATTGGCCTATTATTGAAGCATCAAAATTCGAGGAGTTCCGGCTCCTCAGTGCTACTGAATATTTTTTTGGGCCTGCTTACTGAAACACTGAATTAAATCTTGATTTCTTCTTATCTTACTTTTCAACCATGCTCTGCTGATACTTGAGTGAGAGTTCCAGACTAAACAATCATGTTTTCGCATTTTCCTGTTATTGTTGCATCAGGTAACAAGGAGTTCTGGCTTCTCAGTGCTACTAAATTTATTTGTTTTTTTTTTCAGATACTCTGAATTAAATGTAATTTTCAACTCACTTAAATCTTTACCCATGCTCTGCTGGTATTTAAGTGAGAGTTTTGGACTATTCAATAATGTTTTCTAATTGATCCATTATAGATGCATCAAAAATCGAGGATTTCTCACTCCTCTGTTCTACTCAATATTTTTTTGGGCCTGCTTACTGAAAAACTGAATTAAAGCTTGATTTTTTCTAATCTTACTTTTCAACCATGCTCTGCTGTTACCTGAGTCGGAGTTCTGGGTTCCTGTCTCATGTCTTCCGATAGCACCTTTAAAAGGTGATTCAGGAAACGAAGAGTTCTGGTTCCTCAGTGCTACTTAATTTTTCTTTTTGACATTTTTATACTGATACACTGAATTTAATATCAATTTCAACTCACTTAAATCTTTACCCATGCTCTGCTGATACTTGAGTGAGAGTTTCGGATTAAATAATCATGTTTTCGCATTGTCCTGTTATTGTTGCATTGGGAAACAAGGAGTTCTGGCTTCTCAGTGCTACTTAATTTATTTGAAATATTTTTTACGGATACTCTGAATTAAATGTCATTTTCAACTCACTTAAATCTTTACCCATGCTCTGCTGATACTTGAGTGAGAGTTTTGGACTATTCGATCATGTTTTCTAATTGATACATTATACACTCGAGAGCAATGAATCCGGGTCACTTAAAGAATGTTAAAAATCTCGGAAACTAAAAATGATAGGTTAATGCAATAAATTGTATTTAATAGACAATGTAATACTCCTTAAATGAAAGTAAAAAAAATATGAGTCACCATACATTTTATTAACACAAAATTACATAAAGAAAAAAACTGCTGATCTCTCCTTAAAACAAAAATAGGAAACATGAAATTTTTGAACTTTATTACGATTTTCTTGAATTTTAATACTTCGTATTGCCTCCTCGTGCTTCCATTACTGCGTTTACGCGGTTTGGCATGCTGTACACCAAGTTCCTTATACGATTTTGGGGAATATTCTCCCATTCCTCTGTGAGAGCAATTTTGAGCTCACGAAGCGTGATTGGGGGAGGGTTTCGTTGTTTTACGCATCTGCCTAGCTCGTCCCAAGCATGCTCGATCGGGTTGATATCCGGGCTGCGCGCTGGCCACTCCATACGAGTAATGTTCATCTCTTGAAGGTAGTCATTCACAATCCTACCTGTATGAGGTCGGGCATTGTCATGCATAAATATAGCATCCTCACCTAAATTGACCATAAATGGACCAACGTGATCATTGAGGATTTCTTCCACATATCTTTCGCTAGTTAAAGAGCCGTTTTCTATGATCACCAGCTCTGTGCGACTTTCAGAAGAAATTCCGGCCCACACAAGTACAGACCCACCACCGTAGGCTACTTTTTCTTCGATGCATGCTTGCTTGAATCTTTCCCCTGGTCTTCGATACACTCTGTGTCTTCCATCGTGCTTGTAGAGCATACATTTTGATTCGTCGGAGAACATAACTTTTGACCAATCTTCAATACTCCAATTTACGTGGCTCTGGGCATATCTTAGTCTTGAAATACGATGCCCACGCTCCAGTTTAGAGCCGTTTGCAGGTCTAAGGGGTTTTAAGTTAGATTCAGCAAGCCGACGTCTTACTGTCCATGCACTTGGGTTACTTTCTCCGAGGCGTCGAAACTGATTTGTGAGTTCAGTTCCTGTAAGAAAGCGATTTCGAAGCATGGTGTTCACCAAGTATCGGTCTTCTCGTGCTGTGGTACACCTGGTTCTGCCCGTTCCTGGTCTGCGTAGGTTAGAACCAGTTTCTTCGTAACGTCGGAGAACTCTTTGTACTGTTGACAGCGACACACCGACAGTCCTGGCTGTATCGCGCTGACTCCGGCCGGTTTCCAGCATTGTAAGTATTCTGGTGCATTCTTCAGGCGTAAGCGACATAATTTCAGCTTGAATAATGAATATAGAGCACTATCAACATGGTTTATGTACCCACATAAATGACAGATTACAAACAAAAGCAAAACCAAATGCTGTAATTTCGTAGTTCCATCTTCGAAAGTGGCCCTTTTTCAAATTTGATTTTTTTATGATATAACTTTACAATAACTAAGAAGTTTTAATACCTTTATTTAAGGAGTATTACATTGTCTATTAAATACAATTTATTGCATTAACCTAGCATTTTTAGTTTCCGAGATTTTTAGGATTCTTTAAGTGACCCGGATTCATTGCTCTCGAGTGTAGATGTATCAAAAATCTAAGAGTTCTCGATCCTCAGTGCTACTCAATATTTTTTTTGGGGCTGCTTACTGAAACACTGAATTAAATATTGATTTTTTTCTAATCTTACTTTTCAACTATGCTCTGCTGAAACCTGAGTCGGAGTTCTGGGTTCCTGTTTCATATCTTCCGATAGCTCTTTTAAAGATGCATCAGGAAACGAAGATTTCCGGTTCCTCAGTGCTATTTAATTTTTTTTATGGTCCCACTAATTAAAACACACATTTGAATCTTGATTTCTACTAATCTAACTTTTCAACCATGCTCTGCTGATACCTGAGTGAGCTTCCTAGATTTTAAGGGGTTCCGTAGTCAACAAGGAACCCTTATAGTTTCGCCATGTCCGTCTCTCTGTCTGTCTGTCCGCGGATTAGCTCAAAAACTATTGGTACTAGAAAGTTGTAATTTGGCATGAGTATACAAGTTAATGACGCCGAAAAAGTAGTAAAATAATTTATTGAAATAAACAATTATTTAGGGTACCTCTCCTACTCTACCTACATGTAAAGTGGAGATGATAGTTTTTTTTTCGTCCTTCCCATAGTGTGGGATATCGTTGTATAGGTCTTTTAAAAATATTAGGGGTTTGCGAAGACAGTTTTTTGATTAAGTAAACCGTTCGTGACTTATCAAGCTTTAAAGTACAAATTTTCATTAGAGTCAAGTGTCCCCCCCCTCTACCAACTAAACGATTGTAGTTAGAAATTTAAATGTCACGGCATTAGTACTTATATATAACGAAGTTTAAAGGAAAACTATCACACTTAAGTGGGCTTTACAAGTTTACGAATAATAATTGACCAACTTAAATTTGCGGTTTTATATTATGCTGTCGGATAGTTCTATTATAAGTGCGTTAGGAAACGAGGAGTTCCTGCTCCTCAGTCCTAATCAAATTATTTTTTGATCCTACTAACTTAAACACTGAATGAAATCTCGATTTCTCCTAACCTATCTTTTTCACAAAGTTCTGCTGATACTGTGTTGAGAATTCTGCTTGCTTACTAGTAATAGCCCGAAGAATCTACGAAAATTCACAAATTATGTCATTCACGATTATTTTACCAAAATGCTTGTCTTTTTCTAGTTAACAGGTCATTATTTTAGTTTTTTTTTTTTTTGAATAAGGTCAGCAGAACTCTTTCGGAAAAGTATAAGGAACTATAGAGCTCACCACTGCGCACCTAAATCAGTTTTAAAATTTTAATTTTGGAGAAAATGATCTGTTAGCGGAAGTTAGCAGAGCATATTTTCATTCGACTTTTTTCAGGAAAAAAGCCAGAACTATTTTTTTTAAGTATAAGGAACTCTAGAACTCGCCCGCATGCCAATAGAACTCACATTTTTTTAGGCTCTGCTGGGAAATGATCTGCCAAGTTCACCCACATGAAACCACTTCTGAACCCTGCCTGTTCAATCGGTTGGTGTAAGTCGATGTCTGAGGATATTCTTTCAAGCAGGCAGGAGGCGAATAGTTTATAGAGACATGCTGCTTATGGGGCGATAGTTCCCTATGTCTGCTGGGTCACCTTTTTTATAGAGCAGAATTATTTCTGATTCCGTCTACGAATGTGGTACTACTTCCTCGTTTAGAATCTTATTCCATAGTAACATGATAGGTGCCAGTAGTAGAGTCCTTGCTATTTTGATACATTCGTTTGTTAGCCCGTCCGGTCCCGGGCTTTTTTCTACCTTCAGCTTCATTATTTGTTTCAGGATGTCTGGTCCCGTAAACTCTTGAACATACAAGACTTCCCTGCGTTCATTACTGACTCTTACTTGTTGTAACGAGTCCGGGTGGCTGAACAGTTTACCATAATAGTCCGTAGCTACATTTATGATCTCTGTACGGGATTTGCATTTGGTAGAGCCAGGCTGGAGTGAAGGAATCCATTTCTTTGATCTATTTAGTTCTTTGTAAGCTTTTTTGGAAAATCTAGATTTTTCCAGGTGTTTTTGTATAGTGTTCATTCTATAGGTGTCGTAGCATCTTCTTATTTCCTTGTTCGTTAGTTTAATAAAGGTTTTGTCAGTTTTTCTTTGTCAGACTTGTCTAGTTTAGGCTTATTTTGTATTGAATTTCTTTCTTTCATTAGTTTTATTGCTTCGTCTGACAAGATTGTGCGTTTTCCTTTTGATTTTGAGCTTTTTAAACTTGCTACTATTGAGTAAGTAATTTTTTGACTATATTCATCAACTTTGTGACTTGCAGCTGATGTTACGAGGTCTGTTATATAGTTACTTAATTTTTCAAGGTATGTTTCTTGCTCTTCCGATGTTTTCATCGATGCTGGTACGTTAGAAAAGTTGCGTCTACTTTTTGGTGTTGATTTCAGGTTGACGGTGGTTCTCAGTAATCTGTGATCTGATCCGAAGCTGAATTGGGAGAGTACTTCATACTTAGAAAATAAGTTGGGTTTTGTAGACATAATAAAATCAATCTCGTTTCTAGTATTTCTGTCAGGAGAAATCCATGTCCATCTGTTGGTATCTTTTATCTTGAACATAGTGTTAATTATTTTCAGGTTGTATTTCAGTCTAAATAGTTTGAATAAATGACATTTGAATTTGAAAAACTTAAATGAAATACTGGAGTAGATAAATATTCAGCAGTATTATAGTGGAAGTGCTCACAAAATCAGAATATAATGTTATCATGAGAATGCATTTCGCTATGTCTCCATTTACATAATCTGACATTCGAGAAGTGAACGCGCAATCTAGACGTTCCTAGGAAGGCTTCTTAGCATAAGTGGTGGTTTATATCGAGCATCGGGTTTGCGCTATAAATTTCAGTTTGTTTTTGGCTAAATGGGTTTTTCAGAAACAAAATGTTAATTGCTGTCTGAAATACCTACATACGAGATCAAAAGTGTTTCTAGGGTGTTTTTGTCTCAAGACAGGAAAGACATTGCGCCCGGGCCGTCAAGCCCTGCTGGCGCACAATGTGCGACAGTGACTTCATGCGGCTTCCATCTCTATTTGTACTTATAATTAAAGTCTAATATCCTCTGTGGCATTTTAAGTCTATGGTCTGATAAATATTCTTGTCAAATAAATCAAAGGAAGCAAAAATTTAAACTAGGAAAAAATAAAAAATAAAGTGGAAACTGACGTTTGACACAGAGTGGAGTGCGCGCGTGGTTAACATTTCAGCCAGTCATTTGTTTTTAATAATTTGTTATAAATACAATTCTCAAAACACGAGCTCGGTTTTTAGCATAATAATATGGTATGTTTATTCACGAAACCAAAACAGTTTACATTATGAGCCTAGAGCCCATAGAAACAACAGCAGAGCGTTTTTTGTAAACAAGGTCAGAATGACGTCACGCTGTCGGAATGCGAGCTGGGCTATCGGCGCTCAGGGCCATAAAGGAGGACGAAGTACATTTTCAACTATAAAAAAATATCCAGTTAATAATTACGAAATTTAGTCTTCCAGACAATTTAACAACTTCTTAGAGAAATTGCATTTTTTGCAAATTGTGGGTAATTAACCTAAGTTAATGTCAATGAAATGGTAAAAAAGGCAAAAATGATTATTGTATAGTGGCATGCTTGAATTTCACGTTTTTTCTAACAAGTCAAAAGTTGTTGTGGGGGTATGCACGGCATCCAGACTCGGCAGAGCTCTTCTTTGGAGCATATCTCACGTGTGCTCAATTGGGTTGAGGTCTGGCAACTGAGCAGGCCGGGGCAGAACATTGATGCGAGCATCGGCAAGAGTGCGTGTTATGTCTCTAGCCGTGTGTGGACGTGCATTGTCGTGCATTAGGTGGTCGAAACGAATCACCCAATCGGCTTCGCAAAGGGATGATCACATCTGAAACAATCCTGTCCGCATAATTCTGAGCATTGAGGTTGCCCCTAATCCAAATGAGATCGTATCTTCCACCGATCCAAATACCTGCCCAAACCATTTTTGTTCCCCCTCCATATGAATGAACTTCCTGACAAAATTTCAAACGTTCTTGTCGTCCAGAGGCCCTCCAAACTCGAGTAAGTCTTGTATCCGGCCTCATACCAAAATGAGATTCATCGGAAACGCCAGTCTTCTTCCTCGCAATTTCTGTGTTTGGGAGCCCATTGTAAACGGGCCCTACGATAGGTGGAACTCTCAGCGGCCTTCGAGAACGCAGACCCGCTTCACGCAAACGATTTCGGATGGTTTGGTTGTTTGCTTATCAGCAAGCCTGAAGAACTGTGGAGCCTCGTAGCCAACATCATGGCGGTCATGGTACGATTCCGTCGAGCAGTATTTTGGATGTACAGGTCCTGTCTGCGAGTGGTGATACGAGATCGTCCTCCATGTCGCTCGGCCACGCTGCCCGCGATACGATAGCGTGTGCAATTTCTGCATTGGAACTGAAAAAAATTGTATCTATATGGAGCGATTTTAATCTTACTTGAGCGTGGGAAAGAAATGGAGTTAGACGTCCTGTATAGCTCCACTTCTTTCTCGCGCTGAAGTAACATTAAAATAATACTGCTTAAAGAGGTGGTGGTTGGCGCCCAGAGGCGGCTTATGACGCTCTGTGTAGTGCCAAGAGCGACAGCCACAGTACGTTACCTGGAACCTGCCTGCAACATTCCGACGGCTCTCATCATCTCTCCTCGTGTCAAATGATGTCGTCGCTCCATATCGATACAATTTTTTCTGTTCCAATGCAGAAATTGTAATGGTTTTGTAAAAACGCTTTAAGTACACACTTTTATAGGAATCTTGATTGACATTTGAATTTCTATTTTTAATCATAAAACCGTAGGGTATTTTATTGAAATATGGGTGATTTTATGCTACTAGAAAAAAATACTTTGTAATACATTTGATTATATCCAAGATAAGAGTGCTTGGAAACATGCTGATCCTGCTCCATAGGATAATCTAGAATCTAGACAAAATTTAAGTAATCACAGAATGTAAAATCAATGTATTATAAATATACTTACATTTAAAAAAAAACATTGATTTTACATTCTACATCCTCCAACACTGACTTATAAATTGTAATTTTTTGGAACATTGTCTACTTTTACAATGTTTGTGAGCACCATGTATCTATCACATACTCGTAATCAACAAATACGAAAAACGCCTATTTTTAAAATTTAAGATGAGATATATTAGATATTCTTCGTTTAGTATTTTCATTTATTTGCTAAATCATGTACGATGGTACGGAACCCTTCATGTGCGAGTTCGACTCGCACTTGATCGGTTTTAATTAAGTGGGTTTTTAACCGACTTCCAAAATGAAGGAGTTCTATTTTCGACTTTGTGTTTTTTTAATGTAGGTATGTTCATCGATATCTTCGTCAATTGTGGAATTTTGAAAATTAATTTCCTTTCACATGGTAGAGGAAGCTTGCGCGATGGTACCATATACATTTTATATAACTTTGCTTGGGTAGGTTTTGTTTGAGTTACGCTTCGTGAAGACTAGCGCGACGCGACACCAGCTATTGTTATACCGTGAAGTTTTCTTAGAAATTGTATTGTTCGAGTCGCGTAGCGACGTCAGGTCGCGCTGGTCAGCACGAGCCTTTAGCTTCAATACTACGTAGTTTTCCCACTTAGTCTATACGGATGATGTTATAATTAGGTAGTCACACACTGAAGATAATGTAAAATATATTATTATCTTCGATATATCGCTCACCGTACAATTTTATGGACCACCACACACAATGAAGCTAATATATTATTATTATATTTTACCCTAACGGATTTTTAAAGGAGGAATTTTATGCGTTATAATATAATACAATATAATAGCGTAAATAATACAATATACATGCTGTTAACTAATAGAGGGCGTTCCCGTTAACTCGCAATAGTATAGCATCCATACTTCCATACATACTAAATAATATATTACTTACATCGAAAAAAGAGTTTTTTTTAAATTATAATATTCACAAACAAAAAAAAAAACAATTGATTCGTAAAACAAACACTGTATACGCGCACTTGTCTTTCAATAACGTGGAAAGACAAGTGCGACAAGTGCGCGTGTACTTACAGAGTGTTTCTTTTACGTATCAATTTAATATTTTTATATTATCTTCAATGTGTGTGATGAGCTTTATTTACATAGCAGGTAGTAGTAAAAATATTTTCTTTTTAGAAAAAAATAAAGACAACTGACTTAAAAAAAAAACCCAAAAAAGCGAAAAATAACTTTAATTTCGGAAGTCGGTGGCAGTAAACCAAAATTCAAAACCAAAGACACCGGCTTAAGTTATTTTTCACTTTTTAATGTGTGTGTTGCCTTCTCCGACCAATCCCCCGTATGCGCATCTATGTCATCACATCAACGCTTTCTTAGCCTGCCTCAGTGACGACGCCCGTGTTCTGGCACCCACTGCTTAACGAGTCTGGCCCAATGGTCTCGATGCATCCTACATACACATTGGACCGCCCAAGCTCACTTCAGCCTAGCAGTCTTGTTGCCCACATCTGCCAATCCTGCTTCGGAACCTATTTTGAAAGAAAGAAAGAAGGAAATAAAGATAGAAAGAAAGAAAGATAGAAATAAATAAAGAAAGAAAGAAAGATAGAAATAAAGAAAGACAGATAGAAACAACATCACCGTATCGCGACCCGTCCACTTGCTAGTTTTTCATCCATGTGCGTCCACCCACATGTATGAAAAACTGACAAGCTAAACTAAACTAACTGCAAACGGTGGACGGCTCGCTTAAGTATTTGCAATATTGACTACGAAAAAATAATTCGGTACTTATGTAGCCTACATAAGTAACCTATTTATTTATTTATTTCTTTATAAAGGTACACCAACAGCTTCTGTATACAAAATATAAAATAACAGTAGTTAACGGTTATGTGCTTATACAGTTGCCAATAACAGGTGAACCAACATTCTCAAATACAGTGATAACCTAAGGTAAAAACGAAAAGAATAGGTTTTTTTTAACCTATCATCTGTTACCTGTAATTCTGTATAGGATAGCAGAACATGCAGAAACTATCAGTGTCAGATTCAGAGTATCTACGTTCTGCTATCGATTGAGTAGTTAAGTTTTTTTAATTGTAATGTTAATTTTATTTAGAGATAAGTAGGTATATAAGACTGTAAACTTTTTTTACCAGTGCCTGGTAATAAGAGATAAATAAATATTTATGATTATGATTACCTATAGCTACAGTAGAAAGGAACATTTTAAACCCGTACAGTCCCTTACAAACGTTATTAATCACGAAGCTTTCAGTCTAGCTATCAACGTTGCGCTAATCGCAGTCGACTCTCGAAGCATAGTGCACACTTAAACTGTTGTTATCCCAGAGGAAACGAGTATCGGGAGAAATCTTTAAACCAATTGTTCAGTAAGAACTGTAGCCTCGAAGCTCTTAAGCGTAAGCCGGCACTGTTACACCGGCTCAGGTGCAACTGGGTTGGAATCTTTTATAGGTACGTGATACGTTTTGGGAATACCGTTTGTGATTCGAATGATAGAAATGTCAAACTCTATGTAGGTAAGTATACAGGGTAGCAGGGACATTAATGCGCAACCTGTTACCCTGGATCCAGTTCATGATTCTGGATCTGGATCAGAAGAAAAAAAAATGTTTCATAGGTAAATTTTGACCGCATAGGTATTTTTTTTGGTAACGGACGAAAAATTTCTAGGTCGAATTACTATGATTGCTTGCCGACATTTAGATAGGTTCCTTACTGTTGTAAATAAACAACTGCCAGCAATTTGTAAGAGGGTTCAAACTTCTTAGTTTGCAGTTTTGTGCCGATAACCATGTCATTACTATTGCGCAATGAGTTCAGTAGCTATATACATTTATTTCCGCCTGATCTCTCTCCGGTCGTGTCGGATTGCCGTCCCATCGGTCTATGAGAGTGAGGGAAGAGAGAGTGCACCTGTGTCTGCGCACACACTTGTGCACTATAATATCTCCCGCGCCGAAGGCTAGTCTCCGTTGAGATTGGCCGCCGTGGCCGAAATACGGTCTGGAGGACTATACATTTATTTACCATAATACTTCTTCGTTTATTTTTAAATAACACTGCATTTTGAGGCTCGCCCCTATTACATGGGACTTAAAAATAACTGGCAAAATGTGGGTACCTATAATAGACATATAGGTACACCTCTGCCCGACCCTTCGGGGATTACCGGGTTACATGTTATGTTATGAACTATTGTAGTTCGGTAATTGGTAATGCGGTGGAACAGTTAATTTTACTACAACTGCATGCCGCTACCACGTTGTAGGTATTTTTATGAGGTCATTGGCATACTGCTATGCGGTTAGAAACCGCCGAGCCCAACAATACCGACGATTTCCGTGAATAAAAATGTTTTACTTATCACGAAATATGTAGGCATTAATTATATTTATGCCGCCTGTGCATAGAGCGCGGGGGAACTGTAGTAGATTATGATACTAGGGGTTAAAATGACCCATTCTAACGAGGTAGTTTTACCACTTCGCTTTTATTGCTTTGCTTGAACGTCTTGATGGCCCAGTGGTTAAGATCACCATGCACGAGGTTGTGGGTTCAAATCCGGGCAAGTACCAATGTGACTTTTTCCATTCATATGTACTTTCTGAGTTTATCTTGGACATTATTGTCATCGGTGAAGGAAAACATCGGGAGGAAACCTGGACTTTATAGTTATATAAGTCTGAAATCACCAACCCGTCATGAGCAAGCGTGGTGATCAGTGCTCGTGCCTTCTGTGTATGAGAAGAGGCCTATGACCTGCAGTGGGACAGTAAAAGGCTGGTATTAGTTATTAGTTTTACTTGGAGTAAATAGAAATCAAGTTATAATGGGTTTTAAGCACCGTGTGTTACACTCTACTTTTCTCTAAGATTGCGAGAAAATAAAATAATCCAATAAAATATTAAATAGTTTATTTGATTTTAAAAAACAAAAATTATTGATTTAGTAATTTTTTGTGTTAATTATTTTTAGTTAGGTTTTTTTTTTTTTTTTAATAAATTTGTACGTGAATTTGTTTTTTTTTTAAAGTAAATGTACAATTTGTACAATTCTGGATATTTAACGAAATGTTTTTTCCAGGCAACTTAATTTCAGTCCTCTGTGAAGATGAATGTTGAGTTGTCTGTGGGATAAACGTGGGAGATACACGTATTTCCAGATCTGAGGGTCCCTCGTTCGAATGGTCTGAATAGAGAATCAGCTGAGTTGATTCATCCCTCGATGTCAACGATCGTGGGCTAGTTGGGAGAATATTGATGCGTTATGTGATACGCTGGGTGATATATATATTTTTAAATGGAGTTCTCTATATAGCCTGTCGCCACTTGATTGAATTTTAGCGTTGTTATATTTGCACCAGAATCCGCCAAGAGAGTAGCAGATGTTCTTCGGAAACAATTGCCAGTGTACTGTTCCGGATTAGGTAAACTTAGATAGGTGGCGATCTCATTTGGCATGTTGCTAAATTTATTTTTCCTAGAACTAGCCTGGTGCATTTTCCGTTTTGATAGTTGAAAAAAAAACTCGGCGTGCCCACTCCACTCAGCCGTAAATCTTGGTAGGCTTTGACAATTTTTAGAAATTCTCCACTTACAACGAACTTCCTCTCCATATTTGTCTTTGTATTGGGCAGATTTATGGCTCGAAGATGGCTATTAGTTTCGACATCTTCCATTGTTATGTTAGCCAGTTCTGTCCCTCTGCATGCACCGCTGATCCCAAAAATTAAAGCAACCTGAAAAACAAAAAATAAGTGTGTTACAACTGTATTTTGGTTGGTAGGTACCTACCAATATAGATTGATGAAAATAACAGAAAAATTAAACCTATTAAACTTTTGTTGCTAAATATTTTTTATTTTGTGCCTTATTTACGAAATTCTCGAAATCTTTCCTTGTGAAAACTTTGGATGTCTTGGCCCTGTAGCCGGTGGATAATTTCTTGAGAAAAGCCATCAAATTTACATATTTCTATAATTATATTGACATTACCTAATGTCAATATAATTATAGATTACCTATGTCTTGTCTGTTTAGTTGCTCGTAACATTGAATACTTATGTGCTCCAAAGGGTTCTACTTTGATATTTTGTGGAAAATTCATCAAAATACATAAGAAAAACTCTTTTTATGTCCTCCACTTCATAAACTTTTCGTAAGTATTTAAATGCTTTGTGACCTTGACGACAACAGATTGAAAATTATTTATTTTCCTTTCTCTTCCATTTGCAAATTAGGGCCTTCATTCTTACGAGATTATGACATTTTCACTGTTGTAAAATATATTACGGCCACCACCACAGACTACTTAGGCCACCACCAACTCAATTTGTAATTAGAGAAACATATTTCCCGCCAATGCCTTTTTTTATTTCTTCTGTAGCCGGAACGCAATGCACGCATTCTACCATTCTACCGAAGAGATCGCCGCTTTTAGTTCCATTTTCAAAAATAAAATGTTCTTCTTTATTTGTAAAACAGTAATAAGTTGAGTCCTCATGATTATTGTACAAGAATAAAAACTTTTTCATCCCACCATCTCGGAAAGAGTATTTTTAATCTTCAGTATCTGAGTGGAAAAGCCGTTTTTATTCTCTAGAGGATAAAGTAAATTGAATTTAGAACATCGTGTGCACTAAGTTTGTGAATTAAAAAAAACATTAAACCTATTTACTGCTACCTCTATGGTGCCGAATATATCATACAACTTTTTTTTAATTTGTTAAAAACTCAGACTCGGAACCTTCTTGGTGTTCTTTTTTTGCATTTAGTCATTTCCTCGCTGAGGTGGAATGAAAAGTTACGTGTTGCACTCGAGTGCAAAGATTTTTCACCTCGTGCTCTTTTGATTCCCTCGCTAACGCTCAGGATTCTAATTTTGAATCACTCGCTGCGCTCGTGATTCAATTTTAGAATCCTTCGCTTGCTCGGTCATCAAAATTGAACACGCGGTTAAAAAGCAACTTTGCACTCTTGTATAACAAATAACTATTTCGTTTTTGTAGGCTCGTTGGTAACAAATAAACACCAAAAAAATAACAATGCTATTTTATCATCGCTCTGATACGCTACAATGACGGACTTTTTGAGCAAGAGGAGTGAAAAAATATCTGAATTTGGAGCAGAGAAACTCATTACTCAAATCGGCTAAGAAAATTTTTGATATTATTGTAGCTTACTCTTTTGTTCAATACTTTATGTAATTGTTCAATTAGTGCACTTTCTTAAATTGCGGTTTCTAGTTTATGTGAAGAGAATGCATAATTTTACTATAAGTGCCTAAAAGTCTTCATGCTTGTCATACTACACTATGCCAAGACAGGTTGCCAGGAGTTTAATTCCAATCTTTTCGTTCAATCAACTTTAACGAGATAGTAAAACTTGATTGCAAAACTGTAGATATTTTATGATTTATTTTGTATTTGAATTAAGGATTCCGCAATTATTTCTAATATAAGATTGGATCCAATCCTGATCTTTGGCTTTTGCACCATTTTGAGTGGAAACACTGAGCACGAGTATTTCCTTCAGAAGAAAGGGTAACATCAATATTAAACCCAAATCATCGTCCCAACTTGCACATACGACCTACCTACGACCGACCTAGCTTAAGATAGATACCAAGCCTATTGGTACAAACACAAATTGAATTAATTACCTACCGAGCCAAAATGGCCCCAAAATGTAGCTTCAACCGGAGTGCCTCCGAAACTTTCTTTTTAATTAGAGACCTAAATATAGTCGTCAGTGACGACCTAGACATAGTCAGTCACCTGACTGAGCACTAATGTGACTTTTGGACCTGCGCACTGCGAATATTCAATAGGCACCAACCTACCTAAAAAATTTGTATTGAATTTAGTACAATAATACAATTGAACGGAAAAAAAATTTTTTAGGTAGGTAATATCAATTGATTCTGAGCACTCGAATCCATCCTTGTTTTTGCTGATGAATAGATTACGAAAATGTTAGAATGTTTGTGGATCTGTGAAAAGACAGAGTGGTAGGAATAATTTAATATAGTATTAATGGGCAATTTGGTGTAAGCACCTACTACGTATCAATCTGCCTAGCTTTCCAAACTATATTGGGGTCGGCTTCCAGTCTAACCGGATGGAGCTGTTCACCGATATTATTTTTACATGGAGCGACTGCCTATCTGACCTCCACAACCCAGTAACTGGGTAATACGATACCCCTTGGTAAGACTGGTTGTCAGACTTTCGGGCTTCTGACGACCCGTAACCACTGACGACTGGCAAGCGTAGCAGCAACCTGAAGGATTGACCCGTGCGGCTGTTTATAATAAATAAATAAATCTTATGACTACGAGAGGGCTTTAGTATCTACCTGGTAATATTTTTTTCCTGTAATTCTGACGTTTTATTCTTTTCGAATAAAAATTATAACGTAGATAAGTAGGTACTTATGTAGGCTATTATTGGTTACCGATTGGTTGGAAAGATAGGTAAGTAGTAAATGATTTTCTCGGAAATTATAATGGAAAAGGTTTTCGTAAAATTGTACTTACATAACTATGTTACTGTACATCTGTTTTGTTAAAAAAACGACTTGAATTTCATTTTCACTGAGTATTATGCTTTTAAATACCTCTTTACATTCAAGCTAAGGGTAGGTAATTAAAATACAGTGAATTACTGGGCTCTAAAATCATGAGTAATGTAACCGTTGCTCTAATTAACCTTTTACAAAACAGTAAAATTGCCCCACATGCATTGCTTAAGAAAGTACATATCTTAACTACAGAGTTGATTCATAGATGGCGCTACTGATATGAGCTGGATGTCGGCATTCCAAGTTCTTGGAAATTGACTGATTAGTTTTTAATTGCAGCGAAAGTTGGAATCTTCGTTAATACTGGTTGTTTGGCGCTAATGGGACGTCTGCTTTAATTTTGCAGAATATGGCACATCATTAGGTGTTATTAAGATTCTTTCTAGGATTGATGAAATACTGAAGTCTACGAAGTAGGTATATATATCAAGATGTAGATAATTATGATCAAGACTGTCATATTGTACGTATAGTTCGATTCAAACTTAATGGCGGCTCGGAAGTGCGCTACTCGCTGCGCAGTACCGCACCCCTCACGCCCGCTGACCCCTGAATTCGTTACTGCGCAGCGACTTGCCTCGTGTTCCGAGCCGCCATTAAGTTTGAATAGGGGTGCACCTAGTGCTGAAACGGCTGAACGTATGCTTATGATCTAAGAAGTGATTTATTCACAGTATAACTCCTGCCTAGAATATTTTGCAAATTGTTATAATTAATTTTGGTAATAGTTCTTCCGCCATCCATATTAGGTACGTTAGAGCTGCTTTACGGTTGGTTAGCACTAATGTGACTTTTGGACCTGCGCACTGCGAATATTCAATAGGCACCTACTTAAATTTTTTGTATTGAATTTAGTTCAATATTATCTACAATTGAACGGAAAATTATTTTTTTAGGTAGGTAATGTATCGATTGATTCTGAGCACTCGAATCCAGCCTTGCTTTTGCTGATGAATAGATTACGAAAATGTTTGAATGTTTGTGGATCTGTGAAAAGACAGAGTGGTAGGAATAACTTAATATAATGTTAATGAGCAATTTGGTGTAACTACTACGTATCAATCTACCTAGCTTTTTCCAAACTATGTTGGGGTCGGCTTCCAGTCTAACCGGATGCAGCTGTTCACCAATATTTTACATGTAGGTTAGGGCAGTTACACATCTTTGTACCTACCTACCCTAAAAAATAAAAAGGGTGATTGTTTTCTAACAATTAGAAATCTGACCTTTAAGTAGTAAAGAACCTTATAACTATATAAGTCGGGGTAGGCCTGAAAGTCGGTTACAGTAAATTAATAATATTTAATACCTACTAAGATAAGACTCAAGGTGAACCTGATTGTGATCAATCAGTCTCTGACCTTTTTATTTACCTTTAGTAAATTGTGGCCAAAAAATCTTTTCGTTGGCAAAAATGTAGTACAACTTTTGCGTTGACCTCTTCCACTTTAATTTTAAAGTACATCTCGTAGGCGCTCATTTATTGGCTACATTCCTCTAGCCGCCAGCTCTTGTCATTGGAAGCTAGCCAGACGATCGCGAAAAGTATATAATTTGCTGACTCAAACTAAGGTTATAGCTTGCCTATATTTTGTTCGACAAGTATTATTTTATCGGTAAATGTCGGTTTTTTATGTTGCTTTTATTTTATTTTCGATCATAAGTTTTGTAACTTTGGCAACATTAATTTAAGTTTTTTTGCATATGTTTTGCACATGACTTTGCCAGAATTGTTCTTTATTTTTACCCACGAAGGAGGGTACTCTTTTTTCAGTGCTAAGGCAAATTAAAATCAACGGCAATTGAATTATAAAGTTAAAGGCACTACACTATATTTTTTCTAAGATTAATTATTTTGATTTTACACACAACATAAAATCACGCCTGTAATCCTCGAAGGGTTAGGCAGAGGAGTACCTATAGTACACCTACATTTCGCCAGATATGTTTAAGTCCCATGTAATAGGGGACGAGCCTATTGCCATCAACCGGTCACAAATCCAGACTCCGGGCTGCTACTGACAAATTCCTGATGGAAAAACCCAATATCACTTTGCCCGATCTGGAAATCGAACCCAGGACTTCATGCTCACCAGTAGCGCTTGCGACCACTAGACCAACGAGGTAATTTTTAACGAGGCGATTTTTATTTTATGAACTCTAATTATAAACCACGGTCATTTCAGTCTAAGTAGGGTACGCTATTACCTTCTTGAAATTATAGCTATACTACAGTAGCGTGATTTTAAGAACAATAATTGTAATTATCTATCGAACCTAATTTTTTCCAGCAGTGGGACATAAAAATAGGCTACAAAAAAAAAGTTTGTAATAATTATGAGCTGCAGTTTTAGACGCGTAACCATCCTTAAAAATTGTTTAACACCGCGATTATAACTTAATTCTGCCCAGTTTCTGTGTGTTTTGTATTATAATCGGGTTCGGGACACAGCGGCGTCAGTACTTTGGCGATGCGCCAAAAAGGACATTCATTTCGGATGCTAAATGAAAACGTATGAAAGTTATAATAGGGAATATAGTTGAGCCGTAAAGTTTAGCCTTTTGTGTAATTGGACAAAGAAAATGACATTAGTTATGTTTAAGTCAGGTATTGATGTAGGCTTTATGATGATAAGTGAACCTACCTAAAGTCGCATAATGGAAGAATTATTCAAATTCCCCCTGCGCCTATACATAATTAGAACATTTCCGGAGCAATATTTCTTGGAGATTGTACCTCACTGAAATGGGTATTCACGAAAGTTTCAGTCTGGATAGTAACCAGTTTAAAATCATCATTTTCTTGCGGAAATTTTATGCAAAACTTGGATTGGAGATTTCATTGCTGGGTCCAGACAAACAGAACCATGGTCTACAAAGGTGAACTCCGAGTCCCAGTATTCAATTTAGTAGAGTACCTACCTACGTAACTGTTGTAAAAGAACAGACGACACTGGATGATTAGCATAGGTACTGTGGAACTTTTTTAAACATTCTGCTTGCAAAGAGGTTCTCATCCCAACTTTATTGCTTCCAATTTGATCTGCTCTGGCACCTGACACGACACACCTTCTCCAGTCAGTTGGCACCGTTTCAAGTGTTCGCAAACGATTCTCATCCATCTTAGCTTAGGTCTGCCTCTTCAGGTATGTCGCGAATGATTCACCAAAACACCATTGACAAATTTTTGGTTTACATCCAACGTTTCGTATGGGTACTATTTATTTTACCAACAACTAATTCCACAAATGTTTTATTTTATAAACACTCGCTTTACAAAAAAATATTAAGCAAATGTTTCTCATAATATTTAACCATTTATACATTTTTCATTTAATATTTAGATTCTTTTGGAAAAATCCCGTTAATACTAAATATAATTTTATAATAAATTTTCTAAACCAGCCACAAAGTGATCATGGTTGCAATTTCCATTTGTGTTAAATAATTTACAGGCACTTGTACTGAAGTTCTTTTTCAATATATTCTAGTAGTTTTTGGCGTTTTCGTAGGGGGTCGCAATTCTAACCTAATTAGGTTAAATATTTTTGCGAGTAAAAATATTTAACCTAATCTAACTAGTTCGGTTCCAGGTAGCCTTTTTTTCTGTTAGTACAAGTCGTTTCAGACAATTTATTTATATAACACATTAGTGTCGATATCAAAAAAAAAAAAAAAAATTAATATTTTTTTAGGAAATTGCGTAATGCAATATGTAAGACGTTTTTATTCCAAACGTTTTTTTATGAGTTTTCACTTATCATGAATAAAAAATGAATTGTCAAATAATACGTTATAAAAAAAAAGTTTATCGGATAATAATTATTTTCTGAAGTCAATTATTACTTGTTTTTGTAATGATGAAATAATAATCATATTTTTTTGTAAATTCTTTTTTGGTGAAATTACTGGACACCGAATACTTGAAAAGATGTAGGTACGGCAGCAATCTGCTTTTTTATAACTGGAAATTAAAACAGTCTTTAACTATATACATAGCAGGCGCAAGCTGACATTATCACTTTCATGCTTCATCATCATCACTGGCGGCTGTTCCACCCACTGCTCAGTAGGCGTGGTGGAACGCGCCCCTTTTGTGCCATGCTGTCGTGGTCTGTGCGCATTATTGAGATTCTGAATTCCGCGAGTTTGTAATCATCCTTATGATTTACAAGAGCCTTTTGGAATATGGGATAAGCACCATGATTAGGTAAATTGTTATTATTTTAGTGAAGACCATCGGTTAGAAAGATGTACCATTTAAGCATATTTAACATCTATCAAGAAATGTATAGCTTCATGATTTTGATATCTTATTAAAATATTTAGCTGAAATGAAGATACAGTACTATAAAATTCGATTTTATATTTTCTTCGACCCACATTGTATGCATAATTGAATGTAAATAAAACCAAAATTAGTCTGTTGGTACATAATATCTCGAGAGTACATATACGCTATGAAATCTTTACGGTTGAGTTCAAACGGCCTTGCCATATTTATATTATGAAAGCCGAAATAAATCCATGTTTCGTTTATCGAGAAAACAGGTCCGTACGAATAGTAATGTGTCCTTGTGCCCAAGCAAATAGACGAATTCAGATAGTAAATACATATGTATTGTCAAAATACAACATGTATTGTTACGGTTCCGTACCTAAAGGGTGCTAACGGGACCCTATTACTAAGGCTTCGGTGTCTGGTCTGTCACAGGGCTGTATCTTTTGAACCGTAATAGGTAGACTTGAAATTTTCACAGCGTGTGTTAATGGCCGCTATAGCAACAAATAATAAAAATAAAATAAAGTTAAATTTAAAGGGGTTCATACAATACAACCAGACCATACACGAAACGTGTTTTTTGCCACGTTTTTTGTTACGAAATAATTTCCAAATAAATACGTACTGTAAAATATTGTAAGGTGATACTGAACCCTTCGGGTTTGTAACGGATTGAAACATCTTTGATACGCAGGGATATTCTCGTAATTCCTGTCTTTTCTAATTCAAATGTGGTCTGGCTTTTAGCAAGTGAGTCGGTTTCTACTTAGAGCCATAAATCAATACCTTATGGTATATATAACTATGTCGTTCTGTTAGTTGCCAGAAGCCGCTGGCAACTATCAGAACACGTAGAGTCTATCAGATGTGAAAAACTATTGATAACTCCCCCAATATCACTCGGTGTAAAAAAGAAAACTTCGAGTTTTCCATTTGCCAAAAATGGTAGACTACACTGCTGAAGGGGTCACAAAATTAACCTAATGGATACCAAAATCTAATTTGAGACAGCTA
This sequence comes from Xanthia togata, assembly GCA_963853775.1. Taxonomy (NCBI): domain Eukaryota; kingdom Metazoa; phylum Arthropoda; class Insecta; order Lepidoptera; family Noctuidae; genus Xanthia; species Xanthia togata. The sequence continues at coordinate 23,149,429 of OY970807.1, forward strand.
TTGTAAATTAAATAATAACAGTACGTTTCCCTGCGGTCACTAATCTACAAAGTGATCCTACCTTACCTACGCCCACAAGACTTCTATTTTAGGCAAAGTATTATGGAACTGACCGATTTTGTTTTATTATAATACTGCTCCTTTTCGGTCATAAAAGTTTATTGCCAAATAAAGAGTTTTAAATATAGCAACATCAGCGACGATGTTACAAAAAAAAAAACTGCTGGTTATAATAGATTCTTGATGATATTATTTTCCCGAACAACCAATATTGTAGAGCTTAGCAGATGTATTGATAACAAGTCGTTGTCAGCGCAGAAGACTAGAGTTCTCGACTATCTTTTGCTATAAAAAAAGGCAAAAATTTATGTAGGTAAGTTCTTTGATAGAAAAATAACGGTTTCCCTAAATATACAAGATAACAATTGGTCCCGGACAAGCACCGTGGCGGTATTTGTATTCTGTATAAAACAATACAAAAGAATACCTACGTGGTTCCCAAGTCCCAAGCTTTCCGCTTAGAATCAGATATAAAATAAACTCGTTCAAGCCTGCCACAGTTCAAATATCCACCTTGTGTCGTAGCTTGAACGAGTGGGGATTGTGACGTTTTATATGTATAGGCTTGCGGTTTTTATCCTAACTCCTGCTGTGTGATTTAGGATTTCGGATATATTTTTGTACCGTATCTTTGCGCTACGTTTATTTTAAAAGAGCTTACCTGTCACGGTAATACGACGATGACGTAGATTCAATTTTCATCTTACAAAAGAGAGCAATCCGCGCTATCTATAAAATGGGTCCTCACGAATCCCTTCGAAACAAATTCAAAGAAATTGATATACTGACTCTGCCTTCTCTTTATATCTTAGAAAGTATTTTGTATGTTCGCAAAAACTTAGGACTTTTCAAAATAAGAAGCGATTTCCATAATATAAATACACGTAGTAGACATGAAATTTTGATACCCAAATTTAGATTAACTAAAACAAACAAGTCATTTCTTATAAACAGTATCCGCTTTTATAACAAGTTGCCTAAGTCGGTTACAGAACTTAGCGATGGGAAGTTCAAAACCCACATTAAACGCGTTCTTATCAAGAATGCATATTATAAAATTAAAGACTACGTTGAAGACAAGGAAGTTTGGCAATAATTCCTTCTGCACATGTGGCTTCCCTGGTAGCTCATTAACGGCAAATTGTATAACTATTAACTGCTCCCAAACTACCATGTTTATATATATATATAAACGAGAAGAAGAAAGAAAAAAGAATAAAAAAAAAGAATGAAAAGAATAAGAATGTAAAAATAAAAATGTAAATATATATATATATATATATAATATATATATATATATATATATTTACATTTTTATTTTTACATTCTTCCTTGACATTTAAATCACGCTATTATTTGACATTATAATATACCTACAATTTAACTTTAAATCTTTATTAGTGGCTTTTGTGAACATGATAATTATTCAGAATTGTAATAGCAATCACGTCATCTAGTTTATAATACTTTTTATTTTTAATAATTTATTCATTTTTATATAGATTATTTTCTATTTTGTGAATGTGAGAACGCTGTAGGCTTAGTGGACTGTATATTTGCTGACCATAATTATTTTGTTAAGTACCTGGTACGACCTACACTGTCCTCCCATACCTAATAACACTGTTATTTGAAAATATTGTAAAAACCAATTATTTTTAAAAGAGTAACCGTGGAGTTTCTTGCCGGCTCTTCTCCATAGAAAACGACCAATTGGAACCGTGCACCTAGCTTCTGACGTTTCATAAGTGCCCATGTAGGTTTATGTGAAATAAAATATTTTGAATTTGAATTTGAATAATTTTCACTACGCAGTTCTTTCATTTAATTTATTTAATCCTAAAACAATTCAAATATTTAATATATTTAAAAGAGTAACGGTGGAGTTTCTTGCCCATTCTTAATTCAATAATAAAAAAAAAAGTGAAAGTTTGGATGTTTAGATACTTGGACGATTGTTACTCAATTACTCAAAAACAGCTAAACGGATTTGGATGAAATTTGGCACACAGGTCGTTTATAGCCTGGATTAACACATAGCATACTTTTTATTCCGATATTCCTACATACAAGATCGAGTCTTAAGCGGGTGAAACCGTGGGGCGCTGCTATGTATTACATAATAAAAAGTTAATATGTACATATTGTCGAAAAAATAATATAATATTATTAATTTTCTTCAAGATGGCGCTGCCATCACGCAAAAATCGCGCTCCGTTTGTTTTTTTATTAAAATATGTTTATAATAGTTTTTCCGTCCTAATTTTAACATAATTACGATCCATTTAGTACAGACAATGATCGCTAGTGTTATCTAAAGTTAACAAACTCTGTGGACCTATAAATAGTGATTTTATTAACCCTATTACTTAAGTGATCCGTTTTCATCTCAAAACTGTGTGTGTGCTACGAAAGTGACTTAAAACCATAATACTAACTCAGGAAACACATAAACAGGCATATTTCAATAGTTTCTAACTTTCATTATCATTAAGATAATCAGTGTAAAAAATTTCTAACAGTGCGTCGATTTTCGAAATGAAAGCTTGGTAACGACATTCCAACAAACTTTTTAAAACTGTATCATACTAAACAGTAATTTCGCCATTATTAAAAACTCCCACGTTGACTCTATACGTATGATGTGCGCATGCCATACATGGGTGGTCGAGTTCGGATCTCATGAAATGACTGTCTTTTTGTATTAATATAATTACAGAATAATATTATTCTCAACATTAAATTGGATTGATTTTAACTATTTTCTATAATTTTTTTTTTTTTTTTTTTTTTTGGAACTGAACAACTGGTGTAGCAAGATCAAAGACTGTTATGAGGGTAAAATCCTTAAAGAGAACGAAGCTTGTGTATTGTCTGAGGTTCCGGAAGGCAAACATTGCAGACAACAATTCAACATCCTCCAGTTCCGGTTACTACAGATGGCAGGACCTGTCCTAAGGAAACGGTTTCTGCAGTCTGCAGCCACGAGAACGCTTCTTCTAGTTTTTTATTTTTATTTTATTTTTTTTATTTTTATAATGTGGTGCAATATTACCTATGTTAGGAATATTTTTATGTAAAGAAGATTTTTTTTTTTTTTTTCTTTAATTTTCCAATTGTTCAACTAATACTTATATTAAAATTTTATAATTGTCAATTTGAGCTTTGTGTGATATTGCTGGTAGCCAGTTTTAATTTATTGTATTTGTCTACAATGTTGTCCTGTCCTCACTGCCCTGGGTCTTCACGTGCTTTTAGCTCGCATGGGCTCAAGATCCATATAGGCCGTATGCACAGAAATGCGCGTCAGCCGGTTACCACTCCTGAGACGTCGTATACTGTGACCGATTCCCAGCTAGTGAGACAGGTTCCGCTTGTTTCGCGACCCTGCCCTTTGGAGAGGCTCTCTGCCTTGAAGGTAAGTACGCCAGTTCTTAGGCACGTACCTAAGGGTGCGCGAAACCAGGCGGCAGGCAAGCTGTGCGACATTATTGATAAATGCGTCAGCTGTAACGGTGTGGAGGACTGGGGCGCGCTTCTCAGTTTTGCGTTCGGTGGGTTGAGAGTTCCTTCGAGGGACGCACCTGGAAATATGACTGCAAAGGTGAAGGCAAACGTCGAGTCAGTCGGTGCTGACCAGTTTTGGGATGAGTCGGGTTGTGTGGCAGGTTTTTCTAAGTCGTGCAGGATTCGAAAAGCCATCGAGTCTAAGGTGTTCGACGGAGACCTCCGGGGGGCGGTTCGGTTGCTGGTTTCAGACGACTCATTCGCGCAACACGACCCTGGCACGCTAAACGCCCTTACGGTCAAGCACCCAAGCCCATCGCGTCCGCTTAATTTTCCATCGGCGCCGGACTCGTCATTTCCAGGGGTAACTGCATCAGTTGAGGACGTCGCGTTGGCTTTGAGCTCTTTTAATAGTGGCTCTGCGGCAGGCTTGGATGGAATTCGTCCGGGGCATTTGAAAGAGCTAACATCTGGTTCTGCGGGTGAAAACGGGCGGCGTTTACTGGAGTGTTTGACAAAGCTCGCAAACTTTCTAATGAGTGGTCAGCTCAATCCGGTAGTTTGTCCTTATTTGTATGGTGCTTCTCTTTGCGCACTCAAGAAAAAAGACGGAGGCCTGAGACCAATAGCCATCGGTAGCGTGTTCAGAAGGTTGACAGCTAAGCTGGCGTGCCGGTCCGTAAGGGTAGCTATGTCTGAATACTTGCAGCCGGAGGAGGAGGATGATGGATCTCTCCGCGCACGTTGCGATTTTGTTGTTGCGCATGTGTTTTGCCTTACCCAAGATTACATATCTCTTGCGGACCGCTCCCACCTGGCTTTGCCCTGAGGAGGTATGTTCTTTTGACTGTGTTTTAAAATCTTCGGTTGAGTCGATCCTGAATGTGTCTTTTAATGATGCGCAGTGGAGGCAGGCAGCTCTTCCTATCCGGCTCGGGGGTCTTGGGGTGCGGTGTGTGTATGATGTGGGCCTGTCGGCCTTCCTGGCGTCGACTCATGGGGTGGCTGACCTCGTGTCTGTTATTTTACATTCCAATGGCAATGGGGCAAACATACCATTTATGCTGGATGCCGGGTCAGCTTGGTCTGTCCTCAACATGGGTGCAGCAAGCCCCGACGCAACGCATGTTCAGCGAGCTTGGGATGACGTCACGTCTAAGCTGATCCAGGAGCAGATGTTGGTGGGTTCCTCGGGGGCTGATCTAGCCAGACTCAGGGCTGTATCGCAGCCAGCATCGGGAGCATGGTTGCACGCGCTTCCCTCGCCTCACCTGGGCACGTTGCTTGATGATGACTCTTTGCGTGTGGCGGTGGCCCTCCGCCTGGGCTGCAAGGTGTGTGAACCCCACAGATGCACCTGCGGTTCTATGGTGGAGGCCGATGGCCATCACGCTTTGAGTTGTCGTCGTTGCTCGGGGAGGTTCCCGCGTCACCATGCGCTCAATGATATTGTGAGGAGGGCATTCGTGTCGGCAGATGTCCCCTGCGTACTGGAGCCGCCGGGTCTGTCCAGGACTGACGGCAAGCGGCCGGATGGGCTGACTTTGGTGCCTTGGAGGAACGGCAAGTGCCTAATATGGGACGCAACTTGCGTCAGCACTGTTGCGGCCAGCCACCTTGGTCGCACGGTCCTCTCGCCGTCGGCTGCAGCTGAAGACGCTGCTGTAAGGAAGAGGGTGAAGTACGCTCCGTTGGCGGACCGTTACCTTTTTGTGCCCGTTGCCGTTGAGTCCATGGGGTGTTGGGGCACTGAGGCCAAGAAACTCATCAATGATATAGGGCACAGGCTCCGTGATAAAACGGGTGACTCCCGCTCCGGATCGTTCTTGGTGCAAAGGTTAGCCATTGCCATCCAACGTGGTAATAATGCAAGCGTTATGGGCACCTTTGCGCCGGGAACAGTTAGGGGCGGGTTATTTGACTAATTTTTTTACTTGTTGTTGTATAATTAAGTAATTAAATAAATGTATGTAAATATATACAGGGTGTTTGGCGCATGGACCGACACAATTTTTTCAGGGATTTGGGAGGTCATTAGCTAGGTTCTAGCTAAGTTCAAAATAGCTTTTAGTTTTTTTTATAATTAATTTAGAAGTTGTAAAATTTCATTCATTAAATACAAAAATTAACTTTGGAAGCTTGTAAGGAATTTTCTTGAAACCAGTTGTATAAAACAAAGATGTTTTTAGATTTAAAGGACTTTGGAGAATGCAACAAAATTTGTTTTGTGCCACTACACCCACAAACTAAAAAGTTATTTCAAATTAAAGGACACATTTTGGGAATTTTTTTCATTTAAAAAAATAATCATATGTAACCAACCGTGACATTTGGGACAAAGAGTGTATGGGTAGAACCTAGCTAATGACCTCCCAAATCCCTGAAAAAATTGTGTCGGTCCATGCGCCAAACACCCTGTATAATAACTACAATTCTAATTATAATATAAAGACAAGTGATTTTAATTAACAAGTTCGTCAAAGTTAAATGGATTAATATGCCACTCGTAATATTGAAAAAAAAAAAACTCAAATGATGTAAGATATTAGAATACCATTCATGTAGTAATATAATGTCACCAATTATATAATTATTAAAATTATTGTATTTCAAGCAACAGAACAGGTAACATCATTGTTTTGTTCCGGTTTGAAATAAATGGGTGCAGAGGAAATTACTGACACACATGCTTCCCAACTTTGTCTCTAAGGTCAGCAACGTATGTCGTCTAAATCTTTCGTGTTGCAGGTGGGCAAACGTACCGGAATCGTGCTCTGACAGTGTACCCATACTTAAAATAAACTGCAATGAAATTCAGGTTCGTAAGATATTGAGGAAAGAATTTGTTGACAAAATGTACAAACCTTCTACCAAAATAGCACACAATCGTAAAGTTTTATGTGCATTTTCAGGAATATTAAAGAGGCGTTCCACCTGAGATGCCGTAAGAAAACAACATAAACTTCAGTATTGGCGGGCTGGAACAGTTTTGTAAGCGCTTTTGTCATAATAATATGAGTGTGGTGAAGTGTTCTCATGCCTCAGTTGACCATCCTATCACCACGAGCACCCTTTAGGACTCTACAGTCTTCGGTTACTTTTCTCGGTCTAACAATGATTTTTCATACAAATTGTATTCATTAACATTTAGATATAACATTTTTGGGCCCTCACTTTTTGAAACTCACTTTAACAGAGCTAAGCTAGCATAATCACCCTATAATAATGTTCGCGCTGCTGGGGAAGAAAGTCTAAAGTCAAAGTCAAATAATTTATTTCAATTAGGCACAAAAAAGGCACTTTTGAACGTCAAAATTTACAAAAAATAATAATAACCACGGATATCGAGGGATATGCCTTGGAGGCGTGGCACGTGGCGCCTCGACATTGCTAAATTGGGCTTATGTTCGAACGGCGGCTGTACGCTTCATTCAGTCGCTTTGCAACTGCGTACAGTGTACTATTGATGCGTAAAAAGCCAAAATGCCGAGCTGTGCAGTAATAATTTGTAAAAATAGGTCTAGTACCATCAACCTGAAGACAAATGACGTGTTCTACGACCGGTAAGTAAACATTTAAGTCACTGTTTAATATTTTAAATCAATTTTTAAATCATTTACTAACTTACGTCCGGAGCGATACGAACTAGCCCGAACTAGCCCGAATCTTTCCGAACGGAACGAACGTTTTGGATTTAGAGAGGTGCAATCGAGTGCGTGCGGCTGATTTTATCGACATGCGTATTATTGCAGTCGAATCTTTTTTTACAGAAGTCAATGGATATTCTCGTATTACATGTATATTATAAGAGTTAAATTTTTTATTAATTTAATTTTGTTTGAAGCAAATAAAGACATTGTTATTTCAATACAGTTACTCGTGTATAGCATAATATTTAACAGAGAGGGTTCCCTTTACCCGGTAATACAATAATTAAAATAAAAAAAAACTCATTTTATTTTAGTAAAAATAACCCATATTTTCGGATAGGTATATAAAAACAAAATAAATTATATAAAGAAAATTAAACGAAGTTATAATAATACAAGAATGTGCTAAAGTAAATATCGATAAAAATTATCGACCATCGCTTTCGACTCCCTAATTGCATGCGTGTGCATTGAATGTTCGCAAATAGCAAGTGTTTACTAGTGAAAGCCCCGCCCATTCTATGTATGTGTGCTATTAGAAATTGATTTTGTGTAGCTGCTTTCTTCTTAGTGTGCGAGTTCAAATTTTAAGTGTGTGTCGTAAGTACACTATTTGTTAATGTTGTAATTATTTTGGTGGGAGATAAGCGGCCGCACTAGGATTCCTTACTATTCCGCAATGAAGGCATATCTCTGGATATCTATGATAATAACTGATTCTAGTCGCCCATTCCAAAAGGTAGTTTTCGTATGGAGAAGAATGGGCAAGAAACTCCACCGTTACTCTTTTAAAAAATCATTATATCTTGTATACACTAATTATATAATTATATGCGAAGAAAATGCACCTAGAATAAGATTACTATACCACGATAGGTAAAAATAATGAAAAATGAAGGAATAACATAAATTAAGTAGGTGATAGATGCATAGTGCTCACATACTTACAAACATTGTAAAATTATACTATATTCCTAAGATTATAACAAGTAATACTAATAATAATAAGTCAGTGTGTGAGTTCAAGTAATCACAGAATATAAAATTAATGTTTAAAAAAATAAAAAATAATATTATACAATTAAATTGGCAACCAGTTAGATTTTGTCTAGATTCTAAATTGTCCTATGGAGCAGGACCAGCATGTTTCCAAGCATTTTTATCTTGGATATAATCCTCTAATTTGTACTATGCTTGTTACCGAAGAAGCTGCGAGACGCAAAACGTCATAAGTGGGCCCAAGCACCGTGCGTTGACAGATGCCGCGATAAGAATAAACAATGGGCACAAAAAATGGTCTCCTGCTGTTTATATTGGCTCTCGGCGCACAATGTAAACTTTGTTGTGTTGTTGAATACATAGAGCATCATATTACGTATAAACAATGCTCGTAGGACGAGAATCGTATTTGTAAAAAAAATGTTATTATCAGATAAGGCGGGAAAAACCTGTTTGTTCCTGTTTTGTTTGGCTATTTCTGATAAAACTACTGTTTCAATTTACAAGAAACTTTGCAAGTTACATAATGAATAGATAAGTAATTTAACAAAAGCGTTTGTTTGAGAGTCCTACGTAATATTTTCAAATGATTGAAACTCAAATATCATAGCGCGCGGAGCCATTTTTGTGAGTTTGCGTACTATTACGCGTAACTTTTATTTCTGATAAAACTACTGTTTCAATTTACAGGAAACTTTGCAAGTTACATAATGAATAGATAAGTAATTTAACAAAAGCGTTTGGTTGAGAGTCCTACGTAACATTTTCAAATGATTGAAACTCAAACTTCATAGCGCGCGGAGCCATTTTGTACTATTACGCGTAACTTTGAAAATTCACATCCGAGTTACAGTGACTTATTTCATATAATTTTTTTTATTAGGATACTATTTATACCTTTATTGACGGATATCTACCCCTAACTCGTAATAATATACCATTATAATTGTATCGATCGACATTTTACGTAACTGTACTGAGCGTCACCATGGCGAACGTCACAGTGAAGAATGTGTCACTTTCAACTTTTTTTTTAGTGTTCCCTGTTAATTTTTTCGGTAGTGAAGCATTCAGTGTACTAGAATATCATTCTCCCCATAGATAAAAATTGCCACAAACGATATAAACCCTTAATTCCATGTATACTTAGAGATTTTTACCGCGTGAACCAGGTGGAACGATATCGTTCCAGCGCGGCTCACAATGCTCACATCCGAGTTACAGTGACTTATTTCATTTTTTTTTTTTTACTAGGATACTATTTATACCTTTATTGACGGATATCTACCCCTAACTCGTTATTAAATACCATTATAATTGTATCGATCGACATTTATCGTCACTGTACTGAGCGTCACCATGGCGAACGTCACAGTGACGCATGCGTCACTTTCAACTTTTTTTTTTGTGTTCCCTGTTAATTTTTGTTGGTAGTGAAGCATTCAGTGTACTAGAATATCATTCTCCCCATAGACTAAAATTGCCACAAACGATATAAACCCTTATTTCCATGTACAATTAGAGATTTTTACCGAGTGAACCAGGTGGAACGATATCGTTCCAGCGCGGCTTGACGGCGCGGGACAGGTGGATCAAGGTTGATCCGCTCGCAGCTTTACCTTTAAAGCTGCGAGCGGATCAACCTTGATCCACCTGTCCTCCTTTCGGTGCAAGGGAGTGTGCCGTAGTCCACCACACGAGCCTAGTGCAGTTGGTAGATTTCAGAGGTCTTCGAATTTTGGTTCTAAGACAAGCCGGTTTCCTCACGATGTTTTCCTCAGGTAATGAAACAATTAACACAAAGTAAAGAGCCTGTTTGGGTTTGAACCTACGATCTACAACTCGTAAGTCACGGCACTGCGCCACTGCGCCTGCGCCAGCACTAAGCTATCAATAAATAATATTATATTAAATATAGTAGTATGTATGTGTATTATAACTATTCCTAATTATTTTATTTCTAATAATATATATTATTTAAAAAAAAAAAAAAAAAAACTTTGTTCCTCTCAAACAGAGCACCTGCCATCTAATCTCTTCACCACCCTTGGTTGACTGGTAGAGAATGCCTAAGGCATTAAGTCCGCCTTTGCACTTTTTTGAGTGTGAAAAGTTTAAATAAATAAATTTAAAATAATCAAGATAACGGTAGGTAATCCCAAAGAGTCACAAATTATACCAGCTAGCCATGTTGGACTAGATCAATCATATTTCATTTCTGTTTACCTTCTCGTCGTAGGTAATATATGTATGTTCATTGATGCTACTTATGATTATACTCAGTCAGGCGGTAAGCTTTAAGCAAAAGCCTAAAAAATCTTAAATCCTAAGTTTTATTATCTCTCCTTTTCCTTTCAAACGGTTTAAAGAACAAACGTGGCAGTGAGACGAATAATGATAAGCAGTGAGAAACTTAGCGTTTTCTTTACAGTTACAAGTTTCAATTAAAATACTTAAGAGTTGAGTTGTATTATCTACATTATCTTTCCTTTTATACTTTGAAAAGTTTTTATTATTTCTAACGGTTTATTTTCAGTAAACTTTTTACAGGCCTTGGGGGAGTTATTTCATTGTATACTGATAAAGTCTGTCGAAAGAAATCTACAAGATAGACGCAATTTCCGTTTAGTTAGCACCAAGAGGAAATCGGTTTGATGATTTACATCGTTTATTAAGTATTTTCTTTGAACTTGTATTTACTTTAGCGAAAAGTAACTGGTAGGTACTTAGGTACCTACTTATATTAGCTTTGCGTGAAGTAGAGATGGAGTTCTAAGTACCTAAAGTCATATATAATATCTACATTTTAAACTCGATTCAGTATGTTGTGTAAAATGTAAAATGTTTTTAGTAGACTTATAAACTTTTTGAATGGGATCCCTCCCTTAGATATTTAAACATTTAAAACAAGGAAGCGGGTCATTATAAATTATAATATAACCAAATAGCGCCAAACCTCGAACATTAGATAAATGTAATTCTTTAATACTGGTAAAACTGGAACACAAACGGTTTTGTTGTGTAGTAAAGAGTAAAGAACGGTTTTTATCGGAATTTTACGGTTATCGCAACGTTATTGCTTGTTTGCTTGCCGTTCGGCCGGGCCCAAATGAATTGTCACGAATCGCGGATAAAGTTTAAATTAGGAAGGATTTTCGTCCATGTTTATTTTAGTGGATTGTTGGTTTTTGTTTTTTTGTTCCATGAATTTTGAAACATCAATAAAATAATATAGGGTATTACCTGCGTAATCTCCAATGTCTAGACTATTAAAACCATATACTACTAAAACCATTAGATCAATGGATAAAACCATATTTTTAGGTTAACTACTCATTAATCAGACTAAACTAGAAAGTTGTAAAATTACACATCATTAGCCGAATTTTACTTTACAACCCACGGGAAATAAACTCATCAGTACCACTCACGTTTCAAAAACGGTCACACGCACCCCACTTTCATGACAAATTATTTCAAGCTAGAACATTCCGTTCCGCAGCAGCTAATATTAGACCACCTTCAAAACTAGCCCACTTATTACATAACCTCTATAATTCTACCATTTTTTTATCACTATTCTAAATCTACGTAGAAAGGTGAAGTAAGGAACATTGGAGTAACTTTGTATTCAATTACAAAAAAAATAAAACAAAATGGCGCAGGAGACAATGTTGTCCGCATTCAAAATATTGTTAAATTATTCGGAAATTCGATTCTTACGATCTTATCCTAGCGCCAAACTTACCCCAACACACTCTGTATCTAGGTAGGTACGCCATGCATGAAGGGTGGCGCACGCCGTCATCGATCAGCTGGCGACCTTGCGGGGTCAACGCCTTTGAAGTAGGTCGTAGGGTAAGTGGTAAAGGGCACGGACGTAAATCCAACCTTTTCTTCGTGAAGGAAGTGCAATGCAAGATTTTATTTTGAATTGACCTTAAAAAGGAGGTCATCATGTTACCCGACTGTACAAATGAAACATTCGTCTTGATTTCTACCGGAATCAATTTTTAGGAAAAATTTCTGTTTATTTATTTATTTATTAAGGAAAAACAAACAGTAACATATTACAGTGTTATAATAAGGCTTACATACTAAACTGTGATAAATATGCTACCCACTACGTTTTCCACAGATTACTTTAAATACTTACTTTATAACTAGAGAGACATATACTTGTAAACTAAAATTACAGTTAATTATAATTTTGATGCATTTATTATGGATTTATATAAATGCAAAAAGGTGGAAGGTCGACGAAATTCCCTGGAAGCCCTCATAACAAAACCAAACATTTAGTAAGCCTTACTAACTATCTTATCTATATGAACATCTAGATGGAGCTTCGAATCCAGCTGGACTCCAAGATCACGGAGAGAAGTAACTTTATCTAGAAATGTATTAGCAAGGCAGTAGTGAAATACAGTTTTATTTTTCTTTTTGGTAAACGTTACAACATGACACTTCGGAAGACTAAGATGAAGCTTATTGGAGGAACAATAGTTAGAAAAACGGTCAAGATCTTGCTGGAAATCTATGCAATCTTGTTTATTTGAGATTATTTTATAAACCTTTAAATCATCCGCATAAAGAAGAAATTTTGAATGTTGAAAACAGTTTTTAATATCAATAATAAATAACATAAATAGTAAAGGACCCAGAATAGAGCCTTGAGGGACACCAGACGTGACCTGAATAGAGCTGGACTCGAAGCCATCAATCTTTTGAGTTCTGTTAGTTATATAAGATACAAACCATCGCAAAAGGTCACCTCTGATACCGTTATAAGCAATTTTATCAAGTAGTAATTTGTGATCAATTTTATCGAACGCTTTATGAAAATCAGTGTAAAGCGCATCAATCTGTTGCCTATCGTCAATACTTTCAAAGAGATGAGTTGTGAAAATAAGAAGATTGCTAATACAAGATCTGTCCTTAACAAAACCATGCTGTTCATTTATTAGCACACTGTGAATAGCCGGATACACCACATTATGAACAAGCCTCTCAAAAGTCTCTCTGTTTTGGGAATGTTGTGTTATTGTCGTATTTCTGATGCTTTTAGTTTGAAAGAAAGAAAAATATTTTATTTAAATACAAACAGTAACAATAGAACAAAATTATATAAAATAAAATAAAAAGGATCATACAACAAAAATAACAAAATAAAAACGACCTGTGCGAGGCTAAAAAACATAATACGGCGATATTTAAAAGATAATGATTAAATACCACCGCGCTGGTATTCTGATAGGGCCCACTGTGATACCAGTTTGCTTTATAGGTTTTATTGTTATAACTTCTAGCTTGCGAAACTGACCGAATAATTGATTTGTTTTATTTATTCTTAGCTCATTATTAGAATAGTTTTACTTAAAGAAATGAATCCTATTGTACTCCAAGACAAATGTTGGAAAACTTCTAGCTTGCGAAACTGACCGAAGAATTGATTTGTTTTATTTATTCTTAGCTCAATATTAGAATAGTTTTACTTAAAGAAATGAATCCTATTGTACTCCAAGACAAATGTTGGAAAACTCCTTTTATCCAATTCAAAAAATCTATTAATAATCGAAATTATCTTTTTATTCGTTTTTACTATGTTCTGCCAATTATTACTTTGGACTTCAGCTTATCTCACTAGGAATTCCGCAACGCCAAAACATAGATATAAGTTCGACACCATTTTTATGTTACGTAAATCATTGCACCATAAAATGTAATGAAATTGTTTATTCTGTAAATAGGATATTGGAATCAATATTACAAGTCATCTTAAAAAAAAAAAAATGTTAGATGATGTCGGCGTTTCCTATCTGACTACTCTGAGAAGAAAGGCCGAAACAAACTCCGAGGTCACAGTCTCTTTTAAAGTCCAGACATAATCTTGGTCAGGCCATATGAGTACCATGTAGAATCTGTATATAGTGTCTGAAATGGTCTTTCCGGTCTGGTCTGTCTTTGGTGAAAGAACCGCACAGATTTGAGTGGACCTGTCCAGTCAGTGCAAGCATTTGTCATCAATCGGTAGTTTTACTATTAGCGTAATATACGCTTATAGTTGTAAAATTACCTCCATCTATATCTATCTGTCTCACGAATGTTATTCAACCCCAAGCTTGAAGGTTGAAACTGTACAGGCCGCCATGGCCACACCCGTACCATGGCGAAGGCACAGTCACTAACACAGCTCACATTATGTTTTAAATTTTATTGATATTGATATATTTGCATGCTCGAAAAATAAATTTAAATCAAATATTATAAAAAAAATATCCTAATTGTAATCTTATTATTATTTATTTATTTATTGCATTATTTAAGTTAATGAAATTGTTTATGAGTTTACCTGATTTGGTTTTGCAGCTCTAACTATCTTTTAGTAACTAATTTATTTATCTCAAAATATTTGTTAATTTTGGTAATGCTCGTCTAGTGGCAACCACTGATCTTTAAATTGTCTATCTGCGGATAATGCAGTGGACTGCAACATTACTACTTTAAGTTTTGTTAACCGTATGTATTATATATGTTGTAGTTGTTTATTATCCCTCAATAAATAAAATAAAATAAAACACTAACAATATTTGATTCGACATTCAATAAAAGTTTTATCATCACACCAGTAGCAAACATAATAGCTTAAATATTAATTTATAATTTTCAGAAACAATAAGAACCTAGTTAAGTATATACATATATATAGCCGTGATTGTAATAAATATCGTCGTGAGCTCATAGCGTTGTTAAAAAAGTAGGTCGATGGCAACAGGAATAAACATGATTATGACACTATATTACCTATAACGTAGAAAAACCACTTATTTTAATTAACATTGAATAAATAAATTTT
This sequence comes from Xanthia togata, assembly GCA_963853775.1. Lineage (NCBI taxonomy): Eukaryota > Metazoa > Arthropoda > Insecta > Lepidoptera > Noctuidae > Xanthia > Xanthia togata. Next base: position 23,164,501 of record OY970807.1, read on the forward strand.
TCTTACGAACAAAAACACCTAGAAGTTCATACTATGCTAAGTAATTTATATTCAACATTAGCTTCAAAGTATTTCCAAAAATATATTCTGGACTTCTGTCACAAGCCGTACAATGAATCGATGTCATTTGTTTCTCCCCCCTCCTCCCCCATGGCGGCTGACCTTTAGAGATAATAGATAATACGTGTGCCGTGGACCGGTGGAGCGGTCTTCCTTTGTCAAGGTGTCGACTTGCGAATTTACCGGTCCTCGCTTCATTAAAGAGAAAAACCGGCCAAGTGCGACACGGACTCGCCCACGAAGAGTTCCAGACCACCGTTAAATTTTTAGCAAATTATGAAAATACGAGAATATTTTTTTCATCTTTAAAAATCGCAAATATTTTGTATTTCATAATGATGCTGTGAATTGCAAAGTTATTTTTGCAGTTGCAGAAAATCACTCATATTTAAATAAAATACCTTATATTTGTTGATTATATAATATAGTGGTACATGATATACAGAAGTTTCAAGTTCATAACTTCTGTAGTTGTTGCAATAGAGCTCGTATAAAAATGGTCTAAAACTGTAAACTTTTACCGCCCCTATTTATTAATTTTAAAAATATAAAAATTATATTTATACTCTATTCGATGAGCTCTAGACAATGCCATTCCACATGCCGAATTTATTTTATTCATAATCAAAAATGTATTATAAGGGACTTAAAATTTTATTATTTTTGTTAAAGCGGCAATAAACAGTTCAAATTTTCAACTGTCTACCTATTACGGTTCATGAGATACAGCTCGCCGACAGACAGACGGACGGACGGACAGGAGAGGCTTAGTAATAGGGTTCCGTTAGACACCCTTCGGGTACAGAACCCTCAGAACGGTATGTCGATGTATTGTATTATTTACGTGTGAAAGTTGTTTTGATGGGAAAAATACAGAATCAATAAGAAAAAAATAAAAATAACAGCGTTTCTAAGTACCTACTATTAATTTGTCCTTGTTATTTTCATGTCAATTAACTGAGTCTTAGAACACAATTTTAAGAAGTTTTGACGTATATTTAAATGCTTCAAATCTTCAAAGTGAAATAGTTAAACAATTGAGTTATTCCTGTAGGAGCTGTAACTGACTACCCTTAATTTCCTTTACAGGAATGTAAATGAATTAAAAAAAAAAAACTTTAAATGTCAGTTAAAAAACCTTGCATATTGTTATGGAATTTAGAAGAGATACCATTATCACATACACAGACAAACACGATAGTGAACCTGTTTACATTTCGTAGTGAGTTTTCGAAGTGAAAACTTGTGAGGCACCGTATGAGACCTTCCGCATTCGTACTATAGGAACTATTCGAGAGATTTATGTGAAAAACTTACACGTGCATAAGATCCCGACTTTGATCAAAAAGGAGGTAAACTTCTGCGTACAGTTTAGTTCACGAAACTTGCGATTTATTTTGAAATTTATATATGCCGAAAATATTTGATTTTTAATGGTCAATAAAAAAAAAGTCTGACATTTGCTTACTTTGGCCGAGGTTAGAATTTGTCTTAGTTTTAGTTAGGTTAATTACTTGTAGAATTTCAGTTTAATTCAATACCTACACAAAGTTCCCATAGTTAGCCCATCAGTTCAAAAAAGTAGAAATCTGCGCGTCGTAGCTTCGTAGGCCTCGCAATGCTACGCGCCGTGCTACGGCGTAGGCCACGTACTACTAAGATTTCGTAGTTAAAATCCCTTTCCACATTTCTTAAACTTTCAATGCTGGTGTTGAAATTGATTAAAGTCTACTTTCTATTTAACTCTTAAAATGTCGATTGCACCCCATGTGTGCAAATAACAATAAAATTCTATTGTGTCATCAGAAAGAGGTTATTATACAAGCTAATTTTGTGTCCCAATCTAACATTGTGTTATATGTGTTCGAATGTCCAAGAACTACAAAAACCCATCTGTGTCACGTCGTAACGCCGATGGATATAAAAGCGAGTAAATATCGACAATTCACGTATGTGAAGTAAGCTGAGTCACAATGCTACAGTGTACTTCGACTCACTACTCCATTACTTCGCAAGTAATGGTCTGGAATCGGGCTCGCCGCTATCACAGTTGAGGTTTACAGCTTATGGGATTAGAAATGTTGCTCTTGATAGTCTTAGGTTTTAGTGCTTTAGGTAAGTTTTGTTATTAGTCCGTTGTTTTCATTAAAAAAAAAAAACTAAATATTTTATTTCCCATAAACCTACATGGGCACTTATAAAACATCAGAAGCTAGGTGCACGGTTCCAATTGGTCGTTTCCTATGGAGAAGAGCCGGCAAGAAACTCCATGGTTACTCTTTTAAAAATAATTGGCTTTTACAATATTTTCAAATATAATATAATATAAATATAATATAATATAATATAAATATAAAATTTATTTTCAGAAAAAACACATTTAAGGTTTACAAAAAACAATTTTCAACTAAAATGAACATTACAGAAAAAAGTGTATCGTTGGTGCCTGTACTAATGAATGAAAATCATTCTATCACAGACACCAGCGCCTTCCAAGATAGGTTACATAGTAAATTTAATATTCGAACGTGCTATAATAGTGATCTCGCAAAAAATAAAATAAAATATGGTAACAAAAATAAACAGTAAAAGTAATTTAAAATAATAAAATCAATTAATAATAAAAACTAAAATTAAATTAAAATTAAGCTACATAATTAAGTTAAAATTTGTGCGTGTGCGTGCAAGAGGGTGCATAGGTGAAAGATTCTGCATGTATGAGTTTATGTGCGAGTACATGTGTGAGTGTGTGTGTGAGTACATTCGTGAGTGTGTGAGTGAGTGTATGTATGCGTCTGTTTCTGAGATACATCTATTGGATTGGTTTGAGAAGATCTTCAGTCTCCCGGTAGTTTAACTTTAGTAAGAGGATTTGTAATTCTTTTTTGCACTTGTTTTTTGGTAAGTTATGTACGTATGCTATATTGTTAATACGGTTGTAGAGACGAGAACTATTTACATTAAAATTTCTACTGGCGAGAGCAGTTCTATGCGGCTGAATTTCGCACACTATGTCCTTCCTGCGCTTGTTGTTCGAATTATATGGGATTGTAGCATGCTTACGCAGAACGGTCTGAAGCACATAGAGCTGTCTTACTGTGAGTACAGAGCATTGTTGGTACAGAGTTACGGTCGGGTACCTAATAGGCTTCTTTAAAAGCACTTTTAGGACCGCCCTTTGCGCTCTCTCCACTCGCAGCATACCAGTAGCAAACGTTCCTCCCCACGCCGGTATACAGTACATTAGTATCGATTGTGCTAGGGAAAAATAAACTAATTTTAGTGTCTCTAGGTCAGCAGAAGATCTTAATTTTTTGAAAATATACAGTAGTTTTCTTGTACGGGAAACTATATTTCCTATATGCTTGTCCCAGCTAAAACGGGAGTCGATTTGCACTCCCAGATACCTCATGTCGGTTGTGCGTATGAGAGGTAGGCAGACACAATTTAGAATAGAGTGACGACAAGTGTGAGCAATAATTTTTTGTGAGTCCGATGGTTGAGACGCGGAAGAGGAAGAAAATGTTATAAATTTTGTTTTAAGTGCGTTAAGGGTTAACAGGTTATCGTTTAGCCAGGATATTACGATCGACAGGGCCTTTTCAGTTTCCTTATAGGCTAGCTGCCAGTCTTTGGCATGCACAATCAACGCTGTGTCATCTGCATATGTAATAAATCTGCAGTTTTTAATAGCCAATTGACACAGGTCGTTGATGTATACCAAAAATAAGGTAGGACCAAGCACACTGCCTTGTGGGACTCCATATGTGAGAAATTCTTCATTGCTGGTGTAATTTCCAACCCTGACATACTGACTACGTTCAGTTAGGTAACTACGAAAAATATCTAGGACCGTGCCCCTAACGCCTACTGCTTCCAGCTTCTTTAGAAGGATGGGAATTGAAACCGTGTCGAAAGCTTTCGACAGGTCCAAAAACACTGCTATGGTTTTTAGTTTATTATCTAAAGACTGAATGACAGTGGTTGTCAAATCTATTACAGCGTCTTCAGTTGACTTACCCTTAATAAACCCGTATTGGTTTTGAGAAATTAAGTTATGTTTAGATAGATAATTAGTTAATTGTTTATTTATGAGTTTTTCAAAGACCTTAGAAATGGTAGTGAGTACTGAAATTGGTCTATAATTTCCGACACAGTCTCTATCGCCACCCTTATAAATTGGGTGAACAATGGCCTTCTTAAAAACTTTAGGAAATGTCCCAGTAGTTATTGCAAGGTTAAATATGTGTTTTATACCTGGTATTAAGACGTGGCGGGCCGATTTTAGAAAGGATGCAGATATACCATCCCAACCGACCGCACAATTGCTTTTTAGGCCTAGTATAACAGCTTCCAGCTCTTGTTCAGACACCTCAAAAATACCCATTGAGTAACACGGGATATTCACGTTTTGTGACATGGGAGACGCCGAATTTGGGATTTGGTCTGCTAGTATTTTCCCTATGCTTGCGAAGTACTTATTGACTATATCGACTGAGTCTTTAGGGTTTTCACTCAAACTCAGTAAGTCGTTTGGTAAGGTATTTTGTTGCTTCGTATCCGTAATAGTTTTGATGGCATCCCAAGTTGCCTTGGAGTTACCCTTGGCCTCCTGAAGTAAGCTTCGATCATAAGTTATTCTTAGCTTTTTCAATAAGTTGTTGAGAAAATTACGATAGCGTTTGTAGGTAGTTCTAAGTATTATATTATCGGGATCTTTTTGAGCTTTAAGGTGCATTGTGTCTTTGTTTTTTATACATTTTAGAAGGCCAGGGGTAATCCAAGGTTTCATGATCCTTTTTTTGTGCGGAATTAGAACCTCTTTAGTATATAATTCAACTATGGATGACACTTTATGAATTAGAGACTCTGCGGGTTCATTTGCATCGTTAATATTAAATAAATAAGACAGGTCTGTTTTCCTCAAGTCATCTAACACAGCTTGTTGATCGGTACGCCTAATGTAATAGTTTGGTTTGGGTGAATTATTTGTCGTGCCGACACTCAGTATGGTTGGGTTATGATCCGTGATCAAAGTATCCAATACTAGTGTGGTTGCACTTTTTTGCGTCTTTAACATGACATGATCAAGACATGCCTGCCCCCTTGTAGGGGAGACGTGAGCAGGTAACATACCATGTGATGAAATAATATTAAGGTATTCCTCCGATTGGTTATTCAAGTGCTCCGGCATGATGTCTATGTTTAAATCTCCAGTGACAACTAAAGTTTTATAACCATTTAGTGATGCCAACACGTCATTTAGGCTTATAAGGAAGTCGTCAAGGTTTTTTTTGGCCGGGGAACGATATATTGCCACAATAGCGACGTCATCGCTAGTGCATACCAGACAATTAGCATCCAGTAGCAAAGCTTGATTAATTTTGTGTTTTAAATGTGATTTAACATAAACAATTACACCATCGTTCTGATTACAAAAGGATGACTGGTAGCTTATAAATATAGTATAGCTATATATATTATAATATAGCTTATAAATAACAGTGTTATTAGGTATGGTAGGACAGTGTAGGTCTTTCAACAAGTACCAGGTGATTAACAAAATAATGACGGTCAACAAAACTACAGTCCACTAAGCCTACAGCGTTCTCACATTACAAAATAGAAAATAATCTATATAAAGACAAATAAATTAATAAAATTAAAAACGTATTTTAAATGAAATTACGTGATTGCTATTACAGCTGTAACAGCTCTGAATAATTATCATGTCCACAAAAGCCACTAATAAAGAGTTGAATTAAAATAAAACAATTGCCCTGTTGACTTGTGTCTTCCTGTTTGTTGTCAATTACTGTGCTACAAGGATCTTTCGCGCTTGAATGACATTCACAAGGGGCCGTTGTTTGTAAACATTTGTGAAATTGTTTCGTGAATTTGTATTATATTAAAAATCAAGATGGCGGTGGTAGTTCCAATTCTGGCCACGTTCTTAAAGATACTTGTACAACTTCTTTCTCCTTTTCGTGTGGTTTGTGACAAACCTGGTGTCAAAGTTTTTATATCACCCATGGGCCTCTGATTTGGCTTGGAACACATCTTGAGGAAACCGGCATGCCTGAGAGATATTTCTCGACGGTATGCGACTTGTACAACTATATATTGAGATAATCAAGTCATCTAAGGTGGTGGTTATCGCTAATGATTCATGTAGGGGTAGCGCGGCACTTAGATGAGCTTTGTTGATTAATATGTTCTTGTCCCGACTGGTAGCTGAGGTGAAAACCAGAGGAAGGAAACTGAGCTTGGATCTATAAACGTGACGTACAACCTACCTGGGCTAAGCGTTATTCCTGTTACTGTCGTACAACTGTAAACATACAGGTACAAGACAGAGAGGGGTATATCTCTAATTCAAAGCCTGAGCTAAGTATCTTTTATAGATCTCTTCCTTAGTTTTCTCAATATTTCAAGTTATTAACAAGACCTTTCATATTATATTCTTAAGCTATCTATAATAATATTTATCCATACTAATATTATAAATTCGAAAGTAACTGTCTGTCTGTCTGTATGTTACCTTTTCACGGCTAAACCACTGAACGGATTTTGATAAAATTCGGCAATGAGTAAGGCATTATAGAGACGGACATAGGGTACTTTTTGTTTAATAATCCTTATATATTTAATTACATAATAAACTTAAGATTTTTTTCTTTTAGTTTTTTTTTTTAAATTTATGGTAAGAAATACAAATTACATAATTTAGCGTTATTGTAAAATTATCACCCAAAGGGATAAAATAGGGGATGATTTTAAAATTCATATGTAATATTCATTTTATTTATTTAATACTTCAAGCACAGAAATGTACAGAGGCGGACTTAATGCCACATTGCTATCATTGCGACTTTTTCAAGAGATTTAAGGGATTGGAAATACACATAAAACCTACATGTTAGTTTATGACTTTAAATTGTAATAACTTTTGACAGAGTGCGCCGATTTTAATGAAATACTCGTACAGACTAAATATTACTTCAAGACGGCCTATGAATTTTTGGTCCCAGATTGAAGAACAAACTTAACTTTGCAGTTCATATATAACTATAAAGGACCAATTTTCAAAATTCTTCTTTACTTGACCTTGCTTCTTGCCAAGCTTCATGCTGCTGGGCCAACAGGAAATACTAAATAGACTAGTTTATTTGCGAGTGTCAAAATATGCGACATAAATGGCCGTATTTTTTATTGTGTTGACTTGGAAGTTTGATTTTCGTTACAGCTCCAAGAGACCATAGATCTAAGTTTTTGATATCTATTTCAACTTGATGCTTCCATGCGTTCCTGAGAAAAAGATCTTGGCAGACAACGAAGTCATTCGTTGAACACAAAACAGATTTATTAAATGCCTGTTACCTTTTCATGCCATGACGGTAGAACGGTTTTAGATGAAAGGCATACGGATAGGCCATGACCTGGGTTAGGACATAGGATACTCTGAATCCCGGTAGCACGTTTCTGTGGGATATTTTTTGACATCCACGCTGGCGAAGCCTCGGGCAAAAGCTAGTATTATACAGGGTGTTAAAGTAATTGCGTGCCATAGCTTAGGGGTAGGTTCAGTATCAATATAGGATGACATAAAAAAAAAAAAAAAAAAACCTATTAGCACCTACTAACAAAATAGCAATCTTTTAGAATTAAAATTATTTTATTTGTTTATATGCTTTAATTACTTACCTACTATCGAACGCGAATCGAACTAACGCTACGACGGTATGTAATTACAATTCAAATTTTCCCTTCGTACGGCGATGCGATGATAATGTTTCTTTTTTTCTGGCTTCCGTTATCGATACTGAACCTACCCCTAAGCTATGGCACGCAATTACTTTAACACCCTGTATAAAATAGCAGAGCCTCGCGGTTTCGCGCATAAGTCTCGATCCTAATAAAAGTCATGTTCTCCCCATGTGCAAAATTTCATCCAAATCCGTTCAGCCGTTTTAGCGTGAAAGCGTAACAAACAAACGTACAAAAAATCAAATCTATTATCTTTATAATATAAGTTTAGACTAGCTTTATCGCCCGCGTGGAGGTCAGAATATATTCCACGGGAACGTACTCCCGAGATGAAAAGTACCGTGTTAATCTAGGTTATAAACTGTCTGTGTGCCAAATTTCATCCAAAGCAACCATACATCCAGACAAACATGCTTCGTTTCTATTTTATTATATGTATAGACTAAGATTATTAGTCTTCAAGTCCTTCACGAATACGAAATTGCATTCCCAGAATATAACATCTATTAAACCTAGACGAGTCGCCTTCTTACTAAGAATTTTCAGGATTTTCGTCTAAATGCGTTTGCATTGAAATATAATTTTAATGAATTCATATTTTCCACCAATAATGTTGTGTAAGTTCAGTTGGTTTCTGAAATTTATTGTTCATGTTTGTACGAGTAGACCCAATACATGAAGATCGTGTTCTAGGTAATACCAGTAAGGTAAAAAAAGTGTTGGAAGGAACTTAGCAGTTTTCATAAACGCGGGCAAACGCTATAATATTACTTTATTGTAGTACAAGTCTTGTGCCCGACTGGCTTTTCATACCCTGTTTAACCCCTTCAGGGTATGAATTTTTAAAAACCCTTCCAGCAGCTTCCAGGCTGAGCACTAATGCTCACCCTAGTTTTATAAGAAACGCTTGTGCAAAATTTCATGCTTCTAGATAAGTGCCTAGCGGTTGGCTGTGCGTTGTCAGTCAGTGAATAATAAAAAATATATGAAGTCTATTTTGCATGAATTATTTCAGATTCGAGTGAAGACAGTTTCGTAATAACACTTCCCCTTCTTACTCCATTTATGACCTTGATACTGCCCTCAAACCCAGTAAGAATTTTAACCCTAGTTACCTCTTTAAACCCTCACAGATTGAGTTTAAGGTTTACCATTGGTCCCAAACCCAAAGAAAGATTTTTTTGAATATTTCAGTACGGAAGCTGCAATGAATGATATCCAAATGTATCTTCCTGCATTTACTCAGTAATATTTCTGGGAATGTAAGCAGCGCTCTCGCCAGCTCTCCTGTGACGTCATATCAAGTATTCAGGAGGTTTCTCTACACACTCCGCTTTGTGCACTTTCATAGTTATATTTTATAGATCTTGGAGTTGCAATCATGAATGATCAAATTTTGTAGTGTAGGTCAGTTTTTATTAAGACTTTAGAACTTATGAAAAATGCATTTTTTAAAGCTAGGCGAGAACTGGTTTAATCACACACACACACACACACACACACACTGTGGTGGACACTGGATACAACATCGTTTTTATTGGGTGGCAAAACAAGATGGCAGTCTATCCGATGATAAGTGGTTATCGTCGCTTGCTTGCTTATCTATCTGCAAAACTAGAGTCATCGCAGATGCGTGACCATCTCAGGGACAACGCTGAACTGTCTCATGGTACCTGTACTGGTACGACTCTAACGGGAACATAGCCACGATGCTTGGCGGCAGAGAGGTAGAACATTATGTTATCCTTTTAACTTCTACATCATCAATCATCTGCCTAACTTTTTCCCAACTATGTTCGGGTCGGCTTCCAGTCTAACCAGATGCAGCTGAATATATAATATTTCATGGAAGGACTGCCTAACTGACCTCCACAACCCAGTTACAGGGTAGTACGATACCCCTTGGTAAGACTGGTTTTCAGACTTTCGGACCTGTAACGACTGTCAAAGATCCAAGAATGACAGCTAGGATCAACGGCTTACCGTGCTGTCCGAGGCACGGAAGGGTCTTGATATGTAAAGATCACCCATCCACGGATCGATCGCGGCAAGCGTAACTTAACCTGTGAGCCTCTCACTTTTAACTTCTACATCAATATAATATAAAAAGGTCACGTTATGAGTGTAGTGACGTCACAGTTGAGCTCATAATAAACTTGTGTGCCATTCTTCAGTGTTGTACTTCCAGATATTTGCCTAATAACGTTCGATGCGGTATGCTCATAAATCATAATTTACATGGAGGGTAGATATATAGGTATACATTACATCATTTCAGTGGTAGATGAATGGTTATAAACAGTATAATATATGATGATGGACTTTAAGCCTAGTTATGTTCTATTTTTATTATTAACCAATTTTTAAAAGAAGGAGGTTATCATCTGGGTAAATACACCTGTAAAAGGGAGATTATAATAAATAAATAGTTTCGGATGTTTATAGAATATAACAAAATCTCTTTATTTTGGACACACAAATATCCATATGGTGTTAGTAGGGATCCCTTCTTTTCGCATAATGTTCTTTGTCCTAATATACTTCGGCATAACGATTTTGGCACAATTTGTTTTGGCATAATAATACTTCGGCATAATTTTTTTAGGCATACATTTTATGTTGGCATAATCATGTTATAGACTAATTTGTTTTAACATAAATTTGATTCGCATAACGTTAGTAGGCCTAATGACTATTAACATAATAATAATATATATATTTTCCTTTTCTAGTAGATACGTACTCGTACGTACGACTTTGGGTGGAAATGGTGGTGGTGAACTTGTAGTGCCCCATACATAATTCTGATCAAACCTATTTGCTATAGTTTCAGTAACAATTAATTAATATTGTTGGTTAAAAATTGAATATGCTGTGCAACAAAAGTTAGTGACAGAACCGAATTGCTGCAAAACCGACTCCACGTAGTCTTGTTTGTCCTACCCCTAGAGTGTAATTTAAAATCGCGTAGGCACGTAGGGGCGAGGCGGCCCGCGGGCTGAGGAGCAGGCAGCTGCGAGCGAGCCGCCGCGGTTGAGGCGAAGCCGGCCAACAAGCCGAAGCTGCGGTGGTGAGCGAAAGCCGTCTGCGACGATTAGCATACGTGGGGCCGCCGGAGGCCCGCAGCGCCGGAGCCGTGACAGAAACCCTGCCTGCTGCATGTTGCATGCTCGCATGAATGCAGCATGCTGCATGCTTGCTTGCATGCTGCATGCTTGCTTGTTTGCTGCATGCTTGCTTGCATGCTTGCTTGCATGCTGTATGCTTGCTTGCTTCATGCTTCCTACAGCGAAAAAAAAACCCACAAAATTGTTCAATAAAAATATGTTTTAATATCATTATGCGTAAATAAATTTATGCTTTAGGATATTATGCTTAACAAAGTTATGCTTTAGAATATTATGCTTAATCGTTATTATGGTTAGAGAAATTATGCTTAAAAAAATTATGCGTAAGCTGTTATGCGTAATTATATTATGCGAAAATATAATTATGCCAAACAAAATTATGCTAAGTTATATTAGGGCTTAAAATTTTATGCAAATGGATAGGGAACCGTGTTAGTAACATACAAAAAATAACTTATTGCCTAGTGTTAGTAACAATCAACCTCCGCACAAACTGCTGTACAATCGGAGAGCCGAAGCTCTCGGCTACAGTTTTCAGGATGCTGTTTTGACTGCCTCTCACTCTCCTCAGAAGCGACGCTGTTTTTTTGCGTATAATTGCATAGAAGCCGTCGGTGCGGGCTTGCGCAAACATATAACATTACGATGCGCTACAGTATCGAGGCAGCCTCAAAGACATCCTGAAAGCATTGTTTATATGTATATTTTAATATTTAATTTTTTGGTTTTTTACCACATGTGCTTGCCACTTTTACATTTTTGGAATGTTCTTTTATTGCACTCCTTAACGCATTCTACCATTTTGAACTTGATGTTTATAATTTGTTATTTAAATTTTGACATTTCTCGGGACCCTAGGGTCTCGGACCTTTGGAAGGCGTACGAGGGGCCGAAGCCAACTCGCAGAGGCCCGTTAGACGTGTCTAATGAAATGAGGCACTAACCGACGATTATCCCTGTACGCACTAATCTAGTGCACCCAAGGACAACCCCCGGTTAGTGCAGGACTATTGCAAGATATGGAAACAATGATATTGGATTATGGGTTTGGGTGGCTAAGTAAACTGGTTATCTAGAACTATGGAAATACTATGGCCCCTGCCTGACCAATATCTTATATAAAATACACAGGTAAGATGGCAGGGGGTGACTTGCGTTACGCTGACGACACGTTGGTCCTGGCGCAGGGGAGGTCGCACCAGGCGGCGGTCGAACTAGCGACACACGGGGTTGCGACAATCGTAGCCAGAATCCGGCAGTTGGGACTCGAGGTGGCCTTGCACAAGTCCGAGGCCATGTGTTTTCATGGTCCTCGGAATGCGCCACCGTCGGGTTCCCAAATAACGGTAGGAGGGGTTCACATCGGCGTCGAGTCGACGATGAAGTACTTGGGACTCGTCCTCGACAGTCGGTGGAACTTCGTGGAGCATTTCCGACGTTTGGCTCCCAGACTCGACCGGGCCGGGGCTGCCTTGAAGCGGCTCCTGCCCAATCTAGGGGGTCCAAACGCCTCCTGCCGGAGGCTATACGCGGGGATCGTGCGGTCCATGGCCCTGTACGGGGCACCGGTGTGGGCGCATTCGTTGAGGCGGCGGCCTGCCCGCCGGTTGAACGCGTCCCAGAGGGTCATGGCCACCCGGCTGGTCTGGGGATACCGCACGGTCTCCGGTAAGGCGGCGAGCCTCCTTGCCGGATTGCCGCCATGGGATCTGGAGGCAAAAGTCCTCGCGCATATTTGGGAGTGGCGCGGGGAGGCGAAACGCCGGGGCTTGACTCCGATGCCGCGAGAAATCGCGGCACAGCGGACAGAGCTCCGACGGGATCTCATGGCGTCATGGAGAGTGCGATTGTCGCAACCCAGTGCTGGGCACGCCACTATTGCGGCGATAAGTCCCCTCTTTGAGGAGTGGCTGGAGAGGCGCCACGGCGTCCTCACCTTCCGCCTGACGCAGGTCCTCACCGGACACGGCTGTTTCGGGAGGTACCTGTTTCGGATAAGGCGGGAGGAAACGCCCGGGTGTCATCACTGCGTGGATCGCCCGGAGGACACGGTGGAGCAAACGGTGGAGGTATGCCCGGCATGGGCAGAGCACCGCCGTGTCCTCGTGGAGGCGATCGGTGGCGGGGATCTCTCGCGTCCGGCCCTGGTCCAGGCCATGGTACGGAGCGAGAGGGCATGGGAGGCCGTCACCTCCTTCTGCGAAGCAGTAATGCTCGCAAAGGAGGAGGCGGAACGCGTGAGGGAGAGGCAAATTTCGCGCCCTCACGCCCCTAGCCGCCGCAGGAGGAGACGCCCTGGGCGTCGGGAATCGATTGCCGATTCCCGGCCACCGTAGGCGCGGGCTTGCGGACGGTGAGCAATGGGTAGCTCGCCGTCCGGTAAGGACCAGGCCCGGGTCGACGGCGCGTTGTGTTCCACGCGCGCCTCAAAGAGATGTCAGCAAGTGAAGGGGTCCGATGAGACCATTGCCTGCCGGGGTTGCGGGATTAGTCCGAAAGGGATACCGTGGCCCCCTGGCATTGCACAGGCAACAGAAGGAACACGGGTGGGTTTTAGTCAGTAAGAGTCTGACACGCCCTCCCGCTCCACCCAGAGCGGGAGACGTCATTTGATGATTTCCCACCCAAAAAAAAAAAAAAAAAAAAGGGGGTGACTTGCACACTCAATAATAGGCCCCCGAAAACGGTCGCTAGCACAAAGTGTCAAAGCGACAAGGGGGCAACATGTCCTGAGATGCTTATAAGGAGTGGAGCGGTATTCCACGGCTATCAGGACAATCCCGGAAGTACGGTCAAGATCCCTACCAGCATCTTACTGGAATACTTTCTTCCTCCGAGCACATTTGCTCTTGCGAATCTCCACTCAAGCCGGCCAATAAAGGCAAGAAAGAGGTGGGGGCTCTATTCCTTGTCAGTGTTCACTCCAGCCGGCCAATAAAGGCAAGCCAGAGATGAGGAACAAAATTTCTCCCGGGAGATAGGGTTCGTGGGGTCGCTACTGCCCAACAGCTAGCCACATGCTGCCCTGCGGGTTATGTTGTTTATAATATTGTTATGTATGTTAATAATTTACTGTTTTATTTTTGTAATTTAAATCTTAATGTTTTAATTTTAATTTTGATTCTAATGATAATGTTTATTTTAATTTTTGATTATTAGAATCATCATTCGATTATGATTTTATTTGATATTTTTCTCTTTGTTTTTAATATATTTTCTATCCTACTACTTTATTTTATTTTATTTATTTGGGAAAATAAACGGTTACACATTACAATATTACATAATAATTAGAGCTAAGTAAAGAGTGAGCAAATGTATAACCCACGACATTTTCCACATAATATTAAAACATTATATTTAAAATTATTACGATGTGCGATTACAATTACATCATAATTGTATGCTTGTGGTTAGTGATAAATCTAAACAGGCATGCAAAAATAATAAAATAATAAATACAGTCTATAGTTTAAACATTATGGAGTTAAATCTATGATTGTTTTGCGAACAAGGCATCGAAATTTTCCAACAGAAACAGCAAAGATGTCAATATTATGGAAGGTCTTATTATACTGATTGGTAAGGCGTCGTAGGGGCGCTCGTAAGCCTGCGTTCGTATGACTAGAAGATACAGCAAATAGAGCTAACTACGCTACGAGTAAATAATCTTGTTAAAACGTATATTTAAGAAGCTTTTTTTATGTGCTGTGTACGCCTGTAAGTGACTAATTCACCATAACTCAACGCTTATGTATTTCTTATCAAGTCAATGTTTCTAGTGTGTGTAGGGTCATTGGTGTAGTACCTTTCAAATAAATAAATAATGTATGTTCGGGCATAACTCCGTTATATATGGACGCATTTGCAAAATTATTTTTTTGTTTGAAAGGGTATACTTCCGAGATGGTCCCATTGTCAGGTCATGATCTGATGATGGGAACAAATTCAAATACTATGGGCACACTTATAGCGATTTAGATTTAGATTATTTTTATAGTAAATCGTGCAGTTGATCTCGGAAAGCACCGTTTGGTGAAGTGGAACTGATGATGAAGACCACAGATGGCCACCGGAACTACTCAATAATAAGTATTTCACGGGTTGCGATTCGATTACTTCGATTATTTAATTTATGCTCGTCACAATGCATTTGGAGAAGTACCAGGAGAACTCCTCAACGATTAACATCCCTGTATCGAGAAAAGCAATAAATTGTAAACGGTGATGAGCAGTTGACATTAGGCTATTGTAACTTAAATACATTACAAACTGACCCACTAAAAAGCGAGAATTAAACATTTCGGAAGTTGGTGGCTCATAAACGAAAATAGAAAACCAAAGACACCGACTTTTGAAATTTAAGTTATTTTTCACATTGTAGCGTTTTTTTGAGAACCGGTTGTTTTTTTTTTTTGTAAAACAACTTTTATTTTTTATGTTAGCTTGACGGAATGAATGCGGTATAGTCTTTGGCGTAGATTCTATACGCGATTGCGCATTGTGTATTGGTTAATTATGCATGCCAATTGCAAAGACGAAGTGGTTGGTACCTACTGATGGTATTCCGTTTGAAGCTGCTTATATTTCAACCATTATACAGTATATTAATTAACGAAAGGCGTTCCCGCTAACCCGCAATAGCTTAGCTTCCTTACAAGTAACTTACTTAAAAAAAAAAAAAGTATTAAAAAAATGACTTGTTTTTTATAATAAAATATTCTTGTCGTTCAACGTGGAAAGACAAGTGTGTGTGTAGAGAGAGTTTATTTAACGTATCAATTTAATATTTTTGTGAATATTTTATTATATAAATTAAGAAGATTAGGTTTAATAACTGTGACAGCTTTTAAGTGACCTTAAATGGTCGATTATTCCTAAAAATTATATTTTAAAAACTAAACTTAAATACGAAGTCAACTGTTTTTGCATCAAGTCCTAATAAAAGAAGCAAGTACCTACAAAACTTTAATATTTCTGCAAGATCTTTTCAATTCAAACAAGAAAACAATTCAAAAGTTAGACAGAGCAAGCAATATTAAGGTTTATTTTTTCTAAACAACAACAATTGTTGTCAACAGATGGTCTTTACAACTTGGGGAGAAAGGTCCCGTGCAATAAACTAGGGTTCGGTCGTAAATCATAGAAATAAGACTCGACTTACAGTGTGTGTGTAATTTGTAGTTTATTGTCCAAATTATAAATGATGCAGAAGGTACAAGCAGTGTACCAGAATGTACCTACATAAATGCGGTTCGTTATGTGTGAAGGTTAGATTTGAGAGATAAGAATTGCTCTTTGCCAGAGGTGATTGGAATTTTTTAAGGAAACTCCCAAATTACAGTTCGATCGTGATTAGAATTCGCATGTCTTCTTGAATACATCAATCAGCCGTCATTCCGGTACAGTTTTTTCATTAAGATTAGCATATTAATATTCTTATTATTTACTTCAGTATTGATACGGTTATCTGAAGGTAGTCAAATATGAACGGCAGTGATTTCGTTTAAAATAAACTTTAATTACAATTCTTACAGTAATTAGGAGGTGTGATCGGTAAGAGCGGTACAGACGGAATGGCTTACGAACTATTATACATATTATGTTATATAAAAAGGATAATCTAAAAAAACAATATTTCTGGAATGGACCACCAGGCCACTTAAGGTAAACGTTAACATATGTGTTAGAAAAAGGTGTCGTGTCGAAAGAGATGTATAATAAATAACCGCAATCGGTGACATAGCTATTAACTAAATAATTAATACAAGAGGTTAGAAACAGTTTAGGGTGTCGAGAGATTCACTACTATGGGAACTGATGCCTGGTATGCATAACTAGGTTGGTTAAAAGGATGATGGCGCAGCAATTAGCGCCATCTAGTAACGTTACGAAGTTACTGGAATCACCGAAAAGGTGGATAAGTGAGATACTGGCTGGTGATAAAGAAAATTTAAAACTTATATAAAAAATACACTTTGTAAACAAGCATATTACAAATTAGAGGATTATATCGATGCGATGCTCCGCTAGGGTGATCTAGCAGAGCGTCGCATCGATAGTTTCGTAGCGGCTGTCTTCTGATGACAGAGGAAGTCAGAGGAGCCTCGACAAACTGCTATATTCAATAATGGTATACTGATGATATTGAAGCTGCTGAACCACTAATGAGATTACCACTTCTGGTAAAGGCTATCCTGCCCGTAGAGCATTCAAAAGCAATTAGTGCTTCTACAAAAGCTACCTGTGTGAAATACTTTACTTTTTTTCAAGACTGATCGACAGTTAGGTAGGTACCTACTGATTTTTTTTTATCACGACGTCCCCATGAACAAATACTTAAAGTAACAAGTGTGCTCGCAAACTTTTGAACCATCTCTTCTCTTAAAACCGAACATAAACACGATAGTACATAACAATAGCGATATTTAAAGGCGTTGGGTGTTAAATATTTAACAAGTGGAAAATAGGTCGGGTTTGTTAAGCTCCTCAAATTAACCGTGGACTTTAAATTCGGGAAGAGAATTGATACTGTTAAGAGTTTAAAGTATGTTTGATCTGTAACTTTATAATTTGATATATCTGGGGAAAATCTTATGGGTTTAGTGATTGAAGTTAAATAATAGGTTTAAAATATTTTAACACAATTAACGATTAATAGGTATTAAATAAAAAGGCTTACTAACTAACTATTCAAATAAAAACAATAGGAAATGTACACGTTAAATTATGTTCTATTTTTTCTTCTCTCGTAAAAAATAAAAAAAAAAAACAGAAAAAAATACCAGCCTATTATTTTTCTACTGCAGGGCAAGGGAAATTACTCATACAGAGCCTCTCTGACGAGCATTGATCACCACGTTTGCTCAAGACGGCAATTTCAAACTTATATTAACTCGGGTTTCTTCACGATGTTTTTCTTCACCGCTGCAAATAATGTCCAAGATAACTTCAGAAAGTAAATATTATAAATTGAAAAATTCACATTGGTACTTGCCTGGATTTGAGCCACAACCTCTTGCTTTAGAGGCGGGGCTCGAACCACTGGGCAACTTATTACCATGAATTACTATAATTTTGTGAACAGCTCATGGTGTGGTAGAAATATTAGCCAGTCGGTCATTATCAATCACAATTGAAGGAAATTAAAAATTCCTAATCCATTGCTTCATAGGTTTGAAAAATGTATCCGCTCAACAACGTAAATACCGCAATGAATGTGATGAACGCAAAACGTCAAAACGAAAGGCATTCGTTGCGATTGAGTGCTACATATTTTATGCATGTTACGCAATTACCTCGCAGGGAGTGCTGACCGTACATTAAAATGCAGGTAGTCACTCGTGAAGGCAATTTAATTCACCCCAGATAACTATGTTTATCAAATACTTAATTGCATAAAAACTTAGTCTTCTGGCAGACCTGACTGTGCTTAAAGGGACCCTGATCCTCTTTGTATCATCATCTTTAAAACAACCCCTATTTCCATCAAACTTTCTTTATCGCGAGCCAAACCGCTTCGATGTTAATTAATTGCCGAAAAAAACTTGTACCCTAAAAACGCGATTATGAAAATTTATGGTTTCCGAAAAAACGGGGGAACCGCAAACGGCTATAAGTCATTATATGACGCCTGTGGATTGCTAATGGGCGGGAATCGATATCGGGGACATAAATGACTTTCCGATATTTTGTTGTTGCTAGCTACGTTATCTGAATAAATTGAAAGATTGATATGAGATTCTGAGTGCTTACATTTTTTGTGTCGGTTTTTAGAATTCCATACTCCAACAATCCGAATTATCTTAGCAAACGATGTCTACCTGTCTGTCTCAAACCTTTAACTCGGTAAAATTAAAGTTAGCCAGAATATAGTAGTCAGGAAATTAACGTTCAGTTTCTGTGGTGTGACTTAGGTATAACTTACTTTTAAATGCAAAAGAGAACATAACGAAGAAAGTGGACTTTTACGATCTGAAATCGCACAGTGAGCAAGCATGATGCTGAATGCTCGTTTTCAGTTATCATGACAGTTGTTTTATTTAATCATATCTCTGCAATGAGAAAAGTAGAGGCAAATATTATTTCTAATACTCTCGGTACCATAATAACATAAAATGCACTCAAGGTGAAGAAAACCACATTTCTCCAGGAAATACATCTCCTAGCTCACTTTAAATGCCTTTTCTGTCGTATTGTAGTAATAAAAGTTTTACAAATAGCGTTTTTAAAGTCTCTTGCTACCGCAGGCTTCAGCGGACTGCTTTCATTGAAATAATAACGACTTTAATGGATTAACTTTCCTTTGTATAAGTTTTAAATTAGTTATAAAAGTAAATATTTTTGAGTTTTGTTTTGTTACAAGGTGTATTGTTTATTAAAAAGGTTTTGTTAATTTGTTTCTGATTTTAATTTCCGTGGGTACTGAGACTAATATAGTACAATTATTGGAACATTTGAAAGTATAAAATGCGTTAATTTAATCGCCAATTACAGATTGACATAATAGGCGTCTCCAACATTGTATCATGATACAAGGCTCTATGTTTTCTGCATTTCGAGTGTTCTCTCAGAAATTGAGTTTGCAACAACAAATTTTCCAGCGCATGAAACTCCACTGAACATAGACATAAAGTTGAAGACTAATATGACTAATACCAAAAGACTAAGACTAATATAAAAATATTTCTGTAGCAATCATGCTTAATTAAATAGCTGATTAATTAGTATTATATGTTCCATACAGTTTAGAAAAGTAGGTATTAAGCAGATTTTTTTTTTCGCGATTTCAAAGTTGGTCCCATCGCAATAGTTATTCAGTTTGGTGGTCTAAAGCACTCATTAATTTTTTAAGTATTTTTTTTAACACCTTATATATGACTTTATATCTGTGCAGAAAATAGGAAGCATTCGTGCACATATTGTTGAAACAATCCCTTGCTTTACAAATGTTTATGCAAGTTCCAGCCTATGGATCCTAGAAAGCGGTTGAATCTATTTATTTTTACGGAACAGCAAAAAATTACAGACTGAGAAATTGATCGCAAGCCCTACATACAAATGACCCAAAAAGTAAAGTAAAATTATACCTTTTGAGTAACAAATCGATGTGATTACGTAATTCATTATAACTGGGGTGGATGTGGCGAAAACTGCCAGGTCTCGGGCCATAAGGTCACAGTTCATGGTAACGGACGCTACTGGTTGTATAGCTAGTGGACGCTAGTGCGAGGGGCTATGAAAACTGAGGAATAGAAATGAGTTATCTTAGGTAAAAGATTATTCAGTTAATCGAACGAAATTTTACATCGTATGCGTATTATACTTGATGCTCAGTAAGTCAGGCAGTCAGCTTTTTTTATGCACACATTCATTCTTTAGGTAGGAATCTACCTACTACCTCCCATCTCCCACTAGCCTCGACTTAGACAATACGATCTTCTTTATGGTAACGAACCTACGGAACCGGTTTATCACATATGGAGATTGCTGGTACTGTAGTGACAAGATTAATCAATCAGAAAGTAGTCAGAGGTCAAGTAGAAAGAAATGTAGCGAATTGCAAGTCTAGAGTTTAAAACTCACCGTCACAACTCTTGAATCCAAGGAAAAAAACCGGTTTTTGCATTTGTTCTCGCATAATAAAGGGTTCCGTAGTTGGGATGAATGTATCCCAAATACAAACTTAACATAGCAGTTGAAAAACATGTTTTCCCATACATTCCAACTGAAAATGTATGTACGCACAATAATGAGAGTTAAACCGTGTTATTCTAAGACTTCTTATAAGTTTTCCTGTAATCTCTGAGTAGAGCCATTTTCTGTATTTTTCAAAATTTTAGGCTCTGTAGTTTCGGAGATAAGGGGGTGGTCAATGGTCAATTTTCAACTATTTTCTTAAATATCTTTAAATGTATTTATTTTTCTCAACAAGCCCTTTCATTTGATATGTCACACAGTACAGTTTGATAAACTTTTTTTTAAATTTTCTTATAAATTAATTTTGAATATGGGGGTCACAAATTTGGGGAAAAGTAACCCCAATATTCTAAATTCATTTATTTACTTTACACGTCCATGTTTAGGTTATAGAAATACATATAATGTGTACCAAATTTCAACTTAATCGGTCCATTAGATTCGAAGCAAATTGGCTGTGATAGACGGAGAAACAGACAGGCACACCACACGAGTGATCCTTTAAGGGTTCTGGTTTTTCCTTTTGAGGTATGGAACCATAAAACGGAAGATTTTTCTGAGACAGGTTCGTAAGATGCATGGACATTTCCTGAGAATATCGACTACATGTTACATAGGCCAAAAAAAAAACACATTTTATTCTTATTATTATTTTTGTGCACATCATTACAAAAACAGACAGCTGTGTATGAGGACAGCTATAAACAAAGGCGAGTTTAGCACACGTATCCCGCTTCAGCTTATCCCAGCTATTCCCTGCTCTCCTAGCCCCACAATAATATTTGATTTGATATGGCAACGTAACACGCGAGCTTCGAATAAAGCCACCGCCGCACCGCTCGCCTGGGACGCAATATTTAGGTTATTAGGTGTCAGACAAGCCTGCTGTTTGAACTGGCGATCTATTTTACAATAATTGTCACCTAGTTTAACGTCTGAGGCTTGTTTTCTAAATGTTTAATTTCTAATTGAGGTGACAGGTGTCCACGGCAGAGGTCAGTCTCATATTAATTTTCATACAAAGTTTGTATCGTAATTTAAATCATTAAAGGCTAGATTTTGAACATGGGCCACCGTGTAGGTATTACGCTTAGTTATTGGGCAATATCCACTTCGGACATCACTTCGACTATCACACTAACGACTTTTATAGCTATCCGTGTGGTCATCAGGTCTCTAGGTTTCAGGCTCTCTGATTAACGAAGGTGCTTCAATGCACCACAAACTAACAAATTAATGATCACCTTTTCATCTTGGGCGGAAAGCGCTGCTTAACCTCGCCCTTGGTGCAATTTGCACAAATTAAAAATTGCCATGACGGTCATAAAAATGCCATAAATAGTCAATATTCTAAAGCAATGCTGCAATAAATAACTACCGCAGCGAATTGATAGGCACTAATATACAGAGTTATAACAATAAACGAGACGTTCATGAAGGAGGATGCGTTTTCGTGGAAGGCTACATGACACCACGACTCAGCACATTACGTCGCCGACCCAACGTAGTAACAAAATTTTGTAGTTCTGTTTTTTTATTATGTATTAAGTCTATTATTATATAAGATTATTTCGTGTATTTTGTCTATGGGCCAATTATTACTAGTATTATTTCCTTTATTTTAATATATACATATACTCGTAAATTATATTTTTGAACAATAGAAAAAATATAAATATATTTAAAAATATAAAAATAGCAGCCCACCGGTATCGGGAACAGGGTCCAAGCTACGGTCAGGGCTCCAGAGAGAGGAACCTCTTAACAATACCAGCCGTGTCCAGGAGTACCGCTTTCTGAATCAAGCCCTTAATCCAGCTGCCCAACGAGAGCCTCCTCAGGTGTTTGTCGACGCTCTTGGCAATTAAGCCCGTGGCTAATACGACTATCGGCACAATGATCGCAGAGTCCACATCCCACATGTCGACAACCTCGCGAGCCAAGTCAAGATACTTAATTTGTTTATCTTTCTCGGCTTTCACGAGGTTCCCGTCATGCGGGACCGTTATGTCAATAATTATTAAAACACGAAGGTACATTACCTCACAGCCAAAGTTCCGTTTCACGTAGTAACACTGCGGCATAGTTTGAGTTCTACCTTTTTGCACCGACGGAGTTTAATTAGCGCTAAATGAAGCGGTGACATAGATGCTACAGTATCAAGCGATGCTACGGCAACTTCTGCCTTTTTTGCTATAGAACGGAGGTAATTGAGGAAACTAAACTCTCAGTGCCTTTAAATAACCTCCGCCTTTATCTTGCGCACCCTGGATAGTGCGCCTCGCTTCTACCTTGCTGACTGCCTAATATGCATACCACGTTATAAAGAGCTGTTATCCTATTTACTTCAAAAACTTCATGCCGACAGGAGACAAGAATAATGTTTTGGGTAGAGATCACAACGAGCTACGTATTGATGACTTTATCAGGTACCTAACGTGGGCGTATGGTTCTTAATTTAAAAAGCGACCAATTTTCTACCCATGGGCTACATAGAATGACTACAAGGCCTTTCGCTGAGCTGCAGGCAGCAGAGTTCATCTGTTTGTAAAACGAACTAATTGTGTAATATTTTATTGATATATTAGGCTTTTTTCTACTCATAAGTTTGTTTTTGTTTTTGTAATGGGCGTTTTGTTGTGCATAATAAACATTTTTTCTTTCTCCGTTTCTTTCTTTCTTTCATAAGAAAATTATATAGGTTAGGAATTACGGCAAGTCTTCGGACCCCAGACATTAAAAGCACCGAAAGCTATGATGAAATATGTTCCAATGCAATATGTTCATGTTAATTTAAGAAAAATAGTATTTACTTTTCAATTATATGGTCGTGTGGCATAAATCTACCAAAATTATGAACTTGATTATATCATCCAAATATCGTCAGAGCTGCGCCACGTGCCCTTGCTTAACCAAACCCGCCACCATTTACATTTTTAAACTACCAAATAATAAAACTTCTCACTATGCCGCAGTCGCGTAAAACAAAGTAATCACGAAAATAAACTCTATAACATTATATTAAGAAAGCAAACAGCTTTTTCTAGAAGTATCCTCGTTTATGAGTATGACAGAGATATACAATCCCGGATTAGTTCAGTATTCCCTGCAGCACGTTAAAATGTAGTAGTCAGGTAATCTAGCAGGGAGCGTAAGTTTCTTACCGTGATTAATATTTGGACGTAAAATTGTTTATTTTATTTTTACGGGGAATTTTCTTTATGCGACAGTGTTGCTGTTGAGTAAGTGATTTGTGTGGTACGAGTATCTTTTAACGTAGCCTTATGTAATTTGCAAGTTAATCCGCACTAAGGTTTGCATTTTCTGCGTTAGTTCATAGAAGCGTGACTACCTATTTAAGTAACTCATAAATTACTATATTTGATTCTAATTGTCTCACGGGTGGCACCGTATTCGCTGTCAGTGTCAATAATGCACACCAATGATGACACTGACAGCTCTTGAACGCGCTGATTGCGTTCAGTTTTACTGGTAAAATTTGCCCTAAGTAGAGTATACCAGGATAACTCATGGTAACCGCTTGAACAAATAAAATACTAATCAGCCTCTTCTAATTACATTGATAACCGAAATGATAAAAGACGATTGAAAAGGATTATCATATAAAGAATAT
Organism: Xanthia togata; assembly: GCA_963853775.1. Classification (NCBI taxonomy): domain Eukaryota; kingdom Metazoa; phylum Arthropoda; class Insecta; order Lepidoptera; family Noctuidae; genus Xanthia; species Xanthia togata. Next base: position 23,188,789 of record OY970807.1, read on the forward strand.
TTATTGGTATTCAGAATCAAGGTCTTAATTCCAATCTCGCCTACGATTTATATCAATACACTAGCTTCGGCCCATGATTTCGTCCGCATGAAATTTCGGGGAACAAGAAATTCGCATCGCATCGCATCACATCGTATCGCCTGCTTGTGCTATTACTCCGTTTTCGCTTAGCGTTCTATCTGATTTTTTTTCTTTTTGCTTAGCTCCTAAGGGAAATATAGCGTGGTGTTAAATATAACCTGCCTCAAGAATTGGGCTATCAAAATGCAAAAAGATTTTAATCTGGGTGGTATGGTTCTAAAAATTTGGTCGTTCAAACAAACAAACAGACAAACAAACTCTTCAGCTTTATTAGTAGTATACATTTAAGAATATATACAGCTGTAGTCCATCTGTACAGTGTGTTTAGATTTCATTACAGGCTGGCTAGGGGTGGTGTTGAACCGCGCGTGACCAGCGCGCAGTGGACAGCATTATCTAAGTCTAAGTTACGCATTTGTATGGACTAGGCTTAGCTGGATTGTGGGATTAGTATGGTGAAGGTTTTTGTTTTCAAATGTGGTAAGTAGAGTTATGCTTTATGTGAGTTGAATTATTCGATTATTCCTTATTCAAATATTTGTTTCCAATTGATGTTATTTTCTCTTAAACAAATATCAACTTTATGAAAGTGTAATTTAGGTTGTTTTCAGACTGAAAATATCATAAGATATTTGAAGTTGTAGCGCAAACTGAACTTTATAAGTAGGTATTAAAGCAATTTTCCCAAAAACAAATATTTTTTTATATGTCTGAAAACTAAATTGCGAACGCAGGATACCTACAATATTGTTTTGTTTTTTTTTTTTATTATTTCTGTTTTTTTTTACAGGTACGGTCGTAATTGGAAAAGCTGAAGAAGAATTTACGGTATCAAACGCTTATTGGTGTCCGACATACTAATTCCAATATTTAACACCGATTTTAAACTAGTACTACGCGAACGGCATGTCTGTTCCACATGGATTTACAGCATAGATTAATTTTTTGCGTCATTTAATGAACACTGTTCCTCTTTACCAAATACTATCTCAGGTTACAATTCCGTAGCCGGCCGGCGACATGTCGCCGTATTCTTATGTATTTCTATGAAGGCGACGTGTTGGTAGCAACCGAATAGAAAATTTTAGAAACCAGTCGTGTCGCGGCGACACGTCGCCTGCAGTTGCCGCCTGTGGTCGGTTACGGAATGGTACTTTAAGGTGTATGTACAAACAACTATTCTCTTTCTAACCCCATTTTCCTAGCCTTAGTAACGCAACAAAACAAATGACTCGAGAAAAATGTGATCACTTCACTGCAAGCAAGACACAGGGCTGTTAGACCCGGTTATACACTCACAGTTGAATTTAACGAAGCAGCAACAATTTGTAAACGTTCCTAGAGTACAGTTGACCGAGCAATTTGTTGCTTTACTTGGTGCAGTCGCTGTCATGTGTTACCGCACTGGTTGCGCTGTGCTGTGACTAGAAGATCGTAATGTTGTAGCTGCGTTTTGGTTATGAATTTCATACGTATCAAACTCAAACTCAAAGCATTTATTTCAATTAAACCATTTACAGGCACTTTTGAATTGTCAAGGGGTCGGTCAGTCAAAAATATGAAGCTAGTTGCCCATTCCAAAGCGTAGTAGGTACCTATGGAGAAGAACGGGCAAGAAACTCCACGGACACTCTTTTGAATAAAAAAATTGATACAAAATATTGGTTATATCTGGTTATATCATTCATTTTGAAATTATGCATGTGAGAACAATATAGAAAGACGCGCACGTTCGTAAAAGCGTCCGTAATAAAAAGAAAAAATAAAGAATCATTCAAAAACTTAAAATAAATTAAAATAAGCCATGGCAGCTAAGAGATGACCAGTCCCAACTGTCGGCGCCCGTTCACGAACATGACGCATGGATCAGCACCATTCAGCTCAACCATTTTGAAGGGAGCTAAATGATCCAATACACGCGCCACCATCAGCGAGACATTTAAGTGAGCATGACATACTCACAGCCGCCAGGGCACATTCAAGTCAATGAAATACTACATATTACCCGGTAAATGGTAGCTCTTTAGTACATAGTACATACCTGTGCTATGCAATTATATAATACAAAGGAAATTGAGTTTATACAATACAAAGATGGTCTTACAATCTTCAGCAGCTCCAACAGTATTTTCAAAATGTTAATCAGTGTGTATGTCAATTAGTTGTGGAGCAGGACCAGCAATGAGCCAAGCATTTTTTTAGAGATGTAATCCCCCAACTTATAATATGCCTGCCTACATAGTGTGCGTTTTATACAAGATAAGAATTTCGTCTCATTAAGTTGAAGTATGTGGGGAGGAATTTTATTGTAACATTTTAAACAGTACCCCATGAAAGAAGAGTCTACCTTAGCCAGTCTGAAACCTGGTTGTACTAATAGGTCCCTATTTCTTGTACTATAATTATGTTTATCACCTCTTTTACTAAAAAGATGTAATTTTTTTCTTACGTACATAATGTTTTCATAGATATATTGACAAGGTACCGTCATGATGTTAATATCCTTAAACATTTTCCTAAGAGAGTCGCGCCTGCGGAGTTAATAAATGGCTCTGATCGCTCTTTTCTGCAGAATAAAATAGACTCGATGTCTGCAGCTCGTCCCCAAAGTAAAATACCGTAAGACATGATACTATGAAAATAACTGAAATAGACTAGCCTCGCGGTATCTACATCAGTAAATTGACGGATTTTTCTGACAGCATATGCTGCTGAACTTAGCTGTCCTGCAAGAGATGTTAAATGAGGACCCCATTGTAGCCTTGAGTCGAGCGTGATCCCCAGGAAAACAGTTTTATCGACAAATTCTAGTTTCTCTTGATTCAATACTATCTCACAATTACGACTTTTGACATTTGGTAAAGAAAATTTTATGCACTTAGTATTTTTTCCATTTAATACTAAATTATTTGCAGTGAAACAATTTTGGACCTGTAGTAGGGCGTTATTTACGTCGTCAAAATTTGTAGCTCGTCTATCTACCTTAAAAATTAAGGAAGTATCGTCAGCAAATAACACCATTTGTGGTTGATTTTTAAATAAATGGAGTAGATCGTTAATATACACTAAAAAGAGGAATGGACCCAATATCGAGCCTTGTGGCACACCCATTTTTACTTTTAAACCTAGTGAATTGATACCGTTTATTTGAACTTGCTGTTGTCTGTCATTTATATAAGATTTTACTAAATTTAGTGCAAGTTTTCCAAGTCCGTAATGCTCAAGTTTCAAAAGTAAGGTTTCGTGATTGACGCAATCAAACGCCTTAGAGAGGTCACAAAAAATTCATATTGCGTCTTGGACCTCTTCCCACGTGTTAAAAATGTGTCTTAATAAGGTAACGTTGAAAGGTAATGGTGAAACCATACTGTTGATCGTGGAGGATTTCATTTTTGTTAAAATGATTGAGCATTTTATTAAGCATTACCTTTTCAAACACTTTGCTAAAAACCGGCAACACGGATACGAGTCTATAATTATTGGTGTCTTTACTGTCCCCGGATTTGTGTATTTCATTAAATCCGGGAAGACTCCTTGATCCACACACAAATTAAATATTAAGGCTAGGTAAGGCGCTATGGTCTCAATTATGGAGGTGCAGATTTTAATGGACATTCCCCAAAGATCTTCGGTCAATTTGATCTTGATTATTGTGTGTAAACATAATGTAAGAATAGGATCTCCTTGCAAGAGTCTAGTGTTTTCAATATAATAAAAAAGTGTGCGGTCGGGGGCCCCCCGCCTGGAACGAAGTTCCATCTCACGTATGATTTAAAACAAAAACAAAATTTGTGCAGCCGCCATCTTGGATTTAAAATTTTACCTCACTATTGGCTTTAGCACCCTCGAAAACTATGAAAACGACACCAATGACGAAAAGCTTGTAAACTTTCGCAGCTGCCATTTTGAATAAATTCACACTTTCTCTCTCCCTCCGGCATGCAGTGTACTCGGGCCGATGTGTACGATATTACCCCACGACACTATAGATAGTGCAATCCACGACGACGCGCCCTACTCTGCTATTACTGTACTGTAGCTGTACTTTAGTACGGAGCGGAGCAGAATAGGGCGCCTCGTCGTGGATTGCACTATCTATAAAATAAATTGTAATCACTTTACCCTTTTCTTTTGCTTTTTTCTGTCGGCGTTCTTTTAATCTTTGAATTAAAAGAAGGCAGTCGCAAGTATTACCACTTTTTAGCGTGACGATTTCCGAAAGTTTACAAACCGCGTTAAAGAACTTCGTTCCAATAACTTGGCAATCTATATTTTACACGTGAATTGGTGGTGTCTAGACAAGCACCACTGTCAGCGGACAAACGGGAGCCTATTGTACAAAAGAAAACAACCAATTTTGAAACATAACTTTTTAATGCCGAAATCTAAATAAAAAAAAGCGACGGAAGAAAGTAAGCGCGGTTAGACGGTCGGGCTCGTGGCTAAATAACAGCCTCACGGGTCGATTGAAGGTTAAGCTAGGCTTACTGCGGTCGGCCCGTAGACGGGTGACCATTCATAACATACTGAGACCCCTCCGCTTCAGAAAGCACGTTAAGGCTTTTGTCCCGGCTGTCATTTGTTGATCTCTGACAGTCCTTACGGGTAGTGAGAATCCCGAAGTTCAGACAACCAGTTTTGCCAAGGGGTATCGTATTACCCAGTGACTGGGTTGTGGAGGTCAGATAGGCTAGGCAGATGATGAATTAGACGGTCGATTGCTCTTAGAGCAAAAAAGGCTAGTTGACGTCATGCATCAAAATAACCAAGATGAATTTAATAAGCGAACTAAAACAGCTCTAAATTGAAATATTGAAAGTGATATTTGTATGTCATCATTCGTGCACTAGCGAATGTTCCGTGCCCTGTATTTTACAAGCTTTAGACATACCCTTAGGCCATCAAACACGGCATGCAAAGCAAACTAGCAAGTTCTTCTTCACCGAAGTCAAACGGTGATAGTTCCTTCATTATGACGTAATCAAACCGCAAGCAAGTGCTTTGAACTCCCACACACTAGGAATATGTTAGTACGTAGTGTGTAATTCACTGCAGTGAACTAGAGCCTTGAACCGGCGATCTTTACTTATTCATTACTTACAGTTGTAACAGATGAGTTTTAGTGCAACAATGTTAATGTTATTGATAAGAACTTCCATCGAGAAAGACCAACAGCACCCTAATTACGTAACGCACTATCAATCACAATCTAAATGAGTTTGAAGGATATTGCTAATTCATTGCTTCATGTGTTGGAAAAATTTGTCCACTCAACAACGTAAATAACGCAATGAATGTTGTTGAACTGTCAAAAAGAAACCCATTGTTACTGTGTGTTACGCAATTCCCCGCTACGGGTTCATTCAACTGGCAAATGTAAAGTCAGGAAAATCAATTGTTTATTGTATATACACACGGCCAAAGTGTGGAACTCCCTGCCAGCGTCTGTGTTCCCTTCCACGTATAACCAGTCAGCCTTCAAAGCAAGAGTGAACAGGTCTTCTGGGCACGCTCATTCCATCATTGACCTCATTCATCGCTTTCCATCATATTCAAGAGCAAACGCATATTGCAAAAAAAAAAAAAAACTATTGACACATAAGCAACATCAAGGAGATGGCCATGAGTTCGACGATGAAGGCGATGTCAAAGAATTCATTGTGCCAGTAATTTTATCATGAATCCCTGATAAATGATAACTGAACGCAGTAATACTCGTACTCATTTGGAAATCAAAACGAATAGTGGTACCTAATTATTTCTCAGAGGAGCTTTTCATAAGAAGTAGGTACCTAATGTTAATGTTAGTAACTAGCTTCTGTCCTCGACTTCGTTCGCGTGGAAGTCGTAAGACACACAATATATTTATTAAAACAACAGCCACATTTTTATAAGGCCACCCACCGCGTCGCATCACCCGCGCTCATTTTTTGTCATTTTTCTCTGCTTCTAAGAGTCGTAACGTGATGTTCAATAGCCTATAACCTTTCTCATGAACCATTCCGTCTATTGGTGAAAACCGTATGAAAATCCGTTCGGTAGTTTTTGAGTTTATCGCGTTCAGACAGACAGACGTGGTGGCGGCGGGAGGACAATGTTTTAAAATAATTATGTTAATGATATTTTATAGTCTTGATTCTGCGTGCGTCCAAGTTTATTTTTGTTTTAAAATGTATTGTTTTATGAAGAAGCATAAGTTACTCTTACATGATGCCAGATTTTGATTGGTCCTATTTTATGCTAAGCCGAAGTTGCTGCCAAGTAGTGTATCTGTAAATATTTTGTGTTGTCCAATGTTCTTTTTATAGGAATCCTAAGTTAATGCCAAAAAGCCTCCGGTGCTAAGTTTCTTTAACATTCAAAGTAACTTGGCAAGATGTATAGTTTGATTAGTTTAAGTGAAAAGTTTAGTAGTAACATCTTTATTTACTCTAGAGGTTCAAGGACCTTGTGATAGAGGATATGTTTTTCATTCTATTCTTTTTCCCATCGTTAAGTGGTTTAGTTAACAATTCTTTAGTAGCTATTGATTTTATTCCGCAGTTGCATTCACCACGATCACCTTTCTGTCTGCTAATCTTGCAATCAACTGTATATTTAACACTTTTAGGGCCCTCGCCCACGGGCGACTTTTTGTAGCGATGCAGTCGCGATGCTCTCGCGCTTAGCATCGATACAGACGCGAAGCAGTCGCTAGCTGTGTGCCCGCGCCCACGGGACCAGATTCAGTCGCGATTCGGTCGCGATGCAAACGCGATTCGGTCGCGATGCAGTTACGACACAAAAATACCTTGCAATCTTATTCGAATACTCAGGAAGACGTGAGTCCCATATTACAGGACGCTCCTGAATTGCCGTAATAAACGTTTCAGTGTCAAATGACTCCATTTTGCGCCTGTGACGGACAACAGCACGCACTCTGGACCTGTCTGTGTTGCACTGATGCCGGTTCCCACTCACGCGCCGCGCCACACTTCCTCCCCCCTCCGTTCTCTCTACCGATGTCATCCGACGCGGTCGCGCGTTTGTATCGATACAATCGCGATGCACTAGCGCGTTAGTAGCGCGTTGGCATCGCTATTGTAGCGCGTTGCAAATGCGACTAACACGCGTTAGAAGAGATGCTGTCGCGCGTTTGCCAAACGCGCGACTGCATCGCTACAAAAAGTCGACGTGGGCGAGGGGCCTTAGGGACACTAAATGCCTACAGGCGTTATAACAATAAAACTTCTATTGTGTCTTGTGCAATGTCCTTGAATACGTTAACTGTAAAATGTCTATGTATATTGAGAGGTCCATGTTTAACAATGAACATGACATGTGATGAAATTTTTTAACTAAGATCACAGTAATTACTTTGGTAATTTGAATTGAGGTTCAATGTAAACTCGAGAAGCTATAAAACAAAAGATTTGTCCCCGCGGATGTCAAGTGTGACAACCACGGTGTAGAGTCTGCGCCATCCGTGGGCGTCACCACTGAAGTCCATCTGACGCGGCGCTAGTGTCTATGTCATGGCATAACACTACATTTAGAAAAAATGTAGTACCACTATTTTCCGCCGGCCTTGACCGTGGCGCGCAGTCTAGACTGAGACGTTTGTTGTCCAGCACAACAAATTGATGCGCAAAAATTTTTTCGCTCTATTTTACATTGAATCTCAATGGTAATTTGTAACTGTAGTTTCTTTCTTCAGAATTTGTTGAATACTCTTCGTCGTTTGTCTTAACACACACACCCTCACACCCTCATTTAGTGTAAATATTTTCATGCAGGAAGAGTTGCACAAGAGACGCATAGACGTCGTTACGGCGAGACATCGTGGCGCGGCAGAGAGCCAACCCCACCCCGATGTTGTAGAGAAAACAGGAATTTTAGGTAATATGGGATGTGACTAGTGAATTATATTTAGTGTTGCACATCGCGTGGCAAATTAACGCAATTCTGGAAGTCGGATACAGTCTTTATACAAATGACAGCCACTGCCGACCCAATCATTCTTAGGTGACGGCGAGTGGCGGCGACGCGCGGCGGTGCAGTGGCCTCTGACTTAACTATTATTAAACTGGATTTGGAAACACCTTTTATAAGATATTTGAGAAAATTCTAGGACGATGATGAATTATAGTAATATTTATTATTAATAATTATTATTAATAAAGTATAGCTAGATTCAAAATAATATAGCACTTATATAAAAAAGGGGGTTACCGGGTTTCGTACGTATTGATTGAGTTAGTAAAACGCATGCATTCAAACTAACTTTCCTATAATATTTTCTTACACACACGCCCACTCACACACGCACACACACCCTCTCACACAACACACACCACACACACCCACATACACTCACACACACTAAACCTAGAATAAGAATAATCTATAGTGTAAACTCTACTCTTTTTCTGGTTTTATTTAGCTTACCATATTTTTGTACAAGTGCATAATCCTCAATAAATGTAACTGCTTCCAAAGGGGTGGAGACCTGGTGTCATGAAATACAACCCTTAAGCCTAGCTCAGGCACAAGTCTCCCACAATATAATTAAATTCTATGATGTATAGATAAAGTTGATTTTCTCACCAAGTACATTTAAAAATGATTTTTAATTGTACTTGTTATATTGTGGTGAGAAAATAAATCTTATCTTATCTACTAACAGCATATGGATGGAAAGGTGTGAAATAAAGTTTTTTTTTTATCCTATCTAGAAACCCTACTATGCTGCCTGGAAAACTGCCAAATCCGTCGCACACAGTATAAAAGATTAATGTACTAGTATTTTTTTTTAACAAAACCCTAAAGTTTTAATTTCACGGCAACACGAGATTTACACGTTTGTGCCGAACTACCGAAAAACCAACAAAAAAAGTTTACGTTTAAAACTCTATGCCTCGATGTTTTTTCATTTTTTTTCAGCATTGGAACAAGCTTCAGACAGTTTTCAATTTGGAACTAGATTTTCTTTATGGCCTATATATTTTCATTTTGGTAATATAAACTTCTTCGTGAGACAGTTTTGTGTCGATAAAGGGGTGTTTAAATAGATAATTATTATATATAGTTTCCGATGTACTGTCTACACTAGGTTTTAGTAGCTAGAAATAAATTGTAAAAAAAAAAGTTGCGTAGTTTACATAGAAGGCATTTTATTAAAGTTGATCAGAATACTGATAGTGAATTCGTTTACTCATTCAGTATTGTATAAGATAATGTATGTAACGTCCATGGTATTTATTATGTAGTAAAACTCCAGTTCATAATCGCATGCTAAACGATAACCCGCATCCAGGTATATCCAACCCATTATACAGAAACTAACACTATTTCTGCATATAATAAACTATGTACATAATCCTCATATTATTCAAGTGCTTACCTGCTAGATGTGACGTATGAATGCTGTAGCAACCCGAGCCCGCTACGAGCTACGCGCTACAGGCTACGCCGTAGTACTCTCTACGAATAATTGCAAGCCATTGCAAGCGCTCATTTTACGTTATTATGAGATTTTATGAAAGTTAAGTTTTACTGGGGTATGCAATATAAATAGTTATGGAGAGATTAATTTTGTATATCTTGAGATGATGTAATAGGAAGATATTATACGTTTAAGCTGTTTTTTGCTCTTAGGGAACGGTGGCCACTACCATCATCCCTACGGCCTTTTATTTTTTTTAATAAAAGGTGTCAAATATGTTTGAGGCAGTTATTTTTCTAAGGTAGAACTGTCGTCAAGCTGTGATCACCATAAAACTCGCAGGTGGATGAATTATTTGCCAAGCATGGGTAATTGAGGCAAATTCAAAGTCCTACGTTTTGTAGCCCGTAATTTATGGACGACAAAACGAATCGTAAACATTTTTTACGGACAGCTATTAATGATAACTGCCATTTGATGTAATAACTTAACACAATGCAGTTTCTACTTCAAATAACCATACAAATGTTATTACGTCTGCGTTCAGCTTTCGAGTCTGCAAACTTGAATGGTTTCAGAATGAAATGCTCAGAGTATTGGCTAGAGGTTGCAGCCAGTGGACTGTGTTCCCTTTGATGTCGAATTTGTCAGTGTTTGGTTGTGTAGAAAATGTTTGTACATATTTGTCGAAGACGGAGGAACGTTTATGTAGTTTAAATGTGTTGGTTTATGAGAATATTAAATATGTGGTAGGTACTCGTATTTGCTGGTAGAAAGTTATCAAGGATGCGTGAATTGATTTGTAATTTGTTTTTAACAGTAATTTCCCAGGAGTAGTGTAGAAGAAGCTCATGGTGAGGCATTTTCAAACTTGTCCGATGCATTATTTGAGTTGATTTGAATAGAATTTATATTTCGATGTAATTTTTAGGGTTCCGCACTAGCCTTGGGCACGACATCACCGCTCGCACGACCTGCGTCTTGCGTCTTGCGACCGCAGCGAGAATAAATGTTAGAAGTTATTTAGAGCGTGCCATGAGTCGCCAAAGTGCGACTTGCGGTGCGTCTTGTGGCGCAGGAACACCCGAGCGCCCCCCGAGCCGCAAGAAGCACCGCCCTATGTCGTGGCCCTGGCCTTATAGTTTCACCATGCCCGTCTGTCCGTCTGTTCACGGCTTAGCTCAGAGACTGTTAGTACTAGAAAGCTGTAATTTGGCATGCGCAATCACGCCGACGAAGTTGTATTTTTTTAGGGAAGAGAGAGAGAGAGAGAGAGAAAAAAAGCATCACCACTTTACGTGTACGGGAGGTACCTACACGTAGAGTGGTGATGTTTTTTTGCTCTCGTCTATGCCATTGTGTGAAGTGTCGTTGGAAAGAACGTTCCAAAATATTATGAGTTTATGGAAACCATTTTTGGGTTCAGGGATCTGTTTGCGAAATATTATGCTTTAAAGTGCTATTTTTTGTTAGAGTCAAGTGTCGCCCCCCCCCCCCTGCCAGCTAAATAGTGGGTTCTGGATATCTGGAAAAATTCACAGCAGTAGTATATATAACGAAATTAAAAGGAAAATTATCCTAGCTAAGAAAGCTTTTTTTACATTTGATGTTAATAAACATGTTCTCTTATACATTCCATCTGGGAGAACATGTTTTTCAACTAAAATATTAAGTTTGTTCTTGGGATAAATTCATCCCATCTACGGAACCCTTAATTGTGGCCATTTTTAAGTATTATTTTAGGGGTATGAGGAACAGGGTGTAAAGTTCACTCATACACCATAGAAAAGGGAGGATCCTCCAACCAGACGGGTGTTATGTCTGGCGGGCCGACTGCCCTACTGTTGATTTCGGATAGTCTTATCTATATCGTTCGCGCGGTAAACTCTAATTGCGCGATGCAGGATTTGTGTGACGTCATGTCTTTGATGCGTAGTTAGTGTGTGGCGGTGTAACCGCTACATCACTCCTCTCCGGAGACCGGAGGTCGATAGTGGGCTGAGTCTTGTATCTTGCGATGCTTCACAGTGCCAGCTAAGGTTCCAGTGAGTCGGAACCGGGTGCCGCATAGTTCACGGTGAGTCGGAACTGTCTGCGGTGATTACCCAGTGAGTCGCGGTGGTGCTGCGTCACGATCCAGTGAGTGGGATGTGGTATAGCACCGGGTTGTGGCTGACTGCTAGCGTCGACCAGGAGAGGGTAGAATGGGCTCTGCTTGTGAGACCGGCCGAAGGTGCAGGTGCTGTGCCAAGGTTGCTGATGAGGCTGAGGGTGATGACCAGGAATGCGCGTTCGCTGCATGCTGGTGGTCAGGATACCCGTTGAAGCCGAGGGTGCTGGCTGTCTGTGTGACTCGCCTCACGAAAGCTTGCGGGAGTGATGATGATGATGACGTCACGCTGAAGTAGTTGCACGAAGGCTGCGTTGACGTTCATACTCGGGGTCACCAATTTAGGGGTATGAGGAACAGGGTGTAAAGTTCACTCATACACCATAGAAAAGGGAGGATCCTCCAACCAGACGGGTGTTATGTCTGGCGGGCCGACTGCCCTACTGTTGATTTCGGATAGTCTTATCTATGTCGTTCGCGCGGTAAACTCTAATTGCGCGATGCAGGATTTGTGTGACGTCATGTCTTTGATGCGTAGTTAGTGTGTGGCGGTATAACCGCTACATTATAATGTTATTGGATTTAGTTAATGATATTTAAATAAAATTTTAGTGTTTTTTATTTTATGTTTATAGTTAGTTATTAGGCAGGGTAGAGAAAAGTAACAATTTATGATTAAGCTAAAATGTTTGTAATTTTTATAACTTCTTTAACATTTAAGGAGGAGGAGCTACATAGATGATTTGTACCTAGAATTCTGCTTCGGCATAATTTTAATTCAATTTAACGATTCAAAACTGTAAATGGGACCACCAATTGAATGAATCAATCGTTGAGTTAGGCAACTTCTTACTTACGCATAAGATCCCTTGCTTAAATAATTTGAATAATGGATTGCCATAAGTAATGCTCGATCGAATAAACCTTCTTTAATTATGGACTACTACGGGACTATTAAGGGTTACTATTAATTGAATTCCTATAAGTGCGAAATGGTAAAGTGAACTTCCTGGTATAGGTTTAGGTAGGCTTATTCAAGGGCACAGACCACCAAAATGAACAACTTTCTATAAAGGACGAACACAACATTCTAAAAAAAGAACAGGTATCCCATACAGTACTTGAATACCTTTTCGACCCAAATGTAACAACTGTTTTTCACGATTACGATGTTGGTACCATCGACAAATTTGTTTAGTTTGATGGTCTGTCCCATAGACCTATTACACGACTAATTGTACTGTAGTTTGTCATGAGATTTGTGTGTTAACAATTCAGATTCAGATAACTTTATTTGCTGAAACATGTGTGTACATACAATAATAAAAAATGCATGCAAGGTGTACATGGAGTTGTGCTATAATATGTTTATCATATTGTCATGGTGTGCAAATATTAAAGAAGCTTAGAATTTATTATTATTATATATTATTTACAAAATTCAATAACATTGACAATGCTGACATAAATAAATAAAAATTAATTGATAGATTACATAATTAATTCATATACAAAATTGACAAACAAATATTCAATTATCAAAAATAAAAAAAACATAATAATGTTAACATTATGAACTAGTTCTTTGAATAAACCATATAAAAATTGCTTTTATACTCAAAACTTAAATGTCAAAAATACCAGTTGCCATAAATGAACAAAATGAAATTCCTTGAGTAAAGCAAGTTGATTGAATTGAACGTTGAACATAAAGTCGTCATTTGAAAAACAACGATTAAAACCTTTTAGATATTTTTATTTGAAGCCAGAATTCAAATTAGAAACTACACCTTAAGAGCGTTTATTCTGAAAGTGGGCAACGTCGCAAATAGATGTCAAATATTTCGCTGTTTTGAATTTGGCAATATTACTGTATGGAAATATGCAATGTGTCTAACTAGCGAACTAGAAAAGGAACTAGCGAACTAAAATATTGATTATGAAATGCAATAATTAATATCGTAACACCGAATAATTAGTTTAAGATGCAAAAAAAGTATGTTGAAACTTTCCAAATGCATTTTTTACACCTAAAACGGGTACAACATCAAGTTCAATGTTATAATAAAATTGTAATTCATTATTATTATTCTAGTTCGGTAGTTAGCCACATTTCTTGTTTCCATAAAGTCAAAGTCAAATAATTTATTTCAATTAGGCACAAAAAGGCACTTTTGAACGGCAGAATTTACAAAAAAAATATAATAATTGATTCTAGTCGCCCCTTCCAAAAGGTAGTTTTCGTATGGAGAAGAATGGGCAAGAAACTCCACCGTTACTCTTTTCAAATGTTTTCACAATATCTTGTATACACTAATTATATAATTATATGTGAAGACGATGTACCTAGAATAAGATTACTATACCACGATAGGTAAAAATAATGAAAAATGAAGGAATGACAGATAAATTCATTATGTGATAGATGCATGGTGCTCACATATTTACAAACATTGTAAAATTATACGATATTCCTAACATTTTAACAAGTAATACTAATAATAAGTCAGTGTGTGTAATTACGCAATATTTTCTATGGTCCGAGGCCTTGACATCAACCAATGAACAACATATCCAAACGTTTTTTGTTGGTTGAATACGAGGCTTTGGGCTATTTTTGTATTTTAGTATTTTTTCTGCTACTTTTGTATTTTTGTGTGTTTTGTTTGTGCAAAATAAACATATTATTTTCTTTTCTGTGTGAGTTCAAGTAATCACAGAATATAAAATCAATGTTATAAAAAATAATATTATACAAATAAATTGGCAACCAGTTTGATTTTGTCATACAGTAATATTGCCAAATTAATCAAAATAGGTAAATTTTTGACAGCGATTTGCGACATTGCCAACTTTTAGGATAAACGCTCTTAAAAATTAAATTATACATATAAAGAAGCAACTGATACTACCACAGCATATACATTTTGAAACTATCCTTCTATGTAACTACTCTATCTATACTCATATAAGCTATCACATTGTTAATATCTTGAAGCAGAATAAAGTAGTAAGATAAAATATAATATATTCAACGGTGTTTCTTACCGTAAGACTTTCCAAAAGAAACACAATAACTAAAATCAATATATATCGTTTTTGAATACTTATTATGAAATGTTATACTTTGAACACAATTTACAACAACACAACTTAAACACCGGTATACAAGTACACCGGTATACTTGTTCCGTCAGTGTGGAGTGTCTCTAATGTGTTTGCCGTGGTCGGGTGTCACCGGCTGCCGGTTCCCACGTCTGAGAGGTGCCTTACTTCGTTCGCTCGGGAAATATTATAAGCTTTGATTTTTGCTTGATTTATGTCTACGCTATGATTTCATGTCGATTTGTTTTGAGCTGAGCTTGTATAAACTAAGTAGATTAATTGTACACTAGCTTTTGCTCGCGGGGAGGTCGGAAGTTATCCCACGGGAACGTCCATACTTCATGGTCATGGATTACCTGTGTGGCTTTCAAAATGACGTGAAAAGAGAACAGATACCCTGACAGAGTCACTAGTTTTAGTTTGGAAGAACGCATTAGTATGGAAGTATCTATGAATAGTTAGATTTACATTATCATTATTTACATATTTGTGACTAGCAAAGGTCCTTACTGGTTCTTCAATGAAGGCCTAACTACTGGTAACGGATTATACTTTTCAGTAATAATGAACCAAACAATTCTCACTTTTATTTTGTTTTTTGTTTAGGACGACTCCTTTGAAAATTGCGAGAAGTTTCATTAATGAAAATATTATGTTGTACTAGCTTTTGACCGTGGCTTCACCCTCGTGGCTGTCGCAAAATATCCCACGAACGAAACGTACTACCGGGATTACATACCTAATAGTCGAGTAAAGGTCATTGACTCCTACCGCTGCGCCCGCGTAGCCATCAACCATAATAATTTTGAATCTGTGATATTTTTTAAACTATTCATTTAAATCATATAATGACCTTCCGCATGAACCACTCCATCTATTGGCTAAACCGTTTGAAAATACGTTCGGTAGTTTTTGAGTTTATCGCTTTCAGACAGACAGACAGACGCGGCGGGGGTTTTTGTTTTATAATATGTAAGGATCATAATAATGTTCAAACTTTACCATATTTGTGTTGCAAACTCTCGGTTACAAAAATTCCGACAGCTCCCATCGGTATTGTAAGTGACTAAGGCTTCTTGTGCCTTCACAACTTTTCATTTTAGACGCGTAAACTGCGAATGGAGAAGTGGTGGCTCAGTGGTAACCACCCCGACGAGTTCGTTACAACCCAGGCAAGATTTTAAAGTAATTAAAGGATTGTTTAATTCAACTAATAAATGTAAAGGAAGTAAAGCATTTTTTTTTTATTGTAAATAAATTAATGGAAATAAAATGATTTCTTTATTTTTCAAACTTTACTTAATGTAAATTCACCACTGCTCTCAATACGGTGAAGGAAGATATCGCTCGTGAAGAAAGTCCTAGAAATAAAAACCGGCCAAAAGCAAGTCGGACTCGCGCACCGAGGGTTCCGTACAAACCTGTTTATTATATACGAGAAAGTAATCTATAACTCTATAAATGCCTATTTTGAAAAGTATAAATTATTTTGCACAGAACAAAAGGGTTTCCGTAAGAACACTACGATTAATATGGCACTATTTGACTTGCTAGCTAACATCATGTCGTCTGTCGATAAAAGAAATCCAGTCTGTGCAATTTACACTGACATGACCAAGGCTTTTGACCATGTAGACCATAAGATTCTGTTGCACAAATTAAATAGTTATGGTATAAGAGGGAATGTCTCAAAGTTGATAAAATCATACCTGAGTAATAGGCTTCAATACACGGAAATTTCTAGGATATGTCCTAAAACTAAATTAGAAATTAAATATGTATCAAAACCACGACATGTTAAATATGGCGTCCCACAGGGTAGTGTATTGGGGCCGCCACTTTTTTTGATATACATAAATGATCTTCCGAAAGCAACGACCAACAAAATGGTTCTATTTGCAGATGACAGTACAGCTATAGTAAAATGTACTAATTCAAATAGTTATAAGAATGACATTAATACTTGCTTAAGTGACATTATAAGATGGTTAGATAATAATAATTTGGTTATAAACCTGAGCAAAACAAGAGTCATGCATTTTTATCAACGTCGTGGAAACCCAAACCTTAGCATTTCCTACAAGGGCTGTGATATTGAAGAAGCTAATAAGGCTAAGTTCTTAGGCATTATAATTGATAGCCAACTTACATGGAAACCTCATGTTGAAGAAATAAGTAAAAAACTTAGCAAATCCGCATATGCTCTTTTTCAACTCTCAAAGAAAGTTAACAGTCAGGCTCTGTTAACAGCGTACCATGGATTGGTTGCCTCGGTTTTGCGGTATGGCATTATTTTCTGGGGGCAGTCTACTGATAGGGAGCTGGTATTTAGACTGCAGAAGCGATGCATCAGGTCAATGTGCGGTCTTAAGACAACTGATAGCTGTATGCCATATTTTAAATCGTTAAAAATTTTAACTGTGCCTTGTTTATATATAATGGAAACGGCTTTGTTTGTGAAATGCAACCCACATCTATTTAAAAAATTATCAGAGGTCAGGAAAAATCCAATACGTACTCAGTACATCAATCAATTATGTCAAGCAAAATGTAAAACGGCGCTAATGCAAAAAAGTTTTTTTGGTATTGCCCCACTCATATATAATAGATTACCTAATATTATAAAAAATATGACTACATTAAAATTTAAAAGGGCACTAAACGAAATTTTGATTATAAAAACTTATTACAAGATTGACGATTTTCTTAATGATGATTCACTAACTGATTGACATGCTGTTACTTTGATTGACAATTATTATTATGATAGTGGTTCACTTACTTTTTGTTTCCATTTGACATTATATAGTCTTATTTTATTTTATTTTATATTTTTGATTGCTGTGACCACACTGACATTATTATTATTTTATTTTTTGTAATTTCCTATGATCTGCCGCTTATTTTAAATTCGTATTTTAAATTTTGAATTGTAAACCTTTGCATGCCCATTTGACGGTAAAATATGGAGAACTTTATTATAAAAACACCTATGTACTATACCCATGTTTGCAAAGAAATAAATGATTTGATTTGATTTGATTTGATTATATGATGTTACTAAAAATTTACGGTTTTCGCAATTTTTCCTTTATCTGTGCTATAAGAAGAAGATTCTGAGTTCACGGGAAGTACCCTGTAGGTTTTGATTCCCTTGCGAGTGTCGAAAATTTGCGGAAATTTGCGGCATAAACGGCTGTATCTTTTGATAGCGTTGGCTTAGAAGTTTGATTTTTTTCACAGCTCCTAGTGACATTAGACTTGAGTATTTGATATAAATTCCAGCGTGATACCTCCACGCGTTCCTGAGAAAAAGGGTCTTGACAGGCAGACAGACAGACGGACAACAAAGTGATCCTATAAGTGTTCCGTTTTCTCCTTTCGAGGTACGGAACCCTAAAAATTGGAACACTCGGGCTCGCGTGGTGGATTAGGGCACGCTCCCTCTCATGCTATACTATGCGATGTCTCCTACAATTTTGAGTGAATGCTTCGAAATTGAGATATCAGACGATTCACTCGAATGTTCAGTTTTGTTTTATTCCGCGTTCACTGACAAAATTACGTAGGAATGAACGTTCATCAGCTGAAATGAGCTGATGTATGTTCATTTCTATCATTCGTTTTTCAATCATTAGGTAGGCGAGTTTATGATTCTGAATGCCAATGAATTCATTTTTGAGTTTTGATTCATGTTGTGTTCAGACGTCCGAAAGATGCCGAATGAAAGACCAAAATGAACAAAAAGTGAACTATCTGTTAACTGATTCAAAGGCCTAAAGGATTAATCAAATAAGATAAAAACTACTAAACACAGATCATAAACACATCGTGCTATCAGTCCCGAATCCATAATTCTCCGATATATGTTTTGCCACGATGCAAAACTGTTCGTTTGCAGAAATTCCTAAATGTGCCGTTATTGAGCGTCTATCATGGCGCCGGCCGATTTATGGCAACCCTTCCAAGCGGCCGGAGATAGGTAGCACGAAGGTGCTTACTACGCATCGTTATGTCAGGCACAATAATTACCCATATTTAAGAGTCTATACTACCTCAAATGGCTTACCATGATCCTCCGTTTTGCAGAAAATACTGCAGCATTAATTTTGAAATAAATATATGGTAAAGTTGAGGATTAATATTAAGTACTCTGTTTATCGATAACACGATTCCGTTAAATTTTCTAGATTGAAAAAAAAATAAAACAAAATTACCTCCAAACCGAACCATAAACCGCTAGTATTCAGAAAATACTTCCAATTAGATCATGAAACTTTGCATACTAAATGAACTAACTATATAGCAGGTCTTATGTTTTTTATTTTTTTTAAATTACCCTTATTTTACACCGTAAAAAGCAATTACCTAAACTACTGGCCCCTTGGAGCCGCCAGTGCCCCACTCCGTCTCGCTCTCACTCAGTCCGCGAGCAGTATGGTGTGAGCGAGATAAAAAGTGAATTTAAGCTGAAGTAGTATGGTCTCTTAAGCACTATTGGGCTAAATACTGGTCTGTTTTTCTTTAGAAATTCTGAAGTTATTGGTAACTGAAAATGCCAATGAGTCAGTGAAATAGAGACAACAAAACACGATTAGAAGTGCTAAGATTATGAAAGTCATATTTTATTTAAGACTTCCATATTTTCACTAAGCATCTGTTATTTTGTGCTACGTAAAACAGCGTAAAAAGTGGTTTCTTGTTTCGTGGTATGTTTCGTTCTGTGAACTTTTTGGATACCACATTATTATAATAATATGAATGTTACAGCTGTAAAATAAGCCATTATGTGGACCTTTTACCTCGGGAAATATTCACAAGAGAACAATGAAACCACAGCAGGTACTACAATTTACAAGTCTCTAACGACACATTCTAACAAAAAGGAACAAAAGTAAAGGAGACTGTAGAATAAAATTCTGAAGAATACAATGTCATAACTACTTCAATCAGTGAAAAATAAGTATATTATGCAATTAGTGAATAAAGGACGGATTTAAAGCGAGGGTCATAGATTAATCACGAGCAAGTGAAGGATTTTCATGATGTGTTAGAATCCTGAGCGACGCGATTGATTCATGGCCCTCGATATAAATCCGTTTTATTCAAGAGTTGCATACTATACTTTATACCATGACTATGAGAAAAAGAAAGATTTAAGCGAAAATAGACATTTAATGAAGAAAAAAGGAAGGTTAAATTAATTAAAATCCACATTATAATTGGAACAATTTGTGTCCGTACAACTTACAGTATTCAAACTAGCGCCAATTCGCTAATGACAGCAAAGAACACAAAACAACTTTTATTCTTATGCTAAACTCCTAGTCGAAAATGTCGACCAATCAAAAGAGGAGTTTTAGAAATAAGCTTTTTAGAGGGGGAATGGTATAAATATTTTATATCATTGCCCCTCTAAAAAGCTTATTTTATTCCCTGAAAACAGTAAATAAAAAGTACTATTTTGGTTTATGAATTTAGAACACACCAATATATTCGGCCTACATCTCAATGCTTTACAACGTCCTTGCAAAAAAATACTCGATACAAACTCCTTGTGCAAAGAATACTCGACATACAAACTCCTTGTTCAAATAACTCCTCAAAATTTTACGAACAGCTTAACTGTTTGTCGACCAATCCCATAAGAATAAAAATTGTCTTGTGTTCTTTGCTGTCATTAGTAAATTGGCGCTAGTTTGAATACTGTAAGTTGTACGGACACAAATTGTTCCAATTTAAATGTGCATTTTAATTAATTTAACCTTCCTTTTTTCTTCATTAATTGTCTATTTTCGCTTAATACTTTTTTTTTTCGTAGTTATGGTATAAAGTATAGTATGCAACTCTTGAATAAAACGGACTTACATATATCGACTATCGAGGGCCATGAATCACTCGCGTCGCTCAGGATTCTAACACTTGAATCACTCGCTACGCTTGTGATTCAATCATCATGAATCACTCCCTACGGACGTGAAACAGTCGATAGAATCCTTCATTTGCTCGTGAATCATCTATACTATTTTATCAGATCTATTCGAAAATACCTAATTTATTCTCCGTAAACCGGGACTAAAATAGCTTTTCAATCCCTAGGGACTAAAAGTGATTTGAATTTGGAATGTGGATATTGTTAGTAAAAGTTCCACTCACCAAAGAGATCAATCACGAACATTGTATGAACGAGTAACAGGCTGGCAAGAGAGAGAGAGAAAGTGTGAATTTTGCCGAAATGAAAATCCAAGATGGCAGCTGCGAAAATTTTCTGGGTGTCGTTTTCGTAGTTTTCGATGTTGCTAAAGCCGACTATAATTTGTGAAATAATCTGCCAGGTACCTAAGCTAACTGGAACTTATCAGGAGTATCTGCCGCTTAGAAATCCATCAATCAGCGTGCTCAGAAAGTTGTTGTTGCCTGTTTGTGAGTCCTATGCTGCGTCACAGGGACTTACAACATTTATAAGATCAAGAAATGTGAACTTTTAATTTTCAAATCGAAGTCTAGCTCGTTGGATAATGCTCCTCCAATGACATTAAGCGGAAAGCCACTACAGAGAGTCACACAGTTTAAATACCTAGAGCATGTAGTCACGGAGGACTTATCTGACGATGCTGATATAGAGAGGGAGCGGAGGGCATTCGTCGTTCGATGTAATATGGTAGCCCGCAGGTTTGCACATTGTAAAAGTCGCGCTTTTCAATGCATACTGCCAAAAATACTCAGAGAGCCTACAACCTCCTGTGCGTACTATATAATAATGAATTTAGGATGTTAATGGGGCTTCCGTGCTTCTGCAGCGCTTCGCACATGTTTGCGGAAAACAGTGTTGGGGATTTTCATGCTATTATGAGGAAGAAAACAACGTCAATAATGGGTAGGTTGCGCGGAAGCTTCAACAGCATCCTAAAGACATTATTAGACAAAGTTGACAGTCCCTTTATAAGGCACTGGGTACGGAGGCACGAGCCAACGCGTGTTGGGCCACGTTAGTTTTAGTGGTTTTAGTTTGTAAAAGTTTACTAACATAGTTTTTAAGTCATTGTTACTAACACTGTATGGATTGTGTGTACTTGTATGTGTAGTCCGAAATAAAAAATATTTATTACTATTTTATTATATACCGGATTTAAGGCCTTCCTTAAACGCAAGAAATTACAAGCGCAAGACTAGAAAACGATCAGAATCAAATGTCTGTGACTTAAATAACATTTTCAAAAGTAAAGGTTCTTTAAAACCAAGGAGTATTTTCAACCGACTTGAAAAAGGAGGAGGTTCTCAATTCGGTTGTATGTTTTTTTTGTATGTTTGTTACGCGATTACTCCGCCAATTATGAATTGATTTTGATGATTCTTTTTTTGTTTGGTAGAGCATACTTCAGAAGTGGTCCCATATAAATTTGGTCACGATTTGATGAGGGGTTTTTGAGTTAGCTTCAATAATACGTATTTTTCCCATCTAGTATATGTGGACGATATTCTAATAGTTCCTGTCACTGTAATTTACATAGCAGGTAATGGGTATTCAAATTTTTGTGGGGGTTTTGTGTAGGTACCACAACTAAAAACTGAAAAATAAAAACTTTTTCACAAAAAATAAAACCGACTTCCAAAAAAAACACTACAAAGTGAAAAATAACTTTGATTTCGGAAGTCGGTGGCAAAAAAACGAAAATAAAACCCCAGACACCGACTTCCGAAATCAAAGTTATTTTTCACTTTGTAGTGTTTTTTTTGGAAGTCGGTTTTATTTTTTGTGAAAAAGTTTTTATCTTTTGCCTGACCGAAGTGTTCCTCGAATCGCTTGATCAACGATGCGGTTATAATTAGCTTTATTTATTTTATAAGCATCTCCTGTACAATACCAAAGCACGTCTTTGGATAATAAACCCGTTGGTATGCAATAAGGAGGCGCGGACGGAATCCGTAATGGTAGCAGGCTGGTAACCGCAGGACTGACCGAGTTTGTGGCCAGGTGTAGTACAGGTTAATAACTTAGCAGGAAAGGTTAGGGCGGGGAAAGAGAGACAGCGTAATATAAGCCACTTAAAGTGAGCTTGGTTGTACTCCTCTCACGGTAGACAGGGGACCTGGTGAAGGTCGCGAGAATTTGTAGGATGTGGGAAGCGCAGTTGCTGTGGCGATGCCAGGGGGAGGCCCAACCGGAGGACACGGTGGAGCTCAAGCTCACCGCTCAAGTGCGAGTCGGACTCGCACTTGAGCGGTTTTATGTTTCTTATACTACTTGACGTACAATGAGCAGAGAAAGTCGAAAGAAAATTCTGCTACTCATATTGAGAGACGGTACTTAATTTTTTTTGGTCCTATTTTTACAGTACACGTTTCTGAGGAATACGTAAGAGTACCGTTTTAAAACGATGTATAAAGAAATACTCAGCAACGCTGTAAAAAGCTCAAAGAAAAATTAATTTAATAAAGTGCGCGGCAAAAAGGTACGGTTTACATAACAAGCGTTGCTGTTACTTCAACGGTACCGTCAGAAAATAAATATGATGCTAACAAAGAGTACAGATTGAAGAAAAACATTGTCCTGTACTTTATATTTTTGCTTGTCAAGAAGTATAAGGGTTTATTCAGGAATTAAATTAAACAAAGACACACTTTTTTAACGCTGTTCATTGTTCAAGAATATTAATGTAACTTACTGGTTTCTGAGGAGCTCGTGGCTACGTAATGACAACCGCACGGGTCGATCCATCAGGTTAAGCTACGCTTACCAAGGTTAGTCCGTGGATGGGTGACCATCTTTACATACCGAGACTCCTCCGTGCCTCGGAAAGCACCTTAAGCCGTTGGTCCCGGCTGTCATTCGTGGATCTTTGACAGTAATTACGGGTCGTCAGAAGCCCGAAATTCTGACAACCAGTCTTACCAAGGGGTATCGTATTACCCAGTTAGGTGTGGAGGTCAGATAGGCAGTCGCTCTATGTCAAATACTGGTATTCAGCTGCATCCTAAAGGCTTAACGTGCTTTCCGAGGCACGGAGAGGTCACAGTATGGAAAGATTGTCACCCATCCACGGACCAACCCCGGCAAGCGTAGCTTAACTGATGACTGATGTTACGTAGTCACGCCTACCAACGTAATGACTTATAATGCACCTGCAACAATCAAGGACATGGTAAGGAAATGATTAATGTCAAACCAATTGCCTGTGAAGTTCCCGTGACCTACTTATCAAGGGATGTAGGTACGCAGTAGACGCGCTAATTAATCAAATTAAACGCTAAACCTAGAATATTACGACATAAACTGTTGAACTTAACATGTCAGTTATATAAATTAGACTTATCATGATTTAGTATGTAGGTTACGAGTTTTCAATTATGCGTTGAAGTTGAATTTGAGGGTGAGATGATCTTGAAGTGGAATTATTGGTTCAAGTGATAACGAAGTTGTTCGGTATGGAATTTGTCCTATTTAGGCGTCAGTTATAAATAGGTAAGTAATAAAAAAAAAGGAATTCGAAAATACTGTTTGTTCAAATTTAGTTCTGGAAAAAAAGTTATTGTTCACGTGAGCAAGATCGTTTACTATTAAGTAAACAGATTAGTAAGTACAGTAGGTATTTATGTATGGTGATCTAAAAATATTGAATAATGCTGATGTAGTTTTTAAGTTAATATAAAGCCCACGGGAGCCCACAAGATTTTATTTGTCTTACTCAAATGAAAACTAAATCGAATGTAATAATCATGGTTATTTATACTCTACTTTTCAGACTTCCAGAAATCTGTTCCTAGATCTAGAAACACGCCTTAATTCATTGTTCCAGACGAGTCCTCATTAAGATAGTGACACAGTTACTATTACTGTATTACATGTAGGTAATGTGGGTGTGGGTTGTCACTACTGCTTATTTTATTCGATTTTCTGTGACTTTTTGTAAGAATACTTCTTTATGAGATGAAACTGAAAATGTGGTATTTATGTTTGTCTTATTCGATCCTCGAATCTTAAAAAATCTGCCTGCCGTTCGTTTTGATATTATTGATTGAATAATACACTCGAGAGCAATGAATCCGGGTCACTTAAAGAATCCTAAAAATCTCGGAAACTAAAAATGCTAGGTTAATGCAATAAATTTTATTTAATAGACAATGTAATACTCCTTAAATGAAGGTATTAAAACTTCTTAGTTATTGTAAAGTTATATCATAAAAAAATCAAATTTGAAAAAGGGCCACTTTCGAAGATGGAACTACGAAATTACAGCAGTTGGTTTTGCTTTTGTTTGTAATCTGTCATTTATGTGGGTACATAAACCATGTTGATAGTGCTCTATATTCATTATTCAAGCTGAAATTATGTCGCTTACGCCTGAAGAATGCACCAGAATACTTACAATGCTGGAAACCGGCCGGAGTCAGCGCGATACAGCCAGGACTGTCGGTGTGTCGCTGTCAACAGTACAAAGAGTTCTCCGACGTTACGAAGAAACTGGTTCAAACCTACGTAGACCAGGAACGGGCAGAACCAGGTGTACCACAGCACGAGAAGACCGATACTTGGTGAACACCATGCTTCGAAATCGCTTTCTTACAGGAACTGAACTCACAAATCAGTTTCGACGCCTCGGAGGAAGTAACCCAAGTGCATGGACAGTAAGACGTCGGCTTGCTGAATCTAACTTAAAACCCCTTAGACCTGGAAACGGCCCTAAACTGGAGCGTGGGCATCGTATTTCAAGACTAAGATATGCCCAGAGCCACGTAAATTGGAGTATTGAAGATTGGTCAAAAGTTATGTTCTCCGACGAATCAAAATGTATGCTCTACAAGCACGATGGAAGACACAGAGTGTATCGAAGACCAGGGGAAAGATTCAAGCAAGCATGCATCGAAGAAAAAGTAGCCTACGGTGGTGGGTCTGTACTTGTGTGGGCCGGAATTTCTTCTGAAAGTCGCACAGAGCTGGTGATCATAGAAAACGGCTCTTTAACTAGCGAAAGATATGTGGAAGAAATCCTCAATGATCACGTTGGTCCATTTATGGTCAATTTAGGTGAGGATGCTATATTTATGCATGACAATGCCCGACCTCATACAGGTAGGATTGTGAATGACTACCTTCAAGAGATGAACATTACTCGTATGGAGTGGCCAGCGCGCAGCCCGGATATCAACCCGATCGAGCATGCTTGGGACGAGCTAGGCAGATGCGTAAAACAACGAAACCCTCCCCCAATCACGCTTCGTGAGCTCAAAATTGCTCTCACAGAGGAATGGGAGAATATTCCCCAAAATCGTATAAGGAACTTGGTGTACAGCATGCCAAACCGGGTAAACGCAGTAATGGAAGCACGAGGAGGCAATACGAAGTATTAAAATTCAAGAAAATCGTAATAAAGTTCAAAAATTTCATGTTTCCTATTTTTGTTTTAAGGAGAGATCAGCAGTTTTTTTCTTTATGTAATTTTGTGTTAATAAAATGTATGGTGACTCATATTTTTTTTACTTTCATTTAAGGAGTATTACATGGTCTATTAAATACAATTTATTGCATTAACCTATCATTTTTAGTTTCCGACATTTTTAACATTCTTTAAGTGACCCGGATTCATTGCTCTCGAGTGTAGTAGTTATGATTTAAAAATTCGCTATCTATAAGTATTACTGTACTATATTTTAATGATGTATTGGGGTACCTTTGTTTTTCACCAGAAAACGCTGGTACCTCTAGCAGACTAAGGTATACCAGTACTACAGAAATAACAACTAAATTAATCTTATAATGAAAATGATAAAGTTGGAGATAATTTAAACCTAGAATGATCTGAACCTAGATATTCAGAACTTATTCTTCCTAATAAGTAAGTTCCTTCTAAGAATTCATCTCTTGGCTTTTCCTCTCACAAAGACTAATCAACTTACAAGGACTGATTAGCTAGAAACATCTGCATAGTTACAAGTCCCTGATGCAAGCTTGCAAGCAAGCGCCATCGCTATTCATCGCTTAACTTAGATTAACCTGCTTAGTACTTCGCTGAGAACTTTGCTTACACTTGTAGCTTAAGACTTGGAAATCAATACATAAACCATTTGAATACACCTAAGAACTGCTTAGGTCTTTGGTTTCTAAAAACTGATTTAATTATTTTATTTTGTACGCGGTTTCACCCGCCATAAAAAGTATTCTATGTCATAACCCAGGTCATGGTCTACAAATGTGCCAAATTTTATCTAAATCCGTGGCAAACAAACAAACTCACTTTACCATTTATAATATTAATTAGGTTTATTATTAAGCTGTCTTAAAATTTCTTGAAAAGCAATTTTATTAGGGGCCCATTGTTTATCTAATTATCAAAAATAAGACATTTTATCGATATCCATTAATGTTAAGCAAGGTTAAGAAAAAATAATTTAATATATTTACTCTTGCTCTTATTAGTTATTGTTATTTCTGTCAACTAATCATAAATGTTAATAAGAGATTTAACAGCAGATTTAAGTAGGTACGAGTATACAGACCTACGAGTATTAATCACAGTTTCAGAAACTGGGAGTATGGTCAGTCTCAGTTTCGTTTAAGTCCCATGGATGTAATAAAGGGCCAGTCTTGCCAGGGCATCGTTTTACCCAGTAACTGGGTTGTGGAAGTCAGATAGGCAGTCGCTCCATGTAAAGTACTGGTAATACAGCTGAATCCGGTTAGACTAGAGCCGACTCCTAAATAACTGGGAAAAGGCTACGCAGATGATGATGATCTGTATGTCGTATGTCATTGATCAAGCAGAAATTATAACAGCTACTGTAAGTTATAATAGCTACTGTAAGTTATAACAGCTACTGTAAGTTATAACAGCTACTGTAAGTTATAACAGCTATTGTAAGTTATAACAGCTACTGTAAGTTATAACAGCTACTGTAAGTTATAACAACTACTGTAAATTATAACCGCTACTGTAAGTTATAACAGCTACTGTAAATTATAACAGCTACTGTAAATTTTCTCTAATTTTTTCTTTTTACTCACATGTACTTCAAGTTGTCTTTCAATGTAGTTCAATTTTCTTATCAAATCCAGCTTTATAAACTGCAGTGCAGTTAAGTCACCTACTTACACAAATGGCTTAATTATATGCCTTTTAAACGACTTTAAAGCTTCTTAAACTAGGCTAGTAAAGTTCTACCATTTGGGCGAGTTATGACTCTATATTGAGGTTACATTATGACCTCTAAGGCGTGGGACCAGTCGCCATTTTGGTACGAAGTTAATTAATCCTGCCGATAAGATCTGAAGACGCTAGTAACCCACAATCTAGACGTGCCTAGGTTACAGTTTGGTCTAGACTTAAAAGTTTCAAGGACTATTTTGTAACTTACGATTGTCGTTGTGATACTCGTACATACGTTATGTATGTACCTATTTAAATAAACATACATTTTTGATTAAATAAAGTTTTAAATCGTAAAATGAGAGGAACGAGTGAAATGTAAGTTGTTGGATTTTCTTTCAATGTTACGAAGTTACTATAAAAAGTTACGGGCAAAGAAGCTAATATGTTTAAAATATGACATCAATTGCATAAAAAATTGCTGAATCAATGAGAAGAAAAATCTTTTTCACAAATCAATGTTGTTTGGTGACGTCACGATTTCAAGTAACTTATGTACTTATGTGGCTTTAAAAGGGTACTGAAGTATTACCCAAGCAGATGGCATATCTTCGTTCGTATCGTATCGTTTCCTTTTTGATCTGTTAAGGCTAAATTCACGGGAATAGCGAGGTCCTTTACCAATACATCCAACAAGCTGACCTATTTCGAAATCAAAATAAGCATGAATATTCCAATTTATCTTTGTTCATCCACCATGAAATAACTTTTCATGATTAATGTTCAACAAAAACAAGACCACTTTATATATATTTATGTAAATATTGACAAGTATAATGGTAAGTACTTATCCCGGCCGATTTCGGACGAGATCGTAAAACAAGCGGGTTAGAGGTTAGCAGACCCTCGGCAGGCTGTTTTACAAGCTGTATCTAGGGATACGAAATTGTTGTGGATATTACGCTGTAAACTAATGAAATGGAGTGTAAATTAGCTCCATCCTTAGCCAGCGTTTTACAGGTTTTCTGCAAGGTACGAAGTTTTAAATTTCCACTTGTTATTTCGTCAAAGTAGTCTGGACTTTGTGCGTAATCAAAGATTTATAAAAGGTAGCAGTGCCTACTAAGGTTTGACAAATCTTTATGGACAGCTTAGAGATAGGAAAGTGAATTAAATTAGTCTCAATCATTACAATATTGGAGGACATTTACACCGTAAAAACCTACCCCAATAGTGGGAAAAGTACCTATAGGTATGGTGGTAATGGTGATTACAAAACTCAGTTTCAAAATAAAGATGCGATATTATTACGTTAGGGTAATAATAACGCATCTTTATTTTTAAAATGAGTTCTTTACTTTCACACCGAGGACAGCATAATTTACCAATCAATAAGATTTTATTACTTAACTGTCGAACAACTTAAAATAATATCTTCAAATGCACATATTACATCCACCATACTGACTTCAAATCTCCCCGTTCCACGAAGAAAAATAAGCTAAATTTTGAGAACTTTTCCGCTAAAAATCCAAGATTGAAGTACAGTATGAAGTCATAACTAGTTGGCTAGGATAGGCTTGTGTTAGTAGGTATCTGAAAATGGTTCTATTAATATTTAATATGATAATGTTCTGCTTGCCTACCGTACATACGCTGTCTTCTTGAGTGCTAAATTTTCCTCGGGCTAAGTGTTGGTGCAAGTTAGAAGGGCAAGATTTGTTTTTAATTTTTTTTAACGAATATATGTATACATTTAATGAAATCGTAGCGATTTTAAAACTGTACATTGAAATTTAAAAAAAAAAAAGATCTTTTATTGTAGGTGCATCGTCTTTACATATTAATTATATATCTAATGTACCTATACAAAATATTGTTAAACATTTTAAAAGAGTAACGGTGGAGTTTTTTGCCCATTCTTCTCCATACGAACACTACCTTTCGGAAGGGGCGACTAGAATCAAGTAATTTTTTACGTTCATAAGTGTCTTTTATGGGCCTATTTGAAATAAATGATTTGACTTTGTAAAAATAATTAAAAATGAAGCAACAACAGATAAATTAATTATGGTGCACACATATTTACAAACATTGTAAAAATAGACGATTTTCTTAAAATTTTACAGTTAATATTAGTGTGAGGAAATAATCACAGAATGTAAAATCAATGTACTAAATATATTTCATCAGTCCTTTCTGTATATTTAGGCTGCAGAGACCAAAACTACAAACGTAGTACATAGGGAAGTTTTATAATAATGTGGCAGTTATTTTAGTATATTGTTGTCTTACAACTTCTACGCCAATGAAGTCGCGGGCGAGAAGCAAATGAATAATAATATGTAAATGAATAAGCATATATTTACCGTTTTTTTTCAATTATTTTTTTTAAAAGCATTTCGTTCTTCCTAATCTCAATTGTATTTTAAGCAAACTGTGAACGCGGTAGGACCACAGAATGACGAATATAATTTTATAAATCTTATAATAATATATTGTTTACAAATTATGGCTCTTGATTTCCTGAAATGTATCGGTACCGATGACACTTGAGAGTAATGCATTGACTGTTCCCTTGTCCAGGGTCCATTTGGTATGTGACCTCCAAGAATTTACAAATAATTTTTCTAATTAAAAATAAAATCTCTCCGCTTATTACTTGGGCCGAAAGAAGAGACTAGGCGCGTCTAAGTAATTCGCAAAGGGGAAATGTCGTCAGTCAGTAGGGACTGGGATAGTACAGTTAATTATGATTTAGGGAGCTTGTTTTTTTTTAGGTCACACCCGAATTGAGTGTAGGCGGCATCCATTAATGGTGGATTTTTCGCGAAAATATTTAGCGGTTTTGTCCTACTTCAAACTGCGAGTTGCTTTCAGAATTTGCGGATTATTTAATCGAAAATGTTGAAAGAGTCACTGCTAATTCAGTACAAGACTATGGTTTGAACTGTGATCATTACTTATGAGTTATGACTTAGCGCTATTATACACTCGAGAGCAATGAATCCGGGTCACTTAAAGAATCCTAAAAATCTCGGAAACTAAAAATGCTAGGTTAATGCAATAAATTGCTGCTTTGCTATGCTTTAATAGACAATGTAATACTCCTTAAATGAAGGTATTAAAACTTCTTAGTTATTGTAAAGTTATATCATAAAAAAATCAAATTTGAAAAAGGGCCACTTTCGAAGATGGAACTACGAAATTACAGCATTTGGTTTTGCTTTTGTTTGTAATCTGTCATTTATGTGGGTACATAAACCATGTTGATAGTGCTCTATATTCATTATTCAAGCTGAAATTATGTCGCTTACGCCTGAAGAATGCACCAGAATACTTACAATGCTGGAAACCGGCCGGAGTCAGCGCGATACAGCCAGGACTGTCGGTGTGTCGCTGTCAACAGTACAAAGAGTTCTCCGACGTTACGAAGAAACTGGTTCTAACCTACGCAGACCAGGAACGGGCAGAACCAGGTGTACCACAGCACGAGAAGACCGATACTTGGTGAACACCATGCTTCGAAATCGCTTTCTTACAGGAACTGAACTCACAAATCAGTTTCGACGCCTCGGAGGAAGTAACCCAAGTGCATGGACAGTAAGACGTCGGCTTGCTGAATCTAACTTAAAACCCCTTAGACCTGCAAACGGCCCTAAACTGGAGCGTGGGCATCGTACGACGAATCAAAATTTATGCTCTTCAAGCACGATGGAAGACACAGAGTGTATCGAAGACCAGGGGAAAGATTCAAGCAAGCATGCATCGAAGAAAAAGTAGCCTACGGTGGTGGGTCTGTACTTGTGTGGGCCGGAATTTCTTCTGAAAGTCGCACAGAGCTGGTGATCATAGAAAACGGCTCTTTAACTAGCGAAAGATATGTGGAAGAAATCCTCAATGATCACGTTGGTCCATTTATGGTCAATTTAGGTGAGGATGCTATATTTATGCATGACAATGCCCGACCTCATACAGGTAGGATTGTAAATGACTACCTTCAAGAGATGAACATTACTCGTATGGAGTGGCCAGCGCGCAGCCCGGATATCAACCCGATCGAGCATGCTTGGGACGAGCTAGGCAGATGCGTAAAACAACGAAACCCTCCCCCAATCACGCTTCGTGAGCTCAAAATTGCTCTCACAGAGGAATGGGAGAATATTCCCCAAAATCGTATAAGGAACTTACAGCATGCCAAACCGCGTAAACGCAGTAATGGAAGCACGGGGAGGCAATACGAAGTATTAAAATTCAAGAAAATCGTAATAAAGTTCAAAAATTTCATGTTTCCTATTTTTGTTTTAAGGAGAGATCAGCAGTTTTTTTCTTTATGTAATTTTGTGTTAATAAAATGTATGGTGACTCATATTTTTTTTACTTTCATTTAAGGAGTATTACATTGTCTATTAAATACAATTTATTGCATTAACCTATCATTTTTAGTTTCCGAGATTTTTAACATTCTTTAAGTGACCCGGATTCATTGCTCTCGAGTGTATTTTGTTTTGGAAGAGCTAGATCAACTGATTGCGGCTTTCCGATTGCTGCAATCAGCAAACACCAGTGACCTCGCTGAATTATAAATTGAATTATAATCCTCAGGTAGGTTTGTTGATGGTATTACTTCAGGTCTATTGGATTGATAACCCAACCTAGATCTGGTTGAATAGCTTTATGGTTTTCGGGGTAGGTAACAAAATCAATCAGAGTTTAGTACCTACTCATTATAAAGTACCTATCCCACACAGTATTTGTGAAACGGTCCATGATTAGGCCATAAGTTGATACTTATGGCCTAATTTTAGACCCTTTACGAATTTAGGTCATAAGCTAATGACCGTAATTATTATTCTAGTCACTTCTAAAATACATCCACTACACCGCACTGGGCTCGCGTGGTGGATTACGGCCCATTCCCTTTTCAGAGAGAGGCGGCCTGGGTACCAGAAGTGTGAACATTATAGACTGATTAATATGCATATAGTAGATATGGATTTAGAAAATAACGTCAACGAGGACTATATGCTAAAATTGAGTTCGAAGTATTTATCAGAAATTATATCTGCAGCCAGCTTCTAAAACAAATATGTAGTTAAAAATGTACTTAATCCCTAGACACTTTTGATGTGTGTATTATAACAATATTTACTTTATATTTTAACTGCCATATACCTACTATTTAAAGCCTATTATTGTAAGAAAGCCCGTTCCTCACGCCACGAGGCTCAATAGAGGGAGACGGCTGCCTAATGGTGCGTAAGTATCGAGTTAGCAGCATTTAGCTCCTCGTTTATTTTGCTTCAAACTTTTGCCTGTAAATATTGGTGTAAGAAAATAGAATCTATTAACCCTTAATTTGGCAAGCACCATTTTTATCAAATTTTATAAAAAAATGTTTATATACCGAATATTTGAGGTGTAAGGGAGTACAAAAAAATACTGAAAAATATCATTTTTCAGTAATTACGCGAAAACCATATGTGTCTTTTTTGACACATTGCCAAATACAAAGGAATGTATAGTCTTTTAGAAGTGTGTCAAAAAAGATACAATACCAAATCAGGGTTCTGAAATAAAATGACAAAAAATGCTTAATATTTTATTTAAAATGACGAAAAATGGTTAAATTTTTAATTAAAATGACAAAGAATGCTTAAATTTTTAGTTAAAAGTACAAAAAAATGCTTAAATTTTTATTTTTTCACATGAAAATCGTAGAAACAGTTTCGTTTTTTCGTCAGGCATAACCGCACATTACATTTAATACACATCACGGTGGACTGTCCATCTTTGCATACCCTGCAACGTCCTCTACTTTCAAGGTTAGGCAGATGACCCATACCGTCATACCTTATCTCATCTATTGGCCGGGATTTAACTGGTTTCTTTATTTTCAGGCTAGGTCCCGCTACATCAGACCTTTCGACCACTTCTTGGGAAATTAGTGAGAAGTAAATGTGACATCGAAAGTCTTTCAAACTCAACACTTTCTTTAAATTTTTTTGTGCACAATGTCGTCGATACAATAACCAACCGTTATTTATACTAATATCTAGAATTTGGGCAAAAATGCCCATGTACCATCTTCTGGTTTTCATTTGAGTTCTATATAGGGCTATCAGCATGTCAGATAAATCTACGCCCCCCATGTGTGTATTATAATGTCTGACGACTTTGGGACAATCGATATCTATTTTGGCTTTGTGGTCCTTTGAATACCTCTTTATTTTGGTAACTGGATAGGAATCTGCAAATGAGCTTACTAAAGTGACCGGTTTGTTGTCGAACCACTTGACAACAGCAATTTTATTTTCGTTGCACACAATTTGAGAAAACGAACCGCGGCCTTTTTTTTCATCTTTTTATCGTCGTCTATTACATTTTGGCATCCACGTAAACGGTTCGATTTGATGGTACCGAGGCTAAATATTCCCAGCTCATTTCTCAAATAAACCACCAGCTCTAGGGACGTATAATAGTTATCAAAGTATACAAAACACGGTCTGTTTTTGATAGATTGACACAGTGCCACAACTACTTTACCTCCAAAACCCAAAGTTTCTTCTCTATCCGTAAATTGTATGTTGCGAAACGTATCGTCGCCACCATATAACAAAAAATCGTAGATATAACCCGACACACCGGATCTGACAAATGCTTTGAAGCCCCACTTCTTAGGCTTCTTCGCATTGTATTGACGACGATTGCCAGCCTTTTTACCTTTGTAAGGAAGAGTCATCTCATCAATACTGAATTGATTTTCTTCTTCAGCCGAAAGCAAGCAGTTTAGGCGAACTTTTTCAACAACAGGTCGGACCTTTTGAAACCTATCCAAACTTTCTTCATTGCTATCAACAAAATGTATATATCTGCAAATTAATTGGTACTTTTTTAATGACATTATATCTGCAACAGAAGAAGAAGCCTCACATACAATGGGGTGTCACATGCGTCTGATTACGATTTTTTATGTAAACACCATAAGATATACAAAACATGCGATACTTGGTTAACTTATTGCAAAGTAACTTTAAAGACACATTGTAATAAAACATTACTTATGAGGGTCCTTGGCAATGTAACTTTTTAAGCACAATGTTGTAATTCACTACTTAGTCGGCTCTTTGGCAAAGTATCTTTAAAGGCACGTTGAAGTTTGAAAACATATCACAGCTTGGAGAATACATTTCTATACTAAATTTTCATTTAGATCGTTCGTATATATCAATATACATATAATTTAACAAAAAACTGACACTGTAACATGTAAAAAAAAAAGAAATCAATAAAACTTACAGCTTTGTTGCTCCTCGTGCGCGGCATTGTTCGAGTTTGACGTAAATAAGGATGTCCAGTCGTTCAAAATGCAACAGACTTATGTTTTCTAGTGATGCGCTGAATCAATCTTTAAGATCAAATCGATCGATTAAAAAAAATATGAATATATAATGTTACAGATTTTTTTTAAGTTGCTGTATCTTTAAAGGCACATTTCCAAATTAAGGGTTTGGCGGTTCCTTCATAAACTCAAACTCAAAGCATTTGTTTCAAATAAACCAATTACAGGCACTTTTGAATTGTCAAGGTCGGTCAGTCAGAAATATGAAGCTAGTTGCCCATTCCAAGGCGTAGGAGGTACCTATGGAGAAGAATGGGCAAGAAACTCCACGGACACTCTTTTACATCAAAATATGGTTACAAAATATTGGTAACATCATACATGTTGAAGTTAGACATGTGAGAACGATGCAAAACATTAAAAGTGTTCGAATAACAATTAAATAAAAACAATTCAAAATATAAATTAAATTAAAATCACTGTGGTAGCTAAGAGATGACCAGTCCCTAATGACTGCCGTCATTAGGGACTGGTCATCTCTTAGCTCCACCATAACACATGGATTAGCAGCTCAACCATTTTGAAGGGAGCTAAATGTTCCAACACACGCGCCACCGTCAGTGAGACATTAGAGTGAGCATGACATACCTACTCTCAGCCGCCAGGGCACATTCAAGTCAATGAAAGACATACCCAGTACCTAAATGGTAGCTCTACAGTCAGTACATAGTACTCACACATTAGGTATGCAATTATACAATGCTAAGAGATTGAATTTATACAATGCAAATGTAGTTTTTCAAATCTTTAGCAGCTCCAACAGTATTTTCAAATAAATGTTTTTTTTTGACAATAGACAGTAACTCTTTACTTC
Source organism: Xanthia togata (assembly GCA_963853775.1). Taxonomy (NCBI): domain Eukaryota; kingdom Metazoa; phylum Arthropoda; class Insecta; order Lepidoptera; family Noctuidae; genus Xanthia; species Xanthia togata. Next base: position 23,224,807 of record OY970807.1, read on the forward strand.
ACCGTAACCTCAAATTACTGTAACGGAACGTAAAAACAAGTTAAAATTGTAATTCTCGGAACGTAAAAACAAGTATTTTTGTTAGTCGAAGAATCTATTGAAATAGGCATTCGATTGTTTATTCGACAAACTTAGGTAGGTACAGATAGTGCAATCCACGACGACGCGCCCCACTCCGCGGTTACAGTACTGTAAGCTGTACTTTAGTACGAAGCGGAGCGGAGTGGGGCGCGTCGTCGTGGATTGCACTATATTATAGCCGGTGCCATGAAAGCACATGAATAGTGTTGTTTGTATGGCATTCGAAGTTTTGGTAAACCACTGAAAAACAAACAAACCATCTTATCTCACACAATAAATGTTCGTATCGAAGAGATTTTTATAGATGTTTTGAAATAAAGATTGGAATTTGCTGTTGTCATTATGATAAATTATAAAATTGTATTTAGGTAATAGGTATCTCATGTTAAAATTTTCAATCGATATTAAATTAAACTAATAAAATTATGCGTACGACAACAGAACAACAAATCGATAGTTTGGGAGCCATTTATGGGCTTATGATTGAAAAATGTTGCATGTGACAAGCGAATATGAATTACGGTGAAAAGGTTCGGCTAAGCGGTGTGATGCATTCATTAATATAGATGGCGCTTATGACAATGACGTACTAATGCTTGAAATAATATGTAACACTTTACGCATTTTAAAGGTTTTCTAACCAAAATTATAATAATGTTGAATCATGAACAACATAAATGAAAATCAGTCAATCCCTCACTGGGCTGTTTTTTTAAAAAATCATTTAGATGTTGGCTTGCCCTAATTTTGACCCCAAGGCACGCCACTGTCTGTACATGTATCACGTCATCTGAGTATTAAATCAATCGAAACGAGACTGTTAGATTATAGTTTTGAAGTTCCTGAAATACAAAGTAGCTTAGCAGTAGTAGTAAAGCTGTAGTGTAGTAGTAAGCTTAAGGCCTCTGCCTCGAATTTTGCGGGCAGCGGGGCGGTGGCGGCGGCGGCGGCGGCGCGGGCGCTCACCGCTTGACTGGAGTTCACCGCTCGTTGCCCGCCCCCGCGCCGCTGTTTTCGAGAACCGGTCCATTTGATTTTACGCATAAGATCCTGCCGCTCCCGCGCCGCCGCCCCGCTGCCCGCATAATTCGAGGCAGAGGCCTTAGAATGCGGCGACGGATGAATTGTACCTACATATAAACGTAATACCAAAATCATTTGCAATTTGAGCATATTTCCACCATATTAAGTTGATATTCGGATTTAGACAGTATTAATCTAGGCTCCAATATAAAAGTCTTACCTAAAATGAAGTTAGCGAATTTTATTTGGCACATTTTTACAGCGTAAATTACATGTTTTCATATTGTTGTTTGTTTTAAATCTTGATGGCCAAAGCGCAGAGTAATAACACATACAAAGGGAAAAATAAATAATGATTAAAAATAAATGTGTACCTACCTACTATTTTTTTACCGAAATTTTAAGTTTTTTGAAAAATATAATTTTTCTTCAAAACAAAGGTGGCAAGCCAAAAATGTACTCTGTGGGCAAGCCTACTTCGGGCAGCAACCGTATACGTGGGCCACACTGAAAGTTCATGGCAAAAAAAAAATGTACTAATAAAAATAATATCTTTACTGTTAGTAATAAATAGTAGTAATGAAAAACGATAATGAAAAATATTTTATTTTCACAAAAAGCTTCTTAAACAATGAATTTATTTGTTGAGAGCCTCCTTTTAGGCAAACAATGCCTGTGTTAGAAGTAATGATGTTATCGTCAGTTGTCGCCGTTGCAGGACGTTCCTCACGCAGGTCATGACTAAGATTCCTACGACCACGCTCTTAAACTCATTGATCCAGTTGTAAACAGTGGCACGTGATAGGTTTTCATAATGAAAGCCTAATCGAAGCTACACGCACTTTAAAAATTGCCGCTAATTTATATGACAGATGAATTCACTCTTCATCATCAGGTTACCAAAAGAGTTCTAAATTCGAAATTAAAAATTATTTTTTCATTGGATTTGTTTCTAACCAGCCGGTTCTAAAATCTTTCAGTGTTACCCTTGTTCAGACGCCAGCAGGTCAACCTACCCGAAACTGTAAAATTTTCCCAATCAACTTGGAACCTTATGTTTTACTGATAAAGTTGAAAATCTATTAGATCTAAAGAAATTTGACAGATTGTAGTAGGTTGATGTGCACGTCTAACGTCTGTACTAACAATAATAAATATCACTATGATGCAAAATCAGAGGTACAGTAACTGAAAGGACTATAAATACGTTTCTGACTTGAATAAATTCAAATTAAAACAAATTAACTGAGCCGAGAGATTCAGTATACCAAACATAGAGCATTAGATAGTTCAGTACACACTGGGGTTATTCAGGAGCGTCGAGTCTTCTAATTTGAAGATATTTCTCACTCAGCCTCTTAGAAAATGTGGTGTTGCCAGTGAACAAAATTATTTTCGTACACTGGGTGTTGCACATAACATTACGCCTGTATTCTCCGAAGGGTTAGCCAGAGGTGTAGCTATAATATAGAACACTCACATTTTGCCAGTAGGGGGCGAGCCTATTGCCATCAAATCAAATCGGGCACAAATTTCTCATTAGCAGCCCGGATTGGGCTGCTAATGAGAAATTCCAGATGGAAAACCCAATAACACTTTTCCTGCCCCGGGAATCGAACCCGGGACCTCATGCTCAGCACTAGCACTTGACCACTAGACCAACGAGGCAGTTGTCGAGGGTCTTGCAATCAAGGATCCTAACTAATATTATAAATGCGAAAGTAAGTTTGTTTGTTACGCATTCATATTAAAACGGCTGAACAGGTTCAGATGAAATTTGGAACATAGGTAGACCATGACCCGGGTTTTTATCCCGATATTCCCATGATATCGAGACTTATGCGGGTGAAACCGCGGGGCGCAGCTGGTATTATCATTGAGTCACCAACAGCTCCAAAAGTCCTTACTTCTGGATTTACATCTGTGAAGTCAAAGTCCTCGAAATAATCCTTAATGTTCCATAAACTTACAGTAGTCGTTATGTTGAATAGGAAACGTTATCATTTATTCCGAGGGATTCTGCCTCCAGGCATAAAAAGTGAATCATTAGAGTAAAAGTAAAAGTAAAAGTGATGTCATTAGAGTTTTAGGGTTAGGTTCCCAGTGGGTGCAAATAGAAGTCCCTACCTATGTATCTCTAAATGATCTAGTTAACAGGGCCACTTCCTATGCTTATGCCAGATTCTTGCAGATTCACCATTTGGCGTTAGTAACGTAGGTATTAAAACAATATTCATCAGTTTACCCACTTCTTTCTAGGGAGCCGCACGGATCGATCTTTAAGGTTAAGCAACGCTTGCTGTAGTCAGTGCGTGGATGGGTGACCATCCAGTTAGTCCCGGCTGTCATTCGTGGATGTTAGATAGTCGTTACGGGTATTCAGAAGCTTGAGAGTCAGACAACCAGTCTTACCAAGTGAGGGTTTACCAAGTAACTGGGTTGTGGAGGTCAGATAGGCACTGACTACATGTGAAATACCGGTATTAAGCCGCATCCGGTTAGGCTGGAAGCCGACCCCAACATTGTTGGGAAAAATCTAGGTAAATGAGTTTACCCACTCCTTTTAACGTCCATTACTCTTTCTCGACGTGCCTTAACATTTTGAAGTCCTGTCAGTAGATTACCTTCATAACAAAGGATCTCATCTGTCTCCAAAATTACAGAACTATTACTTTTTAGTCGAACACAGATGTAGTGCGTGGTAGGTAATGTCGCGAAAGTTAATCAGCCAATGGCGTGAAAAGATTAATGGATCCCAAATATTTATAGTTGGACTGGATAACCTATTTTTGTGGAAGTGAAGTGGTAATAAAAGCCTCTACTAAGTACCTACGTTTGGACATAAATTATGTGACTTTGGTAAAAGAGTTTTCGGTCGTTACGGGTCGTCAGAATCCCGAAAGTCTGACAACCAGTCTTACCAAGGGGTATCAGTCAGATAGGCAGTCGCTCCAAATAAAATACTGGTATTCAGCTTCATCTGCATGGTGAGACTGGAACCTAGGCAGATTGTTTTTTTTGGTAAAAGAGTTCGGTTTTTTTTTTAAACTACGCGTATGCTCTTTGCCTGCATCTCATGATGGTAAGTTGTGATCAGTCCGAAGGTGAAAGCGAGCTTCACCCGGAATCCTCAACCACAGAGGAACTGGCTATCTTACCTCTAATCACGGAATAGATGAATAAGGTCCTCTAACTGTCGAAACACAACAATGCTGTTAACATTGTTGTTATGGCGACATATATAAGATGTTGGTAGCTAGCCAGGTGGCACCAGAACAAGGCCTACCACTAACCAAACCGAGCAAATTTTCTTGCCCCCACTGGGAATTGAACCCGATTGGACCTCTGGGTCCGAGACAGTTGGGCTAACCACTAGACCACAGAGGCGGTTATTACCTAGATATGCTGTAATTCAACCTACATATGTAGTTGTTCTTAAACCAAAAGTTAAGGACACCAACTGAATTGACGAACAGTGACAAATCAGTGGTTTTATAATATAGGTACGCTAGGTGGAGTACAGTACAACTCTTTTATTATGTCCCTCGGCAAACTTCGCGTTTCGTCGTCGGATTTCTGTTAGTTGCCCTTGGTGCAGACCGGACCAATCGACTTGGAAGTCGATTGGGAGCAACGAGAGTTAATTGTACTGTAAATCTCTGATGGTATGGTGACTAAGAGTTTGGTATCACATGGACTGTGATTGCAATAGGAGTTGCCGACATAACTCAGGCTTTCTAAAAGACCTGGACAAAATTAACACAAACCATGATATTTCGCCATTCGATGTTAATAGAGGCACATGCATTGTACTGAGTAGATAAAATTTAATAAATGATGAGGAAAGTTTCTATCTATAATTAGTGTGAATAAAAACACACGTGAAAAAGAATTCTAGTGTACGGATGAAAGTGTTTGTAGAGGAAAAATTGTGAGCGACGCATTCAAATAAAAGCAAGTTGAAAAACACATTTCATTTCTTTAGAATTCCGTTGCGAGCGAGTTTTGATGAAAAACGCATTTCACTCTTTTCATCTATTTTTAAATCGCTGATAACAGTGTGAGCGAAGGTTTTCCAAATACAATTATAATAAATATACTATTATATATATGTCAGGATTGTATACATAAAAAGTTTAATTATGTTGTGCTGGAAAAGCTGTGTTGATATTTTGGTGTATCTAAACTAATATGTATTAAAAAGAAAATATTTTATTTTGTGTATAATGTTTGTAAAGATAAAACAAAAACGACAGGACTGATTAAAAAAAAAAAAAAACACCATTAAAATGTTATATTATCACTGAGTAAAATAGCCTATAATTTATAAAGAGACCACGCGGGCGAAGCTGTTGACGGAAGCTAGTCTACAATAAAGTTTTAGGGGTATGAGGAATAGGGTGTAAAGTTCACTCATCCACCATAGAAAAGGGAGGATCCTCCGACCAGACGGGTGTAGTGTCTAGCGGGCCGACTGACCGACTGTTGATGTCGGATAGGCTATATGTCGTTCGCGCGGTAAACTCTAATTGCGCTATGCAGGATTTGTGTGACGTCATGTCTTTGATGCTTAGTTCGTATGTGGTGGTGTAACCGCTACAAAGTCATATATATTCTAACTATAAATTTTTGGTACAAACATTTGAATATTATCTCCGTATTCTTCCAACCACCACCACCAAAAACAAGAGTATTTTAATAGTTTTAGAAGTATTTTTGTAAATGTGAATAAGTAAATTAGATGGACAACAGAATTTATTAAGCGAAAAGCAAACATCGATTTTCCTTAGCACGTTAAGTTGGTCACAGAGCTTGCCAAGATTATATGTATTTGGCCATAGCATTAAGAAGAAGCCTCTATTAGGTATTAAATTGTATATGGGCTGTTATAATTTAAAAAAAAACTGAAAACTATGTACAGTGATACGTCAAACTTCAATAAAAAAGTTATATTCAGCTATTGAACACGTCAATTCTTCGCACAGTGAAAAACTTAAAAAAAGAATAGACCACAAATTGCATTATAATAGCGGTGGGCCATAAGCCGGCCAATGAGCGTGTTTGGAAATCAGCTGTTGAGGAAATCGCGTGTTGCCGCACTGCGACGGCCGATCGATCGCGACCACGGCCGCTTGCACGCACTGCCCATTACGGACGGAGGAATACGGCTACCTCCGTAAATCGGTCGGGTTATGTGTCTTAGATAAGAAACTGAAGAGATCTGACGAAGCTTTGATTTTTGTAGTCTAGTACAAAATCCGTGTTAATTTTTCTGATAGTTATTTTTGTGGTAGTATAATTTAGTCTTGCTTACGTTGCCTATTAACTACTGATCGATAATGTTTATAAATATAATGGATTTCTGTTTTCTAGATCTGAATAAAGTAGGTTTAAATATAGATAATTATTTACCTATTATGAAACTCCAAGGCTCGTGTTCGTGCCATAATGTGCTTAAACCTTTTGTGGAAAAAAAACAAAAATATTTCGTCACCGAAAAATAACAAAAATTGCTTTCTGTTTTCCATGCCTCATAAGTACACTCACATATTCGAGACCATCTATGTTTCCGCTTCTCGTTGTCACCCGAAGTTCTTCCTGTATGAAACAGCCAAACAACCGGTTTGGGCCTATCTGTTTTATTGTATAATCTGTGGTTCATACAAATTCAAATTTGGAAGGCGCTCGGAATGGCGACTTGGCGCGGTGGAAGTTAATTGGGCTGTTTATATGGGAACGATTGTTTCTAGTTTGTTTTTGGTTGTAATTTATATTTCTCTTATTGTTTTTGGGTTTGTTTCTGTTTCAGGGGTAGTTAGAGGTTGGAGTGGAATTAAGATTTTAGCCAAGTGTGTTAGTGGTCTTTTATTTTGCTTATGAATTTGTTACTGTACTTAGCTGTAATTGGTTTGTAATAATACCTACGGTCTATTAAAATCCTTGTTTCCAATTGTTGTTATTTCCACTTACACAAAGATCAATTTTATGCAAGGGTATTTTCGTTGATTTTAGACTGGTTAGTACTGTTGAAAAAGTCGTAAAAAATATGAAGTTTGAAGCGCAAACTGTACCTTGCATTACAGTTGTTTTTGTTAAAACTCGTGTTTGTTTACATGTTTGGCAAATAAATTGCGAACATAGATTACATACTTACTTAATTATGTTCTGCAGTTAAGTTGAAGTTTTTGTTCTAACTGATACTTTAATATTAAAGCGATATTCTATTTACTTGAGATCTATCGGATCTACACCATAGAAAAACATAAAAATGAAATAATTACTATCCTTACTCTAAAATATATATTTTAATTCCGAATATAATTATTGAACCTCGAAATAGAAACTAATTCCAAAATGAATCTTAAAGTCGTTACCCCAATATCATAATCCAAAACTGTTTGATAAAATTTACAATATTTCAGGGAAAGGGAAAATAATATGAAACACCAAGATATTTTATCATTCATTTATATTTCTTTGCCAACATCATATTCGATATTCTACAACATACCATCACATCTCCTATTCCCCACATAATATCACCATTTTATTAGTATTCTAATATTTACCATAGAACCAATAGGTTACCTTAATTTATAGTAGATCTCCAACACACACAGCCACTAAGCACGTCTTACTCTCGTGAGCGCCCGGCCCAGAAGGCCGTTGTTCCGCCATTTTAACATATCGAATATTTCAGCGTAGCCAGTATAATAAATTGAAACCTAACAAAAAAAAAAAAAAAAAAATTGTGGTATGAGGAACAGGGTGTAAAGTTCACTCATCCACCATAGAAAAGGGAGGATCCTCCGACCAGACAAGTGTTGTGTCTGGCGGGCAACTGCCCAACTGTTGATATGTCGGATAGTCTTACATATGTCGTTCGCGCGGTAAACTCTAATTGCGCGGTGCAGGATTTATGAGACGTCATGTCTTTGATGCGTATTCTTTTAAAAATGTTTTCGTTTGCTCTCCGTAATGACGAAGGGATACCAGAATAATAGCCGAATCACATCAGCCTTCTTCAGAAGGGTACGATATCTATTTGATTTACGTTTGCACTTTTTTGTCAGCAATTTTACGGTCTGTGGTGTTGTCCTACCTTGAACTGTGGATGCCATAACGATAGCTTTGTAAGAAACGTCAATGTGATGATCGGTTTATAAGTTAGTATAGCGCTAGAAGGTTCTTCTGGCGCGTGGTCAAATTCGAAACTAACGCTGCCATCTTGTTTGTTCAATACTTTTCATAAAACCATTGCACAAATTAATGTTTACCAATAGCGCCCCCTGTCCACGTCATTCAATCGCCAAAAAACTTTATAGCAGTGTATTATGGTTTTTGAATTTTAATATGATGCTTCTTCTTTAAGGTTACTCCCAAATAACTCAAAACAAAAGATTAGATAACAGATGTTTGACCTTTAGCCTGCAAATGTTACAAAGACCCTACGTTTGACAAAACAAAATACGTTTTATGCAATGAATGCCCTCCCTGAGGAAATAAACTCTACAACAGTACCGAAAAAGTAAAAAAAAAAATGTTTTGTATGAAATTAGTTTAGCTTCAAGAGGGATAAAGTAACCCTGGTACGTAAATGCTGCATTTGTATCAAGTACTTAGAGTGACGTCATGCATTTTAGGTAGATCAGAATTGATGTGGATCGGGGCTGGCGTCCAGCTTTCTAATTACGCAACATATTTTCGTAAACGTTAAAGACAAATCTGTTTCATTTTGACAGTTCAACAACATTCATTGCGTTATTTACGTTGGTCTGCAGTTTTTTTTTTCGAACTTACGGAGCTATGGATTAGCAATCTGTTTCAAAACGATTCAGATTCGGATTGATTTTGCATTACGTATTTAGGGTACAGGTCAATATTATAATCGCGTAAGGAGGCAGTCTTGAATTACCTGTAAGTCTTGTATTCATCATTATCAGATCATTCATCAGATCTTGATCAAATTTATATGGGACCATTCCTGAAGTATGCCCTACCAAACAAAAAAAGAATCATCAAAATCAATTCATAATTGGCGGAGTAATCGCGTAAAAAAACATACCGTCGAATTGAGAACCTCCTCCTTTTTTTGAAGTCGGTTTAAAACCGGCCAAGTGTATTTCGGACCACGCACAATGAAGGGTTCCGTATTTGAGATGAATAAATGCTAAAAAAAAACATAACTTTGTAGTTGAAAAACATGTTCTCCCATACATCGATATACTCACTGTCAATTCTCCGACTGCAAAATAATGTACAACAAAAAACTGTAGGTTTTGATTTATTTGCGAGTATCAAAATATGAGTGGCATAAATGGCCGTATTTTTTATTGCGTTAACTTAGAAGATTGATGTTTTTAGAGCTCTAAGAGGCCCCAGACTTACGTATTTAATATTAATTTCAACTTGAAGAAATATAAGATAAAAGGGTCTTGACAGACTGACTGACGAACAACAAAGTGATCCTAGAAGGGTAGAAGGGTTCTGGTTTTTTCCTTTTGAGGTACGGAACCCTAAAAAGCTGAACCCAACAACACTATCAAAGTATACAGTGACAAATATTCTCACCCCAATAAAGCGTTCAAATCGATAATAATTAATTCATATCCAACACGAGAGGCGTGAATTTACAAATGAGTAACCAAGTATAATATTATACATATCGAATTGAACTCGAAAGCCAGGGATGATGAGGCGAAATCAAATGGAAGCAGTAATTTGATTGTTGGATGTTTACGGATGAGTGTGGATGTGTATTGGATGGTCAGTGGTCACATCATTCAGAAATTGGGCACAAATTTGGTGTAATCATGTTTTTTGTAGCAGAAGGTGGTATCTACCTACGTGGTATTAAATTGTTCTTATCACAATATTGTTTCTTACCATTTTATTAAACTTTACAACGATGAAGAATTGACTGACTAAAAAGTTTCCAAAAAAAATATTTCAATTAATTAAACTGGCTGATCTGCTTGCAAAAAAATAGGAGCCATTTACTTTTCCGAAGAAGAAAAAAAAAATAAGAAAAAACTTTTATGGTATCACACAATTTTCTGACCGCAAATTGCCTGTTTCAATTCTACAATAAGCATCACCAAAAAGGATAACATAACTATGTCCGACCAAACTTCCTTTTTTAAATTATTCTGAGAGTATGTTATAAATACCAATATTTTATTGTTTTTAACCTATATTTTATTTCAGAGTTGTAAGTATTTTCTATTTGTGTCTTCTATGTAAATAATTAGTAGGTAGGTACTTTCTGCGACAAAATATTTTCTACTACGTAACACTAGCAACAAAATAGCAATAATCCGCCTCACGCCACGTGATGATATTCAGCTGATAACATTCTCTATCAATTTCTAAAAAGCATTTGCTTGTGCATACGTAATTATAACGCATCCTCTACACATTGGTTGAGCTAAACGGTGCTGATCCATGCGTCATGTTCGTGAACGGGCGCCATCAGTAGGGACTGGTCATCTCTTATCTGCCACGGCTTATTTTAATTTTTGAATTGTTTTTTTATTTTTATTTTTTATTACGGACGCTTTTTACGTACACGTCTTTCTACATTGTTCTCACATGTATAATTTCAACATGAATGATGTAAACAATATTTTGTAAGAATATAATTTTTTTTAAAAGAGTGTCCGTGGAGTTTCTTGCCCGTTCTTCTCCATAGGAACCTACGCTTTGGAATGGGCAACTAGCTTCATATTTCTGACTGACTGACTCCTTGACAATTCAAAAGTGCCTGTAAATGGTTTAATTGAAATAAATGCTTTGAGTTTGAGTTGAGTTTGAATTGGCTGCAGATATCGACAACAAAGCAGGCAGTTAATGAGGAACTGGGAAAAGGATATATCCTAAGGCTTTCTTCCAATAAGATGAAAAGGAAATCCCTTGGTTACTTGGACTTGAAATCAATTTTAACTTTAAAATATGAGTTCAATCAATTTTTCCTTTTCCCCGTACAAACCAACCCGACCAACAGGGCCTACCGCAATACCTACCTCGTTAGGCAAACTTGTAGAGGAACTCATACACTCACTGGCGCAGATTTCCATATTCGCAGCGCTCGCTCAGCCGTAACGCGTGTTTAATTATCTGTGGCAACACCACAGTTTATAAAGAAAAATAGTTAAGCTGATGAAAATATGCGATCGTTATCTGTGGTCGTTTATTATTCGGACGACAAAAGAAAACGTCAATTTAAATCTGTTTGATAATTCTCCCGGTACTAAAAAACAGATTTAAATTGACTTTTTCCAATATTTAAATTAATTGTGATCAGAAATGCAGTTGGATGTTGGTTGGTGGTTAATGGAAATGGGTCAGTGATTTTATGCAGGTGTGCGTGAAATGCTTGTATTTTTTATTTTACAGTCTTCGATGGTAAAAATGCATGGTGTTGGGGCCAATATAGACTGTTCATTCTATGATGTTTGATTTATTTGATACACAATATCGGCCTAATACGTTTTAATTTTACTAAGTTTATTAAAAATATCTTTATTTCAGACATATCAATCCTTAGGTTGTTAGTGAATTAGTTGTAATTATGCTATGTTAGTGTTATTAGTAAATCCTTAAAATAATTAATCGAATACAACTATGACGGAAGAGACTAGACCAATAAGCATCTACAGTAGAACCAAAAAGCCGGCAATTTTTCAAAATATAAAGGGTTTTTGAAAAATTGCCGGCTTTATGATAAAATTATAATTAAAAGTGTCACGTAGCTTTAACTTCACCATGACCTTCCTTACTTAAACAACATAGAAATGCCATATAACTTAGCCAACATCCGTAAATTTTCATATTCATATCTTTATTTACATTCCATAATGTAGGTATAAAGGTGTTACAATGGCTTAAAGCTAAGGTACAATTACGGATCCTGGCATAGGGCGAAGCAAAAAATATAAAATTAATACATAAAATAAAATAAAAAATTAATTAAAAAACAAAATAAGTAACAATTAATAATAGCCTGCATAGTTTCTAGTTTTCAGTGACATTAATGAGATTCAAAATGTCTTCGTCTTAGCGGCATTGTGATAAGTACTTGTAAATTTTCACAATCCGCTGCCACAGTGGGATGTTGAAGTAACGAAAACTGACAGAAATGTTAATCTACTTTGGAAAAAGTTAAAAGATAGACTTATCTGATGGATGATTAGAATGATTAGAAGTCTACAAGATTTCATGTTGAAAACCAATGACATTTTATGTAAAAAGTCTTTTTGGTTCTCTGCCTTTTCGCCGAAAATTGTTTGCCAGATTTTCACTTGCCAACTAACGTTTCACAGAATTTTATTTCGCCGAATAATCATTTGCCAAATTATCATATAATTTTGTTTTATTTCCCAACTTCACAGTTACCAACTGTATGTTTGGTCTGCTTTTCATAATGACACTTTTTAAAATGCCAACTTTCAAGTAGCAGAATGTTTTAGTTTGCGTAATATTCATTTAGTTGTTTATTGTTTACCAAATTTAGTAGGGTTTCGCTGAATATATTTTTTTTTTACTTTATCTTTAATGTGACCTAACTTAACTGTTTCCTTTTACAAAAGCGATTCGCTTCTGGCACATCGCCAGCCGCTGCCGCGGCACGCTCGCTTCGCTCGTTCGGCTCATGCGTTGTTTGTCATACTCTAACCTAACCTATCATTATCCTATCATATTATCATTATATCAATGTATGAAAAGGGAACTGTTACAAATGTCATTCGTCTAATAGTTGTGTGGCCTAGTGAAATGTTTGACAAATGATAAATGTCCCAAACGTTTTGTGTCATTATAATTATCAGCTTAACAATAATTCTACCAAATGAAACGTTGTCGTGTTAGTGTCAAAGTAAAACATCGGCGAAACGTTGGTTGGCAAGTGATAATCTGCCAAACAATTTTCGGCGAAAAGGCAGGATACCAGTCTTTTTACTTATAATATCATTGTTGAAAACGGGATGTTTTCAACTTCTTGATTTGTCTTTGGTTGGATTGAACTGTCTTTGGTTTTTAAAATTAAGAATATCGAAAGCATATATTTCCACATAAATGAACTTAATGGTTTGAAATCGTATGCCTTGAAAATATATTGTCTTAGGTATTTCTTTGAAATCGTATGTTGCGTGTATTTGCGTCTATTCTGGTTTCTTCCCTGTATGAAAAAGGGAAGGTTTCCCGTGCGGTGGGATAACAGGCTTGTACTATGCATATACACTTCATCTTATGTACCTGGGCGACCGAGCTCTGCTCTGGTGAAAATAGAGAATGTTCATTTAATAGTATAGGTTCATACTAATTCCATGTATAGTACATACTAATTTCATGCTGTCTGATAGTAGGTACTTACTACTTCCATGCTGCCTTGTCATTATTCTAAGGTAGCCATTTTGTTCTAAACTTTGGACGACCAAACTGGTGTAAATACGGAGAAAACGAATTTTCGCAGACATTAGACCTATCTAGATCGATTTTTCGCCCCCTCTATCTTGCAACTTTCATCGAAATCGTTAGAGCCGTTTTCGAGAACAAGAACGTTATTACAAATATATATTTATATATATATATATATATATTTAAGATTATATTAAATAGACACGAGACCCACCCGTGTTATTGAATTATTTTCAAGAATGAATCACGATCTGACAGATTATAATACTAATCTCGATTAAATTCATGTCTCAGGCTAAACATCCACCCATCTCCTTTTCTAAAACAAGTTTGAAGATAAAATATATTCTCAGTTATTGAAAACAATACCCATATTTTCCAATTAAACGATAGTTTATAGTTATTTCAGATAGCATTAATGGTTAGAAGTCAATATACTTGGTATTCGCGACACGCTAGTTTGAAATAACTAGGTAGTACAGCCAAGGAAATAGATAGGTATGCAGGCAGCTAACGCTGGGTACAGATTGGTGACACGTAACATAAAATGTAACACACGTCGAAACAAAATCGCACACCCAGTGGTTGTTACATTTCGTTTTACGTTTCACCGTATCTCTGGCATTACTTGCAAATACTTATTTTTAAATAATTAGGTTATACTTGTGCTAAGTAGTCTTGTTTTGAAAATCGCTTTTCTAAGCGGGTCTTCTAAGTTGAAAAGTTATCAAAAACTCAATTTAAGATTTTATTTTTCACCAACTAGACTAAAATGAAAGAATGGCTATCTTTTCTTGCATAAAGAAAAATATTCCAATGCCCTAAATGAAGTTAAGTTTGTGCACAAGAGAATGGCCACTATTGACAGTGTAGTTAGAATCTTTTTATTAATATTAAGATCATAATGTATGGTACATTATGATCTGTGAAAAGTACTGAGAAATAAATTATATCTTATCTAATATTCCGCTAAATATCACTTTTGTTCCCGTATATTAAAACGTATTCACCTGATTTCGAGCATATCGGTAATTACTTTTCGCATATCAAAAACTTGGCTTTTTCTATGCTCAGTTTTTTGTTAATGTACCGTTGTATTGTGTTATTTGTACAAAATTACTTAAATCAATCTTCTTTGTTTTTTTTTATTTTTTGCTTTACCTATAACTAACACTTTTACCGTTTGTACGTCGAGCGGTGACCTGGAAGTGTCTGTTTGTGCCTATGTGCTACTATTAGTGCTAAACTCGGAGCTAGGTCGATTGATTCCAATTGAATTAGGAGCCGCTAGTATTAGAAATCCTACTTCTATTTTGAGGAGCGCTTAATTCAAGCCTATTAGAAAGAAAAGAGAAGAAATAAAGAAAATATGTTTATTCTGCACAAACGAAACCTATTACCTAACCTATTACCTAAAGGGCTGTTGCCTGAGAGTTCGTCCGTGTTCCGGGGTAAACCTACCAGTGGTTTTTCTGGGTTATTTTATTAATATATTTGATTTCTAAGAATATTAAATCGTTTGTTGAGAAGAATATTATATTATATGGTATGTGTCTGAAAGAGATATTATAGTCTATTTTTCGTAGAGCAGAGGAAGTCATGATAAACGTGCAGGCCGCATTTTCACATTCAAGCAAACTCCTGTGAGATATGCCTGGCATTAACTTATAAGTTTAAGCATTAAAAAATAAAAACTTTTTCACTAAAAATATAACCGACTTTAAAAAAAAAAACACTACAAAGTGAAAAATAGCTGATTTCGGAAGTCAATGGCAAAAAACGAAAATAAAAATCCAAAGACACTGACTTCCGAAATCAGTTATTTTTCACTTTGTAGTGTTTTAATTTTTAGTTGTGGTATCTACACAAAACCTATGAAAACCTACCTGCTATGTAAATTTCAGTGACAGGAACTATTAGAATATCATCCACATATACTAAGTGGAAAAAAATAAGTATTATTGAAGCTAACTCAAAAATTTCTTATCAAATCTTGACCAAATTTATATGGGACTATTTCTGAAGTATGCCCTACCAAACAAAAAACAAATCCTCCAAATCGGTTCATAAACGACGAAGTTATCCGCGAACACACATAAAAAAATATATTTATATACGGTCGAATTGAGAAACCTCCGCCTTTTTTGAATTCAGTTAATAAAAATATGTCTGCACAGTAAAATAAATACAGATACGACATTTATAAGTATCTACTATACATTGTAACAGCTAATCAATTTTCATGACTCCCCCTTAAGACCTAGGCCAGATATTTTTTGATATTCGCATAGCTCATGAAGATTTGCCATAAAAACTATGAACAAAAAAACTCGACTAATTTAGTGAAAAAAGTTATGCAACGACGCGAAATTTCGCGGGTATTCTGGTTGAGTACGAAGGTACTGCATTGTATTATTTACATTTCATGACTTCTTGCTACACAGTTTGCACTCGCAAGTTGCAATATTTTTCGTATACGTGAGAAATAAACTAGGTAAAGTTTTGATTCTGACTGCCTCGTTGGTCTAGTGGTCGAGAGCACATGAGGTCCTGGGTTCGATTCCCGGGTCGGGCAAAGTGTTATTGGGTTTCTCCATCTGGAATTTCTTAGTAGCACCCCGGAGTCTGGATTTGTGCTCGCAATTGATAGCAATAGGCTTGCCCCCTATTGCATGGCGAGAAATTGTGGGTATACTATATTGGTACCTCTTCCCATCCCTTCGGGGAATACAGGCGTAATGTTATGAAAAACTAGATTTTAAATATTCAGGCTTCATGAACACAAGTGCACAGAATAAATAAGTAGCAGTATTATATCTCGGCAGTGACCTTGGAACAATTACCTACGGCCGCTCGGTACCTTCCGCGTTTGTGCGTAACTGCCGAGCACTCGATACTGTTGCGGACTGATATACACAGAAATTTCCAAGCGCGTCGTTTCGGCCGTTTTCTATGAAGATATAATACTGTACTTTTTATACTGTGACAAGGGTTACCTATAGTAATAGCTCTGAGTCTACACGCATGGCTGGTTACTAGGCGCCGTCTTTATAACTCGGGGCTTCTTGTGAAGTATGTGAGTTCACCTATATGGGTGGCAAGTACCTTCGCGTAACCTTTCTTACTTCATTGGTCAATCAGTTAATAACATTATACGGTAGCTAAAATGCTCACGATTTTGGTTATTACGTGAAAAGTTTAAAAAACATGTTTTTTATCTAGGGAGGGGGGACATATTTTAGACACTACCCATTTGTTTTATGATCTGAGGCAGACTGCACGGTTCCTCAGGAAATGCACATCACAGTCCGCAGAGAAAGTTCAAGAAAACCCCGCGTAATCTTTACACTCAAAACTCGCGTCTGTTTCCATCTCACGACTTGCCACACTCATAGTATGATCCCTATCAAGTGCTCGCGACCTTAATAGTTCGGCGGCTAGATATTTTTTGCAGACATGTCACAGACAGGATTAGAGGCGTGGACCGTGGTCTTCAAGTGTTACACGACCAGTGTTATAGAAGCCAAGTTTTTGCGATCAAACTTCTCCGAGCGTTAATGGCTATGTCCGTATTTACGCCCTTTTTGTGGAGCTAAGTGATATTAAAGTTGGTATATCAGTGAGGTTTCTGTTAGGTAAAAACGTAGTATTTATCATTCTGTCGGGTTCAGTCGGGCAGTGTCCTATTCTTTAGGAAATGTATTCGTGGTTTATTTCTGTATGAGTTATACGTTTTTTTATTACAAATCGGCAGGTATGCTTTTCAAAGTTCCTCCAACTCGACAATTGATAGTAATATGAGTCAATATCTATCAATATCATTTATTATAATAATGTATTTTATTTGTTTTCTGAGGAACCAAATAAAGTAACGTGAATAGAATAGAATATTATTTATTTGCAAGAATATGAGTAAATAAGTTGACAAATATAAAAGTACATCGTTTTCCGTTATATTCTACCAGTTAATGGTGTGCAGATTATAATTTTATTAAAATAATGTTAAAATAAAAATGTAAATTAAAAATTATATCAATACTTTGTCTGTTAAAATACTTTTTCATGTTGATCATATACCTAACCCTGAAAGTACTTATTTTATTCAAATCCTTTTCTATCAATATAATTGCAGTAATATTTTATTACAATAATTACCAACCTACGTGTTTACGAGTACCGCAGCTTAACTTGCTCCACGTGTACCACACAGGCACTAATCTTTTGATCGCTTATTATTAACGCCCACGGGAAGATCCAGAAGATTATCGGCTTGATCGGCGCAGTGGTCGGTGTTTGACTTTCTAGGGTCGCAGAAGTTTTCCTACGAAAAGGATTTTTCATCCCACCATCTCGGAAAGAGTATTTTTAATCTTCAGTATCTGAGTGGAAAAGCCGTTTTTATTCTCTAGAGGATAAAGTAAATTGAATTTAGAACATCGTGTGCACTAAGTTTGTGAATTAAAAAAAACATTAAACCTATTTACTGCTACCTCTATGGTGCCGAATATATCATACAACTTTTTTTTAATTTGTTAAAAACTCAGACTCGGAACCTTCTTGGTGTTCTTTTTTCAATTTGCTTTGTACGCGGTTCTTTACGCGGCATTTTTTCACGTCATTGTTAAACCTTAGGTATATTAAAAACAAGAAACTTGAAAACAAGTGAAAAAACTAAAATGAGTGATTCTAGCGACGAGGAAGTTTGCTTGACGCCAACAGAATTGACTGAAACTGTTAATAATGCGCAAATGAGCTTTCTCCCTCAACAATCACGCGAGAAGTATTTAAAACAGTACGATATGTTCAACACGTGGCGACTAGCAAAAGGAGCCAAAACTTTCTCAGAAAACGTTTTGCTGGCATATTTTATAGAATTATCCGAGAACAAGAAAGCAAGCACTCTATGGAGTACGTATTCGATGCTAAAAGCAACAATAAAGATGAAAAAAGACAAACATATCGATACCTATCCTAAATTAGTGGCATTTTTAAAAAGAGCCTCATCTGGTCATCAACCAAAAAAATCGAAGGTTTTCACAGTATCTGATATTGAAAAGTTTCTTAACGAAGCACCCGATTCCGTATATTTGGCGGCAAAAGTAAGTCAGTTGCACATTCAGTATCTACTTAAGTATATTAATCTCAATTAAATAGTATACTTAGTAGATGTTGATAGGCATAATTATGCGTTCATATCAATTTTATTCATTTATCTACTACAATACTCTTTACGTTACAGGTTGTTCTTATTATTGGAATAAACGGAGCATGTCGAACTAATGAACTAACACAACTTAATGTCAAAAACATTGAGAAACATTCAGATGACTTACTATTAATTAATTTACCTAATACAAAGACAAAAAGAGACCGCAACTTCGTCATTCGCAAGGAATACGTAACGATTGTTGAGAAATATCAAGCCTTACGCCCGCCTAACACTCCAATCAATCGATTTTTTCTACAGTATCGCAATGGAAAGTGTGTTAGACAGCCTATGGGTACTAATAAAATTGGCAGTATCCCACGAGAAATAGCAACATTTCTTGAACTTCCAGAACCCCTGTTGTACACGGGTCATTGTTTCCGACGAACTTCAGCCACACTTTTGGCTGATTCCGGAGCTGATCTGCTGTCCCTTAAGCGCCACGGAGGCTGGAAGTCCAATGCAGTTGTAGAGGGATACATAGAGGATTCCATCCAAAATAAGTCTAAAATATGTGAAGGCATCGTAGGAGCCATTACACTGAAAGAGCCTCAATCGGATCCTTGTACTGGCCCTTCTACATCAAAAATAAGCCGTTATGAAACACCTAACCATCTCCCTCTCTCTCCAACATTCACGCCAAGGGAATCCGATGAATCGGTACAACTATTAAGTATGACAGATAGTTTACCGAAAAACAGTACACAAGTGACTAACACCAATATTACAGTACCAAACAAAAATATTACACTCAATTTAAATAACTGTAGCAACGTTACTTTAAAATTTTCTTAATTATACCTTAGTATTATTTTGTTATAATTTAAAGATTATTCTGTAATACTTACCTGTCATAATGTAGTAATTAATACCTAAACTGAAATAAAAGTGTACCTATCTTGTGATTGTAAACGTTTTTTTTTTTTGCATTTAGTCATTTCCTCGCTGAGGTGGAATGAAAAGTTACGTGTTGCACTCGAGTGCAAAGATTTTTCACCTCGTGCTCTTTTGATTCCCTCGCTAACGCTCAGGATTCTAATTTTGAATCACTCGCTGCGCTCGTGATTCAATTTTAGAATCCTTCGCTTGCTCGGTCATCAAAATTGAACACGCGGTTAAAAAACAACTTTGCACTCTTGTATAACAAATAACTATTTATGGCCTACATGTACTTAGTAATATTGTTGGTAGTGCTCGACTAGGTGTTTGTTATGACGGTGTCTTTTATAAATCCAATCAATCTGCCTAGCTTTTTCCCAACTATGTTCGGGTCGGCATCCAGTCTAACCGGATGCAGCTGAATACCTGTATTTACATGGAGCAACTGCCTATCTGACTGACACAACCCAGTAATTGAGTAATACGATACCCCTTGGTAAGACTGGTTGTCAGACTTTCGGGCTTCTGACGACCCGTAACGACTGTCAAAGATCCACGAATGACAGCCAGGACCAACGGCTTTATGTGCTTTCCGAAGTACGGAGGAGTCTCGGTATGTAAAAGATGGTCACCCATCCACGGACCAACCCTGGAGCGTAGCTTAATCTGATGGATCGACCGGTGCAGCTGATATTACTTAGCCACAAGCTATCTGGTCTTTTATGAATCCAAAACATTAAAATTATCTTATGCAACATCACCCCGATTCATTCTCTCGATTTAATCTGACAACCACATAAATAGAGAACCACATAAACATAAACAGAGTAAATAAACAGAATCTATTATCAGTTTCTATTAACTCCTTAATTAGGATACTTATCACCACAATCCTATTAAGGATCAACAACAGCATAAAATTACCTAGATAACCACATAACGTGCTATCAACCCCACATCTCCAGACCACTCCCTGACATAAACACAAACTTCTATTCTTCATCGACAAAATCTTGACCCGGCCAACTCAGAAGTCATCGAACTGCGAGATGACTTATCAAAATACTGGCTCTACAGAACTGTTTATAGGTCAGCATAACAGATGAACTGGCGTCCAGCCAAGAATCCTGGAGGTTCAGGCCACGGAGTTATGGGCAGATAAGCAAGCGTTCAATAAATACTCTGATATATCTCGGTGGTGAATTGGCAAGAGATCGGTTATCTGCAGAAGAAAACGGTGAATGAAGATAGATGGGTTTGAAAAGTAAACAGCCTTCTTTGTTGATGCCGAAGAGGGTGACAAAGTATGGCATCGTTGTCCTGTCTGCTAAAAACAAACGACAATCACCAATTATTTTATCAAGTATGGTGATTATGGTATTTCCTTTTTACTAAGGTGACCTATGACGAAGAGTTAGGGACTGCTTTATGTTCTGCGACTGTCTTTGGTCCTGCCCAGTGTCTTATTTTGATCGGAAATAAATGTATTGACTGATTGTAGCTAATTTTGAATATCAGACGTGTTGTGATCTCGTCTTGTATGATTTATGAACACAATAATTTGGTTGTGAGATGTTCTGATTAAATGTAAGGACGAATGCTAAGATTTTATCTCAATAGGGAATCTTACGCAAAGCTGAGACAGCACATGGCGCCACCTAGAAAGGCGGCATATTTTTCGAATTTTTCGAATTTTTTTCGGCTTCATTTCATCCTTGTTCTTATAAATGTAAGTTAAAATAATACCAAGAGGTTTAAAACATGCACATTAATATTTCAAACAGATTTGCGATATATTGAAATTCTTAACAATAAACTTTTAAAAGTAAATAGCACTAAACTTAGCGTTTTTAAAAGTAGGTTTATAGTCTGACCTACAATTGCACTTGGCGGTAAGGTTGTTTATTCCCTTCAGACTGATAGTATGGAAGAAACTAAAACGGCGATTAATTATCCGCTGTTTTAAAATAGGCGTGTACATACTGTACGTGACGTCACTCATTACACTTAATACGGAGATTATCGTAACGTTATCAAGTGTACTTAATGATGCACTCGCGAATGACACCAGTACTTACACTGATAAGTAATATAGACCGAATAATTATACTTTGCAGAGTGTTATTATGTACTTTTGCTAGTTTAGATTAATGTTTTTGGTTTGTTGGTCCTTGGAGTCTGTTTCATAAGAAAAACTGGTCCTTCATCGTTTCGTGGTGTTTTCAGGTTTGGGAATACAACTGATGTGGTTTTTGTTTCTTTTTCGAAGTATAATGTTGAGTTGTTTTTTATGCTGTTTGAATCCTTAACAGTCTACATACTATTTACGAAAGAAAATACTAGAACATATATTAATGCCGTAAAAAGACAACGACCCAACATGTTATACTTCCTAAGGACTCGTCCGACATTAAATGCATACAAATGCGATGAAGTACGCTCAAACGTACGTCAATAGAACTACGAAAAGCGTCTTTATTGCTACGGCATAAAGGTGCTGTCAAGGTCAAACTTATACCATGTATGTGCGGTTGACTGTACGGGGACCTAAACACATCGGGATAGTAAACAATGCAGATTATTTGGAATACCAATGATTCGTAGCCAATCGCAGCCGGGGTGGGTAATCTGGAGAAGGATTATAATGTTATCAAATATCGTGATTGTAGAATTTGGTCCTAATTCGTAACGGGTCCTTTGATAATCTGGGTCTCGGTGAAGTTGTTTTTCGGTTAAGTGGTCCAAAAGATGAATCGGTCTACTATGCTAATGAAGATTTGGGCTTTGTAGCGTAGATACTAGAGTTGTTCTATAAATATTTATAGTGGGTTTCGAATTATTAGTATTCTTGTTCACCAACTCTCCAACAGACTTACATATCATAACATCACGTCTAGTTTCCCCGAAGGGTTGAGCAGAGGTGTACCTATAAGTACACCCACATTAATTTACCAGTTATGTTTTAAGTTCCACGTAATAGGGGGCGAGCCTATTGCCATCAACTGGGCACAATTCCAAACTCCGGGCTGCTACTGAGAAATTTCAGATAGAAACACCCAATAACACTTTACCCGACCTGGGAATCGTACCCAGGACCTCGTGCTCAGCAGTAGACAACAGACAACAACAGACTAATGTTGATAAAATGTACCTAACGCTTGAGATTGGATTTTTATGAGACGGGCCCCTTTTTCACAATTACGACGTCTTAGATATTGGTCAATAAATGAAATTTCACCAAAGACTTTATAATATTAATTTAAATTGAATTAAAACGCTAACAACGCTACTTGTAATCCAATCACTTAGCATCGAATACTCGAGAGCTCGCTGAACGTCAGTGTCTGTAAAACATCATGAAAAACTTAAAAGTAAGAATCGACGAAATAATAATCTGCTTGAGTTTAACAGAACCAATGATACTTGCGTCTGAAATTACTTAGTTTTCAGGCAGACTAGCTTTTTATGTAACTTCAAGTAGGCTGGTGGGTAATTTGTTAAATGAATTATATACAAGCGACCGGCCCCTGCTTCGCACAAAATATCGAAAATTATTTACATTTACGTAAGTTTAACATTAATGTACACTAAATTATGTTGAAAACTGCATCAACATCAGTTGCGTAGCTTAGAAGAACAACGTGGTCACAAAGACAGACACGAAAAGCGACTTCAATAATTAGTTTCACTCATTAAGGAATCTTAATTAAATAATTTACGATTGAAGTACCAGTTGAGATACAAATGTACCCAAATAAATGTGTAGACCCAAATAAACTAAAAAACAAATGAATGCATTAAAATTTGTACACTGCATTCCATTTTTGAAACGTCTAAATGAATGGAATCAATATTTTTGATCAGTTTCAAAATGATCAAGATCCGATGTGGATGTGGTACTTCGGTAAAGGGTTGACATATTCTTTGGAAGGACAGCTCCTGAGAACGTATCGTTAATCATATCAGCTCGTAACTGTCTACTGCTGAACATTGGTCCCCCGCATTAACCGTAATAACAAACCGTATTACTGGGATACTGACTAATCATTATGGAGAACATAATCATTCAATAAAATTACATTCGTAAGAATGGGTGATCTTTCCGTTGCTAAGGAACAAAATATGTTAAAAATAAACCAAGAAAAAACAACACCAGTTATTTGAAGTATTAATGTATTAATATATTTTCAAGTCTTTTTAATTTCCCGGATGAAAAATAAAATCAATGTTCCTTCATAAGTACTAAATTATTTCACCATTGAATTTTACCAAAATAAATTAAGTGCCGCAACTTACGAGTTGTAGGTCGTGAGTTCAAATCCAGGCATGCACTTAATCGATCGCGGATTCCCGGCCACCGTAGGCGCGGGCTTGCGGACGTGAGCAATGGGTAGCTCGCCGTCCGGTAAGGACCAGGCCCGGGTCGACGGCGCGTTGTGTTCCACGCGCGCCTCAAAGAGTGTCAGTGAGTGAAGGGGTCCGATGAGACCATTGCCTGCCGGGGTTGCGGGAAAGTCTGAAAGGGATACCGTGGCCCCCTGGCATTGCACAGGCAACAGAAGGAACACGGGTGGATTTTAGTCAGTAAGAGTCTGACACGCTCCTCCTGACTCCTCCCGCTCCACCCAGAGCGGGAGGAGTCATTTGATGATTTTCCACCCAAAAAAAAAAAAAAAGGCAGGCACTTTACTTTGTGTTAATTATATCAGCACCACTGGTCTCAAAACGGTGAAGGAAAACATCGTGAGGGCATGTCTTATAACCAAAAAAATCTAAGACATGTGACATCTACCTAGCTGCACTGGGTCCGCGTGGTGGATTTCGCCCACTCCCTCTCACAGACAGGAGGTCTGTGTCCCAGCAATGGGGACGGTATAGGCAGATTATGCAATTCAGTATTTTAATCCAGATTTGCAGACGCAAACAACTGTTGCTAATATAATAGCGAGTGGTCCCGAGGTTTTTCTAGTCAAAGGAAAAATCTGTAAATATTAGTGTTTTATTTTTATTTTTGTATAATTACTACTATTATTTTACTTTTGTATTTTAGATATTTATATTAATTTTAAATTTATATTATAATTTAGGAATATTATTCATGGATGATGTAGCTGATCTTAACGACAGCTTTTACTCGTGCTTTTATTCTACTAGTTCTGTTAGTGCGGTCAGTGACTCTTCCATACCACTTACTTTACATGATAAAATCTCTTCTCTTTTCTCCTATGACCCTAAAAATCTGCATATAGTTCACATAAATGCTCAGAGTGTTCCTGGTCACTATTCTGACCTTCTGGCATCCTTTAGCAGTGTTCACCTGGATGCTCTCTTGATATCGGAATCCTTTTTGAAGCTATCTCTCCTCTCTACTCAATACTCATTCCCCGACATTTTAATAATAAAAATAAAAATCTTTATTCATACAAAAACCTTTGACATTGCTTAAGACTAGGATACATAACTTATTTAAGTAAAAGCCACACGGATAAGCTAAACCCTGACTCCTAAACTATGTAGGTAATCCTGTGACTTAGGAGTCAGTGTTCTGCTGTCACTGTGATACAAAAACTTTATAAGTTGTGGTCTGACGCTACAAAACAGTTATAGATATTTATTTATTTAAGGACAACCAACAAAGCATACACCAAAAATACATGTTATAATAGGTACTATCTTATTTTTACATTTTATAGTGTAGCCTTAATTAAAAGCTGCCACGGCATGCATTGAAAAGTAGGAAATGCATGACAAAAGAGTTACAAATAAAAATAAAGTTACAAAACAAAACATATTATACTCATTTAAATAGATTTAAGTGAGAATTATTAAGAGAATAGAAACTACAATATTAATTTTTCACTTTTATGATAAAGCCCCAAGCAATATAGCCTTGACTTTATGTAAAGAGTAAGACATATCAATATCTACGCTGGGTGAGCGTGACAGGCGACAAAATTGAATCTGCATTCGGTTAATGGTGGAAAAATGACCCAGATTGGTTTTAAAGCCCTTAGCGCGGAGCAACTGATATCTAGACCCACGAGCAAGCTTGTAAGGCACATTCAAATTTATTTGACTCAGCAACCGCGGACAATCCTTATGAGTGTTAATTATCTTGTATAGGAACAGATGATCTAGAAACACACGGCGATTTTCCAGACTCATAAGTTTGAAATGCCCCAAGCGTGAGCTGTAGCTAGTTATATTTCTGGCCGTATTGCAGTGATATGACAAGTGCCAAAGAAATCTTTTCTGCACTGATTCTAATCGTCGTTTATATATTTCGTAGAATGGAGTCCAAACTATGCTGCAATATTCTAAGCCTGATCTGACTATTGAGTTAAAGATTGCTATTTTAGTTGAGGCTTGCTTAAAATCTTTACAGTTACGCAGAATGAAACCCAACATCTTAAACCCTTTAGTAGCAATTTTATCAACGTGAATATTAAACCTAAGCTTAGTGTCAATATAAACCCCTAAATCACGAATTACTTCTTTCTCGTAAATAATTTGGTCATCAATTTTATAATTGCGAAAATATGGTCCTTTTTTCCTAGAAAAATACACGTGATTACATTTGTCAGCATTAAGTAACATGTTATTATCCAAACACCAGTGGGAAAAACGGTCTAAGTCTTCTTGGAGTTTATATGGACTCCAAGAATATTGCAGGTTACAGAGTATATATTAAAATTAACAACGAAGGAATATTAAGTGGTATTGGAAACGGCTTCGTCTTGATCCACAACGATCGAACCGGCAAAGGGGGAGGAGATGTTGGTATGTACCTCCTTGCTACCAGCGCTGGGGCTCTGTCTCGCATAGGGTTCCAGCATTATGCTGAGTGATGGCCGTTTTGCGTGGATGTGACGCATATTTTCCCTCAAATTTGTTTTTAGTGTTTGTTCCTTTGCTTGCGTCATATGTACCGCAAATAAACGTATTTTCTTTCTTTCTTTTCTTCTTTTGCTGATTTACCCTAGAGGGTGGTCAGTTTATCTCCATCTCGATATTCTGGGTCGGCTAAATACTTGTTTCTTGAAATTAAAGTTCATCACACAAAAGTTTTTCTTGCAGTGCTCTTCAGTCCTAATCTTCACATTGACTACATTAATTCTGTCGACTCCACTCTCAGTGATCTAAGCCATGTATGATCAAACATGACTCTCGCTCCCTTAAACTGCTTTCAGTCTTGTCTTCTTTCAATCTTCAAGTTTTGCCTCTCTCTGCAACTCACTATTTTTCAAAATCTTCACCCTCTTTTCTAGATCTTATGATTGTTTCCTCTCCTAATAATGTTTCTTACCATGGTCAACTTACGGCTACTTTTTCTTATCACGATCTCATTAACCTTTCCTATCGTATCCGTGTTCCCAAGCGTAAGTCCGAGCTTTTATATCTCCGTAATTACAAGGGCATAGACCTCCAGGTCGGTATTGCCACCCAGTCGGTATTTTTACCCCCTTTGGGGGATGATTTTTCAAAAACGCATAAAGCATAAATTTGAATTTTCATATTCCTAACTTATGAAATGCTGGATTTCCCATACAAACTTTCATCACACCCTTAAGGATTATTTTTGAGACAAAAAGTACCATATTATGTCCTTCTATCTCCTTGCCAAATGTTATCGAAATCCGCTCAGTGGTTTAGCCGTGAAAAGGTAACATACAGACAGACAGACAGTTACTTTCAAATTTATAATATTAGTATGGATGGTGTACGCATTGAATACACTAAATCCGCTAAAGATCTGGGCGTAATTATTGACCCCAATCTTTCGTGGCGTGCTAAGGTCAATGAGGTCAGTCGAAAGGTACATTTCTCCTTTCATTAGTTGAGAAGCCTTCAAAGTCGCCTGCCCTTGAAGACTAAAATTTCTTCAGCACGATCACTTATTCAGCCGATTAAAGATCAAGGCACCTGCTACCTGGATGCTAATAAGGAGCTATTAAAGAAGCTTGAGCGCTTGCAAAAATTGTGCATTCGCTTTGTTTTCGGCCTTCGAAAGTATGACCATATTTCCCACCTTCGCAAAAAACTCAAGTGGCTCCCAGTCCGGCTTCGCAGGAACACTCGGATTTTATGTCTCGTTTTCAGCATCTTACACAACGCGTCTTAACCATCCTAACTGCGTAAGCGTTTTTCTTACGCTCGCCCTAGCGACGCACCGAGTCGATCACACCTTAGATCCCTCCTTAAATCTCATCCTCATAAAACAAGCTACTATTCTTATTCCTTCTCTGTCCATGCAGTAAGGTTGTGGAACTCACTTCCGCCTAGCATTCGTGATTTAAAAACAGTTTCACAATTCAAATATCGAGTAAAAGAGAACTTTCCTCTCAACTGTCAGTATTTATATACCTATCATATGTATGTTTATATATTTAAGCTTTATGTATTTATTTAAGTATATGTTAATTAATTACGGTATACGTGGAGGGTAATTTCCATTTCTTCCCATGGGTGTCGTAAAAGGCGACTAAGGGACTTAATAGATAATGGGCAGCAGCGTTCTCTATGTATTTTAACGCCATACTGCTATCGCCAACTCGCTTGTCAAGCGTGGCGATACTGGCAAACCCCCCATTTAGGGAAGGCCTATGTACAGCAGTGGACGTCATTCGGCTGAAACGATGATGATGATACGTGGAGGTATATTTAGATATTTTTTCCTTATTAAAAGACTTCGCAAATTCATATTTTTCTCTTTTAGTTCTGACACACCATTGTCTACATTTCTTTCTCATTTCTCCTTTCGCAGGTCTGCTGGAAGAAATTTCTTAAGAAATAATCAGCACCTTTGTACTCAAAATTATAATAGATGTCGTATCTCTATGTATTGTACTGTGTTTATATAAAATCATAAAATAGAAATAATCACTTGAGTATCCATAGAACCTAAAATATCCTCGACATTTTAAAATCACACACTAAGTAAAAATTTGTATTGGACTTTTGATAATAATAGAGCATTATTATCAAAAGACCAAATTACACTACCGTACCAAAGGATTATTTTCAGCTATTATAGTGTACAGGGTGTAAAGTTAAAACGGGCCCAGGCGGCCCCTCAAATATTAATGCTGTACCAATATTTAAAGTACTTCCTCTCTAGGGCCTGCTTCAACTTTCCACCCTGTAAGTAAACAAAACGCGCTCGTTCATAGATAACTACACTGATTAACAACAGAGCATTTTCTCCGTATGTAGGCAATCGGAGCAGTCGGAACAATACGGTTGATGATTCAATGCGCCGGCGCCGATAGTGAAAGTATGCGTCAAGATATTTATGTTGCATCTTCTAAATAATGTCGGCTTGAGGCGATGTAGTGGTGGTTCTGATTGATTAATACGTTGTAGGACTTATTTGCAAATTGTATTGTTGGTTTTGTAAGACAATTTTATCTCACAAGGCTGCAAATGCTCTCCCTATCACCTATAATTAATATAGAAAATATTCTAGTTTGCACTACGCTTGGCAAATGGATCATTAATTTGATTATGATAATTTGTAACGAAGGACCAATTTTAAATGAGGTTCTATATGTAAGATATAAAAGCTAGTTACCTAGCTACATGTTCAAAGGCTCAAAATTAAGTAAAAATTAGGTCCTATTAATTAAAACTGGGCACGCACTTAAATAACTATCAAAGGACCGATTTGTAAAAAAATATCCCTACATAGATATTATTTTTGAGATAGCCAAAATTTATTCGTAGTAGGTAATTAATGTTAACAGACACTATCGTGATCTAATAAAATTATACGCACGTAAAACTGATAACTTGGGTTTAATATACTAGAGAACTGGGTCTCTGAAACGAAATGCCATATTTATTTTTAAATGTTATAAAAAAAGACCCAACAAAAAACATCTTAATCTTAAATATAAGACGGAAAAAGGCAAATATTTGAATTTTAAAAGAAACTGATGCAGCTTCTGGGAAACAGAAAAATTAAACAACCCTGCTAAGTTCACTTATCATTAAGTTGGGGTTGTAGGAAAGTGATAAATGTCAGGAAAACAAATGGGACATATCACTGCAGTCCTGCGCAGACATATTACCTAGAGCCCCGGACCTGGGCCTCCGCAACCGGCTGTTAATAGAGCCTCTTTAAAGTTAACTGACCAAACGCCATAATGTCAAGTCATTCCGATTATATCATTATCGATTGTTACAACCATGGCATTCTGTTGAACAGCTGAGCCACCGGTCCGAGGTTATTTAGCCGGGTTGTTTAGACGCAATGCAGATCACGTGTGCGCTGAAAAACCTACAGCGGCTTCTGTATACGCCCTACGACATATTCCTTCTCTATCTTTCACATAAAAGAAATGTTAAGTTAGAACGAAAAGACGGTTTTGGGGTTGAGTCGAGTCGCCGACGCGTCTGCGTGTCGCGCACATCCAGCGGTCGATGCCGGAGCGTTGCGCGCGCAAGTGTCTACCTCACAGGCCGTTCCAATCCATTCCGATCGGAGTTCTCGTGCCGAGCGGTCGATTCACACGCTAGCCCTGGGCGAACCGTCGGCAGTCGCGCCGGCGCCGCCGTCGGCGATGGACCACGACGAGGACAGGTCCTTGTCTCTGGGGACGGAGGTATCAGCCTCTGTGCCCCCACCGAGCCCTCTCACGGGATGTTATTTGCTCGCGGTGATCGGGGAGCCCCACACTCACGAGCACAAGGAGATTATTCTGCAGCGGCTTGTTAAAGGTAAGCTGAACACTTTGTCGCCTTTGCTCTGAAAAAAATCGGATCTGTCAACGTGACAGCTGTCAAATTGGGAGAAAATTCAATTTGCCGGCGAGCGTCTATTGTGGAATTAGAAACGTTATTTTTTAGCATCACAACACGCACTTTCTCCATTGATTTTTTCCGATGAAAATTAAAGTTCCGATGTTCTTTGAGTGTTTATTTTTTGCGTAAACAACGCGGTTACTTAATGTTATTTCGGGGTAAATAATATGCGGTGCGGGTTAAATGTAATGTCCGTGTGAAATTTGGAGAAATGTGATGTAATGCGGTAATTATGTAGATGATGGTTTCGTTTACCGGCGTTGTCCATTTTTCCTGTTACGTCACCGGTGACGTAGTTTGGGCTACGAACTATTACGTCGGTAAATAATTAAATGAAAAGGCTGCGGCAAACAGACCGCAGGACACATTATTTATATTACGCAATACTTTTACTTTATTTCCACTGATGTATGAGCTAAACTTACAATAAAACTCAAGTACGTATTGCTACAACATAAAACGAGCATTTATTTAAAACGAAGAAATGCCGGTTATTACAATTTTATTTATGAAAAAAATTGTAAGATTACCTAATTAGAACACTCTTTCTACTTATAATTAATTAATTTTCTAAATGAGGCTGTTGCTATCGAGAAAAGTTAAATCAAGCCGCAATAACATACGATGCGGCAAACATAAATTATACCTAGTTTGTTTTTTGCTGACAGCCGACTCTAATCAATACGAATGACTCAATCTTTCCCTGAAATATTTGTCACTTGTTTTACGTTTCAAAATCCTATGTTACGCATTTTATTCAATCACAATACGAGATACCGGCGGAAGATTACGTGAAGATATCTTTCAAAATATGATTCAAAAGATTTAATTTCGCAGAAAATGAAACAGAGCGATCATGAATCGGAATGCTGAAATATTTTCTTAGTCACAAAGGGCACTTATAGCACTTTTATGCCATTTTCAGCCAAAAAAAGACTTGCCAGTACTTACTTAAATGCATTACTGACATAATTAATACGGTAGTTCTTTTTCTCTGCGTAGCCTCTATTTAAACAGGTGATCTTTCAACCGCAGTTTTCTCGCGGATATTAGGTAAAAAGAAAAATAGTTAAGCAGCTGTTTTTCGCCAGCGGAAAGGTCAATGCAATGCGCTTGGGGTTGCAGAGGTCAACCGGCAGTCATCCGCATTATTTATTGGAGGTCATCTTAAAGTTAATAAAGAAAAAAAGGAAGTAAGGATCCATTTTATTCAGGGATATGAACTGAAAAACTTAATGCGATGAATATTATTTTACTTGGCATAGAAAGGAGCTATTCCTAGTACTAAAAGTTTTAGTTCTAAGTAAGGGAATTTAGAGTGCGTAGTTTCACCCGCATAGGTCTCGATCTCGTAGAAATGTCGGGATAAAAAGTAATCTATGTCCTAACCTTGGTCATGGTCTACCCATGTGCTAAATTTCATCTAAATGCGCTCAGCCGTTTTAGCGTTAAATCTTAACAAACAAACATACAAACATGCTAGATTTAGATTTAAATATCAGCTGCAGGACTTTTAAAATATTGCAGTAATTCTTTCTTCGTTTTTCTATCGTTCTTTTACAGGAAACAGGCAGTTCAACACAGGGTATAAAATATTATCATGATTATTGATGTAGGATTGTAGGCAGTAAAACCAAACAAATGAAAGAAACACCCAAATTACGCGTAAGATAACAAAATGATGCAGAATGTAGATAAAATTCGCATATCAACATTATCATAAAAATAAATAAACAATTCCTGATTGCGAAAAATAATCTTGATGTTATCGGAATGTCGGTCCGTAAAACAAACAATTTATAAGGCCTGATCGGCACTTGCGGTTTCTACTTGCGTTTTTCCACATTAAATATTAAATGACATTTGATGTCGGTAAATTGACATCTCTAATTTATAACATGTCAGATAAAACTTTCCTTTAAGTATGTAGTCAAGTGTCTTTCCCTAAATATAAAGTGAATAAGAAAGACAATATCTTACCATTAGATAGACTTAGTTATATTTAAATTACTTATTAGCTAATAGGCTAGATTGTAATATAAATAAAGTATCACAGTTGGTGATACTTTACAAAGAAAAATAAATATTATTTATCGAGCTTTAAAAAAATATAATAGTACGCATTCCACGATATATATTTGGGATTATGGTTTGGAAATACCTATAGCAGTACTGAGCAGGTTGTATTTTATTAAACTGTAGGTAAGCATTATTTTTTAGAGATACAATTGCTAAAATGCAGACTTGGAAGTTTATTGACTGATGACATATTAAGGATCGGCTTTTCTATCGCCAGTTAACTTTTATCCGATGAATAAGTTTGTCATTTTCACAGTTTTCGTATGGAAAATCTGCCAAACATCACATTTATTCTTCAGATAAAAGTTATCTACAGATCGAAAAATCGGCCCTTAGCGATATTCTTTCATAACAGTGAAATGTTTTGTTTTATACAAGTACCCTTCATTTTAAAACATGATTAGGTGGCGATTACTAAAACTGTTAGAAGAAATTGACATTTGACATCTGTCATCGTTAATGTTAGTCTATTTTTTTATTAAGCAGGCATATAATTAAGAATTAGTTAATTATACTAAGACAGAGGCGAAACATTGCTTGGAGTCGTGTTTGCAAACAACCTACTTAACGGATGTGTCCCATATACAGAATATGCGCATTATGTACAAAATATTTAAGCTTCCTCAACCTACCCCAACAATATTTTGAGTCAGTTCAAATTCATCATTATACGAGTATTACTAAATTCATCATTATAAAGTAATGTAAGCTGTCCATTATTATAAAATATAGTATTCTCTTTGTATCACAAAGCATTTCTTGATATTATTATAAACATTGAAACTTATGTGTTTATGTAATCCCGAGAATATTAGACATTTATGGTACATTCATGATTTTATGAGAATGAATCTGTTTAGTTTGGAAATTTCGGACTTCTAACAATGACTGCTTGGCATAGCTGTACAAACAAGAAACATTTTCATGAATAAATAATAGCGATATATATAGAGACCAAAAAGGTTTTAAATCCTTTAGCAATTGGCCACAGTCATGAATTCTGTTGGATCATTTATCTAAAGTACAGGTGAAAGGACCAAAAATTTATTAAGGATTAACAGAACTATGAAACATATCCTACTGAATCCTATCCTGTGAAGGGCGGGCGTTTTTGGGGGACTGTCTTATGTAATTTTGACGTTCGAAAAGTGCTGATTTCTCAGCCGAGTTTGAATAAATGACTTTTAAATTTGAATAAATTAATTCTCGCTTCTGAAATTCTATAAAATAATAGTATAATAACAGTCATCGTGTTTATAATTCTAATAATATCTACTGAATTTAAAGCATATAGGTAGGCAGTTGTTGAGAGGTATCATCACCCGCTGTTGATGCCTCAAGTAGTTCATTGAAATCATGACTGATTGTAAAGTAGTATGTTTCCTTGTTTTACTGAAAGATAAAGCTAACACATTGATTATCTTGATTTACCAGTGACATGCTAATTTTCTTATGTTTTTCCGGAATTAAAAGGGACAGCTTACGAGTACAATAAACTGTTGATCGCACTATTCGGCCGATCCCGTTCGTTGAGTATCGAAAATATTTAACAGACTATATAATTGAGTTTCTGTGTATTATCACTATAATATATTCAAAAGCTTACAGAATTCGTTTTTACGTAGGTAAAAAAAGGAATCCAAATGAAAATATAAGAAACCCTTTCTTTCCTTTTCCAATTTCCAAAGACCCCTACATATATCTTGCAAATTTTACGACTTGTTCAACTGTAACTGCTGCGGATCCAAGTGACAGCTTACCTGTCCCGTGGCTTATGGAGTCGCACGATATTAGCCAATGGATTATGAGAGTAAGAAACGAAACCACACTGGAAAACAATTAATAGTGACAATAATAAGAACAGAATTATCTTCAAAGACCTAGCCCGGTTGATGGCAATAGGCTAGCAAAATGTGGGAGTACTATAGATACACACCTCTGCTTAATCATTCGGTGAAAACAGGCGTGATTTATGTTGTTTCCCAAAAGAAAACGGTTATGAAAATGTAGTTTTTCATTTCTGAATAGAAAAAGAGAAAGATATAGAAGAACTAGAATTTTCATAAGATCCAGTATTTCATAGCGGAGACAAGGTAAGGGATGGTCTTGGTGTAAGTAACACGAAAGAGTGATGACCAGACCCGTATATTGTTATGACAAGATAAGAGGCGCTATATTACTAAAGAAGGTTTTTGGAATAGGCATATGTTCTACTTAAGATATAACGAACGTAAGACAACAAAAACTTAACTTTAAATCTTTATTAGTGGCTTTTGTGATCATGATAATTATTCAGAATTGTAATATCAATCACGTCATTTCGTTTTTAATACTTTTTTATTTTTAATAATTTATTTATTTTTATATAGATTATTTTCTATTTTGTGAATGTGAGAACGCTGTAGGCTTAGTGGATTTGCTGACCATAATTATTTTGTTAAGTACCTGGTACCTGTTGAAAGACCTACACTGTCCTCCCATACCTAATAACACTGTTATTTGAAAATATTGTAAAAACCAATTATTTTTAAAAGAGTAACCGTGGAGTTTCTTGCCGGCTCTTCTCCATAGGAAACGACCAATTGGAACCGTGCACCTAGCTTCTGACGTTTCATAAGTGCCCATGTAGGTTTATGTGAAATAAAATATTTTGAATTTTGAATTTTGAATTTTGAATTTTTTTGAATTTTGAAAAAATAAGTCAGCATTCGTAAAAGAAAATGTTGTTTAACAATTTGTTTCTAAAACTCAAAAAAATATTATTTGAACTTTTGAATAAATGATCAATCCCTGTACCATGACATTTTTTACTACCTATGTTATTTATTTACGCCCAAAATTAAATACGAGTTAGAATTAGTGTTGAAATATGGAAGTTTTGACGTTCAAAACTTCCAAACCATTTTTTTTTTCTAATTCTGCTTCCTTAAAGGGATAGATAGTGACAAGATAAATTAATATAATTTTTAATTCACTATACTACGTTGGTATGGAAGAATGACCGAAGAGCCGTCCTCTCATAATCACTGTGAAAAAAATTATTATGTGCAGTTATAATCGCAATATCTCAAGGCCGTCTAAACGAATTCGCACGAGAAAGTAGAAAATTTAGCACAGATATAGCAGTCTTATCTCGCATGACATAATGATAAACGAATGATAACACAGGTTGTGATAATTCGGTGATACAATGCAACTCTAGTCTACATTCTGCATGCTTTCATTAATTTGTTAACTTATTTAGTTTAAAACAAAGAGCAATGAAAATGGGAGAGATTTTAAAGAAAACTACTTCATCAATATAAAATCATTTGGTGTTGTTTTTCGAACAATTTGTTCATTCCTCTGGCTATAATAGGATTTTTATCGAAATAAACTCAAACAGTTAAAAGTTACCTCACTTTCTTTACGTCATTGACAGTCTTAAAAAATTCTACTTAAGCATAAATAAAAACAAATATTTTATTGACAAAAACACATCAAACGCGATTTAATCATTAAATATATAGATGCTTATGGTCCCCAATAACTCTTGTAGTTATTGAAACATTAAGTTCTTAGGTACTTTATTTACCAAGCTATTTTCTTGTAAGATGATCTGACGTTACTAGACCATTCAAATTCAGTAAAAAATACAGGAAAGTAACTTACTATAAATATCTTACAAAAAGTTATAGGTACCCAACATTTGTCAATTTATCGATTACGTACATACAAACAATCATATTTATTTTGCTTACTTTCTCATTTATTCGAAAATACATAAACAGCAATAATGCAAACTTATAATTTGTAAATGAACTAGATTATGGAATGCAAACACAGTGCAATTTAAGCAAAAAAATGCCACACAAGGTACATTTGAGCAACAGTCCACATTAAAATCGGTCAAACAGTAGAATATCCTTACCTGATAATAATACAGGTCATATTTTCGTACAATTTTCCTGTATTTGAAGAAGATATATCAGCTAATAAACAAAGAATATCACTTTACAAGTCTCAATTTCGGAGATTTTGATACGTGGATACAAAGGCTGCGTATAACCGAAGCCTGACAAGTGAGGCCGGGGATGGGCGCCATATTATGAGATTACGCCTTACGCCGCGCTCTGGGAAAATAATCCAAGAGCGGACGGTCGAATTCACTATATTATTACATTATCCTACGTTTTATCGGTTTCTTACTTG
The DNA here is from genome assembly GCA_963853775.1 of Xanthia togata. Classification (NCBI taxonomy): domain Eukaryota; kingdom Metazoa; phylum Arthropoda; class Insecta; order Lepidoptera; family Noctuidae; genus Xanthia; species Xanthia togata. The sequence goes on from OY970807.1 coordinate 23,261,483, forward strand.
TGCCGTTTTAGCTTTAGGAGCTGTTCAGTTTTAGTGTCGTTTCAGTTTCGTTGATGTCTTTGGGCCTTTGTTGAAGACTAAACGGGTTAAATGGGTAGGCAGAGTTTAAAGCCGGTTGTGTGTTCGGATGGTAGTTTAATTGTTGTAGCAATTGGGAAATAGGTGAAGATAGTTTTACTGTAAACCAAAATACATAACTATTGGCTTCTACCAACATACCAAAATTACATTAACCTACCATCATCACATTACATTATTATCATATTGGTACTACTAAAACGGTAAAAGGAAGGAACACACTTATAAATCAGTAGGTACCTATTGAAATCATAGATGATCGAAAAGCGCAACAGACGGTCGAGGACAACAGTCCAACACATAATAACACTATTTCTTTTAAACAAATTGAACCTTTGTTAATAGGCGATGAAATATATTTCAAATAATAAGACAGAAAACTCCGAAACGAACGCACTGAAGGTTTTAAATAGCACAGAAAAGCAAATTACTATCGTAACACTCAATCTTAGTTAGACAATAGCATCGTAGAACAACGAAGAACAGCCAAAAATATACCGGTTTACAGACTAGCATGGACGGATGATGCAAGCGACTGTTTAACTCTAGAACCAGTAGGATTACTTAAAAACGAATCAATTTGCGCTCACTTACACAACGGTAATTTTAATTACACACACATCTCCTTTTTGTGACGCAATTAGAATTAAAAAGGCGCTTAAAATACTTGATTGGTTCACTCATTTAGGGACGAGTAGGTTTCTTAACCATGAGTAAGTTGGACTAAACTTGGTGTAAGAGTCACTAAGGAAATCAACAAAGTTTTGAAGGCAGACAATCATTGAAGCCAGCGTAACTACTGATGCGTAGTGCAGTTAGATGGGATCTCAACTGATACATATACCCGTTTTTACTTTCACTACGAAACACTCGAGCCTAAAAGTTTGTTGCACTGTTAGATTTTCGACTCTCAGCGCCGAGCCAAGCCTTGGATATCCAACAATGCTCTTTTATATGAGCATTTTTGTAGGTGTCACTTGGTCTTAGTGAGAACAGGCATGAAGTTTACGTAGAGGAATAGCTTTACAAGTCTATACATAGAATCGTGACAGTGTTGCAAGACATCTGACGCATGCCAGACATTTAGCCCCTCTACGTTGGTGACAGGCTAGATAATCTTTTAACCATGGCGCCACTCCAGCTATGATGTGCTGACAGGAAAGCGCTTTACTAAGTTTACAATACTTAACGAGCCTTTGCCCGCAGTTTCGTCTGCGTGGCTGTCGGAATATATCGCACGGGAACGTACTACTGGGCTTAAAAGTATTCTATGTTTTAATCCAGGTTATAAACTATTTGTGTGCCAATTTTCATCCAAATCCGTTCAGCCGTTCTTGAGTCAATCCGGAACATACATCACGGACAAAAATTCGTCGTTACTATTTTATTATAATTATGTATAGATAGTAATTTTCATATATATTTTGTTTCCTAACATTGCAATATATCTACCAGACAATGAACCACCTTCAATATTGCGCCGCATGCCCTGTTAGCTGTGCAATTGATGAACTTATGATTGCGCCAGTAAGTGCAGTTCGCGTAGCTGACTTTTGGGCCAAACTTAATTACATATAAACTTTTTGCCATCGAAACGCTACGAAGAAGATTGCAAAAGTGTGACAATAGACTATTCGAGGCAGCCATTTTAAACCAAGTAGGTACAATAACAATGTTGCCAAGATGAAAAACCTAGGTGGTCAAATCGCGTGTGCGTTGGACACACTCGTGCGACTTTATGATCTCAATATATTACGGCCTGACGTATCGGATCAACATTAAATTATTGGCTTAGTTAATTATTTTGACATTATTCATAACAGGTTCCTTATCCACCTGCAAAGATTAGAATCTAATGCTATTAAAGTTATTATAAATCTTAATTAATATAATATACTTCACATACTTAAAAATGCGTATAATATGTTTTCTCATTTATTAAGTCTAGAATATGAAGCTAGTTTCATATACTTGGAAACTAGATAGGAAGATCGGCTGTCATTATACTAACCGGATGGTATTTTCAAACAAACACACAAAGAAGTACCAATACGAAACATGAATGGCTCTCGTGAATTTGCAACTGAATGCACAAACTTATCGTAGAAACTACATATAGGAATTCTTTCCACCAATATGTATATTAAGACAAGTAGATAGTCTTATAGAAAATCAAAGATATCCATAGAATTTCTACCAGGTAAATATTAATTCCAGACTTAGTATTGTGGAGGCCTGAATATAATCTCCCCTTGAGTCACATATAATTAAATATGAAAAACACTTTTCCTGTAATATGCCAATTTGTACAACATGCATACGAGTTTAAACTCATCTCTGGAATCGTTTAAACAAAGCGATCTGTCCGCAAGTCCTAAGCGAGCGATGCAAAAAGAAAGCACGCAAGTAAGACTATAATTATGTCCGTCACATACCGCGGCTATCGGCGCGCGCGTCTCCGTTTTGTAACGATTCTAGATCTGTTATCGACTGGAGTATTCTAGATAGTTTCATTATTTTCAGCTGTTCTTCTAGTGTTCTATAAAAGATTTCAGAATTGATACGAAACTGATGATTTCATATTCATTTTAATAGGATACTACTTGGCGAACTATAGTATAATACTAAAGATAAAGTGAAACTATATCTTATTTTCAGTTGTTGTTTTAGTATCATCTATGAAGATGAAGGAAGATTTCAGAATGAATGCAAAACTGAAGTTTTCATCTAAATTTTCTTGAGATTCTCCTGAATAAATTTTAGCAGTAGTAACGATAGAATCATTGCTATCTGTATTTGTTCTAGTACGAGTATCATGATTTGGAAGATAGTTTTACTATTTTCTTACTTTTATAGGAACACGAATGTTAGTTTTTCATTTTGTATCTATTAACTGTCTGTTGTCTTTAAACGTTTCATTTCCTTCAGTATGTATTCTAGAATCATCTGCAAAGAAAATTGTTATTCGTAAAATTATTAGTTTTAGTTTTTGAATCATTCAAAGTTCAGTATTTTCAACTCACGAAGCGACGCGCGCTTTACTTGTGGTTACCAAGAGTACAAACACGCTGTGAATGTGGTAACGTCCCAGACACGAGCGAAGTTGGAAGTGTGTGTGACCGTGTGCAGGTGTGTGTTATGTGCTGATGCTAATCGTCTTCACGCACACATCTACTGCGTATTTGTACACTTGATTACCAGAAGTAAACCGCACTTCGCTTCGTGAGATAACACGTTAGCTACATTTTGTGAATATGACTGCTATCAAAATTAATCATAAATTATGAATGAGTGTCATAGTTACACTCAGAATTACGTTCCATTTTTTTTAAATTCCTGAAGATATGATTAACATGGACCAACTTATCCTGAGTACAAAACTGTCGAAATATATAATATCAAAACGTGCATGTCTTCCATGCTCATGTTAAAACTCTAGTGAATGTTATAACGAAAAACAAAATAAGCGAAAACATTAATTATATACTCAAACAAGTGACCGCTGTTATTTTGTCATCAACACATCAAATTAAAATTTCCAATTAAGTACAAATAATATGAATACGTGTTCATTTCTGTGTAAATTTAATTAATATTCACTTCAATTTGCTTAAATCATCAAAAGCTGAAATTAAGTTGGTTTAGTGAAATGCATTTGGGATTGAAAGCTGAGTTTTAGAACATCATTCATTGAAGCTGACTGAGCATGTTTGTAGAAGCAATGAACCATGGAACGGATATTAAAAGGATGGATCAAAATTTGAAGACGTAGCTGGTTGGTAATAGAGATAGAAAAGCTTGGTAAGGAATGGAGATGATTCTACAGCATGTGACAGAAAGGTGTGGCCAAATTTACATTTGGGTTGAGTAGGTATTGAAGTATTGTATGGGACCGTTGATAATTTTTTTCGCGATTAAGATGGTGGTTCCGTGGAGAAAGCAGTTCAGTTTGATGGTCCACACCCTTAAATATGATCACAACTTTTTGATACATGCTGTACACATTAGTAAAAAATTATAGAAACGGATAAACTAACGGACAATAACGGATGGAGGGGTAGAACAAACTGAATTAAATTAGGGAGATTACAGAACAGAAAAAGACAATTGATTACATTACGACACAAACAGCAAAAAATAAAATAAAATTGTACCACTTGTAAACATTACAATTTCAGATAACATTGCTCCCAAATAACAATTTTTACTCAAAAATAGCTATGCCATTTTTCATTTGTATTACTTTTACCCCAGACATAAGTCTTAGGATTACCCCAATCATTATCAATTACACAACCACATGGCTTATAATTAACATTAAACCGGATTATGAAGACATTAACGAAGTCAAGGTTACAAACGAAGGTCACGAATTCAAGGTCGAATACCTGCCCGGTAATTCTTGAATGCCGGATGAGAGAAACAATGGGAATGTTCCTTTACCGGTAAATATGATTTACCTTTACAATACCGGATCCTACGATCTAGAAATTAGAGAATAGGCTAATAGTCGTTTGAACACAATTGAAAAGGTAGAATAGATAGTAAGTTATATAATATTTATGGTTGTTATTCAGAAATTGGGAGTTATGGTCGTTCATTCTATTTTAATAATTTAATCTTATTGATGGTGAATTATTCAAAGGGTCAGAATATTTACGGAGGTCTTCCTGATTCCTGTTTATTTGTTATTTATTTATTTATTGAGATTTTACAACTCCTATAAATATAAATGAGTCAAAAGGTATGTAATATTTAGCATCATTTCTATTTCAGTATTGTTTTTCTTCTTTACTATTTCTAACACAAAGTATCTCTTTGTAAATTATTAGTTAGTTGCTTTAGCTAGTCATTTATTACATACCCAAGCCATTTACAGCCAACCATAAACGTATTTCAACATAAAGAATTAGGTATGATTCCAGGCACTATTATAGCCATTCTGTAGAATGAGGTTTGCTAAAAATATAGCTTAAACTCTTCGGAGTATTGTCCCATTCGACCTTCCGAGCGCAAACTCATTTTTACAATTTTCGCAGTTGGCAACACTGAACATAAATCTTTAGTGAGGTAACACTAGCACGCGATGCTTGCATGTCAAAGTTAAACTAGAGTTGAAATATATTAACACTAGCAAGTAAGTGCAAGTTTTTTAGATTAACAACATTAAAACGAGGATTTACGAAAAGTCGTAATATTTTTTATGCTCAAGTAAAACTACCTAGCTTAATATGTACTTACAACATTAAAAAGTGCAATTATAATTATGATGATTGAGAGTCTAGTTGCTTTTCTTATTATCGATAGAAAAAATACAATCCTTTGTAGCAAATAATCCCTCTCTAAAGAAATAACTTTGTAAGACCTACAGTAAATAGTATTGACCTATGTATAAAACTTGCATAAATACTAACTAGATATTAAAACAGCAAATCCAGCTAAACTATTATTTAAAAACAATGCAATTTTAATAACGACAATTGCAATGAATAATAAAGGAAAACAGAAGAAATTCAGTTCTAATCATGTTATAACAATAAGAAGTAATATCCAAAATGTAGCCCCGGCACTTAATGGATTCTCAAACGACGATAAAATATTCAGAGCCCATAATAAATGTTAGTGTATCGAATATCGACACGGGATGTTTATGTTAACCATTAATTCGGCATTTTCTGGACAATTTTAATTTATTGCTGTGAAAACCTGGTTTTCTTAAGCGGAAATTGGATGTCGGAAACGTGTTGCTACAAATGTTTATGATGTTTTGAAAATTTCCAATTTCAATTTCATTTACTGTGTCTTTTTAGTCATCTTTAGCTTGCGTCATCTTCAGCCGAAAGACGTTCACTGCTGGACATAGGCCTCCCCAAGCACCGCTACTTCCACTGTTTCTGTGCTTCCCGCATCCAGCGGATTCCTGCGGGCTTCACAAGGCCATCATTTAGCTTACGTGTAACTATTTTTATTTTCACTTTTCTTAATTACGTCATTACCTATTTCTGGCGTTCTTTTATCTATCATAATATCATATCTTATCAATTTAATTTACATCTTTGACCCATTGTTGAGATGTTTTACGACCTGAATTATATTGATTCACCGTTTAATTTGGATACAGAACACGATTTTTCCGTTGGACTCCTAAAACAAATGACTGTCAAAGTTCTCACTTTTCCATTATTTTTACCCGACTGCCCCAGAAGGAGGGTGTTGTTTTAGACATCGTCATTACCACTTAGCCGAAACATTTTTGATTATGATAACTACAAGTACCTAGTTATATATAAATATATATCGCCTTATAATATAGCCTTAAAATAAATACAAGACTTAGAATCCGTTTTTCAGGTATTCAGATAAACTCTCAATATTTACTGATTCGTCAAATCGCATTCAAAAATAAAATACATCAGATATATTCCAGTGAAGAATACCCCAGAAAGCTCCAAGATTTGCCGTCATTCGAAACCACTTGTAGCCAACCTGTGGCTTGTTGGGTCTACAGATGGTCACAATGCATAATGTTATGTTGCTCGCGCATTGTCGGCGCTAACCTATTTCCCATCGCTTTTAGTAGAATGATGAACGTCTGTAATACTAGATTTTAGTTTGTTCCTAGATAAGACCAGTAAAGACTGTTTAATTACTACCTGATCTGATTGGAGTGTATCTAAAGATTCATAGTTTATTTTATTGCTACCATTACTTATCGAAATGAATGCTGCTGTGTGAGTGTGACTATGCAATAGAATAACTGTAGTGTAATTTAAATAATATTGCAGCACCAATTGCAAAGCTCCCAGATTTTGAAATCACAACTTATGTACCAACTATTTTGCTCTAAGATAGTATGCATTATTGTATTTCAACTTGAACCAATCTCAAACCAATCTGCTCAAATACTAACGACCTTTGCAGTTATAGCACTGGGTCAATAAGCCAAGAAATATTAAAAAAAATAAACAGTTAGGTCACTTCTATTTCTGTTCCAAGTAAATATTTATCTAAGTGCGAATTGACACGTGCTAATAGTCACGTCTGATTGCAATATGCTGCCACAGTGCAATTTACTAACTTGTTAATGTACAAATAAAAATAACTTTATTTACTTGCTATTGAAATACAAAATAAACTGTATACTTAGTTCTCAGAAAACTCGTCAAATTCATTTATGAAGGTTCAATAGTTTCTTCAGAAAATAATAAAGTATATACAATAGGGTCTCTATTGTATATACTTGGTCTAGGTATTAAATATTCATCATGAATATGGCTTAGCTATTCCATTTTTTCTAAAGTTGGTAAAGTTATAACAGATTGATATTTTGACTGCTGTTATCCATACAGCAAAAGATATAATATGTCTTTCAACTAACGTTATCTCTTGAAGATGAAGGTAGAAATACATTCGTCATTTTAAGTCAAACATGAAAATAGAAAACAGGTAACCTGTTTAATTTACGAATTCATGCATTGAATATTAACACTAAGTTTGAATGGAACAGGAAATGTCTCGACAATGACCTTCCTAAATTGTAAACATTGCATCACGATAACACATCTGTTCTGCAATCTGCAATTTATCACATCGATGTCATAATAACAATGATGTCATTTTATAAAATTATAATTAGAAAGATCGCTATTATATAATTTTTTGGGTGTATTCATATAGCCTCCAGAGAGAGTGCTGTTTCATAAATTAACGCTTGGTTCATCCTGGGTGGTCAACCGTTGACACCTTCATCACTAGCAGAGTTTTAGCTTTCATTCTTACATTGTTCGTAACGATCCAAGAACTCATGTTTCTTATGAGAGAACAAGATTACCATTCTTTTGCAAATTGAATACAACTTTGAACATGATTGATTTGAAGATTGAATAACTCTAAAGTTAGGGGTTCATGGTGTGTTTGTGCTGAAAATTCTTTCTATTATGGTGGGAATTGTCGTGATGACCATCAGAATAACCACACGTTGATTATTTATATGTCTAGATTGAGTGTCACGCTGCAAAAGAACTAAAACAAACAAACCAACTCTGATATGCTGGTTTGCGTGACAGCTACGTCTAACCCTGGCCGCCACACGTCACGTCATTATGCTTTTTAAGTGTGCGTGCATTTAGCGGCCAACAGTTGGACGCTATTTTGTTCTACAAGTTCACAGCTTTGACTGTCTATCTAGACCTATTTAAATCTTTGTAACCACATCCGCTTCATAAAACACCGTGTTAAACTTGCAACATGTTAGGACAAGTTTCCCATTCATGATGACCTACATGGTCACAACATCATGTTTACTTATCATCAGGATGATACCGTATCGTTTAGATAGTATATAAGATAGGATTTTTTGCTCTTTATTGTCGATATCTAAGCGTAATTACAATTGCATTAACACATCCTCCTCTTGTGCTCTTTGATAGCTACTGCTGCTTTTCTAACTGAGAACGAGCATTTACCACTTGGCTCGCCGTAGGGGGCGTATGGGGGATAGCATGCCTATAATAATAATAATAATAATATCTCACCTCCTCTACATGGATGACTCGAAACTCTTTGCCCCCAACAAATTGCGACTGATGGAGCTACTGAAGGTAACTGAAACATTCAGTAGCGCCATCAGGATGGAATTTGGTGTGGACAAATGTGCAGTCATGCATGTGAAGCGAGGGGAGATTATGGAGTCCGAGGGAACTCAACTCACGGACTCCATACACCTTAGATCCCTCTCCTCAGCCGAAAGCTATAAGTATTTGGGTATGTCGGAAGCGTTAGGCATCAACGTTGCTGACATGAAGCAATGGTTGAAGGAGCGCTTCTTTGGTCGCCTGAAGAAGGTATTAATTAGTCTTCTTTCGGGCGGAAACAAGGTACGCGCCTTCAACGGTTGGGTCATGCCGGTTTTGATGTACTCTTTCGGCATACTCAAATGGACTCAGACCGAACTCGACGCCCTGGACAGGAGGGTCCGTACACTCCTGACCGCAAACCGGATGCATCACCCACGTTCATCGGTGATGAGACTGTACATCCCGCGGAAATGCGGAGGTCGAGGCTTTTTAAATGCGAAGACCCTCCATAACCGCGAGGTGTGCAGCCTCAGGGAATATTTTTTAAAAGCCGAAATGGGTATGCACCGTGATGTGGTCGCAGTGGACAAGGGGCTCACCCCGCTCTCCATGGCTAAAGAGAACTGGCGCAAACCTGTGGTACTTACTACAGATGACCGCAAGGAAGTATGGCAAAGCAAGGAGCTTCACGGGCGCTTCTACCGGGCTCTTCACGAGCCTGGTGTAGATTTCCTAGCGTCCGTATCCTGGCTACGTTTTGGTGACCTTTTCGGGGAAACTGAAGGTTTCGTCTGTGCAATTATGGACGAAGTTATCTTGACGAATAACTACCGGAGACATATTATGAAGGACGGAACGGTTGATATGTGTCGGGCATGCCACCGTCCGGGTGAGTCCATCAGACATATTATCTCTGGTTGTTCTCGTCTGGCTAACGGCGAGTACTTGCACAGGCATAACCAAGTGGCCAGGATTATTCACCAGCAACTTGCTTTGAAATATAAACTTGTGGATTCTGAGGTACCGTACTACAAGTATGTGCCCGACCCAGTTCTCAAAAATGACCATGTCACGTTGTACTGGGATCGGTCTATCATTACTGACAGGACTATTGTTGCCAATAAGCCTGATATAGTGGTGATAGACCGATTAGCGCGCCGCGCAATGATAGTTGATGTTACCATTCCACATGACGAGAACCTCGTGAAAGCTGAGAAAGAGAAACAAATAAAATATCTCGACTTAGCACACGAGGTTGTCGACATGTGGAATGTGAGCTCGGCTATCATTGTGCCGATTGTCGTAACGGCCAATGGCCTGATGGCCGAAAGCCTCGACCAACATCTCTCGAGGCTCTCGTTAGGCGGTTGGATCAAGGGCCTGATTCAGAAGGCAGTACTTCTCGATACGGCTCGTATTGTGAGGAGGTTCCTATCTCTGCAGCCCTAACCACCGGTAGCTTGGACCCTGCTCCCGACACCGGCGGAACACTATTTTTTATATTTTTAAATGTTTTTTTATACCTTTTAAAAAAAAAAATATTTAAAAATGTATTTTATATGTTAGAAGAATAAATAAACGAAATAATAATAATAAAATTTATTGGAATAATAATAAGTTACAAAAGTGTACAAATGGTTCAGTAGTATACATATTAATCTAGGCCTATAATAGTATTATAATAATCTGGATAAAAACTATGGTATGACAAATGTATAAGATTACAGTTGCATATAAAAATAGAATAGTGTAGTGCGTTGATTTTCTTGTTGCTATGATTTTCTCTAGGATATTTTCCTTCTTTAGAAAATAATCACCGCGTTCTGGGTTCGGGTTCAGGTTGGTGTGTCCCATCTCCAGGTGTTACCGGACTGAAATTCAACTAACATTATTAAAACTCTTATTTTTTTAAATATTCTCGCTGTACCCAGTTTTGCTCATGAAAAATTCTTAACAAAACCATACACACACAACTATCCTTTAACATAAAAAACATCCAAACACAGCCAAAGAAACCCCAACCAAATTCAGACACGCCCCCCGCGGACGCAATATGGCAGATAAAATATAAAATACGAAGGTGTACAACTTTATAACAATCTACCGGCAGATATCAGGGGCACATCCTCTTTTAACATATTTAAAGCCAAACTCAAACAGTACGTCACTAATAACACCAAACTATTATGATAAGGACTTCGCTAGTCTTGCACACAAAATGCGACATCGTACCTACCTACTACGGTAAGAAAATACAAAATTATTAGCTACTGGGCTACACTTATCTTAGTTATGTATTTGTTCGCTAAGTGAACAACGTATGTTCTTTTAGAATAAATAAAGAATCTATATACCTAAAACCAGCATCTGAAAAACCTCCGGGTAATCTAATTCCAATTTCAAATACTAGCTACTAAACAGTACCACTAAACTCTCGACATTGACCTCCAAACTGTCTCAGTCCACCATCACTCACAGTCACACTACTATGAATCACGTAGCTGCGCGCGCGCCGGAAACAACGCCCGCTTCCTTATATAACTTATAGGGGGCAATTAGGTTCCTAACCCGCGGTTTTGATTGGTTCGGTTGCCGTTATGTTGCGGTGTAAAGTGATTAGTATTGTTTGGGTGTAATTGCGGTTTTATTTTATAATCAATATAACTAAAGAGGTTTGAACGCGAAGTTTGTGTTTTTTTTTACGAACACTAACCGTAGGTAGCCTAGATAGTGTTTTGTTTTTAAGTTAACCCTTACCGTGGTCACGTCATTATTCTGGCACAATATCGCGAGAAAGCCGATAAAGATGTCACAGGGGCTTATAATTTAGACTGGCGAGCGATTAATAGGTATTCGTTTGTTTTAATTTGAAGAAGATAAGTATGGAAATTCAAAGATTTCAATTAAGAACACATCCTGAAAACATGACATTAAAAAACGAGTAGCATAAATTGATTTGTTAAAGCAAATCTAGGTAGCATAAATTGTGCCTTAATTATTTTTCCTGAACTTTTAACGCACTTTTACCAACGCATGCCGGAAAAATATGAACAATCCATAAAAATATTAATAGCTCAATGTTTCCTACACTGAAAAAATAATATTTGTATGGATCGCACCCACGAACCGCAGCGTAACATACCAATCACTATTAGTAGGTACGAGAAATTATATTCAAATCCATAACCGTGAAGATTTCAATTGATTATGGATATAATCATAGTTTTATTAACTAGATCACGTATTTACCTACTTACTTAACCAAACTAATTGCAATCAATTAAATAACTACAATAATACAATAATTATCTCAAACCCGTTTTGAATTAAATGAGGTAAGAATTTAATAAATGCAATTAATTTACCTTACTCATAACTATTATAATTGTGGCCATTTGATTAAAATACCTTTAACCATTTACTTGTACGTATCTCATTAATATAAAAATCATTTTATTAACTCTATATTGTTCAATAGCAAAATTCTCTGACCAATGCCTTATGCAAATTGCATTACCTACATAACCCGAGAATCTAACCTAACACCGCTGTAACCAGTCTATTACACATTAAGGTCTATGACGTCATTCAGGATCGGTGACCGCAAGTTAAATTAGGAGCAAGGAAGAACCGTATTATTGCGTTTAACGCCATCTAGTGGGACGATAGTAAACTTAGCTGTTTGATTTATATGTCGTCTGCGAATTTCGTGTCTTCTTGGTTTTACTTCAGTTCAGATCTAAGAGGGAGGTGAATGAAAATACCTCACTTCACGAGGTATCTAAGTTAGAATTTTGTGTTTATAAAATCTCGTCCGCGGAAGTAGTACCTACTATGCTTAAGCTACAGAATACAAACATGACATACACATTGCGCGAATTCCCAGACAGTTAATTTTATTTAGATCCTGAAAATATTTTGTTCGCTTTGTTAGGAGTAATAATTGAACCTACGATCCGCGGCGCAGAAGTCAAACAATTTTATTTAGGCGTTTAGGTCCGTTGATACGTTACCACGTTTAATAACTTTGTGTTTCAGTCTACAATTTGCTGTTTAACAAGTAAAAATAGAAAATTATAGTTAAGGCGCCATAAATATTGCTCATCGTAAAATGGATCGTTTAATTTGTTTGTTTCAAGATAACCTATTCATTTGATTGATGCGCTATTTATTTATAAAGCTGTTTTTTCTCGTTTTTCCACGTTTTTTCCGTAATGGTCGGTGCCGCGCTTACATTTTTTGCTTTCTGCGTACCTATTAATTGAACAAACCTTTGTAATTAATTGTTATGGGCTGTCTTTATTGTACAAATCAAATTAAATCAAATGTTTTTATTGTGTTCATAGCTTTTACAGACAGATGATAGGTAAATTACAGTTCCATCGTGTCCTGCCTAGTAGGCATACAATAATTATGTCAACATGCAGTACAAAACATTTCTTAGGCATCACTTATAAAGCAATCTTACAAAATTACAATAAGGTGTATGGTGATAGATTGTAGTAGGTACTAATTATTAAGAAAATCTTGAATCGTGTAGTAGGTACCTAAGCTTTGTCAATAAAAAAATTAGGTACGCGATTATTATTTGAATAGTGGGAGTTCCTTGGTGCTTAAAATGTGTACAGGTACAAGAAAATGTTGTATTTAATTAATCAGATCAAAGCAATGTTTTCACTCCTTTGTTAAACTAGTTGAACTTAAGCTTCTCTAAAGACCGGTACAATGATAAGCTTCGAGGATGTACCTCCCAAGTAACACAGACATGCTGAATAAAGTTTGAGTAATAGCGATCCGCAAAACTATAAGCTGAAACTATTGCCTGGATAGTGTCTGAGAAAATGTCTATTCAGCTGTTATTCAAGCAATTTGGGCACATTTTTAAATGCTTTAGTCTGTATAACAGCGATGTAAATTCTGGTTAATAGCTTAGTAATGGCCCACTTAGCTTAGTAACATCTGAAAAAAAGCTGACATCTCTTTTATACAGCTATTGATGCATATTTATTCAGACAAATGCATATGGATATTGTTATTAAGAAATTATTCCGGATTAAGTTCATTTACGTAATACTTTACAAACAAAATTAAGAATTAAGTTGTAAAGTCGAAAAAAACTGGTTATTAATCTTGCAGTGAGTCTTTGTTCTGACACTTCATAAATTGAATAAAAATCAATAACGAGATGCACGGTGAAACTGAGAATCGGTACTAAATGATATTATGTATTATAACCATGATACACGTTAAATATTACTGCGCAAGTAATTTTATCGTGAATAGCTTAAGAAATACCTCAATATTTTTCACGCGCCTCTTAGATAATCAAGTTTAGTGAAAGTAAATAAGACATAAATAAAGGCTTTTATATGTGAAAAAAATACTTAGGATAAAATAACTAATGCTTTATCTTTCAAAAGTCATTAAATTAATTATAAATTATATTTTTAACTGTTATTAATTGCTAAAAAGAGGCATTTGTTAGACAAAATGATTCAATAGTTTACTTAAAATAAGTTTTAATGGCGATTCATTATAAGCTGGATAAAAGCCCTCCATGCAGCTATTTTACAGCATAACTCTGAATAAAAAGTCACACCTTTCTAATTATTAAGCTTTTATTTGAGAAATAGTGATCTGGCTGTACAAATATCTGAACAACATTTGAATACGTTACTATATTATGTGTTTGATTATACAGCTAATTACAAAAATTACTTTTACGACGAATTCCTCCAGTTCTTCTAGATTTCCATGATTTATTTTCCATTTTTTATCAAACTGTTCACATCAAACCCGCGGTGCAATAATACACAATAGTTAAACAATGTTTTAAACGTCCATATTTCAATTACTACCCAAAAAAAGTCTGTATAACTTATATAAAAAATGGTTCTATTACAAATAATTGCGGAATAAGAACGAACATCATTCAGCTTCCATCTGTGTTAGTTAGCCATAAACGAATTACTTTATTTCCATTATACCGAAATAAGCTCTATAAAGAACCCAGAAAACACTTTTATACAGTAGCTGAATAATTGATAAAATGTGGAACCTTATGTGATTTGAAGAAAAATTAAAAGCGGTTATTCAAAATCAAGCTTTTTAATAGAAATAAATACACCATTATTCAGAAGACAGCTGCCGAGGGCACTATTTTACAGCATATAGGGGTTTCATAAGCAATAAGTTGAGTAAAGTTTGCGTATTAGTATTACATAACTGCGTTTATTCAGCTACTTATACTATTATACAGATAAATGCTGTCCCAGGCACTCTTTTTCAAATTAAAGTCATCTGTAATGCTGTAGGCTTAATAATATCTGTGTTATATGCGGTATAGAAGTTATAACTAAGCTTTAAGAAAAATAGACAACTTTATACAACTTTTACTAAGCTTAAAGAGTTTTATAGGCCGAAAGAGAATATTATTCAGAATTTGGCTATTTCAATAGCCTTTACTCACACGTTATGGAACTTAAAGCTGTAAACATTTGTGAATTGCTATTACTCAAACTTTATTCAGCATGTCTGTGTTACTTGGGCTACTACCCACAGCCCTATTATCGCCCTATTACAATTTTTTTTCAACAATAAGTGTTCTCTTCAACGTGACCAAAATAAAACTGCCTTACAATAAAACAAACGCCTCGTTCTAAAATTAAACTGATTCTAAATTCGCTTGAGTGATCGAATCCAACCAGAATCTTTTTGCTGCCAGTCTACATGATGATGATTTACAGTACCTAGGTACTGTCATCTATAAAATAGTAGGTAACAAAGTTAGGTACATCTTACTTTGAATATTTTTGAAAAAGTAATTGCTGCTCGGTGTGGGAACGAGTCTGATGCCGAAAATATAGTTTTTAGAATTTTTGTCCGTTTGTCTGTTTGTCCGAATTGACGCAAAAACAGCTGAACGGATTCGGATGAAATGACACATAGATTCGAGTTCATAGCCTAATCCAGGTTAAATCCTGGCAGAACGTTCCCGTGGCATATTTTCCGACATCAACGCAAAAGAAATTTGGTGGCTAACTTAGCCGGAACCATGGAATTAGTAATTACTATTTAAGCTCTTTGACCGGAACAGAACGCCTGTATTTAGAGGTTATATAGTTTAGCTAGTGTGCTTATAGTTTAGCTTAGTGTTTATAATATCTAGATGTACGAGTAGTGTCGAAACACTTAGATGGTACAATGTACCTAGCCGCGTCAAATACAATTACCATGCAGCTGTAATCGACCATGAATACCTGTGTCCGGTATGGATGAGTAGTCGCTACATCTCAGCTCCCTTGTCTCACGGAAAAGGTAGTTACGGACAGAAGGTCCATTCAAAAAGTAGTTCCAATTTTTCTCGATTTTCGTTCAGGTTTTGTTGTAATATGAATTAATTAAAGATTTTGAGCAAATGAGACTTGATGGATCACAACCATAGACCATTTTGAACTACATATATTCACAGAGTAAACATTGACATTGTAGTGATGTACCTATTACATTAGTGTTGTGACTTACAACCGGTAATGAGAAAAGTTCGTATTTTATGAACAATAGGTTTCGCATAAGTAACAAAAAAATTATGTTCAAATGTAGCAGGCCAATACAGAAATAAAAGCTTGTAAAACCGAAAATATGTACTTACCTGCCTATAATTTTTTTTCTTGGTCTCTAATCCATTTTCCTCTTTCTTAGGAAAAGCCTGGGGTCGATTTTCAGTTGTTTTTTTTACGCGAGCGTTGTATTCTTGTGTGGCAGTTGTTATTCTGATCTTCTATTCTCCATTATTTTTGCTCTAGTTTGATGACTTGATTACCGGTTACGCATTCATGCTTCTTATCCATTGTGGCCTAAGTAGGGATGGTCAAACTGGTTTCTGGATTGAATTTTAAATCCATATTAACTTAATTGATGTTGCAAAATACAATTTATACGGTACGGTAGTGAGTCTCTGAATGAAATCACGCATCTTTATTTATGTTGGCTTCTGAGTCTAAAACATAGTTTCTTCGAAAAATTCGAAAAAGAAGAAATTTAATTGTATGACCTCGGTTGTGTACTAATAAGAAATCATACTTTGCATCATATTTAGATAAATCAGAATATTAGGTATATTTTGTTCTTTGTTGTATTTCGTAGTTACGTAGATACCATTATTTAAAGAGTGGATCACTTAAAGATTTAAAAAAAAACAGACTTCAGCTTGCATACCTACCTACTCCTTAATTTAAAGACACTTAGGTATAGCAAACTCTTTACTATGTACCAGTTATGTACGTCCATAAACACCATGAATACCTCAAACCCAAACAAACATAATTATGTCAATTCCTCTACACCCAAACAAAATAACAAAATACAACATATTATCCGCCAAATTGACCACGTCTGACCCAAAAACGAACCCTTCGAAACACCATAATAATTACTTACAAACACCATTGTTAGTCCCCATTGTCTGAATACCATATAGACCTCAACACTCGATGTACCGATAGCAAACAAAAAGTTAATTAAGGCTTGCTACTCACGGGTGTTCGCTTCACTTGATCGCAAAGAATATTACCTTTTAAAGTATTCATAAGTGTGCATGATTTTTTTAGGCTCATCGGATAAAGTTGTGTTTTGTTTTTTGTAGTGGAAGTTGCTTGCTTACCGGGTAGAAAGTGCCTCTAATCGGGTGATTGGTTTTTGTTTCACGTTGATTAAAACCGGGTTAAGTGCGAGTGACAGTTATCCACTTTATCCACAATTTATCCAGAGCATAATTTATGTGCTTCTAAGACGACCCACTGCACTTCTATCTGAAAAATTACCGCTATTTTTTCCAAACGCATGCTGCCTATAACAACTTTCAACAATGTCTTCAAAGATTGAGAATAGTTAAAATAAATGAATATGTCTGCTAATATAATTTTGAACGAAATACATAGATAACAACGACATAAATGTCACTTAATAGCTACACCAAATAATTGATAGATTTTACACCATGTATTTTCATATACATATACTTCATTTTAGTTCGTGGTGGTGTCTAATCGGTTATTGGGTGACGTCTCTGAGTGTGGAAATTATGACTACATTGTTGTGTTGGGTTCCGACCTGTAAAAACAAATGTAAGTGGTAATAGTAAATAAATAAATAAATATAAACAAAATTCCGACGTAGTTATGTATCCAACACTGATATTAGGCACGATTTTTGCTCACACCAAATAAAACACGACCTCGAACTATTACTTTCATCCACTTTCAGACAACAATGAGCTAGATTTCTATTACACGTGTAACTGCATTTAATGGAAGCTATATCAATGTTATTGATCAGAAAGCCGTTATTATTTGAAATTAACTTACAAATTGAAGATAGGAAGCACTTTTGGTTGTATGGAATATTTTTTTACGAAATTTTATTATTGTAGTGGAGAGGAGGTAGAACATAGTTAACCATAAAAAAATGTTGGTAGCAGAGCATGCTCTTGAGACGCTCCTCGCCGTAGCGGAGGCTCTTTGAATGCATTCTGTTAAATGATAACGTTATTACTGCATGGTTAAACCTAAATTACTAAGGGTTCAAGGTAAATTCTAAGAGGTGGTGATGATGATGAATTGAGAACCTCCTCCTCCTTTATGTAGTCGGTTTAAAACTAAAGCCGATTCGTTAGCAAACGTCTCGTGTCCATCATCGCAGATTTCTCAGACAAAACTAACAATAAAACCATAATCACAATTAAAATGTTCTTTAAAACACTATCATTTTAATTAAATCTACAAATTAGCACTTCTGCCGACATTGCTGAAGTAATAAGTCTTCAGGAATTAACGAACCGTCTAGATAATAACTTTGATCGAACAGACGCCGACGATCACTCTCGCTGAAGAAAGCGAATATTTCAAGAGATTCTTCATTAAATATTATTATTTTTTAGTAAATAGAATTGGCCGATTCATCTTGATGGTTCTTATTAGCTTTTGCATTATACTCATAAGAACCGTAAGAAAAAGTAATTTCATGACGCTACCAATAAGACATCAGCTTTGCAGTGTCTTACGCTTGTATTTTCCCTGTACTTTTCAATCCTGATTCACGTCACACGAAGCTTATTATGAACACTGTAGTAACGGAAGCAACGGAACACACAAATGACAGATTGTATAAAGATTTAAAGAGAAAAATTAAGAAAATAAATATCACGTTGAATAGAAAGAGATATTAGGTATGTTGGCAAAACTGTAATACTTGCACAGGATAACTTTTTAACAAGGAGCCAACTCCCTTCTAATATAAAATGTCACAGACAAAGACACTTTCTACAAATTCGCAACGTCTATGAACTCTTCAAGCAAACATTTACAGTTTTGACATTTGCCTACCCCATAACCTTTCGATTAAATGTCAAAACACATACATTGGATACATTGTTGATTCGTTCACAGTGTTACTAATTGTAGAAAGTGAAATTGTTCAGGCCTTACTATACGCTTCGTGGTCGAACTTTGTAAGTAATAAAAATTCGCGCTTTTCGATGCTTTTCTTCAACTAGTACCTAACTACGACCACATGGCACAATGTCATAGAACCAAAACATACCATAGGCTCTATGACATGTGACGCCTGGCAATTAAACACCTTCCCTTTCTGATTGTTAGAGTTACAAGTAGTAACAGAGAGTCGTTAATAGGACTATTATCGTCATCCGAAGTTTATTCTATTATTTAATTTAAATTTGCCTAAATTAAAAAAAAAAAAAAAAAAAAAACTACTCCTAGGAGGTTTTTCAGCAGCAGCGTCCTGTGTGGAAAAGATAAATATAAATTTATTTTATTTTGCAAATATGCTTGCAATACATGATGTAAAAGGGAATAGATTCAGCCATATTTTATCAGTAGGCATGCAAAAATTACAAAATTATAATCTAATCCACTAATTTAATGTATGTGGTAATGGCTGATCTTTGCGTTAAGCTCGTGAACGGGTGCTGCTTGTGGTGACTGGTCGTCTTGCTGACCATGGTTTTGTTATTGTTATTAGTAATTAACTGTTTATTTATTTTACCTCGATGGTCCTAGTTTATCATTTAAAACTTCCAGTTACAGCTATATATAGCTATATGTAAGCGGGCACGCCCTTTATGCCTGGAGGCTTTTATTTAGATATTGTTTACGTTTAGTCTTTATTTTTTTTATTTCTGCCTGAGTGCAGTTCTCGATATTTTTGGTTGGTACGAGTCGAGTATTTGGCGTGTGCTATGATAATTAATAGCCATATGTCAGCTTGTGGCTATTAATTTATAATTTAAATTATGTTTAGTGTTTCGTAATGTAAATTATTTTGCATTTTTATAGAATCATTTTTTTTTTCTAATGCGCCACTTCTTCTTCCCAGCGAAAGCTCTAGGAAGTGGTGAAGGGTGGGCGTTTTGTGGGACTGTCTTATCCATAGATATCCGTGGTCTTATCTAACTTTGACGTTCGAAAAGTGCTGATTCTCAGCCTAGTTTGAATAAATGACTTTTGAATTTTTAATTTTGAACTAAACTAACTTACAAAATGCTAACAAACGGAACAAGAACAATACAAAAATCGAACATAATTCTTATTTTTAAATATTGCAAACAGTTTAAGTTAAAACATTTTTTTCACTCAAGAATTCTATTAAGTATTCTATTATGCTTTTTAAGTAACAACATAATTTTATCATAAATGACCGGGACCATGCAGTAAACACTATTGCGCATTAGTGCTGTCTTAGCGGACTGATGTCACGCGTCTATAACGTAAAATTACATCGCCAAACGTTTAAATTACTGTATCTACACCAAATAATTTGTGTAAATAAGGACTGGTTTAAATCGCCTTTAATATATGCTGTGATCACTACTCTTCCTGCCAAGCGTTATTATTGTGGAAAACCTTTTTATAACAATTCATTGGTCTTTACGACCACATTCGCATGGCATGGTGACCTAAGATTAAAAACCAAAAAATTGGCCTCTACTATCTATTTCTATAATATTTAGATCAGCTAAGTGTTACAACATTGATCAAATCGTAAAGCCTCAAGCCAATTAGGCCAGTCATATGGCTTCGGGCAAATTCGTGGATGTTCGTCAATTATAAAAGATTATTCCGTACAATGAAGCCAGTCAAACTTGAGTCTCATAGGCAGGTTAAGTGCTTTTTATTTAAAACGATGTCACCGAAGACTCATTTTGTTTAAAAATGAGAAATGGCATCTGAAATGTCAATAATGAAATGTCAAAAGGTCACACTGATTTTAAATGAACTAACATCCAGATAAGCATAAGAAATTTTATCTAAGCATAGCAAAGAAATACGGTACAGGGAGAAAGCAAAACAAATAATTAAATACAGTAAGTAAGTTTTTTTTTTTGTTCCGGCATCATCTATGGTTGGATTCTAAAGTTATTGTGAAAACTAGATTTTAGGGATTACTTCAATTATTTAAAGTAAAGTAAGGTAAGATAAACATTTATTTGCATATACAGGGTGTCCAGTAAATACCACTACATACTGCAGGGGGCGATAGCTAGGGTAACTACCTATCAATACAACACAATATATGTTCAGCAAAATCTTACGGATTTACAGTTTTACAAAATTTTTACAAAGAAAATTGTTCTGTGAAAATTTTAACATAAAAAACTATTTCTTCAAAACATTCTTGTTTTTGATAAAAAAAAAACTTATAATGAGTAGAGTAACTATTCACGAATAATTTGATGTAAAAAAAGTTCTAGAAAAAGATTTTTTCATGACGAGATGCTTAAAAATCTGTTTCAAGGTAGATATTTTTCGATATTTCGGAAAATTTTGTAAAACTGTAAATCCGTAAGATTTTGCTGAACATATATTGTGCTGTATACAGTAAATAAGATGTGACGGTTAAAATATGGGTGATCTTTGTACAATCTACCTTATAAATGCAACATTAGTATAAAATTAGACAATTAATATACATAAAATGAAATGCAATGATGACATAGTTACATTATTTTTGAGGTATTACAGTTCAACAATTGTTGAACTGTAATACCTCAAAATAAAAAAAATATTTAGAATAAAATGAATAAAATTATTAGTAACTTCATAAAAATATACTGTTAGAAAGGACTTCTAAGGTATTACGATTAATTATCAATAATTAAAAAAAAAAAAACCATTCGATTCGTAGAATATAGGAATCTGGCAAAAGCCACGGCGC
Source organism: Xanthia togata (assembly GCA_963853775.1). Classification (NCBI taxonomy): domain Eukaryota; kingdom Metazoa; phylum Arthropoda; class Insecta; order Lepidoptera; family Noctuidae; genus Xanthia; species Xanthia togata. The sequence continues at coordinate 23,283,370 of OY970807.1, forward strand.
CAATCGGCCAGTCACTATAACACTCCATTTTTTAAAACACGATTTCCTTTTAGTTAGATTATGTTCTAAAGTAAATGAAATGATCAGTGTACCATGTATGTTTAAGTTATAAGTTAAATCTAGATTAGATTCGACTGCATTGCAGTAGTGGCTAAAGTAGAATTTTATTATTGATGTTTTGTTCCTATCTAAATGCATGTCGGTGGATCGACCGGGGCCGTTGAATTTTGATTTGAATATCAAAATGTATTGCACTTTGGAGAAGGTTTATATTTTTAGTTCAGGTTTGAATTAGACTGCATAATAGATGGGTTCGCGGATTCCCCTTCCTGTGCCTTAGAGTTTCACTGAATAAATTCAAATACAATTGCAGGCACTATTTTCCAGTGATATTCAGTATGCCGCAATCATTGTGATTCAACTTTATGATATTTATATATTACACAAATCATAAAAGAAGAGCTTTGAATTGCCACAGTTTTGATATTCAAATAAGTATATTAAATTTGATATCACCACTTCTGCAAATCATGCTACTGGTAATCTTCTCTGAAATAAAACCAATCAAATTCTATTCTAAGCAAATATCAGTAAAAACAAAGAATTGTCCTTTTTTGCAACACCTGTCACCATGGCAACAAATCAACAACAATATTTTTGTTACTCTCGCGCAATGCATCTTGTCATTTCCGGCGAAGTTTTAAAATAGCTACATTGGTGATTCAATCATGATTCTTTGGCCTGTCTGCGAACATTGGCACTTCTCCAGCGAAATCCTTCGAGGATACTGCGCAGTGACGTCACGCACTAAATTGGTGATAATCCAGGAATATTGGTGTTTCTTTTGAAACATTCTGTCGGCAAGATATTTATGAGGTGTTATGTTAGATGTCTAAAAGAGTGAATAATTGTGAAGTTTTCTTGTTAATCGGTACATTTTCTTTCCTTGTTTTATGAGCTTCGCTGAGTGTAGGTACATGCAGATTCTTAAAATAAGAACGATCTGTTACAGAATTGAGATACACCAAATATAGGTATATGTACTTAGTTTCTATCCTTTTTTATTTTTATCTTTTCATTATTTTTATTTATTCTTCCTAGAAATTAAAATATTATTTACCCTCGCTTGTGGCATAGGCACCTTCTTAGCACATAAATACATACATCTTAAAGCTCTATACGAAACCAGCCCAAGCACTTTTACTGGGGCAGTCAAGGCCAGCACAGGTCTTATCTCGCTGGCCTATATGTGAAGTGATTGACGACAATGTAGTATGCACTGTGTTCGTGTGCAGTCGACCTTAGGGCCGAGCTTTTTAAGATCTTTTGTTTTATGTTTGTATAGTGTACGATGATCGGTTGTGAATAGGGTTGCCGAAATTACTATATTTTCATTTTAATACAAAATGGCGAAATGAGCGCCTTAGGGCCGGTATTAATCTCTTATAAGCTGAATTAAAATGGTATTGTTTAACCTTAATTTAGTGTACTAATAGTGATGACACATTTTAAAAAATAAAAATAAAAACGGTATAAAAATAAAAAGGTATGCATTTAGAAAAGAAAAATACATTTGAAATATACTTATTAAATATTTTTTATTTTTTCGCCATCTAGTACATCTTTATTTTTACAGGCAACTGCTTTGAAAATACTATAGGTATTTGATATAAAAAAGTTCGAAACCCTAGTAAGTTTCTTCTTTATGATAGAAGTGTTTTTTTTAGAATAGGCATAGAATATGATTACCTAGGTAATTTCCCATGAATAATACCTAGTTACACGTAAGGTACCTCAAAATCATACACTACGCAATCACATCAATTATAAAATCATATTACTCCTAAATTATAATCACGTACCGTTATACTTTCAATTTTATTTTCAAAACGGGAAGATTATTATAAATTCGTCGCACGATCACACCGCGATCAATCGTATAGCCCGCTGCCGCACGCTGCGCGGTGTAGCCGCGTGGGTAATAATTTTTCGCATAGTGGGGCAATCATTCCGCGCCTCAGATTCACCATGAAATGACTCGCTTGATGTATTGAACTGTTTATTGCCTTGTTTTGGTGTAATGTATCAATTCTTGATGGTTTGGTGAACAGGAATTTCACATAACTAAACATCAATCAATCTGCATTTTCCCAACTGGGGTCGGCTTCCAGTCTAATCGGATGCTGCTGAATACCAGAATTTCAGATAGCAAATAATACCTAAAAGAGATAAAAAAACAATAAATAATTAAGAAGGAAAAGAACGCAATTTCCCTGCAGTTGAAACACCCTAGCAAATTTGAAAGCTTTCAAATAAAACAACAAAATTCAGACAAATTCTCAATTTGTAACGCTAATAAACATAGAGAAAGGGTTGAATGACGTCACAGGGTAGTATCACCGCTTATCCTCCGGTTAAAACATTTTGAATAATTTATCATGTAAAGGGGACTTGAGGTTACAATACCTGTCTGCGTTTCGATTACTAATGCTAGTCTAAACCACAGACAGCTTGTTTTACATTATTTAAGTTACTCGGTTAAAAAGTTTACTAAATATTTCGTTAAAGCTGCAAGATTATTTTAAATTATAAATTAACACTGTTGTTTTAAAGTTAAGCTTTCATATCAAATCAAAATCATTGATGTGCATAAAATGTGGTACAAAAAATTTTGCATCTAAAATTGAGTGCAATGACACATTCCGCCAAGTAGTAAGAGCTTCCGAATATGTAATAGATAATATAAGTATGTTAGTAAGTAAAACAGTAACACAAAATAAAATTATAGACAAACTAGCTGCGCCCCAAGGTTTTACCCGCATAAGTCTCAACCCCATAGGAATATCGAGATACAAAGTATCCTATGCCCTTACCCTGGTCATGGTCTACCCTTGTGCCAAATTACATCCAAATCCGTTCAACCGTTTTAGCGTGAAAGCGTAACAAATAACCAAACAAACTCACTTATAATATTAAGTTAGGATTTACAACAACTTTTAAATATTACATTCGAATTTAAGCGTTAAGAATTCTATGAACGAAACGAACAATTTATTTAGGATTAATCAAGACTTTCATAATAATATATTGTTGTTAGAATGCTCAAAATATCTAGCTTTATATACCAACAAACAAACGTTTAACGAGACACACTCCTAATAATTCATAAGGCATTAAAACAATCTTGAACAGGGCCCTGTTATGTCTAAAACGGCCTTATTTTACATAGAAATTACGTAAAGGCTTTACATACATGTTACCGGAAGATAAATGGATAACAGACGTTACTTCCCAGGCATTTTATCCCTCGATGACTTGCAAGTTTTTGTGTTTGCCCTAATGTGGATATTGTATTGTTTCTGAAACAAATGAAAGGATATATGTAATGTCAGTGTAAATTGGAAAGAACAAAAATGAAATAAGTGTAACTGAAATACTGAATCGATTAATACAAAATGAGTGACCAACAAGACATGTGACCATGCATAATACTTATGTGTTAAGCTGCCGAATGAAGAAACTGTTGTCTTTTGATATTAGCAATCGTAAAAACAGTTACTATTGATCAGACTTCTAAATTCCTCTGTAGCTAAAAAGGAATTCTCCTACCTTTAACCTTCTTTCATTAGCTACACAGGGTGAAGCTTTTTTCATCCTTTTGATAGATTCCCTTGGTCAACTTCACACTCGTCAGTTGGCATTAATCTAAGTAGGTATTTGAAGGTTCCAATCTTCAAAATACAGCTAGTAAAAACCACAAGGTTATAGAGCAATGACCGCCTCACGAAGTTAGAGCCGAACTCATTGTAATGATTAGTTTCGCCAAACTTGCAGCGGAGTGACTCGGTCATTTGTAGAACTGAACTGTTAGGAGTTTGGCGGAGCTAAAGTTTGCCTAGATTTGAATGATTTGAGGTCACAAGTGTTGACTTTGTAGTGTTCTGCGAAAGCTATAGTGGCAGGTGCTTTGCTGAGAATTGTTTTTGAGTATGTAGTTCTGATTCTATATTGGGTTGAAATGGTCAATGTGATTGCTGAAAGAAGGTGTTATCGGTTTTTGTCAGTGGATAAGAAACACATTGATCTATTTTTAGTAGAAACGGAAAACACGAATTCATGTTCACCGAAAAAGTCTTTGATTATTTCCTGTTCTTCAGGCAGTTTTCGTAACTCGAGTAATGTGAGTTGTACTTTTACGTATGAATAAACAAATCACATTAAAAACAAACGACAAACGCGAATATTTAGCTTGAATTCGACCAAAGTGAGAATGGGTTAGTACCCAACTTGATATGGTTAGGTTTGTACCTAAAAACCTAACCTTAGTACTTCTGAAGTCGTTAGTAAACCTCAAACATTGAGGTCTTGCCGCTTTTATGCGTGAAGTTACAGAGTGGATTTTGCAGCGCAGTTCGACGAGGTAAGACGTGGCCTGCAGTGCCAGCAATCCATTTAAATGATTAGTTTTACTCGCATTCAGACTGTGGCAACTTTGTGGTTGCTTTCAAGACGTTTTATGAGATTAGGGAGCTACGTTTCGGCGTGAAATTTAATTTTAGTTCAAGATGTATCTTGAGTTAAAGTTAAATTTCACGCCGTATTTTCTGTAGAACGCAAAGATAGCGAACATTAATCACTTGGCAAAAACAGGAGCATTGTGGTTCACGTTTACGGAATCTAATGAATGATGTCCATGATGGTTTTCAACTGTAGGTAGTCAGCTCTAAAGGCTCCAGTAAAGAGTAGGTTGACACTTATTAGTCTTGGGTGTCTGAAAATGACGAATGGATGATGTAGTATCCATATATCACACCGATTATATTGACGTATGGCGCATCTGTGCTCTTAACGAAAATAAAGATCGTGAAAGCATTAACCAGCTTCAAGAAGTGCGGTCTCATCATTTCTCTTTAACACCTAAACAATATTCTGATGTAATTATGACCAGTTTCAATGCCTATAAACCTATTTCGCTCAAAACTGTTACGTTGTGTGGTCCAGCTAAATATAAAGCACTTGTGTGATGCAATTGAGGAATTCGAAAATAGGGAGAGGTAGCAGTTTCCTATACCTATGTTATGTAGCTTGTTAGCCAATAACTGCTGCTAAATAACGTCAGATCAGAGGGACAATTCTCGTATTTTTAAGAACGTTCGCTATCAAATATCGGTCTCAATCTATAAAAAATGCCAAATTTACCGTAATTTTTTTGATATCGCGACTAGATTTTGAATGTTTTTCAATACGGGAATTGGCATTCTGTTCTTCTGGATACAAGCTGTAGGATAGTCGGTGACACCGTTTTAAAAAGTCAGCCATATTGGAAGCGAGGATGACTGTGACAGGGTCCCCCGGAAGTAGGTATTTAACTATCGTGGTAGCAGGACCACTGCTTCTATCTCTACTCTACGAAGAATATAATAATATTCACTTTTGACATCGTGCTAAAGAAATCTTTTTAAAATTAGTGTTTTTGTCTCTCATTTCTTCCGTTTCGACGGTTCTAATGCTATGCGTGCTGGAGGCTTAAAGCACCCTAAAGACGTCATAAAGCCTTAAAAACTAAATGTATCCTTAAAAAGTAGTAAAAATTGATGATCAGTTCTACTTTTCATACGTTGATGAGAGCAGTTAACTAGCGTTATGTCTTTACTCATAAAAGTGGTTACGACCCAGTCTGGCATGCTTATCGTTGGCGGGGTGCCAACCGGCGTGTTCCGGGTTCAGTTCTCGGCTGTGGCAAATGGTGCTTTGTTCGCGTTTTCGATCATTTCCGTCCATTATTGGTTGTAGTTATTTAGTGCTGTGAAAGCGAAATATACCGAGTTTGAGGATGAGCCAGAAATATTTTGTTTTATCATTGAGTAGTTAAGTTACCTGTTTTCATTTATAGGTTTTTTTTTGGGATATTTAACTTTTATCTGGTTTCTGAATTGGGTATTTCTATTAAATTAAATGCAATTAATTTTTATTGCAAGCCATATTGTACACATACAATTGTTAATAATTAGAAAAACCGGCCAAGTGCGAGTCGGACTCGCACACGAAGGGTTTCGTACCATTATCTATAAAAACGGCAAAAAAAACATGTCTATTGTATGGGTTGATGTCCCTTAAATCTTAGTTATACCGGCAACAGAAATGCAGTCTCAATCTGTGAAAATTTCAATTGTCTAACTATAACGGTTAATGAGATACAGCCTGGTGACAGACGGATAGTGGAGTCTTAGTAATAGGGTCCCGTTTCACCCTTTGGGTACGGAACCCTAAAAATTACGGACCCTGCCGGGCACAGTAACATTTTAAACAAGTAGGAGAGAGAAAGAGCGCTTTAATGATTTTCCTTATAACTAAATATTTAAATTACTTCCTATTGTTTAACTGATTTTTTACGACAGTATTGGTTTATTATATTTTATTCTATAAATTATCACTCATTTATTTCTTCTCTGAACATAATATGTGTAGGTCAATCTATTTTTTTTATTTTATTTTATTTTATTAGATTATAATTATTATTGCTTATTTAATAATTTTTTATTGCAATTGGTGTATTTTGATATAGTTTTATGTTTAAATTAATACTAAATATGTTCATATAATATATTTTTATTCATTTATTTTTATTGTTTTACTCGACGGCATGTGAAGCCAAGTCAGAGGCTCACGGGCGGCTTCAAGACTGACCAGGTTAGTCGCTAGCTAGTTCGTTAGCTCGCAACTTCAAATTCTCAATTTAGAAACCAGGTGATTGTTTAAGAATAACTTGAAGTCATAAATATCACTGCTCTTCCTCCTCTCTCCAACAAAAAAATGCTTTGCCCATAATAACAATGATGGGGATGCTGGAGAGTTTGTTGCGCCACTTCTTCTTCCCAGCTAAAGCACTAGGAAGTGGTGAAGGGTGGGCGTTTTGGAGGACTGTCTTATGTTATTTTGACGCTCGAAAAGTCCTGATTCTCAGCCTAGTTTGAATAAATGACCTTTGTTTTTTTTTTTTGACCACTTCTAGATAAATTAGTATTATACCTAAGAAAATCCAAAATTGAAAATTCAAAAGTCATTTATTCAAAATAGGCTGAGAATCAGCACTTTTCGAACGTCAAAGTTACATAAGACAGTCCCACAAAACGCCCACCCTTCACCACTTCCTAGTGCTTTCGCTGGGAAGAAGAAGTGGCGCAACAAACTCCCCAGCAGCACAGCTGTCTGTTCAGTTAGAAAAACTTGATTCTATACAATAAGTACATAAGCAAAATAACTTACATAATGCAACACAAAACATTAAATTATAAATCAATAGCCATATGACAGCTAGCACACGCCAATAAGGACATATTATTCAGTTTCTAATTTAACGCCTATCTACTTATATCCAAACAGTTATTTAAAAGAATCACAATATACGCGATTTAAAGCTCCAAGAAATCTAGATATTATGCACGACAATTAGACAATCATAAAAGTAAGGTGTTATGTTTGTAAGAGACACCCAGTTCTCACGGCTAATTACTATCTCAGGACTATCATGAGGTAAAGCATTGAATACAGTGACTCACATTCATTCGCTAAGCCAAAATTAAATTCCTAAATAAATAGTAATTATGTTTTTTCCAACTTTGTAGAATCCCAAACTTTTCTAAAGCGACGCAACTATTCTATACGTACTATATATTCATTGCTGGATGTCAGCGGTCAGTGAGACAGTCACTGTGTAACAATTTCCACATCTTCCTACCTTTGTGCCCTTTGTTACTTGAGGTCGGAAAACACGTTTTCATTTTCCATTCACCCCTGTCAACCGTCATCCCTTTTCTTTCCTATATTATTCAATACACAATCCATTCATCTTTTCTTTGAACTTCCTCATTCTGTCTATCAATTTAAAAACTGTCTAACAACGCAACATAACCAACATACAACTAACTATTTATTTCATTTAAATGCATTGAGATTCCTTCAAAATCAGAAGATATTTTTTTATTGAGATAGGTCATTACACGTGTCTTAATAATAAATATAATGTAGTATCTTTAACGGCTTATTACATGGAAGCCGGCTGCTAGACGTAAACATCGCTGTTTACATAACGATTACGTATCGATACTCGATCGATTTAGCAGGAATCGAAACGATTGATGATGCATTCGAATCGAATGTGTGCCAATTGAGTTTCATTTGTGCTTGTCTGTTTGTTTGACTCTTAAATCAATAAACATCATACATTTACTAAAGTTTTTTGACTATGTCAGCCTCGATCAAATTAAATTAACAATTTTAGTGATAAAATGGTGAAATATTAGGCACCATTTAATTTCCACTGGTCCAGAAGTATTTATCAGCATATACAAAGATGTTTAAACCCAACATAGATGACATCATCAAACATTCTATTATTTAAAATACACTTTTGGTCACCATTTTTTTTTTTATACCAAAAAGATAAACCAAAAATTATCGCAGACAGCCTGTTAATAAAAGTTAAAATTCTCTTTTAGGTTCATACCCACAAACGCCAACGGGACTCTGTCCGTCCGTCCATCTGTCACAGGGCTGTATCTTTTGAGTCTTATTAGGTAGACACTATCAATGATCACAGAGTATGTACATAGGTGTACTATTATGGCCGCTATATCAACAAATAATTAAATAAAGTAAAAAATTAAAGCGAGGCGAAAAAACGAAAAAAAATGTAGTATTAAATATTGTACGGTGGTTCAGAAACCTTCGTGAGCGAGTTCGACTCGCACTTGGCCGCTTTTTTTAAACAAGTTCGCAACACTGCGTCAAATGAAAGATGTTCAGCAGCAATTTTGAAAAAATCTAGACATAATAAAATGTTTCCAGCTTCGGCTTTTAACTTTCACTATCTCATAAATACACTGTTAGTCAATTTCTCTTTATGTAAACAAATGTACAGACAAATCTTTTGTTCGTCAGTAATTGTACAACTAACCATAGTAAATCCTTGATTTTTTTTTCACGAAAATTGACAAGTTTTGTGGAATTAAGCTTCGTTCAGACTAGCGCGACGCGACAGCGCGACACGACACCGGCTATTGTTATACCGTGAAGTTTTCTTAGAAATTGTATTGTTCGAGTGGCGTCGCGCTGGTCTGCACGAGCATTTAGTTCGACACCGGCAGGCTAGTTGAAGGCTAAGTCGTCACCTATTCTTATGATACCTTTTTGAAAGGAACGAACAGAAAGTATGCAACGAAAACGGTTTTTTTATTGTTTTAAAGCGAGCGTAACCCAGATGAAAGGATATTTCTTGTTAAGTATTGGATTTTTACTACTCATTGATTGACAATTTTTATAACTTACAATTTCATAGTCGTCAAGCGGTTAATAGGCATTTATATAACATATGTTATGTTGTTATTACATTGCAGACGAAACCTACTGCGCATCTTCAATCCATGGTCGTCTTTTATGACCTTAACAAAATAATCACAACACAAGTTTACCCCTATCAAATAATGCATATTTAATGGACCTACACAACATCAAATTATGAAGGAAAAAAAAACAACTTAAAACTGCATAGTAAACATGCTGTCATCTCTAATGCAAAGGCCTTCTTCTGTGCGAACAAACATCATATGAGTTACAAGGTCGGCCAGTTACGTGTGAAACGAAAACAATACGAAAATATCGCGGAGATAAAAACTCGCGCAAGTCTTGCAAGTCGTGAAGAAAGATAGCGGAATCTGGAATTATGTATACGTCACTTGTTTGGTTCTATGTTTTATATGGTTTCCTAGAATTAAGACCAGGGGCCTATTTATTAAAATCAACAGACGACAGATGATAGGCGACAATCTGATATTTTTTTACGGTTTTTTCATAGTTTTATGCTTTATAAAATAGCACTTTTCGTGAATACTCCTATGACAATAATTATTTGAAAAGACTTGCTGCGCTCCACGGTTTCACCCGCATACATCTAGATCCAGCGGGAATATCGAATATTTATCTTAAGTCCTAACCCAGGTTATGGTCCACCCTTGTGCCAAATTCATCCAAATCCGTTTAGCTGGTTTAGCGTGAAAGCGTAAAACACAAAAAAATAAACAAACAAACTGACGCTCGCATTTATAATATTAGTTAGGCTCTGTCTGAAGTTTGATTATGTGGGTAGACATAATTTTTTATTTGACAGACATCCCACTAAGCTAAATATGCTTTTCATAGAAGTGTTCACGTCAGTAATGAAACCTAATGGGGAACGATTAGGAACCTCTGGATTGTCGAAGGGAGAAATTTTTGAGCGACTAGTTTCTGAATCATCCGTAAAGCGCTATTATTTGATATGGAAAATATCACGCTTGTATTGCCAGGCAAAAAAAAAAAACTGGTTAAAATCCATTTGCTGTAATGCCACATTTAAAACTAAGTTTCGGGACCAACCTTAGCTTCATATCTACATATACGGAAGAATTTCAAAAGTTCTTAATAGCGTAAAAGATAAATCAAATGAAAGATCTCAGTTATGAAAGTTCAGTTAAGTAGGTTAGGTACTTAACATTTTCAATGTTTGTCAATAAGGTTGGAAGAAACGATTTTTGTAAGTTGTCCCATTCCGTTGCCTATACAACTTCTACTTTGTACGCCATTATCTATGGCCATGATTTAAAACTTCAAAGTCGTTTTTGTTATCTTGAAACACGTTTTAAACAGACGAAGATTCTATCTTGTTACTTGACCACCAACGACTACCAATTAATCCATACAAAAATCGATCAGACACAGTCTTTCACCCAAAAACGTGCCATTATATAATATGCTAAAAACATTTAAGTATTATAACAGTATTCTGTGAACACCATTTAAGTACGGCGTGGCCTTGGACGGGACTAAGTGCTTAAATTCGGCGTGATTCATATCTCCGTGCGTTTTGTGGCCAAATTTACGAGCGATTCGCGGTTTTGTTTGATTTTATGTTAGTTTTTCTACGGCCAAGGTTGAGGATTATACTGGCAATAAATTATTTGGTGAAAAATAGTTAAAACTGCGACTGACAGATCAAAGGCAAAAAAAGGAGAAAACTGTTAAGACATACGTTTACCTAATCCCTGAAAATGCTTCATAGCAGAGGGTTTGAAGTTCAGGCACACTCTATTTATTTATTTATTACGGCGTTCCAACGACAAGTTCACAACAACAATAACAAAGAGCTTAATCTAAATAATGTATAAGTACTACAGCGAACTTGTCATTTAAAGGTGTGCACAGCACTTACATAGTTTGTCTATTTATTTTATTATTAAAGTCACTCTATGATCTCTTTAAAAGGTTTTGACATATTTACAGACAGACATTTTGCTGGTTACTATACGTGACTCTTCTGATCCACCCTTCTCCAATTTTTCCATAAAGTTATTCACAATCATTTTCAGCATATAACTTGTTCCACAGCTAACAGCTATCCAGCCCGCTAAAGTGACGCAAGAGTCGATTTTTGCACATTTTTACGAGCACCGACTATTCGTCAGCCTCAACTGCAGACTATTTCACATTTTATTTTAATGCATTCAGATGCATATGGCGCCCGTTTTATAGATAACTTGGCAGCAATAAATGTATTTTTATGGTCTCCTGTCTAGATTAAAAACAGGTTCCGTTTTTGCTGTATTTTTAATCGATTTTGTGGTTTTAATCTTGTTGAAGGGTAGGTAGAGGTTAACTGACATTATCTGCTATAATATATTTTCATTCACTGAAAATGTAATAAACCTTCACTTGACCCGCAAATTGCAAAAAGGTTTTCGAAATGAGTTCTAATATTTGTAGCCTCTATCCAATAAAATAATTGATGATCATTTCTGTATTATTTACCGCGCACTCGTTTTCCCACAAGCCTCCCATTTTATTGGCAGAAAGAAACAGCTTGCTTCGTTTACCAATAACGTACGATGTTTATTAATATTACGGCCAACCCTAGGAACGGGTTCGATTCCGGTTGCTAGTTATTACGGGAAGTTCTAGTGCTTAGCGAATATTCTCACTAGCTTACATTGTGTAGTTCCCAGTAATGGTAATTACCTTGCTAGTGCTAATTCCTGTAATATATTTCAAACTTTAGGGTTATCGTCCATTCATGCCAACCTCAAGTTGAATTGTTTATTTGAGTTGCTATGGGCAACACCCCTTATTTTTGAATGAATGTAATTGTAATTACTATATCAAATGTAGGACTTTTAATGATACCTAACTGTGAATATTGGCTAGCAGGTGGTTACACGATAATAGCTTTTATTTCAACGAATTTCTCAGATAAGATAAAACCTTTTTATTGCACACCGCAAAAATTAGAATAGGCTTTTACAATGTGCGGCCTTATCGTTTTGATTGCACTATAACTTCACCAAAAATAGCTTTCATTTGAAACTTCACCGATAAATACCAGTCCCTGAAACGTTCAAAAGTCCCAAAAAACCACACAGATCTGTAGTAATCTGTAAATCCGAACATACAGTCCTAACAGCCCATATAACGACTACTTCACGGCGGCTATGCCCCAAATAGCCCATCGGCTATTGTTTATTGGCTGTTTGCAGACTTATAGCCCATAATTCGAAGGCCGCTATGTAGCGTGCCCAAAAACTTTCTACTGCTAATAATTACTTACATTTTTGACTAAACTGTTGCCCTAATTCGTTGTTTATTACTCGTACTACCTATCGTAAAACGCGTTTGTAATTCTAATTTGTTGTTTTGTTTCAATTAGGGCGTACAAAGTTAAGAGTAGCGTGTTTCACGATTTATAAGCGTTGTACAAAGTGCTTTACAAATTAAGTTTAAAGTCTGATTAATGTTATTAAAAGTTTAAAAAAAAAACAGTTCAAATTCAAATTCAAATTCAAAAGTCATTTTCAAATTAGGCTGAGAATCAGCACTTTTCGAACGTCAAAGTTACATAAGACAGTCCCACAAAACGCCCACCCTTCACCACTTCCTAGTGCTTTCGCTGGGAAGAAGAAGTGGCGCAACAAACTCCCCAGCAGCACAGCTGTCTGTTCAATTAGGAAAATAAAATGATTCTATACAATAGTACTTATGCAAAATAATTTACATAACACAACACAAAACATTAAATTATAAATTATCAGCCATATGACAGCTAGCACACGCCAATATACCAACCAAAAACATCGAGATCTATACTCAAGTTAAATATATCTGTTAAAAAAAACTATAAGCTAAAGCATCTTTTGCTTTCCGAAGCGGATAAATCGTAAAAGAGTTATTGCTCCAAAATTATGGCGATTTCGATTATTTCTTTACCCAGAATTCATTTGCTGATGCATTTCCAACCCTAAACTAACCAGCCTCTTTACAATCAATTCTCTACTTCCCTTTTACCTCAAATCAATACAAACTGAACAGAATCCTGCAGCTATACCACAGTATAGAATAAACCAGGAACCGTGCAGTACACTAACATTACAGACAGACAGACGAACCAGCCAGGCTATCAGCGGATCGATCGCATCGCCGCCAGCCGTCTGAGATCGCAGTCCGACGCATCTATCCGCTATAATATGTCGGACGACGACGTGCGTATGTGGAGCGACTTGTGAAATATATGAACTGAGTTACTGTGAGTCATGGTTCTGAGGGGGAAGAATTCTTTGATTAGATACGATCTAATAAAATAGGATGGCAACACAGAACGTTGAAATCAAATGTAGCCGTTTGATTCCTTTTCAGGGATGTTAGATAGATTATTAAGATATGTTTAGGACTGATAACTTACCTAGTCAAGCTTATTGATTTGATATCTAAGTCGTTTTGGTTCTAGTTCCTCCAAGGTCTTAATGTTAAATAAACAATGAAAAAAATAGAAAAAAACAAAGAAAAAAAACTTTGGTCCCCAATCTTAAAAATCAAGAATTTCCCATAGGTATTTGACACTCATCTGTTTCTTACTGAAACAGATACTCTGTGGAAATTGTCATGGATATAATTAACAAACAAAAATGTGAGATACTGCCTATTTTGGAAACAAAATCCTCTCGTATACCTACTAACGATGATTTCATACGTACATATAACGTTATCTACCTTTGTTCATAGAATCTAATATTGATCATACTGGTGAAGGTACTTAATATTCTAGCCGTGTTTTCTAATCAAACTTTTGCTTCGATACAGTCTGAGCTTCTCTGTTGAAGAAAGATGTATGCATATTTCATTAAAAAAAAAACACGTATTGTGAACATTTTTAAGATAAATAATAAGCTGTGTAAGTTCTTAAGCTTTTTCTAGGCATGATGGCATCGGCTATAAGATAGTCTTTTTATTATTGTAATCATAATATATATCTTAATAATGATTATCTTCTAATTAACCTCTTGTCTTATTGTGAATGGACAATAATTCATTTTTCTTTAACGTTCATATCGCGGGAAAGATGAAAGTTTTTTTTATTATTTATTATTATTCCATATGACCGTATCATATGTAGATATTGAGAGTGATATTATAAATTAAATGTAGATAATTATATGATTGATTCATGTATCTTTTTACACTACCTAATTAGTTGAATGGTTAAAAACATAATGATACCGAGCGTAATGTTCTAGGTTCTCAGGTCTGGCCGAGTAGTTGGCAACTAACACATTTAACACAAAACTAATATTATAAATGCGAAAGTGAGTTTGTTTGTTTGTTTTTTGTTACGCTTTCACGGTAAAACGACTAAACAGATTTGCATGAAATTTGGCACATGGGTGGACCATGACCTGATTTAGGACAGGATCCTTTTATATTCCGATATTCTTCGACTTATGCGGGTGAAACCGCGGGCGCAGCTAGTTCTGAATAATAAATCAGCCTATAATGTCCTCACTGTTGGCACGAGGCCTCCTTTTTCTGCGAGAGGGAGTCGGCCGTAATCCACCACGCGGGCCCAGTGCGGGTTGGCGGATGTCATATGTCTTCGATTATTGTTTTGTTGGACATGCCAGTTTCCTCACGATGTTTTCCTTCACCGTTTCGAGAGCAGTGGTAATGGATTAATTTTACATAAAGTAAAGTCGGCTCGGGTTCGAACCCACGACATGCACCTCGTAAGTCGCGGCCGCTGCCACTGGCCACCACTGCTCTTAATTCTTTATAAAAGCCTGGAATTATTTATATTTGCTAACTATGTAATATGAAACTTTTTAGTATTACGTCAGCATCATCCACAGCCCGACTTCAGCCACTGCTGGGCGTAGGCCTCTGTTCTTGTGCCAATCCCCACGGTCATGTGCCAATCTCATCCAGGTTCTATCCGAGATTATAATATAATAATAATTTTAATAATTTATTCAATAAGTAATTTGTACATGGTATACAAAGTTGTCTTAAATAATTAGATGTTATAAATAAATAAAACCAGTAGGTACAACACATCATATAAAATGGGCCATAGGACTCCCTTTCCTAAACTAGGCAGAAAATCTGTCTGTATCTTAGGAAAGAGTATCCATTTACAGTGAGTCTTATTACGGTTACAAAAATATTGGTACGTGCAGTAGGCGAACAAAATACTTAGGTATGTTAAATTAAAGTATAAAAATAAAATAACAAAAGATGAAATAAAAACATGAGTGTGTGTGGGTGTATGTGTGTATGGGCGTGTGTGTGTGTGCGCCCATGCGTGTGTATGTGGGATTGCTAACATGCCTGTGTGTATGAGTGTGTAAACCTATCTCTTTACTGTATAGTGGTTAGAAGCTCTTCGATATCATAGATGGTAACAGTCCGCCCATCTGGCCGCCGGACGACCGACACTTTCTTAGACCATTATCCACTATTCCTTTTTTTTTGTTTGTACTTCTGGAAGACTATTTAATAATGGAAGACAGTAAAAATCTACCACTAAGTCCTAGTTGCTTACAGAAAAGCCCAAAACCGTTTACCCGATTTGGAAACCAAACACGACAAATAAATAATTAGACCAAATCAGGCGTAAAATAAACGATTGATTGAAATAAAACATTTGTCAATCCTATATTTAAAATGTATGAAAGCGTTTCAGCCTGTCATGTCGTGTGTCGCAACTGTCAACGTTCTGTTTCACTCGGCCAAGGTCTTTGGTTATTGTTCCTTTTTATTTTTAAATACGCTGCCTTTTTTGGACATGTGATGCGTGGAATGAAACGGGTTCTGAATATCTCTCTGCTTTTAATTGGGTTGTGCAACTTTTAAATATATTTTTTTTAGTATGAAGTGGATGGTGATTTTTAATTTTGTGTAGCTTGGGATTCTAGATTATAATTTGAAAGTACATATATTAATATAGAGTAGTTGTATTTTCTCGTTTTTAGAGTAATTATAACACTCTGAAATAAGTATGCTCATAAACATACTAGAAAATGTCTCCCCGAAAAACTGGCTCTGAAAAAGAAATGACGACATTTCAGCCTAATCGATAGCAAGTCGAATAACAATCAGATAAGCCATTTTCGCGCAAGAACTCATTATTCAGTTCATTCATTCACAACTCTTTTGTTCACTATCGCATTGTCTTAAAACAAGCGCCGTCTGGCGAATCGGAACAAAAAACTGTTGAGATGTGTTAAACTAGAATGTTTTTATGAACGAGAAAAGATGTTTATGATCTTATTATATTTTTAATGAAACTTGACTTTTTCATTGGAGTCAATTAATCTTTATTAAAATAATATATGTTACGTATATACTTTCTCTACATATTTTTTTTTTTAATTGGGATATATAATTTCAATGTATAATTTCTTTCAATCGTTTACCAATAAGTATTTGTGGGTAAAATTCCATCAATACGTAATGTTTGTGTAATACAGTAAATAAATTGTTGTAGGTATTGTATGTATCACATCACTGCTATTCAATATTATTTCATCAGTTTTAGAAAACAATAACGTCCATTGACTGACCATTCTTTGCTGTAATGCAACTCCTGTAACCAAATTCACTTTCCCGAGTCAACAAGAAGCATTCAAATTGCTCCAACTAACATAATCAATACACATCAACTTTCCAGTATTGCTCAGAATTCTCAAAAGTCAGAACTCTCAATTGTTCTCAATTAGCACTACTATACAACTTAGCCTTACTATCTCAACAGTGTACCTAATAGTTTCTACTGGACCTAAGTTTTCTAGTATTTCCAATGTATTTGTTTCTGTTACCTAATGCGTTGCAGCTGTTTTCGCAACGGCTACTGGTTGTAAAACAGTAGCAATTAGGTTCATGTGGTGTGGCTGCTAATGTGGCAATGCATCATGTTGGCAAGGAGTTAGGCTGTGAATTTGTTGACTATGCAAATTAAATTGGTCCTTAGTCACATCTTGTGACATCAATGGTGAAAATAGACTAGCTAAAAGACTGCGTGGCTTATATCGTATGTGTCAAATTATATAATATACTACTTGTTGACAGGCCTACGCTGTCCTCCTATACCTATCAATACAGTAATTTCAAATAATTGTAAAAGCCAATTATTTTTAAAAGAGTAACCGTGGAGTTTCTTGCTGGTTCTTCTCCGTAGGAAACGACCAATTGGAACCATGCACCTAGTTTCTGACTTTTCATAAGTAACCATTTAAGTGAAATTAAATATTTTGATTTTGTTTTGCTTTTTGACATAGAAACAAAACAACATTAAAACACACACTTACATCAACTGTATGTTGGTCTACTTGCAGTCTAATTCTAGGGCCTGGGTTCTAGTTACCTACTAGTGTTAAGTCGAAGTAGAGCTGCTCTATAAATTATAAGGGTTTTAAGCTATACTTTCCTAATTTGTCTCTTACATCGGTATCATTTTGGCAATTTCCTTGAAGATACAGATAGGTAACTATGCACCTCTTTTCACCAAGAAGTCTTATTTCCGGAAATCAAAAAAGTCGGCAAGAAGATAATAACTATAATCTTTATTTAAGAAAATTCTATTTTACTAATTTTACTTCGTAGCTCCGTACGTAAAACAAAATGTAATGAGCATACCATTACATAGCCGACAGTACCTCAGTGCAGATGATGTCATCGTTAGGGCGTAAATATACGTCTAATTGGTAGTAATTATACTGATATAAACATTCTACAACGAGTACCTAGCCACCTTGGCAGACGACACGTTTCATTATTGCCTGTAAAAGAGAGTAATTGCCTTCGTGTTGAGACGTTTTAGAGAATAAGGTGGCTTGTGCCACTGACATAATATATAGTGCATACATGTTTTTCTAGTACCAGAGAATTTTATAGGGTTTCGCAGCTACGGAAATGTGACACCTGTTTTTAACAGAGCGATAAATATAACAGGCTGTAAACATAACTTTAAGCTACATATTTGTTTTTAGTGTTTGAGGAGAATATTACTTCAATTTACTTTGTGACCGTTGTGGCAATAAGAACGCTTGAACTCAATCGAAAAGTTTTTAATGTTATAGTAAAGAATAGAAAACTAACTTCATTCAGAAGTAAAGTGCTAAAAATCCCAGTTCACCAATAAATAAAAACTTCAAACGGAAATCACAACAAACTAAAACTGTAAAGAAAACTTACAACTTCTCAAAATCGATCGCAACCAATTTCAATACAGGAATGCCCCAAAGTTAAGAGCTGGCGTTCTGACTCAACGTTGAGTCATTCGCATAAAAACGACCGGTATAGGTTGACCCGCCCTTCCCCCTGGCATCAAAACATCATGTACGTAAGCAAGAGGCGATCAATTGAATTATAAGGCTCTGCATTAAGTGGTTGTGTCTCACGCACGTCTCAGCTCTACCGTGACCTTCGTTCTATAATGATGTTTGTTGTCTTCGATTCTTGATGTCTCGCGGTGCTAAAATTTGACGTTTGAAGTGTAATTTGGTGAAAGGCGGAAGACGTATCCATTATAGCGTCGTCGCGAATGCTGATGGAACTTAATA
Source organism: Xanthia togata (assembly GCA_963853775.1). Classification (NCBI taxonomy): domain Eukaryota; kingdom Metazoa; phylum Arthropoda; class Insecta; order Lepidoptera; family Noctuidae; genus Xanthia; species Xanthia togata. The sequence goes on from OY970807.1 coordinate 23,302,284, forward strand.
TGACATAATTAGTTTATTAATACCAATACGTCCTATTGATCACACTGTTATCTTTAATGATAACTGGTATGATATTTTAAGTATGACAAGGGATAAGGAAAATTAAAAGAGAAAAAGGTTGATTATGTGGCCATATTAACATAACGAGGTTATAAAGCCATGAATCAAGAGAATGGAAAGAAAATTCTGTTTTATTTTATTTTAAATCTATTTCTGCTGAAAACAAAGATACAAAACAATAACAGCGCAAAAAATAATAACAAGTTCAGAGCTTCCAGAAAAAACCCGTGGTCCAATTTCACCAATTAGTTGTGTCTGTGTTCTAACTAACTCCGAAGCTGGACCCTTTGTCCAAATTATGTCCAATTACTCCACTTCAGTTTGGCATTCGAAATATTTCAGTTGAACAGTCAGGGTTCAAATAAACGTCAAAAGCACCTAATGTTTTTGGTAATTTGGTGGTCTATTGAAAAGTGAGGTATTTTTAGAAGGTATTCCGAAAATCTTTTATTCTTTTACTTTTTTTACATAAGATTAGTTTTTGTGAAGTTTGAATTATTCTGTAGGCTACTAATACTCTACATTTCATTATATATTTATTTTATTTATATGAATATTACCACATGTCATCACTTTCCGTGGGTGTAGTAAAAAGCGACTACCGAAAGAAAGCAAATGCGTCTTGCATTAAAAATATTCCATCGAATTCAGATCAGAAAGCAATCAATCTTTCTTTTCCTCCCTTGAAAGCATTCCAATATAAGCCCATATACATCTCTTTGCAACTTACATACACACATAAAAAAAAAATGCGATCAGTTTGAAAAATCTAAATCTTTTTGTTACGGTAGACTATATTATAATTTCTTCTTCTTTTTAGATTCTTTACTTAAAAATATAGAATTAGAATATAAAACAAAATACAAATTCAATTGTTTTTTAATATAAAAAGAAATGTAATCCAAGCTCATTGAGAAATCTGACTTAGTAATTTTTTACGGACTTGTAACATTTTTTCGAGGAATGTTGTTATTGATAAAATGCCAAGAGGATTTACAGAAGTTTTAGGAGCAAGAATTGTAACTCAAACTCAAATTCAAAGCATTTATTTCAATTAAACCATTTACAGGCACTTTTGAATTGTCAAGGGGTCGGTCAGTCAAAAATATGAAGCTAGTTGCCCATTCCAAAGCATAGTAGGTACCTATGGAGAAGAACGGGCAAGAAACTCCACGGACACTCTTTTAAATAAATAAAAATTGATACAAAAATTGGTTACATCATTCATATTGAAATTATGCATATGAGAACAATGTAATAAGACGTTCACGTTCGTAAAAGCAACTCGTTTGTAACTTTGAGGGAAGAAGGTAACCAAGAAGAAGAAGCTAACCAACCTCGCAGTGGTCGCCCAACTGTTCTGAATGCTACTCAGAAGCGCTATATCAGATTGCTGGCAGCCCGTGACCCAACAATCAACGCCACTACAATAGAAGCAGAAGTGCGGGTCAGTACTCATACAGATAACCGACGTGTCCGTGTCTGGAGAAGACCTGGAGACTCTGAAAGGCAAAGAACTGTCATTGGGATGGTTCAGCAAGGCGGGAAATCGGTGTACTTTTGGGGTGGAATTATGATTGGAGCTAGAACGCCTTTGATCCCATATCGAGGCTCCATGACGGCAGATGGTTACAAAACAGTCGCTATTGATGGAATTGTCAGACCATTCCGAGTAAACCATGGGCACCAATTCGTACTGGTCGATGATAATGCGCCCACACATCGAGCTCAACGAGCCAATGCTGTTCCGAGAATACGACATCATAAGGTTAGACTGGCCTGCCAGCTCGCCTGACTTAAACCCAATAGAGCACGCGTGGGATGCTCTTAAGCGAGCTGTTTAGAACCATCAGCCACCTTCCCAGACAGTGCCAGAGATCAAGAAAGTGCCGGTTTTCGAGAATGGGACAGGTTACTGCATGAAATGCAGGATAACTTGATCCTCAGCATGCCCAGGAGGATCTCCGAATGTGTGCGAGCCAGGGGAGGAGTTATATTGTATGAATAAAAAACCTTCTATTAATAAATTGTTGTATAAGTTAGATTAAACGATATTTTTCTTACCATCAAATTTCTGTAACAATTACTCAAATCTTGCTATAAAAAAAAAAACGTATTTTTTAATTTCAAGCATTGTATTAAAGTAAAATTTTAAAAATATATCAGCTTTTGCATTTTTTGATGTGTATAGGTATTGCTCTTAATCTAATAGAATTCAGGACATTAATATCTGTATCACGACAGAAAAGCTACGCCCCGTATATTGCCAAGTTCTCGATGATCACTCCAACCGGGGTAGGCAATAAGCACAACTTTTCCGATTGGAATTCGCTCGACATAGTCCGGAATATTGAATCCCGCACAAGTTCCCGGGATGCACGCAACTAAGTTGCTAAATGTGTAACTTTTTGCAACTGCGACTTCGACCTCGGTTCCATTTATAAAGTTTGGTTACTCCAGCTTTTAATTTTTTAAATTTGTGTTTTCCTGTGAATTTACTAATGCGTCTTCTAGATTGAAAACAGTTGTTTTAAATATTTAAATTAAGGTACTTTTAGTGACTTTTAAGCCGCTAGTAATTATTTTATTGTCTCTATATGATAATCACTCTTGCCAGCCATCCAAACTTCTACATTTATTGTTATATTGGCATCTAGTTCCATATCCACCAGTTAACGTGGTTCATGTTGACTAAGCCACATGACATTCCCCACGTCATTCGGAATGACCTCGTAAAGATGAAATAACTGCCGTAATAAAATTCGCAGTCATAAACATTAAACTCCTGAAGTTATTATGTTCGCATTATCTCATTGACCCATCCAATTACGGCCTGCGACCAATAAAATCATTATTCGTACCACGTGCGCGTTTCGGTACTTTTATTGAATTATTTTCTATTCTATTCTAATGTGTAGCTTCAAATAAGTATACAGTTTTTTTTTTAATTCTTACCTTATTTTGTATCTATAATATATTAAACTTTGGCTGAAAATGCCTCGTCAGTCTTCACTATGCAATGCACATTTCTTAGTAAATAAATGTTAGTTCATCTGTTACAGCTATCTAAACAGAGAAGCTTTTTTTAATAGATGCCAATCTTTGTAGATTAGTAAAGTGATTCGCGTTTGCATTGGTTAACCACGTAATCTTTCGAAACGTGATATTATCAAGCAGATAGTTAACGTCATCTCTATTCGATTTGTTAGTAACTTGGTTACTAGAAGATAGGTACATTCAGCCATGTTCTATGATAAAATCGTTTGATTTATTAATAATATTTTAAGTGTGCTTATAATAATTGCGAGTCTGTCTTCTTCGTACGGTAGACGTGACCTTACAAATCTATTTAACGATTTGCTAACAAATTGGGTGACCGTGTTTTAAACGAATGATATGTGGCGTCTGAAGATTTGGAACACGCGAACTGACTATTAGGTGCATATAGTATAATGTACTGTCACGGTATCTTCTTGTGAGGTGAAATAATTGTACCAGTGTGTGGATGGTACTAGGGTGATACAACTGGTTGAAATGAAGGAATTGTAGTTGAAAGGAGGATGACACTGAAAGGGGTGGATCCAAAGGTCGTCCGGGGGACACGGTGGAGCATATGGTGGAGGTCTCCCCGGCTTGGGCAGAGCATCGCCATGTCCTCGTGGAGGCGATCAGTGGCAGTGACCTCTCGCGTCCGGCCCTGGTCCAGGCCATGGTACGGAGCGAGAGAAAATGGGAAGCCTCCACCTCCTTCTGCGAAGCAGTAATGCTTGCGAAGGAGGAGGCGGAACGCCTGAGTGAGAAGCAAATTTCGCGCCCTCATGCCCCTAGCCGCCGCAAGAGACGCCCTGGGCGTTGGGAATCGCAAGCCGATTCCCGGCCACCGCGCCTCAAAGTGATGTCAACACAACTGGCGGGGTCCGCTAGGACCGATAGGTGCTGGGGTCGCGGTATTGTCTGAAAGGGAAACCGTGGCCCCTGGCAACGAACAGGCAACTGAAGGAACACGAGTGTATTTTAGTCAGTAAGAGTCTGAAACGCCCTCCCGCTCCGCCCAGAGCGGGAGAAGTTATTTGATAATTTCCCATTAAAAAAAAAAAATGGCGTGGATCAAAAGTTGGAAAAGAGTATGAGTTTATCAGACATCAAAAACTTCAAAGGATGAAGAATTTGCTTAGGAACAGACTTTACACAGTAATCTAATATAAACCTAGTGACTTGTATTTGCATTCTTAAATCAGAATTTACAGATTACTCATCATTTCCTTTTAGAATGCGCATGGCATCAAATTTAGGCCTAAGTGCTCATTATTCACCACGACGTTGATGATATCATTTCTCCTTATTCTGTAAAGGGACACAATGCATAATTAGCCGTTTTAGTAGTTTATAAATTGGTTACAAAGTAATACACTGCAGTGTGGCATACTTTGCGTTAATCAAAATTGAAGACAAAAGGCTCGACAAAATCAAAAGAAAAATCACATAGTTATTTCTGAACTCCATAAATTAGTCGCTAAGATAAATAGCAGTGATACAATTTTTTTTGAAAATTTGACAAAATCAAGCGGAATTACGAGAGAATTCTTTGCTTTTTATTGCCTAAAGTAAACAGTCATCTCGGCACATAAGATGGTCAAGGCCAATTCATGTCTCAGTTATTTTTGTACCAAACTGTCTTACGAGTATGAATGTTGTACAGGTTGTTTCGTGAGTTTCTTTTTGTAGTTGTACGATGTATAGCTTATTTTAAGAGCCTGTCTTTGGCTTATTTCACTATCCAGATTTTGATAGAGATGACCATAATATTAATTTCAGTTTCATAATATTTTTTGTCCCCATTTGCTATTATGTTATGATGGCGTTTTTTAATACTTTCTGCTTAATAACAACATATATCAAGCCCCAGGAATACTTTGAATTTCATAACTTTTAAGTGAAAAATACGCACACGGCAACGCTTTTTTTTAACAAAAGTTTAATGAAATCCGCTCAAACTTTCCAACAGGAAACCGAAATACATCAAAGCAAAAATCCAGACAAGGCTAAAATTATGGTACTGAAATAATAATCCTAACTAAACTTCACCCCTCTTTGCAACATGACTCATGCAAAGGGGTTGCAATTTTCAAGGGGTTTCGACCAGCTGGTCAGTTGAACCCTAATGAACGGTCAGGCCGTGTTAACATAATTGACGAGCGCAGTAACACGAGGGAAAGTAAACCTAAAAGGGGTTATGGGTTTATTAATACTAAGAAAAGGTGCAAGCCTGTCTAGCTTCCCCATTTTGAAACACTGTTAGTGTGTCTGTCAGTAATAATTACGCGTCCTTTCGATCCGAATATATTAGATTTGCACTCTATGCTGAGTTACAAAGAGGTTTAATATGTGGAAGGGGTGTAGTGTGCCTTTGACATATGTTAAGGGGTGGTTCTGACAATTCTAATTAGATTTTTGCTGAACACTATGCGGAATGTTTCTGCTAAGTGTGTCATTTAGGAAAATATGTTTGGGGTGCATTGATGCATAGGCACTGTTGTATACATATGTAAAAGACTTCAAGAAAGCATGTTTGATGGAAAGTTCAATAAAAAATCTGAACATGTGTAGTCATAAAACTTATTTAAATTGCGAAAACCTTTAAACGTTTACCTTTATCAATATAACTATATATTATGACGATTTAAATTATATTTTCTGGCAAACACACTATTAAAATAAAAACATGACTATTTTGAGGAAGTCATAGGTCGCTTTAACCCCAAAACGCCTGCATAATGCTTATAGATTTTGCCACATCGCATCGCTGGCATTAAAAGCAGTCTTGTTCCCATACATGGATAGTACCGTAAAAGGCAAATGTCATAACCGGAGCCAATCCCAGAATCCATACAAGTTTCAGATTGTCGTGCATCTGCGATGGTGGCATCGAATTGTCGCAAATCTAATTTTAAGCTGTCAGTCGGTAGATGCGCCATTTTGTGACGCGCTGGGGTCGCCATCATGACGCAGATTCGGGACACGGCTGAGATTCAACAGATATGGGTCGGGTTTGATTCTAAAAATAGTTGTGATACGTGTGTGTTTAAGGATGAAATCATTACATGGTTGCCGGATGGGTCTTTCTATCTGACCTGACGGTAAGATACAATATATTAACCGTACTTAGAGAATGATAGGTAATTGCTGCGTGAAACTTGAATAGACCTACATAGGGACAAATCAACAGTTAGAGCGTGTTTTCTGATGACTAGGACCTTCTGCAAAATCATTAATTCACATAAATATATGTCATTCCATAGGTAATTGCTGAAAACCAGCGCTGTTGACGTTAGGTTGGCCCGAAGTCACAGCATTTCGCTGAGCAATGACCTGTTCTTGCACAGATACGACGCACAGTTTAATTTCTCATATTATTTATTACAAATGTAGTTAAGTAACTCTGTAATCGGCATTTTGTTTTTGTTATGTTTTTGTTGTCATTTGACAATGTCGCAACCACAGATGATGTAATGTCGCAACAGTAATTACGCAATATTTTCTTTGGTCCGAGGCCTTGACATCAACCAATGAACAACATTTCAAAACGTTTCTTTTTTTTTTTTTTTTTGCTGGTTGAATACGAGGCTTTTGGCTACCTTTGTATTTTTGTATAATTTTTTTTTTTTTTCTTATGTTATAATGTGCGTTTCGTTTGTGCAGAATAAACATATTTTCTTTCTTCTTTCTTTCTTTCTTTATAAAACACATTGGTACTTCATATTCGGAATCGTATCCAGATTTATAAATAAGTGTAGGCAAAGATGGTTACGATTCAAAGTCTTGCTCACCAAGAAACACAATATCCAAGATATTCTCCAATTGAAGAAATGGCGTTATAAACTTAATTCCTTCAACACAATGAGGTATTGTTACAGTTTCTGCGAATACAGTGAAGTCACCCGTTTTATGTAAGATTCGGGACCGGTAGAGAATAAACAGATTTGCCTTGTATTTATGTTTGATGGAATGATTACAGCTGGTAGGAATTAAAGAGATTCGTGATTGATTTTTGATAGACACAATCTTTCAGTTGAATTTAGGTCTCGGTATAATAAAAACGAATAGCTTGAAAAGGAAACGGAATAAAATTGTGCGAACACATCAATCCCCGATTGGTATGTTTATTTTATAATATAAAAAAAAAAACTATACATTTGGGGATATGGAAATCAAAACTTTCAACACCATTACCTATTTATCATACCTAACAAAAATATCTTGGAATTTCACTGACATAAAGTACGTACTTATCGATTTTGTTTAAAATCTAAACAATGAACCAAACTTATTTGCACAAACAAACAAACAGTCTACAACAACAGCGGAGTCACCTTCACCCGAACAATAGCACCATTGTCGTCGCTGATGAAGTAATTATCACTATTTATGGCGACAACTCTTCTATTAACCTTTTTGCAGCAACACGCACTAAGCGAGTAGTGAGTGATTGTGATTTTAAGATGACTCATTTGGCGCCAAGTGTTCCAAGTTTATCTGTAGAATTTACACAATAGAAAGACGTTTGAGTCTTGCAGAGATGATTACTATAATATAAGCTTTGGTATATGTTTATGATATATAAACATGATTCTAGTATTCGGAAGAGCTCTCACATTAATAAACAATCAATCAAGTAATACAAAATTGTATAACATCGCATGAGGAGTATCTAGTAGGTAATATAAGTAAAATCATCATCAGTAGACGATTCCAGATAAACATTAAAATAACACAAAAATCCGTTCCATATTTCATATAAAACCAAAACTCCCCGATGTCCCGTATAAGTCCCCAATAATTGGTCACACTACTCGTGATATGGCGTGTTTGTTTGACATAAAGTGACCATATTTGGCTGTGTTTCGAGACTGATTGCGAGGTCACTGTGGACCAGCCAATTTGCAAATTACGGACTCAAACTGTACGCTCAATTCGTGTAAATTTTTGGGACAATATTGTGTGATTGTCCGATTTGACTCAGTGGATGAATATTTAGGAATATTGAAGGATTTTAGATTGTAGTTACGATTTTTTCATATTCTTATAGTAAAAATGCTTCAAATATTTTAGGCAATATAATACATTTTGATAAGGAATTGTCAGCACCATCATCATCTACATTCTCCTGTCTTTATCCCAATTTATTTGGAATTCGCGCAGCATTTCTTTTTCATCCTTTACAATAATATTTATTTCATTAAGTATTAATTCCCGCGTAAATTCTACTATAGATTACTTTCAGACAAGTGCTATCAAGTGTCCAATTTCTTTTAATTGCCTGTTATTAAGAAAGATGAGCTCTCATTAAGCTGGCTCTTATGAACTTGATAAGCCTCAATCTGTAACATCATTCTATACAGAGAAAGATTATTGTGTATTATTTTTGCTATATTCATTCCATATTCATGTATTCCTCAACTTTAAGTACACAATCTTGAAGATATAAAACAAAACCAATTTCTTCTGGAACCCTACTTCAACACGTTTTACTACTTGACTTTGAAATAGACTTAGAGAGTACTCCAAGTACTATCCTACCTAATACAATCGTGAAGGGATCGACTGCGAGCCTTTATGCTCCAATTATTTGGTACTTACAGCTAAATTGCCTGAATTTACTTTAGAATTTTGTATGGCGGCATTCTCGCTGGAAAAGTTCTCTTAATTTTCTTAGTGAGACAGAAAAAAGATTCTATTGTAGGTTCAATAACCTACTTTAGCTCTAAATCTGCGTATTCCTTTGCTAAGCTCTGATCAGAATGTGTATTATGTTATTTTCCTCTGTCTTTTTATCATTGCTGTCATTAGGAGTCCTGTGATCAGCGGATGACATCAACTGTCTGATACAATAATGATGATGGTCCGTCTTTTTATTGGATATTCTGTAAAAATTTATTATTACTAATGTTTATCCGCAGTCTTTCTCAATTTTTCGAAATCATGTGCCTATAACGTCAGTCTTATTATCAACCCTATCATTAACCTTTTTCTACCTCTTTATTACGTCATTAATTCCAAAAAAGCTTACATTTAATATTTTTCCTACAAAAACTAAGTCATTCGTGAATGATAAATCACAGATTAAGGTACTTTACGATTTACGCAGCAGATTACGCAAAAATTATTTAATCAGAAAGGCTTATCTCTGTGCATTTGTATAATATTATTTGTAACCCTTACTAAACATTACCTAATGTTCCTGGTAGATAAGACTGTTTCAAGTACATGTTTTATGATTGTACTTTTGTTGTTAATGAGGTAGAAGATAAAAGAGAACTCGCTTATATTCCGGTAGCGTCTTTGCTTAGACCTTAAACAAGAACAAAATATGTGCTTAGTCTTGCCTTTGATCTAGTAGGATTGGCTTTAGAAGTGTTGTTAATTGATTTAAAATTATCCATTTAGAATTAAGTGAATAAAAAGCACGCGATCACGAGAAGTAGAGAAATAGAGGGAGGATCAAATAGGCTGACAGGAAGGGAAAAAACATGCAATTTAAATAAACAGAAAATCATTTCAATGGTACGTAATCTTAAAATCTGTATGATATCATAAAACTCAACAGTCTTACAAAAACACAAAACCTAGAGAAATAAAAGCATACAAAATAGAAACTCCTTTTTAAAAACAATCCACAAATACAGTCAGATACAACGAACAGAACACTACAAGGTAATAATAATCCTCCTCTCTTGAATACAGAACGTACAATTTCTCCAACCGCCTTTGAGCTGGTAAAATCTAAGCGGACTAAATCAAATCAAATCAAATCAAATCATTTATTTTTGCAAACATGGGTAATTGGTACATAGATGTTTTCTTAAAAAAATAGTCCTCCATATTCTACCGTCTCATGGGCATGCAAATAATATTGAGATAAAATTAAACAGATTCTATTGATACTGAATGAATATAAATGTCAAATCATTAGAATTACAAAATAATAATACAAAAAAACAGACTAATAACAGTAGTGACATTTTTACAGTAATGTCAAAAAAATAATAAAGTATGTCAAAGTGTCAATAAGAATAAAAATTGTCAGAACAGGAATACAGATGTCAATCATAATAAGGATAGTCTTTACACAGAAATATAAAACACTTTGTTTATAGTTTATAGGTTTCTTTTAGTTGTGCAGTTTCTTTCAAAATGTAAATAATATTGTGTTTTTTTTTTTTTTTTTCTTTACCTATTCTGTCCCACGGCTGGGCTTGCTTTTCCGTTAATTTTTGTCTGCTGAATTTTCCTTCCAATCAGACAAGAACGAGTCCAGGTCGTCACGCCAGCCTCACCATGCCATACCTAACCTATAATTATGGACGCTTTTTTTTCATAGGACTATAAGCGAAATCTATACAAGTAATGACATTTTCTCAAGTCCATTATTAAGCCTGTCTTTTGTCGTATCTGCACGAACTATTAATAAAATAGCGAATATCGTGGTAACAGTCAACAAAGTAGTTATTTGCAGACATACCATAATGAACCAGACGTAAATTGTCACTACGGTGAAGGCTATTTTGATGCACCCCTTTTAATGTATACTCAAGGCCTGTTCTCCACTGTCAATAAAACACATCGCCCCGATGCCTTTATAAATAGCGATGTTATTGCGAACACTATGAGTCAGTGTAGCTATTTCCTAACTATTGTCTAGGAGCTGTTGTTTCTCCTCGGAAGCAAACGTCACGATCGTATCAGCACTGTGTCGGATGTGAAATGGACCAGTTGTTGGACAGTGGTGTTTATTGTGGTTGGAAAGTTGGCAATGCTGAGGAGGGTAGGTTGTAGGAGAGACTGTCCCTTTTTTTAATGATTGTGTCATATCATGGTAGCCTGCAAGGATCCACTGCTAGAGTAGTATTTGCTTCTTATTATCGTTTGGACTTTTCATAAGCAACAACACGTGGAGTTTGGTAATAGTATCTACTGTGTGAATAATATTAGTACCACATATCAGGTTTTTTTTTCACTTGATAGTCTTCATGTCCATAGTTGACAGACGAGAATCGGTGATTGGAAAAACTAAATTGACATAAAATGCTGCTAGGTGGGTTTGCGAACAAATTAGGATTTTGACGACAAAATCGCAAAATTACCAAAAAACAACACAAGGTTAGGCAACGAAAGCATAATCCTACATCATAAATTTGAACTGAATAAAACTGCCGAAAACAAAACCAAATCCGGACTGTGGCCGTCAAAATTGGAACATAAACCTATAAAACCAGCTTAAAAATACGTTACTTTTTCACCTAATGAGTTTCAGCGATCTCATGCTGTGTTGAAAATGTATCCTCGGACCGATCCCTAACAAAATGTAACTTTTAATTTAATAATGAAAAGTTCTGATGTTCAGACAGGTGTTCAGAATTTGGACAGACTCTCACGCGGAATATTAATGCTGTGGGCAGAAAATTATGTGCGACTACACAGATGGGAATGTTTGAACGAATTTTTGTTGCCTTTTCGGTCAAAAAAGTGTGTTTAGTTTATTGGTGCTACATATATTATCTTCAGCATGCTTGAATACCTTAAGTTTCTAACAACTGTCTTATAGATTAACTTTTAACCTATCCCGTTAAGTGTTAATCTATTATTATTTAATGACTATTATTGAAGCTATGAGCTATTATTAATATTTTCGTTGCTGCAACACATAGGTTATGAAGTAGAAATGTTTTGTTTGCTGGTTTTCACATATTTTATTCTATTTATGATGATGGCATGACCAATTTTAGAATTTTTGAACTTTTCTAACGGTTTTTTTAAATAAGCAAAAAATGATTACCGCAAAAACCTCATTCAGACTCCTGAAAGCAGAAAAAAAAGCGCTTGAGAACTAAAAACTATCTTATAGGTAGATATATGTACAAAACGCCATTTAGAATCAACTCCCTCCGTCACGATTCTGTCACGAAGTTGTCCGATAGTTTCCGATCGCGTCGCGATAAAATGAGATGATTTGTGCCAGTTGCTTCTATCTGGATCGTGAAGTTGGTAGCACTATTGAGATTGTTTTACTTCAAGCACCACGTTTTGTGGCAGACAGTTGGCTTTACTGGTTTACTGGGAGAATTTGTAGAAAAAAACATTGCGCTTTTGATCAGTGGTGTTATTGGAATTCGATTTGACATTAACGTGGTATCTATGCTAAAGGTTTTGAAGTGATGCAAAACATATAAGCTCTATTGGTTTTTACATAAATACAAAATATAGCATGTTTGCTGAATGTCTAATCTCTTAGCGAAATAGTCTCATATTTGATGATTTCAGAATTTAATACAATTTTAAGTAAGAATCTTATCCAAAACGAATAATCCGATAGCCAAGATAAATCGCTATTCTTTCCAATCTTCGATAACAAATCACCGTTCAATAAAACCGAAAAATTTAATTCCTCTAAAAGTGGATCGATGATTGATACAACTAGGTTAGTGTGATTCAAGTTCGTCATCGATAGACGCAACACAGAACTGGTTTAAAAAAGAAATTAGTCGCTACGTTACAGTGCTTATATCGTGTAAAATAGACATTTTTCTGTTTGACACGCATCATTAACTATCCTATATGATTGATTAGTTGTTAATTGAAGTTTCCCATGAAGCAATTGTATCGAAAATTCGTTTTATTGCATCTTCTAAATAAGTCAATACGTCAAAAAAATATCAACTGTATTTTTATTCAAGAATACAGTGTTTCATTTGGATTAAAACATGGAAAAAAATTGTTTGCAAACTTTTAAATAATATTTATATTTTAGAACGAAAACAATGTTTGAATTTTACCGAACAAAATTGTCGCTAACGAAATAAACTGATAGATACAGGCATGCACGGGCATTTCCATTGATCCACTACGTATTGGAGAATATTTTGTAGGTAAAACTTGATTAAAAAGTTCGACAGGCATGTTTTATGTGGAGTACCACAAAGTTTTAAGCAGAAAAACACAAAATAAGTAAGTTTGTAAAACGAAGTTCAGATTTAAAATCACTCACCTTTATGAGACACTCGTACCTGTTAGGACTTCAACGTTGATCTAGTAATATTTAATTCGTTCATCTAAAACTAAAGCATTTCTTTATGAAAGCGGAAATATTTAATATCCAAACTGAAATCTAACACTGTCTTACTGTCGTAAATATGTAATATAAGTAACCTTCATTTACCAACATAACCTGTAAGTTAGCAATTGTTCACAGTTCGCTTGTCCGCGACCATTTTGACAGCGCATGCAACAATCGATTCGATCTTGATTCTCGTGCATGTGCATAATTATTGCGTTATATCGATTTTTATTCGATTAATCGTGCTAATAATAGTGTTTTGTTCGTTTCAGGTACGTTGGTTATTGTTAAGCTGTTGGGAAAGGTGAGAGTTGGAGTGAAGGTGATTTTTTACAGATGACGTAAGTAATATAATAGTGTAAGTGAGAATATCGGAAAGAAATTCAGAAATTCCACATAAAAACAATTTCATAAACTAATGGTTAAAAACAGATAGACAGATCCCTCAATCTAAATATTCTTTGCTCGATGGCTGCTAAAATATTTAAGTCTTCGTTAGGGTACTTCCAATAAAAGTTCATGAAAAGGACTGGCTGCATCATGATCTTCAACTTGTGTCAACTGACTGCGGGATTTCTAAGCCGTCCCTTTCTTTTTGCCAATCCTCTTTGACCTGAAACGATCGCACTTAAGCCTTTCCAGAAATCACATCTTTAAAAGTAGAGCATGTGATAGCTAGACAACCAACGAATATATTCTGTACTCACTTGAAATACTGCAATTACTTCAATCCAAATTATTCTAGCATTTTTCATTGTGCTCGTGTTTGTAATCTGTATTACTTAGATGAGTTACAACTGCTCGTAAAGTCTCACAAACTGCTTACACTACTTCATCATTCAGCTTGTGATCAGCATTTCGATCCATCACCGCTAACCATGACAATTCCGAAATGGACAAATTGTTAATTATTTCGTTCACTTGAATTTAAAATGATTTGTTTGCTATTTCAATAGTAATAACTTAACTGGCACTCTTTGTAAGATATTGGTAGTGTTTGGGTGTGTCAGAATTGTCTTCAATCAAAATAATCAGTCTTTTATTTTTGAAGACAAACAGAAAATTACAATAAAGATTTTAATTTAAGATAGAATCTGGTTCTTACCTCCATCCAACCTTAATGTAACATTTACTCGTATAATAATAAAACATTTCTTACATACAATTACGTCGTAGGTACGAATCAAACAAGAATAATTTAGGTAATTTAAATTGAAACACAAATGTAATTACGATTCCGCATCTTTTGATACATTTCATTTGTCATGAATGTCTTGCTTACTTGGCATTGAGATGTCTCAGAAATTATTATAGGTTTTCCTGGGCTGGATTTCATATTATTCTAAATTATGTTGTCGGTTGGTTATGTTTAACAAAATTTGTTGTTTGTTCAAATGGTATTTGTTTGTGTTACAAGAATTTAAACGGGTGTATTCGAGTATTTATTATTTATTTAATGTTTATGTCACTGCGTAGCTGAAATAGTCTGAAGTAGGTATGTTCGGAGTTGCGAAAAAAAAATATAGATTAGCTCATTTCTTTTTGAACAAAAACTATGTCGACGCCCTGCCATTAAGCGCACACTGTGTTTGTTTATAAAACGCTTGCAAATAATTTTTGTAATAATATTGTAAAAAATTACGTTCCAACGGTGTTGCTGCTTTCTGAAACCCAATTAGAGCACACGCTAAGTTTTTGCGAAGCGATGAGGCGGTACACTGCAGTTAATATTTTATACTATGTTTAGCATGACGAGCTGCTGGTGCATAAATCTTCCCTTTACTTGTAATTATCAGATGATTGGCTTAGGTATTATTGAATTTGTGTTGATTAGCGTCTGATGTGTGGATTGATTTCTTTATTTAACTTTGTGGTTGCTTGATTTGTTTAACTTCAAGTACTGTTTGATTAACATTTTATGACAAATTATTAAAAAAAAAAAAAAAATGCCCAAGATTATAAGGAAAGCTAGAGCCTAAACGATTTCACCATAATAACACACAGTATGTTTGTAGATCTGTATCACTGCTGACAGTAAACACTGGAATATACAGAAGATAAAAATATTAGGTACTAATACCAACCTATTTCTTACATAGCCTCCAAAAGAGTCCACATCTTATTCTCATCTCTAAAACCTATTTTAGAAATGATTTACTCCAGAAACCCTTTTGTTGGGTAAACCATATCTAAACTAAGCTACGATGCATTGTAGGGAGGAGAAATAAAAGATTGTGGCGATCGATAACCATTCGACCCACTGTGTTTTACGTTACATAGTAAAAGTACATTCGTAACAAGTTTGGGACTTCTTGTGAAAATATTTTCTAACACGCAAGCAACAAAGAAGTAACCAATTACCGTTAAAGTCGTTGGTTCTATTGTATACTAAGTAATATAGGAACCAGAATCTGGAATCTTCTACGCTTTGGAATGGGCAACTAGCTTCATATTTCTGACTCTTTGATAATTCAAAAGTGCCTGCTATTGGTTTTATTGTTATAAATGCTTTGAGTTTGAGTATGACTAAGGTATAGTGGACCTCATAAGTGCTTAATCAATTTTGACACCAATTCCCACTACATTGAAAGTTCACTAAGGTTGAAACTATCTAATTGTCACAGGTATTTATACCTAGTCATGCAAATGACATTCAACCATAAGGCACGAGGGTACGAGATCGACTATACTGGCACAACAAACGATGCTTAAAGTTAAGTAATGATTAGCGACTGTTTAACCATACATTTTTGACGTTTGATCGTCATTTAACTTTAAGCAACGTTTATAAATAAACCCCTAGATCACTGATCAGTTAATCTGCTGTTAAATATTATGATACCCCTGGTAATTGGTTTATTGAAGTTGGTTACAAAAGCCAATCAAATCACTTCCGCTGTTTGGAGGTGTCATACGAAACATAGACACCGTAAGGACTATTTCTGCTTGCAGCGCTCGGCCGCTATAGAACCGGGGCGGTAACAGACGTGGCCATCGTGTTCATGGGATTTTGTTTTCAAACTGCTTAGATATGAAGTTCTTCGATAGTACCTGCCGGCAATGTATTTAATTTAGACAGTTCAGACAGCCATTTTTTCTTGATAATTTTTTCGACCATTTATGTAGCAATGGATTAGCAATATCCTTAAAAATCATTCAGATTGTGAATGAAAGAGTGTTACGAAATTAGGATGCTGGGTAGTATTTTTCCTGAATAGTAACATAACAACATCGCGCTTGTGATCCCTGAAGCGTTGGGCAGAGCTGGTTTATAGTAATACCAACAATATAGTGAATATTGAAAATAATATACCTAGTGTAGATGATTACATATCAATATTTTTGTGATGTGGAGCGAATGACCAAGTTTATAAGTGCAAACTTAACATGTTCATGATAATCTCTAAAATTATTACGTGATGGATTAGTTTCAGCTTGAGTAGGCAAAGTTGTGGTGTGTTACATAAGTTTGTTGACGAAGCAGCTTAGTAAGTAATTTAAACTTAGGATCTAAAGTTTGAAATTAATTTCCAAATATAAGATAAATAACTAAATAACCCTCTTTTTTGGACTTGCCGCAATCGGATAAAAAGAGGCGGTCAAAAGATTTGGCTCGACATTTTCATCTAACATTCCTATAGGGCTCTAAAATAAATATTTTATAAAGTAACTTCCAAATATATACGATATAGGGTTTAAAGCCAATTTGCCAGCACAGCATTAATAACTATGGTGAGTGAGAAGACGTACTGAGCAAAGATTTCACTTTTCAAGAAAGACGAGTATCTTTCACAGGCTCAATTTATATGGTGTAGTTAGCTAGAAATACATTGATTACTTATGTACAAAGATCCCTCTGACATCTTCTCCAGCTAAATATCAAACCATACAGACATACTCGTACTTGTACCTTCTTTCCAAGAAAATTAGTGCTTCTGAACTTGCATCTAACTGTGCCGCGAAACACAATTAGCATCTCACTTTGTGCTCACACAATGATAGTAACACAGAGAAACAGCCTGGCACATGTTGGCAGCCTATAGAACATGTTGGTAGCCTTTAGAACATGTTGGTAGCCTATACAACATGTTGGTAGCCTATAGAACATGTTGGTAGCCCTTAAACCGCGTTGGTAGCCTCCAGAACATATTGGTAGCCTCTGGAATATGTTGGTAGTTCATGGTAAGCCTAGTTTATCTCAATCGACTTGCGAAGGGGATTGCAATCAGCTTTGATTAGAGACAATATTCCGTATCAATGGTGTTGGGTGCAGTGCGGTGATAGTTGTGTAGTGTTATGCAGATACAAATAGGAGGATGTTTGAGGAATATCCATGGATTGTGTCGGTCGGTATGTTCTATGCATAAAATACTGACGGACTAAAATGGAAACATTTTAGTCTATGGCGGTCTTCCACTTACTATCGGAGTGTGTTTTTTTTTTCGACTAAAATATTATCATCAGAAAATACACTTTGCCCACAATCAGACATTCGCCTTTGGTTTAAAACATTCAATCACATATCTCCAAGTAAGCAAAGGGCAAGTGTTTTAAAGCCATCTCAATTTAAAATGAAGAAATCCTTCACAAGACAGGTCATGTGACGTTTCTTTTAAATATTCGTGCACATCTAAGTTCAAATCCCAAGCCGTCCTCACAGGCGGCACCCACGTATAGCTACATTCACTCCCAACATTAGAAACAGCAAGTACCTAAGTTTCGCGTACGGATCTAGACGATCTAAATGCGTGCGTCGGCGCAGCTAATTTTGGCGTCGAGTGCAACGTACGCGCCGAGTATCAATGTCAACGACCATCGCAAGGGACACGTAGGGTTTGTTTAGAATAGTGTCATAGTGTGTGATTAGTCATTCATTTGCAAACATTAATAATAATACCAGCCTATTATTTGTCTCACTTCAGGGCAAAGGCCGCTTCTCATACATAGAAGGCACAAGCCCTACCCACCTCGCTTGCTGCAAGCCGGATGGTTAATTTTCAGACTTATATATTAACTATAAGTCCAGGTTTCCACACGATGTTATTCCACCACCGATATCAGTAATGTGCTACATAAACTGAGAAAGTATATTTTAATTGAACATGTCACATTGGTACTTGCCCGAATTTGAACTGCATTAACTGGGCCATCACGAAAACAAAAACGAACATTAATTTATATAATAATTATTGCTATACTAGCACTTTTCAAGCTATTTCGTCCGCTCTGTATCCCCCAGTCAGGGGGAATTTTAAAAAACCCGGCCTTATGCCTTGTCTACATTATAAAGGGAACCTTTATGTAAAATTTCAGGTTTCTAGGTCAAAGAATTTGGGCTGGGCGTTGTTGAGTCTGTGAGCGAGTGAGTCAGAACTTAAATGTTTGTATGTTTTATAAAATCCTAAATAAAAAAGAAAAAATGTCTGCCATCAACAATTTGGTGAAAGGTATCGTTCAATGACAATAGGCGTAACATAGAGACGGTGTTGATAACCATAAAATGATAACAATTGGATTGAGTGAAAAGAAAACTTGAATGCATTTGTACGGAACAGAGGTATAACAAGCATAACAACTTTTTATCAAAATTTGTCGATAACATATCTTTAGGATGCTTTCTCATTTTTAGGAGTTAAAATACGAATTTGTTTGTACAAACAACAGCTTTTACCTTTACTCAAGCGTTTTTTCAGGGTTTTTCGACTTCTTTCAGGGTCGAACGGAGGTCTTCATTATGAATTTCGCTAGTAGTATATATTATTACAAGCCTGTAATATCCCACTGATTAATCTGATCCAGTCCTCCTGTACTTGCTGTCCTCTCTCGGCGACGCCCTATGCCGAGGTCCGTACCCCATAGGGGGTGCCCTTAGCCCTTTTTATGCCCTGGCTGGAGGCCTTAATTTATTGAGGCTCCCACAGAAAACTCCGGTTCGGCGGCCGACAACCTCCAAGGTTGACATACGTGATGCCCTATAAAAAAGAAAACATGCGGGGCAGTCTTTGGGGACTACCGATAGAAGTAAAAACTAGCTCATGGCGAGCGTGCGGTGACGATGACGCGAGTTCCATGATTTTTGTTCACCCAAAAAGTGCTCAACGCGGCTAAAGAAGTTTTCCCTTTTAAAAAAACACACTGCAGGGCCAAGGCCAAACTAGTCTTTTTTCGCTTCTTTCTGTCTAGGGCTACTAAAGACCAGTCATTATCGAAGGAGTCCGGCTCATCCCGCCATCGCCGTCTGGGCCTGCCGCTAAGTCGTATTAAGACGGAACCATTGGTTCGTGAGTTTGACCCAATGTTCGTCTGACATGTCACAGATAATGTCCAAGCACGATTCCATTTTAGTGTGGTTTCTTTCAAACTGATTTATCTATTTATTCGCGTAGTAGCGTTTAGTTATCTACAAACAATCAAAGATATGAATATAAATAATCAGTCTACAATATTAAAACCGTTACAAAATACAGGCCTTACTTTGAAAAAAATTGCTGCTAAAGTACAAATTTTACCTGAAATGCAAACAAACATTATAACCTATTTAACAGTGTCAGTAAACTGGCGAGTTTACTCGTCTGCAGTTTAATAACAAAGGTTACATTAACCATATAATATTATTTGCAGTTCACTGCGTGTGACGCGCAATCCAATTTCCAGTCCATCAGACTATGCAAGAGACCTACTTGTAACTATGTATGTAGGTATTTGTGTATGTACCTATGTTGTTTTACGAGGCGAGGTGAATTCTGTTTATTCCTGTGTTGGTTTCCAGTTACTGTTTGTTAGTTGACGGAGTATTTTGATAGGTAGAATATTATTACGTAATCGTGGAGTACTGAAACAGCTTTTCGATATTCGTCAAAACACACTGAGCGAATTATCTATTTTATGCATTTGTGACGGCTGTAAAACGTAATTTTCCGGTATTTGTAATATTGAATAGCAATGAACTCTATTTACGAGATAGATAGTGCAATCCACTGAGACGCGCCCCACTCCGCTCCGCTCCGCACTAAAGTACAGCTTACGGTGTACCGTAAAAAAAAAAAAAAAAAACAAAAACTGTAGTTTTTGTTTTGTTTTTTTTTTAAACGTTGCCCTACACTTGGATTTTCTCTTGTATCGTGGGTGCGTTTACATACATTTAAACTCACATACACAAACAGCCAGACCCAAAACAACTAATTGTAGGTCATACAAATATTTGTTCCGTGCGGGAATTGAACCCGCGACACGCAGCGCAGCAGTCAATCGCTTAACCACTGCGCCAATCGTGCCGTCAACAGTAATCGCGGAGTGGGGCGCGTCGCCGTCGTCATGGATTGCACTACCTTTATCACTGTATATTTGCAATAAAGAACTAATAATTATACAGCAGCACCTCTTGATACTGGACTTTAAAACGTGGGTTTTCTTCAAGAGTTGCAAACATCAGCTGCCTTTTCAACCTAAATAAGCAACAACTATTATAATTACATGAAATACAGACTTCCCCATAATCGCCATCTAGTTGTTACCACTAGATAGCAGAAAATTGCAATTCCTAGATAAATATTTATATGAAATGAAAGTGCTATTCTTTCTTATTAAATCTTCTATTCTCGCTAAAATTTAAATGGCTTAAAGAAAAAAAAAAAACATTTCATAGAAAATTCGACAAATTGCAAGTGAAGTTTATAAAAACATTTTAAAGAGAACACAAGCTTCTTAGAGATTTGTTATAGAATGAGTAACAAAACTACTTATTCACACCGCACACGTTAAACTTTTTAGTACAAAATATTTAAAATCCGTATGACATTTGAAACGTCAAAGAGCCCGTTTCTCAATACTTCTCATTCAGAAACCCGTATGAAAGGCTATAGGATCTGAGGCAGGCTTTGATCCAAGTCTAGGAAATATGATTTCCATATGAATTTGCAGTCAATATAGTTTTGAATAGACGGATTTATACGCCCGCGTGAATTGTGAATGTTTTGTGGTGCAAGTCAAAGGCGGAATGTCCTAGATGCTTTCGAAGAAAAGATCAACTTATTTTGAGACGATACAGATGACTTTCAGTGGACCTGATCAGCACCCTGTTATTTCTTTATGTAGTCGAGTTGAATCGTCTTACGAGTCTTACTTAGTTAAGTCTTTATGCAGCGTATAAATTCCAATAACTTTTTTAATTGACGTGCAGGTTCCACTGATTATTAAGGCCCATCGTCGTTCACGACGCTACTCAACACTTACGTGTTACGAACTCAAATGAGCAGTGAGTAGGCAAAAAGCCACAGTACTAATATTTCATTGACGGTCCGTCCTTGACGCGACTCGCTAACGCGTTATTAACTAGTTTGTGAATGGTTGTATGGTGTGCAGCAGTGTTCGATTGCTTACAACAACAAAGTACTAATGCAGTAGTTCATTACCTACAGTGGATTTTAAAATTCATTGTTTGACTTTTTGACGATAAGGCACTGCAAAACGTATCACTCTTTCTCTTTTCCTCCTGTCCGCTTACGCTTGTCACTTGCGTAGATACAAATCGTATGTAGATTTCATTTTGAACTCATCGCGGACGAAAGCTGATACCGAAATGAAAATGTTCTGCCTTTTACATACAGTTATTGAAAATTTTACTTTATTTTATTTTGTAGCGAAATATACGCGGAGCCGTAGTTATCGGCCCTACATGATATAAAATCGAATTACTTACTGTTCGACTGTTCGTATGAGTGGCAACAATCGAAAATATAAATAACTTTTATTAAAATAAAATGTTAGTGCAGTGTGACAAAAGTTCAAAATTGTAATAATATTACCTATTATCGACTGGTGATTACTGAAATGTTTCACATTTTCACAGCGATATATTGGCCATAACTTGATGTGACTTGCATTACTCTTTTATTCATTGACATCTGAGAACTGCTACCAAAAATACAAAAGGAATAAAAACTACATAAGAATTACATAAGAAGATTCAATACCTAATGTGACACTAGTTACGAATAACAAAGGGGTTTATTTATAAACGTTGCTTAAAGTTAAGAGACGTTCAAACGTCAAAAACGTATGGTTATAGTCGCTAATCATTACTTAAGTTTAAGCAACGCTTATAAATAAACCACATAATGTTTAATTTCTGTCATAACATTTGCCTTTCCCAGCTCTACCTCATCTATCAGGATCACCAAAAGTACACTCCAATACCTTCACCCCTAACGGATTAAATAATCTTTTTAATTGTAAAACTTCTGCACCCTTACCCTGAGTATGGGAAGGAGTGAGAAGATTAACTTGGCGTAGCGCCGAGATTTGAGAGGCTTGCGTCTGATTGATAGTGCTAGTTGAACCTCGGGGCCCGGGTCCCGTGGCTGAGGTCCGGAGTGCGGGGTCTGGAGGCTTACGTGGTGTTAATTAGTAAATGTGATTTCCTGTGAGAGGGTTTTTTGATAAGGGTTATTGAGGAAATTCGGTGGTAGTCAAGCTGCGTTTGCATGTGTCAATTTTAAGCCATGGTAACCAGTCTGTTGGCAAAAATATCAAAACTCTTTGTTTGCATTCATAAGCTTTCAAAACATACTTCGTATCATAATGCCCACTTTTCATAAACTCACCTTTTCAAATATTTTATTATGTGAAAAACAATAACCAAAAAATAATATCGCTAAAACGCAATACGCCCGAGTTCCATTTAAACCCACAACAGCTGTATACACACAAACCAATAACATACTCGTCTAAACATAGATAGTTACTTTTCATTGAAATGTAGCTTTTAGTCAAAACATCAATATAAAGCGAAATCCTGAAAGCGCTCGAAACTTCAATTTTCAGCTGTATTTCATGCTAACGAATCTATATTGCTTAGGTTTCAACCCCACCCTAAATGGGGTGGGGTAGGGCGGGCCCAATGTTTGGGGAACCTAGGATGAACTTAGTACTTTTATGTTGGGGGCACGGGGATTTTAGAGTAATACTTTAGGGAGGCTTTAGAGTAATATTTGAATGTGTGGAGGTGTTAAAGTTTTCATGTTTGATGTTTTAGAGTTTGTTCTCGTACCACCTTTATTATCAACAAATGTTTGATTCTTTTTTGAAAGTACATAATAATTCTATCCACGTTTTGAAGTGCGAAGTGCTCTGATTTTTTTGTGATGTAAATGATAGAAATACACGCAATATTTATACTATACGACGTAGTAGCATGAGAAATGGTTTTTCTTGAATTCGTTTATTTTGCAAGAGTTATTTACTCCAGTTGGATTATGGTTGGGCTCTAGTTTGAAGATACGGAGATGTACCGTGTAGTCATTTGCTATCTGTTTGCGTATAAAAAACGTTTAACGGGCCGGCGGAGCATGCGTAGTTCATACAAACGTAATACCAAAATAATTTGTAAATCAAACATATTCTTAAGGTAGTGTGTATTTATTCCGATTGGATTACAGAATATCTATGCTTCCAAATATATATTTTTAATAGACACTGATTTAAATTCGAGATAAGAGAAAAATAAGTTTTCTATATAAATTTTAAATTCCTCATATCTCGTCTTTATATCAGTGTCCACTCAAAATATATATTTGGAAGCCTAGATATTCTGTAATCCAATCGGTATAAATACACACTACCTTAAGAATATGTTTGATTTACAAATTATTTTGGTATTACGTTTGTATGAACAACGCATGCTTCGCAGGCCCCTTAAGTACAACTTTAAGTAATTTTTCTCACGAATTTCCATCGCACAAACATTTATTCGGTTCCATTATTAAGATTTCAATATGATATAATTTGCATATCGAGTGCTGCGTACGCCGTGTGATTACTTCATTTATATTCACGAAAACTCAATAAAGGGCCCCAATGTAATTGTATGGGAACGACAATGTTTGACATACAGACACGCGATTACGGGATTATTAATTGTATTATTTGGAAAGGGATGTTTACATATCAGCCTAGGGTCTGATTAAATAAAATGCGGTATTGCATGAAGGGTATATCGAAAGGAAAGTAGAGTTGGTAGGTGTCGTAAAGGCAATAAAATGTCGGTTTGCATTACAAAGTACCGAGTATAGTTTGAAAATTAGTTTAGTTCGGCAAGTAGCAAGTTTGCTCCTTCCATCATAGAGCTTGTCCATTGCATTCCTTCAGGCGTGATCGGGGTCAAAAGCAGGCCCCCATAAAACAATAAAAATTAAATTTAAAAAAGTTTTAGTTTTTCTATGTGACCGGACTATGTCAAGATGATGGAAGATAACATCCTCCTGTCTGTAAATAAATACAAATGACGATCACTATCCATCTGCTAGACATGGTGATTATTATTTAAAAAAAATGTTCTTATTCGTTTGATTACGGGTCACCTATGGAAAGTGTGGTCCGACTTTTTTTACAAAGTGAATTATTTTACTCTTTCTTACTTACCAACCCATAAAATATACCTCTATAAAAGCATAACAGCTCACCTAGTCTTAGTATCCCACATAATAATACATAACTGACGGATGTTTCCCGGAGATCGTAAAATGGCCGACTGCGCGTTTCCGCTTACTGAACGTACGGAGGCTTGTCGTATGGAAGATTGCAGTGAAGTTATGGCTTTTATACTGAAACTCTTCTTGGATATTTCTATATTGCATTGTGCTTGTCCATCTCGTATTATAGTGGATGCAGAAACATTCTTCCAGATATTAAGGAGGAAAGAGAATAATTATTTATACAAGAAGCAACAAGAATAAAGTACCTACCCAGGATTTTGTAACATCTTGATTTAAAAGAGTATCCATGGAGTTTCTTTTCCGTTCATTTCCATAGAGATCTACGTTTAAAAAAAAGTAAGTAGATCACTTTATCTTTCTGACTTTCTGACTCCTTGACAATTCAAAAGGGCATGTAAATAGTTAAATTGGAATGCCTTGAGTTTGAGTTTTACGTTGTAGTTTTGAGTTAGTTCAGCTTTAGAAAATAATTAAACGAATCATGATTAAAACTTGTACTCTCCATGATTCGTCTCTTATGTACTTACCTGCCTAAATAAACTATGGAAAATAGTATAACCACATTTTAGTCCATGCAGATTAATTGTTAGCGCTACGTAACTGCTGACTTTGAAATAGTTTTAATTTAACTAAAGTTAATTTGCTGAAAGACGTCCACTGTTGGACATAGGCCTCCCCAAGCACCGCCAATTCGACTGATTCTGTGCTTACCGCATCCAGTGGATTCCTGCGACCTTCACAATGTCATCGGTCCATCTAATTTTAAAGTTAATTAAATCTTTTTTAAGTTTACTTAAGCTCATGAACAAAGAATTGTTTTTATCATTAAAAGTAGCCAATTATTCTCACAAAAAAGAGAGTAAAATGAAGAAGTACCAGTTTAATTAACCCTTGCTACTTCTAAATATTTAGTGAGCGAATATCTAATAACGAAGCCCGGTACAAATAAACTCGCAGTGAGCAATAAATAGCACAGCTCACGGTTTTATTGTGAAAGGGTAACATTGGGTATGGTAGGGTTAAAGTGCTTTTGTTTAGAAGGTAAATAGGATTATTTTGGATTTTTTAGGCTAAGGACATTATTTTTAAAAGCCTAGGCTGTATTTGTCTGGCGTGGTAGGATAGGAGGGTAGAGTCTTGAATGGTATTAGTCTAAAAAATATAGGTTTGAAAATAGGAGCTTTATGTGTGCTAGAAAACAAATGGATCCTTTTTCCATTATTATCTCAGGGTGGCTATTTATAAGCATGTCTCAAAAAATCAAAATCAAAATCAAAAGTCATTTATTCAAATTAGGCTGAGAATCAGCACTTTTCGAACGTCAAAATTACATAAGACAGTCCCCCAAAACGCCCACCCTTCACCACTTCCTAGTGCTTTTGCTGGGAAGAAGAAGTGGCGCAACAAACTCCCCAGCAGCACAGCTGTCTGTTCAGTTAGGAAAAAAAAAATGATTCTATACAATAATTTATAAGATAATTTACATTACGCAAAATAAAATTTAAATTATAAATTAATAGCCATATGACAGCTAGCACACGCCAATATACCAACCAAAAACATCGAGAACTATACTCAAGCAGAAATAAAAATAACTAAACGTAAACAATATCTAAAAAAAAAAGAAAATAAAGCCTCCAGGCATAAAGGGCGTGCCCGTCTAGTGATCTTCCATGTATAAGAATAATATGTGTAAGCCCTTTATAGTCTGAATAGAATGCTAGGTACCTACATTTTTTTTTCTTTTTGAACTTTTCTCAACCTATTTGAAATAAACCTTCCCACATAGATTAAAAATCGACAAGCTATTAAAAGACATTTTTCAAATAATGATGAAAACAAACATCAAAATCCACGGAGTTGTTTATAAGGACTTAACGCACACACAGACAAAAAGAGAATGTTTCCGACAGCTTTTCCTTTTAAAATCGACAACCGATACAACATGTTTACCTCCAAAACAAACAGTAGAAGCAATAACGTTTCGTCTAGAAATAGGGACGAGACAGTCTTTGTAAACATTCGTTGAGAAACTAGTCGAAAACTGGCTAGACAAGTAGGCAGATTTTGTTCTGGAAGGTAAAACCTTTGAGCTCTTGTGAGCTTCGAAAGAATTTGTCTAGACAAATGGTTTTAGAAATAAAAAATATAACTCAATTGTTATTGGGATGCAATCGATTTCGTTTATCATTTCATGTATCCATATTATTCATGTTAGGGTGCTTGCTATCTGTTTTCCTACAGGCACTCATTGCAAATTAGATTAGTATATCGGTCGGGTCATCGAGTGAAGGGATGTATATTATGAGGCAAAAAAAGTCAATTGTGTTTCGCATGATATCTCAATCAATAAAAAAAATGTAGGAAGATGATCAGATTGAAGTTTACATCGCTGTATCAGCAATGCATCGCAACGCAAAAATAAATAAATTCCCAATTTAAAAGTTTATTTTTATATTTAAATGTTATCCAGTGTCATTCATTGTTACTTCCATAAACTAAGAATTATTTTTAGTATTAAATCTTGGGAAACCTGCTACTGTAAGCCATTTGAAATCAATATTCATGCAACGTTTGCATAAACTACTAGGAAGTCTAGCAAGCGCCTGACAAATTGCACGAGCAACGAGACGCAGGAACGATATCGACCCAATTTATCTTGCAGGCGCTCTTTTACCTTGACGAAAACGCCTTTATCATAAAATACATTTAATACCCTATAAGTATCTCTAACGTCTATAATAATAGGTACTTAAAAACGTAGTTTAAATTTAGGTTCAAATAGGGGTTGGTTTTTGCGTCGTTTCTTATTATGTCGAAGAGATTGTGCCAGACAGTCGCCCCTCTTGACGTCATCAGTAAACCTCTCGAGACTTTTGTCAGTACTAAAGCCCCTCAAACAATGTCTCACCTTTATAGGAATGACGTCACGGGGTGATGCCATTAGCAACTGTGTTTAGTGTTAGATATACTTACCTATGTAGTCTGTAGACAGTGAGGTATTTTACAGGTTGTGCTCACGACTCCGCACGGTAGAAATAGTTAGATAAAGGACCTAAATATATACCTATGAATTTAGAAAACCAATCACATTAATAGGTTGTGTGGTTCTTGAGTTACAATATCACGAATGAACACACAGGGAAACGCATTCTGAAACAAAATGTGTGTAGGAACCAAATTCCATATATATGCATGTTAGTACGTAATTCAGTACCTTATAATTTCGCAACACATTTTCGTAAACGATTACGACCAATCTGTTTCATTTTGACAGTTCAAGAATATTCATTGCGATTTTTTTTCGAACTTATGAAGCAGTGGATGGCGGATAGGTACCTACCTACATAAGTACCTAAAGTAGTTTGTTTGTTTGTTAAATTTTGAATATTTGGCTGCAACCTGAAATTTAGTTCTTCAGTCCTTTATACTATTTGCAGTAATGTCATAAACCTTTCAAACGAGCACATACTATGTAGTTGTGTTTTGTATTTATCTCGTGTTTCGTAATTTGTGATTTTAATATGGGAAAACCCAAAATAAATGTTTTTTTTAATTAGTTGTAAAATTCCAATGTAATTTAGACGTTGAAATAAACGACTTTTTTATGTACTCAGTTTTCCCGAAGCAATGAAGTAGAATGGCGTGATTTCAGTTTTTCCTAATGAACGCGTTTTCTCGTGACTTTTGCAAAAATACAAATAAATATTTTAATTTGAATAAATGAATATGATTTTTAAGTAATAAAAAGAAACCAAAACCATAGTCAACACCATATCTGGTGTTGACTTATTTATTCGACTACCTCTACACACAGAATGCACAAATCCTTTTCAAACCAAAAAAAGGAAAGTTTTCTTTTCAATGAAAATTTCATCGTTGGAAGCCTGACTGGCTTTAAACCCACCATTGATAGCCGGATGAGCAGACAAAGGGGCTCCATATGGGGCTTAACTTTTAGACGCTATTGTCTGACGGGGTTATTAGTATAGCCACGGTTTGAAGGTTTATGGCAGCACCTACCTAATTCTGGAAAGTGTAGTCTACCCATTTCAACAGTTTACTTGACGGATTTTCTCCGGTTTTCTCCGTACTACTGAACTTTTAATATTATGATCGAGAAAAAAACGAGTTTAATGCACTTTAATTAATCAATTTATTTAATTTTTATTATTTGTTGATAAAGCAGTAATAGATACACAATCTGTGATAATTTAAACAGTCTACCTATTACGGTTCATGAGATACACAGCCCGCTGACAGAGAGACTTACGGACAGCGGAGGCTTATAGTAGCCACACACGTATCGATTTACTTGCGCAAATTTAGGCTTGCGCGAGTCTAACGTGGCGCGTGTACTGTTGTTTAGATGATTTTAATCGGAGAGTAGTTGTCATTTTTTTTTGAGAAATGTAATTTTTTGTTAGCTGTTGTATAAAACGCAATGAAAATAAGTTTTAGAGAAAGTTGCATATTATATTGTTCCCTTTCTTGAATGTAGGATTATTTTTTCACCACTCCCGCACGAAAGAAGTGTCTTTCCGCTACGAAAACAGTGAGGAAAGTTGGTATTTCCTCACTGTTTGAACAGTGAGGAAAGTAATGATCCCGTTCAGAAACTAACCTTGCCTGATTTTTTTATGTTAAGTTTTAAAGATATTTTATTTTTAGAATAGAAATATTTATAAGTTAAGATTAATGTTTTTTATTTATTTTCCTATAATGACTGAATACTTTCTTGCTGGGAGTGGTGAAAAGTTTTGTATGCAACATGTGAGCAAGTTCATTTGCTATTCGTTTTGTTGAGTCTTGAGCGAACGAAGGATTGAAAAATAGAATCACGAGCGCACCGAGTGATTATAAATTTCAGTCCTGAGTAAGCGAAAACCAAAATCAAAACTCATAGGAAAAACGAACTTTCCTCACATGTTGGATAAATAACTATTATTCTGCACCATCATATTCAGTGGTGGCGCCAGGCCGTCGGCGTTTCCGCCGTCGTGTTTAGTGTTAGATATACTTTCCTATGTAGTCTGTAGACAGTGAACTGTAAGCTAGGTATTTTACTGGTTGTGCTCACGACTCCGAAAGATAGAAATAGTTAGATAAAGACCTATAAGCCTAAATAAATATGAATTTAAAAACCTATCACGTCAATAGGTTGTGCGGTTCTTGAGTTACAATATCACGAATGAACACACAGGGAAACACATTCTGAAACAAATTGAGTGTAGGAACCAAATAAAAAAATGCGCCGACCGGCCTGGCGCCTGAAAGGGCCTCGAAAAAAGTTTAAAAAGTTTCCCCCGTTCTGGGGGAGAAGTACCTTTAATCAAATCCCAAACAAGGCCAAAATATATTCAGTAACAAAGAGGCATTTTGTAGTTTGAGGCCCCACGTTGTGCGTCATAACGTACAATAAGCGTAAGAGTAGCAGGCAAAAATCAAACTCAAACTTCGCCAGTAAACTATAGTAATTGTATTGTCTATTGACAAAAAAAAAAAACTATAACACAGAAAACAATGACTATAATGCAAAAAAGGCCTTCAGCATAATGTCAGATGACAACAAAATGTGTACCACCTGAGACCGATAAAAAAAAATGCGCTGTGAATAAATAAAATAATGTCTAAGAAACAATATGAATATTCAGATTTTTTATTAAGCGTTCTGATTTACCATTTGGTGTGCAGTGACAACAATCTATTCGAAAAACAATGGTTGTTTGTTACTTAGTTTCTAGGTATGTAAACGCAGTAGTTACCAATAATACTTAAATTCTATAGGTACCGGTAAACCCTTACTTTGAATCGCGGGGTAACTTTGATAGAAACTTCCATTTCATATAAAATCGTGAATTACTTAAAACGAAACGCAATTAGGTAGTTTTTTTTCTGAGTTATGAACACTGAACAACTGTTTAATCCTTTCCTGAGGACACGCTGGGAATCCACCAATCATTTTAATTGAAAAAGGTAAATATATTGTCATTCAAACAATCAAATCAATTGTTAGATCAAAGTTACCCCATGCGACAATATTTATTTTTCTAGTTGATAGATTTTTATTTTTTTAATTGTATTGGCATTATAATTGGGTAATTATATTTAAATTGTATTGGCATTGTAATTGGGTTTATTTAATTGCGTAATTACTTTGCAATTACGCAATAATTACTTTGTAATTACGCAATAATATAAGGGGTATCAAAGTAACCCCATCCTACGTATAACTTTGATCAGGCAGTTTAATTTTTTTTTCTCAAAATCAAGCCTTTTTTTTTTACTTAGTATTACAGGAATCGAGAGTAATAAAAAAACCGATCACTAGATTTATTTAGTATTTTATTACACCCACAAATTTAAAAGATATGAACCTTCAAAGTTTAATATTGATCCAAGTAACCCCGGTCTACGGTACCTAAACTTGTCTGAAAACAATTACCTACCATCGTTCTAGTCTGGCTCTGATACCCGGTGTAGGTCGTATTTTAGTCGTAAAATAATAATACTAACCTGTACCTATTTAAACAATAAAACGCCACTAAAATCAGTACTTTAGAACTTGTACAAGACTTTCATGAAAACAGATAAAATCGTAAGAACTCTTCGATAATATACCTCCGGTACTAAATCGTTACCAATCGAAATAGCACTGTAACAGGTTGACATAAAGTTTGTATTGCTGTGGCAGGTGGACGGTAAAACTGGCAGTAAAAACAGTCGGTGCTGATAGTCGTAAAGTTTATGATATTCGAGACTGCGCGAGTAGAAAGTGGCAAGCGGTAGGAATATTCTTTTATTTCGTATTGAATTTTTGTAGATTTTTAATACTAATACAGGTAGCTAACCTACGTCAAAAATAGATTAAAAGCTTTTTCAATGCCAGGTTAAGCAACGTTGATAGAAATGCCTATTCTTACTCGTATCAACGTTAGCATATACCTATCACAAGAAATCTAGAGGCCATGTTTTGTGCGAAAAATTGACTCGCTTTATATAGTGGTGGGCGTCATAGTAGGTACCTATAATGTATTTGTAACAAGAAGATGGGCAGTTGTAAAGTGGCAAAAGTTTGCCAAAGTTGATATAAGGAATACTGGCTGTAGAAAAATATTCTTTCGATCATGGTTGTTTTTCAAACAGTAACACTCAATGGTAAAGAATCCCTTAAACATAAACGCCTTACAAATTCCCATTACCATTCCTTCAAGCATTTTCCTTATTACCCAAGAAAATAAAGTAAAAACCTATTCCTTTACGAACCAATAAACTGGGCTACACAACAAATTGTTATTAATTGTCTTCTGGCTGGAGCAATTACTTCGGCGTGTCGATCCGTACTAATAAATTGAGTGTCATGTCTTACCTTATTTCTTTTATTTAGTGTTTGTGGTGTATTTGTACATATAATGTACGTAATTATCGGCGCTATTACAGGTAAACTTTAGTGATGAATTTGGTGACAAACAGATTCTTGAAAGATGAACAGTTTCAGCTGAATAGAGGCCAAAGCACGAACGCGCAACGTAGCGTGAACGATTTTTAATCGAAAATACAACTACTATAGTTTGTTCGGAAGTGCAATAAAGTATCACCCATAGATTATGAATGTAGAATTATAACTAAGTTACAGAGAAACAAGAATTTTCAATTTTAGAATCGTTTAAATTTACGTTACGCTTACTTGCTCGCGGTCAGTTCGTGCGTCCATGTTATTAATTATACACATAGGAATTGACACTACTTAAACCTCTGAGTGTACTTAATGTTTGAATAGAGCATCCCTTCTTTTTGAGTAGGTTAAAGAAGAGCGGAGAGTGCTATTCAGCGCACAATTTTTCAAAGATAATACCCATTCATAGAACCATGACAAATAGAGTAGGTATCTAGATTGAGTACCACATTTTAGCTTATATTCTGCTGTACAGACAAAAATTCACCAAACTGTAGTACTAGCTCATTTACCATCTATAACAGCGACACATTTTACTTCTTTATCTTACAAGATATATGACAACTCGATTTTATAGCCTCGCAATTTCACAAAAACTAGGGTTACAAATGAATGATTCTCGACGGAGATACTCAAAGCAATAAAGCAGAAAATTTACTACAGAGAAAGCTCTAGCTGGTTATACTTCTTAGAGCTGATCAGCTCACAATTTTTTAAAGATAGAAATATCACCCATTCACATTTTGACGTATAAGGTAGGTATCTAGATTGAGTACCACAATAAAGCTGTTTTTGTTCCAATAAAGATAAAGAGATAAAGAAAGCCTACGAGCCCTATTCTGCTGCACAGACAAAAATTCACCGTACCAAACGATTTACCATCTGTAACAGCGACATATACACCACCCCCTTACTTCTTTATGCCCCCTTACTTCTTTATCTTGCAAGATATATGACATCGGTCTTACAACCTCACAAATTCGCAAAACTACGGTTATACATGAACGATTCTCGAAGGAGACACTCAAAGTAATAAAGCAGGTCAATTGTGGTTCCAGAAAACAGAATAGGAAAAAGTTTATTATTCTTAAGATGTAGAGACTCCTTAGGGTATGTGAGTCCATTGCCCGACGGTGTTCTGAAGAATGAATATTATGGTATTGTGATAAATACAAAGGAACATTCTCTTGCATGTGAATAATTAAGTTTCAAATGGATACTTCCAAACTCCCACAAGGTGGACTGAAGACTTTGTGAAGGCCGCAGGAATCCGCTGGATGCGGGAAGCACAGAATTGGTTGAAGTGGCGGTGCTTGATATTAGATTATGATTTAAAATCAGGGGAATCTATTGTTAATCAAATTCAATTTGCCGTGTTGGAGCCATTTCATACAAAACAACGGTCAATGACGGTCAATTTAAGTTGGTATTGGTAATTTGACCACCCAAAACTGATTCAGAAACCCTAAAAACTCATATTAAAAACGTATCAATTTCTAAGCCGTTTTTAACGTTAAATCGTTTAACAAATCTGGGGCGCGAAGCCCCTTCCCCTTCTGTTGAAAGACTTAATAGTCTTGTGGGCAATATGAGGGCGGATATGATATCCAACACCATTATCGGTAGGTATTACAACGGTCAATAGAAATTTTAGGGGTTCGCCGTTCGGCTAATCGTTTTGTCAATTTTTGCTGTTTCTTGAATTCTTGGTATTCAGGTTCCCACAGACAGGCGCGACAAGAAATAAAATTGTTCCACCAGAGTCGCGTCGCTTTTGTCTAAGCCTTTAAAGCCTCGTTGTTAGGCCATAAATCGAGGAGAATTTTAATAATGATAATACCAATTGTGTGTTTAGCTTTAATGGAGTTTTGAATTTTATGGAGATAGGAATGTTTAAACAATTTTTATCGTAATATTTATTTATTTAAACTTAATTATGCAACATAAAAGGTATAAAGAGGACTTAATGCCTTTGCCTTACAACATGAATAACATGTAACAAGCAGGCGACAAACCAAGCTAATCATAAGCTCCCTAAATTGCTTCTACGCAACGTCAAATAACTTCCTACGAGAATATTTAAATTGCAACTATCACACCATGTCAATTCCAGAATTCGTCACAACAACATGCCCCACCAGTCCTGCCCCAATTTAATATCAACCTGGACCTCTTCTGTAAACGGTAAAATTACACCAATTCCTCTCTATCAACACCAACCAGCCAATGCTAACGTTTCCCGCAACACACACGCTCTGTCGCCTTAACATCGTTAAATCAATCCGCGTACCAGAGATATGTCGACACTAGGGCGAGATGCGCTTTGCCCGCACATTCACACGGGTGACCCGGTTTCTAGTAACGAGGTGACATCTGCCGTATAATTGTGACAACTCCACTTGAGAGCGACCTCCGTGAATGAGAATTGCTTTAAGCTTGCTTTTAAAAATGTGTGCTCTTTTTTCTGGCTTTCTGGCTTTTCTAAGTTTAATTTTCAGCATGAAAATATTCTTTTTCATCATTATTTTTAAATGTTTACAGCCTTTACTCCCGAGTACTTAATTTTTTGTTGAAGTTTAAAAAAATATGAATAGCAAAATATCATGATATAAATATTAAATTATGCAAAACTACTCAAAATACCTACAGAAGAAACCTAAAAGAACAAACATAAAGAAAAGGTTCACAAGGTCATACGTTTCAAACGCTTTAGAAAGGTCGCTACTCCTTCACAAGCACCGCAAAACCTTAAAAATGAGTTACTTTTTTCACTTTCCTTCCAAAAATATTTCAGCCACTTTTAGATTTATTCAGACGCTGTCCCACGAATTATGGGAAGCCCGAAACGTACACAGGCAATTCCTAAAGCTTTTAAAAAAAAAAGTAAGAACTTTGCCACGAGGTTGTGTAAGAGGATAAACATTTTTATGTTAGTAAAATCTCTTTCGCAACTTTGTTACCTATTATTTAAAAGTCAAGCTTACGACTTATTTTGAGAATATAAAATAAGTGGAGGCATGTGTATTATTTTAATGTTGACTTTGTTCAAATACAAGATTATCTGAATATTCCTCGGTTTATCTTCAAAGCGTATTCATTCAAAGGGTTTTAACTTCTGGTTCCAATAGGCACTCAATAGGTACTCAATATATTTATTGCTTCCACGTGTGAACTTAGGTGGTTTTACAAATGATAATTGTGGAGGGTCCACAATGATCATTTGTAAAACCACCTAAGTTGTCGGGACCAGCAGAGTAGGAGAGAGGAAGAGGGCTTTTTATTTTGACAACTTAGTTGTTATTATTTTATAAACCTATTGTAATTTATCTGGGGTTCTAATTAGTTTCCTTGTTATTCCTGTTTATTTCGTCCTGGTGTTATTTAGTCAAGTAACATGAACTTTTTATGATTTTATGAATATACACATATTACTTCCCTACCGGAACTCCACATCCATAGCCTGAGCCTATTCACTATTTATCTAAAATCTGTCTAAAGCTAGTTTTTCTTGTACAAACAGATTGACACCAAATTAGTGAATAACTTTAAAAACGTCACCAAAAGAAGAGAACTTCTTTACAAATTCAATCAACGTACTTCCGACATCTCTTTTCACCACTGTCTCTTTTAAAGAACGTACAATTCCGTAGCATCATCCCGGAGCGATTGCCTTGCGATACAATCAACGTTTCAATTTGAAGCGAGAATTGCTTCACATGGCACACCTATCTGTCCCTAGGGTTTATTCGATACAAATGATGGATCGATATCGGAACTTATTACTATCGGTACTCGTTTTTTATCGACATCAAAACTTGAAACATCCTTTGGATATGTTTTCGCTTCGATTCTGCACTCAGATTGTTATTTTATTTCTGTACTTATTTTATTATTTTTACTACCTTTTCAATTTCTCTATTTTTATTTATAAGTATCAGTCATTTTTTATAGGATTCCAGCTCATTCTGCCGTCTTAAACAGAAAAATAAAAACTACTAAATTCAAAGAGTAGGCCTCTTTGAATTTAGTAGAATTTTATTTTTCTTAGTGGGTCGGAGTCATTACTGGAATATCTCCAAAATTTACTTAGTATGATGATAGAAATAATAATATTATTGATAGTAAAGTTATTCACTATAATATCAGTGGATATTAGTATCAATGAGCATAAGCATATCATAATCGGCCTATAATGGTCCGAATGCGGGGACACAGGCCTCCTCTATTCGTGAGGGAGTAGGCTGTAATCTACCACGCGGGCCCAGTGCGAGTTGGTAGATTATTATGTCACATGTCTTCGAATTTTTAGTTCTAGGACATGCCGGTTTCCTCACGATGTTTTCCTTCACCGTTTTGACAGCAGTGGTGATGAAATTATTTACAAAAAGTAAAGCGCCTGCTTGGGTTCGAATCAATATTGGATAGTAGATTAAGGATAGTAGTTTTTAATGTTGGGGACATTAAAAAACTACTCATTATTATCAAATACCACTTGATTCACTTCTTGTATTAATACTAGTATCGATACCAATGATACTTGAATCGAATAACTATTCGTTTTTACTTAAATGTAGTCAACATATACATACCCTCGCTATAGTAGTATTTTTACCTTTGACCTTTAATCTTTTTGCAAAGGAATTTTTATCGGAAAAATTATACGCCGCTGGTTTATTTATAAGATAAATGGTAATTACTGAGATGAGATGATCTACCTTTGGGGTTGGAAAAGATATTGAGATAGAAGATTGGTTTTAGTTAAGAAGTAAATAAATATCAGGCCAATATAGTTTATTACTCAACAAGACGTGCGCCCGATTGATGATGATTTCCCCATCAGCAAAAAAGACGAACTTTCAAAAATCCGTATCTGGTTCTTATTCGATTCTTGTTACAATTCATTTAATTCGTTTTGTTTGACATACTCTGTTTTGATCCGTAAAAAAAGATTAAAAATGATTTTAATTGAAATTTTTGTCATGTAAAAGATTGACTTTCTGATTTTTCCTGTGGTCTTTTCATTCTGATTCAAGGAGTGTCAAAAATGAACATTGTTAATTAATAATTCATCGAAAACATCACAATTTGTTTACATTTTCAGACCGAATTAATTATTATCATGTCCGTGGTTAATATTTTAATTAAAACGCTCGTGCTGTTTCAAACGAATTTTCCAGTGAAATTGATTATTGATCAACCAGGGCGTTGTGGTTACATATTTTTGCATACATACCATATTATTATTTTGACAATCTAAAGATAATGAAAAGGAAATACTGATTTAAACAGTTTATTTCTTTTCATTATCTTACATCATCGACTTTAAAAAAAGGAAGACGCCTGTTTCTTCAAGCATCAGTCAGGCTCACTCATCCAAGCAAAATTAGACTCAAAGCTAAGAAAATTAAAGAAAAGGTATCCAGGAAACTGCGTTCGTCTGTTGGAACCTTATTACCGTTTAGAATTTCACCATTGAAATCCAACCTTCTAACGACAAAGCTTTTGATACACAAAGGCCTCCATATTGCAATTGTACAATGAGCTCTTTAACTTGTTATAACTTTGTGAGGAGAAATGGTTCCTCGGGTGAAATTTAGAAGAATTCCATGGAACGTAATGGACTGGAAGTATTTTTTTCGGAATCCTGCACGAAATTGCGATGGATTCAGAGTCTAATACCAAAGTTTATTATGCGGAGTTTGAGGATTGGCACATTCGGCACTCAGTAAAGATCTTTATGTAAATACATAAAGTGAAGTTACTTACAATGTAGATTTGTAAATGGGAACGCTTTTACAGACACTAGTTTATTCGGTTTTGATATTTGAGATATGTATTTATTTTATTCAGTGTATGTATCACGTTATTCGAACTCTATTTTAAAAACTCGATTGACTTTATTGTGATTTCAGTGTACCTATATGTATAACATATCCTATAGTCGGTCGTCTCATTTTCCTGTACCCAATCTGATATACCTTTTTTGTAGGATATCCCAAATTCTGCCATAACCACAAAGCTGTCATTTCCTCATGAATTTATTTCGTATGTAAAAGATATCAATAACATCAAAGGTCTATATGAAAGATCCTCTCCGATATAGAATTTGTAGATTGAATATTGGCACACATCATAATCTGCGACTATCAAAATTCTCAATAAAATTTCCATTTTGATCTCGTGCGTGAAATCTGTGAAAACAGCATCCTTTTAAAACTTACTCTTGTTGAGCTTATTTCAACATCAGCCTTTTCTATCAAAGAAATATATATTCGTAATAAATAAATTTATATAAGTGGCTGATTGATTTTCTTTCTCACCAAACCTACAAATTTCTATCGTATTAAATATGTTCACAGTTTCGCAGAGAAGCTTTGCTCTAGACAGAACTTGCTTTTGTTTCACATTATCTCATTCTTGTGGTTGAACAGGATTTTCTCTATTCTTCGCAACAATTTCAATTTCTCAGAAAACAATTCCACCCGTCCTTGCTGTCGTACGCGCAAATTGCTCTACAAGTGTGTGTCAAGTGTCGTTCTAAGGTGTACGACACTCGCAGACGACTCTCAGCGATATTTAGTGACACTATGCTGCGTAGTTCTGACGTTTAATCATGGATAATATAAGTAAGACGCGGCGTCATTCGCGTAGATCGGATCTTATTATACTCAGGCGTATTATGTCTAGACTGTATACAATCTTATGGGGCTAGGCTCTAGGCTTAATCCCTTCTAGTTTATTATTTCCGTCATCTGGTGCTTAGATTCTGTTATGAGATGAGTTAAGTCTTTTAAAAGATTATAGTCCGCCCTCGGTATCTCGCGTAATGAGTATCATTCTTTCGTCTTTTGAAGCGTTTTCTGTTGGTTTTAAAAGGTGACATATGAACCTTACTCTATAATTTTAAATTTCGAACAAGTAGATTTCTTCGTAATATTTTTTTAAAGCGTTCTATTCCTGGAATGGAAGACAATTACAGGCTGTTTAATCTCCTTTAGTTTCCAATTAAGAGAGTGAATTGATCTAGAAAAGGATGAAAATATTATGAACGAATTACAAAAAAGGTTATGTTAGAATCTAAAGACAAAGGGACTAACTAGATTCGTGACGAGGGGTCATAGGAGAAACTAAGGAAAGGGTCAAGAAACAGATTTTTTCAACAGATGATACATAGAAGTATAAAACTCTAATAAATATCTAAAGCGAATGGTCTCCAATACAAAACTGCACAATTTATCGACTGCAAACAACACAGTTAAAATCCACAATACCTAGTTCAATTTAATTTTCTCCATTATCGATCCAGCTCGCTCCATTTTCCACACTGTTCTCTACGTAACATTTTATCGTGATGTCCCCTGGGGCTAAGGCTATACATTTTTTATTCCCCGTCCGCAGCAAAAAATATCTAGTCGGAATCAGGCTTTATTCCCACTGTTTTAGCATTATCTTTGGTCTGTGGCCCTGGGGATATAACATTTTCGTTTATTTTGTTAAGGGACTGCTGGATTTGGGAAATATTATTTGTTATTTTCTATTGGTTTTATTTACTTGTGTTGTGTAATTGACGTGGAATGGGAGTGATGTGATAGACGAGTTGGGGAATATGTAAAGTATTTATTTGTCAGTCTAAATATTATTTTAGTTTATTATGACTTAGCTTTTGAACTACGAAACCACAAAATTGTTTTATGCAAAATAGCTCGTTGTAAAATTGGTTATACTGTTCGATTCGAAAGGTAGATGCTGAGTTAGAGGAATATTGAAAAATTGCCTTGGCACCAAAGCTTTTATGAGCATGTGTTGTGTTGAATCTAGAATCTGCATTTGAATTAACGCATCAAACAATTAATGTCTTGAAATCAAACATACAACGGAAAATAATTTCCATTTCCATTATAAGAACATTCATCTTGTACATTCTATTCTTGTATTCAACATTCAGTCTTCCACGTTCAACGTACGTGACAACACAAAAGACATTAATGTTTTTAACCATTAATTATTAATGTATTTATGTATTTTCACATAAAATAGACGCCGTACCGTGTAATGTATGCCTTTCTTCATGTTTTCAAGGCCTTTATGTTCGTCGTTAGCCTCTGGAACGATGATAACCTAAATTGTAACTTGAAATTCAAATTTTAGACCCTTTTTCTGCCTTGTTGGG
The DNA here is from genome assembly GCA_963853775.1 of Xanthia togata. Classification (NCBI taxonomy): domain Eukaryota; kingdom Metazoa; phylum Arthropoda; class Insecta; order Lepidoptera; family Noctuidae; genus Xanthia; species Xanthia togata. The sequence continues at coordinate 23,342,573 of OY970807.1, forward strand.
TTTTATTTTATTAATTGAGTTTGGACGAAGAATTATTACGATGGAATTTTTGTAACCTAGCATGTGGGTGTGACTTGCTGACGTTAAGTAGGTATTGTGGTAAAAATAAACTTTTGTGTTTACTTTAGTATTATTTTCCCGGTTTGTTATGTCCCGCTCCGAGGCAAAAGACTCCCTTTACTTTTTCTTCTCATTTTCGATTGGATTCGATAAAAACAAGTATTACAATTAAAGCGACGATTAATGTAATAATGCTATATTTATGAGATAGTAAGAAGATCCCGCTGATCATCTTGATCTTGCTGATCAAGATTCTGAGCCTGTCATTACTTATTTGAGTCACTCTTTCTGAAATACGCTCTTACTTAGTCATTCTAAAAATCAAGGCGACATTTTATGAAATTACATTTAGAACAGTTTTATTAGCACATCTTTTGTATAAACATTAGCACGTATTTTACGAAGGGACTAAAATCCACCTGGTAATTTTTTTTATGATCCAAACTGTCATAGCACCATTAATCTCACCTTCCAATTAAGGAGAGTGGTTATTTTACAGTGGCAATAAAGTAATTGTAGGCATAGTCATGTCACAAATATGTAGCGGTGACAAATGCGAGCGGAGTGCTTCCTCATTAAATGCCACGGTATTATATCATGTCTTCTGAACTATGTTTTTTTTTTTTCTTTCGTGCTATTGACATATAACTACGAGTTTATAGAACGTACCTACAGTTTGATGAACAAGAAAATAAACTGTGTTTCCTTAAAAATGTCCTTTCAAAATTCAAAGACACATTCAAATTAATTTGTTTTGTAAACATAGGTTATATACTAAATGTTAAATTAGGTATGGAAATATACAGACTCCGTCCATGTCCCGTCTGTAAGCAAACATAAAGATCAAGATAATTAATTATAAACGATTATTTTACTATCTTCATTAGTAAAATATAGATATATTTAGTAACCTATTCCGCTTAATTCTCAAGCTGAATAGGTTACTGAATAAATCTACGTCTATTTTTATTACAAAAAAACGATTTCACTAAACAAATCACTTACACCAGCTTCCAGAGTCAAACTAACATAATATTTGTCTCAAAGCAGGAATTGAAGCAAATATCTCAAGCAAAGAGAAAGCAGACGTTCCTAATTGTCGTTTAAATAGACCCAGACAACAAACGTTAACTTTGAAACTAGCATATGAAATACGGGGACTATTCTCTGTAAATGCTTATAGAAGACTCTCTTCACTTATACTGGGAACATCTTCAATGTAAATGTTTTCTTTTACGACGTAAATAAATAAATATACTTTCTATATCTTTTTCAGCATTCAAAGTTTCCTCCCTACCATCTATAATTTATGTATAAGCACCTAGAGCCTTTCCCCCTGCTCACCTATTTACGTTTCCCCTAAATGTCATGTTATTTATTATGGTGATCTTTGTTGCAGGTAATACTCATCGTGACTTATAGCAACCATTGTTATCTTAAGAATGGATTGCAACATTATAACGAGGTTAGTGTCTCCTCTGGTTTTCTAGGGTCCTCAAGCTGAAGACGGAATTCTCGAAAGCATTACGTAACCATTTAAGATTGAAGTTTCTGTCTAATGCAGCCTGAAAATTGGGTTCTTTGTGGTACTTATTATTCTGCAAGATTTAATTTCTTTTGTTATTAGTAGCTTGGTTCATTGTCGATATTAACATTGCTTTGCATTAATTTAGTCAAAAGAGCAATTTTTGAAAAAAATAATCTTCTGAAAGGAAACACAATCTTTTGCATCAAACCTTCTTCGAATGTAGTATTCCATGATGACAGTAAAACTCAGCCTATACAGGCTGTGACGGACGAAAATAAGGGTGTCAATATAAAAAATAAGAGTACCATTAAGTAGCCCATTTTCCTTTTTTATCCTACTAAGATTGCCATGGGAAATTATATACTTAATTCTATAGAAGAAATCTGTGTGCAATTTCTTCAGCCTGAAAATAATCGCGGCCTTAACTAAATCAAATAAAATGATTGTGTTCAATTGTTAAGACACTTTTTCTGTACAATAAAAGAAGTAAACAAGTAAATAAATAATACATTATGGCTGTATCTGTGGCTTGAGCAGTTGCGTGTGTCCCCAATATAGGTCAGGCAAACAATAGAATTTTATACCTTGTAGATTTTCGCATACAACTAGTACATGCCAAGTTTTGGTAACATTCAAATAAAAATGTCATATTTCAACAACTATTTTTGTAGTTGTGTACCAGTTAGGTAAATAAGGACAAAACATATTTATTTATAAACATTGTTCTTGTAAAACAATAAAACAAAACAGTAAGATTAATAGTGTTATAAAAAAACTTCAACAATGAAGGTTGCCACGTCTAGCATAGCTATATATATAAATCATATTATTATAAAAAGCTGTTAATATTGACATAATAATATAATCCATTGCCAAATTGTCACTAACCCAGTAAACATCCCATTTCACGATATATTTCCCATTACCCACGATAACATAATTTCTCGCAGGTGGTTTAGCCATAATAATTCTGCTGAAGGCATTATTATAATAACGTTATTAACGTAATAGAAGGCAGTCACGGCAACTCTCAGGTAAACTCTAGTAATAATTCAGAAGAGCTCTACGGGGTCTCCACTCTCGTCTGTACGATTTTCGAGACATTTCAAGAGCTTCGTAGGTACTGTAGGCAAAACGAGAAAACTTTCAAGTGAATACTGAAATATAATTGGCAAAGTATATTTGCAGTTTGATTTATGAATAGATTTTAAATCGTTTGAGAAAAGGTTTTAATTAACGTGGTATTGAATTATCATTGTTGGTTTTGAAGTTCGTTGAATACGAAGTTTTCAATTGGAATTTGACTGGGTTCGATAATGTCATGATGAAAGAAATTGTGAAATGTTAATTAGAATCTTGCTTGAGTCTTTATTTAAAGTTAAAAATAAAAAATAAAGATATACAAAACCAAACGAAAATAAATCACACCTTAAAAATCTGGAAATTAACTACCAAAACTTGCTTTTAAAATGTTTCATATAATTTTGTTTTCATAAGTCTGAAAGTTTCAAACCTGTCGCCGCTCCATTGAATTCCCGTCAACTAGGAGGTAGAACTTGACTAAATTATCAACGTACACAAGAGGCCGTGTAATAACTCTGCAGCCACATAAACAATTCACATACTGAACTGAATTCTGAACAGTTTTCCATGGAAACTTTAAGTACAATAGGTAACGAGAGCTTAAATTAAGAATAGCTGTAGTGTTCAAGGTTTGCTGCTAGTTTATTGTAGAAGTTGATGATTTAAAGGATACCGTAGAATAGTAATAGGTACGGTTTTGAGTATAGATGTAGAAGTTGTGGTGTTTTGACAGCAAATAGTTAATTGTATTGGTCTAGTTTGGTAGGTTTAGATTGATTGTTCTAAATATGTAAAGTTTTTAAATATTTATTTCTGAAACAGGTTAGTTTGTATTTGTTTAGAAACATTAAATATAACGCTTCCCAAAAAAAATGGTAATACGAGTGATATCTTGAAAAGATAAAATGCGAAAAATAACACATCCAACAGATAAAAATATCGTAAGACTTACAAAGAAGCTAAAAATTTATATTACGAAGGTTACAAAAAAAATAATTTGAATACCATCATTTTTTAACGTCAACATCACACACACGCGCGCAAAATATTCGCTCAATTTATCGTACACGGCCTACCGACACATTATTCTGAAAAAATCAAAAAATCCTAACATGAAATCTTACTTAGACGCAAAAAGCGTTACTTTTACGCAATCATCTATCATGTCAGAGCCGAAGAATGTATAACATTACACAAATTGAAACCGTAATAATCTTTCGGGTGAATTCCGTCGGAATTGCGCGCAATTCCATCGTCCGGCCTCAGGGCAGTCTCTCGGATACCGTCAAGTGCCTATGTAATGCTTTTTACTTCGATTTCTTCATTTTTAGAGTATTACGTGAACATTTTAGGGTCCTGAGAATGCCCCAGCTGGCTAACTGAAAGCGTCCTAGCCATATTTATTGCGAGAAAATATTTTCGTGATATGAATTGTGGTCCCGGTTGATTTATTTGGATGTTATTGTTATTGCGGCACAGTTTTTCGTTGACGTGGGTTATGTTATAGTGCAATTTATTAATTATTTATATTGTATGCGGATCAATTCAAACGCATTTCTCTTATGTAGAATGATGGAAATGGTTATTTACTTTTCTACTTCAGTGAAAGTTGAGGACATGTTTATTTTTAGCCCGTACTACCAAACTACTGGCAAAGGTCGTGCTTAAAACTTTGCCAATATAAAGAAAGTTAGTTCTTTTTCGATACAACAAATATACAATAGACAGTTCGGCCACTCGATACAAGAACAAACAGTTAACTATGTTTATATTACAAGCTAAAAGGACGTCCCTCACATGTCCAAGTCCGAAGAACTTACTAACGAACAATATTTATTATTTAAGTCGTCAGTCGACTTCTTGACATCGGTATAGACAAAATAGTTTCCGTCAGTAAAACTTTTATGTTAAGACAGAAGAGATCAAACTTTGCCCAATAACTAGTTCTTTGAGTGATTGCCTAAATAGCTCTCTTATATATTTAGATAATTATGTACTCACATACTCAAGTCGACTACTTTTGGAGGATCTAGTTTCTAATATCTGGAAGCTCGAAGTTGGGGAGAAGGGAAGCTTCTTCGCGTGTAACTTGATAACTTTATTACGGTCTGTACATAAGTGGGTATATACCTATGTGGAGAGGTAGTTAGGGGATCGGTATAGTATTTTGTTTTGACGAGGCTGTAAGTTTGTGACGTGAGCGTGGTGGGGAATAAGTAATTAATTATTGGGTATATTGAAAGGGCAATACTGTTTTTCAAATTAACCCTTTTTGATGCAATATGCAATAGTGCTTAGTAACAAAGCATAATAATTGTACAAGTCATTCCTAAGACCTTGAAAGTTTCTAGTATTATGGTAATTTATGTAACACAAAGTTGTTTTTCAAATTTTAATTACTGTGAAGTGTAGAATGGAAAATTCTGCCTTTAAAGTTCTATGTTCATGTTTTGTCTCCGCTAGCAGTTTTATTATATGTTCTAACTTAACGACTTCAGTACTTCAACATTATTTATTCATTCAGACCTTTTGTTAGTAAATCCTATAAATTTGCGCATCGACATTTGATTTCCGAACAAAAGTGGAGGGTTCAGACATAAATCAAGTGATATTAGACGGCTCGATCCTCATTGTTCGTTATCTGACATAATGAGGTCATGGCTAGCGACGATTTTGTTTCTTTTTTTTTGGAAATTTGCGGAGTTTTATGGTAGAGAATAAAGAATGGATGACAGACCGATTAACAACTCACGCGATTTAAGGGAGAAGGAAATGAGTTATAGTCTACCTACACCATACTTAAACTGTTGAAGATAATTGATTTTTCATTAAATAAACATTAGCTGAGACAAATTAGAAAATTAGGCTATTTACAATTTAGAAAATCGTCCTACATGTAAAATCTCAAAGCTTCCAATGTCAATATCAGCATAATCAATGAAGGCATCTAATTATTTCCTTAGCAAGGAAAAAGAACTCGACAGAAATATTAAGATCATTCGTAATTTTATTACCAGCATTAATATTTCGCAGAAGGGAGCCTCCCTCATAAACATCTCAGCATTAATCTTGGCAGTAACCAAAAAATAATTTTCTCTTGTTCTTTTCCTTCGCCTTTCAAGACGTTGTGCTTACTAATTTCCACCATTTCATCTCCAAGTGTTAAATTGTTGTTATGAACGGTCTTGAAGCAAACGATCTCTTTAGATAAATATTCATTAATTGAATAAACGTCTTCCAAGACGTCTTCAGTGCTTTTGTCTTTAAGCTTAGTGAGATTAATTAATATGAATCTTCTTAAGACAATATTTGAATCGCAGATTTTGGACTTGTGTAAACAGTTGAGCTTGTCTTTAGTAACAGTGATGCTTATAGAGCAATTTATTTAAAGTAGGTTAGTGGAGTATTGACTTTACAGAATTATACTGAGGAATTAGGTTATTGTTTGGTTTACGCAACGGGCTCAGCTCACCTGACACAAAGGATTAGGAAAAGGGTGAATGTTGAAATGCAACTGTGATTGAAACAGATATTGTTCTATGTCCTGAATATATTAGTACACACGCAAACTTGCAATTTTCAGGGGATAGTCAGGCAGCGATTCTCGGATTTCACCCGCAGTCATGGCAATTTTGTTATTACCGCTCGTCTTTGTGATTATGTCCTATAAAATGGTGACATTATCCAAAATCATGTATTCTCAGTACAAGTACATTTACATCACGAGTCTAAGGACAAACATGTTGCCATTATACGTTGCGCAAAGCAATCCATGTGACACAGTGTTGCGATTTTTTTAACGCAACCGTTAATGTACTTTTTACAATTCGCCCATCCATGGACCGACTTTGGCAACCAGCTTAACCTGCGGTCACCCGAACGACTAACAGTCGTCGTTACTTAGCCACAAGCGTATCATCAGAAAAATAAAAATCTCCTTCTGTCTTTAAATATTTGACTAAAAATCTATACAAAATAATAGATAATTAAATAAAAACATTATTACTGCCAATCAGTTCACATATATTTTTGTTTTATTTGAAAGAATGTACTTTCTTGACACTGCAACAGACATTCCGGCCTTCATTTCTGGTAAGTTTTCCGTCGTATGTTCTTTGCTTTAGGATTTTCCATGACTGATTACTTACTCGTATTCCTGTACAGCAGCGCATTTCTTTCTACATCTATTTGCTACTAATCCACAGTATCTACACCACACAACACTTTTATTACCCCTACTCCATGCAACCTAAAAAGTTAGTTTCCCAGATCACCTAATCCATTTCCTCCAGTACCTTACGGCTAACGAACCACTTCTTGAGAAATAGTTCTCCTATACAATATCTATAAAGTCCCTGGTTTCAATTACTCAGCTTACTCCAGAGACGTGCGGTCGTGAATTATGGCCGATTGGATCCGATTGTCAAGAACTAGACAAATGACTGTGAAAGATAAATGGTTGTGGGAGAATTGACGATGGTCACTGCCTACGAGATGACTATATAAATGCGGAATTTGAAGATTTATGTTCTGAAGATGAAGTGGGAATAATGGTTGAAGTAGAAGCACATGTTAAAATTCATTGAATGGGAAAGGAAAAAATAGAACTGAATAATAGAGTTATTCAAGCTGTAGGAATAAATTCTGATAGCAATTTTCGGGCAAATTTTGTTTAAAGGTCTTTTCATTCCCTTACATGTTCAAATGTTTATTCATGCCTAACCTTTAACTTTGTTGCCCCGTTTCTGCTAACTTTGTAAAAAGGGAGAAGCCAAAGCTAAGTTGCTTTGGCTTCATCATCAAACTTAGTCCAACATTCTAAATTCGGGATATTTTCGTGGTAGAATGTATATAGAATAACATACCAAGTGTATTTATTCAAATGGGATTAGAAACTAAACCTATTCAATCCGATAGTGAGTGAGGGGTGCCCGAAGGAGTATACGAAAGTCGAAACATGTTATAAAAATAGAAAACTTTTGCTTTGATAGACTTTGAAGGATCATTTTTATATACGTGGTGGTTATTCCTCCGATTATAGGCTGATTCCATTTGGTTTGGATGGAAAGTTATTTCTCAAGGCAGGTACATAATACCCCTTTGGAGCCATATTTGTAATCATAATCGGTATTGATTCCTACATTGTGAAAAGTGTTATAGATATAGTCTTCTTCTTCATCGAATTTAACTTTTACGAGTTGACAAACTTTTTAAATAAGTAAATGTTATAAATTAATGCTGCAGGAGTATCTTTTTGTAGTACCCTTAAGAAGTGATCATCTACTCTTACCACAAAACTATCAAAGCGTAGCAAATTAGCATTAAACACAAAGATATAAAGATATTAAGAAACAGTAAAACGTAAGACGACTCTTTTTAAATAAATTAATATTCTCCTGGTCAACTATTTCGTGAAAAACATATAATGACGTTACATACACAAAAAACCAATAAGGCACCTACGTGGGCTTCATATCCCATATGTATTACACGGCCATCTTGAATTCAACGCCACGAGCTTATACATTGCAAAACTTTCCCTTGACAACGTTAAAGTTAAATTATAATTTGCATACTCGCATAAAACGGTTTAAAGTTACATTGTGTGAGGAGCCAATTAGCTGGTGCTGAAGCGCTATGCAACGATGTGTTGTATCACTTTATTATTTTGTTAACTGGTTTACGGAGTGTGGAAGGAAAATATATTTTGCGTGGGTCCACCTTTTTACACGACTGCAAAAAAAAGGAGTGTTATATTTTCAGGGTTCATGTACGTATGTGCGTGAGTTTCTTTATTCCACTGAAAATATCATGATGATGAAAACCAATGCCTTGATATTTTGTCTTTTTTGTAACTCTTTCTTATAACTCGAACATGAAGAAAAAAAAGTAAGGATTTCTTTCTTAAAGACTCAAAATTCAAATAATTTAAAAGCCATTTTTTGCTGTCGGTAAAGTTTTGTAATTGGTATGATATGTTGACGTCCCGTTCACGGTGGCGGTGTACAATCGCTGTTACATTGAATAACCCTATCATATTATTTTTTGATTGCCCACCATAACTTAAATCTTATAAGGATATGTTTGCCCATTCTTCTTGCGGTTAAGTGGCCTGTCCGTCAAAAATGATTTGAATAGGCCGAGCAGGACTATGATAGGGAGCAGGATATTTGAACCGCCTCATTTTCATATCTGCCATAGGATCCGTGACTGTGGTGAGTGATGTGGGTATGTTTTTATTCTTGTTCTATTTTTGCGTCTTTTTTTGACGGGCTTTCTCGTTATAGAAATTGTTTATTTTACGCCAAAAACTTTGGCACGCTTCCTACTAGCATCATTGAAAATTTCTAAAACATATACAATACAATACAATACAAAACATTTATTCGACACAGACACAACACAACAGCAACAAACACATTAAAAAAAAAAAAAGAACAAAAAACATAACAATAAAATTGCAGTAAAATTTTGCTGAGCGTGCCCGTACCGAAAGGGTTACTATCTCAGCATTTGCTGGGCGCAGACACCCAGCGCTGGTTTTCAGTTGGCACCCCGCAGTGACACACAGACGTAGGTAAATAAAATAGATATATACTTGAATATTAATAATAAAAAATGTTTAAGAATAAGTACGTAAATAAATAATGCAGGTAAAAGATTTTTTTTGTGTGCTACTTAGTTCAGTTTTTTTTTTTTTTAAGTACCTACGAATCTATAATATAAAACAACGCCTGTCGCTTGACGCGGGGACGCATCATCGAGCAGCGACCAGTGCCAGTAAATTTATATTTCTAAGGCTTTCAAAAGTTTCTATTGTAACGGAAAAGAGAAGATAATATTATATATATTTACTTTATGTTTTGAGTTCAACACTACGACATACTACGATAAAGATCATCTTTCAGATTCATTTTAGCTTCAGCTTTTAGTTTTACTCCTAAACATTTAAAATTGAGCCCCAAGTTAAGGTTACCCTAATTACAGCATGAGACTTAACAAACATTTTTGGAGCTGACCCTTTCTGTGATAAAAGCCATTCATCATCAAAACGAGACGTCCGTAATCTATCTATCATGTTGAGGCGTGCAAACATTTTTATATTCACCCTCACATTTGGTGCAGAATAGCCTGGCTTTTCACAGTTTAGAGAGAATAGATTTTCGAGAATTTTGATTGATCTTTTTTGTGAGTTATACATTCTTTTACTATAATTAATTGTGTTAACATAGAACATTAGTAGCAAACTAGCAATAATTATCCCAAAAAGGTTACGCTAAAAACATAATTTGTTAAAACTATATCCAAAGTGATGGATTGCCTCTTGCCATTAAATCATAATAACACGCTACAGGAGCCTAAAAATACCTTATTTTTGTGAAAAAAAACTTACATCATTAATATCTTTTGCTCCCGAAATTCGTCTTCCTGGCCTCTACCTTTCTAAAACAAGACACGCAAACAGCAATAAATAATAATTACTCTCTAAAATATAGTCTGACGTTTCTTGCGAATTTCTTCCACAATTACGCGTTGCTGGAGAGATGTTCTCATCCATCTTAATTCCCGCTGCTTTTAGCTGGAACACTCAAAGCCTCATTTGAGGCCCTGGATCTAGGTATTCAGGTCGTGCAAACACTAGGACTTTCTTCTGACGCCCCACTTTGGTTCGAAGACTGGTTTGGTCTAAGTTTGACTTGCTAGCGGAGACTTGTGACATGGAGACCTGACTTTATTATTTAGTCCCTCTATCTAAATTTACAGATACCTATATAATATCAATATCTTGTATGTTTTATCTATATCATAGTGTAAAAGAAAGTGCGCTCAGTCCTTCTAAACTACACATAATGGATTTTGATGCGGTTGTTACCAAAATTTAGAGAATTTATTTCGATAAGTTATGTGTTTATTCCTACTAATATTATAAACGCGAAAGTTTGTGAGGATGGATGGATGGATGTTTGTTACTCTTTCACGCAAAAACTACTGAACGGATTTGGATGAAATTTGGCACACATATTGTTTATAACCTGGATACAATACTTTGTATCCTGATATTATCACGGGATCGAGACTTAAGCGGGTGAAACCGCGGGGCGCTGCTGGTGCAATAATATAGTCTCGCGAAATTAGTAGATCGCAAGCGGAAGAAATGTCAGCACGGTTACTTCTTGCGTGGTTGATTTTTATAGGCTTGCGTTTGGTTACTATCTAATCTGATTATTCAGGATGAGTACTCGTACTTCCTTTTTTTGTTTTTATCTACTTAGAATATTGTATTTGACTTTATGTATCCCAAACGTTACCTGAACGTCTATATGTTACCTAAACGTTACGCAAAGTTAATTATTATCTTAAATACCTGCGTTCAGCAGACTAATTAAAATGTTATAATTTCCAATCCCATGCTCCTTTGTAGAAATCTTGTGGTACCTTTTCTATTAGCTTATAAAGCTATTTTAGGTTTAGCAGCAGTTTTAAGTTTTATAAATATTGCCAAAAAGGTGAACTTTATTGAAACCCAATAAATTGATGTGACGGCATAGTCTAAGATCCGATCTAGAAACGACCTTCACCCATCTGTTTAATGGATGAAAAGTATTTTATATCAAATTTAGTATTTTTAAAAATATATCATGAGTGGGTTGGCTAAGAAATTCCTGGCCAGACTAAGATTAATTAAAAAACCTATTTTTTTTAAACATTGCACTCATTCGTTTAACGAATAAATTGAATACCAATCGAAAATATGAAGCCTAAAAACCGGTTGTCTATTTTTTGTTTGTAGTTTTGTGTTGTAAGTTCTGAAATTATTTGAACCTGACACATCTCACATCTCTCATCATCTCAATAAGTACCTGACATCTTTATATTTGTATGGTTTGATTAAAAGGCTACTTTCTTCAACAGTCGAAACTAACTTGTTTTTAAGATTTTTTATAATCTAGTCCGACACGATGAAGGAGAAATTCAATATCATGCACCAAGTATCCTATAAGCGCTCTTTTTTTTCAGTAACATTATTATCTCTATGATCTCATACCAACCGCCATGTTCTCCCAACTTGTGTAACGCCTACATTTCATAAGCGCATGTACCTGCGTTCGTCAGGGACAGAACTGCTAAATGCTACTTGATCTAATTAAAACTGTGGTATTTCGAATTTTCGCGAAAATGTCTCTTTGAAGGAGGCTAAGTTAGGGTAAGAGTCTATCTCTAAGAAAATAATTATGGTTTATAGTTTGGACAGTATCTTGTGGATGTTTAAACTTCTTATTTACCCTATACTAATAAAGGAGCAATATTTGTATATAAATATATGTTTGTTATCACGTTCTCGAAAACAGCTCTAACGATTTCGATGAAAGGTGCAATATAGCGGTTTACGGGGGCGATCGAAATCAATCTGGCTAGGTCTCATAACTGGGAAAATTAGTTTTCTCTATTTTTTCCCAAGCAGAGCTCGGTCGCACAGGTACTTAATTGGTTTACGATAACTTCGAATATGAAGTTCTCCAATTAAACATTCGTTTATCCTGAAATCATATGACTCATGGACGTTTTAGGTCTAAAAACTAAAGTTAGCCTTATTATTATTTTTATTTTTTAACCATTAATGCAAAAACAGAAATTTTGAATTACGTTGGTAGATCTTATTCATTCATATTCTTTCACCCATTGTTATAAGGGCTTGACTATAAACCAGAGCTGATAATGAGCAAGACACAACAATAAAATAATAACAAAAACAAAATAAACTTTCACTGCTAACTTAAGATTATCTGCAACAATCGTAAAGACTATCTCTGCTTCTCGTTTTCGGAGAAAAAAACAGAGGTCTTCCAATTTTTATTGGGGCCAAAGACATTAGCAATCTCTAGAGAGGTTTCATCTGATCTTGGGTACAAAACTTTTTGGTGAACAGTCCGTAAATAAGAATAAAGTTTTGATGTTTTAACAATATTGTAAGAAGAACTTCAAGGTTAGCCAAAAAATATAATTTAGTCTCATTTCGTACTAGCGCTTGGTTTTTACAACTTGACAAAAGAACGAGATTTCTTTATAATATGTAGGTTTAATATAAAAGTATTATAAAAAAGTATTTAACCTTTCGGAATAAATTCTCTAAATAATGTTGAGCACCGTATTACAATCCTTTGAGGAGTTTGGAAGAACAACGCGGTCATACAAATAGACACCACGAGAGACTTCCATCTATACATACAGACAAATAAATAAAATTGAAGTGTTTTTTTGTAATGTCAAAATAACAGCTTTTTAATAAAGTATATTAATTGGGAGTACGCAGTAAGCCTTTAATTTCTTGAACAAATAAATTAAACAAGATCTAAAGCAATTTTCCGAGAACTTTTATCAGCAAAACAGAACTAAGTTCCATAAGCACTCGCTTAAAGAACTTGTATATTGTGCTGTTTGCGCGATTATAAAGTTCACCATCTCGCGGAAAATATATCGAGTTTCACAGATTTATATCAAAATTCAAAACTTTTGGAAGATGTGGCTAAGAAAGCGTTTAGGACTATCTTTGAAAGCAACCGTTTATTTTCGCCTGGTTTTTCATATCAAAATATACCACCTGGGTAAAGAAATTTGATTAGAAAATTGCTTTTGATAATTAAAAAGAAGAATTGAAAACAATTAGTTTTCTTAAAAAGTATTTTAAAACTTAGAGCACACTAGTTTAGTTTCAGTCTCATTTAAATAAAACTGAATTTAATTAGTTTCTGAAGTTTTACTCATTTACGTAACATATGACGTAAAAAATTACTTGAACTTAAAGTTATTTCTTTGAAATGAAATGAAATGAAATGAAATAAATTTATTTGCTTTGAATGCAGGTATTTACAATTTGGTGTTAGAATATTATTTACAGGGCCTTGTACATTCTGCCTATTAGGCATGCAAATTTTAAACTTAATTTACTTAATCTAGACTTTAAAATTAAACATCCGATAATTTACTTAAGCTAAACTAGGTATAGAAGATATAAATTAAGCTATCGCTACACAAGTTAAATTTTATAGTACTCTATTATTTATTATTGACGGATCATTCAGGAAATCATTGGTGGAATAATAACACTTTTCCACAAGTAGAGCAAAGAGCTTCTTTTTGAAAATTCTTATTGGCTGTGCTTTTATACAGTCAGGTATCTTATTATAAATTTGAGGTGCCATGCCAAAAACACTCTTTTTTAACAGAGCTGTTTTGTAGCCGCCTGTGTATAATAAGTTTTGGTACTGAGGTCTCATAGAAGTAGTGCGGTGTCGAATTTCACAATACATCTTAAAAAGATGAAGATTACCTTTTACGAACATGGCTAACTCTAAAATATACAAACAAGGAAATGTTAATAATTTATGTTTTTTGAAAGCAGGAACACAGCTATCTGTGACTTTAATATTGAACATGGACCTTATACAGCGCTTTTGCGCCTTAAAGATGCTTTCTCTCAGACTACAATTGCCCCAGAATATAATTCCAAATCTTAATTTCGACACAACTAAACCGTGGTTCTAAACAATCTAATTGATTAGCGTGATTGCTTATTTTTTAAGAACTTATTCATAACATAAATAGTTACTCTACACAACTTAGCGACTATTTCATTCATAATGGCCGTTAAAATTAATATCCTTTCAATATTTAAAGGATGTTTGTAAGTCGACCTCCTTAGTACCGCACAGGATACCGAACACAAGACGCTTGTCTGTAACTTGTACCTTCTTGCTAAATATATTCCTAGATATAATCTAATCTGTTAACCTGCAAACAGACTTAGATAAGGCGGGGGTTTTTAAACACTACTGCCTCGTTCATACTGCTTACGAAAGAATGAAGTACTAAGAGTACTATGTTAGGTGGCCTAGAACAACGTGGCTGGGTGAAGTTCGTGGACGACTCATTTTGACGTTCATAGCGCGACTCAGCCTACATTTTTAACCCTTAAAAATCCAATAGGAACTCTTTGAAGAACGCTATTACTAGTACTTAGTTGTAATGAATCAATCTATCGTGGTTTTTTAGTCTGTGACGGGTTGAATATAATTATTAAAGGGTATAATAGAGCATTGGGTTTTTAAGGTTTTGTTTCTCATTTTTAAGAATCTGTGACTAGTTTTTAAGATTTTTGCATGCAAAAATTTCGAAGAAATAACGGTAAAATTACTAACTATAGGTATAATAAACATTAGAGAGATTTCTTACGTTAAAAATCAAATGGCAAATGAAATAAATCGTTTTGTGTAGCTTACTGGAACTAGCACACAAGCGCTATCCTTAACCCCAAACCACTTTTTGCCAGAAAGTCAGATCAAATCATTTTAAGCTCAACACAAACTGTGCTCTGGTTTGCAATCCGAGCAATAGCAGATGGCGTCGAAGATAAATGTCAAACTATTCGTCGCATCCCTGCTCGCCGGCTTAGGGCGGACGGAAAGCATTCAATCTGGCCACTTGTTCAAACATAGGCGATTCATGATTCAACATTCGGTCCACGAAATTCTGGCCTAAAATGTTCACAGTAACGTTTCTACTTGAATGTGACATAAGTCGAAATTGAATTCTGTTTTTGAATTAGAATTTTTTGCGTCCGTGCTTTGTTTTTTGAAATTAGGCTTCGGCTTTGCGGTCGTTTGTATTTTGTTTTCGGAACTAGATTACACTGTTTCGTTTCAAAAATAGAAAAAATAGAGTCAATGCCACCACTCAAGTCCGATAGACGCGCGCTAGTGTCTATGTCATTGCATCAAATTGCATTTAAAAAAATGTAGTTCCACAATTTTCCGCCGGACTTGAGTGATGGCGCGGAGTATGGGTGCATTAATGTCAATGAATTCTATGCAGATTGTTTTAACATCAATTCATCGGCAATTATATTTCATAATTAAAAACTAACTGTACTTTTTAATAGTTACAACCGTTTCTTCGCGCATTTCCCGAGTTTCAAGGGATACCTATAAATCATTAAGTAGCATGTATTCTCCGCCGCGTGTGAGTACGGTAGCAGGGTTAATGTGTCGGGCTCAGAACCATCTTGCAATAATAATGATGTTGTTACATCGTCGCTTATTGAAACCATAATAACATTTGCAACTCCATTCAATTTTCGTATTATAGTAGTAAGGCCAATATTGGACAGTCAACGTTGATCGCTCTATTCATGTTATATAAAGCGGATCATCTGAGTAGTTGGCTGATATTTGGCAGTTTTCTTTGCAAATTATTGGTAGCTTTTTTCTGCTAGCATTGCTGTGTGCTTTTTCTAAAACACTATAGATACTATTACAAAAAAAACCGGCCAAGTGCGTGTCGGACCACGCACAATGAAGGGTTCCGTAGTTGGAATGAATGAATTGTAAGAATAAACTTTGTAATTGAAAAAAATGTTGTCCCATACGGAATATATGTGAGAACATGTTTTTGAAACCGCAAATTTAAGTTGGACGTTTATTACTCGTAAACTTGTAAAGCCCACTTAAGTGTGATAGTTTTTCTTTAAACTTCGTTATATATAAGTACTACTTCCGTGACATTTGAATTTCTAACTACAATCGTTTAGTTGGTAGAGGGGGGGACACTTGACTCTAACGAAAATTGGTACTTTAAAGCTTGATAAGTCACGAACGGTTTACTTAATCAAAAAACGGTCTTCGCAAACCCCTAATATTTTTGAAAGACCTATCCAACGATATCCCACACTAAGGGAAGGACGAAAAAAAAAAATATATCATCCCCACTTTACATGTAGGGGAGGTACCCTTAATAATTGTATTTTCAAAATTTTATTTTACTACTTTTTTGGCGTCATTAACGTGTATACTCATACTAAATTACAACTTTCTAGTACCAATAGTTTTTGAGCTAAACCGCGGACAGACAGACAGACAGACGGACATGGCGAAACTATAAGGGTTCCTTGTTGACCACGGAACCCTAAAAATGACTACCAAGAGTCTTTCAAGTGCTAGTAAAGCTATATCTCTGATACGATAAAGTAGTGTCACATTTTTGGCATCGCATAACAAAAATAAAAATCCGTCGTTGTTGTCACAAAAACCCCCAACTACCGTCATGCCTGAGCAGATAGGCCAGACTTAACCCTTTTACGTTTCTGATAAAAGAGCACCATTTGAAAATTGGCATTGTTCTAGACAGGCCGTAAGGGTGTGGCTAGACGAGCGATCGATTCGTCGCGACCACGTCACTGCCGCCAGTGAGTCCGCAGTACTGTCGTTTGTAGTTTTTCTCCAATTTCATGGCTACTCAATTTTTTATTGAACTCATGATGAAACTTGGAAAATTCTTACAGAATAAAAATGAGTACTTAGGTAAAAGGTTTGCAAGAATATATGATTGAAATACATTTTCTGATACAAATTGGTCCTGAATATTGTAAAAGAAATAATTTCCATAATGGTTCTGGCCGGGAAAAAAATACAATATCATCTTCAGATCAACCTTATACATAACGTAAACATGAGATCAGAAATAAGATTCAGTATTTTCAATAAAATTCCTCTTCGCTTATAAAATTTTGGGCAAATTACACAATAAAAAAGGGTAGGTATATAACGTAACGTTTAAAAATGAAGAAATAATAATACAAATATTGACAATTTTACGATCTGGCATTACAGAAACTTTGGCAAACGTCAAACTTGATATTTGAAGTCGTGTTCAAAATAAAAACGAGGTGTGACGGACTGAATGCGTAATGACGGCGTTTGTCGCAGTATCAAGAATCTTTAGTGTGGACGCAATGGTCTTTGGACACAAATGTTATTTTCGTTGTGGGTTTTTCTTTTTTCATCATTTCTGTCCATTATGTTATTGTAAGCTAAACTTTTTCAGGAATAAGAATATTGGTCAGAAATAAGATTATCGGGTTTTAAGTGAAAGATACACCACTTAAAACCCGTTGCTTCTAAGGGGCGCAAAGCCTAATTTTTGGTCCATCTTTAGATAAACAAATTGTTAATGTAAACAAGTATGAGTTATTCTAATCATTTATGATTTCTAGTGATTGGGTAACTAAAAATCATAGTTATTCTAATAGCCTATCAGTTTTCAAAAAAACTTAAATTATTTTGTATTATGCCATTCAAAATTCAAAAGTCATTTATTCAAACTAGGCTGAGAATCAGCACTTTTCGAACGTCAAAATTACATATGTCAGTCCCCCAAAACGCCCACCCTTCACCACTTCCTAGTGCTTTTGCTGGGAAGAAGAAGTGGCGCAACAAACTCCCCAGCAGCACAGATGTCTGTTCAGTTAGAAAAAAAAATGATTCTATACAATAGTATACAAGATAATTTACATTACGCAAAACACAATTTAAATTATAAATTAATAGCTATATGACAGCTAGCTCACGCCAATATACCAACCAAAAACATCGAGAACTATACTCAAGCAGAAATAAAAATAACTAAACGTGAACAATATCTAAAAAAGAAAATAAAGCCTCCAGGCATAAAGGGCGCACATTAGCACCAAGATAACCCATTCCCAAATCCAGAATTCCGAATTTATTTAGATTAAGACAAAGTTTGAATTAAGACAAGAAATTCAACTCCTTGAATTTCAATAGAACCCAATAAATTTTGAGGGTCATACAAAAACTTTGAAATGCCATCATTTGTAACTTGTTAGGTATTCCAGAAATTTCGACACTTCTGCCCTTATTATTCGGTTAATATAAGTCTAAGTCTAGACTTAAACATAAATGGCGCAGTGTCTGCCTTTTATGCCAAGGGTCGGATCCGACCCGCATTAGAAAAAAAATCTTTAGTCCTAAAGTAATTTCGCTAGATGCTCTCTTTTGGGCCTTTGATCGTTTCAGATCTCAATAGGCGGATAAGATGGAAAAAGATAATCATTTTTTCAGAACAGAATATAGTAATTTCCGCGTCGCTATTCCTTGGCTTCATAAAATTATTATAGAATAAAGTACCTTCAGATAGTATAATTCACAGTTAACCCTGAATTTGGCAAACATATGTAACTTGAAGTAAAAACCATCTACGAATTTAACTCAAAGGAAGAAACACCAACGAAATAAATGCCAAAGCAAGAGGTGTAGAGGTTACAAACGGTAATAAAAAGTGAGAAATAGCTGCGCCTTTTCCTGTGCAACCCGTAACAAATGTCCTTTAATTAACTTTTAAAGCTTCCTTCGCGTTTCTTTAGTTTACGTGAGCAAAGCCCCATGTTCCACCACGAGGTGTAATTTTGTGCAATTAACACTTCCTTTCAGTGATTTTAGGGACTTTTGAATTAGCTAATAGCTCTTCGTGGTTGCATAATAGCTCAGCCATCCCTTCTGCGTAGAGCGCGAATTATAATTTCGATAAGTAGCTTGCCTTATGAGGAAAATTGAAAAGTTAGGCAGTCGATGCTACATTCTGAAGTTTCGACACTTTAGTTGATTGAGTATATTCTTTGATTAGTATCTAAACAACTAACAGGAAATAAGCCTAACTCACAGATAGTTTGAGTCTAGTCTATAAGTATTCTACTCTTGATACAAACCCTCTTTCCTCCCAGATCACCAGATTGTTAACATCATTATGAGGGACGGTCGCCTAAACAATATCTTGATATATTTCGAGTCACGTTTCCAACTGATCATCTCCATCTTTAAGACCTTTCTTATAAATATATTCGCTACGTGTTTCGTTTCGAACCGCTTCGTTAACGTAATGGACAATATTGGCAGTTTTTATGATTGTGTATTAGTTTGTCACAGTAGTAATCCATATGACAAGGGTGATTGGTAACTCATTCTTTTTTTAGATGCCTATTTTTTTGTAAAACATTATTTTGTCTATAGAGCATTATTTTTATTTCTATCTTTTACCATTATAACATTCAATTCCTTAATTTTATAATCTGTTTTTCCAAATTGTATCACAACAACAGTCGATCCTTTTCCTCCCACATCACTGTATTATGTTCGGATTATGGCCGTCTTATCAAAAACCAATCTCATCGCTTTCTCAAAAAAATTACGTGATTGAAGGATTATATCATCTAGAGCTTCAGTATTATATTAGTTTTGATTGCGTTATAATGATAACCAATACTGTCAGCTTTTTGGACCTACACCTGGTTTCTGTTAAATGTCATATCAAGTAATTTGACTGTGGGGAGGTCCCGCAAAAGACAGACAGGAAAACAAGTACATTTTTCGGCAAAAAATAAATGGTTCCGTTGAACCCCAATTCTGGGCGTCCATTAAAATACATTGAAGCAATTCCGAACGGAGCCGGTTAGTAGTGAGTCATTAAGAACAGCACATAGTCATACAGATCGTTACAGCCGTTCGATGTTGACTGCGTGTCAATTTGATTGCGTGCCGTGTTTGTGTGTCAGTCCGGGATTCAAGTGATGATTTGGCTGGAAAGTTAGTGTTTCCCAGCAGGGATAAGAGAAGGGAAATGAAGAGCTGGATAAACGACCTGATAATGTTGTGGGAAGGCGCCTGGTGGCAAATCACTCAGACCCGATCTATTCGGATATCTATGAACGCTTCCAATTGGTATGATTCTTTATCCCTATTCTTGATCTATGTAGGCAAATATAGTTAGTTGTGACCAAAGCAATGTTTGAATTTCTAAAAGAGCAGAATATAACTACCTTCGTCCATAAAATGCTGTGGAATATAGAAATTTTCATGAATTCCTTCCTTCGTTGCCTTCACTAGCTTACAATATACTAGTTTTTCTCTAAGATTCCCGCAGTACATTTTTCTTGTGAGAAAATTGCACGTCTCCCTAGTATATAGCAACAAATATTTATGTACTAAGATTTGCATCAAGTTGCAATTTTTACTGCTTTGTTTTTAAAATTCAAATTTCATCTTAGCTACATGTCTTGTTTTACACAAGACGTATAAGGCCCGGACTCCATCAAAGCGGAGATGTGCGGAGATGTCCGAAGCGGAGACGATAAGAGATGTTTTTCAGCTGGGGTGTATCCACCGAAGCTGTGCGGGGATGCGTACTGGCTAGACTGGAGCGGAGATATATGTATGCTGGCTAGAGTGGAGATGTGTGTTAGGTAGAGCGGAACTGAGCTACGTGTGTTTTTATTTGCTACTGCAATACAATATACATACTAAGTAGGTGCACTTTGTAACCTTTGCTTACTTAAAAGAGTTTCTATGTTTTTTATCGCAGTGTTGGTGAATAAAAAATGTAAAGACAATGCAATCGTCGTAAAAGTAAACAAGTGAGATTCTGACTCGCACACGATGGGATGGCGGCAGTAGTACACACTATGTGAAAATTTCAAGTGTCTACCTATTACGGTGCAAAAGATAGACGGACGGACGAACGGACAGCGGAGCCTTAGTCGTAGGGTCGCGTTGGCAACCTTTGGGTACGGAAACCTTAAAAATTTAATATTTTTACTCTATTCACTATTGACGGATTGAAACATTTTACCCTTTTACCAACTTTTCAGAACTCAAACAAAAAACTCCTTTGCAACTAAGAACTAGTAAGTTTTTTCGTAACACTCGCCTTGGCTTGAAATGGTTTTACTTCAAATAAAACCTGTCAAGTGAAAGGCGCTTAAAACTTAACCTAACTTGGAAGTTGTAGCCTTCGGCAGTGTTTCAGGCGTTCAAAGGAAAAACTTTAGTAGAAAATTCTTTAAAATGCGTTTTGTTAGCGGAAGAAAAATGTGCTTCAAAAACCAAGTGTTTTGAAATTTTGTTAAAATTATGAGGAAATAATGCATTTATTTGTTTAAGAAACTTGCTGTTGAGTTGACTCATAGTTTACAAATAATGCTTTACTAAATTTGGTAAAAAGCTATTTATTATTACAATCAATTCAATTTACCAAAGATCAGTCATATTCAAATTATTTACAGCATCAATCGTGGTCCACTAAAAATACTTTATGCAACTGAAATAAAACATAAAAAACTGTTACTAGTTAATAAATAAAAAATATATATTTATTTGCACCTTCAAAATTAACATAAAGAAACAGGTTTACAGTAAAATAGGCCAAAAGGTAGTTATAATGTTTCATGTTAGAGTTGTATAACCAACCACAAACCTCTAATTCCCCAGAACAGAACACAAACAATACACACGTCAACTAAACTCAGTTATGACAAGTAATCAAACAAATGACAACTGCAAACTACACCCGAGGTCCTTATGGTCCCAAATAGCTTCCACATAGCCCTGACGACACTTCGTAACAACGCTCGTCTGGCCCACCCAGAGGTCATAAAACCGGACATTACAGCAACCGGAGAAATAATCGCAAACACCAATAGTTTTTTCATCCGGTCTGGGAGACCTGGGCAAAGGCTTTAATAATTTGAACCAAAAATTTTGGTCCCCACAGTGTAGTTGTTAGGTGCGGATAGGTGTAATTTTAATAACAATTACATTACACGTGTGCCACAGATAAAAAAGCAAAATAATAATTTTTGCGAGTGCGTGGCAACATTAAAAGTGTAGGTACCGAATTTTCTTTTTGGAGTTTGAATTTAGATGCTAAAGACTATACGGTTTTAGGGAGCAATATCAATGAAAATATGTTTCTTTTCTCGCTTTGTGGTGAGAAGACATTACAATATGAGGCAACTGAAGTTAATGATTATTGCGGACTTCTCAGACTACAAATTTTCCGCCAAGCATCGTTTTGTGGTCAATCGCGTATTATTTGGGTTCTGGTTTGTCATTTTCTTATTGCCGACCTCACATAAAAGAGTGTCCTTTGTTCCATTTGAGCAGTCTCTTATTCTATGTCTAAGATGCTAAGGATTTTCTGTTTCCTTTTTTCCTGTCTAATAGAAAAATACGAAAACAACAGACACAACCAGATCCCCATTTTAACGAAAAGGTAATTGTACATAATGGCGAACACCCTTTTCTTGTGTCAGTCTAATAAGGACACAAGATCTTCAAAGAAGCGGGAAGACCTTGAAAACTCAACTGTGTTAATATAACCGTATTTTTTATGTGTAGGTATATCTACACTGTTTCCCCATTACGATAAATAAGTGTGTCTTTGAGGTAAAGACATTTTAACGCCTCGGTTCCCCTGGAGGAGAAAGTTCGGCGAAATATTGGGGTGTCGGAAAGTTGAGGTATGATGGGCTATAAGTGAAGCAATGGCACCACATTTTTTCGGTGAAATATGGCTGTTCGGAATGAATACATTTTTAGGAAGATAAGAAAAGATAAGTAATGTTACTTCAATTTAAACATCTACTTATTAGTAGTTGATAAGACAGTTAAGTGAAGTCACGCGGATTTCTTTTAGTGATTGAATTGCTAAACAAGTATGGTGAAACAAAACGATATACGAGAATATAATAAAATATAGAAAAATCAAGGCTACTTCTAAGAATGATCAAAAATTACAAAGTTTGCTTGAATTCACAATACCAAAGAACATAAATGACTGTTGTGAAAATTCACGTAACAGAAACCGAATAAATAAATTACAAAAAATACCCACGACATTCCATTATAAAACTCAGGCGACCCATAAGAGGGTATCAAGGGCGTACCTTACTATCTACTAATACCCCCAACCGTCGTCGGAGAACGGAAATTAAATCCCCCATTCTGCCCACAGTTGGGGGTCTGATGGGGGATTAGTGTGTCTGGAACCGACGATACTAATTATGTATTTATTGCTCTTTTTGCCTGCAATAAAGGTCGAAGAGACAGTCGGGATTTTAATAAGATCGTGTTTGCGATATACTGGTTTTAGTATTTATTTGTTTGGCTTAAAGTAATTGGTTTTATCGGTAAACCTATTCTTTATAAATATTGTTTTGTGTACTATAATAAATTATGCATGTCTTTGAGTGGCAGATTTATTTAGGACCCTTAACTGCGGGATTAGTACGATTGCCCATAAATTAAACAAAACGTAAACGTTTTTCATCATTTAGGGTTAAATAAACAGATAAAAAAAAAACATCAGCTCATTATTTGGAAATCATTGGGGGAGGCCTATGTTCAGCAGTGGACGTCCTATGGCTGAAATGATGATGATGATGAAACAGATTTAAGAATATACCTATTATTACGACAAATAGCACAGGGTAGTATCAGATCCTATAAATGTGGATAAAAGGTAGTGTATTGGACATACAAAATAGCGAATAGGTGCAAAATTAAACAGAAGCATTTTCCTTTATTTCTTTGGGAGCATTAAATTTAGTACCAGTTACAATATACCTGTTATTTTACGATCAAATCTGTCTACGAACAACACACACGGTATACAATATTAGTACACATTGCTTACTATTCATGCATTACAATCATTTTCATTTTATGAATAATATGCATTGAATGACAAAGACTTTCTTGATGTAATAAATAAATTATAAGCTTCTTCTATAGACTATAGTTTCAGATTTCAGTTTTGTTTCTATAACCTAAATGTTTTGTCACGTTTGTATTCGTCGCTGGAGAGTCATAACTCTATAACAATGACTAAATTGCTTTTGACCTCATCCATAACTTGCTGTTCAAAGGTGTGAGTGATAAGCGTTATTGCCACTTGAGCCATTTTGAGGTCCAAAGGTATCTATCGGTATCATTATTTCAGCCAAAAGACGTCCACTGCTGGACCGATTCTTTACTTTTGTGTCGGTATACTCTGCATTAATTTCTAATGTATTTGATTCTGATAGGGTTTTGAATAGGGTGTCTAGAAGTACTATTTTATTTAAGCGTTTTCTATTGAACTATGCTCAAGCTTATTCGTAAAACAAGCAATTTCTTCCGCTTCTTCTTGATGCTATAATACACCAAATCAATCAATCTTATTCTCCGATTTTGATGTATTAAATCTTATTGATATAATACATCAAAATCGGAGCTTAAACTGGAGTACGATTTCTATTAAGCCATAAAACACACTTGACTTTAAGCCTCTCTCATTGCATCTAATGCTCGTTTAAACCGCTCCAAGTCCGCTCTTATGGCCCCACCTGCTGGAGGTGGGATAAATAAAATATCCCTAGCTTCGTCTTTTATTCATTGCCTTGAAGTAAGAGTTCTTTATTGGAACATTTCCCACCTCTATATGTCCTGGATACGCCACAAATGGTTCACATAATCTTTGTTATTTATATGGAATAAAAAATAGGTTTTGTGAAATATTTCTCTAGAACTATTTCGATTCAATATTTTACGAAAAATAAACGATTGATAGAAATTCTATTTGACTGGAAATAACTCTCTTTCAGTAGAAAATGCAAGTGACTGACAATAGATGCTGTCCAACACAGCCAAGTAACTATAAAAGAGACCTACTCTTTTATATCACAATGTAGTTACTATTAACTACATTGTGTACTTATATGAGCATAACAATAACAATTAATAATGTTGATGATAAGCGAAGCCATAAACAGAGATTTACGTTGTATTTTCCAGGGAACACAACCGCTCATAACCACATCCAATATTCAATCTACCATTAAATACATTATTCAACGTACACCAACATGCTAACAGAGTTTGGGCAATAAAAAAATGTCGAAGCATAAAAGGGAAAAAATCTCGGGACTTTTTTCATTTATTGCTGGCAGCACTGTATAGACTGACGTTACTTTATTAGAGACGATGCGTCTCGCTCTCACATTGAATTATGCAAAATATCGCGCTCAACGGTTTTAATTTGAAAAAAGTAAATTACGCGACCGGGTTGCCAGTGGGGGATATTAAATTTTAACGGCGGGTAAAAAATATAAGTAGCGGTTTTCAAGTGAAATTTCATCGTAAATATGATGCTAAATTAATTAGAGTCACGCGAGTATGGAAACACGTTAAATATTTCACAAGTACGTGTTTAGAATAGCAGGCTGCTGTGGAAGTTATACTGATCATTATATTTTTATGCTAGAATAATTGTCAATATGAAGAATAATTATGTTTTATTGTTTATATATGAATAAGTGCATGAAAACAGACTCAGATTAGGAAGTCATAACTAATTTTTTTCATAACAAAATACATTGTGTGGATAATATTATAGTGTTTTAAATCAATCTGCAATCTGCCTAGCCTAACTATGTTGAGGTCGTCTTCCAGTCTAACCGGATGCAGCTGAATGCCAGTATTTTACATGGAGCGACTGCCTATCTGACCTCTACAACCCAGTAACTAGGTAATACTATACCCCGTTGTAAGACTGGTTGTCAGACTTTCGGGCTTCTGACGACCCATCACGACTGTCAAAGATCCAAGATTGATAGACGGGACCAACGGCTTAACGTGCTTTCCGAGGCACGAAGGAGTCTCGGTATGACCAACTCTGGCAAGAGTAGCTTAACCTGATGGATCGACCCGTGTGGCTGTTATTACGTAGTCACGAGCTCCTTATATTACAGTGTAAATAAAATAATAAAAAAAGGAAAAACATTACATCATATTGAGGGTACTGTTGCGATTGCCGCGCTTTTGTAGTGCCTCGGAAATGCCTTGCAGACGCACGCACTGATGATTTTGAAACACTGTGGCGTAAGATATCTACCTCGCTACTCCGAAGGCTGTGTGGCAGTCCCAACACTATCCTGCAATCAATAGCCGCCCGGGCAGACAGCCCGCTAGTTTGGGCGCTTGCAAACTGGACCCGTTCTCTTCTAATGTAGCATGTATGTTATGTTTCTCAGTAGCAGCCCGGAGTCTGGATTTGTGCCCGTTATATGGCAATAGGCTCGCCCCCTATTACATGGGACTTAAACATAACTGGCGAAATGTGGGTGTACCTACTACAGGTACACCTCTGCCCAACCCTTCGGGGAAACAAGGCGTGATGTTATGTGTTATGTTACTAATGTAGGCTAAGCTATCTGTTATTAACACTATAGACCATTGTAGCCTGAATAAATAAATAAAGATAAATTACATTATTATTTAAAATTCATTACGCATTAAAATGTATCAAAATCACTAATCAATAATTTTATATCAATAATTCACAAACATGCCATTTAAATTTAAAAAATCATTTCCCAGTATTAAAAAAATGAAGGATGAAATAAACTCTCACAAAAAAAGCAAGAGACTTTTAAGACTCTTTCTCACTCTCTTCTTGAAATACGGAATAAAGATATAAAGAGTATTAGCACAAACGCTGTCAATACGCGCCAGTTTTTGACGACTTTAGATGTCAAAGGTTGTTTAGGTACTCACATGAAAGTCGAAAAGCATCTAAATATAAAATCCTATACGTACACAAGCACCTAAGCATGCAAAATCCCTACTAAACACACAACTCTACAGTAAAGACTTAACACGTCTAACAATGTTTCTCCACACAAGATTTACAATAACTAGACCCTCTTAACGAAGACTTAAGAGCCTATAAACTCATGCGCATGTAAAATATTCCACTTTACGAGGCTGTAAGCGATGTAGCGATGTTTTCATTAAGCGCTTTAAAGCGGGATTTTAAACGCTTACGTGAATAATTAATAGCTCTTCGTTATTAAGGAACGTGTTAAATTGTTGCGATCGATACGAGTTTAAGGTCATGTTAGCATTTTCGGGGTTGGGTAAAGAACAAACCATAGCTGTGTGTGTTTTAAATGGTGTAGTTATTTGATAACCCAATTATTTAGGAAGGCTATAGGCGGCGCGGGCAGGCGATGCGATGCGACGGGTAGGGGGAACTATAAATTTAACTCGGACAAATTGGCGGAGAGAAGCTACCTAGAATATTTGAGTACCAGCTAATTACTATGAAAAACTATAACCATTTGATCTGGGAAAAACTCGGTTATGCAAAATATTTTTTTTTCCATAGTTATAGATCATATTTACATAGATAGACACAAAAACACACCATTATTTGGCTAAAAAGTTTTCCAAAATACGATTGAGTGTTTTTTTTTATCATCACTATGATGTTAATTAATAAATAGAAGAAAATAATAGGTACTGGATCTTTCCGTCCCACGTCTTTCAACACACCGTACTTTTAAACTAGGCTAACCTAATCAACAACCCAGAATACATTCCACCACAAGAAAGGCATAACTTATCGCAACAAAATCTCAACAACAGTTCCATTAATTACCCATTTCTTATCGAAACAAAAAGGGCGCCTCCACCAAACTACCCGCCTAGCAATTAACAAGACATTACGAACAAGAACGAAGGAGTAAATTATACGGAACTATTTCGATGCTAGACGCCATATTGTGGCGCTGAGAAAGTTGGTGTATTCAAATAAGATGGTAATGAAATAGAGGCTGTCTTCAGCAAAACAATTATATTTGTGAGGGAAGAGGATTTTTGGGGCTTTTTCTGACCAGGTATATTTTTTGGTTTTGACTGTAATGGTTCTAAAATTTGTTTGTTTTATTACGTTTTTTTGCATTGATTAGCATAAAGATAGAAGTTAATATATACTACTGTTAATGATTATTACAGTAATCATAGCTAGTTCTGGGCTAGCTTATTAAGATCAATATTAGAAGAATAAGCATTAGCTGTCCACCAGCCCATACTGGGCCCGCGTGGTGGATTGTGGCCCTCTCCTTCTGACAGAGAGGAGGCCTGTGTCCCAACAGTGGAAAAATTATAATATGCTTATTATAGTTATGCTATGCATTACCTACTTAGTATGATTATAATATGCTGATTATGATTATGCTAAGTATTACCTACTTAGTATGATTATAATATGATGATTATGATTATGCTAAGCATTACCTACTTAGTATGATTAATTCATTGATTATATAAATATAGATATCGGAACAACTGCGTCTAGAGTTTCGGTACATCAATTAAAAAATGTTTAAAAACAGACAATTGTACCTAATGTAGTAATGTAATCTCACAACATCCAAAGAAAATTAGGAGACGAAAAACCACAATATTCCAATTCCAGCTTGCACTGGAAGAACGGCTGTGTCACTACATTTCCTTTACACTCCCTACAACAATAAAATTTTAAGTTCACACACGTTCTAAAAACCACACACAAAAGAGGACAAACTGACTTAACAACTTTATACACTAGAGGTTTCTAGAAAAATAGAACGAAACGAGATCCGACACTAAGGGCGATGACCCCCCCTCTTTGTTTAGGGATAACCGGGTCAGAGGTCGAGACTCCCTCCTATTTATACACTTTCGCCCTCCGAACGACCTCTTTTCGTATTTTACCACAATTTTGTTCTATTGACAGCAGCTACTAATGAATAAACTACTTTTGGCTCGACCAATAAGAAAGATTCGTCTACCAATGAGAGCGCTAGTTTTAATTCTCATTTGGGATTCGGGACTGGGATTGGTGGGCTTGAATTTGGAAGTGAAGATGTTAATTTAATTACTAAGACATTCAGTGTTCTAGATTATCGGAAAGGCTCCCGTGACAGTAAGTTGGAATGAGTTATATGTATAATATTATTCTCAAGGCCTTTAAATAAATAGGTGTATGTGGAAGGTCCTTGTTTAATTCCATAAGTACAAGGTGGCCAATTAGGAAGTAAGCAACTTTTTTAGCCGCCATTCTGATTTGACCCCTGCAATTGTTTGGTGTCTATTATTTAGTTAAAATGCGGCAAATTCGTTATGCACAGTCTATAAGACCATGACCACCGCAATACTTTCAGTTATTTTATCCTGAAATTCTGAAACGAATTTAATTAAAAACGACCCAGTTTTTCTAACAAATCATTATGAGTGACGAATACCATTTTGATCACTGAGGATTTTGAGACGCGCCCTGACTTTTTTCCGTCGGGTTATTTAAAGAGACGTGTCGTGGTCAAGCTTGAATACGAAAAGCAGAATATTTGTGACTTTGTTAGTGGAATAACCTAATAAAGTATGTGAAAATGCAAAAAAATATTGAAAAACACGATGAAAAACGATCGCATTTTTAAGAATGAAACAGTAGCAGATTAGGCAGATTATGAATTACCAAGCCTGAATACAATATACTTATCGAAAAATATCCAGTAATTTTAGTATATAATCAAAATAATCTTAATTTAAAGTTGTATTCCTGTTAATTGGCCACCCTGTATTTACATAACCGTCCAGATCTGAAATGTCAACGGCAAACA
Source organism: Xanthia togata (assembly GCA_963853775.1). NCBI lineage: Eukaryota > Metazoa > Arthropoda > Insecta > Lepidoptera > Noctuidae > Xanthia > Xanthia togata. The sequence continues at coordinate 23,372,350 of OY970807.1, forward strand.
TTTTTAATTTGGACGAAGCTCCACGCTGTAAACATTTTTTTTTGTCAGGGAATTTTTATTTTTATTCAAAATGTCCCTTCTTTAAACACTTTCAGTCCACATATTCCCTGAAGAATTTACCAAATCGTCACTCTAACTTAGTGATAGATTATTGCACAGCAGGGAATTCCAGCTTCCCCATTCTCCTTTACACCTAATGAATGTTTAATTAATGGTCTTCGACGCTTCCAAACACGTGTTAAAGAAACCGTGTCAAGTTTTTTACGAAGCATGTCGTGTCGATACTAAAATAAATGAATCGCATTCATTTTTAAACGACTCTATTAACGCAGAGTTTTTTCCTTAAATATTTATTATTGTTTGATGAAAGCATACAAAAACTTGCATAGTTATGTGCATATAAGTACATAAATAACCGGCCGGATCTGAATACCAGATTTGTACACGCGAATTGATTAATTGTTTAGTTAACTTACGTATTTTCTCGGAACACCATGTATTAGCAATGTGTAGTTTAATTTGAACTAATTAGGGAAACTGAAGTAACTTGGTTTTGATCGTATACATTGCGTTTGAGTAATTAAGTTAGAGTTGGTACAAGATATTGTTTTGAAGCCTACTGAGATCGAAGTTAGGGTATATAATTGCTTGATTTCAACGTAAAGCAATTTTCAATTGATACAATCATTCATATTTGTCATTTTACTCACACATTTTTGGGTTAGTTAATAGGTACGGTAAGAAGCGATACTAATAAGAAATCGAAAAAAAAATCCCTCGTAGACCCAGTATGTCACCTTTTTAAATTATCATTTTGATAAAAAATGTAGACATTGACGTCGGAAAAATACAAAGCAAGTAAGCACGCAAAAACAAGTAAAAACTAACCTTAACGTTGTGTTCCACGCGCGCCTCAAAGAGATGTCAGCGACTGAAGGGGTCCGATGATGTTCGGGAGAAGTCATTTGATGAATTCTTATAAAAAAAAAAAAAAAAGGTTGCTTAACATTTTAATATTCCTTACCTGTACATAATTCGGATAGTTTTCTTGGCCAGTTTCGGACACAGTCATGCATGACTATTTCAGGATACAGGTAATTACTTGATAATAATTTAGTAATTAGTAAATTTTTAATTGCTTATCACTCGTCACGCGACACTTCCGCAATTGAAGTGAAATGCTCAAAAACAATAGTTCTCGTGTTTAAGTATGCAAATCTGACTGTTATAGTTCAGTATTCATTATACTTTTATGTGCTTTTTAATTAGAATTATACATAAGCGTCAATTAGTATGAAAATCGATATTTTGCAAACAATTTTTGAGGCAGAAACTAGTGAATGTTGTCCCAAGTAGAACTAAAAATAAAAAATATATAAACATAAAAAAAGTTATGCCATGGGGTAATACATTCCACAATATTTTATATACGTCACGTTCTATAAAAAATCGAGGATAGATTCAGCAGTTTTCCAACAAATAGGTCATAGTTGAGCTGAAATCTGCGTTATCTGGGCAGCCTAGTTACCATGTTAATTAGTATATGAGCCGGGGTTTAATGAACGGCCAGCGCTGCAAATTCTGTGAAATATTACCCATCATCCTGGCACTAACTAGCGTGTTATAAAATTAACTACGATATCGCTTTTCCATATTTTTAATTATGCTTTTTACACCTTTTTTCGAAAATTTCCTTGAAAATTTCTGCAGATTATTTTGTTAATAGGAACCTTTTTAAAATGAGTCCTATATCAAAGACACTAAATCTATTTAATGAAAAACTTAAACATACTTAGAACCTTGTCATATTAAACCGTATATTTCTGTTCTTTTCATCTTGTCTGTTTATAAATGTGTGTACATAAATGGTTAAATAAATAAATAAACGATGATAATCGTGACGAAAAAAAGTGACTTTATCAAACTCGTTACTTGTCGTATCGAGTTTAATGTGACAAAAACCAAAAGTGATCAGCGTTTTCGTAAGATAAGTCATGAGATGCTTAGATGCAAGAATTGTTACTTCTTCAAATGATACTAGGTGTTCTGAACTTCTCATTAAAAAGTTTTCTAGCGTCTCCAATTTAGTTATTCCAGCCAGGATTTCAGGTTAATGTGTCTTCATATGGAAAGGGGGGTAGGTGTAAAAAAAGTTAACACGCAACTTCGTATATCTATTTTAATTAAAATTATTATTAAGTATTTTAACTTGCTTTCGAGTTATATTTTTGTTGCACAAGCTACTGAATAAGCAGCACTTACATTGGTGAAACATTCCATGTAACAAAAGCACTTAAACTACACCACCTGCCAGCTTCTCACTAGTACTAGTCACTTGATTTAAACACTTCACCATGTCATCGCAACTGGATGATATCCAATTGGCCCAGAGGAACCTCGAGGAGTGCTTCCTTAAGAAGATGGGTGAGCTTGAGGCACAGATCCAATGTGCTGGACCCGCAAAGGACACCGTGGCAAAGATTGCTGAAGAGTTCCGGTCATTTCGTGAGCTTATGTTCGGTGTGCTGGGACTTCTTAGGAAGCAGATCTTGGAGTGTTCAAGAGCGGTTGATGGATTGGAGACAAGATCTCGTCGGAAAGCTCTCATTTTCACCGGGTTTGCTGAAGCTGACAAAGAGGATTGCAAGGCTCTCATTTTAGACGTTCTGAAGAACAAACTGGCACTGCCTGACATCACTGCATCTTCCATCAAAGTGTGTCACAGACTTGGAACGTCAAGCAAGGGACCAACAATTAGCAGACCTATATTGGTAAGGTTCTCCAATGTTGATATGAAATCCTCTGTTTGGAAAGCAAAGGCAGCACTGAAGGGCTCCCCGGTCACAGTCAAGGAGTTCTTGACTAGGTCCAGGCAAACTGTGTTCAGCAGGGCGCGCCTGCACTTCGGGATGCCGGCGTGCTGGACTCAGGACGGGGTTATTGTCATCAGATCCCCCGATGGAACACGGCATAAAATTTGTTCTATGGAGGAACTCAATCCCTTGTTGGCGAAGTACCCTAAGAAGACCGGAGAATCTTCTTCTGTTGGAACTGGAGGCAAGCCTGATGGTGGAGTGCGTAAATAATTGTATTTTATTTTTGTATTACATATCTTATTTTAGTCTCTTTTTGTGCTTGGGACGTCAGTTCACGTAAATATTATTGTTATCGTACACGTCTACCTGCTTACTATTTCTTATTTTCACCTCAAAACTATTTAAATCACATTCTGTTTGTAATTATTTGTCGTTTTGCTTGTGTTTGTAAAATAGTGTTTCGTCATTAGTTGTCACTGTCACCTGTCAATCTTTTGACGTACCATTTTCTTTGTTACACGTTTCGTAAATTACGTTCCGTTTGCTAATGTAACTTTGTCATGTATCATTTTGTTTGCGTTTTTCATAATATTTTGTGTTTATGTTTGTGATGCTGTTACCTCTTCCTGCTTTGAATTAATTGTTTTTTAATACTTCTAATGTACAGTACTACAGGGATCTTTTGGCGCCTTGATGATTTGTGAAAATAAGATGCATTAGTTCCGATTTTGGCCACGTGCCAAAAGATCCATGTATAACTACACTGGTGCTGCTGGTGGGTGGTGCATAGATAGTGGTGTTGCACCTAAAGCGAAAGCAATCTTAGCTATAGTTTATTTGCATATTTATCAGTTATTTATATTTATATTATTTTTATTTTATGTTATCTGATGATGATTCTTTTTACTCTGCCATTGATTCCTCTAGCTCATCCGCTAATGCAAGTTTTAGCTCCTTGACTGACACCCTTGGTGACTTTGTGCGTCGGAACTTCAGTCAACAGAAAGGTCATTTGTTTAATGTCTGTCATATAAATGCGCAAAGTGTACCAAGTCACTACAGTGATCTGTTGGACACCTTTACCGACGCCAATGCCCATGCCGTTCTGGTTTCTGAGAGTTGGCTCAAACCTCATCTTCTCTCCACCAACTACTCTCTCCCAGGTTTCACTCTTATCCGAAATGATAGAATCGGAAAGGGAGGGGGTGGTGTAGCTATCTATCTTCGTAGTGATTTCCCATTCAAAATCATTACCTCATCCCCCGCACAATATCATGCTTCCGCCGAATACCTCTTTTTGGAGGTCTACGTCAAAGGCGTTAAGACCCTTCTTGGTGTTGTTTATTGTCCACCCGCCGTTGACTATTTTTCTGAACTTGAATTGGCGCTGGAATCCGTAGGATCAGAGTATGCACATTGCGTCATCATGGGCGATTTCAACACTGACCTTGCTCACCACAACCCCCGATCCCGTAAACTCCTTCACATCACTGAGTCCGTTAGTCTCCATATACTTTCACTGCAACCTACCCATTTCAATATTTCAGGTGATGATACTTGGCTCGACTTAATCCTTACATCCACTCCCTCTCTTGTTTCCTCTCATGGTCAGTGTCCCGCTCCTGGATTTTCCCATCATGACCTCATTTTCCTCTCGTATGTCCTAAAACCGCCTAAACCTGTCCCAAAAGTACTGCACATGCGATGTTTTGCACGCATGGACGTTGAGAAGCTTCGTCAGGATGCGTCAGACTTCAGTTGGGAACACCTGGCAGCGGCGACAACTGTAGACGAAAAACTGCGTATTTTCGATCGGACGGTGCTTGCTCTCTACGATAAACACGCTCCTGTTAAGTCGATTAAACTTCGGCGTCCCCCTGCTCCTTGGATGACGACAGGAGTTCGAATGGCTATGAGGCGCAGAGATCGGGCCTTTCGTAAATTTAAAAGGGATCGTAGTGAGGAAAACCGGAACTTTTACAAAGCTTCTAGAAATCGGTGTAATCAGATGATACGCAACGCTAAACGCCGCCATATTCTCGAGAATATATCTTCTTCTTCACCTGCTGATATCTGGAAGTTCCTTGGCACTCTCGGTATTGGCAGACCACGTCATGTGGATTTTCCTAAAACAATTGGCCTTAATGATATCAACCGTCACTTCACAACCACTTGTCATTTGGATTCCCAGATGTTATCTCAGACGGTTGATTACATTACTGGCCTACCCAGTCCCATCATAGAACCATTTCACTTCTCTCCGGTCACCTCGGCCGAAATTAAAACGATCATCTTGTCCATCAAATCCAAGGCTATGGGCCATGACGGCATCAGTCGTAGTATGATCGTTTGGATCCTTGATATCCTTCTACCTCCAATTACCCATATCATCAACTTTTCTCTTGATTCCGGACAATTCCCATCCCTGTGGCGTATGGCCTATGTACGTCCACTCCCAAAAATTTCAAATCCCTCTCTACCCAGTCACTTTCGACCCATTTCCATTCTCCCATTCCTGTCTAAAGTGCTCGAAGCCTGCGTACACAAGCAGTTTACAAGGTTTGTTCACCGGAACAACCTTGTTAGCTCTTTTCAGTCTGGCTTCAGGCCCGGGCACAGTACAGCCTCCGCTCTCCTTAAAGTGACTGGTGACGTTAGAGAAGCGATGGAGGATATTAAGGTTACCGTTTTGGTATTAATTGATTTCTCCAATGCCTTTAACGCTGTCAGTCACGATATTCTCCTTTCTATCCTCTCTCATCTTATGGTTTCGCCCGAGGCTCTCGAGTGGTTCTCTTCTTATCTTCGGGGACGTCAGCAGTCGGTTCGCGTTGATGAGCGCTCGTCGAGTTGGCGTGACCTGGATGCTGGTGTTCCGCAAGGCGGTATTCTCTCTCCATTGTTATTTTCCATCTTCATTAATTTTATAACTCATTGTCTTCGGTGTTCGTATCATCTTTATGCCGATGATCTTCAATTATATACAGCTGGGCGGGTTGAAGATTTGTCGGAAGCTATAGCTGATGTAAACAGAGATCTAGATGCCATCAAAACGTGGTCTGATAGTTTTGGGGTGTCAGTAAACCCCTCAAAGTGTCAGGCCATTGTAATTGGGAGCTCACGCATGATTGGTAGGGTGACGCTTAGCTCTCTTCCTCCTCTTATTTTCAATGGTAACGTCATACCCTTTACCTCTACTGTGAAAGATCTCGGTTTGCATCTTGACTTGACGCTTGGCTGGCAACGCCAGGTCTCTAGTGTTAGTCAAAGGGTCAACGGTACTCTGCGATCTCTGTATCGTCTGAGAAACTTTTTACCTGCTAAGACGAAAACTATGCTTGTGCAGACTTTGATTTTCCCTATAATCGACTATGGTGACGTATGCTACTTTGACCTGAATTCAGTTTTGCTGGATAAGCTCGACAGACTGCTCAACAATTGTATCCGGTTCATATTCAACCTCAGGAAATATGATCATGTGTCGAGCTATAGGTCTGAGCTCAAATGGATGTCCATTCGCCAAAGAAGGAGTTTGCGCGCTTTGACCACGCTTTTCTCCCTTCTTAACTCTCCCACTCCTCCTTCTTATCTCATGTCTCACTTCCAATATCTATGTTCGTCACACACTAAGAATCTGCGTTCTTCTAACAATCTTCTCTTACTTTGTCCTTCTCATACTTCTGACTTTGTTCATTCTTCCTTTCATATTCAGTCCATTCTTCTATGGAATGCGCTTCCTCTTGATATCAGGACGGCGACCAGTCGGTATGCATTTAAGCGGAAACTACAGAGTTTTTTATCAAAATAAATAGAGTAGAGTCATCTCAACACCTCTCCCTTGAATTTGTATAATGTATATATATATAATATAGGTATATATTTTATTAAATATGTATGTATGTGTGTGTAATATAATTATTTATAATGATATATTTTAATAAAAAATGATTTTTCTTTGTTCCTCTCAAACAGAGCACCTGCCATCTAATCTCTTCACTACCCTTGGTTGACTGGTAGAGAATGCCTAAGGCATTAAGTCCGCCTTTGTACTTTTATAAGTGTGAAAAGTTTAAATAAATAAATAAATAAATGTGAGTTTTAATTCCAAAACTTCAGAGCTGCATGCAGCTTCTAGGAGTTATAATGCAAATGCAGTCATTCATAGTTTATTCAAGTTTCGGGTTTCATGCATGAAACCTCCTTAGGTATTATATTTAAGTAACACTAGCCAGTACGTACCTAATGCTCCGCACTTAACTAAATGTTTGTTTCGGTGCCGTTCGCCCAAGTGTGGAATAGCTTAGGTGCCGTTCGCTCAAGTGCGGTTGAACTCTTCCTTAGCTCCTAAAAGGTAAACGCCTGTAACAAAAAAGGATGTAGTACTTATCGAACATCATAAAATGCTTTATTTCCAATGCGATTTTAGATCATTAAATCAAGTCCATAAGATAATTTTCCTCATCATAACTTTAGTATCTTAGAGTAACTTAGAAACCTCTCAATCATAATGAAATGCCTCGTTGAGATGTCTATAACTTACCCTGAGATGCCAGAGCTGACACTCTTGTGTCTTGTCTTCAAATTCGAGAAACCGCTACGTAGTTCGATCACAAACTTTTGCCCCACACCACAATGCACTCGATATACAGCGTGGTTCAACTCTCAGTTAGGAACATTCTCGCAGTATCCGGTGCCGATGCAACAAGTTCACAGCATGTTCACTTCGCTGCCTACAATTAACCCAGTTCCGGCCACCTTCGACATTTAGTTCACATTTGGGATTCAGGGACAGATCCATTCACGTGTGTTTGGGGTGGGGCAATAATAGTAGGTACCTGGGTAGTGGAAAGATAGAACTTTTGAGTACCGCTAATTAAAATTGTGCTGTGATGACTGATTCTAATACTTGTCCGATGAAGCGCCAGCCCGCGCCGCAGCTGAACGCGTAGCTTTAAATTCCCCGTATAATAATAATATATCCGTGATCCAGCCTGTCCCATCTTGCTGTCCCCCCCTCAGCGACGCCCTAAGCCGAGGTTCGTACCCCACAGGGGGTGCCCTTAGCGAGCGTTCGCCTAATTTTAATTTAGAATAGTTGCTCCTGGCTGGAGGCTTTGAGTGTAGTGCTTAAGGCAGCCACAGGATTGTTCGGTTGAGCAGTAAATACCTTAGTGGTATACCTGCGAGATGCCATAGTTAAAAAAAAAAAAAAATGATTCTAATAGCGACATAGTTACTAGTAGTGGTGTGATCCGTTAGTAGCAGCTAGATGACGGATCTGGAATAGAGATAGCAACAAGATTTTCCTCTCTTTTTTCCTTGTTTTGCTCGGAATGAGCTCAAATTATAGTAAAGCTTAATAAAAACCAATGCTGACTTATAAATCCTCCCATTCATACTAAGTAATTAAACAAGTTTGATAAAAAGAAACCAGGACTCTCTAGATGAAATCATCTTTCTCACTTAGATAATTAGAATACAGAATCACAAACAGCACAAAATTTACAAGAATATAAATAAACTCTCAAGCAACGTGATCCAACGCTCCAAGACTTCCAATCAGCGACTTGTTTCTAAGTTTAGCAAAGTTTGTGACCTTTCTGCAGAATACATAACTATGGCAACACTTGATAATGGCTGGACCGGGATAAAATTAGTTAAGAAGTCGTGTTTGACGTAAGCATACTATTTTAGTCTTAGGGAAAATTGTCAGACTCACTCCCGGTTTCTTAAAGGTCAACAGAAAAAACCGGACAAGTTCGAGTCGGACCACGCACAATGAAGGGTTATGTAAAGATTTAGTATGTTATTTTAAGACCATAGACTTCATATATGTTTTCCTTTCATTTTTACTTACCTTACCTGAGCAAAGAACCAATATCTGTATTTTTTTCAAAATTGTAGGCTCAGTTGTTTCTGAGATAAAGGGGGGGTCAATTTTCAACAATTTTCTTAAATAAAAAAAAAATGATATGTCACACGGTACAGTTTATAAAACTTTTTTTTAATTTACCACTTTGTCCCGAAAAGTGATCCCCAATTCAAAATTAATTTATGTTCGTTACACGTTACGTTACGTTTAGGTCACAGAAATTCATATATGTACCAAATTTCAACTAAATTAGTCCAGTAGATTCGAAAAAAAATTGGCTGTGACAGACGTCCAGACATCTAGCCAGCCAGCCAGACAGAAACGCGAGAGATTCCATTTTTCCTTTTATGGTAAGGAACCCTTAAAATGGCCAATCCTCCCCAATGGTATAGATAATATGGAAAACGTGCTGGATTTATTTTCTCAAAAGAAAGTTATCTGAACGTTTGAATAAGTTATCTATCCCTGTATGGTTTCTATTTTGCCATTTTTTTACTACTTACATAAGTTATTATTTACGCACAAAGACGAGTTAAAATTAGTGTTGAAATATGGAACTTTAGACGCTCATAACTTCCAAACCATGTTTTTTTTTTCAGATTCTGCTTCCATACAGGGCTAGATAATGCCAAGGCAAACTGATATAATTTTTAGTTTTGAACGTACACACTCACACGGGCGAGTAATCACCATACTACCTTTGTATGCAAGGATGACCAACTAGTTTACCCTTAAGTACAGCCGAAGATTAGACACAAGCGCACTTGTAACACATTTTTTTTTTAAGACATGCCATGTTACTACGAAATTATAACTAGTTATTATATTAAAAAAATCCTTAGCTAATTACTAAAGCCATTTCTTCTAATAAACAATTTTCATAACAGCATTTCTTTCTTCAAAAATACCCATTAGAAGCCCTGTAAAGTTTTCCATTCCGTTAACTTTTCCTTCAATAGCCCTCGGGGTTTCAATCTGCGACCTTTTTGGACATTTTCAACGATATTTTACTTTAGAAAATGTTATTTTTATGCCTTTTATGTCTCAGTTTTAGGTATTCTTTTTTTATTTTTTTTCTCATTTCAGACTGAAAATTGGGTCTTCTTTGATCGTAGAGTGATAATAAGGGGTACTAGGTATTTGAAAAATCGTTTGCCAATATTTCACGGTTGCTTGCTTTAAGTAGGTAACTACGTTGTGATCGCTCTATCGTGGCGATTAAATATGCTGGTCATTGTAGTGAACAATGTGATCATTGCAAAGTTAAGCAGCTAACGTTTAAAAGGCTAATCAGAAGACGACTTGTCGTTAATTAATTTGTATAAGTACACTGCAAACATAATATATCATCCGCCACTAAAACCTGGGTCCATATCGACGGTGCTCAAATGTAAGGGGCAGAGATTTAAATGTCCCTTACGAAATTTGACCACCGGCTATAAAATACCTGCCTTCCCGCAAAGATGAAACCTCTAGAAGCACATTTACAACAGTCTACGTAATCGATAAAAGCATTGTAAATAACCATAATATAAACAAAAGAACATTAACGAACATAATATAGATAAACAATCTAAACAGCAACACAAACTAAACATTCATCATACTGTATAATAATTACTGGCTGAGAGTCACACAGAGATCCATCACTCTAACGTTTAATGAAAATGTATTGCAGCCCCGACCCTAGTGTTAGTGTCTGTTTGTTATGGTTACAGTTTATATTCATCAAAGGCGAAAAAAAGAAAAGAAAGAAAGAAAATTCAACAATTTCCCCAATTAGCGTAACAATTTTTAGGAAACATTTATTTGCGCTAAATGTGAAAATTCAAACAAAAACACGAAATATTCCCGATATTTATATACACCTATGGAACGTAAGTTGCATAAGTATAAATGTCGGGTCATTGTCAAGGAAAGAACCTGCCTCGCTTTAAGATTTTGATTGATCTCATTATGAGCCTGCCTCGCTGGTCTAGTGGTCGCAAGCGTTACCGCTGCGCATGAGGTCCTGGGTTCGATTCCCAGGTCGTCGGGCAAAGTATTATTGGGTTTTTCCAACAGGAATTTCTCAGTAGTAGCCCGGAGTCTGTGCCCGGTTGATGGCAATAGGCTCGCTTCCTATTACATGGGACTTAAAAACATAACTGGCGAAATGTGGATGAACTACAGGTACAGGGCAGAGGTCTGCCCAACCCTTCGGGTAAACAAGGCGTGATGTTATGTGTTATTATGAGCATAATTAAATCGCTTGGGCTGAACTGGGCTGAATGAACGATTTGCGGAAAGTTTCTAACCTTTTCGTCTCAATCATTCTACTTTCGAGTTTCTTAACTAAAACAATCAACGTCGGAACCAATACTTCTCTTTAAATCAGCGCTTTAAAGCAAAAGTTAAGACGCTTTTGCTTTAAAGCACTGATTATTAAAATATAATTTAAATAAATATAATTCGCAGTATAATTTAGATAAAAACACTTAAAACTGGTATTAGCGACATCTATATTCTATAGTACAGCACTACGGCGCGAGCATGTCGTTAACGCTAATCCAGTTTATCCCTACCAAAAATTGCTCCATGCGCCTAAAGAAGTTTTTTTTTAACTTCAAAATATTTTTATTTTTGAAATTGAGACATGGCTAAATCCCAACATGATTTGGCTAAACCCGATGATATGTCCAATACCACCGCTACACATAAAACTCCAGCAATTTTTATTGCAAAACTAACGCCAGAAACTAAGCTCTCTCTCCGACATAGATCCATCCACAGAGGTTTAATTAAAACGTATTGCGGCACGACCCCAGTGCCAACTGTTTATTGTTTTATTTCTCTGTCTGTATGTGTATCCCCTGGAGGTATGGCCGGGCTACGATACGAATGTGTATTGCCTAGAGTTAGGGCTTGTGTAATTATGACACACTTTTGTGATAATGCTAAGCTAACTTTATTTTTACACGTTATTCACTTCATGAAATCAGTCTTATTTAGCCGATGTAAAAAAAGAGGAGGTTCCTAATTCAACCCGTTGTTTTTTTTTTAATGAGATTAATTAATGTAGATTTATTTGTGAAAAACTGAATCAATTATTATATACTTACTAGCTGAGCTGGTCAGACGTTGTCCTGTCAAAATTTCAATTTAGAAATTTCGGCTGTTCCTTTAGGTTTTCCTAATTTTCTTTTTTCCTAAACCACGCCAGGATTTAGTAGAAAAAAAAACTAATCAGGGGAGCCATTTCCAAGTTTTTGCGAGACTAATGCACGGCAACTGATTTTTATATAAATAAATAGATATTCTCAATGTGTCATATGAAAACCATCCAACCCACCCAAAGGTTGTCTTTAAAAGATCGGTTTTAGCAATACGGCCACCCATTGCGTCCTATGTAAAAGGTTTATATCTGCAATTCGGTCAGATGTAGGTACTGTAGACACTTTGTTTGTCTACGTTACCGAGACGAATAAAAGGCTTCTATATATCGTGCATAGCATAATTATTCCTAGAATTGGAGCTAGGTACGTTTTATGTTATTATATTTTATGTCGACCGCTTGACAGCCGGGGGCTGACTGCCTCCCATTTTCGCTTTTAATTATAAACACAATTATGAACACACTAAGGTTTATTTTGAAAACATACGAAGTAAAGACTCTACAGTACCTACATAATAGAAAACATATTTAATTATATTATATAAACAAAACATAACATCACGCCTTGTTTCCTTGAAGGGTTGGGCAGAGGTGTACCTATAGTACACCCACATTTCGCCAGTTAATGTTTAAGTCCCATGTAATAGGGGGCGAGCCTATTGCTACTAAATTATATTCTATGAAAACACTACGATGAAAAACTGGTTTAACTATCCTGTCACTTTTGACTAACAAACCAGAAAAAATATATTTGGAATCTAATTGAGAGTCAATGGACAGATTACTCAACACAATCTAAAAGCAAGAAGTAATAAAGTACAAAGTTAAACCTCTCTCCAAAAAGACACAAACTTGTCCCAGATAGGCAGATGAATAAAAGATAAAAAAAACATCTTGCCGTCGAAGAGAAGGCGCAATTGTTTGAATAATTAAGGAGAAAAGGGACAGAAGAAAGATAAATTGCTCTGGACTGAAATTAATTTAAAAATGCCTAGATGTCTTCGATTTTCATGACTTATTCATGAGTTACAGTTTAGCTATCAGACAATAATTGATTGATTGATTGTTTTGATTCATGTGAACAACCCATATTATACGAGAAAGTAATAATATTTATTTGACACTAAGAAGTACACATATACAGAGTGAATAGCATGGCACAAAATAAAATATAATCAATGACCATGCCACAAAAACCTGTGTTACAGGGGGTCATCATCAATTGTCTGTGTACCTATAGCTATGTGAATTTAATTTCTTCAGTTCTGGCCAGGTATGGGTTCTCTCCATTTTGCATTTACTTCACCTCAGTTTTAAGTATTATTCTTTTTTCTTGTCTAAAAAAATCCTTCGTCATTTTTATCTTATAAAACTAACGTCCAAATAAAGAACAAATAGAAAAATTCGTCTAATCCTCAAACCATTATAAAACAAAATATCCAAATGTTCGATATCCATTAAATATTTAGATGAGTCTGAAAATCTTCTAATCCAAGATGGCTACCATCGTCAAAATAACGGATTACCTATATTCTTAGAACGGTTCTTAGAATCATATTTTGTTAAGCCTCTTCATATCCCTCATTTATTTGTGTATCCTTTATATTGTTTGCGTAGATATATTTTATTAAGAAATTGTATGTTTTTTTTTTATCTGAAACCTCAGCAATTGAATACTTTTATTTTGTTTTTTTATTATTTATACAAAAATAAGCTCGAACACTAGGTATACACAGATCATATCATGATATTATAAATGCAAAACTGAAATTGTTGGTTTGTTAAGCTTTGACGCTAAAATGACTCAACGGATTTGGATGAGATTTGACAGATAGGTAACCTGGGACCTGAAGAAGGACATAAGCTACTTTTCGTCCTAGATCGCAGACGAAGTCGCGGGCAACAGTTAGTACTAATATAACTACGTACACTATCACATCAAAGTTTAATTATATTTACGCAACCACTAATTAGTGATGTTTAACCTTTTCATCACGTTACGATATATTATTTCTTGCAACACAATAAACACGCTACCCAGCCCTGTTTCGCTACACGCCCCTATATGCTACCCGCCCCCATCCCCAAGTACACGTGCTACGTACGTATGTACCGGAGCGCATAATTTCCTTCATTACTTCCTCTAGGGCGTTGCAGCCTCGCACGTGTATTTAATTTAAAATCTCGCGTATTTATGTTCTCTTCAAATTAATGTGCTATATATTAGTTTTCTCAACTTAATGTGGTCAAGATTTGGACAATTTTGAGGACAGTCTTTTTAAAATATATCCTTAAAACAACACACCGATGAAAAAAGTATAAAATTAAATCATAAATATTAAACTTATCTTACTAGGTAGGTACTTTCGAAAGGGTCTTTGGTAAACATTTGTAAAATTGTCACAGAAATTGTAGTGACGAAACAAGATGGCGACGTTAGGTCCGATTTTTGCCACGTGACCCCTTCAAGTGGTCAACATTGACAATATATAGCGACTAGTATACGTAAGCTTTACGTCATACATACCACAACCTAATGTATTCCTTCATTGTTGCAGGGCTGCTATCATGGGACTCTGGCGAGCACCAGGTCGACTTGGAGAAGGAGCTGGCCACCCTCACGGCGCAGGCACCCGAGGGGGAGGAAGCTCGATATGGTACGTACCTTCTTGTTTGTTGGAAATGTTATGCAATAACCTTCTAAGCTATAATAAAATGGAAGTACTTTTAAAAAATAGTCGGATTTACATGTCTTTGCCACACTCCCTTCATTTAATTTTTGGGGACTGAAAATCTACAACGTTTTTTTTTTTCGAATCTAATGACTCCCTTTGAGCTGAGTTTTCTCCTAAACTATAATGAATCACTACAGACATATATGGGGGTATTTCAGAAAGCCCTAAGCGAGAGACTTTAAAAACTTTTGGACCTCTATAAACGGGCCATCCAGTATAATGATCATTTAGATACTTTTACACGCTAATGTTTTTGAGACCAATTCGTACTAGATGTCGAACTGACTGGAGACAACTTGAAGGGTCTCTCTTATCAGAATCTGTTAAAATAGATGGCCCACTGATATTTTACAATATTTCGTGTTATTTAATCCTGATTAATTATTTAATTAATTGAAAACAAAAACCAATAAAATATACGCATCGTGCAATACAAATTATGGTAATCAGTAGTTCATAATTAATTATAAATGAGTGTGCATGCATCAATTAATACAGTTTCCGATGACACTCTCATTTACCTTAAATAATGATACCCATTAGCATTGTCCATATCGCAATATAATTAACTGATTTTTTTTAAAAGCTTGTTGCATAACATTGTGTTGTCATGCCGTAATCAGTGCTCTTACAGCTAAAGCGGAATTTAATGAGTTTTCAGAAAACCTTGTAGCTATTAGAGATTGTATTATGGCTGATTCACTTTTAAACTACTTTACCTGTGAAGCAAATCTAATAAATACAAATTTTGAAGTCACTGACAGACTGAGAAACATGCAATTTTTCACAAAACTTCCTTATATAAAGGTGAGCACTGAGGTTGGATTTTTGAAAATTCCCCCCTAGGGGATGAAAGTTTGTAAGGAAAGTCGTCATTTTTGCCGAAGAGAAATATCCTACCGGGCAATCCACATGTACCTAATAAATATTATCTACTGATTTATTAGAGATTGGTTTGGGAATGACATTCATAGCTGCCAAAAATAAAGAATCGATCAAGTTAAATCAAAACAAATAATTTATTCATCAAACACTGAGTGGTTTTTACTGAGCTAATAACGAATTTAAATATACTGGTTAATTTATAGAATGAAGAGAAAATAAAGAACATTTTTATTAGGATTTATTTTCTGGATAGAGCTAAAATAATTTAGTTAGGCTTAGACAGGTAGCAAGAAATACAGGGAATTTACACACACTACCTTGACAAGACAAGACATATGTCACACAAACGAGTACTTTGTACTATTGAATCTGACAAAGAAATTGAACACATAATAATTTTATTGACTTTATTAATAATAATGTAGGTGAACTGCCCGGGTTGCGGGAAAAGTACGAAAGGGATACCGTGGCCCCTGGCAACGTACAGGCAACTGAAGGAGCACGGGTGGGTTTTAGTCCGTAAGAGTCTGACACGCACGCCGCTGCGCCCAGAGCGGGAAAAATTATTTGATTTTTCCCACCCAAAAAAAAATTAAAAGGTGAACATGAAGTTCTGACACTTTGTAGGTATAATCAAATACAATTGACATAAATAATGAATGACATGAATAAGAATTCGGGTATAAGAATGGCTTACGAATTGAGAAGCTGATCAGATGAATAGACGATAGACGGTTACAATCTAGGTAATAGTGTTCATTGGGTTTGTGCCGATCCTTAGCAAAACAAGAGATTTATTCTGAACATAGATTACTCACATGGACAGACAAAACTAGCTAATAAAAACAACCAGATACAGTACAGAGTCAGTGTTTTTTTCAATGTTACTACAGACCTTTACTAACGCTGACATTCTCGATAGGTTTGAGTTTACATATTCAAAAAAAATGGTAATGAAATTTCTGGATTCTTCGAAAGTGAAAATGAATTCACGAACAGCATTTAAAATTGTATCTAACACTGTTACTGTTGTTTCTTCCACTGTATACTTACATAACAGTGCTTATTATTTTCGTTTATATAAACTACATAGTAGACCCCAACAACCCTACCGTGGTTGTCTGTAGCCGCAGACAATGTAACAGGCTTAAAACTTTGGAAATTAAATTCTCAACGTAAAATACTGTTAAAAGTTGGAGTTTAGTTTCAAACACTAAGTTTCTCGTTATTTTGAATTTTATTAATGAACAGAAATTATTGTAATTGGCCAAACTAAAATTATAATGATTGTTTTATGATATTTTTTTGTGAGGACACTGCAGTGCTAAACTTAGTGACAAAGTCAAAAAGTACCTTGTGCATTCATATTTTCTTATATATTTCATACCGACCCCCAAGATACAGGCATATGTCTAGTTTGGGGGTCACCGTCCAATCTGTCATTGTACAAGATTATAAATAAATAAATTTGAAAATTGAAAATTAGAAATTCACCAGATTTCCAAACCAGAATACTAAAAATCTCCTAGGCGGCAGTAAGGCTCAGTGCTAGTACTTTTCCGAATAAGCCATACTACGAGTATTAGTGAATCTTTGAACCAACGTCTTACTGGCGAAAATAACTTGTGAAAATCAGCTCTAGAAAAAATATATAATACAACTTGTACATTGCATATGTAGATTTTAGGTAATAAACAACAAAAAAGAAAATAATATCTTAGTATAAATACCGTTTTCTTTTAGTTATTGTTCAGGTGCCGATAACGAACAATACTGGAGGAAAATAAGCGCTTATTGTATTCCGACGCCCCAAGGCTTTATATCAAAAACAAATTCACGCCTATTTTGTTAAACTTGGAAACAGGTATTGTTGAGATTCCAATTTGAAAAGAAATATCGGTTTCTTTTGATATTAATATTATGCCTATTTTTTCAAATATGTTGTGCCTATATTTGTTTAAGCTGTCTGGAAACGAATGCTTTACTCGTCCTTCAAAAAGTTAATGTAATACTGGAGGACGCTGCTATCTGACCATCTTTTTGACCATATTTGTTCATCACATTCTTCTTCTCTAGTATGAACACGAAATATAAAAGAATTGTAAAAGCCGTGGTAAAAATATTAAACACTCGGGAAAGTAATGACCAGGCTTCAACAGACGTATAATATAATTATGTATTGTCACTTGTGGAGTCTTTTATAACACACACAGAGGACGTCATGAGGGTAAGCCTATTCTCATCACCAAATATTTGATATCTTTGTCAAACAATATTTTATCCCCCCTATTCCTAATTTTCCGCACGATTACATAAGCTATACAGCGTTTATTCCTGTAGCCCAAACTGTCGTAACGAACTTATTTACGGTCTAGAGGAATTTCTTGGTTTTATGTCCCACATAAAAACCCTTGGGTATCCTTCCCCAATTGATTTAATAACGAAATTGTTTTTGCAGAGCTTTTATATCTGCATTAATTTATATGTCTAGTTGTATAAATAGTTATTTATTTTTTTACTCGGTTTTCTTGCCCGTTCTTCTCCATAGTGATTTACGTTTTGGAATGGGTAACTAGCTTCAACTTTCTGACTGTCTGACCGAATCTCTGACAATTCAAAAGTGCCTGTAATTGGTTTAATTGAAATAAATGCGTTTGAGTTTGTCTTTAAAAGATCCTTTTAGCGATAAGACCGCCCATTGTGTCGTCCTATATAAAACGTCTACATTATATCTGTAACTTTTATGGTGTAAATAATAAAGACTATTCTATCTATGACTATAGACGGTCACTGCTAAACATGTACGGGAGATTCCATTCTCTTCTAATGATTAAACATTATGCTTGTATTCCCCGAAGTGTTCGCCAAACGGTACTCTCACATTCCAAGACATTAAGTCCCACGTAGGTACCTATTAGGTGCAAACCTATAGCCATTATCCGGGCACAAATCCAGAACCCCAGTGGCTAGCAGTCACGGTCTACTTAACGTGGTCTTGGGACCAATTTGATTGGACAAAGTCCGAGACAAAACTTTTAATAATATTTAATGTAGTCTCTTCATAAAAATACATGTTTTATTATTAATATTAGTTTTGGCATGTGAATTAGTGGTAATAAATAAAATTATCAAAGTTCTTTTTAAATACAACTACCGAACACCTACACTAAAACTTTACAATAACACAAAGCTCATGAATATCTCTCAGATATATAGGTATAATACTTGTATACTTGTTCATAAAATTTTAAATAAAAACGTACACACACAAATAACTTTTACAAAACAATCACAAATAATAAACAGATACAGAACTAGACAAGCAAAATAATGACATAGCGCTACGGGCCCCTAGAACAAACTACGGCAGGAGTACTATTTTGTATGAAGGAGCACAGCTTTACAACAAATTGCCTCGGCATATAAAAGATCAAAAATCAATGTTTACATTTAAAAAATCTCTAAAGAAACACATTTTAGCGGATTTAAAACTTTAAGTTATCTTCGGGTAGTGCATTATTGAAACCAATTTTGTTGTGTAACCGTCGCGTCGCTAGTATTCTAAGTAGAAATAAGTTTTTTCTCATATAAGTGAATGTAATTCTTTTTGAGAATAAAGTTCTTAAACCATAATATCTTCGAGAAAAGAAAACATACTGACGTTATTCTTTAGTCACCTTTTACTGTACGTACTTAACATGTTTAGGTATTTGGTTTGTCCTGCGGTGCACCCAAATATACACACTAAAGTATAACTTACTGTTTCACTGCAGTATTAGTAGCCCTATGTTATTCACCTGTGGTCTGTTAGTCTGTTACCACTAACGGCCCACAAACCACACATTGTGGCATTTCTCCCCTTGATTGTTCTTTGTAGTGGTTTGTATTGTATGTCTACACTGGAAGGGTATTTCTCGGGTTGGTTAGTGTAAGTTTATATCTTGATTTAATGGTAGAGCATGAGTAATTTATTTTGGTATTTTTCACATTCTATTATTTTTCATTGTAAGAAATTCAACAAGTCAAGCGTCGTGTAGACCGGCGCGACGCGATTCTAACAAAACAATTTCTATGAAAACTTCACGGTAGAACAATTACCGGTGTCGCGTCACGCGACTAGTCGCGCTTGTACAAGCCTTTACAGTATTTTATTTTCAACACCTACCTACTTGCCTTGTTTAATGGAACAAATGGAACTAGCAGAAATTCTTTCAAGTTGGCATGATCATTCTAATGACTGTGTGCAGGCAATAAAATATTTATTTTCCTATCGATTGCTATAATAATCCATCCATACATATTATACATTAAAGTCGCTTTTCTTGTCGGTCTGTGTGACCGCAATGTTGCTCTGACACATCAACATTTTCTCAAATTAAAAGTTTTTATTAAAAAAAAAAAACATTGAGTCTCAAAAATTGCAAAGAATGTGCGTGTGGATGGAGTTATGGAACTATGGAGAAGAGTCTGGACGCTGCGTGACAGCGCAGCGTGAGCCTCCGTTATCCATCGCCGCCCGTTCGCTGTCCACCGCGCACAGGATGGACGGAGCAGTGCCATTTTTTTTTGCATATTATAGTTTATGTTGACATAATCATCTTGTGGGCTAATTTGTTTTGGCATAATTTGGCGTTGCATATTTTTTTAAGGCATAATATTTATTTGACTATTAATGATGAGCCAGAAATATAAAACATTATTTATTATAATTTGGAAATTACTCCATTGGGGTGCGGCGGTGGTGGCCCTCGGGCAACTCATGAGCTTCGAACATGTTTGTTTTTATATGACTTATATTAGGGTTTATTATTTTTATTCCAAAGAACATTATGTGTAAATATCATTATGCATAATAAATGCTTTAGAATGTTATGAGTAAACTTTTATGCGTTAATAATGTTATGAGTAAATATAATTAGGATAAACAATTGTATGCTATGTTATATTATGTCTTATAATTGTATGCAAATGGATAGGGAACCGATAAATAAATCTGAACTACGAAACGGTTTTGATGGGGTATTCGTGAAAACCGTGCGAAGCAGCGATGGGTCGCTATGTATGTTGTGTGTTTGTGTATCTTCCCATCTCAATCTGGTAACCACTATCGACAGTAATAATAATTGCTGGTCGATTCATCAGCGGCGCCGGTCGGTGAGCAATCAATCAGTCGCACGCGGCTCGGTTGAGGCGCCGACGTGACTGATTGTACCTGTACTAACTGTGGCTGTAGAATATGGTACATGGCTACAGCATTTTTAGGTACACTGTTTAAAAAATATGCTCCTGCTGGAAATATACCACTATTGCACGATGCCATATATCAAGCGATACTGTTGGTATCTACGGTGCCAATAAAAGCCAAGAAACAAAAGAATGCGACTAATTTGAGTGCGCTATTCATTTGTTAAAATCAAGACAATTTTGACTAGTGTAGGTATAAAACATTTAGCAGTTTAATCTATGTGGCAATATTGCAATACAAAATGTTATAAAATCAGTTTTATCCTAGATGTAATTACCAACCTAATATGAGCAAATGTCGTGGTATCTTCTTTGTATGAAACTTGGAAAATATTGTGAGGAAACATGACGGCATGCATTACTTATAGATATTCTCGACGGCATGTGAAGCCAAGTCAGAGGCCCATGGGCGGCAAAAAAACTCTGACACCAGAGTTTTAATGCCGGTCACTAACACAGAAGAGGCGGAGTTAGTCATTCAATGGAAGTTATTTATCAAATATAGCTTTAGTAGTGCCCAGATATTTACCCCAAGATCTTCAGATAGGTAGATATTTATTTTATTCGCCCACATTATTGCATCGATGGTGCTTATAGGTAATAGTAATGTTAGTAAAAGCAATCAATCTGTTTGACGAGGTACAAATTACGCGATGACGTGAGCGATTGACACACCTGACGCCCGTAATTTAATACTGGCTAGGGTAGGGTTTACATAACCAGTACCTAATAATTGAATAGTTAATAATACTACTCCTATCAGAGATTAAGCAAAACAGAACAACCTGGCTTTTCATAGACTCTAAATACTATATCGTAGAGATACTACGAGATATCATAGAGACTATATCGTAGACTGTTAAATATGATAGGATCTCAGTGAGACCGCCAGTACAGTGCGACCAGTATCTTTTGGTGCTCGAATAACGTTGACATGGGTTTGTTGGTACTTAAACATTTTTTTGACATGTATTGAAAAACAAGATAAGCAGCGTAAGTTTTGATTTTGTCCACGCGCCAAAAGGTTCATATACAGCTATAACTGCCAAGTTCTCAAATGAAGCAGAAGCCACATACAACTACCCACAAAATATGTTGCATCTAATACACGAAGTTCACATCGCGCCACTCAAGACACTTGAGTTCAGTCTTGATACTTAATCTATATATAAAATCCTCAATCCTTGTGTAACACATATAAAATTGGGTTGCCCCTCAAAAACCAGGATTAAGCGAGGAACGATTAATCCTATTACAGAACTTGATTAATTTAATTATGAAACATGTAAGTTGGTTAGGAAAAGACGTCAAATACGAGTATACAATATACGAATATGTAAGGACACTCGGATACGTAATTAAATTAACCTCTTCAGAGAAAACCCGATTAATGTTGATTCTGTTCCTACAAGCAAAGAAAACAGACCGAACGGATTGCCTTTATCATTTTCTTTTTTATTCTCGGAAAATTTCAAAGTATTGGTTGACAGCTGTTTGAGTTCCCGCACTAGTTTTAAATATCGAACGAGGGAATTGGGTTACCAGTCAAATTATAGCCTGCCTTATCTATTATTCAGGTAGGCTATACAAACTTCTTACTTATGTATTGGCTAACATTACGTCATAGTAGGTATGACGAAGTTGATTAGTGATAGTATATATTAATTAAGGTACTATATATTTTCTAAAATTCAGAAAAAACCTAGATCATAGTAATTCTTGCTCTCACCATAAAAAAACCTTTTACAATAATCAATAGACTGTGATGTCCTATTCACACCCATATCCATATTGATAATGCCGTTTAACCACTTAAATACATTCACCCCTTCGCGCCTTTTTCAATGCCACGACAAGGAAAAATGTTAACAAAATTTTCTTCGATATTTTTTTTGTACCCTTTAAAATGGGTGCCTAGTTGGTTTACATCGTAATTCCAAGGAGCGATCGTAAAAAAACCTCGTAAACTTGAGATTTTCAGCAAACGCCAGATAAGCGGCTACAGCTGAAATATTACTGTTGTTAGGCTAGATTTGAGGGAAAGAGATGAAACATAGTTTCAAGATAATGATAGAGATTTTTCATTTCCTTTGTCATAAAAATGGGACGAACTTTAAACGTAAAAAAGAGAGAAACCCGTATTTTAGCTTTGGTGGATCAAAAATAGTAATAATGAACTTAGTATGGAACGTAACGCTGCGGTATTTATAAATATCGCAGCATTATGCTGAGATAGGAGCCTTTTTGGCCTCGTGCAGGCTGTTATTTTTTTTGTTTGTGGTTATTCCGAAAATATGTTAATTTTGTTAGATGTAACTATTCCTTTTTATTTAATTTTATTGTTTAATACTGTTCGTATATCTTGGGCGTGTTCCAAATAAAATATTTGTCTTCTGTCTAAATATTACTTAGTTTGGCTTAGTACCTAAGAATAGACAAAAGGTCACCTTCCCTCTTTCTCAAAAGTGTCTTTATAAGTGACTAAGATAATGTTAAAAGCCAAGGACAGGTTCGTCGTCGTGTAAATTAATACTAATGAAGGTAGGTACTGCGAACGAAACGTGATGATTATTTATAACCTAAAGATTGAATAAGGGCGAAAATGCCTTATAAGTAGCATTAGGTTTTTTTTTTAATAACACTAATACGGTTTTTTTCCGAAATAAATGTTCAATAATAATTAAGTTCAGGGATGTTTTCCATCATTGTTGATGAAGAATTCATTATTTGAATATTGGAATATCTCCTAGTTACTATTGATTCTAGAAGTTTTTCAGAATCCCTAGTTCAATTGGATTAAAAAAATGTAGGTACATCAGTTTTATACAAAATGACCCAATTTATTTAAGACCCCAGTTTTATAATTAATTAGAACTTACGCTAGCACAAATATATTTTAGAACAGTTGAATGAAACATATTTTATGAATTTTACAAATATATTTTATGAAGCTGAATTATGGAATATCGCAGTTAGACCTTAAATTAATTATTCCGCCTGCGTTGCTAGTCCCACACAACATGCGATGTTCGTGACACTGGCAACTAATTTATTACTTTCAATAATTATAAGCTTTAGAAATAAAATTACATGGGTTTTAGGGCACATCACCATACGGTAGGCGCCGGAAAGTTCCATTCAAAAACAGCAAACCAGCAATTCAGTTGCTTCAAAAACAGCAAACCCTTCATTTTTGGAGTCGGTTAGAAACAAAACACCTCGTACGCCTAGTTAAAAAAAAAGCGGCCAAGTGCGTGTTGGACCACGCACAATAAAGGGTTCCGTAGTGGGGATGCATTTATCCCAAGAACAAACTTAACATTGTAGTTGAAAAAAATGCTCTGCCATACGGAATGTTTGGGAGACCATGTTTTTCAAACTGCAAATATAAGTTGGTTGATTATTACTCGTTAAACTGTAAGCTTTAAGTGTACTTAGCTGTGATAGTTTTCCTTTTAACTTCGTTATATATAACTATTGCTGTGCTTGCCAAATTACATCTTTCTAGTACTAACAGTCTCTGAGCTAAGCCGCGGACAGATAGACAGACAGACGGACATGGCGAAACTATAAGGGTTCCTTGTTTACTACGGAACCCTAAAAACATTACAAGTCTTTGTTAAAACTACGAAGTAAAAGCCAACAATAATATTTATCATAGGTAAAGTTACATTTTGTATGCTGCTAGTTGGTTCTGAAGATAGTAATTTTTTTCTTGTGAAAACTGTAGGTAAGTGTTCAAAAAACAAGCTACCACATTTTCTCTGTAAACTAATAATCACATGCTGGAACCACCAATCTTACTGATCGCCAAACAAGATGATTATGACAATCTTGGCTAAACATAGCCTAGATTATCATATTCATCTTGTTTGGCGACCTCTCGACAAACCAAGCTTAGTGAATATTCTATATACTATCGAAAAAGACCCCCTATTTTATATCCCCTATTTTTAAACTCACAATATTCTAACATTCGTTCTAGAAAAGAAAAATGTGGTATATTTTCTTTGCACTAGATTCTTGTCCAATCGCGTATGAACATATTTCCATTAGTTGACTTTTATGAGTCAGGCACAAGCGATAGATAACAAACGAATATAATATTATGTGATATTCTTATTATGAGCTAGTTCGTGCCAAGAAAAAATGTCTCACACGAAAAAGCTTGAAGGAAAATCGTGTAGTCTTGTTTGAGTCTATTATTTCTTATTTATCGTTGAGAAACTTAGCTGCTGTTCATTTAATTTTGCCATGAACACGTCACGCGTTGTCCTACGGAATAACTGATGAACCACATAAGGATAAGCAGGGTCATAGCAGGTTTAGTTTTTCAACCCGGTTTTCAATTGAATAAAGGAAAATATTGCCAGAAGCTCTTAAATACCTATGATGTATTAATTACCTTGTAATTAATCACTTTTAGTATCATCCCGGATTAACATTTTTAATTTGATATAATGAAAAACTTAAAATAAGAATAGGATATTGTCAGTAGCACACTGGAATTCATTTGGACCTATTTCCAGAAGGCGAAATGTCGATTTCGTGGAGCTACCAATTCCTAGAACACAAAATTCGTTGAACAACTGATTCGCAAAACGCTCAGTCTCTCTCAGTCTTCTGAACCTCTAATTCTACTTATCCAAACCAAACATAAACCTATTAAATATTTAGCCTCAAGTCTATCACCCATTGAAACGTGTTATTATTATAATCATTAAATTCGCTTTATTAACCAAATGTAGGCCACAAAATGAGCGAAAGTTTAAGCGTTGACGGTTTATCGGAGTTTCTGGCTCACTGGCTTGTTCACGATCGAAGGAGCGCACCGAATGGTAACAGATTTATGTGTTTATTTTTTGTGTACCGAAATATTTCGATGAGAAACTTTGGGCTATAGAGAGTGAATTATTAGTGGGGTGATAAATGGCTGTTGTTAGGTTACGACGAGCCCTTTTCTCAATGATGCGTGCGATTAGGAGTTTCCACTAACTTTTTATCACACAATTTGTAATACACACGATGTTAATTTATCGTATCAAGATTTAATCTTGCTACAATTTGTTATATTTTGTTAATGGTTTTTTTCATCAAGCATTTCTCAATAGCAGCCCGGATTTTGTATTTTTGTGCCCGATTGATGGCAATAAATAGGCTCGTCCCCTATTACATGGAACGTAAACATAAATGTAGGGCCGAACTTCTTTCCGTACTTTGGCAATCCTTAATTTTATTGGAGCTTAATTTGACGGAAACGATGTAAATAAGGGATTGAGTTGTAACGATTTCCCCTCGAGAAAAGGCCTGATTAAATACCTACTAGAAAAAACAAACTTAGTATAAAAGCAGCATTGAAAGTCTCAAGTAGTCGAGAAGTGTACGTAATGGATTTAAAAGCTTTCCTTCACAATAGTCCACGTTGGCATATTTTCAAGGCTTTGCTACTAACTACTCTAATGGATCTCTTGTATTCTGATGGAGCTTGAACATTATTTTATTTAAGCTGAATAGGACTATTTACAATAAAACAACAACACAACACAACACACGAGACAACTACTTATAATAAAAGTCGAAGCCAAATTAGTAAAAGACGCAAATGAGTAATATTAGTATTTGGTTTTTATTTATTTGTTTTATATTGCTTCTTACGTTTTTGCCTCTAATCGATTTTGGCATTGAATTAATTCTCATTATAATCTGCTCTAGCCATCCCATTATAATAAAACCGTAATTCTAATTTGCATAATGATCAAATGCAGTAATCCCACCTGGTTTTCATATCCATTACTAATTGGTATGACCAATGGAATATACAAAGGTTCGCATAATCTGATTAAATTGAAACACATTCCAAAATGGCAGCGTGTGTTCTCTCTGATGATAAAATTCAGTAAAAGGGAAATTCATTTGATACAAAAATAATCCGTACACTTTACTAATTGTAATGTTATATAACTTCATCGAGTTTGACTTTGAAATATAGTCACTTCAGTTTATTATTGTTCTAACATCGAAAGGTCATGTTATGTAAGGATTCTAGACAGGTCTATTATATAACTATTATTATTATTTATTTATTTCGAACATAAATGATTAATATTGTTGTTAGTAACACTTATAAACTTCGTTAGTAACATGTCCCATTTATATAAAAATACAAATAAAATAGAATTTATAAAAGATATCGAAATTATGTAAATCAAACTAAATTAAATCAAATTTTAATTAAATTTCAACAAATTAAATGATATAAAATAAAATCAAATCAAATTAAAACAAATCAAAATAAAACTAATTTAAAAATCGGTACCTATGATTAAGTCCGCTTCCCGCTGCACCAAACCTGCAGCTGTCCTATGCCCTCTATGATTTGGTCATATACATATATATCATTTTTATTAAGGTTCAAGCTAGCAAAATAATATAATTGGATCATGTCTATATAGGTATAATCCTACAAAATAAAATAAATATATGTCAATATTTGCTAGGTCTGAGAAATTAGTTAGCCAAATTGCCCGTATATACTAATGTCACTCTTCGACAATTGTATGAAATAGCTATAACACGGCAAATTGACGTAAATAAAACAATTTACCAGACTGTACACGAATATAGAAAGAGATAGAGTACTACTTAACAACATCGAAAAGTATCATCCGAAGAAAGCATATCTGGTAAAGAAAAATGGACACTATTTATTATTTATCACTTCACAACCCTATAGAATCCCCAACTTTAATCTCAAGCGTCTTTTAAAATAAACAAGACCAACTGAAACTGAACTCCAATTATCTCGGGTAGACATTGTGGGTTCAGTCAATACACCGGTGTTTATCTCCGCTGCAAGTGACCGAGGATTTGCTCAGCAGCTCCATAGACCCTCAAGTGATTTCAACGAAGCTATTGAAATCGTGGAACCGAGATACGAAAGCATTATAAAGTGTTTGCTGGGTTTTTATCTCGTTGGAGGATTTATTTATTGGAGTCTGCTAATCGGATCTTTTTGCGATGAGAATGCATTGGAATATAATCTGATGTTCTTAATAGGTTGTTGCAGCTTTTTCCTTTTTGTCATGAACAGATTTATTTGCTTTATCGAATACATTATTTTTGTAGTCACACGAGCTTAAGCCATGCAAATATTCGATTGGACCAATTTAGTAACTGATGTTTCCATTATCATCAACTGCAATTTCTTTTAACAAAGTTTTACTTTGGTCATTAGATAGTCAAATATTATAATATAATTCTTAATTTTAAAAAACTTAATTCTTGGCTTTTAGTCCAATAATTTCGGGTTGACGTAAAATATCTTCTTCCATATCAGCCGTCAATTCAGAATTCTACTACTAGCTATTTGTTCTATCTAGTCGTCCTTAGTCACAGTAGTTTTGTAAAGCCTCAACTACGTAAATATCAAGCTACTCAGTAGCTTCCCAACACTGTGAACTACATTCTGAAGGTCGGATCTCTCGTGTGGTGTCAAAGCCGACGGGGCATTGTCACAAGTCCTCTTTTCTTTGTGTTTATATGAACAAAACGCTTTGTTCGTTGATGTCATTATTTTTCACTCTTTCACCTCCAAGCTTTGCGATATTAAGGCGTGATTCGACGATGAATATTTTTCGCTAAAGGATTTTTTGGCGTTAAGGCTTTTACTCGGGTTTATGTATTTTTTGGTTGATAGCGTCTGCTTAAATTTTTGTCACAGAAAATTTGATTTTATTAGCTTTTGTCAGTTGATGTTCCAAAATCACGGTGAAGACACTTCTTACGAGTACATTAGGGATACCATTCAATTTTCGGCACGATGGAAGCTAACTAGAATTTCAATTAACATAATAATATTATATATAGTTACAGATTTCTGACTTGTTTATACAACAGCCCTCAATCAAGATCTAATAATGGAAGTTAAACAACCAATTAATTTATTTCAATACCATTTCTAAAATATCTAGTCGTTATTCAAAATCTAATATTGTTTCTGGAAATTGTTTCACTTGGACTGTTTTAGCAAAATTCGGACATTTCCAACTTTAAAACAATCGGGGTTGATTAAAATTCTACTTTCATTTTGTAAAGAGAACATTTGGGAGTGCCCTAGGCGTTTTAAAATTGCTTCAGCGGAGTAATAATGGTCCTAATTATGTTTCTGTTTAAGATAATGGGTATATAAAAGGCTTTTAGGAATTTGATTCAGAACGAGGAATACTTTTTTTAAGTTAGATAATGGAAGATGAAAAATTCTAAAATTTCTTCTGGCACTTGTTAGGATCTGGGATACACATACGGCAATAAGTATTCATTAAGGAAGCTAACAGAAGTAAAAAAATCATTAATTAATTCTGAAAAGACTATATGAAAAACATCTAAAGGTCGTCTGAAGGTCACATGTAGAAATTGTACCCAACTCAACTGAATATTGCCTATCAAATTCCAACAATTCCTCCAAAATTGAATTCTCGAAGCACCTCACACTTCCAAGTACCTGCTATATCGTTCGAAGCTCCTAGTCACTCAGAAATATTCTTAATTAAAAACACTTACATTTTAGAGGTATGAGCAACAGGGTGTAAATTTTACTCATCCTCATTAGAAAAGAGAGGATTCTCTGACCAGATAAGTATCTCGTCTGGCGGGCAATTGTCCAATGGTTGATGTCGAATAGTCTTATATAATAATATGTCGTTCGCGCGGTAAACTCTATTTGCGCGATGCAGGATTTGTGTGACGTCAGGTTTTTTATGTGACGTCAGGATTTTTATGTGACGTCAGGTCTTTGATGCGTATTGCATGTAGCGATGTAGATGCCGCCACACATCTATACCGACAACTTTGTTCACAACACTGCCTTTTGTTGTACCAATGTTCATTTTATTATCTCGCCTTCCTTTGCTTCATTGTTACTTAGTCTTTTATTTATTACTTGTAAATGGTGGTTCAGTATATTATACTCGTATACATGGTAGTTGTATTTCCTTGGTCACATCTTCAAGGCAGTCTGAAAATAGATCATCTAAATAGACTAGACTATGTCTTTGGTTATCATCAGATTGTTCTGTATTGATATTGTTTATCTGGATGACTTTAATAGTTACGTTTGGTGACACAACCATCAGCAGTATTTGGTGACAAAAAGATGTGATCGGGTTTGTGATGTTAAATCCTACACTTTTTTAGACTTTGATTGGTTACCATGTAATTATTTACTTTTTTAAATACTTCCTTCTCAGTTAAAAAAGTAAGTATCTAAAGCTATAAATAAAAAATCTACTTTTTGTTAGAGGCGAACGAAAAATTCGAGGGTATTTTACATTCAGGCAACAATAGCCGATAGCCGATGATATTAATTGGCTATCGATCGCATACAAATTGGGTACTAATTGATAGTGATAAACTGGAGTCTGTGTAAGGTTTATGTCTCTTTACGCTCTCTCTATAGTGAAAAGTAAGGTCAAGTCAAAGTAAAGTCTTTAGGCTCTCTTTATAGTGTTACAATGATTTGTGCTAGTTAGATATATTTATCAGCAACCTAATTGCGTGTTCAATCACAATCTGATGGATGTTGAAAGAAATTGCTAATACAACGTAAATCACTCAATTAATGTTGTTGAATAGTCAAAAAAAAGCATTATAATTTTTAGGGTATTACGTACTTTCCCCGCAGGTAAGCAAATGTTCGTTTTGATGAAAAAGGATCCGTTCATTTCTTACCGGAATATAGCAATCCGTGTTCCTGTATGGAGATTCGGAACATGGATGGGTACTGCCGGACACTTCGTTGACCGACTGACAGAAACCTCTCGGTCTTATAAGGAAATCAGAATCAGTCCTAGGAGTCCTTATTTCCAATACCAAAATTGGTATTCTAGAAGCTTAACCAGTAAGCATTAACAACGTTTGCTTAATAAGGCTAAAGTAATCTTACGACATTGCACCCCAGATCCTATCAGGTGCACCTCTAATTATTGCTAGGATAGGAGTGACAATCAGATAAAACTAATTCACCCCTTGTTCAGATGGCAAACCTGTAACACTTAACAGTTCAGACTTTATAACCCTGTCAATTGCTCACTTAATTCCCCCACACGACTAAAACGGCACAGATAAAGCCAAACACGAATTATATTAAGACTGTAATCAAATAAACGACGTAGAATTGGTCCGTAACGCGCCGAGGTGAATAGCGATGAATGGGGTGAATACAAGCTGAATGGGGGTGAATGGAGATGTCGATAGCGAATAACTGTTCTGATGAAATGGCGCAATGCGAAACTTTTTTGTCACCATGGATTTAATATTTTTCTTGGGCGCTTTGTGGGCTGTTCAAAGTTGAATGTATGTGTCAGCTGAAACTTTATAGGGGCCAACCCCTATTAAGTTTCAGCAACATACTTACTTACGTAACTTTCAAGCCCCAAGGCTTGGAAATTATGTAAGGATGAGACGTGACTTTGAAGCTCTGAAGGGCGAGCGTTTTGCGGTTATATATTGTAATTTTGATAACTCAATCATAAATATTTAATAGAGGAAACGTACCACAGTTACTGTTGTCATAACTTTTGGGTGAATAGCACACCGTGGCACATAAAAATTATCAACACTTTTCACACAGTCATTAACGTCCATTAATTTTTCTCCTAATCACAGAAAAAAAAATACTCGAGTGTATTAGGGGTGAAAGCTAAGCTATTTGTTGAACCATCAAAAAATGGGGCCAGAAGTAAAGAATTGTCCCAGCGTCATTTTATGTGCCCACAACACGCAATATTTTACTTAACCACGAAGCATCAATGTTAAGAATAAGGAAAAGTTCTTTACATAACTACTAATACAGCGTGTATCAGAAATGCGATTTAAGGAAGTAGTAGGTACAGGCCATCAAACTAAAAACCTTTCTCCAAGGGACCATCACCGCAATCGACAAAAAATAATCAACTGTTCCATACAAAACTTCAACACCTACTCGACCCGAATTTATAGGACAACTGATTATTTTTTCGCGATTACGATGTTAGTCTTACGGAGAAAGTTATTCAGATTTATAGTCTGTACGACACCCTTAAATATGACCACATATTTCTAATACATGCTGTTTATGAAAACAGGAAAATTCAGCCGACGTTGTAGGTATTTCCACATATTCACAGGAAGAAAGGAAAGGATGAGTAATGAGGAAACGATTCAATCAAGTGGCTTAGCAGACGCATAAATATATATCGTACAATTTGTAAGATTATAAGTAATGAGAAGATGTTTTAGGTTGTTTTTGGTGCATTTCACTGGGTATTTGTACCCAGTGAAATGCACCAAATTAGAATAACTTCACAGCTAGTATAATTTGGTACATTAATGTAATCCTCAAGTTATGTAGTTTTACGCAAACTCAAAATATTTCTAAATTACAAAAATAACATTTTTGTTATTTTTATGTGACGAAAACATAAAAGCTATAATTTCTAGGAACTCTTAAAGAACGAATACCAGTATAAACTATAGTATTAAAATGTTATCTATGACATGACAGAATTTTGGGCGTCCGTATTTGAAAAGTGAGACTGTCTTTCACGTAGAAAAACTTAAATGTGATAACACTTGTAATTATGTAGCTCTGTATGATACAGGTGATCATTTCAAACCGAAATGAATGAATGAATAATGAAGCGCCCTGGCCCATACTCTAGAACACTCTATGTAGATTTCTCCAAAACTAACAACTTCTTTTATTTCCAGGCGAACGCCTCATCCAGTTCGCGTCAGAAAACCTGGTGACAGAGATCCTGATTCACCCGCAGATGAATACGCTGATGCAGTGCATGCGCAACCTGCTCAGCTCCTTCACGCGACACAGGCACCTTGTGCACGCCGGATATACATTCGCTGGGAACGGCTCCTGGATCATGCAGGTAATTCTAATTATATAACGATTCATCTTTACTAGTAGGAAAGAGTATATTCGATGAAGGTAAAGTATACCACGGACAGAGGAGAAGACGATAATGTTAAATAAGTAAATCGAAATGGAATAAAATACCATTCAACAATCAAAATTGTTAACTGCTCCATGATAACATTGAAATGGGACAATGAAAACTAAGTTAGAATATTCAATTTAGGAAAAGGCATAACCAATAGTTCCCACTTATGTAAATGCAGACCCACAAAAAGCCTACATCACTTAAAACACACAAAGCAAAGACCAAACTAAATCAACATTTATGAATACTAAAAGCTACCAAACCACAAGCCGAAGTCAGCAAAGAGAAATTAGCGTATTTATGTCTCCACCAATCAAGGGTTCTGAATCAAAATGGGACGCCATTTGCAACAAATTAAGGTACATTATCAAGGGAACGGCTGTAATGTAATAGAATACCCTGTTCCCATTACGTTTGACTGAATTGGAATTGAAAATGTACTGAAGATAATTTGGAGTTTTGGTTAAATTGGAAAGAGGTGTATTATTAGCGTACAAACCTTTATTTATTCATCAGGATTTTGTTGAAGCGTGAGTATTGGAAAAGACGTAACAGATGTTCGCTTCATTGTAATTACTTGACTACATGATAATTCTGAAACTAAGCAGACTATGTATGTACCTATACATAAATAAACTGTGCATATGTTTGCTGATATTCGTACATTACGAATTATGTAAATCGTAAGGAATTTAAAACAAACAAATCAAATGTGAAAAAGAAACAACCACAACAGTAATACCAACAGATAGTACCCACAGTATACGAGTATTATTCAGAATTTTCATTGATCACGTACTAAATCTTAAAATAATTTAGATAAAAATTACGTAAGGCCGTATAAAGCGACCGAAATTCTTCACTCCCAAAGTAATTTAATAACGCTGTTATTTGAACTCTCAAGTTTCTTAATTGGATAAAGTTTTTATTTATTTTTCGCGGTTCGGAACGTAAAACAGATGAGAAACAAATTTCGAAAAACCGAAAATTAAAAATATATCGCAGTATTGTTGTTTGTTCGACGTGAAAACAGAAAACTTGATATTTTTAAGAATTGCTTGAGGCTAAAAATAATAAAAAGCTGTTTCGAATTTCACGTTTGTTTACCACAAATCATAAGACATTTAGATTGCCTCGAAATAGTTGTTAAGCCTCTTTGCCAAAGCAGCATAACTCATTCAGTCAGTTGAGTCAATGTAAATGTACACAGCTAAAAGAAATATATTTGCAAAGAAACAAAGTCTAAAACAAAAGGATTTTGTAATTTAATCCGAAATGTTCTTCAGCTGCATCGAATACTCGTATTTGAATACTTTCCTATCACACTCTCCCGGATTTAAACTACATTTCATTACCTTCACCCAGTTTCGAAACTACTTCGTTTGATTTAGAACGAAAATGCGAAATTGATTCGAATTTCAATTTCATTTTGACAGAAATCTTTTTCATTCGATATAATATCAATTGAAATAACGAATTTTGGAATGGATTAACGTAAGCTGGTTCTTTCGCAAACGTGTTATGAATGGACGTACATTGAGTGACATTTCCTCCCTAGAGCCGACGGAAATTAAAACTACAGGCAAACGTGGAACTGGATTTCATCGTTACATCTTATAAGATTGCTTCGTAACGGAAGTTACGGATAAATCATGTCGCTGATACAAAATATATTGGAAAATTTTAAAAATTACGAATAGTTTAGTATTTCTTAATTTACGAATCTATTATTCGTAAATTAAGAAATACTAAACTATTTAGTTTGATATTTCTTGTGATGACGGAATTATCGACAGAAAATCAGAAATACCTTATACTGATACTATTAATTTATATTCGCACTTAGCAGCCAATCTTTTCAAATATAAAAATGATAAAACAGATTTACAACTATTTTTTTCGTTTTCACCACCTGTTACAAATCATCTAAAAGTCCAATGGTATCAAATTAAAACGAAATAACGAAAAATGAATTTTGAAGGAACAAAAACAATTAAAAACACTTTTTGAATCACATATTGAAAACGGTACTCGCCGGAATTCAAAATTAATTAATTCACAGTATATTGACAATGAGTTCAAATATTTTTAATTAAGTCCTTATAATGAAGCTTAAAAAGCGAAGTGCTGCACGGTAATTAAATAAGCGAGGAACTAAAAATGTTGGCTTTGGAACAATTGCCATTGTATGGCTGTGAAAAAGTGTAATCCCTTTGTTGAAAGAATGGATTATGAAGATACCCGAATAGGAATACTGAGAATTTTGTGGACGTGGTTAATGTAAGAGGATTTTGTGGAAATACAGAGTATTATAGAGGTAATGTATGAGAAAATGGTGATAAAGAGTGCAATGAAAATAATACTTTAAAACAAATGCAAACCCAACGTATCAATGTTGAAACTGATGTAAACTATTTTGTGCTGCTGTGGGCAATCCATACAAGGTTTATTGACCAATAATTATATGCTTTAAACACATATATGCTTTTGTGGTACATTAAAAATAATTAGGAAAATTATGGTTTATTCACCACCCGAAAACCAAAAAGGATGTGTTTCTTTTTACACGTCTGCTACTTGTAGCAAGAGATATCGACACTAATGACCCAAGTTAGACACATGTCACACTTGATGGATGGATCGCTAACTACTTCAGCTGATCTCTGGGATACTAATGGAGCAATAGCTAGGATATTTGCTGTTCGAGCTATTGCTATAATAACAATAACTGAACTGAGTTAAGATGGCCATTTGGTTAACGATATGTTTGTTAGAGTCTTGGTTTCAAATCTATCGGCAATTACTTTAAACTCTTTGAAACTATATCTTCAATACACGAGTTAGGTACCTGTATTTTGTACAGACAAGAGCACATTCGAGGAAAAAAATATTCGCTGACATTTTCATAGATGAAGTTTTACTACTGACGCGCATTTGACCGTATCTTTATTACATACTTGTATGTTTTATATCTTGCACCTTTATCCTAATAAATTTAATATGTTAACAATCTTTTCTTGTTTCAGGACGGGACCTTTTCCTTAGCTGACTTCACTGATGCTTACCAAGAGAACGAGGTTCAGCGCGTGATTCGCGCCTATGAGAACTCGATCTCCATTGATGTCCACTGCTCCACGAGCGGCGGCGGAGAATGGGCCAAGCTCCCTGAGATGCCCTTCGTTAAATACTGCAAGATAAGGGTCAACCCTACTGATATACTCGACTCTGGCTCTCAAGCCATCAAGGATTTTATTGGTAAGTGTTTATTTTATTTTTATTAGTTTTGAGTTGGTCTACTTATGGTAATTGTTAAGTATCTAATATAAATTTCCAACAACAACAACAAACAACAACAACTATTTGGCGTAGCCCCGAGGCACACATTCCTGCTAGTAAGTATCATGCAACGCAGTTTTACAGTTTTTATTTTGTATTCGTTTTCCTTTTTTTTTTTTTTCTACTGGTTTGCCTTTTAGTCTGTGCCAAATAAATGTATTTTCTTTCTTTTTTTCTTTTTTCTTTCAACAAAATACCTAGACAAACTTTTATAAAACTCATTAGCAAAGTTGATCATAGTCATGAGTATGATCAACTTTGCTATGGGATCAACTCTGAAAAATATGAACAGTTAAAAACACTGTGGAATCAAATTGAATTTAAGGTTTAATCTGCCATTGGACTAGCTTCATTTAGATTAGGTTTTCTTGGTATTATTAGTTTAGCTTGAACGAGAAAATATCTATAGAACGTAAACTAATAAAAGTGTACCTTTTGCTAAAGGCTGCATAAATATATTTTTTAATTACAATCAAAATCAATTACTTAATATACTTAAGCATTAGTTCCAATAAAGACAGGAATAGCATGCATAATAGAGATGATGTCTGGGTCAAAAAAAAATGTCCAATAATCAAATGATAAAGAAATATTAGACACGTATTTTTTGGTTTATCATATTAAAAAAATAACTAAGATGAAACGCATTAAAGATGGGGAGTGGGGGTCGCTACGTCACAAGTAAGTAGAAAATCTACATACTCGTGACGTCATGGCACATTTTAACTTAATTTATCGCCGCAATCTTTTGTTAACGTAAAAAAAGAAAAAAATCGTGTCCAATATTTTTTTATAAACTACCTCACAAAAAAAAATATTTTAGTCATCATCCCTATCCACAGTTTTCTTCATCCAATATTTTTCATTGATTTGTCTAAACTTACTTGACTTTCAAATAAATTGCAGAATATTATTTTACTGTAAATTGCCTAAATTCGTAATAGGTAATGCTTCTGTAACTAACATCGATGTGATCAACAAAGGAAAATAACGCCATCTTGAATTATTCATTGTCTGTCTATAGTAGAAGTAATCAAGTAAGATAACTAAATCAATATGTCTGGATTACATCTAATCCACTCCAGTTAGTAGTCGTGATAGAGTCTCTAATTATGTTAGTCTCTAGTGCTATCGATGCGACGCAATTTAGTGTTGTTTACCTAATTAAGCTGTTTGCATTGTTGCGAGTACATTGTGTGTACTACATTAGGTATACGTTGCAATATTATCTTGTCCCCGGGGTTGTTGATCGAACAATAGTGATTTAGTTTATTTGAGCAATTAGTAGCAATAATATGGATACTTGCGTTCGGTGATAACCTTTTTTTTTACAACCAATTCGAACGGATCCAAACTTCTAAAGATTTACTAACAAAAAAATTGTAAGTAGATTTTGCAACGTAATAAGTTATAATTGCCACCATTTAGACTTGCTTTTTCAAAGATTTTTGTTATCTTAGTTATAATTTAAGCAGAGCAGAGCGTGAAAATATCTCTCAAAAAACTATATTATTTCTAACTATAACTAGCAATCCGGTTCATTTAAATTTAAATTATAGTTCATTCTAAGTAAAAAAAATATAAAGCATGCTAATAACTACTTTGTTATGTAATTGTCCCGCTTGTTGTTCTTAATTAAAACAAATCTTCTCTAAATATTATAAAACATAGTCGCTTTTCACGTTTGTCTGTAGGTCCGCGTTGTTCTTCTAAAATGCGCAACTGATTTTGGTGAGGCTTTCACTATCATTTAGATAATTTATTCTGGAGGGTTTCTGTATATAATTCA
Source organism: Xanthia togata (assembly GCA_963853775.1). Lineage (NCBI taxonomy): Eukaryota > Metazoa > Arthropoda > Insecta > Lepidoptera > Noctuidae > Xanthia > Xanthia togata. The sequence continues at coordinate 23,410,171 of OY970807.1, forward strand.
TTTAAATTTTAACTTTGATATAGTACAGAAATCTTGATGTTTGTCTTGTCGCCACATCAATACATTGCACCCGTGCGAAGCAGGCGCGGGTCGCTAGTAAATAATAAATAAATGGTATAATCTGACAATATTTCACGGTCAATATGAATTCCTACTATAACCAGTAACCTACTTCACCACTTATATATTCACTAGAAACCTTCCCTTTCTCAGCACAACAAACTGCAAATAATAATCCGTTAATTAGTAACCATGAAACTTTACAACTGAAACTCCGGATATTTGGCTTCAGCACAACTGAACACAAACTTGTGCAACAACTTGCACAAGTTTGTGTTCAGTTTGTGCCATTCACACGGCACTAACGATGCCGTTTGTGCACTAACCTGGGTTACTGGCACGTGCATGGTGTAGGGTCACCTGCTTTATGGTGGGATAGTCCTGGAATATTTATGTGGGTGTAGTGAGTAATATTTTATAAAGAGACTGGCGTAAGAAGTACATAATGTTGTGCGGAGTAAATTTTTTCCAAGATAACGACGAAGATAAGACAAAATAAATCTTAAAATAACTGCTTGTATTTTCAGTGTGAACTAGTAGTTTAATAATTATTTTCTATGGCAACAGATTTAGAAATTGGTTTTCATGAAAAGAAAATGCTGCCACCTCGTCCAGACCAGCACCAAATTATTTTGTCTGTCTTATGAAGAAAAATCCTTAGAGCCACAATAGGAGATTATAGTTCAGTAAACCTCGAAATCCAGCCTTAAAACAAAGCACACTTTCGCTCTAACACCTTTAATATTAACTCAATTACCTCTCTTACAGTAAATTAAATTTAGTAAGCACGTTTGAAGTGTTAACGGTAGGTGTCTGAGTGTTACCTTTGTCGGCGTTTCACACCGGGCGGTAAATCCTTGTAAATATTTAACGAAGGATTCCCTTACTCAATGTTGAGGGATCTTATTCCGAACGGATTGATTTTGTTTTTGTCGAGTTATTTGATTATTTTATGCTTTGGAAAAGGTCCTTTGTTTTAAAGGGTAATTTATTTCAGGTTTTTGGCACGTACCTTTGGTAAGGTTTAAAAGAAAAGCCAAGCTAATGTAAACATTAAAACGCTGGATACTACAACAATAAGTAAATCGAAAATATTCAAAAACAATAAAATTGCAATTAATATTCAACACAATCCCAATAATTTCCCTGAAACGTTAGTCACCCTACCGTGTACCGCTCACAATGCTGGCAATGACAAGCGGTTTGTAAACGGCAAGCAAATCAGCGTAGCGCCGTAGACACGTGCTACGAGCTGCTACGCGCCCGCTACGAACTAACTACGGCGTAGCTTTCAATTGTGCTTTTGATGTTTTAGTTATTAGATATTGTTGGTTATTAGATTACATAATATTCATTAATAATAATTAGTAAACTGATTGCATATAATTAATTGGCACAATATTACTTTTGAATTATGTAATAAAAAGGCGAAAAGACAATAATTTAGCTCATTGAGAATCTTCAATAATAACATTATTTATTTGATTGGCCTATAAAATTTTTCATTAACTAGATTGTAAAATAGCAGTCGCAAATAAAAACCTTTTTAAACTCCAATTAAAATGACTTGGTAACAAATTGACACTAAAATTATAAAACTTTACAACTGAATTTTAGTTATATCGTTAAAATTTTAGTACACTCCTTCCATTGGTTTATTACCACTTAACTATAAAAGTGGGTAAGCTGCGTGTTCCGAACTATTACAACTTCGTATTTAAACCTAAATGAAGGTAGAAATAGGTCCAAATTGTAGGTTTTGTTCTAGTTCTAGATAGTTATGCGACAAAATATTTATTAATATTTATGGCTCAGTTATTACTATAAGCTGAACTTACTAAAAATATTCGGGTCTTTTCTTATATCTTAGTAGGTACAAAACAACATATAAGAACTCTGGTTTTACTCGTCTGAAATTATTCACCATAATCATTTTCTTCGTGGTAGCTTTCTTTTCTTCCTTTATAAACTGTTTATCTTATTCCTGGCTTGTTGAAACGTGCATATTATTCATTAATTTAAATAATTTATAATTCACAACCAAAAAACTAATCACTGAACAAATCCCCCAAACAAATCCTTTCAACAACATCAAAATTACCTCACAAACACAAAATTTTATTTACTAACACAATTTACCTTTTAGAGCTACAACGCTCATTTTTCCCCACTTTGAGCAGCAAAAAGGGGTAATAAAAACTCTTTTGTTGATGTACAGTGAGGTCGGTTGTCACATGCCAAGTTAGTCGGTACAGTCGGCACGGTAGGAAGCTGTACAAATACTGTGCGGAGTTAATTTGACGCTCACGAGTTGGGAATTGTTCGTACCTAACACTGAAGTTTGCTGGTCGGTTTATGTGGGGTGAGTTACAGGCGGAGCGGGAGCGGGGTTTGTTGAAATAGGGATTCAGGATGGGACACATTGTATTTTATCTATTACTTGATGAGAATAACTTATAGAATACTCTTAAAAATAATTATTTTCTTTTACATACATATCTTCTATGTATATAAGATATGTATGTAAAAGAAAATAATTATTTTTAAGAGTATTCTACTATTATACAATCCAATACTGTCTAAACTATACAAAATATAGCGTCGAAAAATTCATCCGCATCATTGTCGACTGGTAATGTACCCAAGAGTCTTCAAAATACTTAAACAAAATCGTATATAATTAAAAAACAATCAAAAACCGTGCAGTTTGCTAGTAAGCAAGTCCGACTGCCCAGTTCACTGCAAGAAATCTTTTTCCAATGCGCAGTATTAAATAAATAAAAACAGTAAACACTCAAAATTTTCCTTCATCTTTAAATCGCAATAATCCAGGATCTAAATAGAATTACATCAAAGAAATCAGATTTAAGGAGGAAATCTCATCTTCCTATACTTTTCCTTTTATTCCAAAACATCTCGAACCTTCGATTTACAAATAAAATATAAAGCGTACCAAGGTCTTCCTGTTGACGTCGCCTTCACAAGAATATATTATCTTTGAAATATTTTCTTTACTTCTACAATATATTTTTATCAGAAACACAATTTCTATTTGAGATTTTCCATACGGAGTCGTAAAGCAATAAAAATCAAATAAAGTTAATTATTATTAATAAAAAGGAATGGTATAGTGTAGTAGTAGTTGCATAATGAGGGGTATTAAAATACGAGTGTGTGTTTAAAAACGTATCACACGAGTGTTTTAATACCTAGTTATGTGCAATTTCATCCCCAACTTTATCTACTCTCATAATATTGGGATTAAAGCTACTAAATAAAAGATCAAAGTTAAAGATCAAGAATAAAAAAATCCCACGAAATTCAGTACAACTTCACGGATGAATGGCGCCAGCACACGGCGGATGTTTCATTATAAAAGTTGATGGAAACTCCTTGGTAATATTAACTTCTTGGATTTGCCCTGTACCGTAATGACAAAAAAAATATAGCATTATTTTGTTAGAGAAAAAGTGTTATAATATGATTATATTTTTAAATTTCGGAATTGTGTTTATAAAGTATGTCAATATAAACTCGTTTTGAAGTTTATAATTCGAATATTACGATATAAGAGTATATAATAGTAGATTTTACAACAAGTACACAAAACGAACCTTTTTTTATCCGAGACTTTTAGCAGCCCGAGACGAAGCCGCGGGCTGATAGTAATGTCGACGATAAATGGTTTTGTGGACGAGTTATAAACTCTGCTTTTCACTTCGATTGCGAGGAAATAAAACAGTAGTATAACATAACATTTTTAACAATTTTAGCAAATTGTAGAAATTAATAAACGCACGAAAAAACTAGAGCTGTTTCCCGCCGCTTTATTTTTTTTAAATCTTGCGACATTGATATTAGGCTTGGGCTGCAGACCTATACAGCCTACGATTAAATTAATTTTGTAATAATAATTTTCTTAAATTAATTAAATAACCTACCGTACTCGAATTTTAAATTTAAAGTAAATATTATAAAATAACAAATTCTATCTATGAACTTGTTATTGTGTTTGGCTGTATGGCTCATTTTCTTTGCCTTAATATAGATACATTTATGAGTAGATACGTTAATGCACTTGTGCACAACATTCGATTTGGTGCAGCCTATATCCTGCACAAATAAGCACTTTTAGAGCATGAGAAGTGAAAAAAAGTTTTTCAGTGCTAATGAGAAATTTTATAAATTGAAAAGCATTTAATGAGTAATTGTAATTATCCACCAGTAACATGAGCATAACATACGAGTATTAAATTGTAACAACTATATAAATATACTATAAAATCATCCAACTATGTTGGGGTCGGCTTATGTTGGGCTAATCGAATGCCAGCATTTTACATGGAGCGACTGCCTATCTGACCTCCACAACCCATTTACTGGGTAATACGACATTACATTTGCTACTCATTAACTCATTAAATTCACATACTTACTTCTCCAATACGCAAATAATTTCCTGCATTAAACCAATAATGTTGAACAGCGCAACAAACTCGTTCCTCCCAAGTTATACTTATTTAGTCGTGTGTCGGCTGTTTCCGCAACTTGTTACAACTTTAAATTGCTTTCAAAACTTACACCTATCGGTAACCGTTTAAAGTTTTATTGAAACACTCAACGTTAAGCATCTTGATGTTTAAATTTAGCATATTTTTGGTAAAGAGAGATGTTTTAGAGAGAGCTAACTTGAAATTCAGTCTAGTGGAGATAACGAGCTCTAAATAACAATAGAGGGTAATGATACAAGTATGGGCAGTATCTTAGCGAAAAGCAATGCGAATATAAGACAGGTTGATAACAATAACAGGATGGTCATCAGCGTCTTCTTATGCATTCATAATAACATTGTGACCATCAATCCGATTAACAACTATGGTGTTCAAGGAAATATTCCTGTATTATAGCATACTATCGTGTCTACTATTTGGCTTAATTTTAAACCATTCAGCAATTTGTTGGTAGAACAGGCACCAATTGATAGAGTTTCTATTGTTTCTACTGCATGGCGTTCATGGATTAATTTGGGGACATCCACTAGAAATAAGGTGGTTACTCCTATACCTGTGTCCCGAAATATACAGCTAGCATAAGCATTAAAACCATACAAGAGTCCAATTACAAAACCTAAAGTTAAAGTCACACTCTCTCTAAACTCTCCTTCATCAAAAACTACTAATTGACAAAGCAGAAGTTACGAGCAATGAAACCCCAAACTTGACTGTCCAACTAAGCTAACATTTTAGTCCCCTCTTCAAAGAAATTACATAAGATACATTAAACCTCTCGGCGAAATAATAAAATCTTCAAGAGGGTACGAACATTGTAGGACAATGATTTCAGTCTCGTCTGGTCTGGGAACTTAATGGTCTTGACTCGGGACATAGCCTCTAAGTGTGTCTTGAAGTGGGCGACGAACTGGTACGGAACGCTTGGTACAAAAATTTTGTAATGATGGAAGTTATAAAAAAAATCCAAATTTTAATGTAGATGTTATGTAATGGCTACAGCGTATGAATATAAAAATAGAAAATAGGCTTATTTAGAAAATTAAGACTAACACAAGTTAATAGAAGAAAAAAAAACACAGACAAGATGTATATTCCCGTCATTCGTGTTTTACTATACCAGAACGCGGTCGCTCACATTATAAGGCTATAAGTCACCCAAAGGGCAATGGAGAGCTATGCTTGGAGTTTTCCTATGATCCGAAGGAGTGATCGAATCAGAAATGGAGAGATCCGCAGGAGAAACCAGGTAACCGACATAGCTCAAAGAATTGACAAACTTAAGTGGCAGTGGGCAGGGCACATTGCTTGCAGAACAGATGGCCGATGGGGCCAAAACTTTCTGGAGTGGCGACCGCGTACCGGAAGACAAAGCGTTGGAAGGCCACAAGGTGGACAGATGACCTTGTGAAGGCCGCAGGAGTCTGCAGGAGTCCGCTGGCTACCATAAGCACAGAACCGGTAGAAGTGGTGGTTCTTGGGGGAGGCCTATGTCTAGACAATGATACCAAATCATAACGACATTAAAAGCAAGCATCATTAAGACGATTTTACATTAAATATAAAATTCACGACAAGTTGGTAGAACACACTAATAAAAAACTTTACCAATAAACGTCATACGATCCCAAAACTACTCTTGACCAAAACTCCAACCGTATCGGCCCCAATATTGAAATATATAAAAGCATTATTAGTGTATATTGGCACATCGTCCTAGGAATTTTCAATAAGCGCATACCGTGCCGGCCTTACAATAGCCCCGCCATTTTATTGTTTACTCACATATTCCGTGTGCTCTAGCTCTAACCTTTGATCGAGCGAAATTAAAATCTGCCCATCAATTGACACTGGAGGCCTCGGGACAATGTAGGCCCAAAACTAAGGCCAGGCTTTAATTATTTTGGGACAACATGTGATGAAAATTGAAATTGGAAATTTGTAATCCTTTAGTAAACTTTGATGGACGTGACATGTCTTTGTTTAGATATTCTTGTTTATTTTGTAATATACACGCCTCCGAATAATTTGGCAAACATGGTTCAATCGTGTATCCTAAGCTTCATATCTAAACCCTGTTTTATTAATAGCAAAATAAAAAAATTCAAGGTAAGGCCCACTGCTCTGTTAACCTCAGATCGACATTAATTAGAAGAGCATCAACTACACGGAAAATAATTAGTAACATCCTTGAAATTAACCGCGTCCACTCGAGCGTGGCATCAAATCGACCCCCGTCGTTCAATTTTAATCTTTATAGTATAGGGTGTAAAATTTCAAATGCGTTAATTGCTCAGGTGAGAGTTATTAGGGCGGGTAGATACCAGGTCATTGATTGGGTCGTAGGGCATATGCAGGTTGTTGGGCTAGGATCTAGGTCATGGCAGCTTGTTAGTTCTCCTTGGTATTGCTAAGGTTGTATAAAATTCAGGTTAGTTTGTTGTGGCAAGGTACACGTAGGATAAAATTATATTTATTGCAATTATGTGGTTGGGGAAAATGAGATTATCTTAGTTATTAAATCCTAATTACCTAGTGGTAAGGCAGTGCAACCATTTGGTTAATAAAGGAGTATAAAATGTACACTTGAAGACAATTTTCTTAAGATTTGTGTCGTGTTGTAGACGGTCACTAGTAATTGACCCATTATTATAACTTTCTTCATCCAAAGAAATGTTACTATTTTTCAAACATTTTTAATTACCTACTATGAACTTGCTACTACAAAAACCGTTGTTCCTCAAATCCATTATTTTCAAAACCAATCAATCTGTCTAGCCTTTTCCCAACTATGTTGGGGTTGGCTTCCAGTCTAACCGATTGCAGCTGAATATCAGTATTTACAGCGACTGCCTATCTGACCTCCACAACCCAGTGACTGGGTAATACGATACCTCTTGATCTTCTGACGACTTGTAACGACTGTCAAAGATCCACGAATTACAGCCGGGACCTCAAACTCAAAGCATTTATTTCAATTAAACCATTTACAGGCACTTTTGAACTGTCAAGAAGTCGGTCACTCAGAAACCAGCGGCTTAGCGTGCTTTCCGAGGCACGGAGGAGTTTCAGTATGTAAAGATGGTCACCCATCCACAGACCAACCCCGGCAAGCGTAGCTCAACCTGTAGGATCAACCCGTGCAGCTGTTATTACTTAGCCACGAGCTCACTCGCAATTATCAAAATCACCTGCACTAACTTAATCCACTCTATACAAATACTACAAAGATCCATTGACAATTGCAGTGCATGACTGTACTCGTATATTCAAAGTCAAATAATTTCTTTCAATTAGGCACAAAAAAGGCACTTTTAAACGTCAACATTTACAAAAAAATTGAATTCATTCCAGTCGCCCCTTCCAAAGGGTTTTCGTATGGAGAAGAATAGGCAAGAAACACCACCGTTACTGTTTTTTTTTTTTTTTTACAATATTTTGTGTACATTAATTACATACGAATGATATATGTGAAGACGATGCACCTGTAATAAGATTACTGTACCACAATAGGTAAAAAGAATTAAAAATGAAACAGTGACAGATAAATGAATAATGTGATAGATACGAGTACATGGTGCTCACATATTTAATAACATTGTAAAATTAGACTGAAGTAATATTACTAAGTCAGTGTGTGAGTTCAAGTAATCACAAAATGTAAAATCAATGTTATAAAAAATAATCAATACCTATTCCCACCTCCTATCCTATTCCTCCTCCTCTCATCCAGAGTATGAATGCTCTTTACAGCTATGGTAATCCATTCATACTACAGGCTATTCACTGCACTGCAGTATTGTGCTGTTAAACCCAGTGAATACTAGGATTTAGCTCAAATCTCGGCGTGCATAAATGTTAATAGGGTTTATTATGCCCTGAGCGCGTTCACGGGTTATGTCTCTTTGTTCGTGGTGATAAATGGGTAATATTTCTGTTAATTATTTTATATTTTAAAATATTTTGGGTGAAAATTGTGTTTTGTGGGTGTAATAATGTCGCTTAAAGTAATGAATATTTATAATCGTAAAATATAAATAAAAATATTTTTACTTTAAAAATATTACGTTTTTAGTGTGCCTGTAATTTTACTGAGAATTCTTCTCTCTTTTGAATCAATATATTTAGACTACTTGGAAAAACAATAATATTTTAAAATTATCGCAACCCTGCAACCGGCGCGGCGGCGTGCATGTAGGTACTCGTATAACCAGAGAGATATGAACGTAAACGAGGCAAAAGGAGTTTGTAAGCATCGTAGCAGGCAGTGTTCTGTAGTTTCTGCCTACCCCCATGGGAAGAAAGCGTGCGTTTATGTATGTATGTATGTGTATTTTTTAAATATACACAAAAATAACCGATTCCACAGCAAAGTTTATCAACCAATTTCATAATCCCTGCTAATTAAAAAGATAAGAAAAATCTTCGTAAACTCCCAAAACATTTGTCTCGTTAATCCTTAGTTAATTAGTGATAAAAATCTAATTAGAACTTGGAACAATTTGTCGGAAGTTTTAGGATAAAGTGTTCGTTTAATTAAGTCTCATAGCATACAGTTACAATTACTAACCATTTCTTTTCAAAAAATTTAATATGAGAGCCAGTTAGTTTTATAACGGTAGCAAAAAAATAAAAATGTGAGAAAAGTTGTTTGAATTCTTTTGTAATGTAAGGACGCTTTAATTTTTATGAAGGAGTTAATAAGGTGCCTAACTCAAGTTGGAGTAATGATTTTGGGAAAAGATATGATTAGACAGACTTACTACAGAGATCTTACAATCGCATCGATTTCAAGAATATTCTATGCATCTTTTAATAAATGACGTAATTCATATTGTTGTAATACGTAAGAATTTATTGGAAACCGCCCAAAACATACTAATTATCAATATCAGTCTTTAAAAGGAATCATGCATGTTTGCTGTTTCATATTTTGAAAATAAAACTATTTCCTACACTAGACCCCTCAAGGGTTAACATGCGCTCTTATAGAAAAAGTGAGATATCATGCAAACAGTTGCCTTAACTTAGCCTAAAATACTCAGCAAATAATACAGTATGCTACGAGCTACGAGTATGCTATGTTGTGTTTAAAACCACAGAATGCCAGACCCTACTTATTATACTTATATAGATATGCCCAGTAAAACTAATGTAACCATGTACCTATCTCTTCTCCGCAGCATACCTGGACCCCTACGTAGTGCCAGCCAGCCTGGACCAGCTCCTGGTGTCGAGTGACGTGGTGGGCAACATCAGATTCACCCACCCGACGCTCTACGTGTTCCCGGGAGGCCAAGGCGATGCTGCGCTGTTCGGCATCAATGGATTTAATATGCTAGGTGAGTCGATTTGAGAAGGTCTGAGGACAAGACCTTGTGGGACGCTGAAGGAAAAATATGTTGGTTGCTCTACATTATCGTGACAACAGTAGAAAGAGTTAGTTGTGATTATAACTGAGTTTATTTAAGCCTACTTTTTTATTGGAATCTCATGATAATTTTTTACATAAACTATTTAAGGGCAACTTTTCAACAACAAATGTGTTTTATTCAAAAACAGCAGCTAGTTAAGAATAGCCACATTATTCTGAAAGTAGATAATTCGCTCTGAGAGGGTAATTCAGTTACATTTAATTCGATAGTACCTAAAAACAAAGTAACTTCCTCTTAATTCCGTTACGTAGTAACAGTACTTTTACGAATAGTACGTAAGAAAACTTCCAGCTACCAAGCTCCTCGTTAATCTAATTGATAAATACCATCGCGAGCAGCAAGACGCTAACTTTTCCTCGGGGATTCCACCTTTAGCCGAGAAAAATCGAGTCAAAAATAGAAATATCTTTTTTTTTTCCCCAAAGACTTACATAACCGAGCTGACTAAGGTTCTGTAAATACAGTGCCCCCGTTTACCACGGCAGTCCGACTCGCCTGAGGGTCTCGATGCGGATTTTTTCGGCTGTTCTCTTTTCATTGGCGCGCTGCCAAAACTCATCTCTTGGTTACATTGGCAACATTACTCTGTGTACTTCGTTCAATGTTGAACATTTTACAATTTAGTTTTACGAGTCATTTGTTGTTTTGTCTGGTTATGGTTTTAGTCGAATTTGGGTTGTAGTTGTTGAAAGAAACGGTTGTAGTTTTAGTATGTTTTACTGCTTGGTGGTTTCAATCATGTTAGTGTTTAGCCATGTCTTATGATGGATTTAAGACCTTATTTTGTCTCAAATATATCTTGAACTGAGAAACGAGAGAATGTTCTATGGATTCATCCAAGGCATCAAAAACTTGAATAGACTTCTTCAGAGAGCCTTGGCCGAGAATTCGCCTACTATATACCACATTCCAAAATCAGATTCTCCGCATAGTTTCCTACAAAAAATGAAACAATTTACTAGAAAATTCCACAACCAATTGACTTATAAAAGTCGAACCTTGACACAATCTCAGAGGCAGTACAGCCACTTAGAAGTTGGTACCGTGCCAAATAAATATTGGCTGTCTTCAGTACAAAGACGCCTCCGAGTGTTCGCTGATGGTCTGTCAAATTCACAATGTTATATTGTTTGCAGAGTTTTGGATTGAAACGTCTCGAGTATTTAGATAATTGTTTTGTTCATTGTTGTTTTTGACTGTTATGAGAGTTTGTTTTGTGATTTCTTGTGAAATTGACGATAAAATGAGGTCAAATTTTGTCAAAGAGCTTGTCTACGTAAATCATTTATTTGATGAAGCTCCTCTGTCAACTCTGTGATTCAGTAATCACAACGTTTTTATCCTTGCTGTTTTTATAAGCTGTCAAATTCTAGCATGCGTTCTTATTATAAGCTGTGAATTCACTTTCTGGGTGGCGCTGCTGAATTTATATTTGTCGACAGAGCTCTGCTCGGGTGAAAATAGAGAATGCTCATTTAATAGTAGAGGATAGTTCATACTAATTCCATGTATTTACTAATTCCATGCTGCCATGTCATTATTGAGGTAGCCATCTTGTTCTAAGCTTTGGATACGGAGAAAACGATTTTTCCCAGATATTAGACCTAGCTAGGTCGATTTATTGCACCCGTAAACCCCTATAACCCTATAATATCGTTAGAGCTGTTTTCGAGAACGTAATTAAATATATATATATATATATATATATATATATACAAATATTGCTTATTTTATATTATAGGATAAGACACATTACTCATCTCCTACGATATGATTATTTTCTGAAATAACAAGACTTATTATCCTCATTGCTGACTTTTGACATTTTAAAATTTTCAGTTCTAGTAGTAAACTCAACATAGTTACGTAACTCAGTATTTTTCCTTTGCCCTATCCACTTTGCATTGATCGAACATTTGCTGAGTCAACCGATCCATTTCTCTGATTTCCTACATGAGATACTGAATTTGAATAAAGTATATTTCTGCAACTTGAAATAGTAGTATTAGATTTGAATTATATTTCTGATTTCTTAAATTGAACTTCTTTCGTCGTATTGAATTTACATTACTACAGTTTAAAAACATTATTTTAGCCTCCACTATGCGCTCTCAGACTTTATGAAAATTTCATAAGGTATTTGTTACTAACTAAGGAAATAAAAAAAAAAATCAAAATATTTTATTTCACATAAACCTACATGGGCACTTATGAAACGTCAGAAGCTAGGTGCACGGTTCCAGTTGGTCGTTTCCTATGGAGAAGAGCCGGCAAGAAACTCCACGGTTACTCGTTTAAAAATAATTGGTTTTTACAATAAAACATCATCGTATGTCCGACAAACTGCAAAACAACCACGTCAAATCCACATCGTGATGGTGCTTTGTCCTGTTAAGGTGCAGCATTCTGAAAACGAGGTTTTTTAAAGCAGTGTATCTCTTAAACCGTAAATAAATTTGACCAAAAAAAAAAAAGAATGATATTTTCAAGTCTTATTTTAATACAGTGATGGAACTCAAATCATAATTAAACATACATTAATGCTTCAAAAAAATCTTCAAACACACCTCTTAATTGTATTTAAAAGCAGTTTATACCTTCACTAACAATTATAATTATAGTTAAAAATATAGCTTAAAATGTCTAATGCCAAGCTGGATTCAATTATGGATTATGATGAGTAATATGAACAATATGAAAAAAACAACGAAAAGCATTGAAAAAGTACAAACGTTTGGTTATTTTCTTTACTCTTCACACGTAAAGAAAAAGATACGAGACAAAGGCAAATGGTCGGTAGGCCCTTAAGTAGAGATCGTCACGTTCTGGGCGGGGGAGCTTTTTTTGCTATATCATAGGCTAAATTAATGTCGGTCAACATTCTTTCCACAATAATTCCAACAGAAATACTCTGTTTATGCGAAAATTCACTGAATATAAAGAAGAACAATGAAAAAAAAACATTATAAAGATTACGTAGGCTTATACTAGGTAGTAAATATTGTACACTTAGTTCAGCGTAAAATATAGGGTACCTAGATTTAACAGCTGACGCTAGCTAGGTGAAGGTAAATAAAGTGTGTCCCACAAACAACGGTTCCCATTAAGCCACCGCACACGTCAAGCCAAGAGCGTGCTATCGTGTTACTAAGTAAACTCGCCGGGACACGTTACTGTCACGCTGTTGGCTTATCTGCATGACGTCACTGCTTTCACGTCAGGAGGAATAGAGCTCTTAAAAGTAATTGTGGAGTTGTTTCATTGAAAGAGGTGCTGTAATAGAATGAAATTGTCTGAAGTAAAAGGAAATAACATTAATGTTGATTATTTAGTTTATTTGTTGTAAGTGCTAAAAGCTTTAGTAATAGTAACAGGAACTGTTCCTGTTCAAGTGTGTTTGATATGAAATCCTAATCTGTGAGAAGGCAATTTGTGAGAAGACTTAATACCATAGTTTCCATTTCTCGTTGTCGAGTGGATGGGAGGTCTTCTCATGAATGCGTCTTTAGTTTTAGTTACTAACAATTAAGTAGTGTTAGGTATAAGTGCAAATCTGTTACTAACAATTTATGGATCTCTTAGTTGTTAAATGTCGTGTAAAATGATAAGATTTATTTATTATTTATTTATTTAATCTAGCCAGACCAATCAAAACATTTAACCAACGGCTAACCTACTATTACAGTTGGCAATACCTACTCTCAGGTAAGGCGGAACAAAAACTATTTCACAAACAATATTTTTCCATTAAAGCCTATGACGACAATGTCACGTCTAGCCAACAGCGGGACAGCGGCATGTTGAACAAACATCCACAGGAAAACGTGACTGCCACGTTAGCGAGATGGTTTTCATTAAAATATTGAAGCTTTATCTTTGGGTGTAACACACGTTACGTAAAATACGTTTTACATTGCCTCTTATTTATAAAAGAATTTTACGAATATAATGTGATGCTCCAAATATTAATAAAAGTGAACGGTATAATATAAAAATCATAACAGGGTATCAAGTCTGTAATAACAAAATTGATTATCTAGCTGCCAATCTCAAACGAAAATATAGTCAACCTCTAAACGTGGATTAATCTCACACATCCCTAAAACCGAATAATGTCAAGCTTATACTCCATAGTAGACATTTTCCGGATAAAAACGCAGAAATACTCCACAAACAGCATATCCCATTAAGCCTTTTGTGTCACGTCACGGCCGAAAGCGTGCAGCGTCGTGTTACTAAGTAAACTCACACATGTATAAACACGCTCACTACTGGAAGTGTCACGTCGTCGGCCTTAAGTCTCTGTGTAATGTAATAATGTTGGGGTGTTATTAGTTGTGTTTGCATTTCCTTATGATATAGTAGGTTATTAAGACCAATACTTTTTAAATGGAATCTTGTTGGAAATATTAGATAGATACTGTTGGAAATAATTTTAAATGGTGACCCAAATAGAAGATTTATTCTATTTTGATAATAATTCTAATAGGTATCTAATTTATTTGTGATTGGAATTTAAGGAACGTTTCTGTAGGCTTAGATGTAACAGCCTTAGAATAGTAATGTAGTCACGTATTCTGCCTATTTTGCTGTTTGCGGAATATTTTTTATAGAATAATAATGGAACATTAAGATTATTAATCTGGCCGCTTTACAAGTTCAAAACAAAATAATAGGAAAAATAAGATTGGTTTTTAGTAACACGTTATCGAAATAGAATGATAATGAAATATATACCTATGATGTTGGAAAATAGATTATAAAAAAGACTATTTATTTAATTAACAGGCATTATTATAAAAAGATTTTTTTTTTCTTCCAATTTCAAACCCACTCAATTTGATTTTATTTTGTTCCGCAACACCTGTCCGTCTACATTTATTCCCGCCATCTGTAAACAAAATGGTGCGTGGAAGCGTCATTCTGTGTTCAAACAAAAATGCACATCGGCACCCAATCCCTCTCCAATTTATTTTCAATCAAGACTGGAATCGATCGATTTTATCTATCTTGTTTGAGTTCCACTGTGTCAATATTTGTTAGTTGAAGTGCCTTATGAGTATTACATTAGTTTGGTAGCTATACGCTAGACGTTGGATTAAAGCTGTCTGGGAATTAAATTGTCTTTAATTATGAAGTTTGTGGGTTTGGCGATTATTGAGATAAACCAGAAGATATTAAGCACGCATAAACGTAATACAGTATCGTATTACGTTTATGCGTGCTTTAAAAAAGTGACAACAAATAAATATAGTAGACAAATATTGCCTAACAAGTAGGTATCTCCACCACAACGGGAATAAAAAATCATAAAATGACCAGTACCCGAAATCCATTAAAGTCCATCAAGTGCCAAGCGCACATCAAATTGACAATCAATTAAAAACTTAACATTTTATTTAAATCAGCATTCGACCTCATTCGACTACATTTCCCGAATCAAAAGCTCATTGGCAGAACTCATTGGTTCAGTGCCTATAGAAATAAATTTAAAGCAATATTAAACAATACAAGCCTGATTATTGTTCATCGGGAGCATAATTTGAAATTGGAGTTTCGCTTCAGTTACTATTCGGGGATATTCGAATTGCATTGCGTATTAGATACGTGTTTGCGAACACGTTTGTATAGCGAGCAGGCGATGTATGCTTAACGGCAAGCTCTGTGTAATTTGTATGCTGATTTCTGAATGAAAGGGGGATGAACTGTATTCATGTGATTAGTTTTAAATAGGGTGATTGTTTGGTGTGAATACTCGAATATGGTTTTGGAATTTATGCGAACTGTGGTGCCTGAACCACGTACATGTTGTTTCTGGTTAATTAACTTCTATTGCTAACCGGAATGACGGTCTGCTCTTTTCGTGGTAGGGTGTCGGTTTGATTAAGTCAGCTAAATATTCATGACAGTACCAATTAATATACCTAAGGGTGAGAATAGAACTTACGACATTCACTTTAAGCATTGAAACAACACAGTTTTGCTTGCACATCTATACTCAATATTATAAAGAGGTAATAATGTGTAAGTTTGCATGTAGGGGGTAATCTTCGGAACTACTGATCTGATTCCAAACTTTTCGACATAAAATATATTTTATGTTAAAATCAGGAATTACTTATATAAGCTTTTGCTCAGGACTTCGTCGTTAGCAAAAGCAAGTACCTATATAAAATAAATACGAAGCATAAAAATCCTGATTTTCTACATCAAAGTTACCATCTAATAAATCCTCATTATCACAAACGACAAATCCCTAGCTTTAGTCTCTGTGCAGTTGAAAACTTAGCTACCCACATAAAGATGTTAGAATGTTCTAGAAACACGCTATCTCCGTGCCGAAGGGATGTTAGCAGACAATAGCTCAACGACTGTTACGCTGACTGACGATCAAAAGGTCGCGGGTTCAAATCCATCCTCGTAAAACTATTGCGGTTTAGTGTCTCGTAAAACAGATAGAGATTTAGTTAAATATATATAAATTCATGAATGGATAAATAATAGTTTTGATGGCAATTTCTCCGTAATTTTTCCGTAATTACGACTTCAAGAGTCAATTTAAAAAATAAACAAATATTTTATCTTTACAAAGCATACCTTAAGATCCAACCAATAATTTTAAGAACTCACCAATTTTTTCCCAACCTTTCAGTTGACGGAGGCTTCTCGCGCAAGGCATGCTGGTGGGACTTCGCGCGCCACCTGGACCGGCTCGACGCCGTGCTGTTCACCAGGATCAACAACTGCTCCATGTCCGGCATGGCCTCCGTGCTGCGCAGGAAGGCCGGAGCTACTGTGTACCCTCAGATTGGACACTTCTTCTGTAATTTAGAGGTGAGATGAAGTTTATTTATTTACTCAATTCAATCTACATCTCTATATACAAATAAACAGTTATTTTACTAAATGTATAATGATGAAAGTATATACAGGGTGTTTGGCAGAACGTTGAACATACGAACATGGTAGATAGGTGGGGTCATCTGCTACTTAGTCAGCCCTTTTTTTTTTTTTAATGCAAGTTAAAATTATGATTTAAGTATTTTTTACATCTTTCTGTAAGTTTGAGGACTCATAACTTTTTTTCTAGCTAACATCTGAATAAAGCAATCGTTTTATAAGAATCTGCCAACATTAAAGATTTAAAAAAAAACCCTGTTTTACCCATTTTTAATAAAAATTACACTTTAAAGTTAAGAAAGTGCTGACAGCAAAAACAATTTTTTTTTAATATCCAGGGACCAGGGCCAAATAAATTAGGGCTGAGTAAGTAGCAGATGACCCCACCTATCCACCATTTTCGTATGTTCAACGTTCTGCCAAACACCCTGTATGGTACTTAAACAAAAAACTATTTTTATAATTTTTGTCTGTCTGTCTGTCTGTTTTCTCTGACTAGTTTCCGAAACGGCTGCACCAAATTTGACGGGATTCTCACTGGCAGATATCTGATGTTATAAGAAGTAGCTTAAGCTACTATTATTTTAGAAAAAGAATTAGGGTCGCCTTGCCTACCACTATGTGAACTTGGGTTGTAGGTTCAAAAATTCATCAAAAATACATTCAAATTGAGAATCAACACTTTTCGAACGTCAAGACAGTCCCCAAAAAATGCCCGCTCTTCACCACTTCGTAGTGCTTTAGCTGGGAAGAAGAAGTGGCGCAACAAACTCCCCAGCAGCACAGCTGTCTGTTCAGTTAGAGAAAAAAATATTATATACAATAGTATAAATGCGAAATAATTTACTTTGTCAACAATAAATGAAAATTAAATTAAAATAAATTGACATAGACAGTCAGTAAAAATAAACAATTATATGAACTCATATAACCTGTCAGTAGGTAAGCTAATTCTGAAGAAAGAACATAAACATTGTGTTATGTTAATTTCAGCGACCAACTTATACGTTTAAGTAATCGTTGATAGAATAAGTAACCTTTGACAAAGACATGATCATTGTGGACCCTGTCGAGCACAGCATACTAGGAGAGAGTGATGAATAAATATATTATTTTAGTAGGTAATTATTTTATAAAACTTGCATGCATACATTTATTTGAAAATTAAGCGACATAAGCGACGAAAATGCCTTGGGCATTCTCTATCAGCCAACCAGATTCGAGCTAGTGGAGAGATTTCTGAAAGTAGATTTTTTTCGGTAAAGGCTAGGAAAATTAACAATTTTTGTTATGAATGGGAAGTGTGAGTTACCAAAATTGGAATGGGGAACAAATCAGAAGTGGTTGCTTATCAGAAAAAAATATGCTTGTGAGATATAATCCCAATCGGGAAGGCAACTTGACAGGAAGTTTCCTTAATTTATAAAAGAAAAACAAATTGAAATCCTTTTAGGTAACCCAATTCGAATACTCGTTATATAGAAAGCATACCTTTTCCTAACACCATGACTGTTTTATGAGACAAACTGCTGCTTGATATCTTCTTCACTTTTGGTTGGTAATGAGAGGAAAAGTTGTTTTTTGTTGTGTTAGCTGAAGTTGCTAAGTTCTTTCTTAAGAAAGAACTCACAGCTTCGGCTACTGTGTCCTACATCGTCAATGAGTTATTCCAACAATGGGAGCAGGGGTACCGGCGCCACAGAGACGCCCTCACAAGGCCGACACCTGACACTGCGCCGATACACTTCATTGGGCACACTGCTTACTGCTTGCGTGCTCTTTAGAATCTAGTAGAACAGACTTAGTAAAGTTACTTTGGTTGACTAGTTGTGCCTGTGGCTTTGTTTGCGAGAAAAGTTCAAGATTTATTCAATACTAGCTATTGCCCTCGGCCTCGCCCGCGTGAAGGTCAGAATATATCCCACGGGAACGTATTACCGGAATATAAAATATATTTTGTCCCTAACCCAGATCATGGGCTACTTATTTGCTAAATTTCATCGAAATCCTCATGAGAAGGTGACAAGCAAACCGATAGACAGTGTTACTTTCGCTTTATAGTCCTCCAGACCGAAGTTCGGCCATGGCGAACAATCTCAGAACAGCCTTCGGCGCGGGAGATGTTATAGCGCACAAGTGCGTGCTCAGCAGACACAAGTGCACTCTCTCTTCCCTCACTCTCATAGTCCGTCACTTTATAGTAGCATGGATGAGTGAGTGCGCTATCTATAAAATGGGTCCTCGCGAATCCCTTCGAAACAAATTCAAAGAAATTGATATACTGACTCTGCCTTCTCTTTATATCTTAGAAAGTATTTTGTATGTTCGCAAAAACTTAGGACTTTTCAAAATAAGAAGCGATTTCCATAATATAAATACACGTAGTAGACATGAAATTTTGATACCCAAATTTAGATTAACTAAAACAAGCAAGTCATTTCTTATAAACAGTATCCGCTTTTATAACAAGTTGCCTAAGTCGGTTACAGAACTTAGCGATGGGAAGTTCAAAACCCACATTAAACGCGTTCTTATCAAGAATGCATATTATAAAATTAAAGACTACGTTGAAGACAAGGAAGTTTGGCAATAATTCCTTCTGCACATGTGGCTTCCCTGGTAGCTCATTAACGGCAAATTGTATAAGAGTCTATTAACTGCCCCCAAATTACCATGTTTATATATATATATATATATATATATATATATATATATATATATATATATATATATATATATATATATATATATATATTTACATTTTTATTAAATCACGCTATTATTTGACATTATAATATACCTACAATTTAACTTTAAATCTTTATTAGTGGCTTTTGTGAGCATGATAATTATTCAAAATTGTAATATCAATCACGTCATTTCGTTTATTATACTTTTTTATTTTTAATAATTTATTCATTTTTTTACAGATTATTTTCTATTTTGTGAATGTGAGAACGCTGTAGGCTTAGTGGACTGTATATTTTCTGACCATAATTATTTTATTAAGTACCTGGTACTTTTTGAAAGACCTACACTGTCCTCCCATACCTAATAACACTGTTATTTGAAAATATTGTAAAAACCAATTATTTTTAAAAGAGTAACCGTGGAGTTTCTTGCCGGCTCTTCTCCATAGGAAACGACCAATTGGAACCGTGCACCTAGCTTCTGACGTTTCATAAGTGCCCATGTAGGTTTATGTGAAATAAAATATTTTGAATTTGATTTTGAGTGATAGTTAATTAAAATCTAACTTAAGTTCTTCTCTCCTACCGGCAAGATCTTTATTAAAATACCTAACGCCATAGAAAAAGTATAGCACGACTGCGTAAAGTGCGCTCTTCTTTTTCTCTATGTAAATCTTGGAAGTTTTATATTGATTAAAATGTACATTTTTTTTTTACATTTATGCATAATTTATAATTTACCGCTTTTCACATACATGTATATTATATGTAAATTAATAAATTCAATGCAGTCTGGACACACTACTCTATAATCTACGGTAATCAGTGAAGCATATAGTATCACCTTCCAATTAGATTCTCCCGATCGTATACCACGCACGGCAGTGTCGCAGTGTCCCAGTTTTTGTTATTTATAAAAAAGTACTTTAAAGTGATAATTTTTGTGGTCTTATCGTGTTCTAAAACAAGTGATATTATGTGATGTGTCGGGGTATGTAATAATTCACATTAATGCCATTCAAATAGCACTGATCTCTCAAATATTTCACTGATCTCTCGGTATTTTGCTGTGTGGACGGGCCGCAGATATTGACTCTATATTTATTCTGCAAAAGAGGGCTGTTAGAGCCATCTACAACCTCCGCAGACGCGAATCTCTTAGGGAACTGTTTAAGAAAATTAATATCATGACGGTACCTTGTCAGTATATATATGAAAACATTATGTATGTTCGAAAAAATCTACATCTCTATAGTAAGATAAGTGACAGGCGTAATTTTAACACAAGAAATAGGAACAAATTAGATCAACCACGTTTCAGATTGTCTAAAGTACACACTTCTTTTATGGGGTACTGTGTAAAATGTTATAATAAAATACCACTCGATATTCTTCAACTAAATGAGAAGAAATTTAAAACTTGCATTAAACGCACATTATGTAGACAAGCATACTATAAGTTGGATGATTATATCGTAGATAAAAATGCTTGGCTAAATGCTGGTCCTGCTCCACAGGCACTTGGGCTCACTAGTTAAAAATGAAAAAATTGGTAGAGTTGCTTCCCCTTTTTTATTTTTTCTGACTACGAACTTATTGTTTATTTTGTTTTTTTTTATTAAACTAAGTTTTAATTATTGAATTACTCCAATAGATAATATTGATTTTCTTTCTTTTGGTGGTAAAATTCTTGCAAACTATAGTTTTGTATAACTTAGACGCATTTTTATTTTCAATTTTTGTAAATGTGAGTAACATGGAGTCGTTTTACTATGTTATTATGTTGATTTTGACTTGAAAGAGCAGGGTAGTTGAGAGTATGTCATGCTCACTTAAATGTCTCGCTGATGGTGGCGAGTGTGTTGGATCATTCGGTTCCCTACAAAATGGTTGAGCTGGATGGTGCTGATCCACGCGTCATGTTCGTGAACGGGCGCCGTCAGTGGACTGGTCATCTCTTATCTGCCAGGGCTTATTTTTAATCGTTTTTTATTTATATATATATATATATATTTTTTACATTGTGCTCACATATAGAATCAACAAGAGTAATGTACCCAGGATTTTGTAATTTCTATATTTAAAAGAGTGTCCTTGGAGTTTCTTGCCCGTTCTTCTCCATAGAGATCTACGTTTTGGAATGGGCAACTAGCTTCAACTTTCTGACTAACTGACTCTTTGACAATTCAAAAGTGCCTGTAAAGGGTTTAATTGAAATAAATGCTTTGAGTTTGAGTTTGAAATTATAGCTAGGTACTCGTACTTCTGACCGACTGATCTGCTAAAGCTGACCATATCTTCTCTTGTTTTTTTTGCAAGTGTATTTATTTATAATTTATTGAGGGTACAATTGCTGTTTGATGAATTAAAAAAAAATCTATTTAGTTAATTAGTTGCTCACTCCTACGAATGACTAAGGAATAATCTAATTTACAAGTTTTTGTTATTTATAAAAGCGTGTACGCCCGAACGAAAAAGAACATGATGAAAACGAACATCAAACACTGTGTTCGTCAAAAACGATCTTGGCGACTCAATGTCGTTGTTCTGTGTGCACGGTGTTCGGAGTGTTCGGAGAAATTTGATGCAACATTGCAAACATAGGCGGATCCATGGCTACTAAAGAGACCGGGGTGGTTGAGCGTGAACACAAGTCGAACTGTGTTCGTATGCTGTTCGTGTTCGCTTTGCTAATTTAGGTCCACACGTACGAACCAAATGTTTCGAGTTCGATGTTTGTGTTCACCATATTTTGTTCGTTCGTGCGTACACACCTTTAGGTTCAGGCGATACAAACTCGAATATTGGTTCCCATGGCTACATAATAGAATTTACCCCGAAGTTGCTTCAACTCTTTTCCAGCTATTTCACTCGACATAAATCTGCCCCTTATATATATAACTTGCTCCTGTGTAAGCTAAGGTGGCACTCTGGGGTCTACGCAGTTTATTTTAATGGCGAATGACCTGCCGAAGGTCGTCATGACGGCACGATGTCTCATGTTTGCGAATGACGGGTCCAACAAAAATTTGCTCGCTACCTATATAAAAAAATATTTGGGTATTATCCCTGTTTGTATCCGTCTCTGTTTGTTGCGGGAATGTTAGCCATCAACACATTGAAACTGAGACGCAAGTGTGCGCTTTTGATGCACTACTACTTATTGGCCAATAATAAGATTGGTGATGCGACTACTCTAGCTCGCTGTTCATTGTTTGCATCGGACCGGCTGCAGCGGGCGCGAGCCTGTATCGCGGTGACTGTTCGTGGCTCCGCCAGTGCGTATCCATACAGCTCGATATGTTCCACAACCGGGATCCCTTCTTTTCGTATAATGTTCTCTTTCCTAATATACTTTGGCATAGCAGTTTTGGCATAATTTGTTTTGCCATAATAATACTTTGCCATATTTTTTTTGCCATACAGTTTATATTGGCATAATCATCTTGAAGGCTAATTTGTTTTGGCATAAATTTAACTCACATAATGATACTAGGCATAATGACTATTAGCATAATAGTAGTTAGGCATACAATTAGAAAAATATTAATATAATTTATTATTAGTATTCCCTTTATTATTTATAAAGTGCCTACAATATATTAATAAATTATAATGAATTTTTAGCATAACGTTTATTTAGAGCGACGATTATTGGTAAAATTATATTTTTAACCCTAAATTAGAATTAAAGTATTGCCTTAAAAATTCAATTGGTATGTTGTGCTACAAAAGTTGGTGACAGAAACGAATCGCTGCAAAATCGACCCACGTAGTCTTATCTGCTCTACCCCTAGAGTGTAATTTAACATCGCGTAGGCGCGGAGGGGCGAGGCGGCCCGCGTGCTGAGGAGCAGGTGGTCTTAACGACCGCCGCCGCGGCTGAGGTTGGCCGGTGCCAGCCGGCCAGCAAGCCGAAGCTGCGGTGGTGAGCGTTAAACACATCTGCGACGATAAGCTCGCGTGGGACCGCCGGAGCCCCGCAGCGCCGGAGCCGTGACAGAAACCATGCCTGCTGCATGATGCATGCTTGCTTGCATGCTGCATGAATGCAGCATGCTTGATTCCACGCATGGCGTATGCTTGCTTGCAAGCTGCATGCTTGCTTGCATGAATGGTATATGTAAAAATGAAAAATAAATCTACCTACAATATAAAGTGCCTACAAATTCCATTAGAGCATTATTGTATAAAAATGTGTATTAGTGTCTAACATTTTAGAAGTCATAATTATACTTCTTTGATAAGCCTATAAAAAGTATGTTTTAATATCATTATGCGTAAATGAATTTATGCTTTAGAATGTTATGCTTAATCATTATTATGATTAGAGAAATTATACTTAAAAAATATGCGTAAGCTTGCGTTTGATCTTGAGATCTGTGACATTAATATTGTTAAAGTCACAGATCTCTCTTTTAAAACAATTATTTATTTATTTATGCGAAAATATAATTAGGAGAAAAATTGTCTGCAAATGGGTAGGGAACCTCCACAACCCAGGCGATAAATCTGCTGAACGCCCTAATTGTATAGCAGTAAATCTATGTTTGCATGAAGTTTTTTCGCTAAGCCAACAACAAGTTGGCTTGCTGCGCGCGTTTGATCTTGAGATCTGTGACATTAATATTGTTAAAGTCACAGATCTCTCTTTTAAAACAATTATTTATTTATTTATTTATAAGTGTCCTTATCAAAAGAATAACATATATAAGTAATTTTAAACCAATACTACTGATTCTCATACCTTCCACATCATTCAATGGCGGATCAAGAACCAATAAACATAAAACATAACATCATGCCTGCAGAGGTGTAAACAGAATTCTAATTCAAATTCAAAATATTTTATTTCACATAAACCTACAAGGGCACTTATGAAACGTCAAAAGCTAGGTGCACGGTTCCAATTGGTTGTTTCCTATGGAGAAGAGCCGGCAAGAAACTACACGATTACTCTTATAAAAATATTTTTTTTACAATATTTTCAAATAACAGCGTTATTAGTTATGGGGCCTACACTGACCTGTAGGTCTTTCAACAAGTACCAGGTACTTAACAAAATGATGATGGTCAACAAAATCTACAGTCCACTAAGCCTACAGCGTTCTCACATTCACAAAATAAAAAAGAATCTATTTAAAGATAAATAAATTAATAAAAATAAAAACCTATTTTAAACGAAATGACAAGATTGCTATTACAACTGTAACAAATCTGAATAATTTATAATGTCCACAAAATCACTAATAAAGTTGATATTAAGTTGTAGGTATATAATGTGAAATAATAGGATGATTATGTCAAGGAAGAATATAAAAAATATAAATATGGTAATTTGGAAGCAGTTAATGAGCTACCAGGGAAGCCACATGTGCAGAAGGAATTATTGCCAAACTTCCTTGTCTTCAACGTAGTCTTTAATTTTATAATATGCTATCTTGATAAGGACACGTTTGATGTGGGTTTTAAACTTCCCATCGCTAAGTTCTGTAACTTAGACAACTTGTTATAAAAGCGGATAATGTTTATAAGATATGACTTGCTTGTTTTAGTTAATCTGATTTTGGGTATCACAATTTCATGTCTAACTACGTGTATTTATATTATGGAAATCGCTTCTTATTTTGAAAAGTCCTAAGTTTTTGCGAACATACATAATACTTTCTAAGATATAAAGAGAAGGCAGGCATTTCTTTGAATTTGTTTCTTAGGTTTTTTTCTTTGAATTTGTTTCGCGATGGCCCATTTTATAGATAGCGCGGTTGCCCTCTTTTGCAAAATTAAAATACGTCAGCTGCCGATCCCTAAACCAGAACGCCTTATGACATAATACTGTGGTAATAAACAAAGTACCTAGCTGTGGCTAAACCAGTCAACTGCCTTATTTTTCTTACTGCCTATGCAGCTGAACTTAATCTACCTGATAGAGTTCTTATGTGGACGCCACATTGCAATTTTAATTCTAAAGTAATTCCTAAAAATATAGTTTTCGTTATTGCATCTAGTTTACTGTCATCAAGTTTTAGATTTAGACCCACTTGAGGTACAATTGGTAATGAGAACCTAATACATTTAGTTTTGTTTGCATTCAGTAAAAGATTATTAGCTGCGAACCATTTCGAAAGAACAGCCTGACTATCATTGACATGTAAGACATCTGTATCATTTCTATCTATTTTAAAAATTAGAGAAGTGTCGTCAGCATATAGAATTATATCCGATAAGTTAGCTATCATGTAAGAAAGGTCATTTGTATAAACTAAAAATACGAAAGGGTCAAGCATTGAACCTTGAGGCACGCCCATTTTAACTAGAGACCCCCGAGGCCGTCGCTCCTTTAACGTTTACTTTTTGCTGCCTGTCTGATAGATGATTTAATTATCTAATTATTATAATATATCACATTAAATTTATGTATCTCTTACGGTATGGTTAGCGCACACCATGTAAGCGCTTAAAATGGGGTATTTTTGATGACTTGACAAAACGTCAAGATGTCTGTACTCGTGTACGTTTAATGGAAATGTATTATATATATAAACCTTTTGGAATAAATTATCTAAAAGATGGCGACACCCGCATCAAAATCCGTTGCGTATTTTAGAAGAACAACGCGGGCACACGGACTGACACAATAGGCGACTCTGTTTTATAATATTTAGTTATAGAGTAGATTCAAAACCGAAACATCCCTGTTTCCAGGAACGCCGCGCTCTCGCGAGCCCCGACGGAGACAAGGACGTGGACCCGCTGCTGGTGTCGCTGCTGCAGGAGGGCTCCGACATGATGGCCGACCTACGCCACATCAACCTCAAGCCGCAGCACTGCTATAGAAACCCCGAACCTGTCAACCTGTACCACAAAGTTGGACATGGTACGTTTAACTATACTTTACTTCTAGTAAGCCTGAACAGGCTTACTAGAAGTAAATTGTGAAGTAAATTGTGAAGTGAATATAGAACAAGTAATATGAACATATTACTTGTTCTGTATTCACTTCACAATTTACATAACAATTTCCGGCCGTTTCTGATTTAGGTACATATGAATGAGGTTCTCGATAATCTCTCGATATCATTTTACTTAATAACATTGATATACAATAAAAACCCAAGATAAGGAACAAAATTAATACTCAAAACTGTCTCCAACTATACATAAGTAATTATAGTCATGACAGAAACATATTTTTTTGAAAATTCAACCTTACGTGCATGCAGCAATGTTTATCAAGCAATAAAAATGTATGACCGATGTTTGCCGGTAGGACAAGGCGTGAAGTAGCGTCGAATATATTTTTATTTTTTTATACATTGACTTAGTACATATTTTAAGTTTTTACAATTTATATGAATGTGTGTTCTAAAAATATATTATACTTTTATAATAATAGATATTGTTGTTAGCGAAACTAAAATAAGTAATACACAAACATTTTAAAAAATCTTCGAGTTGAGGACCTCTTCTCCTTTTGGAACTCGGTTAAAAACTATATTTTATTATATAGATGTTAATTTAAAACTAAATACTAAAAAGTTCAAAAGTTTTTATACATAATAAAAATAAAAATCATTATGCTAAAAAATCGACTCCGCTGAAAAGAACACTGTCAATTTGTATTATTCGACTAAATTAAAAGTAGGTTGTAATGCATTGTTCTTACACTGAAAAAGCGGCTATTGAAAATTGCCGTATTATACTTGGACTGGTTGGTGAAGTTTTAAGACAAATTAAATTCAAATTCAAAAGTCATTTATTCAAACTAGGCTGAGAATCAGCACTTTTCGAACGTCAAAATTACATAAGACAGTCCCCCAAAACGCCCACCCTTCACCACTTCCTAGTGCTTTTGCTGGGAAGAAGAAGAATTAAATCAAAAACAACCAATTTCTCCCTATATTTAGTCATACAAACAACAAAAACAAATCAATAAACTCTTTTACTTATCTAAAGTACGATATCCCATCCTTTTTTAACGTTCTAGAGGAAATATTTTTACAATTTTTCGAGCAACACTTTGGCATTTTTAACCTGCGGTCAGTGACGCGAGCGACGTGATACTATTTGAAATGAGAGCACAATTTTCAATGGTGCGCTCTTTTTTTGCGGACGGTTTTGAGACGCTGAGTGTGTATCTTGGATTTTTTAGTATATCAATGCCTAATAAACAAAGTAATCAATTTAAGCAAATTGTTTTTTTTAAATGAATTTTCAGAAACAAGATATTATTATCTGATAAAAACTTAGGCTTAGAAACCTCAGAAACCGGGAGTTAGTCATGTAATTTAAGTATCTCTATCGTTACTTTATGTTATCTATGCCTGAAATATGCTTGTAATGCTTGAAATGCTTGGCATATTTCTGTTTAGTTTAACTAAGAAGAAGATGGAAGAATATTATTTAATTAAATTAATATGTATCAACTTTGTACATGAAAAGCCTTTCGTAAATTACAAGGGCAATTCTCACAGTTAACACTTACAATTACCCTAGCTAGACAGTAAAATAATATTTATATACTACTCAAATTATAATACCTCTTTTTTCATTTATTTCAGGAACCCTAGACATGTACGTACTGAATCCGTCCAAGGACTCTAAATACGTTCGTGAATTCCTAAAACGTTGGCACAACAGTGAACAAAAACTATTCGAAGGCACTCGTGTATCCGGACAGTTCAATTTCCCAATACCAAACTTAGTATCTATATGCGCGTTACTAGTGTGGCGCCCAGCCAACCCTGACGATACGATTACCAGGATAATGTTTCCAGGATCAACTCCGCAACATAAAATATTTGAAGGCTTAGAAAAGCTCAAACACTTAGAATTTCTACAGCACCCCACTTGTACGGGAAGGCAGATAGCTCCAACAACACCACCCGCGACAACAACGCCAACTACAGTCATAACAACAAAGACTAGCGCTAAAACCGCTACTAAATCTAGCAAAGAAAGAAGTTTAATTACTGAAAAGATGAAAGAAGAAAAACTCGTTGAGCCAGAACCTCCCCCAAAGGACCTCAAAGAAGGAGAAACAAAAAATATTATAGACAATAAATTACTTAGTGAACTCGTAGACGGAGAAGATAAATTGGACTCCGTCTTACACGATGCTATCACTGCGAGAATAGAAACTAAACTAGATGATAAGATTGCTCAATATGAGAGCACTGTGATAGACGGTCTGCCTAAAAAGAAGGAAGTTAAAAAGAAGGCTGTGGACAAGAAAACGAAACGCGTTGATAAGACTGATGAAGTTAAAGACTCTGTAGTTAAGGCTGATGCTAAAAAAGTTGACGCTGAACCGAAAGCTAAAGTAGAGAAGAAAATACGGGTAGACACTCGCAAATCTGAAATGACGTCATCAATGACTAGAAGTAAAATCAGCCATCGTGCCACGCGAGCCGTTTCAGAAAGGAAAACGACAGTGAGCACTGATAAAAAGACAGTGCCGGAAGACAAAAAATCACCTCCGACTACACCCAAAAAGGTAGTTGACGCCAAACCTACTCCATCCGCACCAGCGGTTAAAGACAAAATTAAAGCCAAAACCAGAAGACTGAGCCCGGGTAGCACCCCAGCCAAAAGCACCAAAGAAGCAAAAAATCGCATGGTTGTTGAATCAAAATATAAACAAGCATCACCTAAACGAGACGTTACAACAAAAACACCTGGGAAGGTCGAAACTAAAGCTAAACGAGAACCTATATCGCGCCGACCTAGACCGCTATCATCACCAGTGAAAGGATTAAAAGCCATGAAGAGCCCAACAAAATCAGTGAAGTCAGTTAAAGCTGATTCTTCAAAGTTAAAGGGGTTACAAAGAGTTAACTACGAAGATATTCTAAAAGATGCAAAGAAATCTGACGAAGAAACGTCAAAGTCCATCGATGATATTAAACAACAAGAGTTAGATGAAAGAGAAGAACAAGAAATTGTACGAGAAATAGAAGCAGTATTTAACAGGGATAGCGAAGCTGAAGAGAAAATTGAGTTTGTAGGACGATCGGATATCGAAAAAATTACTTGCTTGTTAGATGATGCTAAGACTGAAACGACTGCCGACGGTGAATTTGAAGAAGAATATCTGATTATTGAAAAGGAAGAAGTTGAACAATATACTGAGGACTCCGTTTTGGATCGAGAAGATAGCCATGATCATGAAGATGAATTACAAAAACATGCTAAAGACAAAGAAGAATCAGAGAAAAAGAAAGATGTAACAGTATTAGAGCAGGAAAAGGAAAAACCGGAAGAAACACAAATAAAGACTGAAGCGATTATCGAAGCAGAAGCAAAACAAATTGAATCCAAGGAACACTCGGTGAGTGTCGAAGAAAAACAAGATATTAGCAGTGAAAAGAAGACTTCTGATAGTAAGAGTATTCCCAAACCCAAAGATTCTCTTGAAATGCAGGTTCAAGAGTCTCAACCGGATGAGAAAATTTCTACTACTATCGAATCTGGAGCCACAACTGCGCCCACTCTACCTGAAGATGAACGAATAACTCTTGATGATATCAAAGAAGATCAACTAGTCGAAGAAAAACACATTCAAGAGGAAACAAAGGAAATAATTCCACCTCAAAGCTTAGTCGATACAAAACCATTATCATTTGAAAAAAGTACTAAACTTGAGTCCATACCAGTACCTATTAGAGAAATTGTCAAGACACCAGATGAAGTAGCTGACCTACCTTTGCACGAAGAAGTAGACTATAGAACCTATGTAGAAAAGAAAACACCTGAAGAAGAATTCATTAAACGTAAACCGGAAGAAATTAAAGTTCCTAAAGACCTACCTCTTTTAGATCAGGATGCGGCTATGTCTTACAAAGGAATGAAAGCAGTCCAAGATGACGTGGTAGTTAAAACTGTTCAACGCGCATCGCATCCTGAACTCGTTACTGTGACACCTGGTTCAGCACCAGAGTCCCCAATGTACCACGAGCAAATGAAAGTTTCAGCAACTCCTGATAAAGACTTAAAACCCGTTAAAGAATATGATGACGCTGAGTATGATTATGGTCAGTACACTGAGAAATTAAGAGAAACTCACATCACGACTCTTGATTCACCAATTAAAGATGATATTATTATAATCGAAGAGCTTCCATGTATGCCCGAAAAGATCCCATCAATACCTGAAGATGTTGAAAAAGAAATTGAGGAGGCTCGTAAGTTAGAAATGGATAAACCTCCCATAAGTCCTAAAGAAGTCGAAAAAATTGTAGCTGACGTCGCTGAAGTGCTAAAATCAGAAAAGAGCTTAGAAGAAATCATGGCTGAGAAGTCGCCTTTATTAAGTAAATCACCTGAAGCCTTCCCAAGTGTGGAAAAAACTGTAAGTCTTATTGAAGCAACAAAGATGCTTTTGTCAAGTGAACAAGAAATCAAACATGATTTGCATGAAGATGTAAAAGAAATTAAAACCCTTGATGCAAAACCCAGTCATGAAATTGCAGAGACTATACAGAAAGAAGTGTCACCAGTGCGGTCAACCACATCAGAAGATGTCAGCGAAACTTCAGACAAAACTGTACTAAGTGAAGGTAAGCGAGTAAAACGAGAACTTCTGGAACAGAAGATCAAAGATAAAGTAGACGATATTAAAGAAATTTCAGACGAAGATCATAAAATTGGAATAACTGAAGCACAAATCAGTACAGATATAACCGATTATGTCACAGCAGATGTTGAAGAAGTAAAACCTGAGAGAAGAGTCAGCACTACATTAGAATCAGCTAAGACACTAGAAAAACTTGAAGAAAAAATAGCTGACCTAAAGAGAAAAGAAGAGAAAATTATACAAGAAAAAATTGATACAAAACCATCTGAAGTAAGTGAACCTAAAACACTCGGGGACGCAGATGTTTCTGAAAAGCAAACCAGCTTAGACGAAGCACCTATCCAACCGAAGAAGGAAACAATTCCAGAAAAACCTGAACAACCTGAAAAACTTATCAAAGACGAGAAACCCTTTGAGGAGAAACCATTAAGTCCTGAAAAGGAGCTCCCTAAGAAAACATTACTACAAAAAGCTGAAACGAGAGTAGAAAAAGTAGCTGGAAAGGTATCCGCTTTCAAAGATGAAGTTTTCGGATTCTTTGGTAAAAAAGCTGATAAGAAGGAACCTAGCCCTGACAAAGAAATCCCAGAAAAAGCTGTTATAAAGGAAACTGAAATAAAGCCAACGCAAAAACAAAGTCCAGAAAAGGAAATAAAAGAAAAAGATTTGATTCCTGAAAAAAAGGTTCCCGAAAAGGCAGATATCAAAACACCTAGCCCAATCTCGGAAGTACCTTCAGATGAGGAAGAAGTAGAGTTATCTTTTGATAAACAACACGAGGAGAAGCCAAAAGTATCCATATTTGACGAAATGAAGGATCAAATTGCCGACACTACTAAACATGTTCTTCCCAAGTTGGACTTAAAATTAGAAAAAGTAACTCCGGAGAAAAAAGTCAGTCCTGAAAAAGCCGTTGTGAGTGAGAAAGTGCCTAGCCCACCCCAGCCTGAAAAAGAAATAACTACACCTGTTAAAGAAACACCGGAAGATAAGTTCCCCAGCTTAATTTATGATGAAGATCAAGAGCTAGATATTGAAGAAAGGCTAATTGGATTTGAACCAATTGGAAAACCAGAGGAAGTCTCTACTACACAGTTTTTGACAATTACCGAGAAAGGTATTGTCATAACAAGGAAATGTACAGTTACCACTATCTCACAGGAATATAGTAACATTAGTAGGACGATTTCTAGATACAAAACTACTGTTTTAACAATTGAAGATGATGAACTTCCTGATGATACAAGAATTGGGAGAACTTACAGAAAAGTACTCCTTTCTCATGAACGACCAAAGCTCAGTTCAGTCACTTCAGATGAGAAAGCACTAAGCCCAACCAAACTAGACGTAACAGCACCTAGCCTAGTAAAACTTGATGAGAATCTTGCTTCTCCAGTAAAGTCTGATGAGAAAGTGTCAAGTTTGACTGATTTTGAAGAAAAAATTCCAAGCCCAATTGTATCAAGGCCTTTAAGTCAAACACCAGATGATAAACAAAGTTTAATGTACGATGAAGATGAAGAATTAGAAATTGAAGAAAGACTTATGAGTTTTGAACCAACTGGAAAGCCTGACGAAGTTACCACAACGCAAATCATAACAATCACTGAAAAAGGCGTCTTAGTACAAAGGACATCAATAATTAGGACAATCCTCCAGGAATATACCAATTTAACTAAAACAATATTCAGATATAAAACTACTGTTTTAACTGATGAAGAAGATGAGCTGCCAGATGGTTCTAAAGTAAGTCGTACCATCCGAAAAGTCACGCTCGCATATGAAAAACCTAAGTTTATATCTCCCGCAGCTGATGAGAAATCACTAAGCCTAGAAGAACAAATGCCTGATCAGAAGCCCGTTAGTTTAGCAAAGGAACTGATGGAATCTCCGATTCTTGAAAAAGAATTACCACTCGACAAAACTAGCCCAATGAAACTTCATGAAAAAACACCAAGTCCACCTAAGACCGAAGAAAAAACACCAGCTTCAGAAAAGCCTGATGGCAAGATACCTACTTTGATTTCTGACGAAGCACAAGAATGTGAAATTAATGAAATTCTTAAAGAATTTACAGCTTTGGGCAAAGCAGAAGAGTATACGTCTAATAAAGTTGAATCTGTCACTGAGAAAGGCATCGTTATAAAGAGAGAATCTCTCATTACGACAGTTATTCAGGAATATAAACATTTTACCAAGAAAATAGTCAAATATAAGATTTTCATTATGACCATAGAAACGGATGAACATCCTGATGGTTCCAAATACTCACGAGTTATAAGACAGATGAAACTTGTTGATAAGAGACCAGACCCCATTCCTTTTGAATTCGAAGACAAATTACAAGCAACTGACGAGGAATTGTCTGTAACTAAGGTTAGTTTACCAAACGAGCTATCAGACAATGCACCTAGCCCAATCCATCTTGACGAAAACGCACCAAGCCCAGTCAAATATGATATGAGGAAACAAAGCCTAATAACACCAGAAGAGAATGCACCTAGCCCAATTTATCTTGACGAGAAAGAACCAAGCTCAGTCGAGCCTGATAAGAGTAAACGAAGCTTTATCACACCAAAGGATGAGGCAATTACCCCAGTACACCTTGACGAGAAAGAACCAAGTCCAGTGAAACCTGCTCCAAATGAACCAAGCCCACTCAAGCCTGACGAGAAAGAGCCAAGCCTAGTGAAGCCTGATGACAGAAAACCAAGTCCAATCCCTCCAGAAGAAAAGGCACCCAGCCATCTTGACGAGCAGGAACCAACCCCAGTCAAGCCTGATGATAGGGAACCAAGCCTTATTACATCAGAAGGGAAGGCACCTAGTCCAATACATCTTGAAGAGAAAGAAGCAAGCCCAGTCAAGTCTAACAAGATAGAACAAATTCTAGTGAAGCCTGATGGAAGAAAACCAAGCCTTACCAAAACAGAAGAGAAGGCACCTAGCCCGATACATCTTGATGAAGAAGAGCCTAGCCAAGTCAAGCCTCAAGAGGAGGTACAAAGCTTTATCTCACCAGAAGAGAAGGCAAAGAGCCCAAGACATCTTGACAATAAAGAACCAAGCCCAATCAAGCCTGATGACAGGAAAGCCAGCCTTATAACACCAGAAGACAAGACAACTAGAATGGTACATCTTGAAGAAAAAGAGCTAAGCTCAGACAAGCCTGATGATAAGACACCAAGCCTCATAACATCAGAAGCGAAGGCATCTAGCCCGATACATCTTGACAAAAAAGATCTAAGCCCAGTCAAGCCTGATGAAAGAGAACTAAGCCTTATCTCACCAGAAGAGAAAGCATCGAGCCCGATACATCTTGACGAAAAAGAGCATAGCCCAGTCAAGGCTGATGAGAAAGACTCAACCCCAGTCAAGCCTGATGAAGGAAAACTAAGCCTTATCTCACCAGAAGAGAAGGTACCTAGCCCGGTACATCTTGACGAAAAAGAGCCAAGCCCAGTCAAGCCTGATAAGGAGAAATCAAGCCTTATATCACCAGAAGACAAGGCATCTAGCCCAGTGCTTCTTGATGACAACGAGCCAAGCCCAGACAAGCCTGATAAGGAGAAATCAAGCCTTATCTCACCAAAAGACAAAGTACCTAGCCCGATACATCTTGACGAAAAAGAACCAAGCCCAGTTAAGCCTGATGAGAGCAAAGCAAGCCTTATAACACCAGAAGACAAGGCACTTAGCCCGGTACATCTTGACGAAAAAGATCCATGCCCAGTCAAGCCTGATAAGGAGAAATTAAGCCTTATCTCACCAGAAGACAAAACACCTAGCCCGGTACATCTTGACGAAAAAGAACCAAGCCCAGTCAAGCCTGATGAGGACAAATCAAGCTTTATCTCACCAGAAGACGAAGCACCTAGCCCGGTACATTTTGACGAAAAAGAGCCAAGCCCAGTTAAGCCCGATGAGAGCAAGGCAAGCCTTATCTCCCTAGATGACAAAGCACCTAGCCCGATACATCTTGACGAAAAAGAACCAAGCCCAGTTAAGCATGATGAGAGCAAAGCAAGCCTTATAACACCAGAAGACAAGGCACCTAGCCCAGTGCTTCTTGAGGAAAAAGAGCCAAGCCCAGTTAAGCCCGATGAGAGCAAGGCAAGCCTTATCTCCCTAGATGACAAAGCACCTAGCCCGATACATCATGACGAAAAAGAACCAAGCCCAGTTAAGCATGATGAGAGCAAAGCAAGCCTTATAACACCAGAAGACAAGGCACTTAGCCCGGTACATCTTGACGAAAAAGAGCCAAGCCCAGAAAAGCCTGATGAGAAAGACTCGAGCCCAGTCAAGCCTGATGAAAGAAAATCAATCCTTATCACACCTGAAGGAAAGACACCTAGCCCGGTACATCTTGACGAAAAAGAGCCAAGCCCTGTCAAGCCTGATAAGGAGAAATCAAGCCTTATCTCACCAGAAGACAAAGCACCTAGCCCGGTACATCTTTACGAAAAAGAACAAAGCCCA
This sequence comes from Xanthia togata, assembly GCA_963853775.1. Lineage (NCBI taxonomy): Eukaryota > Metazoa > Arthropoda > Insecta > Lepidoptera > Noctuidae > Xanthia > Xanthia togata. The sequence continues at coordinate 23,445,821 of OY970807.1, forward strand.
GTCAAACCTAATGAGAGGAAAGCAAGCCTTATAACACCAGAAGACAAGGCACCTAGCCCAGTATATCTTAACGAAAAAGTGCCAAGCCCAGTCAAGCCTGATGAGAAAGATCCAAGCCCAGTCAAGCTTGATGAAAGAAAACCAAGTCTTATCACACCAGAAAAAAAGACACTGAGCCCGGTACATCTTGACGAAAAAGAGCCAAGCCCAATCAAGACTGATGAAGAGAGACCAAGCCATATCTCACCAGAAGAGAAGGCACCTAGCCCGGTACATCTTGACGAAAAAGAGCCGAGCCCAGTCAAGCCTGATAAGGAGAAATCAAGCCTTATCTCACCAGAAGACAAAGCACCTAGCCCGGTACATTTTGACGAAAAAGAACCAAGCCCAATCAAACCTGATGAGAGGAAAGCAAGCCTTATAACACCAGAAGACAAGGCACCTAGCCCAGGGCTTCTTGACAAAAAAGAGCCAAGCCCAGTCAAGTCTGATGAGAGGAAAGCAAGCCTTTTAACACCAGAAGACAAGACACCTAGCCCGGTACATCTTGACGAAAAAGAGCCAAGCCCAGTCAAGCCTGATAAGGAGAAATCAAGCCTTATCTCACTAGAAGACAAAGCACCTAGCCCGATACATCTTGACGAAAAAGAACCAAGCCCAATTAAGCCTGATGAGAGCAAAGCAAGCCTTATAACACCAGAAGACAAGGCACTTAGCCCGGTACATCTTGATGCAAAAGAGCCAAGCCCAGAAAAGGCTGATGAGAAAGACTCGAGCCCAATCAAGCCTGATAAGGAGAGATCAAACCTTATCTCACCAGAAAACAAAGCAACTAGCCCGGTACATCTTGACGAAAAAGAACCAAGCCCAGTCAAACCTGATGAGGAGAAACCAAGCCTCATCTCATCAGAAGAGAAGGGACCTACCCCGGTACATCTTGACAAAAAAGAACCAAGCACAATCAAGCCTGATGAGAGGAAATCAAGCAATATAACACCAGAAGACAAGGCACTTAGCCCGGTACATCTTGATGAAAAAGAGCCAGGCCCAGTAAAGCCTGATGAGGACTTAAGCCCAGTCAAGCCTGATGAAAGAAAATCAATCCTTATCTCACCAGAAGACAAAGCACATAGCCCGGTAGATCTTGGCGAAAAAGAACTGAGCCCAGTCAAACCTGATGAGGAGAAACCAAGCCTCATCTCATCAGAAGAGAAGGGACTTACCCCGGTACATCTTGACAAAAAAGAACCAAGCCCCATCAAGCCTGATGAGAGGAAATCAAGCATTATAACACCAGAAGACAAGGCACTTAGCCCGGTACATCTTGATGAAAAAGAGCCAGGCCCAGTAAAGCCTGATGAGAAAGACTCAAGCCCAGTCAAGCCTGATGGAACAAAATCAAGTCTTATCACACCAGAAGAGAAGACTCCTAGCCCGGTACATCTTGACGAAAAAGAGCCAAGCCCAGTCAAGCCTGGTAAGGAGAAATCAAGCCTTATCTCACCAGAAGACAAAGCACCTAGCCCGGTACATTTAGACGAAAAAGAACCAAGCCCAGTTAAGCTTGATGAGAGCAAAGCAAGCCTTGTAACACCAGAAGACAAGGCATTAAGCCCGGTACATCTTGACAAAAAAGAGCCAAGCCCAGAAAAGCCTGATGAGAGGAAATCAAGCATTATAACACCAGAAGACAAGACATTTAGCCCGGTACATCTTGATGAAAAAGAGCCAGGCCCAGTAAAGCCTGATGAGAAAGACTCAAGCCCAGTCAAGCCTGATGAAATAAAATCAATTCTTTTCACACCAGAAGAGAAGACACCTAGCCCGGTACATCTTGACGAAAAAGAGCCAAGCCCAGTCAAGCCTGACAAGGAGAAATCAAGCCTTATCTTAACAGAAGACAAGGCACCTAGCCCGGTACATCTTGACGAAAACGATTCAAGCCCAGTCAAGCCTGATAAGGAGAAATCAAGCTTTATCTCACCTGAAGACGAAGCACCTAGCCCGATACATTTTGTCGAAAAAGAACCGAGCCTAGTCAAACATGATGAGAGGAAAGCAAGCCTTATAACACCAGAAGACAAGGCACCCAGCCCGGTAAATCTTGACGAAAAAGAGCCAAGCCCAATCAAGCCTGATGAGAGCAAAGCAAGCCTTATCTCCCTAGATGACAAAGCACCTAGCCCGGTACATCTTGACGAAAAAGAACCAAGCCCAGTTAAGCCTGCTGAGAGCAAAACAAGCCTTATAACACCAGAAGACAAGGCACCTAGCCCAGTATATCTTAACGAAAAAGAGCCAAGCCCAGTCAAGCCTGATGAGAAAGATCCAAGCCCAGTCAAGCTTGATGAAAGAAAACCAAGTCTTATCACACCAGAAAAAAAGACACTGAGCCCGGTACATCTTGACGAAAAAGAGCCAAGCCCAATCAAGACTGATGAAGAGAGACCAAGCCATATCTCACCAGAAGAGAAGGCACCTAGCCCGGTACATCTTGACGAAAAAGAGCCGAGCCCAGTCAAGCCTGATAAGGAGAAATCAAGCCTTATCTCACCAGAAGACAAAGCACCTAGCCCGGTACATTTTGACGAAAAAGAACCAAGCCCAATCAAACCTGATGAGAGGAAAGCAAGCCTTATAACACCAGAAGACAAGGCACCTAGCCCAGGGCTTCTTGACAAAAAAGAGCCAAGCCCAGTCAAGTCTGATGAGAAAGACTCGAGCCCAGTCAAGCCTGATGAAAGAAAATCAATCCTTATCACACCTGAAGGAAAGACACCTAGCCCGGTACATCTTGACAAAAAAGAGCCAAGCCCAGTCAAGCCTGAAAAGGAAAAATCAAGCCTCATCTCACCAGAAGACAAAGCACCTGGCCCGGTACATCTTGACGAAAAAGAACCAAGCCCAGGCAAACCTGATGAGAGGAAAGCAAGCCTTATAACACCAGAAGACAAGGCAACTAGCCCAGTATATCTTGACGAAAAAGAGCCAAGCCCAGTCAAGCCTGATGAGAAAGATCCAAGCCCAGTCAAGCTTGATGAAAGAAAAACAAGTCTTATCACACCAGAAAAAAAGACACGGAGCCCGGTACATCTTGACGAAAAAGAGCCAAGCCCAATCAAGACTGATGAAGAGAGACCAAGTCATATCTCACCAGAAGAGAATGAACCTAGCCCGGTACATCTTGACGAAAAAGAGCCAAGCCCAGTCAAGCCTGATAAGGAGAAATCAAGCCTTATCTCAGCAGAAGACAAGGCGCCTAGCCCAGTGCTTCTTGACGAAAAAGAGCCAGGTCCAGTCAAGTCTGATGAGTGGAAAGCAAACCTTTTAACACCAGAAGACAAGGCACCTAGCCCGGTACATCTTGACGAAAAAGAGCCAAGCCCAGTAAAGCCTGATGAGGACAAATCAAGCCTTATCTCACCAGAAGACAAGGTACCTAGTCCAGTGCTTCTTACCGAAAAAGAACCAAGCCCAGTCAAGCCTGATAAGGAGGAATCAAGCCTTATCTCACCAAAAGACAAGGCAACTAGCCCGGTGCTTTTTGACGAAAAAGAGCCAAGCCCAGTTAAGCCTGATGAGAGCAAAGTAAGCCTTATCTCACCAGAAGACAAGGTACCTAGCCCAGTGCTTCTTACCGAAAAAGAACCAAGCCCAGTCAAGCCTGATAAGGAGGAATCAAGCCTTATCTCACCAGAAGACAAAGCACCTAGCCCGATACATCTTGACGAAAAAGAACCAAGCCCAGTTAAGCCTGATGAGAGCAAAGCAAGTCTAATAACACCAGAAGACAAGGCACTTAGCCCGGTACAGCCTGACGAAAAAGAGCCAAGCCCAGATAAGCCTGATGAGAAAGACTCGAGCCCAGTCAAGCCTGATGAAAGAAAATCAATCCTTATCACACCTGAAGAGAAGGCGCCTAGCCCGGTACATCTTGACGAAAAAGAGCCAAGCCCAATCAATACTGATGAAAAGAGACCAAGTCATATCTCACCAGAAGAGATGGCACCTAGCCCGGTACATCTTGACGAAAAAGAGCCAAGCCCAGTCAAGCCTGATAAGGAGAAATCAAGCCTTATCTCAGCAGAAGACAAGGCACCTAGCCCAGTGCTTCTTGACGAAAAAGAGCCAGGCCCAGTCAAGTCTGATGAGTGGAAAGCAAGCCTTTTAACACCAGAAGACAAGGCACCTAGCCCGGTACATCTTGACGAAAAAGAGCCAAGCCCAGTAAAGCCTGATGAGGACAAATCAAGCCTTATCTCACCAGAAGACAAGGTAGCTAGCCCAGTGCTTCTTACCAAAAAAGAACCAAGCCCAGTCAAGCCTGATAAGGAGGAATCAAGCCTTATCTCACCAGAAGACAAAGCACCCAGCCCGATACATCTTGACGAAAAAGAACCAAGCCCAGTTAAGCCTGATGAGAGCAAAGCAAGTCTAACAACACCAGAAGACAAGGCACTTAGCCCGGTACATCCTGACGAAAAAGAACAAAGCCCAGATAAGCCTGATGAGAAAGACTCGAGCCCAGTCAAGCCTGATGAAAGAAAATCAATCCTTATCACACCTGAAGAGAAGGCACCTAGCCCGGTACATCTTGACGAAAAAGAGCCAGGCCTAGTTAAGCCCGATAAGGAGAAATCAAGCCTTATCTCACCAGAAGACAAAGCACCTAGCCCGGTACATCTTGACGAAAAAGAACCAAGCCCAGTCAAACCTGATAAGAGGAAAGCAAGCCTTATAACACCAGAAGACAAAACACTTAGCCCAGTACTTCTTGACGAAAAAGAGCCAAGCCCAGTCAAGCCTGATGTGAAAGATCCAAGCCCAGTCAAGCTTGATGAAAGAAAACCAAGTCTTATCACACCAGAAAAAAAGACACTTAGCCCGGTACATCTTGACGAAAAAGAGCCAAGCCCAATCAAGAGTGATGAAGAGAAACCAAGCCATATCTCACCAGAAGAGAAGGCACTTAGCCTGGTACATCCTGACGAAAAAGAGCCAAGCCCAGTCAAGTCTGATGAGAGGAAAGCAAGCCTTTTAACACCAGAAGACAAGGCACCTAGCCCGGTACATCTTGACGAAAAAGAGCCAAGCCCAGTCAAGTCTGATGAGAGCAAAGCAAGCCTTTTAACACCAGAAGACAAGGCACCTAGCCCGGTACATCTTGACGAAAAAGAGCCAAGTCCAGTCAAGCCTGATAAGGAAAAATCAAGCCTTATCTCACCAGAAGACAAGGCACCTAGCCCAGTGCTTCTTGACGAAAAAGAGCCAAGCCCAGTCAAGCCTGATAAGGAGAAATCATCCCTTATCTCACCAGAAGACAAGGCACCTAGCCCAGTGCTTCTTGACGAAAAAGAGCCAAGCCCAGTCAAGCCTGATAAGGAGAAATCAAGCCTTATCTCACCAGAAGACAAGGCACCTAGCCCAGTGCTTCTTGACGAAAAAGAGCCAAGCCCAGTCAAGTCTGATGAGAGGAAAGCAAGCCTTTTAACACCAGAAGGCAAGGCACCTAGCCCGGTACATCTTGACGAAAAAGAGCCAAGCCCAGTCAAGCTTGATAAGGAGAAATCAAGCCTTATCTTACCAGAAGACAAAGCACCCAGCCCGATACATCTTGACGAAAAAGAACCAAGCCCAGTTAAGCCTGATGAGAGCAAAGCAAGTCTAACAACACCAGAAGACAAGGCACTTAGCCCGGTACATCCTGACGAAAAAGAACAAAGCCCAGATAAGCCTGATGAGAAAGACTCGAGCCCAGTCAAGCCTGATGAAAGAAAATCAATCCTTATCACACCTGAAGAGAAGGCACCTAGCCCGGTACATCTTGACGAAAAAGAGCCAGGCCTAGTTAAGCCCGATAAGGAGAAATCAAGCCTTATCTCACCAGAAGACAAAGCACCTAGCCCGGTACATCTTGACGAAAAAGAACCAAGCCCAGTCAAACCTGATAAGAGGAAAGCAAGCCTTATAACACCAGAAGACAAAACACTTAGCCCAGTACTTCTTGACGAAAAAGAGCCAAGCCCAGTCAAGCCTGATGTGAAAGATCCAAGCCCAGTCAAGCTTGATGAAAGAAAACCAAGTCTTATCACACCAGAAAAAAAGACACTTAGCCCGGTACATCTTGACGAAAAAGAGCCAAGCCCAATCAAGAGTGATGAAGAGAAACCAAGCCATATCTCACCAGAAGAGAAGGCACTTAGCCTGGTACATCCTGACGAAAAAGAGCCAAGCCCAGTCAAGTCTGATGAGAGGAAAGCAAGCCTTTTAACACCAGAAGACAAGGCACCTAGCCCGGTACATCTTGACGAAAAAGAGCCAAGCCCAGTCAAGTCTGATGAGAGCAAAGCAAGCCTTTTAACACCAGAAGACAAGGCACCTAGCCCGGTACATCTTGACGAAAAAGAGCCAAGTCCAGTCAAGCCTGATAAGGAAAAATCAAGCCTTATCTCACCAGAAGACAAGGCACCTAGCCCAGTGCTTCTTGACGAAAAAGAGCCAAGCCCAGTCAAGCCTGATAAGGAGAAATCATCCCTTATCTCACCAGAAGACAAGGCACCTAGCCCAGTGCTTCTTGACGAAAAAGAGCCAAGCCCAGTCAAGCCTGATAAGGAGAAATCAAGCCTTATCTCACCAGAAGACAAGGCACCTAGCCCAGTGCTTCTTGACGAAAAAGAGCCAAGCCCAGTCAAGTCTGATGAGAGGAAAGCAAGCCTTTTAACACCAGAAGGCAAGGCACCTAGCCCGGTACATCTTGACGAAAAAGAGCCAAGCCCAGTCAAGCTTGATAAGGAGAAATCAAGCCTTATCTTACCAGAAGACAAAGCACCCAGCCCGATACATCTTGACGAAAAAGAACCAAGCCCAGTTAAGCCTGATGAGAGCAAAGCAAGTCTAACAACACCAGAAGACAAGGCACTTAGCCCGGTACATCCTGACGAAAAAGAACAAAGCCCAGATAAGCCTGATGAGAAAGACTCGAGCCCAGTCAAGCCTGATGAAAGAAAATCAATCCTTATCACACCTGAAGAGAAGGCACCTAGCCCGGTACATCTTGACGAAAAAGAGCCAGGCCTAGTTAAGCCCGATAAGGAGAAATCAAGCCTTATCTCACCAGAAGACAAAGCACCTAGCCCGGTACATCTTGACGAAAAAGAACCAAGCCCAGTCAAACCTGATAAGAGGAAAGCAAGCCTTATAACACCAGAAGACAAAACACTTAGCCCAGTACTTCTTGACGAAAAAGAGCCAAGCCCAGTCAAGCCTGATGTGAAAGATCCAAGCCCAGTCAAGCTTGATGAAAGAAAACCAAGTCTTATCACACCAGAAAAAAAGACACTTAGCCCGGTACATCTTGACGAAAAAGAGCCAAGCCCAATCAAGAGTGATGAAGAGAAACCAAGCCATATCTCACCAGAAGAGAAGGCACTTAGCCTGGTACATCCTGACGAAAAAGAGCCAAGCCCAGTCAAGTCTGATGAGAGGAAAGCAAGCCTTTTAACACCAGAAGACAAGGCACCTAGCCCGGTACATCTTGACGAAAAAGAGCCAAGCCCAGTCAAGTCTGATGAGAGCAAAGCAAGCCTTTTAACACCAGAAGACAAGGCACCTAGCCCGGTACATCTTGACGAAAAAGAGCCAAGTCCAGTCAAGCCTGATAAGGAAAAATCAAGCCTTATCTCACCAGAAGACAAGGCACCTAGCCCAGTGCTTCTTGACGAAAAAGAGCCAAGCCCAGTCAAGCCTGATAAGGAGAAATCGTCCCTTATCTCACCAGAAGACAAGGCACCTAGCCCAGTGCTTCTTGACGAAAAAGAGCCAAGCCCAGTCAAGCCTGATAAGGAGAAATCAAGCCTTATCTCACCAGAAGACAAGGCACCTAGCCCAGTGCTTCTTGACGAAAAAGAGCCAAGCCCAGTCAAGTCTGATGAGAGGAAAGCAAGCCTTTTAACACCAGAAGGCAAGGCACCTAGCCCGGTACATCTTGACGAAAAAGAGCCAAGCCCAGTCAAGCTTGATAAGGAGAAATCAAGCCTTATCTTACCAGAAGACAAAACACCTAGCCCAGTGCTTCTTGACGAAAAAGAGCCAAGCCCAGTCAAGCCTGATAAGGAGATATCAAGCCTTATCTCACCAAAAGACAAGGCACCTAGCCCGGAACATCTTGACGGAAAAGAGCCAAGCCCAGTCAAGCCTGATGAGGAAGCGCCAAGCCCAGTCAAGCCTGATGAGAAAGAGCCAAGCCCGGTTGAGCCTGATGAAAAGAAACCAAGCCTTATCACACCAGAAGAGAAGGCACCTAGCTCGGTACATCTTGACGAAAAAGAGCCAATCCTAGTCAAGCCTGATGAAAGGAAACCAAGTCTTATTATACCAGAAGAGATGGCACCTAGCCCGGTACAGCTTTTTGAAAAAGAGCTAAGCCCAGTCAAGTCTGACGAGAAAGAGCCAAGCCCAGACAAGTCTGATGAGAAAGAGCCAAGCCCAGTCAAGCCTGATGAAAGAAAACCAAGTCTTATCACACCAGAAAAAAAGACACCTAGCCCGGTACATCTTGACGAAAAAGTGCTAAGCCCAGTCAAGTCTGATGAGAAAGAGCTAAGCCCAGTCAAGTCTGATGAGAAAGAGCCAAGCCCAGTCAAGTCTGATGAGAGGAAAGCAAGCCTTATAATACAAGAAGACAAGGCACCTAGCCCGGTACATCTTGACGAAAAAGAGCCAAGCCCAGTAAAGCCTGATGAGAAAGACTCAAGCGCAGTTAAGCCTGATGAAAGAAAATCAATCCTTATCACACCAAAAGAGGAGACATCTAGCCCGGTACATCTTGACGAAAAAGAGCCAAGCTCAGTCAAGCCTGATGAGAAAGATCCAAGCCCAATCAAGCCTGACGAAAAAGAGCCAACCACAATCAAGCCTGATGAAGAGAAACCAAGCCATTTCTCACCAGAAGAGAAGGCACTTAGCCCGATAAATCTTGATGAAAAAGAGCCAAGCCTAGTCAAGCCTGATGAGGAGAAACCAAGCCTCATCTCATCAGAAGTGAAAGCACCTACCCTGGTACATCTTGACAAAAAAGAATCAAGCCCAATCAACCCTGATGAGAGGAAAGCAAGCCTTATAGCACCAGAAGAGAAGCCACCTAACATGGTACATCTTGATGGAAAAGAGCCAAGCCCAGTCAAGCCTCAAGAGAAAGCGCCAAGCCCAGTCAAGTCTGATGAGAAAGAGCCAAGCCCAGTCAAGTCTGATGAGAAAGAGCCAAGCCCAGTCAAGTCTGATGAGAAAGAGCCAAGCCCAGTCAAGCCTGATGAGAAAGAGCCAAGCTCAGTCAAGCCTGATGAAAGAAAACCAAGTCTTATCACAGCACAAAAAAAGACACTTATCCCGCTTGATGAAAAAGAGCCAAGCCCAATCAAGCCTGATGAAGAGAAACCAAGTTATTTCTCACCAGAAGAGAAGGCACCTAGCCCGATAAATCTTGACGAAAAAGAGCCAAGCCTAGTCAAGCCTGATGAGGAGAAACCAAGCCTCATCTCATCAGAAGAGAAAGCACCTACCTTGGTACATCTTGACCAAAAAGAACCAAGCCCAATCAAGCCAGATGAGAGGAAAGCAAGCCTTATAGCACCAGAAGAGAAACCACCTAGCATGGTACATCTTGACGGAAAAGAGCCAAGCCCAGTCAAGCCTGAAAAGAAAGCGCCAAGCCCAGTCAATTCTGATGAGAAAGAGCCAAGCCCAGTCAAGCCTGATGAGAAAGAGCCAAGCCCAGTCAAGCCTGATGAAAGAAAACCAGGTCTCATCACACCACAAAAAAAAGCACTTATCCCGGTAAATCTTGACGAAAAAGAGCCAAGGCCAATCATACCTGATGAAGAGAAACCAAGCCATTTCTCATCAGAAGAGAAGGCACCTAGCCCGATAAATCTTGACGAAAAAGAGCCAAGTCTAGTCAAGCCTGATGAGGAGAAACCAAGCCACATCTCATCAGAAGAGAAGGCACCTACCCCGATACATCTTGACGAAAATGAACTAAGCCCAATCAAGCCTGGTGAGAGGAAAGCAAGCCTTATAATAAGAGAAGAGAAGCCACCTAGCATGGTACATCTTGACGGAAAAGAGCCAAGCCCAGTCAAGCCTGAAGAGAAAGCGCCAAGCTTGGTCAAGCCTGATGAGAGGAAACCAAGCCTTATCACACCAGAAGAGAAGGGATCTAGCCCGATACATCTTGACGAAAAAAATCTAAGCCCTGTCAAGCCTGATGAAAAAGAGCCAAGCCCAGTCAAGCCTGATGAGAAAGAGCCAAGCTTGGTCAAGCCTGATGAGAGGAAACCAAGCCTTATCACACCAGAAGAGAAGGGATCTAGCCCGATACATCTTGACGAAAAAGAGCCAAGCCCAGTCAAGCCTGATGTAAGGAAACCAAGCTTTATCACACCAGAAGAGAAGGCATCTAGCCCAATACATCTTGACGAAAAAGATCTTAGCCCAGTCAAGCCTGATGAGAGGACACCAAGCCTTATCAAACCAGAAGAGATGGAACCTAGCCCGCTACATCTTGACGAGAAAGAGCCTAGTCCAGTCAAACCTGACGAGAAGAGTTCTACCCCTGTCAAGCCAGATGAAAGGAAGCCAAGCCTTGTCACACCAGAAGAGAAGACACAGAGTCCAATAAAGCTTGAAGAAAAGGAATTAAGTCTTTCAAAAACTGATGAAGATGTTTCGAGTATAACATCTGTAGAAAAAGTGACAGAAGCAGTTGATCTTAGTTTTATTACAAGCAAACCTGATGAGAAAGAATCAAGTTCCGTTAAACTCGAGGTTCTCGAAACAAGCTCCGTCAAATCTGATGAGAAAGTGCCCAGCCCAGTGAAGTCTGATGAAAGAATACCTAGCCAAATCACATCTGACGAAAAGGCACCAAGTCCATTAGATTTTGACGAGAGAGAACCAAGCTCAGTTAAACCTCAAAGCTTAATCAAACCTGAAGATGAGAAGCCGGGCTCTGACAAACTTGATGATAAAGTGCCTAGCCCTGTGAAACCTGGTGACAAGGAACCTAGCGTTATTGAATCTATAGACGAGGAGCGAAGCATTGTTAAACTGGATGAGAAGGTGCCTAGCACTCTCAAGCCAGATGAGAAGGAGTCTAGTCTGGTAAAACCAGATGATAAAGCGCCTAGCCCTGTCAACTCAGATCAGAACGCACCTAGCCCAATCAAATCTGACAAACTTGATTGCAAGGTGACTAAGCCAATTGATCTTGATATAGTACCAATATTTATTAAGCGTGAAGAAACAATAACAAGGTTAGATACGCCTGTTACTCCTAAAGAAAAGTTGCCTTGCTTGATCTTTGATGAAGACCAAGAATTAGAAATTGACGAAAGTCTTAAAGGTTTCGAATCGGTAGGAAAACCAGAAAAAGACACAAGTACTCAATTCGTAACTATTACTGAAAATGGTATCATTATAAAACGAAAAACTATCATTATGACGATCATCCAGGAATATAGCAATATAACTAGAACAATTCTTCGGTACAAAACGATAGTTTTGACTACTGAGGAAGATGAACTCCCCGATGGCACTATTAAGACCCAAACTATTAGAACTGTTACTCTTACTGATAATAAGCCTAAACTCAGTCCAGAGAAAGATTTATCTTTATCGAAACCAGATATTGAAAATACTGATGCCAGTACACCACACGTTGAACATGTTGAAAAGGTAGTGAGCCCAATCATATTTCACGAGAAGGTGCCTAGACCGGTCAAACCTGTTGAGAAGGCAGCAAGCCCAGTCAAGGCTGATAAGGTAGAGCCCAGGCCAGTCAAGCTAGATGAAATAAAACAAAGCCAGTTAACATCAGAAGGAAGATCACCCAGCCCAGACGAGAAACAACCTAGCCTAGAAAAGTTGGTTGGAAAAATTCCTAGTCCCGTGATGAATGAAAATGAGCCTAAAACAACACACATACACACATCTGATGAAAAGAAACACAGTTTTTCTACAACTGAAGAGAAGACACCAAGTACAATTAAACCACATGAAAAGGTAACCCCAATACAAAAAGATAAAAGCGTGCCGAAAGAAGGTGATGACAAAAATAAAAAAGAAGAGCACTTAGACGAAGATGGCTTTGTTCTCGTTGACAAAGATCTTCTTGGTGAAGCTTACGAAGAACTTGAAACGTTTTCTACAGAAGAGAAAGTAGACGAATCTAAAGAAATTCCAGTTGAGGAACCTAAACTGTCACATATTTTGGAGTCAGATAAAGTAGACAAACAAGAAATCACCATCGATGAGAAAAAACAAATCCTTAAAATATCTGATGCCGTTCTCAGCAAAGTTCCTGTAAAAGAACCTAGTCCAGAGAAAGAGGCTCAGGTAAGGGAAGTAGTGGATCAAGGTATCAAAACCAAAGATGACTTTACACATGAAAAAATTACTAAAGAACTCAATATTCACACCGACACACAAGATCAATCTGAAGATGAAATACCAAGCCCTGAACTTGTGTTAGACACAGTGAAAGACACTGAAAGAAAAATGAGTCTTTCCAAAGTCATTAAGGAAACACAAGATATCAGAAGTGCAGAACGTGATTTGATTACTGAAAAGGAACTTCTTGACGCTATGAAAGATAGTCACTTAGAAGACTCGTACTCAGAACGAGTTCCAAGCCCATTATCAGCCAAAGAAGATATGAAAAAAATGATTTCCGAAAAAGAAGAAGATGAAAAGATTACTGACAAAGTAGTAACAACTGCAGACAAAACAATCGTTGCATTGAAATCACTTGATACCAAAATCAATGATATTACCAAACCACCCTCAATCGGATCTGACGATTCTATTGATACAAAACAAGACTTAAAACCTAAAGAAAAGCTTGATGAAATCACGAAAAAATATATCATTTCTGACAAACTTGATGACAAGCAAGTTGGTTTAGAAAATGATATTCATGATATCAAACAAATGGGAAAGGAAATCGATGGTGAAGATTTATTAAGTGAATCTGAAGGAGTAGCAGTAGAAAAAGCAACAGTCGCAAAAACGATTGACAAGACAAAAGAACTTATATCCGGTAAATTAGTTCAACATGAAAAACTGGAAGAACTCAGTCCCGATTTGGAGGCAGTTGAAATAAAAAAAGTTGAAAAGATAATATTATTATCGAAGGAAACAAGTCCAGTCTCGATAGAAAAAGAAGAACCTAGCTCAGTCCCTCACCACCATAATGAGGAACCTAGTCTAGATAAGCTGGATGTTAAGGAAGTTAGCCAAGTCAAACCTGATGACAAGACACTAAGCCTAATTAATCCTGATGAGAAGGCACAAAGTCCAGTCAAACTTGCCGAAAAGGCACCTAGCCCAATTGATACTGACGAGAAGGTGCCAAGCCCAGTCTTGATTGAAAAAGATGAACTCGGCTTAGTTAAGCCCGATGATAAGCTGTCTAGTCCAGTCAAGCCTGATGAAAAGGTACTAACCCCGGTCAAGCATGACGAGAAGACACTTAGCACAACAAAGCCTGATAAGAAACCTTTGAGCCCAGTCGGAGATGACGAGAAGGCACCCAGCCCTGTAAAGCTTGATAAGGTACCTAGCACAGCCAAACCTGATAAGAAAGTGCCAAGCCCAGTCTTAATTGAAAAAGAAGACCCTAGTTCTGTCCAGGCTGGAGAAATAGAAACAAGCCCAGTTGAACCTTATGAAAAGGAGCTCAGCCCCATCAAGCCTGATGAGGAGCCTAGTCCAGTAAAGCCTGATGAGAAATCACTCAGTTCCATTCTTGAAAATAGATTTAAAAATCCGTTAGAGCTAGATGTTGTATCTATACTGGCCAAACCTGATGAAAAAACATCAAGTCCCATTAAGAACGATGAGAAGGAGCCAAGCCTTGTGAAATTAGATGAAAAAGCACCTATCCCAATAAAACCTGTTGAGAAAGAACCTAGCCCTGACAAACCTGATGAGAAGGCACCAAGTCCTGTATCATCTGTGAAGGATGAACTAAGCCCTGCCAAGTCTGATGAGACGGCACGAACACCAGTATCATCTGAGATGGATGAACTTAGCCCAGCCAAGCCTGATGAGAAGGTGCTCAGCCCAGTATCATCTATAAAGGATAAAGTAAGCCTAGCCAAGCCTGATGAGAAGGTGCCCAGCCCGGTGCCATCTGTGACGGATGAACTAAGCCCAGCTAAGCCTGATGAGAAGGTGACCAGGCCTGTATCATCTGTGAAGGATGAACTAAGCCCTGCCAAGTCTGATGAGACGGCACGAACACCAGTATCATCTGAGATGGATGAACTTAGCCCAGCCAAGCCTGATGAGAAGGTGCTCAGCCCAGTATCATCTATAAAGGATAAAGTAAGCCTAAACAAACCTGATGAGAAGGTGCCCAGCCTGGTGCCATCTTTGAAGGATGAACTAAGCCCAGCTAAGCCTGATGAGAAGGTGACCAGGCCTGTATCATCTGTGAAGGATGAACTAAGCCCTGCCAAGTCTGATGAGACGGCACGAACACCAGTATCATCTGAGATGGATGAACTTAGCCCAGCCAAGCCTGATGAGAAGGTGCTCAGCCCAGTATCATCTATAAAGGATAAAGTAAGCCTAGCCAAGCCTGATGAGAAGGTGCCCAGCCTGGTGCCATCTGTGAAGGATGAACTAAGCCCAGCTAAGCCTGATGAGAAGGTGACCAGGCCAGTATCATATGTGAAGGATGAACTACGCACAGTGGTACAATCTGTTAAGGATGAACTTAGCTCAGCCGAATCAGATGAGAAAGCGCTAAGCCCAGTTCTGTCTGTGAAAGATGAACTAAGCCCATCCAAGCCTGATGAGAAAACACCAAGCCCAGCCAAATCAGATGAAAAGGCACCAAGCCCAGTATCATCTATAAAGGAGGAACTCAGCCCATCCAAGCCTAATGAGAGAGCCATTAAACCAACACTATTAGAACTGGACGTATCTGTACTAACCAAGCCCGATGAAAAGGCGCCAAGCCCCGTCAAGACCGATGGGAAGGAGCCTAGCATCATCAAGCTTGACAAGGAGACTACCCCTGCGAAGCTAGATGAAAAAGAGCCTAGCCTAATTAATCTTGACGAGAAAGAGCCAAGTCCTGTCAAGCTTGATGAAAGGGCACCAAGCGTTATCACTTCAGAAGAGAAGGCACGAAGCCCAGTACATCTTGACGAGGAAGAACCAAGCCTAATCAAGCTTGATGAGAGGAAACCAAGTCTTATCACATCAGAAGAGAAAGCACCTAGCCCGGTACATCTTGACGAGGAAGATGAGAAAACACAAAGCCCAGTACCAGTAACGAAACTTAGCCCAGCCGAATCAGATGAGACGACACCAAGCCCAGTATCATTTGTAAAGGATAAACTAAGCCCAGCTAAGCCAGATGAAAAAATGCCCAGCCCGATGTCATCTGTAAAGGAAGAAGTAAGCGCAATTAAGGCTGTTGAGAAAATGACAACCCCGGTCAAGCCTGATGAGAAGGCACTAAGAGTTTTGATTCAAAAAGAAGAATTAATCCCAGTCAAACTTGATGAGAAGGCACTAAGCCCGGTGCTATCTGTAAAGGAAGAAGTAAGCCCAGTCAAACCAGATGAGAAGGCACCAAGCCCAGTCTTTATTGAAAAAGAAGGACTTAGCCCAATTAAACCTGATGAGCAGGCACAAAATCCGATCAAATCCGAAGAGAAAGCGCCCAGTCCAACATTTTCCGTGAAGGATGAACTTAGCTCAGCGAAATTAGATAAGACGGCACCAAGCCCAGTCAAACTTGATGAGAAGGCACTAAGCCCGGTGCTATCTGTAAAGGAAGAAGTAAGCCCAGTCAAACCAGACGAGAAGGCACCAAGCCCAGTCTTTATTGAAAAAGAAGGACTTAGCCCAATTAAGCCTGATGAGCAGGCACCAAGTCCGATCAAATCCGAAGAGAAAGCGCCCAGTCCAACATTTTCCGTGAAGGATGAACTTAGCTCAGCGAAATTAGATAAGACGGCACCAAGCCCAGTCAAACTTGATGAGAAGGCACTAAGCCCGGTGCTATCTGTAAAGGAAGAAGTAAGCCCAGTCAAACCAGATGAGAAGGCACCAAGCCCAGTCTTTATTGAAAAAGGAGGACTTAGCCCAATTAAGCCTGATGAGCAGGCACCAAGTCCGATCAAATCCGAAGAGAAAGCGCCCAGTCCAACATTTTCCGTGAAGGATGAACTTAGCTCAGTGAAATTAGATAAAACGGCACCAAGCCCAGGTAAAATTGATGAGAAAGCAATTACTTCCGTACTTGAAGAAAATTTGTCAAAACCGTTAAAGCTGGACGTTGTATCTGTACTTGGCAAAACTGATGAAAAGATGCCAAGCCCAGCTAAACCAGATGAGAAGACACCAAGCCCAGTATTATCTGTGAAGGATATACTTAGCCCAGCCAAGCCTGATGAGAAGGTGCTCAGCTCGTTGCCATCTGTGAAGGACAAACTAAGCTCAGCTAAGCCTGATGAGCATGTGCCCAGCCCGGTGCCATCTGTGAAGGATGAAACCTCAACCAAGCCTGATGAGAAGATGCCAAGCTTGGTGCCATCTGCAAAGGAAGAACTAAGCCCAGCCAAATCAGATGAGAAAGCACCTAGCCCAGTATCTTCTGAGAAGGCAGAAATTAGCCCAACCAAGCCAGATGAAAAAGAGCCTAGGTCCGTAAAGCCTGCAGAAAAAGAACCGAGCCTTGTCAAGCCTGTTGAAAAATCAGCTAGCCCAGTTAAACCTAATGAAGAAGCAGCTAGCCTAATCAAACCAGATATGAAAGCACCAAGCTCAGTATCACCTGTAAAGAAAGAACTTAGCCCAGCCAAGCCTGATGAGAAAGTAATTAGTTCCGCTCTTGAAGAAAAATTAACAAAACCGTTCGAGCTGGACGTTGTATCTGTAATTACTAAACCAAATGAAAAGGTGTTAAGCCCCATCAAGACCGATGAGAAAGTGCCCAGCCCAGTGTCATCTGAGAAGGAAGAAATTGGCCCAGCCAAGCCAGATGAGAAGGCACCAAGCCCAGGATTAATTGAAACAGAAGAACTAAGCCCATTCAAGCCTGATGACAAGTCACCTAGTCCAGTATCATCAGTGAAGGATGAAATTAGCCCAACCAAGCCTGATGAGAAGGTATTCAGCCCGGCGCCATCTGTGAAGGAAGAACTAAGCCCAGCCAAGCCTGATGAGAAAGTACTCAGCTCGGTGCCATCTGTGAAGGATGAAAGCTTAGCCAAGCCTGATGAGAAGGTGCTCAGCCCAGTACCATCGGTGAAGGAAGATATTAGCCCAGCTAAACCAGATGAGAGGGTACCAAGCCCAGTATCACCTGTGAAGGATGAACTAAGCCTAGCTAAGCATGATGAGAAGGTGGCCAGCCCGGTGCCGTCTGTAAAGAATGAACTAAGCCCAGCCAAACTAGATGAGAAGGCTGCGCAAAGCCCTGAAAAGTCTACTAAAAAAGCGGACAGTCCAGATGAAAAAGTGCTAAAACCAATAAAACTTGAATTAATTTCAAGTTTCAAGACACCAAGCCCAATTGACTCTGATGAAGAAGTACTTAGTCCAGCTTTAATGGATGATACTGAGCTTACAGATTTAAAAGAACTATCCTCAGTAGAGTCTATTAATAAAGTAGCCAGTCCAGTCAAGCTAGATATCGTGGCAACCAGCCCTGTCCACCTTGATGAGAAAGTGTCTAGCCCTGCCAAACCTGATGAGAAGGCACCAAGTCCAGATAAACCAGATGAAAAAGTATTAAGCATTGTCAAGCCTGTTGAAAAGACTTTATCAATTTTAGACAGAGAAACACCAAGCCCAACTCAGGATGAATCAGAAATTGAAAAGCAATTACAAGGATTTGAACCGGTAGGTGAAACAGAAGAACACACAACGGCTCAGACAGTTACTGTAACTGAAAATGGTCTCGTCATTAAAAGAAAAACAGTAATAACTACAATCATTCAGGAATACTCTAATATAAGTAGGACTATAGCCAAATATAAAATTACTGTAATCTCTATGGAGGCAGACGAACATACAGATGGTACAAAATCCAGTAGAACCTTTAAAGAGGTATCTATTACTGATATAAGGCCTAACAAGAGCACAGTAAAAATTGAAGTGAAAGAACCTACTCCAGTAACGGATGAGGATATAACAACGGGTCTTGAATTAACGTTAAGTAAAGCTTTGCCAGATACAACATACGAGAAGAAAGAATCTAGCCCCGTCAAGCCTGACGAGAAGGAGTCAAGCCCTATCAAACCTGAAGAGAAGGAGCTTAGCCCTGTCAAACCTGATGAGAAGGAGCCTAGCCCTACCAAACCTGATGAGAAGGAGCCAAGCCCTGTCAAACCAGATGTGAAGGGGTCCAGCCCTGTCAAAATTAATGAAAAACAGCCCGGCCGTGAAGAAAAAGACCCTAGTCCTGACAAACCTGATGAAACAGTAATTTGCTCCATTCTTGAAGAAAAACCAACTAAACCGTTAGAGCTTACCATTGTATCTGTTGTTACAAAACCTGTCGAAAAGATATCCAGCCCCGTCAAGCCTGATGAGAAGGAAATTGACTCAGTCAAGCCCGATGAGAAGGAGACTGACCTAGTAAAGTCTGACGACCAGGAACCTAGCTCCGTCAAACCTTATGAAAAAACTGCTAGTCCAGTCAAAAAAGCGAAGGAGCCTAGCTCCGTCATACCTGATGACAAAGCAGCTAGCCTAATCAAACCAGATGAGAAGGAGCTTAGCCCCGTAAAACCTGACCACAAAGAACCTATCCCCGCCAAGCCTGACGAGAAATCGCCTAGCCCAATATTGCATGATGAAAAAGAA
Organism: Xanthia togata; assembly: GCA_963853775.1. NCBI lineage: Eukaryota > Metazoa > Arthropoda > Insecta > Lepidoptera > Noctuidae > Xanthia > Xanthia togata. Next base: position 23,464,706 of record OY970807.1, read on the forward strand.
TCTATTCTCGTCAATACTGATGAAAAACTCGCTAACCCAGTTAAACAAGATGAGAAGGAGACTAGCCCCGTCAAGCCTGATGAAAAGGAAACAAGTTCCGTTTTTGAAGAAAAACTAACGAAACTGTTAGATCTGGACGTGGTATCTGTACTCACCAAAATCAAGAAAGAAACGCCAAGACCTATTCAGACCGATGAGAAAGAGCCTTGCCCAGTCAAGCCTGATGAGAAAGAACCTAGCCTCGTCAAGCCTGATGAAAAAACAGCTAGTTCAGACAAACTAGATGATAAAGCCGCTAGCCCAGTCAAACCAGATCAGAAGAAGTCGCCTATCCCTGCAAAGCCTGGTGAAAAGGAACTTAGTTCTGTTCTTGAAAAAAAACTAACAGAACCATTAGAGCTAGACGTTGTACTTACCGAACTCGAGAAAAAATCACCTAGCCCTGTAAAAACCGATGAAAAAGAGCCTAGCCCAGTCAAGCTTGCTGACAAAGAACATGGCCCCGAAACGTTAGATAAGAAGAAGTTCAGCCGAGTTAAGTCTGATGAGAAGGAACAAAGCCCAGTCTTGCTGGATGAAAAAATGCCAAGCCCAACAAAGCTTGATGACAAAGAACCTAGTCGAGTCAAGCCTGATGACAAGGCACCTAGCCAAGTGAAGCTAGATGAAAAGGCGCTCAGCCCTGTCAAACCTGATGAAAAGGAGGCTAGCCCTGACCGACCTGAAGTAAAGGAGCCTAGCCTTGTCAAGCCTGATGACAAGGAGCCTAGTTCCATCAAGCCTGATGAGGTGGAGCTTAGTCTTGACCAAACTGAAGTAAAGGAGCCTAGCTTTATCAAGCCTAATGACAAGGCACCTAGCCCAGTGCAACTAGATGAAAAGGCGCCTAGCCTTCACAAACCTGAAGTAAAGGAGCCTAGTTTAATGAAACTAGATGAAAAGGTGCCTAGTCCTGACAAACCTAGAGTAAAGGAGCTTAACCTTGTCAAGCCTGATGAAAAAGAGCCTAGCCCTGTCAAGCCTGATGACAAGACAGTTAGCCCAGTGGAAATAGATGAAAAGGCGACTAGCCCTGACAAACTTGAAGTAAAGGAACTTAAATTTGTCAAGCCTGATGAAAAAGAGCCTAGCCCAGTCAAGCCTGATAAAAAAGAGCCTAGCCCTGTCAAGCCTGATGACAAGACACCTAGCCCAATGAAGCAAGATGGAAAGGCACCTGACTTTGACAAATCTGAAGTAAAGGAGCCTAGCCCTGTCAAATCTGATGAAAAAGAGCCTAGTTCCGTCAAGCCTGATGAGGTGGAGCTTAGCCTTGACCAAACTGAAGTAAAGGAGCCTAGTTTTATCAAGCCTGATGACAAGGCACCTAGCCCAGTGAAACTAGATGAAAAGGCGCCTAGCCTTCACAAACCTGAAGTAAAGGAGCCTAGCTTAATGAAACTAGATGAAAAGGTGCCTAGCCCTGACAAACCTAGAGTAAAGGAGCTTAACCTTGTCAAGCCTGATGAAAAAGAGCCTAGCCCTGTCAAGCCTGATGACAAGACAGTTAGCCCAGTGGAAATAGATGAAAAGGCGACTAGCCCTGACAAACTTGAAGTAAAAGAGCTTAAATTTGTCAAGCCTGATGAAAAAGAGCCTAGCCCAGTCAAGCCTGATAAAAAAGAGCCTAGCCCTGTCAAGCCTGATGACAAGACACCTAGCCCAATGAAGCAAGATGGAAAGGCACCTGACTTTGACAAACCTGAAGTAAAGGAGCCTAGCCCTGTCAAATCTGATGAAAAAGAGCCTAGTTCCGTCAAGCCTGATGAGGTGGAGCTTAGCCTTGACCAAACTGAAGTAAAGGAGCCTAGCTTTATCAAGCCTGATGACAAAGCACCTAGCCCAGTAAAGACCGAATCGAAGATGCGTAGCACCACGGAGGTAGATCATAAGGCACCAGCAGCTATTAAATCTGAAGAGAAAGCATCAATTCCTGAGAAGCTCGACATTGGACACCTCAATCCAAGTAGCCCAACAGAAGATAAATCATTATCATTCTTCGATGACCTAGAAATAGAAAAAAGATTGAAGGGTTTCAAACCAATGGGTGAGTTGGAGGAAAAAACTATTACTCAATATCTTACTATTACTGAAAAAGGGGTCGTTATTATGCGAACATTTATCATCACTACGATTGTTCAAAAATATTATAGCATTACGAGAACAACAGTGATATATAAGATAGTGATTGTTACTGTCGAAGAAGACGAACTACCAGATGGTACTAAAGTCAGCAGAACATATACAAAAAATTCACTTAGTGACTCAAAACCTACCTTAGAGCAGCTAATGGAGCTTTGTAATGTTAAGAAGTCAAGTGAAGGACAGCAAAAAGAAATTTCACCAGTCGTTGAGAAAAAAGAAACTAAAACAGTAGAAATTGGTGTTACTTCAGCGTTTACCAAACCAGGTGAAAAAGTACCAACTGCAGTGGAGAATGATGATGAAACGCTAGACAAGCCTATCCAGAAAGCGATTAGCCCGGGCAAGACTGATGAACAAGAGCCAAGCCTAGTAAAGATAAAGGAGGAAGTGCCGAGCCCAATATTGCATGATGACAAAGAACCTAGCCCCATCAAAGCAGCTGAGAAAGTAGCAAGCCTCATCAAACTAGATGAGAAGGAGCCTACCCAATCCTTACTTGATGATACGAAAGCTGATGCGAAGGAACCTAGTCCCATCAAGCCTGATCTGCCTTGCTTTTTAAAACTTGATGACAAGGACTCTAGCCTCATTGAATCCGATGAGAAGACTACAAGCCCAGACAAGCCCAAAGCGAAAGAACCTAGACCAGATCATCTCGATAAGAAGGCTGCTAGCCCAATCAAGCCCTATGTGAAAGCACCTAGCGCAAACAAGCCAGCTGAAATACCAGGTAGTCCAGTAAAGCCTGATGAGAAGGCAGCTGGCCCAATCAAGCCCGATGAGAAAGCAGCTACCCCAGACAAGCCCGATGAGAAGGCTCCTAGTCCAGACAAGCCCGATGAGGAGGCTGCTAGACCAGTTAAACCTGATGAGACAGCACCCAGCCCAATGAAACTCGATGAGAAGGCATCTAGCCCAATCAAATTTGATGAGAAGGCAGCTAGCCCAATCAAGCCTGATGAGAAGGCGCCAAGCTCAATCAAGCCCGAAGAGAAGGCTGCTAGACTAGATGAGCCAGCTGGAACACCAGCTAGCTCAGACAAGCCAGCTGAAACAGCAGCTAGCTTGATAAAGCCTGATGAGAACGCAGCTAGCCCAATCAAGCCTGATGAGAAGGCAACTAGTAAAATCAAGCCTGATGAGAAGGCAGCTAGCCCAATCAAGCTTGATGAAAGGGCAGCTGGCCCAATCAAGCCCGATGAGGAGCCAGCTAGCCCAATCAAGCCTGATGAGAAAGCAGCTAGCCCAATTAAGCCTGATGAGAAGGTATCGAGCTCAACCAAGACAGAAGATAAGGCTGTTAGCCCAGACAAGCCAGCTGAAACAGCGGCTAGCCCAATCAACACTGATGAAAAGACAGCTAGCCCAATCAGCCCTGATGAGAAGGCAGTAAGTTCAATCAAGCCCGATGAGAAGTCTGCTAGCTCAGACAAGCCAGATGGAACACCAACTAGCTCAGACAAGTCAGCTAAAACAGCAGCTAACCCGATTAAGCCTGATGAGAACGCAGCTAGCCCAATCAATCCTGATGAGAAGGCAGCTAGCCCAATCAAGCCTGATGAAAAGGCGCCCAAACCCGATGACAAGGCTGCTAGTCCAGATAAGCCCGATGAGAAGTTAGCTAGCCCAAACAAATCTGATGAGAAGGCACCTAGTCCAATCAAGCCTGATGAGGAGACAGCTAGCCCAATAAAGCCTGATGAGAAGACAGCTAGCCTTATCAAGCCTCATGAGAACGCAGCGAGCCCAATCAAGTCTGATGAGAATGCTGCTAGCCCAATCAAGCCTGATGAGAAGGCAGCTAGCCCGTCTGATGAGATGGCAGCTAGCCTAATCAAGCCTGATGAGAAGTCGCCAAGCTCAATCAAGCCCGAAGAGAAGGCACAGAGCCCAGGTAAACCTGATGATAAAGTACCTACTCCAATTAAAACTAGTGAGAAAGCGCCTAGCCCTCCAAAGCTTGATAAGGAATCACCTAGCCTTGTGAAGACTCAAGAAGAGGACATAACTCCAAGTAATCTAGAAGAAAAACTTACTGGTATGTTGCTAGACTTAAAAGTTCATTCTCCATACGAGCCAGATGAAGAAGTACCTAGCCCTACCAGGCCAGATGATAGAAGTCCTGAGGTTCCGGGTGAAACTGATTTGGTTCTAGAAAAATCAGACGATGATATAGAATCCACTCTAATAAAATCTAAAAAAATAGCGCCTAGTTCAGTCAAATTAGATACGAAAACATGTAGTCCATTGAAATCTGGAAAAAAAATCAGTTCAGAACAGCCTCATGACCAAGAACCTAGCTCAGTAAAACCTGTAGCAGCTCCAAGCATACCTAAACCTGATGAAGAAATGGGAAACCCTGTTAAGGCTACTGAAAAATATGCACCAGAAAGATCTGAAGTAACTAAAAAGGAAATTGAAACCAAATCAAAATATGACGAAAAAGACATTGATGAAAAGGAATTTTTTGATGAAGAATCAGCGTCCATTACAAGTGAAAAGGCAACGCTTGAAAAAGATCTAATGGCACAAAAAGGCGATAAACAAAAGCAAATTATCGAAAATAAAGTTGTACATAAATCAATGAGTCCGGTAGCAGCTGAAATCCTTACAAAACCTGGAGAAGAAAAAATCGAACTTCAAGACTTAGACACAGATGAAAAAGACATTTATGAAGACGGTGAATCAGTTAGTGAAGATAGTCAAGTAATAGAAAGAATTGATATAAAAAAAGACTCGCATATTCAAGTCACAGCTACAAAAATACAATCTTTATCGAGTCAAACTGAAGAAATGCTACAACAAGAAAGACAGTTTGTTTCAAAGCTAGAACCTAGCCTTAAGGAAACTGTCAGCACGCCACATGACATTAAGAAATCTATTTCAGATGATAAGTCTACTCAAGATTCTCTTGATAGCATGAAAGATGGATTTACCCCCATACCGCATGGTAGTAGTTCCGAAGATGTGTCCAAGGAAATCAGTCTCGAAGAAAAATATAGTTTTGAAGGCTCTGAAAAATCGGAAAAGAAATCACTTAAAGATAAGCTATATTCTGATGATACCTCTAGCCAAAAAGTTGAATCACTCACAATTGACGATTCAGTTACATCAACTTTGAAAGATACTGATTTGACTAAAGTTCTTGATGACAAAACGCAGGAACTTGGATCACCTAAAGACGAAATTGCTCTTTCTGAAGCATCAGACTCGGGAGTGCACAGTATACCTATTGATTTAGGAACAAATGATGACAAAAGTGTATCACAAGCAATGAAAGATAGTGCTGTACATCTTATGGAGTCTATACATAAAGCATTTGGAGAAGATACTGTACAGCAAGGTATTAAGACAGAAAGCATAGAATCTTTGGTCAGGGTATCTACTCCGCCAACGGTTCCAGTTAGTCCACTCCCAAAAACTCCTAGCAGCTTCCAGGATGTAAAAATCAGTGATGGAGTCCAAAGTGAAGTTACCTACGATAAATCTGATGGCAGCGAAGAAACAATAACTAAAGTAGTTCACGTTGGAGATGATGTTCTTACACAGAGGATTTCTACATCAACTGAGAAAGTACCTAAAAAGACAACTGCCCTTGTAGACGATGAACCGGATCTTTTATCTTTAATGCAAAATGTAGGAAAGATCAAAACAGAAACCGACACCGTTACAAAAATCATTAAAGAAGGGGAAAATGTGGTCACACAGACTATAACTACTGTCACTACGAAAGAAGTAATATCAAGAGAAGATGGCACACCGCAAAATATTAAGACTACAATAGAGACAACCACCCTTAGCAAAGGATCTGATGGTTCTACAACTACAATAAAAGACACACAAACATTACTCTCAGAATGTTCTTCTAGCCTTAGATCTACCTCATCCATGGATTTATACGCCAAAGACAGAACAGATAAGGAATATTTAGAAAGTGAAGAAAAGTTTGAAATAAGAGACTTGACTGACAAACGCGAGTCTTCCGTCCCTAAAGATGTAGAACCCCTCAAATCCTTTTTAAGTGAGACTGACGAATCAGATGATAACATTGAAGATACGATCATCGATACAGATGTCAGTAAACGAATAATTAAGGAAAATAACAAGGATATTGTAGAAACTGTAACAACCACCACAAAAAAGGAAACAATTAAAGTCAGTGACCATAAAAAGATAATTCGAACTACAGTTGAAACAAATGTCACTAAAGAACACTCCGATGGTTCAAGAGATGTACAGAAGAACGTTGAAGTTAAGACTGAAGAAATTATTTTAGATTCTAGCTGTAATTTAGACAGTATTCTTGGTGATTTTACAATTTGTAGTGAACCTAAAGAAAATGTCACTACTACAACAGAGGAAATCAAACAGGAGACATATATCATCAGGCGAACAATTGTTACAAGGATAGTGAAAACGAAGTATGCTGATAAACAAGGCGTGCCGAAAAAACTCAAGACTGACACAACCATCACTACAACTGATGATTATCCTGACGGTTCATCTCGCACCAAAGTTGATAATAGTACATCTCTGACCGATATTGAAGTAGAATCTGTAGAAAGCCCTGAACTTCAAGATTTAACAGTAGTGGAAGACAAGGCAGTTGAAACGGATAAATATGAGAAAACTGTCATTATTAATGGGAAAAGTGCTCTGCAAATTATAACTACCACTACAACTAAGGAAACCTTGAGCTCAATCGATAGGAGTAAAAGAAAAGTTAAAACTACTGTAGAAACTGTGACAGAGACCATGCTTTCTGACGGAATGACAGAAGTCACTAAAGACGTTAAAGTATCTGTTTCAGATATAGGAATAGATGCTGTAGACGAAAGTCTCGAAGGCTTTGAATCGATTGGCAAACCCAAAGAAGACACTACTATAGAAATTGAAACAGTTACGGAAGACGGTGAGAGTATTAAGAGAACAACAAAAATCACTACCACTATACAAGAATACACTAATACTTCCAAGAGCATAATGCGAATTAAAACGATAATCAAAACTGTCGTAGAAGATGAACACCCTGACGGGTCTGTAATCAAAAAGACCAGCGAAAAAATATCACTCTTAGATGAAAATCTTATGGACATGGAAGAGGGAGAAGTCGATTCTGAAAATGAAAAAATAGAAGCTATTCTAAAGGAACTTGTTCCATCCGTGCCAGAAATCAGTGAAAACGTACAAACAGAAGAAATTAAAGAAAATAAAATTACTATCTTTAGAACTATTATAACTAAGATCGTTAAGACTAAATACTCTGACAGTCAAGGATTATTACAAAAACTTAAGACAGTGAGGACAGTCACGACAAGTGATAAATATCCTGATGGTACTACAAAAATTACTGTTGATACGAGCACCTCCATTACTGACATAAGTATTGAAGAAATTCAAACAAAGAAGAAAGTACATGCTGAAGAAAGTACTATGCCAGAACCAAAGGAAAAAGCTTTACCACCAATTGTCAATGGAGTTCATGAACATCCCGAGAAAGAGGGGATTATAGAGGTCAAAACAAAAACTGGTCCTAAAGTTCCTGTCGAAGACCGATTACTGTCAACTGATGAAAGTGGTAAAGTAGATGCTGCTCTCAAAGAATTTACTCCAGTTGGAGAACCAGAAGTAAGTGAATCCAGTGAGACTGTGGAAATCAAGGAAACGGGCATCACTATCAAGAGGACTATCGTTACTAAAATTGTCAAGATAAAATATTCTGACAAACAAGGCAATCTCAAAAAACTGAAGACTGTTACCAGTCTCACCACAACCGATTTCTACCCAGATGGCTCAGCGCGAACCATTGTTGAAAGTAGTACTTCAGTAACAGACCTAGAAATTGATACAACCGATGCAATTGAAGATGGATTTGATGCTATTGGCGACCCAATAGAAGATACGACCACAGAAACTAAAACCATCACTGAAGATGGCATTGTCATCAAAAGAAAAATTACCATTACGACAACAGTACAAGAATATGCCAATACTGACCAAAATATTAAGAGGACTAAAACCACAGTCAGGACAGTATCTGAAGATGAATACCCCGATGGGTCAGTTGTTACAAGAGCTAATGAAAAGATATCGTTGGTAGACGAGGGTCTTAAGACTATCGAGCCCACTGAAGAAGAACAAGCTGAAATAAGGAAATTAGAAGCTGCGCTCAAAGACTTATTACCTTCGGGAGAACCTGAAGTAAGTGAGGACACAGACATTAAAAAAATAAAAGAAAATAATGTTCACATCAAAAGAATTATCAATACAAAGGTAGTCAAAACTAAACACGCTGATAGTCAACACGTATTAAGAAAATTAAAGACTGTTAAAACGGTAACAACAACAGATGAATATCCTGACGGTGCAGCAAGAACAACTGTGGACACCAGTACATCGGTCTGTGACATAAAAGATGAACAGAGAGAAATTCCAAGCCAACAACACGTGGTAGGCTATGAGCAAATTGGAGATGTGCAAATTAATGTAGAAACTAAAAATTACGTGATAACTAGAGATGGCAAAGAACTTGAACAATTTATTACAATTAAAACAACTAAAGAGGTTCTTGAGTCACAACAAGAAGAAGGAAAAAAGAAGGTAAGGATAACTGTAGAAACTGAGAGTCAAATCGCATTACCCGACGGCAATACAGAAATCACAAGAGACAAGAAAGTGACACTAGATGATTATAAAACAGAAACATTCTATGAAAATCTTACGGGATATAGTGAAATCGATAGACCAAAGGAATCAGTGCAAACTGAAGAAGATTTAGTGATTGAAAATGGGATCAAAATTAATAGAAAAACTACAGTAATAACGATTAAACAGGAATTCGAAAATATGGTAACACGTTCCAGGAAAGTCAAAACTATAGTCAGGCGTGCGACTGAAGATGAACATCCTGATGGAACTGTGATTACGAAAAAGAAAGAAACAATCACTATCACTGACATAGCTGGTTACCCGCAAAGATTAATGCAAGATCTTCCTGAACGTCCTGAAGAATTACACATAGATGACTCTGAAATTGTAGAAAGTCGGACCGAGGATCTGGATGTTAAATACGAAGTAATACAGCGAGGTTCCATTACCATTAAGCGCAAAATTACTATTGCAACAAAACGTGAGTTCTTGGCTAGCAATGATGTAAATATTAAACGCGTGCGAACTACAGTTGAAACCACTACTGTGGATGAATTCCCAGACGGAGCAACAGAAACAACAAAAGATGTAAAAATAACTGTTTCTGAATTCCAAAAGACATCAGACAGTGACCTACAAGCTGCGCTACAGGGATTAGTTCCCACTGGGAAGATCAAGACATCCGTTGATAAGAAAACCAACATAATTAAGTCAGATCAGGGCGAAAAAATTACTCAGACAATTACAACTAACGTGACGAAAGAAGAACTTAACAATAGTAAAACAAATGACGTCGCTGTAAAAACAGTTACAGAAACTGTTACTGAAAATGCGAAAGATGATGGCACAGTCGAAACAACAAAAGATGTACGCACACAAATCACTTATTTACCTCCAGGAACTGGCCTTGATGACTGGTCTCCAGAAGAACTGGAAGAAATAGAAAAACAACCAGTTGCCCAGGAAGAAAGACAAGTACTAGATGATAGACCTGCTGTCAATCAACTACCACTTGAATCAAAAGACAAACCAGATCAGAAACCAAAGAAACAACGCTCGCCAGTGGGAGAAATAACTACAGAAACGGACACTTACACAAAAGTAATCAAAGAAGGTGACAACGAAATCACACAGACCATCACTGTGGTAACAACAAAGGAGGTCATTAGCCCCGAAAAAATCAAGATTACTATCGAAACTACAACAGTTAGCAAGGGCAGTGACGGTGTGACTAAGACTACTAAATCCACAAAAACTACGATATCAGAGTTCAGAGAGGAATTTGAAGAAACCGTTGACACCGGTGAAAGTGAAAAGTCGTTCTCCAAGCTCTCGTTGAAGACTGGTGATATGCGAAGCTCATCAGCAGCTAGCGATGATCTAGATCACCCTGGCATCTCTACTCCACCATCAGATATCAGCTCCAGAGGTTCTAGGGCCGCTACTCATGTTTGGGGTACGGAAAGCGGCAGCGGAATGTATTATAGTGATGAAGATGGTCAGGGCAGCCCCAGCAGTACCAAATCACAAGTCGCAAACTCACCGAGATCCAATCTTAGCTTTGAATTAGACACTGCAAAGTCACAACAGGACCTATTCGACAAACATGAATCAATGTTAGACAAAGATATCATGTCAACCTCCGTTTATGGACAACTCCCTGAAGATGATTCATACAAATCATCATCACATTCCGGAGTAAGTACGACTGAAATACTTACCGGCTCTACAACAAAACTTACGGAAGCCTTTTTAGCTAAAGAAAGATCTGAACATTTAAAACACAGTGACGCTACTTTCTTGAAAGAAGCTGACGAGCATTTTGAGAAAGCCATCGAAGAACACAAGAAGGTTAGCGGATCTCAAGTTATTTCAAACATAACAGCTAAATACGAGCTTGATTCTAAATTCCATTCAAGTTCAAGCCATTCATCAAAGGAAGAAAGTACTATCACATTGAAAGACCTTAAATCAGAGTCAAAGAAAGTGACCGAAAGCAGTTCATCAAGCAAACAGGAAACTAAGTATGAAAAATCAGAACTTACTAGTGAAACTCGTAAACCATCCAAAGATCCTATCGAGTCTTGGGGAAAGCCACTTGGTCTGCCAAGTCCGATCGGAGTGCCGACTCAGGCTGATGGGAAGAGTACTCCTAAGAAGCAAACAAGTTCAACCGTGTTGAATAAAAATAAGATCAACCAGGAGAAGAGCAAGGAAGCAAAGAGTCGCGCCTCGGAGTCTCCCAGCAAGAAGAAGGCTCCTGCACCAGTATACATGGAGCTAACTTACGTGCCACATCATGGCAACTCTTACTACTCTGCCATTGAATTCTTCAAGCGAGTTCGTGCACGCTACTACGTGTTCTCCGGTACTGAGCCATCGAAAGAGATCTACAATGCCCTGCTCGATGCCAAAAAGACATGGGAAGATAAAGAATTAGGTAAGTTACGTAATTTGTTTTAAAATAGACATACATACTGTATAAACTCACGCATTCTTCCCATGTGGCAAGGCTGAAACAACAGAATTCCACCTGCTACGATCCTTACATATCTGAACATAATATGCACGACGGTTATGAGTACTACACACCTGACCTTTCTAAAAAACAATTACCAATAGGGTCACTATATACATAAATGGTCCTCCAAATATTTATTTATTAAGTTTTAAAATAATTTCACAAAATATTTTTACCTCATAAAACTGAAAAAATACTTTAATAATATGCTAACATTTAAGAAATATTATAACAAATTAAATAACGAATAGATAAATTTTGAATAAAATGAGAAGGGACGTCATAACGAGCTCTTGAAAATAGTAGCATAGCTCTTATAATTAATATCCTTGCTCTCTGATCCTTGCAGAAGTCACCATTATCCCTACATACGACACCGATGTTCTTGGCTACTGGGTGACAGAGAACGAGGAAGCTCTCGAGAAATACAAGATCGACCTATCGCCGTCGGCCTCGCGGTGCACCATCAACCTTCAGGACCATGAGACATCGTGTGCGGCCTATAGACTCGAATTCTAGGTTTCGGGTCTATTTGTAGCCTTCTCATCGAAGAAGTGAGCCCCTTACGCTGGGTCGACGCTTACGAACCGAATGAACCAAAGAAAAGTGTAATTGTTGTTGTAGAAAAAAAGGCTGTGATAATGAAAGAAACGCTCGTAAGCATTGACTCTTGAGGCCACTCCTTCGTATGAGAGTGTTTGCAAATAGATGCGGAGTTTTTGTGATATATGAATGCAATTAACAGACTGCTAAAGAGTTTGATAAAATCTTAGTAATAATGAAAGTAACGATAATGAAAACGAATACGAAAGTGCTGGTGTCAAAATGTGTTGTGCAACCTACGGCCGATTCGTAACTCCCAAACTGACAGTGTCCTAACCACATCCAATTGTAAAGTCAATAACCAATTTCTCGACCTAAGAACAGAGACGTCCATTTTTTTCTAAAAACAACTGTTTTCTAGTAGCTTGCCATTTAAAATATATTTCTGATGATATTTTAAAATTTGGTCTTATACAAAACTGTAGTGCTTTTATACATGATATTTAGCGTAACCAGTCCATTTTGTTTAGCCAAAACACCGCTTTGCGATCAAAATTTTTTGGGGAAAAGAAAAAGATAAAATTATTTTGCTATCGCCATTTGTAATTTACAAATTGTACAAAATGTCTTAGCGGCAATTCTTTTGTTTAGCATAGTCGCTTTAAAAGGACGTGATTAACACTTGAATGTCATGATAACTGACGTTAACATAAAACCTGATGGTACTTTTTTAAAGGTTTAAATAAAGATATACTTATAAACAAAACATTGTCTTAAAAAGACGTTCTTAAATGTAAAGTCGCTCGAGGGGCTAGTGCTACGTGCTCTAGTTTGTATTCATATTTGTTAGATGAGACTTATTATTCCGACTCTAGAACGACAAAGATGACTTCTCGTGTCAGCCTGTACCTCGTAAGTAATTCAGTTAGATGTAAGGAGTGACGTTTTCCACATTTGTTTTTAACTCGAGCTTATTTCCCTGCGATTATAAATAGACAAATGGTGGCGATCGATTGTAGGATTGAACGTAACTTTATATAGCTCGAAGAGATGGCGCTGTTACGAGATCAGGTTCTACATCACGCTAACGAAATTTATCTTCTCGGCTATTTTAAAATAAGTTGCGCATACTCTCACAAGCTAACGCAACATTGATCTATATTCGTAACGCCATTTCAGGACGACTTTAATACAAACGTATAAGAAATTAGATACAGAGTCAATTATAATTGGAAAACCTGCAACTCCAATATTAATTGAACGTGTCCAATGTTCTTGTGTTTAATTAAATTATAATAATGCTGCGATCGATCGAAACTATAAAATTGAAGACATCTGTGTTATTCTAGACCAACAGTGAGCCTAAAACGATAGAGAGCTTAACCATTATAAATAATAAATGTTTTAGTAGAAAACTATTATTAAAGAATTCATTATATATTTACCTCTGTTTAAGTTGATACTTGCTTGTTGCGTCGAGGTATAGTAATATAACATAGTTATAATTACGTGTTATATAAAATTTACTCATTTCCAAAAGATAATTATTAAATAATGAAACGAGATTATTGAATCTCTATTTTTATTACGTTGGCATCTATATATTTTTTCGGTTTGTTGTATTTTTGTTTGAAATTTCTAGTCGTGGCGACCCAAATACTTATAAAAATTGTTATAGTCTTTAAAAATTCGTTCCTATTCAGATGAATTGTTTTTTTAAGCGTTTTTGTAATATTTGTTTTGTCGAAGATAAAAACCTCATGTAATTATAGATAAAGATACCTACTCCATTAGATTACAGATTTGTTTCAAAATGTTCTGTTAGGATGTGAGCGAATGTGATAATGATCCATAAATGATTCAGCATCTAGCATGTAAGCTGTCGTCAAGGCTTCCCTCCATACACCGGCAGAAGCGAGCATGTTTGCCTTTCGACTAATATGAATGTAACATCTACTAGTTAAAGCTCACCTGTTCGTATCCACTGTTATGTTGTCCTTATTTGCCAAATATCCAATGAAAATGTTTGAGTCAATTAATTTTAAGTCATCCATAGTTATAAGTGGATTAATGTCACACAACAATCGCTTACTTCGCCAACATTTCTTAATATAGAAAAATATATAGCGAGAACAATTCGTATTCTGAACGCACCAGCACAATGTACTAACATATAAAAATCTTTTAAAAATTGTAAACGAATACATAAAGAATACTTTATTTTATTTTATTTTTTATGTATGTCAACGAATGAGTTTTATTTTATAGTTTAAAATACATAATTAATATAGTATGTGTTACTGTGTGGATTGATGTGAGCACAATATTGTTTCATTATGTGGTTTATGCTTTAGGTAGTTTGGATGGGACTAAACAGGGATGTGAGGAATACCTTGTGGGTGAGGTCTGAACCGATGCCACGCCGTTGTCAAGACCACCATTGGCTTCAACAATCAATTTTAGTGATAAGCAGCGCTTTTACATCTCTGCGTTACAACAATCTACAATTATTTTGAGGTTGCGCTGCTCTAATCGTAGTGATGGATTATGGACAGTTGCCTAGTTGTGTGAGCATAGCCACTTCAAAATAACAAGTGTTCGCTAAAATTTACGATTTATAATCATTACAAGTGCATCGGTGATGACGACTACAAATGCTTCGAACAAAAAATATTTGAGTATTTTTTTATTTAAATAGGCTTTGTTGTTTTCAGCCAGCCCCACTGTCTAGCTGGCTATAAAGCCTGACCCTAAAGTTTACTATTGTATTTTATAGCTAGAATTCTAATTAATGCATATTATTAGGAATATTAAAAATGTTATTAAAATTAAGAATTGTATCAGCTTAGTGAACATCAATAGCTCTGAGAAATAAACCATTATTGAAATTATTAAATGTTGTATTCTTCCAACTGTGGGTTACTTTAACATGTTTAACTGTAGTTAACAAAATATTCACTGTCTTCGTTATAGAATATAATCATGACTGTCAAAGGCTGGCAGACAACCATGCGGCTTACCTGAATGAGCTTGTCAATATTACCTCAACAACACATCAAATAAATCTGATCATTTTGCCAACTTAGAACCTGCTTTACCTCAACGCCATCTATAGATGCATAGGATTAAATATATATTAAGAAAATTCATTTTGACGATAACATTAACTCAATCAAAGATCAGGTACACCGTATGACTGTTTGCCATCACTCAGAATTTCATACATTAATAATAAAATGAGAAGGAATTGGAATGTTCGAAAAATTCGGCTTGAGATGGTATAGATATAACTCTCAAGAAAATACATCGACTTAAGGAATAAAATAAATGGGAAATATGGATTTGTAGGTAGATATCAATGTGAGATAGTCGTAAAATAGAGCGTGATAAAAGTACAATTTTCTAAAACTTCAATCCAAGTCAAACTTGACCTTGTCCATTTTAAACTATTTCAAATAGAATTCAATCACCTTTTTGATACGAGATTTAATCATGTCAGCTAACATTTCTCACGCTCTATTTTATCAAACGAGGTTGAATGGTTAAGTGGTGCTAGAAACCGATGCGTTACAATATTACTTAGTATTGAATGTTTGCGCCCTGTAAATGATGAGGGTGGAAATAACATAGGTACTTGATAACAGAATGTTATCTCACACGAAACTCACTATAAACACAAACATAACTAGTTTAAGATTTCCAAGTCAAAGTGAGCCACTGAAATTACGTCACACGAGAGGAGAGTTTTTGGCGTGATTAAGTGGGTACGCAGCTTTATGTGACTGCAACTAAAATTACGCCGCGCTACGCGTGTCTGACCTGTCCTTTTCACTAACACAGTGAACTCGGTTACATGCACTTACAGACTTTTTAGTGCGTGTATCCATTTGTGTCTTAAGTGTTGTTTTCACTTGAAAAGTTCCACTGTCATCGTTTACTTGGGGTGCGAGTAACACGCTTAGTGGTAAGTAAGACTGATCAGATTTGTTGAACAGCTATGTAAACTCAATGCTTCAATCTGTTGCAAGGTAAACGCTGTATACGCCTAAATTATGAATTATTATTAAAAGATTTGTTACGGGAATGTTGGATTAGAAAAAGAGAATTAAGTGCATACGACGGTCTTTCATAAAATGAAAAGAATTTTAAGCAAAATAATTTATATCAACTAGATGCAACTTGTTTGCGGACAATTGAAGTCGACAGGTCGATGTAGATCCCCTCAAAACATGGTCGCTGGTTGATCGATAAGTATAACCCAGCTGCTAAATGGTCGATGTCATCGATGTTGGCCGCACTCTAGTCTCACCTTATAGGTTTTATCGTATGCACTTAAATTATCTTTTACATTGCTTGCTTGCTTTACTAACAAACCTGCTAGTTTAAAAGATGTTTAATAATTTAAATAATGTCTAGCCCTTAAGGGCAACTAGGTGCATATTTATGATTGTATGTAATATAAAGTACTCATTAATTATCATTGTATCAGTCATGTCGCTATAACTCATTCAGCGTGTTTGGTGGTAATGTATGAATCATTATGAGTAATAAAAATGTTTGAAAACGTTATTGGTTTATTATTTTTACTTAATTAATCCCTTTTAGTTAATTAATTACCGTCTCAACAGCGCCATTTTTACAACGGGCTATTTATAAACTCACGAATGGGTTAAATACTATTATTTAACAAATAGAGAAGTCCAGGACGAAACATAATTCTATAGTAAAAATTCCAAAGATATACAAATTATTGCGTCTGAAAGTAAAATAATTAACCACTAGGGATTTTATTGGATACCTCCTATTTATAATTTGCGAAAACTCCACGATGATCATGTCTCTGTAAAACCTACCACCCATGTTCACATTGTCGAATGCAATAAACATATTGAGGAATAAAATACGAAAAATAAGTAAATCATTCAATTTGAATACATTTATTAACGGCACATTTTTCACAATTTAAATGCATTATACAATAAACAGTCGTACACAATACTTTTTGGTTACTTATTTCTAAATGTAAATACTACAGACAAACTTTAAAAAACGCTGTTTACACCAAAAAATATGCAAAATAACAAAAAAAAGGCTCATTTAAAAAAAACTTTTTTCTTTTTATTGAGGCTTTTTCTTGAATCTATAAATTTAAAATGACGCACTTAATTTATTGTGGCATATAATTACTTTTATTACATTTAAATAAAGCATTTTTGGACATGTGCTGTGGCCGTGCACTTAAATGTGGCTGAAATTGCCACCCACGCACTTAACAGTGGCAGATTATTATTCTCTTAAAATAAAATAAATAAACACAAAAAAGACGCACTCTGATACCGCTTAACAAGTGCTATTAAAAACTGTACGTATGGTAACACTTATTTAAAACATTGACAAATTTAATATGGAATGACTTTTAATTACCTATTTACTAAAAAAAAAAGTATACTTTGTAGAAACGCGTAAAGCATTCGGCACAGCCAAGAAAAAGAAAAAATATATGAAACTTGTTTATAAAAATTAAATAGAAAAATAAACAAGTTAAAATTACCTTACGCGAAATTTATAAGGTTATTATTTCATTTTTTATTATTATTGATAATTGTGCATCACTATTCTTTTAAAGATATAACTATGAATAAATATACGTCTATATGAATAAGTATACTCATTAGAACTACATACTAAACATCTACTAAACTTTGGAATGTTATATTAATCACAATAATGTTCATCTATTACTTACGTACCTACCTACTTAGTTACGTATCTACATTAGCTTACGAGCACTTACATTCTAGGTACATAAATACATACAGATAATAATATTACCTACTGATATTGTTAAATATAAAAGTCAAAGACATTTATACAATGAACGATATTGGACATCCAACCAATAATAAATAGCGATACTTATTATGATCAAAGGTAGAAAAATATTGGAAGTTTAACCATAACCATAGTCAAACCTGGAATTGGTGAAAACAATTTAGCTAAAAAACGTCTTCAGAGTTATTAAAACAAAACAGAAGAAGCAATTAATTTCGTGATTGTTCTTTAAACGCCGCACAAAAAAAAAGTATTGGGGAAAATTTTAAATATACGAGATCTTTTTACTACCAAAATGTTATTAATAACTCGTAACCGATAAACATCAGTGATACACAACCCAATAGGCATTTACCAGCTAATTTCTAAATAAACTATACGTGGCAATATAACCTAAAACTTTCCTTTGTGATAAAAGACTCGGTTACGTTATGGCTTTAACTTTGAATCAACAATAATGTAAAAGAAACATAACATTTTTCGAAATTCTTTCTTCTTCTATTCGTGTGCTTAGAGACTAACCTGGTGTTAGAATATTAAAGCCGCCCACGGGCCTTGGCCTCGGACTTGGCTTTGTTTTCGAAATTATACCACTCTAGATAAAACTCAGTGAGCGAACTCACTCACTTGAGCAAGTTTTATCTAGAGTAAATAAATATAGTCTGTTCCAAAAGTATCTAATGAATATGTAGGTAAACAAAAGGATCAAAAACGTAGATACCACAATATACATTACATCACGCCTGTGATATACGAAGGGTAAGGCAGAGAGTGGTGTACCTATAGTACACCCACATTTCGCCAGTTATGTTTAAGTCAAATGTAATAAGAGGGCGAGCCTATTGCCTGATGGCAATAATGGCAAGGATGGCAATGATGGCAACCCGGAGACTGGATATGTGCCCGGTTGATACCGACTTCGGCTAGACTCCGGGCTGCTACTGAGAATTTCGTAATGGAAAAACCCAACAACACTCCGCCCGACCTGGGAATCGAACCTAGGATCTAGACAAGCAAGACAGCAGTAGCGCTTACGGCCACTAGACCAACGAAGCATTAATTATTGAGTTTCAGTATTAAAATAATCAAAACGAAGCAAATTCAAACCCGAATTCGTAATTTTATATCACCTTAAAGATGTTTTTCATTTGAGAAATTGAGCTAGTTTTCGTCGATGTTTTTTCAATTGTGAGTGACAATACCTGAACAGGGTTTGTTTACACTTTGATCAGATTTCTTGGAACAGACCATGGTTCTGTATCTCATGTCGATGCTTTATGGATATGCAGACATTCTGTTTTTTTTAATATATATTTTACTTCATTCTTATTGGCTTATTCTAGATGGTATATTAAACTTTTATGACAACCTACTCAACTCATAATTCAGCAAAATGTTTTCTTTACACTAATAAATATTGCATTTTTCGATATTAAAGACTAGAATTGACAATATAAAAGAAAGACTTTCAAATATCGATTGAAGAAAATTATGAAAAAATAGTTTTAGCCATCTAATAATGTTAAATTATTTTCTTAACTAAAAATACACTCAAATGACAGCAACACAAAGCAATGTTCAAATTGAACACGAAAACATAAACTACAGGAATGTTTATTACCTACACACTTATGTGTACTAAAGAATCATTTAAATTATTATCATTGTATGATCATACACTTGTCTCCTAATTAGTCAATAATTTCTCGCAAACCTGTGTTTTTGGAGGGACTTTGATGATGAAGAAGACTTTCGATAAAGTCCTACATTCACTTAAGAGAAAATAAAATATTCAAAATATTTCACTGTTTGTTCAGAAGAAACCCAAATGCTACTTAAATCTCATATCATCTGGTTTCCTGACAAAGTACGCCACTTTGTCGATAGGAACTTTGTACTCGTGCATCCAGCGGTTGCCCTTGCGCAGTGACCCGTCGATACCGTCTTGCCATAGGCCAGTTGGGAGGTATACTGAAAGAAGAAAAACAGTAGTCACATTAAGATCATCTGAAATAAAAGAAATATCTATACTAGGGTTTACATAACATCACGCCCGTAATCCCCTAAAGATTATGCAGAGGTTAAAAATGAAACAACGACAGATAAATTTATTATGTGATAGATACATGGTGCTCACATATTTACAAACATTGGAAAAGTAGACCATTTTCCTAAAATTTTACAATTAATAAGTCAGTGTGTGAGGAAGTAATCACAGAATGTAAAATCAATGTAATATAATTTAAAAAATATATATTAATTAGCAACCAGTTTAATTTTGTCTACAATTCTCCATACGCATTCCACTCTACTTTCTCTTACATACACCCTTATTAGCAAACAAGTCACACATACCGTCTCTACTTGTCTGGCCCTGTACCAACACAGGCGCGACGACGATCTCTCCACCAATCGCGAACTCGTCTTGTACAGGCATCGGCGCTGTGTCACTACTACTTAATAGCCATAGTGGACGGATGAGAGGGAGACCTTCTTCTAGGGCCTCGCGTTTATACTTCAGAAGGAGTGGAGTTACCTGGAAAAGAATGATAATATATTTAGAAAGGATTTGGAAATTATTAGCATTTCTGTCTGTAACTACGTTTAACGGATTCTAAAAGTTCATGTTATAACAGTCAATTTTAAAATGAATAAGCTCGACGAACCAGACGTAGATATTTTGAGCTACTAAGGTAAAATAATACTGCAGAACGATGTATAATTCCAAGATAATGGACCAAACTACAAATAAAATTGTTACTAGTATTAAAAAAATGTTATTAAGTAGTAGTTCTACCCACTTCTTATAAGTACATATTATTAGTTACCATTCTCTGTCTCAACGAAGTCAAGTTTTTCGCCATCTCCAAAACTCTTTCATCATTATACTTGCTCGGCAAGTGAGTAAACTTCATCACAGGTAAGAACGTTGCCATTTGCAGCCATCTCATATACAACTCCCTCTCTGGCAACTCTATTCCATTCTCTTGTGTAGCGTTCGTTGTATCCACCAAACCTTTCGAAGACGGTAAGAACTGCTCACTTCCAGGCCAGTAGATATCACCTCCAACTGCTCCCGGCATTATAAACGGAAAACCATTTACTCCATAGGTCAGCATTGTCGGTATAACCAACCTCAACGCCTCCCATGTTGACTCAAAAGGCGGCAGAGATACAAAGATTGGTGGACGAGGCAATGACACTGCTGAAGATACTCCGATAATGTTCAATAGCTTTTCGAAAGTCTTAGTAAAGATCTTCTTGTACTGGTCAGGATTGGTTAGCAGATTTTCGCAGCGGAAGTAATGAGGCATGTCGTAAGCAGTTCCTAAGTCCAAAAAGAAAGAGTCTATATGGTACTCATTGATTACTGCTTGAAGCTTTTCCAAAAACCAGGGTACTGATCTGTTGTTTGTTATATCTAACACTCCAGCGCTTGCTAGTGACTTAAACCGAGTCAAAGCTGGTATACGTCTATCACTATTCCTTTCACTGATCAGCAATCTTCTTTGAACACATTCCGCAAAGTTTTTACTCTCTGTACTTATAAACGGTTGGATAGTAAACGCTACTTTGAATCCTCGTCTATGCAGTTTATCTACAGTTGTATTTAATGTTTCAAATCGACTCGTATCTACTGATAGATCACCTATTTCATTCTGCCAATGCTCATTGATCAAGACGTGTCCTTGTTTCAAAAATCCTAGATTGATTACGTCTTCAGTGTATTTGGAAATAGTTTCAGCTTGTAATTCCTGTTTGAATCTGGGAGCTATTAGCCAAACGGGTTCTGATATTAGAGACTCTAGTGTTTGCATATCCGCTGGTTTCAAACCATCCCATAATGGGGCTCTACGGTGACTGTGAATTGAAGAATGTAATGACGCCATATCTTCCGATGTGCAAATATTATACCTCATTTCAGGGAACTCAGTCAGTTTGTTCGGGTAAGCAAACTCATGGTACATAGCTTTCAGACAGATTTGCTTGCCTCCTTTGTTGACGGAGACATGAAGAGGTGTTTCTTCATCAATGATGATAGCAGCCCCTTTGGAGTTAATGAAGTACCGAGTTAGTACGTTGCCCCATTGGGACTTCTGCATGTCTCCTGTGATGAACGGAGTGTAGTCCAATGACCCACTATCTAAAGGCCAGGTCAGGTTGGAAGATTGGCCTCCTCCGTACCAGTGAACTTTCGTTGCACTCCAGTCAAAGCAGTCATTTGGATAGACGTCTGTAAAGAATAAAATAATAATGAGGAACTGATTTTAGACGTCAGCTTCAATCTGCTTTTATTTGTTTACAATAACATGGCCAAAGATAATATGAAACAATTAAACAAAGACGTTGTTGATGCAAGAATTTGGCGAATTCCCAAAGACATAATTACCTACTTTCTTTAAACATATTAAAAAGCTTTATCGTATATAAACATTCTTATTTACCTACCAGATCTCAACGCCTTCCAATGCACGTGGTAACAGGTGGTATTATCAACGCCAGGGTCATGTGGCAGAGACTTGAGGTAAAAGCGTAGCGTGTGTAGCCACTCTAAGCATTCAGAGCCATCTTTGCGCCGGTGTTCAGGAAGACATGGATACGCGTTCACTTTGCCTTGGATGTTCACAGCTGAAAGAAGAATAAAATATACGGAATATTATGGTATGTAGAAAATGGCGAAAAAGGAAATGTCCCTAATTGTTTTATTGGAAAGAGTTACGCAATTTTTAAACTAACTACAATGTTTGAGAAAAAGGTCCAACCAAAAGAGTACCCCATGTCGAAAACGGTATAATTCAAGAAACGTACTGGTAACCGTGACAAGTAAATGATAATCAGATTTAGTCCGAGGTAATCATAGAAATTAAAAAAATATCAGTCGGCTTTAACCGTTGTGACCATTAGGATGACCATTTTGAAAGTAAAAAATATTATGTCACTCACCTAAACTAGCTCGCAGAATCTCCACATCATCCTTATTATAAATCCTGATGAGTCTCTTGGGCTCGTTGAACTGCACGTTGTCGAAGTAGGCCTTGGTCTGCGCCTGCTGGTGGTACAGGACGTATGCAAACCCCACGAAGAACACGATAGCCAGGAACATGAGACCTACGAATGCACGAAGCTTGTAGTCTGTCGGTTTCTTGCGGATTTTCTGAGGGATACTCTGGAATTAAAAACAGTATATTATTATCATTATGAATCTAAAGAACAAGAAGGTTCATGAGTTCAAATTAAGCACCAATTTAGGTTCAATTTCAAGACCTAAATTGATGCTCCCCAGGGGCGTTTAGCGTATAGGGAGTACCAAACATGTGTCGCATTGTGTGAGTTTAGTTCGAGAGTTAATTAACATAAATTAATTATAATTATGAGTGAACCGTTTGTTCCAATTTAAATTGAAGAGTTCTAAATCTAGGCTTCACTATCTCAAGCTTATACTAAAGAATAGTGCGACTTATCACGTTGCATTTTTGCTTTGTGTAGGGACGGTGAACCACAATTTCAGTGATAATACTTGAACTTCGAGAACCAGCTTAACGGCTACAAGATAAGGGCGACAGTACAAACATAAATTATAAACTAAATTACATGTAATATAATTAGCTCGCGTATTTTAATTAGCACCTCATCAGCAACGAAACCACCAAAGGTACCAAACGTACCTGTAGTTTCTCCCGCAGTAGACTGGCAAGGGAGTTGACAGAAGTGACGGAGTTGCTCGGCGAGTAGTCGTCATCGTCCATGCTGAACTCCGACCGGCCGAACCTGCGGGGAGCCGTCGATTTGCGTCGGGGGGAACGGAGAGGAGTCCTGAAGTAAAGAGAAGGAAAGTTGTCCGTATATTTATTATTTTTAATGTGGGGAAGATGACTGTCAATGCGCCTCTTTCCTTTTAAGTTAAAATTATTGGTTAGGTGATCCAGTGGTCCACTAAAAAATTCAGAATGAAGAAAAATGCTTTCAACATCAGACGTAGGCTTAGTTGACATAAAATAGATAATTTTAATTATGATTACGGCTATGAACCTACATAGTCCTTGCAAGGAAAAACAAAATTATCGTAGTATGTTTATGTAGTATGCTTTTCAGATGAGAGAAACACAAAAATACAAGACAATGTAAATATTATTCAAACAAAAACTGTGGCATTAAAATAATCTGTCCTTCCCACACATTTTCAACATGAACAAATAAAGTATAAGACAAAATACCTGAACATGAGTCATACACTAAGATAACGCACAGACTGACAAAACGAAGATGGAGTTAAGAAACTGTCGCATGCCGCGTAGTAATGAGGAAACTCATTTACGTAGGTATATGATTCGGTTGACACCGACAATCACTTGAGGTTATCATAATTTACACTTGTTTATCAAGCTTTTTAGAGGTCAAGAATTCGTAGGAGTAGAGGTAACATCAAACAGCTGAATAGTGCGTGGTAGGAACTAGCCTCAGGAACCTCAGGACTAGCTAACCTTTTAATATTAAATGGTAACAGGCAACAATGGCATTGTATCAAAATGTGGATAGCATGACCGCATAGAAACGGATACCGTGAAACAGTGAATGTTAATGATAGAAGATCTACAATAATCACCACAAGATTACAATATTCTTATATACTGCTACTAAACAATCCGAAAGCCAGTGATGGTTATGCGGATATCTCATATACTCATTTGTAGAAGGTTAGTGGCTAAAATTATGACGATAATACTCTAATTTGCAGATGCATCATTTTGCTGACCACTATACAGCTCGACCTACTCAACTACCTTCTTATCTAACACTAGATTTGACGAGACTCAAGTATGCATAAATGGTAGATATAATCTAGGCGGATCATAAGTCTACCAATAGACTTAAGTAGTCTTTATGTCCAAGGTGAACTCTAGTTTTATCCTTGATGCAAACAAAGAATGCACTGATAATAAAATAAAATATCCTAAGACAGTTGATTACTGCTATGCTTAAAAATTTACTTCGCTTTCAGGATCTTTCTCATAGCATATTGCTAAACAAGAAATAAGCGTTTAATTCACTAAACACAATTTTTACGTATTTATAGCGAGTTCATCTATGTACCTCAAAACAAGATTACTGGAACTAGGCCACCAATGTTAGGCTTCCCAATCTTCTAGAACCTAAACGTGGTATACCATATGTTGACACCATAATAATGTTACAATTTTGGGTCGTTACGGTTGTGTCACTATGAATTCGTAATGTTTAAATGTTACTCTTTCTCTCTCTTTGTTATGTAGTTGATCCTGCATATTATTGCTGTTTCATTGTAATCGTTGTCTTATTAAGAGACTAAAAGAATGTTAATTAGACTCATTTCATTTGATTACTTTTATCTCAGTTTTACGATGCGTCCTATTTCACATTTTGATCTACAAAGTAGGTCATTACGGTTACGACTATTATTGTAAGCTGACTTTTCTTTTGGAATCTCTGTTTTTAAATATTTTAGTGCTTTGAAATTGTCATCATACCTATTCTACATAATCTGACCCCGCGCAGGCGCCCCCGGCACTCGATCAGGTAGAGTGAGATTGTATTTCGGCACCCTTTCATCAACGCTGTCACTTCACGTAAATTCTACTTCCGTTTCATGTTAAATAAATAATAATTCCCAAATTTACAAAAATCTACTTTTTTTTTTCAAATATCTATCAACACTTATTGAATTTAAACTAAATTAGGTAACTCTAATTAGTATACTCCTGTTGCTTTAACATTAGAATAGAATAGAATACTTTTATTTCGGACTTTATTTACTTTGACAGTAAGCTTTAATAGGCCTTCGTGCATCGTGCAAACCTGCGGGCCAGCATGTTACCACGGACAGCCAGCGTCCTACGTCCCCTTTTACCGTTATATCATTGGTGTTCATTTCAATAATTCACTAAATTAAAAAATGCTGCCGCGATCTCAAAAGACGCCATAAAATGTTTTTTTGCGCTGTTAATTGTTTTTTTGTTTTGGTTTTGTTTTTGTTTTTGACTGCCTCGTTGGTGTAGTGGTCGCAAGCGCTACTGCTGAGCATGAGGTCCTGGGGTCGATTCCTAGGTCGGGAAAAGTATTATTGGGTTTTTCCAACAGGAATTCCTCAGTAGTAGCCCGGAATCTGGAATTGTGCGCGTTGGCAATAGGCTCGCCCCCTATTACATGGGACTTAAAAACATAACTGGCGAAATGTGGGTGTATGTGCTACAGGTACACCACTACCCAACCCTTCGGGGAAACAAGGCGTGATGTTATGTTATGTAATTGTTTTTCGCATTTGGCTTTGGTGCCCCTTGCCATCTGGCGCCTAGAGCGACCGCTCCACTCGCTCTACCCCACGGCCGGCGCTGATCTGAGGGTAATACCTAGTCATGAGTCAAATTTGAAATTCTTCCAATTATGTCAAATTGTAATCCAATATTAGATCATTTAGCGTAGTTGTTTACTTTTAAAATCTGAAAGATATAATTTGATTAAATTATGCCCAAATAATGGAATAATCCAAAAGAAAGAGTACCTACATACAAAGATTCGGTTTATTCGATTTCAAAGCAATAAAAATATTGATGGTACCTACACCCACATGTCGCCAGTTATGTTTAAGTCTCGAGCACCTCTGCCTAACTCTACGGGGATCACAGGCGTGATGTTATGTTAAAAAATTGATATTGTAAGTCCTTAATTAACACTTAAGTAGCACTATAGATATCCGTCGATAGTACTAGTGAAGAAATACACAAACACATCCAAGAGAAATGTAATAAATGTCACTCATTAATGCTAACTACTACACAAACAGTACTTAACGTCAGTCTCACTCACAATCCGCGATAAAGCTGTAAAACTGATCTCAACACACAACATTATCTGTAACCTCAGGGTTTAGCGTAAGTAACCTTTCATTTTATCTGAGAGTCTATTCCATTTAAACCCGTAAATAACAAAGAGAAAAGAATTCAAAACAAAGTCATCTAAATGAGCTTAATGATCTCCTTGACCTTGCTAAAGATAGTGATGAATATTCCCAGAGATATTTAGGTACTTACGATATTCCTGACCTGCATCAGTACTTGTAATATTACGAGTTCTGTTTAGTAGTTTTTGGTACTTAATGGAAAAGCTTAAAATGGACCACATTTTACAAACTAGAGAACCGTAAACAACGGGAAAAAGAAAAGGTATTTCCCTTCTTGGGAATTCAAAAAGTAATTCCCTTCTCTATCAAGAAGAATGTAAGAGATTTATTAGATAAGAGTACCTATATATTTTTGAATTCCCATGACTAAAACAAGTCGTAATTAAAGAACGAGAAACAATTCGATTATAATTGGGAATCTAAGGAACTCACGAATACCTATTTCCCTAAACAAATCACAGCTGATAATGTATATCAAAACAAATGAAATCTGTCTGCAATACGACTATACGAGATAACCAGGTCAATGATTAATTATAAATAAATAAGAAGTAAGTACATAATTATTGCCGTTGGTAAAAATTCAAAATTCAATTAAATGCGTAATGAATTTTAAATATAAATATATTGTTTTATTTAATTGTAATTATTTAATTATTATCACCTTAATATTTTCGAACTCGGAATGTGGTTGATAATGATGATGAATTATTGCAGCTACTTCTGATCGACCTGGACTTCTGGAAATGAGAAGAAAAGCTAGTACCCACAAATTAAGGAAACATACAGGGTGATTGGAAGCTGGGTGCAAAGCTTTAAGGCGAAGATAGTACAGACAATTTAGAACCATTTAAGACATGGTTGTCTCAGACGAAGTCTTACCATTTTTTTAACCTCATTTTTATGTTTTATTTCGAATATTCCCAAAATTTTAACTAAACTGCTTGTTATTGGCCAAATTAAATGATAAAGGAATTAATTTTTATTTCATATAATTAAAGTAATGAGTAAGCAATCTAGCAAAACAAGTTTTAGGCTTCTTTGACATTTTAAGTTCACAACAAAAAAAAAAAAAAACATAAATACTTTTTGTAAACCTTATAACCTTAAAAAAAATCAGTATGACTTCGTCTAAGATAACCATGGCTTAAATGATTCTAAATTGTCTGTACTATCTTCGCCAAATCTTCGCCTTTTAAGGCTCTTAGCTTTAGCTTTGCACTCAGCTTCCAATCATCCTGTATAATAAAAAGAAAGTGTTTGTACACACTTTACGTCTCCAACTTGATGTATTTATTTATACGCTCATAATATAATATGGCGAATAAACTTTATACGTATGTTCCTACAATGATGTCCTACAATGTGTCTATATGTCCCGGGCACAGTGCGTGTTGATAGATGTCACATGTCTGTCATTTTTTTTGTGCGAGATGCCGGTTTCGTCCTTTTGATCGTTTTGAGAGCAGTGGTGATGAAATTATTTACCTACGTAATAATAATATTTTAGTAACGCGCCTGTCTGGGTTCGAACCTACGACCTACAACTCGTAAGACGCGATCGTTACTACTGAACCACCAAAGCTTTTTTTATTTTCTACATAAAAGAACTCAATTTCCATATATTAAATCCCCTTGACTATTACGGCTAGCCGTGACCACATCACTTATTTTAGTGAAAACAATTAATTACTTTTTTTTATATCTATTATCTATATTTTGGTCATGTTTTATTAGTAACGTGTTTTTGACGTGCATTGTACTATCAGCTAGTCGTGAAGAAATATGAGCAATCTGATTACGCAAAAAAAGGGAACTTTTGTGTCAAATTACTTGTCTTTACCGTATCATAGGATTCATAGGTACCTACGTGTGAAATTAAGGTCTTTGAACTTTTGGTCAGACTTTTTGTTTACTCGAATACAACGAAACTAAAGAAGATTAACTAGTTTCGTGGATTTGTAAACCTTAGGCCAAAGCCAACAATCATTAATTTATACTCAGGCATAAACGAGTCAATTAATTTAAAAAAAAAAACGATACATAAAATGTACCTACATGTCACAACTATGTAGAATACCTTAAAGTAGAAACCAACAATACCGAGTATTTAACAGGTTTTTTTTTATAGAAAAAATAAGTTTAAAATGTTTAATAAATTATTAGTTATACTACAATAAATTTCTAAAAAACCATCACTACTCATCATCAACCACTGTAGGCTAGTTATTGAATAAAAATAAAAAAAACAATAATACCTTTGCGACGACGACGTTTAGTGCTCCAAATAATTCACGTCACAATTCACAAGTTCACAAAACTATGAGTGCTATGACAGATTTGCTCTAAAACTCACGAAAGATCTATGGATCTTAGATCGGGTTGCGCAGGAGTCGCTCGGAAGCGCATACGAGTTATACTGGCTGGTATATTAAACATGCGCGCGCGACGAATACATACGCCAAACTAGAGTGCGTGCTTTTGTAACGTCGATGTTTTCAATGGGGAAGTTTGTCTTGGAGATGAGTACGATGGATTGGAAATAATAAAAAATATCCTACCACAAATTGTATTTTGAATACAATTTTTTTTATTCGTGCAGCAACGACTCCCACAGAGTGTCAGTAATTGCTTAAAAACTATTTTAGTAAACATGACATCAAAAACAAAGACTTAAAGTAACCTGCTCATTAGTCATTTCTATACAACACGATGACAACATTTTCCTAACTATTTTATTGTATTTTAATGTTTAGACAGAATGTTAGTAAATGTAAAAAATATATTAAAGAAGCTGAACCAATGATCTACCTATGTTGATCAATGAAGAGAGAGATTAGATTAGATGAAGAGAGGAATATTTTTCTATGTTAAATTATAATCAGCATTATAATATAATATTAATCATCAACTGTTTACAGTAATAAAACTCTAAACTGATGATTAGTAAAGCTACTCTAAAAAACTTTGCTCCCTATTTCAGATTGAACAAAAACAAATTAGCTACGCATGCAAGAAATATTAATTGATAGGTAGATCTATGTCATACCTTTTAAAACAATGCTCTATTTACGATCACGAAACCACAAGGGTGATCCCCAATCTAATTATAAGACACATCTTCATAAAGGAACTATTTTCCTTATACAAACATTAATTGAAGTATGTAGTACCTATTTCCATTCAGATCCTGTAGATAATTAATTATCTTGGTTTTAGAAAATCTGTTACCTAAGAATTCTCAGCAAATTTCTTATCGCACTTGGTAAAGGCAGTGCGAAGGAAACATGTTTTAATTAGCTATGGCATTAATTTCAATCAGTGTTGAAATTCCTATAAAGGTACTTCTGTAAGATTCAAGTAACATGGCCACCCTGCGCTAGGTGTATTGCGTAAATACATGCACGGGTCCAGTGACGTACGCGCATTCGCGCATGTGTATCGGATGACAACTAAACCAAATGGATCAGAAAGCATACCTGTGGATGACAATTTGTAGTACCACTTACGTGTTTTGTATTGATTATTTGAAAACTTAAGCCCGACATTCTTATTTGAAGTCAACAAAAACATGGTTTTCATTTGATAATAATTGAGGCTTATTTAATAACCTCAATTTCCGTCGATAACTTTTCAATTACTGCCTCGTTTGTCTAGTGGTAGCAAGCGCTACTGCTGAGCATAAGGTCTTGGGTTTGATTTCCGGGTCGGGCAAAGTGTTAATGGGTTTTTCTATCTGGAATTTCGCAGTAGCAGCCCGGGGTCTGGATTTGTGCCCGGTTGATGGCAATAGGCTCACCCCCTATTACATGGGACTTAAACATACCTGGCGAAATGTGGGTGTAGGTACCTACTACAGGTACACCTCTGCCCAACCCTTCGGGGAAACAAGGCGTGATGTTATGTTAACTTTTCAATTACATGTAGATCACACACACTAAAAAAGTGGTGAGATATAAAGTTGACACCTTCTAAATACTGATGAATGTGTTACTAATTCCGTTTAGTGATTGCGTAAGAATTTAACTTAACACAAGCATGTAGACCGTATATTTTGATTCTGGTTTCTGACGTATCAGCACGAACTTTGTAATAATACGTAGTTCTGTTAGAGCAGTCTTTGTGGTCTAAGTGGTGGAAAACGCCCCCTTTTGGATTGTGCTGGAATCTTTCAGGGGGGCTATTTAAGCCTCAAAGGAAATTAGGAGCCCTTCATTAAAGAATGGCAACCAGGAATTTGGGGTAGGTACGGAAGCCAATTTATTACGAACTATCATTTTCCCGCGGCTTCGCTCGCGTGTATGTCCGAAAATATCCCACGGTAACGTACTGCTGAGATTAAAAGTACCCTATTGTGGTAATCCAGATAAACAATATATTAATTCCGTAATACATTTTGTTCATATAACTCTTTGGTTTACGCGGCGCAATCCTGTAAAGCTCCCAGACGGCGTGAATGTTTCCGACATCTTCAACACTCATCGCCATATTTCAGCCAATTTACACAAAACTTTAATGAATTATAAACCTAAGCCTTCCTCATGCATCACTCCATCCATTGGTGAAACCCGTTTGAAAATCTGTTAGTATTTTTTGAGTTTATCGTGTTCAGACAAACAGACAGACAGACAAGGAGGGGGCAACTTTGTTATACAATATGTAGTGATTCTGGACTGGTAGCATTTCTTTCGTCGTATTTATCGGAACGTAGATTTAGAGCAATAAGTTAAAAAACGAGGAAGGAAAGAAAAAAGACATCGTCACAGTGGGGGATTGGCGACATATTATGTACCTAAGTCAAAAAACATTCAGTCACACACAACACAACAACAACACACATTATTTTTTTTTAAATATTGCGCATACATTTAGCGAATGTGTTGCACTCTTTCATCGATCAAAGATAATGTGACTACTTGTG
The DNA here is from genome assembly GCA_963853775.1 of Xanthia togata. NCBI lineage: Eukaryota > Metazoa > Arthropoda > Insecta > Lepidoptera > Noctuidae > Xanthia > Xanthia togata. The sequence continues at coordinate 23,496,290 of OY970807.1, forward strand.
TTAACTAGGTAACGGAAAGCTATAAATATTAATATTGTGTACTTAAGTATATCGTAGGTAATTAAAATTCTAGTGACATACTGATAACATTTAGTAATTGAATTGATTTACCAATTTACTTTTATTTTCATTTTAAAACATACTTCCTGTAATACAACATTGTAATAAACATCACACAGGGGGCAGAGTCCCGTAATTTACCACGTGCACCCAGTGCAGGGCCTCAAGTCTGCTATTACGATAGTGTCAGAATGGTCTATCATTAATTTCATAATTGTTGATTTTGACAATTTTGGTAATCTACTAACATAATTGTTGGCGTCATTATGACTTTCCAATGGTCAGCTACTGACACTCCATTGAAAGAAATGACTGACTTCTGCTAAAATGTTGACAGTTCCTTTGATCAGTAATCTACCATGAGAACTTCACTTGTGCATTCGTTACGGGTATCGTGTTTGAGGAATACAATGATCAACCAATGATCGACCATTATGAATTTAGTAGATTACGAACTTTTAGCAAAATGACAGTGGGATCGTGTTGGAATGACGAATTTATAAAAATAGCAGACTTGGGCCCCAGGTTGGTAGATGTCACATGTTGTGATGATTTTGGTTTTAGGACATGCGCGGTTTCGTCACGATTTTTTCCTTCACCGTTTTGAGGGCAGTGGTAATGAAATTATTTACACAATTTAAAGTACGGCCTGGGTTCGAACCCACGACCTACAACTCGTAAGTCGAGGGCCGTTACCACTGAGCCAATACTGCTGCCAACATTGCAATACTTATTGAAATAATTATGAAAACAAGCTGCTGCTATTTAGTAATACGTTCGAGAGAAAAAAAACCGGCCTAGTGCTTGACGGCCCACGCACAATGAAGGGTTCCGTAGTTGGCATGAATTTAACCCAAGAACAAACTTAACATTGTACCTACTTTAAAACATGTTCCCCATACATTCCAACTGCAAATGTTTGTACGCACAATATTGAGTGATTTACCATGTTGTTTTAAGACCATAGACTTTTTATTCCGAGATAATGGTCAATTTTCATAAATTTTGTTAAATATCTTTAAAAGTATTTATTTTAAAATTATAAAAAAATGTATTTGAAATTTTCGCAATAATTCGTTTTCATTTGATATTTCACATGGTACAGTTCGCATATTTTTTTTAAATATTCTTGTTTGCCTCCCAAAAGTGAGCTCTATATTCAAAATTCATATATTTACGTTACATGTCCGTGTTTGGGTCACAGAAATACATACCTATTACCAAATTTCAACTTAATCTGTCCATTAGATTCGGAACAAATTGTCTGTGACAGACGGACAGACAGACACAAGTGTGATCTTATAAGGGTTCCGTTATTTTTTCTTCTTTTAACTCCAAAAGTGTGTCAGCTCAGACGCACGACCGGAGTTTCCTCCATAATACGATTGTCTTTGAATATGTAATAGGCAAAGAGGGTAAATAAAAGCTTGCCATTTTTTTTTTGATTTGCTTTTATTTTAATAAAAACTAATTTTAAAAAAATATGGCCCTAGATAAATATCGGCCATTTTTTTTATTTGCTTTTTTTCATCGATGTGTGAAATATGTAATATAATATATTATGTTGAAAATCGATTCTTAAGAGTCGGATAAAGGCAAATCTCAAACTTAAAGTACGTCTGCCACCAGTCAGTGACAAAATCGGATTGAGGATAACCTTGTACATTACATATTGTAAAAAAAAAAAAAAACATCACTAAAAACTTTGACGAACTTAAAGTTTATATAAAAAACTTGGCAAGTGACGATTTGCCTATAGCCGACCCTTAAGAATCGATTGCACACGATTTGCACATAGCTAGCATTACAGCAATGGTAGACGTTGCGTAGACACAATACCAAAAAAAAGAAATTTTAACTCAACTATTGCTTTACAAAACAAGACCTTAAAAAAAGTTCAAAAATACTAAGTTATGCAAAATGATCATCATCTACGTCAGAAGGACAAGTACACACACACAAGTCTAGGAAAGTAAACATTACCCGAGGATCATGCAACCCGACGCCAACGTGAGATAACGACGCGTCCAATGCGATGTTTTTCATTTTTTTGTGACAACACCGGCAGTTATGAACACTGATATCTTGGTTTATATTCTGTTTCTGCAAGAATATTACTAATATAAGATGTTTTAAACTATATTATGTGCTGTGCACTTTAATCGACTCGAACGCTCGTGACTGGCTACATAATAGCGGTTAGATAAATCAAAATTTTATCACAAGTTGACTAACCAGCTATCTATTTACGCGACATATTTTTGTAAACGATTACGACAAAGTTACATTTTGACAGTTCAACAACATTCATTGCGTTATTTACGTTGTTGAGTAGATTCTTTTTCGAAATTATGAAGCAATGGATTAGCAATTTGTTTCAAAACGATTCTGATTGCGATTGATCGTGTATTACGCAGTTAGGGTACAGCTTTATTTGGAAACCAATAGGAATTCTACTACAAGTTTATTTATTGTGATTGTAGGAGATGCATCTGCTACTTTTCTTAAGAAACAGGATGGACGCTCTCCCCCAGGAAATCAGGATGGCGAACAACCGATTATCTTTTAAAATTAAAGTTCGCGAGCACATTCGCAAGAAGCTGACAGTAGATATCATCACAACGGTAATGTTTTCCCATTGTTTGTCTTATTTGTGCTTATATTTATATATAATTAGGTGTATTTATTTTATTTATAGTTTTTAATAGATATATTAGTATATCATTATATTTAAATAAATATTATTTTCCTCAATTCTCGCTATTGCACCTACCACAGTTTGTCTCTGCATCACCCAAAGGTTAACTGGTAGAAAATGCCTGTGGCATTAAGTCCGCCTCTGTACATTTATGTGTTTGAAGTGTTAATAAATAAATAAATGGACTTTCATTAGCAAGACTAACTTGCACTTTATTAATAATCAATTTATTAATCTTGCTCATAATTTATTAGCCACTCCAATGCACACTTTTGAGTTGCGCTAACTCCAAATTTTTACACCACGGCATTCTAATTGAAATAGCCGCCCGCGCATGTTGAATCAAGACTAATAATATGGGGCAATTCAACAGACAGACAATGATAAGAAATTCATTGTACAAAAGAAATGTATAAAGCGGTGTCGCGTGTCGGTCCACTTGAGTCTTGCCGGCCTTTATTCAAAAAACTAAAGCAATTGACCTTGACTATGTATTTGTTTGAGGTATCGGTTTTTGTGAGGAAACATAATGAATTCTTTAGATTCAAAGGTGACGATTACACAAAACAGAACAAGAGACGCAACAAACATTTTAGTTCATTATTGTAATACAACTCTAATCAAAAATAATGTTTATCATAACATATAGTATGTGCATTACAATTTTTAATAAGTTACCAAAGATCATACGGGAGCTCCCATTTAAATATTTTAAAATTAAACTACGTAGATGGTTGATAGCAGTGTTTTTATAGTTTACAAAAGTTTCTGCAACATAAAAAAAAAAAATATTTTAAGTTTCTGCTTTATTGTGCTTTATTTAGTTTAAAGAATTCTTGTTACATAAAATGATATTTTAGGTCAAGTTTAGTTATGTATGTGTGTAGGTGTGTACCTCCTTATATTTAAAAAAAAAGTTATATACCTATATTTTATTAAAATAAATTGGTACCTACCTATTAATGTAAAATTAATTTGCATGCCTTAAACAGGCAAAATAATTATGAACTGTACATTAAACCACCAACTTTTACAACTGGTGACACTTGTATTTACTGCAAATAAATGATTCTTATTCATATTCTAAAGTAAAGAATATTCATGAACTCTTCAAAATACATACATTAACAGTAAAGTCATCTTAATAACCCCTGGGAAACACCGTATCTACGTTTTTAATTAATATAATAGAACTATAATACGTACACTAGTGGGCACTGCATAGAACAACAGTAAAAACATTACTGATTTATTTGCGACGTACAGTAGATAACATAGGTCAGATATTAATTGATTTTGTCATAAATGATCCATCATAAGACAAGCTGAGTTATAGGTTAGGTACCTAATCAATAGAGAGTTAGGTACCTACTTAATATCAAAATGACGTTTTATTGTTGTCAGTCCAGCAGTAAAATCCAAACAGTACCTTCTTCCTAAAAATATAGTAATTATCTACGGGATAGGTCGTATCGTATCTTGATACCAAAATTGTGACTAATCAAAATTGAAGGACTATATCTACGGCATCATAAAATAACGGTTTCGTCATATTATAATTTATGGCCACTATTAAAATCGGTAAATTTCACCTCTATTTGACAAAAAAAGCTCTGTATGTGACGTTATTGTGTGACGGTTCACTTCGCTTATGCCCGGTTCCTGAAATCTCCAGATTAACTCTCAATAGCTATTGATTCATTATAGTTTAGCTAAAAAACGTTGGTTAACTGTCACTGCGTTTCTGAATACGAATGAAACGCAACGATTTGTATAATTTTTTATTTATTTGGATGATTTGATGCAACGCAACAAATCATTCAATATCTATGAAACCGATAACTAGACGTGTTTGATCTACCGTTGTGGTTTATTTACTTATTAATCTGTTGTCAGAACAAATTAAAAACTCGTTTCCTTTTCTTTGCGATGGACCTACCTGAATACATACGTTTTCCTATGGTCGATAGCTGGTTTGTTCATTTACTCAGAAGTACATAGAACTACTTTAATATATCATGTTTTACATAACATCTGATTACCATTACCGGGAAAAGATACCTAATGAAAACATATTTTCCTTAATGTCTCTATCTTGTCTTGGGTTTCTTAAACATCATCAACATCGTAATATTTCCCTAAACAAAAAAAACGCGGGGCAGTCTTTGGGGACTGCCGATAGAAGTGAAAACAGCGTGCGGTGACGATGACGCGAGTTTCAAGCTTTTTGTTCACCCAAAAAGTACACATATACAGTATGGAAACCACATAATTATATGCAATCAATGAAACCACATACTTGCTACCGCCTTTTCTGACGATACACAAAAAATGGACGAAATCGGTCCAGTAGTTAGGTCAAAAAGTAGAGTTCTAATTTTGATCATATTTGAACACTGTAGAATTGGATCACTAGGTCAATGATTCAATGAACTTGAATCCTTGAACATTGAAAAACGACTTCGAAATTTTGATTTCGTCGAAAATTGTCAAACTAGGTATCAAAGCGCCAGCACCGAAAAAAATGCCGCGAGGTTGCCGCTCTTCCTGGGGTCAAGGTACTTATCTAAACAGAGTGTTTACAGTGTAGAATTTATTTTGATATTTATTTTGTTTGAAAATTTCATTTTTTTAATTTACGGTTTTTTATTAAATATTTAATTTTGCTATACTTCTGTGGACTAGTATTAGTTGTGGTTTCAATTATTGCATATGTATATGTGGTTTCCATACTGTATACACAGTATACATATAGCTCATGGAAAGCGTTCGGTGACGATGACGCGAGTTCCATGATTTCTGTTCACCCAAAAAGTGCTCAATGCGTCTAAAGAAGTTTTCACTTCAAAAATAATTGTAACTACGTCAAATCAATACGTGATACGTCATCAATAATTGATTACTTATTCTAAGAAGATACATTTTTTGGGCAAAGAATCAGCATTGCCATACGAACGTGGCAATGCTGCCAGCCTTTTGGGCACTTTTCCCGTTGACAGCAATGCGGACGCATTTTTTTATGACCTTTGATTCTTTTTATCACATCTATTCAAAGATAGCTAGTTTATCCTTCGTAAACAGGGACCAAAATAGCTGTGTTTAAGTATTAAAATTATGTCTATCACTTATTTTATTAAAAAGATGTACCTACTTAGATTTTTTCTCACATACATCATATTTTCATAAATGAATTGGCAAGGTACCGTCATAATACCTATTAATCTTCACTATAACCCTGAGAGATTCGCGACGACGGCGACGCGACGTAGATTATAAATGGAAAGAAAGAAAGAAAAATATTTAATTTGGGACACGCACAGGAAATACAACAGTAAATGACTCTCTTTTGTTAAATAAAGATGTTTCAATGTCAGCAGCCCAACCCCACAGTAAAATGCCATACGACCCAGGACCTTATGGTCAGCAGTAGGTAATGCTTGCAACCACTAGACCAACGAGGCAGAGGATAATAATTATAATTATTGTGTACCTATGTCAAATTGGTAGGTAAAATGGAGCCCTGACGTCGTATAATTCTCTATTATATGATGTAGCCGTATGTAATTTGAGGAAAAACGATTTTAAAACTGATTACTCTACAAACTAACCTACCGTTCTAGAAAAGGATTAGGCATGAATTTCCCTTGCGTTACCTAGTATCTACTTAAGTGTTTACTTGATGGTTCAAGTGACCATGAGCGCCAAGAAAGGCAGCTAAAGAAATACAAATATATAGGTACCTACCTAATGGTGCTTGTAATGACGAAAGTAGAAGAATCAGATCCTCATAATTATTATAATGATTTTAATCTGAAAGTACTTAAGTTATCTTTTATTATATTATGTAATTACTTAAGTAGGTACTTAAGTACAAGATGTTAAGTAAGGTAGAGTCCCTCGAAATGGGTTTTGTCTGGGGAAGTACCACTGGTACGAGTATGTATATAAATGTTACTAAGTAAGCAGCATTACGTTGCAAGTATTTCTTCAATTGGTCAAGAAGATTGTATCAGTGGGCCTCGCACGACGCGCGAAGTCACACAAAACATTTATTTCGTTTGAAGATTTAATTCGTCAAAGTCAAATAATTTATTTTAATTAGGCCCAAAAAGGCACGTTTGAATGTCAAAATTTACAAAAACAAAACGAAAACATCTAGTCGCCCCTTCCAAAAGGTAGTTTTCGTATGGAGAAGAATGGGCAAACATTTTAAAAGAGTAAAGGTGAAGTAAGTAACTCCACCGTTAAAATGTTTTCATATATATCTTGTATACATTAATTATGGAGGAGCTCGGGGCTAAGTAATAACCGCCGCACGGGTCGATCCATCAGGTTAAGCTATGCTTGCCGGGGTTGGTCTGTGGATGGGTGACCATCTTTGCATACCGAGACTCCTCCGTGCCTCGGAAAGCACGTTAAGCCGTTGGTCCCGGCTGTCATTCGTAAATCTTTGACGGTCGTTAGGGGTCGTCAGAAGCCCGAAAGTCTGACAACCAGTCTTACCAAGGGGTATCGTATTACCCAGTTACTGGGTTGTGGAGGTCAGATAGGCAGTCGCTCCATGTAAAATACTGGTATTCAGCTGCATCCGGTTAGACTGGAAGCCGACCCCAATATACAAGTTGGGAAAAGGCTAGGCAGGCAGATTGATACATTAATTATGTAATTATATGTGAAGACCATTGTCTTCACCTAGATTAAGATTACTATACCACGATAGGTAAAAAGAATGAAAAAACCGCCAAGTGCGAGTCGGACTCGCGCAGGAAGGGTTCCGTACCATTATCTATAAAATGGCAAAAAAAAAAAGTCTTTTGTATGTGTGCCCAGAGTCCTATTACATTTTTGACGCAAATTCATGATTTTTGACGTTGTAATTTTCAGCAGCAGTAAGATATTTGAATTATTTGATTATGAATAACGATAGTGCCATTCTCTTTATTGTAAGTTGGAATTACACATTTTAACTTTTCTTGTCGTGTAATTTACTATGAATATTTTACGAACTCACTTTACAAGGAAAAACGTCGGCAATGGAACTTTGACGATCAAATTCACATTGTTTCATTCAGTACCAATAAATGCGAAAGTTACTAAACGATAACTTTAATGTTTTACTTGTTTATTGGAGTTCTAGAATTTCTTTATATTCCTTGAGTTTTCAGGGAAATTTCGTAAAGAAAATCAATAAATGTCTTGATTTTCATGTCAATTATATTCCAAATAAACACAATTAAATCAAATAAACTAATATGATATAAAACTTCGATCTACAGTGAATACGTTTCATTAGTTTTTGTTTCTCAATATAATAAGACAAAATTACAATAAATTAAATTAAAGTACTTTATATTCCGCGTCAATTCAGCAAATTACACGAAAATAATGTGTAACTCCAACTTACAAGAAAAAGAATGGCACTATAGTTATTATAATCAAATTATTAAAATATCTTACTGCTGCTGAAAATTACATGGTCAAAAATCATGAATTTCCGTATAAAAATGTAATAGGACTCTTAAATATTTATTTTATTCTGTTTTTAGTATTTGTTGTTATAGCGGCAACAGAAATACGTCATCTGTGAAAATTTCAACTGTTTACCTATCATGGTTCATGAGATACAGCCTGGTGACAGACGGACGGACGGACGGACGAAAGCGAAGTCGAAGTCTTAGTAATAGGTAGTTCCGTTTTTACCCTTTGGGTACGGAACCCTAAAAAAGAAGGAATGACAGATGAATTAATTATTGTGATAGATGCATGGTGCTCACATATTGACAAACATTGTAAAACTATACGATATTCCTATCATTTGAATAAGTAATACTAATAAGTCAGTGTGTGAGTTCAAGTAATCACAGAATGTAAAATCAATGTTTTAAAGAATACCAATATTACACAATTAAATTAGCAACCAGTTCGATTTTGTTTAGATTCTAAATGGTCCTATGGAGCAGGACCAGCATGTTTCCAAGAATTTTTATCTTGGATATAATCCTCTAATTTGTAATATGCTTGTTTAAAAAAGTGTACTTTTTACTTAAATGAGTTTTAAATTTTCTTTCATTTAATTCTAATAATTATATCACAAGGTATTCTGTTGTAACATTTAACACAGTACCCCATAAAAGATGTATGTACTTTAGATAGTCTGAAAAATGGTTGATCTTTTTTATCTTTATTTCTAGTATTAAAATTATGTCTATCACTTATTTTATGAAAACAATGTAGATTTTTTCTCACATAAGTACATAATATTTTCATAAATGAATTGGCAAGGCATTTATGGGTGATACCAATTATGTTAGGAAACCAAAATACTACAGGATAGTTTTTTATTTAATTCTAAAATCGATCGAAATTACGTTACATTTACTTCGCGCGTTTGTGCTAGACCACAGTTGGTTAAAACTAACTAACCTAACCGACCACCTTAAAGCACGATACTAAGCTATAGATACATGAGAAGACTACAAGAACAAATCCTGGCCAAATTGTATTCTGAACCCAGACAAATCGACCACTTTGCAAGAATCTTTCAACAACGGGCGCTCAACAGATTCCCTTGCCACATATCCATCGTATGCCCTCATTGTAGCGCACACAATGAGCGGCGACTGCGGTGGCAGGCCGACGTTTCGCAATGCATCAGTCCGCACTTCCTTATTAACTCCTGATTTGATGCAACCCTCGCACTAAGAGGACCTAGATTTCAAGTGGACTCATTTGGAGGAAGGAAATGGGCTTGAGAATCTGTCTACTTGAGGAGTTGGACATTTTGAAGCGTTGACGAGTACCTCTAAAAAAACCTCTTGTTCTACCTATTTGAGATTTGTGATTTTGGTTGGTGTAAAATATCCATTATTTTTCGCTCATAAAGTAAAAGTAGGTAAGTAAAGTCTTGAGTGTAACATGTTCAAAGCTTATACACATAAGTTTTTATATCAATGTCCTGAAATTTGGACATAAGAACAAAGCTAAACTAAATATTTTTCTAAACAAATAAAACTATTTAGTAAATAAATTTTATAATAGAGTCCATTAAAACATTTAATTACTAAATAGACCTATCGTATATGCTCGATATTATTTTGAGGGCTCTAAATACAGATGTTTGCATAAGGAAATGAGTATTTACTTACTTGACTCTGTCATCGTCTGACAGCACTTCGGTGTGGTCATCAGCCGTGTTGTCGCCATCGCTGAACCCTGACGCCGTGCTCTGGTGATGCTCCGGGATCTGGAAATTTATTAAACGGTCATAAGTTTCGAGATACAACTTCTAGAATTGATAAGCTATATTATTTATATCACATAGTGCCAGTTTCATCGGTTGATGAAGCTCATCTATATGTTTGTAAGAGTCGATTCCCTCTCAAATACAAGGCAGTAAAAACGAAAGATATCAAGAGCAAAAGAATATTGAACTTTGCCAATGGCCGGTCCCTAACCTATTAAATATAAAATGACTAACAAGTAACAAGCGACGTGGGACCTCAACTCAACAGGAATCGAAACAGACGCTGCTAGCAACACGAAAATTGCACTTCGTTTCCGCTTAGCACTCTCCGTTCAAGTACTTATAATACCCGGTTGTTGGGAGCAAAGCTGCAGAAAGAGATTCGTGACAATCATAATAATAAAATATTTAATAGTCAACGCCACAATGGTAAATACGAGGAATGCTTGGCTTCACGATTGGTAGGCAGATTGGAGATCGCATCACATATTGCAAAATCTATAAAGTGGTGTATGACCACATTTTGTTATCGGTGTGCAAGACTAGGCAATTTCTCCTGTCCAAAAACCTAACCCTCCTTCTGGGGCAGTCAGGTAAAAACATGCGCACCTGTCGCCACCCATATTAAAGCTACAACAACACCTGGACAGTATTTGGTTGAAGAAGAAACACTATATATGCGGTCTTTGCGGCCTCAGGGCGGAAGATATTCCTGACGGAATTTCGAAAGTGAAATTCAAAAAATTATCTCCAGTAAACTGATCAAACCTGAGTAAGAGGTATGCAGTCGAACTCAATGTTTCGCCTGGATCCTCGCATGTTCACTTATCTTGCACTACTGCATGTGACCGAGTCAGACCATTAGTTAGTTCAATTGTAATTAATTTATCACATTAATCACCACAGAGGTGTCTGAAAAGCGTCTGATTTAAGGATGCCTCCCAGAAGAAGTCATTAAAGAAAAATTCAAGTACGAGGTCGTGAGACTATCCAGGACTTCAGAAAATATAAAATAAGTAAGTATTTCAAAATCACTTTTCTTCAAATGTTTAGGTTTTGAATCTGATGCTTTCACAAAATTTACCTGATGACGAAAATATGATGCCTTACTGCTATTTTCTGCGTTATTTCAAAAACTGTAGTAGCAGTATCTACCTGTAAAAACCTATCGAGCAATAGTCTAAGGTAAACCAAATTAAGTACTCGTATATTCCACAACTAAAGCAAATCACACACGGCAGTCGAACAGAAAAAAATCAAGATTACGATTGGGTTATGCGTAAAATCAGCACGCCGCTTAAGGGCTAGCATAGCACCTTGTACCAGCCCTGTGTCATGAAATAATAGACTAATAATCTAAAATTATGACACAGGTGTCATAAAAGTATTTTTAGATTTAGGTTCGTTGGTTATTTAGGTATATGAAGTTAGGTGAACTATGCGCTATACCTAGTTCCTAATTGCATAAGTACTATCTAATCATGATAGTCACAGGAAGTGACTGTAAAGTGATTCAAATACAAATAAATAAAAGACTTCGAAAAGCAATAGCTAAAAAGTAAACCATTAAAAATATTAATTAAAAAATCTTATGAATATGCGACATCTGGTTACAGTGGTCAGTACTATCCTAACTTATTTATAGTGAACACAGCGCCATCTAGCAGCTGTAGTTACTACTAAAACGTACTAGTAGTGTAAATTACTCCCACAAGATAGCGCTACTAGAAATAATAAAAAAAAAAGGTTTTGAAAATACGCCCCAAGTAGCAAATTGCGGCGTATTTTTTTTTGCAAAAAATATTATTTAGTTTTGCTATACCTACATAACCTATACCATAATTATTATAGTACCTATATATTCCTGCAGCTAAAGGTTTTCTGAAAGAAACTGCGAATTACTCAGCAACACAACGTTTCTTTACGTTTTAATAGATACTAATGAAACGCTGAAAATGCGTGAGGAACTAATTATTATGTTCATTTGTAATTGTTAAACTAGCAACAACTATAATTAACATACTGTAATGAAATAGACGAACGGTATAAGATGAAATAAGCTATAATCGTCATGTTGTGACTGATGGATTTGGAGGACGCTGCTAGAATCCCGATAACAGGATCTCTTTTGTCACTAAATTAAAACACGGGTGTTGCATGATCAAAAGAAAGGAACGATACCTTGGGTAAGTACAATATTATTTTTCTAATCCTACAGAGCGCAGGCAATTCGTCTACCAGTGCTCTTTGATCATTCATTCTCAAAAAACAGATTTAATTTGGAAGCCCATTTCCAGCATTAAGGATTTAACATTCTTATAATATGCGCACTGAAAAAACCTGCAAATAGTAAATGAGAATGATGAATGAAATTCATGAAACAGCAACCACAAAACACAACCTTGGAATCCAGAAAGTTGTTGATACTCCCGGAGCTATCACTGCTGTGACAGGCGATGCTATCATCACTGTTACACAGACCACCGTTACCACCATCACGAGAATCACGGGAATCACTTGACTTGCTGACGTCAGAGTCCGACTCGATCCACAACGGTGATCGATATTTGAACTTGTGAGCGAACGCACTGAACTTTGATTCGTTGTTCATTTTGGAGAATTATGTGATGAGGCGTGATTAGTGATGATAGTAACAGAGGTTTTTGAAACTGATAGTAGGTAATATTATTGACTTTTGAATTGTGTCTTTTTACACTGTTGCTACAAATCTTGAGACGAACCCTTTTGTTTAAAAGGGCTATTATAAAAAAAGCAATTTTCACTGTAAGATTTTACTATTTGAAAAATAACAAAACATAACTAGTTCAAAAATAAACTAATTCTTATTTAAAATGGTTTCACTGTTACACTAAGCGTAACTGAAATAAACACAGGGATAATAATGGTTTCTAATACTTTTGTTCTTTAAACTAGTTATGTTGTGATGCAATATGGTCTGTATAGGTAGGGGTATGAGACGAATCTGTGTCTAAGATCACGGACAAATCCCGACGATTTGAATGTAGGCAAATAGGTCGAGGGACTTGCATGTTGAGACAGCGAAGTACGGCAGTTCTTTTTTTTATGAATGGAAACGGGAAAATATGAATGGTGAAAAGAGATTGTTAATCAAGAAATTTAAAAGGCTCAGGTAGGAGGCAGGTGCATTTTTACCAGTTATATTTGTGGAAAATTCATTAAAAAATCTCAAATAAAAAAAAACATCTTAAATTGTTACATTGTTTCCTATTATTTCTGTGCCAGACGTGATTTAGTTGGTAGAACATGATAATTGGTATAAAGGAAGGAAAACATGATTTTAAAAATTAATAACCTACGCTAAAAATCTAAGAATCCTACGCGTTTTTTTATCTCTTCGTCTCTACAATTTTTAGACAATTCACATGCTGTTAAACAATCATAAAACCAGTTTAAATATCTTGTAGATTATCTTTAATTTTATCGCGAATCTACCAAATTATCTAAGGCCGTTAATCTCAGATAACATTAATTCACACAAAGCTGAGTAACCACGTGACGCGGTGACGTCACGTCATAGTATGACTTTTGGATAAAACCAAGGGTTTTACAATGTATCTAGCCATAATTTGACTAAATGATCCTAGTTTTCTACATAACATTAGCATTACACACACATAACTAACTTTAACGACATTTTTTTACATAATAATGACTGAATATCCTATGTACCTACCAAATAATATAATATATTGGATGATGGGTTTGGGTGGCTAAGTGAACTTGTTAACTAGAACTATGGAAAGACTATAGCCCTGCCTGACCAATATTTTATATAAAATACACAGGTAAAATGGGTGACTTGCACACTCAACAATGAGCCCCCGAAAACGGTCGCTAGCACAAAGTGTCGTAGCGACAAGGGGGCAACATGTCCTGAGGTAATAAATAAATGGCGCGGTATTCCACGGCTATCAGGACAATCCCGGAAGTACGGTCAAGATCCCTACCAGCATTTTACTGGAATACTTCCTTCCCCCGAGCACATTTGCTCTTGCGAATCTCCACTCAAGCCGACCAATATAGGCAAGAAAGAGGTGGGAGCTCTATTCCTCGTCAAACTCAAACTCAACTCTCAAACTCAAAGCATTTATTTCAATTAAACCCTTTACAGGCACTTTTGAATTGTCAAAGAGTCAGTTAGTCAGAAAGTTGAAGCTAGTTGCCCATTCTAAAACGTAGATCTCTATGGAGAAGAACGGGCAAGAAACTCCAAGGACACTCTTTTAAATATAGAAATTACAAAATCCTGGGTACATTACTCTTGTTGATTCTATAAGTGAGAACAATGTAAAAAAAAAAAATATAAATAAAAAACGATTAAAAATAAGCCCTGGCAGATAAGAGATGACCAGTCTCAACAGACGGCGCCCGTTCACGAACATGACGCGTGGATCAGCACCATCCAGCTCAACCATTTTGTAGGGAACCGAATGATCCAACACAGTGTTCACTCCAGCCGGCCAATAAAGGCAAACCAGAGATAATTATTAATTATGATACATAATTATTATTAAAGTAGACCTCGAACAAAATCCCATAATAAGCAAATCCTACGAAATGAAACTGATACCAACACTAACTGTGGGTCTAAATTGATCCTCCCGACAGGACGTCGCCATTTATTAGCCGCTTCTTCGCTTTCAGTGTCACAGTATGTAGATTGCTACGTATCAAGTGTTGGTAATAGTCCTAAATCCAGGTTCCCCCTAGAGCGATGTGTGATAGGAGAAGAACTTGTGGGAAAGACGACAGGTGGCCAAGGATACTAATAGTGCTTCGCACTTTATCATCTCTGGCAGATCTCGAAATTTGTCCTTATAGTGACGGGCAGACATATCTGGAGAAAGCGTGCAACCAGTCGTCGTTCGTAGGAATTTTGTCTCGATTTTTCAATTTATCATACTGAAAAGTCGAAAGAATAATGTATTTTATACCCGTAATTGTAGGTATGGAGAATAGCAAACTAGAACACGTAACGATCTGATTCTCGGTTATTGTAATAATTTTTGTGTGACCACAAATGTATACTTGGAATACCAGATGTACTGCTAATATCGAAATAACTCACATTTAAGGCATCTTTCTTAGTTACTTTTTCACTATTATCCTGATCATTTCCAACAGGAACTTCTACTCTATTTACGTTTCTGTAAACTACAGGACTTTCAGCCGACGGAGTGTCATCCTTCGACTCTACTTTCTTATCTTCCACTTTCACGTCTTCAGGACCCACGAATCTCACTTCAGGAGTCCTAGTTCCATCTCTAATATCATCAGAATCACCAATATTGCTAGTAGAAGGAGTATTTGTATCACCAATGCTTGGGCTGACACTACTTCGAATCACTTCTTCTATTTTCTTCCTGGTTTCAGGTGGCATTTCCACATAGTCATGAGGATATGACGGTATATCAATTCGAAGATCTGGTTTCTTCCGCACCCTCATTTTGTCACTTTGTTCATTCACTCACTGATAAGATACTTAATTCAAGGGCAACTAAACTTTCCTAATATTTTTAACACTAGCACATGATTAAAGTCTGTTAATTTTAGACACTCATCTATTACCTAATTTATCACTTATGAAACTTGTTCTCTATCTTAATTTTAATATCTTATAACCTCGTTTTTCACTATGGCTTGTACGGAAAACAGTATAATAAGATAATTTTTGGTAATGTTATCTAAGAATTTTTCTTTGCTTTGTTTTATCAAATTCGCACCAATAGTAGCGATGTAGATAAATAAAACGTAATACCAGATTGTTTTTTTATTGTCATATGATCGGATTAGTTATCTTTCGTATGTTTTGAATTTTATCATTACCGGGTTAGACAAACTCAGATCGTCAGATGACGATGTTGATGATGGTGGATGGTGGAATTACTGACTACCATCAGGTAGTCAGTAATTTTGCTACAGCGCGTTTTTTGGAACCAGCATTTGGCTTTGATGGTCTGATTATTTAAGCACAGTAGCAATAATTAAAAAATAGTGTCAGTTCGAGAAATATAATAGAATTTGAAATACGTTTTACTCATTTTTTTGTTTTGTTTTATATAGGCGATTGTGACGGGAACTTAACAATAGAGTCTGATAAGTTTCTTTATCAATTCCTCCTCCGCTTTCATAATTATTTTACTACTAAGGCCTGTGATTAATGAGGTTCTTGGTGTCTTCACACGTACTGTCTAGAATGTGCCACAGTCCACTGATAATATCAGCTCCAAGTATAAAATTATGCAGGGTTTTACCAAATTGTTGTTTTTTTTCTAAATTTCATAATAAAAACAGTTTCTAATCTGCTAATAATTATGATAAAATATTACTTACATAAGTCAAAAGTTTGCCATAATATACTTACCTACTTTATTAACAAATTAAATTCTTAGTATTCGTTATCCAATGGTATAAAGTATGGGTATTTCCTATTCAAAATGTCGCATTGGTATAGCTCGTAGAATATTAACGAGGTTTTGGAAGTTATTGTTATTTATTGCCGATATATTAGATCACCCGATGATGCGATGGCCTTATCTTGATGGTTTTATGTTAAACCGTTATTTATAGTTCGTTTAAGACTGTTATGTAAATAACTGCCATCTCTATCTCCTTCTCATCAACCAACACAACAGTTCCCTGCCAGTAGTTCCTTCAAAGGAACTGCTAAAGGAACTAGTGAGCACAAACGAAAGTGTATTAACCTAGACATCCATAACACTCTCATTGTTCTAGTGGACGCGGGTGCTACTGCAAAGCATGAGGTCCTGGGTTCGATTGCCAGGTCGGGCAAAGTGTTATTTGATTTTTCCATTACAAATTTCTCAATAACAGTCCGGAGTCTGGATTTGTTCCCGGTTGATGGCTCGCCCCTATTACATGGGACTTGACATAACTGGCGAAATGTGGGTGTACCTACTATAGATCACCTCGGCCTGTCCCTTCGGGAAAAACAGGCGTGATGTTATGTTATGTTACAACCATAAAAGCACCCACCATTTCGCAAATTTTGATAATACTGCTAACGCTACTAATCGCCATTTTGATCACACTAGCCAATGCCTAACTTTAGCAGCATTTATCATCGAAAATCATCTGTTTATACGTTTACCTACCTAAATCTTCAATTAAACCTCTCTCTCTTGGACTGCCTCGTTGGTCTAGTGGTCGCAAGCGCTACTGCTGAAAATGAGGTCCTGAATTGAGGTTTTTCTTTCTGGAATTTCTCAGTAACAGCCAGGCGTCTGGATTTGTGCCCGGTTGATGACAATAGGCTCGCCCCCTATTACATGGGACTTAAACATAAATGGCGAAATGTGGGTGTACTACAGGTACACCTCTGCCCAACCCTTCGGGGAAACAAGGCGTGATGTTAGGTTATGTTATCCTCAAATAAAAATATTTTAATTCTTGAGTAAACATAGAACTATCAAGATTCTGGTAATGCTAGTAAACCCGGTTTTGTTTCAGATAAAGATACAAAAATATGACCAGAGATTAAGTTGGTTGTTCTTTAACCAGAGCAAGGTTTCCGATGCTCAAACAATTGGGATCATCGTGTGTAGATTAAGTTCGAGATAAGCCTTCTTTGTTTGTTCCGATAATACAATCGAACTAGGTTGCTTTATTACGACTTTCGTTCGAGATGCCGCGATTATAAGTGTTGATATTAGTGTAGGATGCCAAAAAATATGGTAAGTAGCCAATTAGTATAGATGGCATAGACTTCAAACTGACTTTCAGCTGTATGAGTAAAACTGAGTTAAAACTATTCTGACGAGTTTATTAACTTTATATACCACTTGCTCCACCCCGCGGGTTCACCCGAATAAGTTTCGATCCCGTGGGAATAAAATTTTGTCCAAATCCGTTCAGTAGTTTTAGCGTGAAGAAGAGACAAACATACACACTCACAAACTTTCGCCTTTATAATATTAGTAGGTAAGTACGTATTAGTAGTTAACCATTATTATTGTACACCTATGTTAAACAAATGACTTATGACGGCTGCCCATATCCAATAAAAACTCCGGAAGATTTAGTCGAGGGATTGTGAAACGATATTCCCTAAATAAATTAGACTCGAAAATCGCGAAAATCGCGAAAATTACGTCGCAAAGTAAAGCAAAACGCACCCTTAACTTGCTATGGCCTGCCTACCTTATTCTAAATTCATCGCAAAATATTTTTTGTTTAAATAATATTAAGGAAACTCACCTCATCCTGCGGATTATTTAAATACTGCTGCTTCAGTACTTCCAACTCCAAGTTTTGCAGCGTTGGCATCGATATTGAGTTCCTCCTCAAGCTCATCTTCCTCTGCTCCATAGCCTCTCTCTCGTTCCTTATCAGCTCATCAGATTCCGCTGCTCCGAAACTCTTCGAAGTACTCGGAGTAGCTTCTAAGTCAGTAGACTCTGTTATAGGACTGGTAGGCTTCGAAGATTTCACAGAATCAGGCTCTAAAGTAATGTATAGAGTCCCTTCTGGAGTATTTACTATTATCGTATCATTATTTGGAGAAGAATGAACTTCTCCCAAATCTGAGGCATGCAGTTTTCTATCCTTTTCTGCTCCAGATGGTTTTCCATCTTCTTTCTCATCTTTTGTACGCTTAGGGCGTATAGGTTCGTCGGGTTTGACTAGATTCAGTTCGTTAAAATCATCTACGTATGGAATGTCTTCGTTTATTTTCAGTTCAGGGGAGTTTAACCCTTTTTCTATGTCTTTTGAGACTTGATCCTTGTTTTCCATTTTTCTAATTCATAGTAGAGATCTGTAAATAAAAATTTACATAATTTAGAATGAATAAATGCTATATTTATTTATGAGACAGGATTTAATCATTTGTTTGTTCAATCAAGTCATCTTCAAACTATTCAAGTGTCTTGAGTTTGTTTTTTATTTCACATCAATCAAGAAAAAACTTTATGTTTTTTTTATACAACCGCAAGAACACATTATAATTAAAAAAATATCTTTGTAAAAAAGAGTTCATTAACCATTTTGTTATGTCATGGTATGGTATATGTAATAGGTAGGTATATATTTGCCTCATTTTTTTTTCCTCAGACGAAGGTCGTAAGTTGGTAAACTTTTGTATGGAACGAGTCATTTAGATCGATGACCTCAAGTAGATTGCTGCTGACTTGATCCAAGATGGAGAGCCACAAGTTAAATATCATTACCTATTTATTTATTTATCGTTTTATTGTAATAGTTGCTAGACAATAGTGGATTTTGATAAAAACAAGTTAAATCCATTTTTCTACAACACTACATGGATTGAATGTCACACAACTGTGTTAAATGGCCTATTTACTGCGTTTCATGGTTAAATTACCAAAGCAATTTTAGGTAAGTACTTAATGGTTTTAGGCAGAGTTTTATATCTAAAGACGAACCTATCAATTGTGGTATGGATATATGATTCGGAAGAATAAGGAGCAAGAGACACGAAAACTGATATGATACGAGGTAAGAATGACGATACGATGGCAAAAAGAAAAAGGCTGGCCAAAGCTAATATGGATGATGGATTGTGTGAAAGAAGATAATAATATTATGGAGGAAGTTAAAAAACACTTCGATGACGGCTGTAAAAGATGATGGGAAGAAAAAGATACATCATTCCAGATGACCACAATGAAATCGAGAAGAGGGCGGGAGTATATTGAGACGGACTAACAGTTTTTCATCCCAAGAAAAGAAATTACATATAAACAGAACCGCGTTAAATTATAATTATATTATTATGACGCAGACTATTTTCTTGGTAGTATGTGACTTGGTGTCTAATGTAGACATTTGACAAAGTAGTGACGCAAAGTGATTAGAGCCTCCCGTATACGTCTTGACTTCTCAAGCCTGAGTCAAACATCGTTGATTTATTACTGTCTGGTCGTCTACTAGTCTGTGAGAAGAATATTGTTTTATATCGTTGTTACACGTTGTTGTAAGCAAAAAGTGCTGTAATACTTGGATTTGATCACATTTTTATTTGGCTGGTATTTGCTGCCAATGGGTCTGTTGTGGTGATCAATTAATGGTAATAATTATGTGACTTCTGTATGTGAAATATTATGCTTGGTTTGTTTATTATAATGTTTTCATGAAATCATTAAACTTAAGGGTTTTTTTTATCCCTGATTATTAACTCTAGCGTAGATAAGTGATTTCTTTTTAACAAATGTTTATTTAAATCGGAAATTAAAAAGTATCAGTATTAATTAACCTTTCGTTTCAATATTAATGTAATACCTATTTATTTTAATTATTTTTGGCAAGGAGTTTGTTATGGGAAGAATGCGTGAGTGTATGAGTTATGTACGTGTAATATTTTTATCAAACAAAAACAGCCAGTCTAACGAATTTTTGAAATTTTACAAACCTTACTTTTCCAATTGTTCTTGTCCTTTAATTGTTCATGTAATTATTTTTATAATTTAAAAACAAACCAGCTAATATTAATAAATTAATACAATCAAATCAAAATCAATAAACCACTTATAACTTTTACAATATTGACACTTGAAATCTTATGACCGCACGAGGATCCACTCTTGCGCACCGTAAGGCTCGCCACACACTGGCACAAGGCTACTCACACGTCCATGTTTACTATGAGATTATCGCGTGATTAGCACTGCTTACTTTTTTGTATATTATGACGTCAAAACCCGATGGTCAATATATGTTTAAAAAAATGTTTAGGGACTGATTAAAAACTTTTTTGTCAGCAACGTAGGCTGCCAACAGGTCCTACTGGTCTCAAAGTCAAGTAACGCAAGTCACATAAGTAGGTACTGATTTACAGTCGCGTCTTAGTTAAACTGAGTTAGACCGAAACAGAAACTAGCTGAAAACTGGTTAAATTAAGAATACGAGTATATTATGTATCTTTTATCTGAATTTATCGATGGTTTATCGGGTGAAGTCTCAAGAGTTACGGTTGACGTTACTCTCAAAGATTTATCTATACTTACTAATATTATAAAGTGGAAAGATTTTTTTGTTTGTTTGTACCGAATAGGCTCCGAAACTACTGAACCGAATTGAAAAATTATTTTACCATTAGAAAGCTTAGTTTTCAGGGAGTAACATAGGCTACTTTTTATCCCGGGAAAAGTAACGGGTCCCGCGGGAAAGACCACGGGAGCGAAGCCGCGGGCAAAGTGCTAGTGATTTATAAGATAAGAATTTGTCTTATTTGAGTGAATCCTGATCATTTGTGAATCTGAGTAAGTAATAATGATTTTATGCTGACGGTAAGTAGATGCGTCACCGAATAAGAACCATGGAAACAGCCGGTCTATTCTGTAATAATCTCACGGTGAAGACTTCGGTGAAGTGAACGTGAAGTGAGCTGTCATTACACCAGCAGTGCTATTCTGTAACCATCTCACCGTGACCACTAAGGTGAAGTGAGCTCGGAGTGAGCTGTCAGTCCCTAGCAGCAGGTGGAATGACAACTCACTTCACGCTAACTTCACCTAAGTTTTCACCGTGATATTATTACAGAATAGACCGGCTGCTGCTAGGGACTGACAGCTCACTCCGAGCTCACTTCACCTATGTTTTCACGGTGAGATGGTTACAGAATAGCCCTGCAGGTGACATTCTTGACTTTTTCCGAAATTCACACATAATAACCCTTGACCCTTGACGTTCGTTATTGGATTTCAAATTAGGTCTCAAGAGCTAGACTAGTCACGACCACATAATAGTCAGTAGGTATGAAAGTACTGTTATATATTGTGGGGTACCCTATTGTGGTGACCGATGACTGTGGGCATCGATATAACAGAGGCATCGTAGGTGCGTCTCCATTCCAGAGAAAAAACTGAAATGTTCCATGTACTATCGAAAAACTTCATATCTAAGCAGTTTGAAAACAACCAGTAATTACACTCACTGGCACCCAAAACATTAACAACACCGAGGCTCCGACTATAACTACTTAATATTGATTTCATTTGCCAGTAAGTGAGTAAATAATGTTTGCTTGAAATTAATCTGCCAAAAACCCTACAGCGTACGCAAATGTAATAATTCGCTACAACTGATTGAAACATAATAATTACAAATACCAATAAAATTGCTTGACATTGATATTGCACAAGAAAGAAAGAGTTTAATTTTCAATGGTTTGAATTGAAACACTGATAGGCGAATGTCATCAACATGACAGCCGAAAGACGTCCACTGGTGGACATATATAGGCCGCCCCATACATAGGCGAATGTATGATATAACCGTAGCTTGAAATTGGCCCATTTAAAGCAGTAGACAGTTATTAGCTTGGAGTGTTGTGAGAGCTGATTGTTGAGTATAGGTGTAGAATCATAAAAAAAAAAAAAACGAAAGATATTTCAACGAGGAAGTGTATTTACTACACCTACGATTTATTAAGATATTAAAACCAAGTATCGCCCTGGCATTATGTTGATTGCTAAAGGGGTTTAAGATACTATAATTTATTTAAAAAAACAATCAAAATCAAAAGTCATTTATTCAAACTAGGCTGAATCACGTCATAATCCCCAGCAACCCCATCACCTGTTTTTCCATTTATAAGTTTATAATACTTTTGTACCCCTTATGTACTCAATTTGTACATACTTTTTGTTTTAAAGCGGCCGAGTGCGAGTTGGACTCGCCCATGAAGGGTTCCGTAGCAGCAAGTAACATAATCTAAAAGTAATTATTATTTACTTAGGCACCACTTTGGAAGTGTCTCTCGCGCAAACTATTCAGTTTAGAAAAAAATTATATTAGAAACCTCAATATCATTTTTAAAGACCTATCCACACGTAGGGATGCATGAAAAAAAAATTGAGTTTCAATTCTAAGTATGAGTAACCCCCAAAATTTATTGTTTTTTTTTTTTCTATTTTTGTGTGAAAATCTTAATGCGGTACACAGAATAGGTACATCTACTTACCAAGTTTCAACAGTATAGTTCTTATAGTTTCGGAAAAAAGTGGCTGTGACATACGGACGGACAGACAGACAGACATACATAACGAACCCATAAGGGTTCCGTTTTTTTCCATTTGGCTACGGAACCCTAAAAAGTACCTTAAAAGTTTAAGAGTACAGACACTTCATTTTTATTACGCTGCAGAGCATCTCACCAGCAACTCCAAGTTAAAATATGAAGAAACTTACGTAAATGCTTATTGTATTAACAAAGAAGTGTCTGAAAATAATTACACTGTGGTTATTACCATTAAAAATATGCAAGCTGTGACTAGTTATGTCAAGTTTAAAATACTCGGGCTATTGATATAAGCGCTTCAGCTAAAATATATTGCAAAGTGTATAATAAGCTTTGCACACATTAAAAGTGTCTGTACTCTAAACCTTTTAAGGTACTTTTTTAAAGTATTCACGTAAACAAAAATATATATTGGGTACAAAAGTATTATTAACTTATAAATGGAAAAACAGCTGATGGGGATTCTGGGGAACATGACATTGAGAATCAGCACTTTACGAACGTCAAAATTAAATAAGAAGTCCCCAAAACGCCCGCCATTCACTAAGTGGTGAAGGGGCGGGCGTTCTATGAAGTATAGGAAGTCCTATACTTCATAAAAGATAGCTTGATCTCTGCGACAGCTGTTAGTAAAATCACCGCCTATGAAGTCCTGAATTTCATAATAGTACAGACAGTAACTGACAATTTCATACTTTATGGGCATGGACCTAGTGAATGAATTCCTACCCTAGGAATATCAGTTTGACATATGTCGCAGTGATCAAGTTATCTTTTATGTAGTATAGTGCTTTAACCGTGAAGAAGAAGTGGTGCAACAAACTCCCCAACAGCACAGCTGTCTGTTCAGTTATTAAAACTTGATTTTATACAAGTCCTCGTCTACAAGATAGATAGAGCTAGAGATCTGGGAGATGAATCTAGCATAGGTGGTCTACAATAGATTGTAATGCCCCTAGCTAAAGGAATCGCGATGCTTTATACAGGAGACTCGTATATAAATATACTTAGTCGCTTCATTCTCATAAACAGCCGCTTTACGTAGATGCAGATATGTTACATGACAATCAGTCGGACGTTCTAAAATAGAGGGACGTAAAATCTAATATTTTTGTAATTACAAAATCTGTTAAAGATCGTGTATTGATTACTGCTTACACTTGACCTTTTTCAACCTCTACCACAGCTAGTTAATAAAACTTTACACAGAAAATCAAATTACAGCGAACAAGCGAACTTAAATCAACATCAGAGTTAAAAGGCTATTTAATATCAGATAAGTCTGTGTTAAAAGATTATTTACCTTTCACAAACAGGCCAGCTACGCAATCATAAAGTAAAGAAATATTATTAGCAGTATTAGAACGAACGTCCCATACAGCAAATAATCCAGGTTCTCTAAGCACCATAGCCAGAACACTTTCATGTGGGTAGAACAACACTGAGCCATTTTTTTTTGCTTTTTTGCAATGACTAATTCAAAACCTGTTTTACTTCAATCAAATTCTTTATATAGTTCAAAAGTCGACTAGTTTTATTGGTCAGCAAATCAAATATAGAATCAAAATTAATCGGATCACTTTTAATTTTGTTTTTTGATTGTTTTCAATTCACACTTCTAAACGAGTAATCACTAGAGGAATGCAGAATCAATGAAGGCGAATTAACACCACACTAATGAGAAAACCAACTCCAATTTTAAAAAAACGATAGCACTTGTGAATGTAATTAGAACTTATATTTAAAACTAATAATGGTTAACGATTACCGCGTGACTTGGTTGAGTAGTTTCCTTGCTCTAAGTTTGGTTGCCAGTCTGACGCGGCCGAATGGCGCTAAATGACGCGGTAATCAGATAAACAACACAGTTAATTATGTTAATTACTACGTTGGTTTGAGTACAGGCTCAAAATTTGCCGTTTACATCCAGGAAGTCGAGAATATGGGATAGGAAGTGTAGGCAAATGAAGTGGGGATCTGCGATTTATTCCTATCTCGTATTCGTGTTTCAAAAGTCGAAGGATTCTACTTGGAACTGGATTTGTGCCTGAAGACTTACCGAACAGGCCCAGATCGACATTGATCACGGAGACTTTATCGTGACTTTTAAAGTTCTGAACTTCATACGCCCCAATTAGGTCTGAAAGTTCTGAAACTTCCGTAAAAGCTATTAGGATTGTCATTCCGACTACAGAATTAGAGGATGTTTTTTTTGGGTACCAATCAGACAATTATCTTTTGTGAATTATCAGAAACAAGACTCGCATGCAGACAAAGAATGCTGCTCTTTAGGATTTAATAAAACAAATGATTGATTTAGTACTATGAACGTTCGTAATAAAAGGTAATATGTATTTATTTAGAAGAAAAAAAAATAATCAAATGAGTTACAATATTAAACCGTGCGGGAATTATATATATAGAAAGTTTACCAAAATATAATTTAAAAACGTAGCAGCGCATTTAAAAAAAATTAATATTGTATTTATGTTTATAATAACAATTAATATTACTTAGTACGTAAGCAGTCATGGGGCATCCAGTTCAAGCTTGCAGTTCAAACTGGCCAGTTATGAGGTTCCACATAATGAATACAATCTGTACGTATGTGTTCACTTAAACAAGACCCAATTCATGCACAATGTCGGAAAACGATAAAAACAAATCCTACACAAAAGTGGAGCCAAGTCATCAAAATGATTGCAGATCATTACAGCGGCCGTCCTAGAGACAGCAGTTGTAGTAACGACTGGGAAAACAATAGATCTACCATTTGTACTAAACTGTTTTAGAATAAGTATTCTACATGTTATGACGTGGTATGGTTCAGAAGGCTCGTTATGCTAAATGATCACTGCTATATTGTGCCTACTCATATGGGTAAGACATCGAAATAGTGATCAATCACAGTACAGACCGTACTTTTTGTTAAAAACCAATCTGTAATTGTAATGCAGCGAATATTACAAGGCGCTGGATGGATAGAGTTTACCAACCTATGTCTGTGTTCAGACATTATTTTGATAGGGAAGAAAAACAATCAAGGGTACCCCAATAGGTGCCTCAAAGAGATGTCAGCGAGTGAAGGGGTCCGATGAGACCATTGCCTGCCGGGGTTTCAGGAAAGTCCGAAAGGGATACCGTGGCCCCCTGGCATTGAACAGGCAACAGAAGGAACACGGGTGGGATTTAGTCAGTAAGAGTCTGACTCGCCCTCCCGCTCCACCCAGAGGAGGAGCGGGAGAAGTCATTTGAGGATTTCCAAACCGAAAAAAAAAAGGTTACCTATCGGACCGTCACCTTATACAAATATACAAGCTCACACTAATATATATATGTACGTATATGAACATAAATAAATAAAATAATATTGCTGACATATTCGAATTCAAAGAAAGGCCTGACATAAGGAACCCAATTCAAGATACATTTTGTAGACCCTGTCTACGGTAGAGTTTCTGCACCTCTTTATTTCATGTGAAATAGTTCCATAACTACGATTGCTCTCGTAAAACTCTGATAAGTATATTCAACATTAATAAAGTAACATAAATAATTAGGGACTATCTAAACTATGTGTATACAAGTAACTGAGTATTATACAATCTAAAATATACGTCAAAAAATTCATCGTATTCGACTGGTAGTGTACCCAAGAGACTGGCCGCATTGCCACGTTGTATGGCAATGCTTGGCCTCTGGTCAAGGTAAGAACCACTTGGGTCACGGCAAGTGTCAACCAGTCGTTTAGAGATTTCATTGAACAGACCATGAGCACTCGGACCCCAGGTTTTCAACCCCAAACGGCTCGAAAACATAGTTACCTAAAAGGTTATTATACTTTCGCCGCTTGAGGTTTTCTGCAGCCGCAGCGGCAGCGCCAGCACAGCACGCTGAGCCAGGAAGATGGGATGGCGCAAGATTATCGACACACTTGCGTCCCACACTAAAGGCATCTTCCATGAAAATGCCGTCCGGTCTCTTGCCGTTGCCATCATCGCGTGCCAAGCCATAAATAAGTACGTAGTTCACAGTATTTTACTGTGATCGTTTGCGGTTGTTAAGATAAAGATCTAAATATGAATATGACATTAGGTAGGTATAGTTAAAACAATTTTAATTAACTGACAGAGGGTTACAGAACTAGTGTTTAAGTGTGAATAATTATGTCGACTCTACCTAATGTTATCTTGTCCGAGATGTTTCAGGTGGATTGTCTGAAACAATCATGAGACTTTACAACCAGTTATGTCTCTGGTTGCCAGACACAATTCCAAAACAGGCTTAGTAGTTATTGTTACCCCTACCGGGTGAGCATGGGCGTACCCAAGACGTTTGTCAAGTGACAAGACATTTTAAATTTTATCATGTCTTACAATTTGACTTACATGCTAGCACGGGACAACCATGTCACATAATCTAGAGGCACGACATGTCTTTCTTGCTGCGACTTCATAATGTGTCATAGCAGGTGCGGATCCAGTCCTCAAAAAGGTTCTGGTCACAGCCACCCGAAAATCGGCCAAGTGCGAGTCGGAGTATGAACTCGCTCATGATCGATATAGCGCATTCCTACAAAGGAGATTTTTACAAAATATATGACGCCCTGACCAAGATTTTGTACAGTGGTGCTGATTCTCTTGTACACCGAACTAAACTATCACTAAAATTCCTTAGTTTTGGCTATGAGAACAATAAAGCTATTCTAAAATTAAAAAAAATTGAGCCGGTGGAGGTGAGAAGGGGCCTCGACCTGTTTTATATGGAATTTTTCACTTTTTCTACGGAAATATGAAAAATATTGTCTACCTGCATGTTGAGTTTTAGGGGTTTATGAGCTTTTTATAGGGGTCCAAATTTTCATTATTTTTGCGATAGGACACCATTATCGAGTTAAAAGTAAAAGAAAGTTTGTTCCCGGTTTGTTCCCGGGTCGGGCAAAGTGTTATTGGATTTTTCTATCTGGAATTTCTCAGTAGTAGCCCGGAGTCTGGATATGTGCCCGGTTGATGGCAATAGGCTCGCCCCCTATTACATGGGACTTAAAAAATAACTGGCGAAATGTGGGTGTACCTACTACAGGTACCCTTCGGGGAAACAAGGCGTGATGTTATTTTATGTTAAGTAAAAGAAAAAAAGATACAGTACTGATTTTGCACCTGAATAGGGATGTTGCCTAGGGGAACAAAAACTCTAGCCTGTCAGTCAAATAATACAAAAATATTAGACACGTATTTTTAAAGGTTTAGATAAAACGAAATAAGGTTGCAGCGTGGGGGCTCGCTACGTCGCAAGTCAGTATAAAATCTACCGGGGGGTGATGTCATGCCACATTTTAACGTAATGTCTGCTCAAAGTATTGCCGTAATCTTTTAATTACGTAAAAAAAGAAAAAATACGTGTCCAATATTTTTTAATAAACTACGTCGGACAAAATAAAATATAATAACCTACCCTACCTACCCACCTACCCTACCTACATACTTACATTCCTACCTAACCTACCTGCCTTTACCTACCTATCCTAAGAACCTTTTCCTGACAATAATAAACACAACAAAAAAAGAATTAACGAAATCGGTCCAGCCGTTCACGCGTGATGCCGTGACCAAGGGAAATAGGGATGAATTTTTGAATATAACATACAAAAACTTTTTCACAAAAAATAAAACCGACTTCCAAAAAAAAAACACTACAAAGTGAAAAATAACTTTGATTTCGGAAGTCGGTGTCTTTGGTTTTTTATTTTCGTTTCTTGCCACCGACTTCCGAAATCAAAGTTATTTTTTACTTTGTAGTGTTTTTTTTTTGGAAAGTCGGTTTTATTTTTTGTGAAAAAATTTTTATTTTTCACTTTTTGTTGTGGTACCTACGCAAAACCCCTACTAAAATTTGAATACCCATTACAACATTGTACCTGCTATACAAATTACAGTGACAGGAACTATTAGAATATCGTCCACATATACTATGTGGGAAAAATACGTATTATTGAAGCTAACTCAAAAACCCCTCATCAGATCTTGACCAAATTTATATGGGACCACTTCTGAATTATGCCCTACCAAACAAAAAAAGAATCATCAAAATCAATTCATAATTGGCAGAGTAATCGCGTAACAAACATACAAAAAAAAACACAATCGCATTGAGAACCTCCTCCTTTTTTAAGTCGGTTGAAAATGACATAATTACTTTGTAAAATATTATATTTTATTTTAACTGCCTCGTTGGTCAAGGGGTCGCAAGCGCTACTGCTGAGCATGAGGTCCTGGGTTCGATTCCCGGGTCGGGCAAAGTGTTATTGGGGTTTTCCGTCAGGAATTTCTCAGTAGCAGCCCGGAGTCTGGATTTGTGCCTGGTTAATGGCAATAGGCTCGCCCCCTATTACATGGGACTTAGACATAACTGGCGAAATGTGGGTGTACTATAGGTGCACCTCTGCCCAACCCTTCGAGGATTACAGGCGTGATGTTATGTTTATGTTAATGTTATATAATTAAATTTTTGTGAATATGAGGACTATGTATGTGTATTTTTTATTATTAATGTTTTTTTCTTTTCTTTCATTGTTTGTTCCTTTGGCAGTTAAGTTTTAATGATGGTCTGGCAGTTTAAGTAGTTTATGCGGCCTACACAAATATCCTTTTTTTGGTATTGTTCGTCGAGTTGAGCTCCTTATGTTCTGAGTTGAGCTCCATGATTACTGACAAAAGCTTGCACTGACTGGACAGGTCCACTCAAATCTGTGTCTGTGTCTTTTCTCAAATTATCATTTCAGACACTAATCTACCTGGTCCTCTCCTCATATGGCCTGACCAAGATTATGTCTGGACTATAAAAGAGACTGTGACCTCTGAGTTTGTTTCGGCCTTTCTTCTCAGAGTAGTCAGATAGGAAACGCCGAACTTATCTAGCTAATTTTTAATATTTTTTAATATGACGTGTAAAAGCGATTCCAATATCCTATTTACAGAATAAAGAATTTCATTTCGATAACCAACGAGTAATTATTATGTGGAATTTCACAGTTATCTCTTTTAATTCAGGGAAGTGGTTTCGGACAGTTCGTAAATAAACAGATAATGTAGTAAATACATCTTATCGCTTAGCAGTATAAACATGGGATAACTAATGATTTGGTCATAACGAAAATCCAAAATGGCTACTGCGAAAATTTTCTTATTTTTAGTCACGGGTTTTTTTTTCCATTGTTTTCGAGGGTGCTAATGCCGACTGTGAGGTCAAAATGTAAATCCAAGATGCCGGCTGAGAAAATTTTGTTTTTATTTTAAATAATACGTGAGCAGGAACTTAGTTCCTGACGGGGGTCCCCAACAGCACACGTTTCTTTTATTATGTTCTTGCCGGAAGGCAAGAGGCCCAAAACAGGAAAATAAGCCACTGTTATATGTATTGTTTAAGCTGTTGGTGTAGGTACTTATTGAATAATTGACGAAGTTCCTTCTCACGTATTATTTGAAACAAAAACCAAAAGTTCGCAGCCACCATCTTGAATTTACATTTTGCCCTAATTCACACTTTTTCTCTCCCTCTGTATTTTCATCACCACTTCCGAAGCAACGTCATACATTTTTCTTAGTTATCGGTCAAAATGTGACATTTGTGAGAAAATGGGTGCGCCCCTGACATAATAATGAGTCCCAACTTAAACATCACGGAGTTATGTTATATATCAAGAAATTATCAGCATCAAGCGCCTCTAGATTTATGTCGCATGGTGGACCCGTGCTAGCATTTAAGATAAATTATAAAACATGTCATGTCACAAACGTCTCGGGTACGCCTGTACTCGTTCCGCTAGTTGTATCAGAGGTTTGGGCTATGTGCCAGAAGGGGCAGTTACCTCACCAATCAAAATAAAGATTCTGCTGGCCAAGTACATTGTAGTTATGTCGTGTCGTCTATTTAATTTAGAGATAAGTTAAGACGACACGACACCTTATTTAATGCCAAAATAAAAGCGCGCTGTTGTATTTTCAATTTTCAGCGCCGAGCAGAAAGTTGAAAGTACAACAGCGCAGTTAGTGTTAGTGAAAACATAAGTTTTCATAATCCTCACGATAAAATCGTGCAGTGATCTTATGAGTAGGCCTTCTAAATGGTGTCTCACTATGAACTTCAAGTTTTAAAAACTTAAAAATATATGTCGCCGCGAAAGTCTCTACCTGTAAATATATATAACTTTATAGCATAATCTTATGTGTAACTGTTTATTATATTTGTTATTCACCATAAATTCCTGCCGTCTATGGGTTACTGTGGAATACTGTTACAACCATTTGCCTTTAAGATCAAACGCCATCTATTGCCGATCTTGTGAACTCAGTGAACCGTGACTTCGACTGAAAGGGAAACTATTACTAATTTTGATGTTGGAGCTAAAACTATAGTTAATATTAAAAGGGAATATTTATTTAGGTAATGATTTTAGGGTTTTAAACCCGTATTACAGAACCTCACTCAAAACTCAAGCATTACTTAAAACTCGTTTAAAGTCTTTTGATTGGTTGAAACTAGTTTTAAGTAATGCTTGAGTCTTGAGTGACGTTCTGTAATACGGGCCTTAGTAATATTAACAAGTGGTCATTTAACATAGTAAATTTGTTTATGACAAAGCGCTACCTAAGGTCGCGAAGATGGCGCGATTTGCAAATATAAAGATCAATAACTGAATCTAATAATTTAATACAAGAGCTAAATAATTTTCAATAATAGAAAACCAACTATAAAGAAATAAGTTTATTTTACACTGCAATTTACAGAAATATCTGTTGTTTCATTAAATTCCTTGAATCACTGGAAGTGTTGTCAAAATAGGAATAGTGAAGTTTTAGAAAGAAATTAAGTTTCTAATTCAACTTTAATCTGAATAACCTTTGTATTTGTGAATATTAGCATAACTCAAACTCAATGAACCCTTGATAAAGTGATAACTCAAAAGTACCTGTAAATGTTACAATTGAAACATGTCATAGGTATACCTATAATAATTAAATGTTTTATTTATATTTTTTTTCTTAATAAGTGCAGAGGTAGTAATTACTAGATGTTTTATTTATATTTTTTTCTTAATAAGTACAGAGGTAGTAATGACATTTACACAAGAAACAAAATATCGGCTAAATGCCCACAGTTGCTTTGTTGGCAGGAATGCACTCTTTTGACGAAAATTCGCAGTAGGTACATTTTGCAGTAAGGGCTGCCGGATTTTACTTTGGTGTGCAATTTCTTCTTTGAGTTCCTCAGTGGTCTCTGGGTGGTCTGGATGGACTTTTCCAATGACGGGTAAGGTTTCTTTCATCTGTCTAAAGAAAACGTCCGCTAAAATTTCTTGGTCAAATTTTCAATCCGCGTGTCGATTATACACTCCGAAATGATCACGTAATTTGCACATGGCCACAGTAAATTTTTCTCAATTTTTGTAATGGGTTTTCACTATTACAAAAATGGCTGACTCAACAATTGACCGTCGAAAATGGCGCGCGATTCCAAATTCAAATGCTAGCTAGACACCCTTTAGTTGTAACAATACATAATAAGGTACCCATCTACCTGCAAAAGGATTACTTAGCTGCTACCACGTCTGCATGAGTAATCCTAATCAGACAGGTGATGGAAAGGGTCGCCCCTTGAGGATAATGGTGACACGTCGCTGTCATGTCCTGATGGGCGAAGACAATATTTGGTACCGTTATGTATGTTGCAATTTAAAGACGGTTCGACACAAGTTCAGTTCCGAAATGAGAAAGAATAAATTGATAACATACACTTTAACAGCAATAAACTCGTAAGAGTTTATCGCTGTTATTCATAAACGCTGCCGTGCTTAATAATGATTAGCGCCTATTTAACCATACATTACTGACGTTTAAACGTGTTTTAGCTTTAATCAACGTTTACGAATAAGAGGGTTATTTGGTAATTGAACTCTGACTTTTTGAGACTAATTTCATACTACAACTGCAAGTTGTAGTAACTAACCTCTCTAAGGCTCTGTTTATAAAATTTAAGAGATGTTTGAACGTCAAAAATATGTGGTTAAAACAGTTGCTAATCATTACTTAACTTTAAGCAATGATTTTAAATAAACCCCTAAGGAGTAAGGTAGTTTTCGCAATTAAGCTCTGAAAAATATATTATCTTGTCCGGGGAAGCAGGTACCAGAGAAAGTACTTACTGAGGTCTACTAAGGTACCTTTATGTGCCACAAGGCAGCATTACAGTTTGGAGGTTCCGACCAGTGAAATTACAGGTAGGTTCTTTCTTACGTCATACTTGTCAGCTTTATATTAGTCCAATAAACGTCTGTAATTTGGCGAGTTCTAGATAAGTCAGGTTGGCCGAGTGGTCTAAGGCGCCAGATTTAAGCTCTGGTTCCCGAGAGGGAGCGTGGGTTCGAACCCCACACCTGACAATACATTTGTCACGTTTTTTACTAGAAATAACTTTTGGATTGATAATTTAAAAGGATTCAAATTTCAGAGCAATTGATTTCTTTAGCTAAATCGGTTTGAAGATCCAATAATTTTACAAAATAGCAAGTTTTTTTTTAAATTAGGTACTTAATTGGCAAAATGTTGATTTACCACCTTAATCCTCAACCTATACATTCAGATCGGAGGATTATAAGCGTGATGTTATGTTCTTTTTTGCTTGAATTGAATAATAGATTTCAGTAATGACAACTGAATAAGTAATAAGCCTGCAACCGGTTATTGTTCCTACCGTAATGTCCGTCGCGTCGCGCTACTCTGAACGAGGCTTTATCCGTACAAAGCCACTTCATTGATTCTTTTCAGTAGCCCTTCAACTATTGATAGCAAAATCTATGCACATCTATTAAAATACCTACTATACCCCACTATGTGATAAATAACTACAAACCCATGACGACATCAAACACTTCAACAGTGGAACTTCATTCAACAGTGGGCAACCCTGTAGCCACGTGCTATAAGATGTGTATCACGGATGATCTTAATTTGCATGCTAATTAGGCCTTGTGCTAACAATGGGCCCTATTCATTAGCTGCATGTACTTTACATAATACGTGTTATGTGCTGTTCCCTATGTAACTGCATGTGGTGTAATAAAATTGTGAAGAACATTTAAATGATTTTATCTGTTGAATGGAACTCAACTAATACTGCACTATAGATACTATGAATCAAATGCATGTGGTTCGTGGCTTGGATTCGATTTCCTTTCCAAGCATAGATTTTTCCACAAGAAATTTCTCAGTTGCGGCCTGAAGTCTAGATTTGTGCCTAGATAACATAAATTGTCACCCACTGTATTACATACTAGCTTTCGCCCGCGGCTCCGCCCGCGTGTATGTCGGAAATTATCCCACGGGAACGTACTACTGGGATAAAAAGATCCTATATGTTAATCCAGGTTATAAATTAACTGTGTGCCAAATTTCATCCAAATCCGTTCAGCTGTTATTGCATGATTGAGTAGCAAACATACAAACATTCACATTTATACATAACGAGCTGCCCGCCCCAGCTTCACACGGGTAGCACTACGTAGATACTTATCTACAGCGCACCTACCTACCCTACATACCCTACCTACCCGACCCACCCTACTTACCCTACCTAAAACCTTCTCCTGACATTATTAAACACAAAAAAAAAGTAATTAGCGATATCGGTCCAGCCGTTCTTGAGTTATAAATATTGTAACTAACACGACTTTCTTTTATCTATAGAAAGATATTATATAGGATGACTTAGACATAACGACATCTCCTAGGACTAGGACACCAGACACAGGAATATAGGTAACCGGTGAAATATGGGTAGGGACACAGTTAGGTATACACGGCTACACACAGTCAAAGTCAAATAATTTATTTCAATTCGGCACAAAAAATGCACTTTTGAACTCAAACTAACCATTTACAGGCACTTTTGAATTGTCAAGGGGTCAGTCAGTCAGAAATATGAAGCTAGTTGTAATTTTTATGTATTTTTTTTGTGAACGTCAAAATTTACAAAAAATAATAATAATTGATTCTAGTCGCCCTTTCCAAAAGATAGTTTTCGTATGGAGAAGAATGGGCAAGAAACTCCACTGTTACTCTTTTAAAATGTTTTAACAATATCTTTTAGTACATTAATTATGTCATTGTGAAGACGATATAGGTACCTAGAATAAGATTACTATAAGTACCTCGATAGGTAAAAATAATGAAAAATGAAGGAATGACAGATATTAAAAGCTGACCTCGCATTGAACGGAAATCTATACAATGTGTACTTAAAATAATAATATCTTCTTGGAATATATAGGAGTGATTTTATATTATGTAAGAAGTAGTTTCACTAAATAAAGGTGAGATAATTCATAAGGAGTAAAATAAAAGGTGAAAAATTATAAAAATAAATATCAATCCCTCTTTTTAACCTACTTCAAAAAGCAGGCTTATAACTGTTTTATTTAATTTGTTTGGTAGGTACGCGATTACTCCTGCAATTATGAAATGATTTTGATGATACATTTTTGCTTGGTAGGTCCAGTACTTAGGTCATACTTCAGAGGTGGTCCCATATAAATTCTTTGCTCGGGTAGTTTTTGAGTTAGCTTCAATAATACGTATTTTTCCCACTTACATAGTGTATATGGACAATGATATAGTTCCTGTCACTGTTAAAATATATAGCAGGTAGTGGTATTCGAATTTGTGTGGGGTAGGAACCACAACTAAAAAGTGAATAATAACAACTTTTCGGAATTCAGTGTCTTTGGTTCTGTATTTTCGTTTTTTGCCACCGACTTCCAAAATTAAACTTTTTTTGCACTTTGTTTGGTTTTTAAGTCGGTTCTATTTTTTTTTAAACCTTTTATTTAATAATATACATAATAAGTTCCACGTACCTGCCTTCAGCAGTATGACCTATAAACTAGCGGGAATATCAAAACTAATCCCGCTGTCAGATTACTAATACATACATTTTTATCTAAAACGCGCTTTGTCGGCAACAATCAGAGAGATCTATGAGCTACCGCTACTTAGATTGTTGCCGATAATATTGATTACCGTATCAGTTATTCGTAAAACAAGGTCCGAAAGTCTGATTATCACTGACCTACTTAAACATAAAATTCGAAAACATATTTTCTACTTTAAATCGGACAAATGAAGACATCACAAA
Organism: Xanthia togata; assembly: GCA_963853775.1. Lineage (NCBI taxonomy): Eukaryota > Metazoa > Arthropoda > Insecta > Lepidoptera > Noctuidae > Xanthia > Xanthia togata. The sequence continues at coordinate 23,532,521 of OY970807.1, forward strand.
ACTAAACCTTTCCGGCTAAGCCACCTTTAACTTACCACAGATCATGAAAATACTATAGAAAGGTTTCAGAGAAGTAGGTATAATAATCTACTTACGAGTATATACACAAATGATTTTGCTTTACAGCATCCTAGCATTATACTTAACTCATTTTTCTCGCAAAGTATTAAGTAAGTAAACAGTGCTACCTAGTTATCTGAGTAAAAACACTAAAAATGTTGTCCGCAATGACTTCAAAAACATTGTTTACATTATTGTTAGATGAATCGCGAATAGACACTTGTGTGACTTCAATCACATTCGAATGAAAGTAAGTAAGGAAGTTTATTTATTTGTATACACATGGTGTACATACATGGCATGCAAGATATTAAATACAGAAATGTTCTATCATGTTCAGCCGCGTATCGTGGCGTACAAATTTGTAACAAGAGATGGTGCATAAACTGCGAATATATTTATCAAATTACACTATATAAAATTACTTATTAAATCATAATTAGGTAGAAGTTTATTATTACAATTCAATGTCCAAACTTATTATCTATTAATTAAGTCAATGCAAATTTTATTTCCATCAACAATAAAAACAATACATTATCTATATACCTAATATGGAGTGATCTTATTACAATGTGGGAAACAACATTAAATAAAAGACAACACCATAATTTTAAAAAAGGAACACATGCCACAAAGGAGAAAGTTTATCATCACTATCAGTCCATTGAGCCGATATTTCAATGAAATAGGGAAAATACTCGATCACAAAACATAATGTAAACACACTTGAAATTTTATATTCAGGTTAAGTGATTCAAAGAACCATTGATGTTTTGAGAAGGAAAGCTGTCTTTGATAGGCCACACACCTGTCCAACTGCATGGCCACAGGCTCTTCTCTTGAGGTTTGACTTGATTTCGGCACATTCTATAGGTACAATTATAGGTCTGTGTCAACCAAATGGTGATGATGCGATGATGAAGAGTTTGTTCAAGTGCATGGCCCAAATATAATCCGTAGCAGTGTGTAAGTATATGATGAACAATGAGAACAACACTAATAAGTACTTTACATTTTGTACCTACGTACTCGTACGACTTAAGTTTGCAACGTACAAAATGTAAAGTAATAGTGTAGGTACTCATTATTGAATAGCCTAATAATAAATAAATAAATGTGTGTATGATGAGACTGTTATGAGGGCGTATCCTAAAAGTTGGCAACGTCGCAAATACCTGTCAAATATTTGCCTGTTTTGATTAATTTGGCAATAATATCTACTTTAAGGTAATATGAAATGTGGCTAACTACCAAACTAAAATATTGTTAATGAAATGCAATAATTATCGTAACACCGAATATTTACTTTTTTACGCCTAAAACGGTTAAAACTTTAAATTCTGTGTTATAATTGCAATTCATTATTAATATTCTAGTTCGCTAGTTAGTCACATTTCATATTTCCATGGTAAGTACATTAATATTGCCAAATTAATCAAAACAGCGAAATATTTGACATCTATTTGCGACGTTGCCAACTTTCAGAATAAACGCCCATAACGCATTGCGGTTACAAAAGTCCCTAAAATACAGAAAAAAAGGCTCTTCCATCTGAGAAAGAAATTCGATACGCAGCAGTGAGCAAGCGTGGTTGTCAATGCTCGTTTCTTCTCAGTCTTTAACCTAACGTCTATTTAATTTAGATGAGCAATTCAATTAAAAAGGTAAAAAGTCAGTTACATTCACGTCACAACTTCTACCAACAAAAATAAAAACTTTATATCAGTCCATAACTCGTTAGTAAATTAGTAGTAAACTGTGCTTTTAAAGGTATGCTATGAATGAAGCACCTATCCTGTAACTGGACACACCTACTTCATCATCGTACACTGATACATATCTGAGCTGACGTTCCGCAAACACAAAGTTGAGATTTACGGCAGGGCTTACAGAAATCTCGGTTTCATCTTGAGGCAATCGTTCTTGAACTCATTGCAATTTCAAAAACGCTAGAGAACATAATTTGTTGGAAAAATGCGAACCACTCTGTAAATCAAAACATTGTTATTTGCACGGATAGCAAAAGTGGTTTAATGCATTTAGCTCGATGCGCCTCTGGTTGCAGAGGTATACCGATAGCTTATGTAATTCTAAGACTATTTTATGAACTTGGTGACATTCATTTGAGGTTGCAATGGATTCCATCTCATATTGGTATACATGGAAACGAAAAGGCTGACATGTTTGCAAAAAATGCTATTTTGGAAGGAGGGGAAATTGACATCGCTCCGTTCTACACAGAAATACTTAGTTATTACAAGAACTTATGCTACAATCGTTTTAAAGAGTATTTTGACAGGAAGTCTAAAGAAAAAGGCATATGGTATAAGACTATGCAAAGTGAGCCTCCTCGAATTCCTTGGTTCGCTGAAAGTCATGCAAAGAGGTCGTATGTTGTTATGGCACATAGATTGCGTTCTGGTCATTTTCCATCCAGGAAATTTGGACACCTAATGAAAAAAGTCGAGTCCCCTAATTGCCAAGTGTGTAGTAAAGTCGAAGATGTCCAACATTTGCTGGTGGAATGTGAAAAGAACAGAAGAGAAAGGGAGATAGTGATGCGGGAGTTAAAAGTTAATATGTTTGATGTTGGGGCTTTCATTAGAATACTATCTACTCCTAATTCGGGAGAAGCAAAACTAATTTATGAAATGGTTGCCGCATCACAATCTCCCTCGCTTACGCAATAATAGTACCTACTAATAATATTATAATTACGTGTATTAATTAATTAGATTAGGGTATGATGAGGCTGACGTACCTTTGTAAGGTAAAAGCCTCTAAATAAATAAAGATTAAAAATAAAAATAAAAAAAAATCTTGAGGCATTGTAAGGATTTTACCAATACTGCAGCAGTTTAGTATAATGCACTTGTGTGGAGTCACCTAGAACTAGTACATTCATTTGGAATCCGCCAAGATTCATGTAAATGGCACAAATAGGTATTAATTGAAAAAGGGCTGACATTATAAAAAACGTTATCATGTTTATACTTAGTTATTATGTCTGGTCTTTACCTATGTAATGGAATTGTGGTAGTTTTTGGCGCCATGGATAAACTAAAAATTCGTACAATTTTCTAATATAAGTTCCTACGTGGAAATACCGCTCCGCAAACCACACGAAACATTAACGACGTGTACGGGCCTAACACTGCTTGCATAAACACGGTCCATTATTGAAAATTTTAGTTGAAGAACGAGCCTCGCGGTCGACCGGTAAGGCGGTAACCATTGTCGACCACGACGAATTGAAGGCGATAGTGGAGGCGGATTCAACTCAATCTACGGCTGAGCTTGCTGCGGGCCTTGGAGTTAGTGTCAAAACAACATTAAAGCACATGCGTCAAATCGGAAAGAATAAAAAGCTAGATTAGTGGGTGCCACACATACTAAGCGACCAACAGCGAGATTTACGCGTCGAAGCATGCATAGGTAGCACTACTGAACCGGCATAGAAACGAGCGAATTATTAATCGAATTGTTACCTGCGATGAAAAGTGGATCCTGTACGACTACCGTAAGCGTTCGTCTCAGTGGGTGGACCCGGGTACAGCACCTAATCAGTGCGCTAAAAAAAAGATTACTCATAGGAAGATGATGGTGACTATCTGGTGGACCAGTGCCGGACTTGTACATCACAGCTTCTTCAACTCTTCACTCCGAATGGGACAACAGTGACGGCAGATGTCAATTGCCAAAAATTACAAACAATAATGGAGAAGCTCGTAATTCAATAACCAAGACTAGTCAATCGCTCTTCCCCATTGCTTCTCCACGACAACGCGCGAGCTCACACCTCACGACAGACCATCGCAAAGCTACAAGAGTTACAGCTGGAAGCTCTCCGTCACCCACCGTACTCACCGGACCTTGCCCCAACTGATTTCTACTTTTTTCAAAATTTAGACACGTTTTTAAGTGGGAAAAAATTCAACATCCGAGAGGCAGTACAAATCGCTTTCGCTGACTTCATCGCCTCCCGTCCGGCAGACTTCTACAGTAAAGGGATAAACTCCATCAAAATGGCAAAATTGTATAGATAATTTGGGCCAGTACTTTGATTAGCTGAAATAAATAATAAAATTAAAAAAATACATTTTAAAATTATCATACAAATCTCCAATTTCATAGGTAAATACCTAATATTAGTAGATTCAATTATAAGTAATTATGCTTACAGCTCATTTTATTTTTTGTAAAGTGTAAACATTGTGACTAACATCGCCTTGGATAATTCTGTAAAGTTTTTACTTACTTATAATAATTGTGAAAAAAAAATTTGTGAATTTATGATCATAAATATTCTAAAAACGTTTATTTATTTTATTATTTGTGTACACACAGAAGTACTTAAATACAGAAGGAATAGATACAGATAAGACATAATCTTATTTATGAGTACATTCCTATTCTTTTCACTAATTCTTCACATAATAGATATTATAGTTAAGATCGTAATAACTTAATAAATAGGATGTTAGGTAATGACAATAAATTCTTAATAAATAGGATGTTAGTAATGACAACAATTCTAAAATTGTTTTAAACTACAGTCGATTACTGAAATAACAATAATTTACTCATTTTGGAGGAAGGACGACATTACGAGGTAATTCAAAAATTGCACAGATTTTCATAATTATAGAGACACAATCATAAATAGATTTACGATTTAGTTGCGACTTGTTTGTTCAATGGTGAGAGAAAAAACCGGCCAAATGCGTATCGTGTTCCGTAGTTGGGATGAATTTATCCCAAAAACATATACGTCACGGTTCATTCTCCAGCTGCAAAGGTAAGTTTGTAATCATATTTGTTTTTTTTTTTGTTTGGAAAATCTACAAATTAACGACTTTTTCCTTTACATGTGCTATGAGACCTTGCTTCCTGCCAAATTTCACGATTCTAGGTCAAAGGGAAGGTTTTTTTTTTTGGTTGGGAAATCATCAAATGACCTCCCGCTCTGCGTGGAGCGGGAGGGCGTGTCAGACTCTTACTGACTAAAACCCACCCGTGTTCCTTCTGTTGCCTGTGCAATGCCAGGGGGCCACGGTATCCCTTTCGGACTTTCCCGCAACCCCGGCAGGCAATGGTCTCATCGGACCCCTTCACTTGCTGACATCTCTTTGAGGCGCGCGTGGAACACAACACGCCGTCGACCCGGGCTTGGTCCTTACCGGACGGTGAGCTACTCGGGAAGTACCCTGTGTTTTGATTTATTTGCGAGTATCTAAATATGTCGCATGAATGGCCGTATTTTTTTATTGTGTTGACTTGGAAGCTTGATTTTTAAGAGCTCCATAGGACCGTAGACCTATGTACGTATTTGATATTAATTTCAACTTGATATCTCCACGTGTTCCTGAGAAAAAGCGTCTTGACAGACTGACGGACGGACAACGAAGTGGTCCTATAAGGGTTCCGTTTTTTCCTTTTCAGATACGGAACCCTGAAAACAGAGACAGACAGACAGACGGCGTAGAGTTTGTTATAAGGTTAAGTATTAATCCCTAAAAATTTACCTACACTATAAATATATTAAGTTATTCAACTGCGGGGATATTGCAAACCCTCCTGAAAAACTATCGGAAAATGCCTTGAATTTCTACTACTGAGCCTACAGTCACAGACTAAACATTCCGTTTCTTTACTCATTTGTTACAGTGCCAGCTGCCAAACGACCAATATTGGAACCGTGCACCTAGCATCTTTATGTGAAATAAAATATTTTGATTTGATTTTGCTAAGTGAGAGCACTTTCAATAGAGTTATGGCCGTTTTCACTACAAGACCTAAATAAAAGCGCGCTGTTGGATTTTCAACGCTCAGCTCAGCGCCAAGTTAACAGCGCGCCTTTGTAAGAAGTAGTAAAGTAAGAGCACTCCATCCGTATCCGAGAAATGTCTGAAGGGTATTTGTATGAAGGGTGGCGCACTAGATCCGAACTCTGTCCGTCCGAAATTAGAACATTCGCATTCGGATTGAACTCGGCTCTTGAATTCGGATTCGGATCGGATGCAGAGTAGAACCGCTCTAAGGAGGCTAAGCAAAGGCTGTAACTGTAATCATCATCAAATTTTAAGTGTCCGTATGGATTGAGAATATTTAAGGTAAACATAAAAACTTATTCATTCACGGTTTACGACTCCATAAAACTGTTATGATGGTGCAACTGCATATAACGGTTATCCTTCCCAAGGAAAATTACGTGCTGAACAAAGCTTATGTATGGGCATTTAATTGTGATTTGGTACTTGCATTATGTATTGTTTTTAAGACTTGCGGCAGCCTTTTTGTAGAAGAAACCAGAAACGTGAAAAAACTAAACCTCTCAAGAGGAAGTGGTGCAGAGCCCTCGCCTGTCAGCAAACTAATATCATCATCATTGGTGCCGATTCTCTTGTCACAAATGCGTCTAAATTAGACTAAAAATCACCAAAATTTAGTTTACTCCTGTCAAACGATGATTTCCCATTCTGAAATAGACTAAAGTGGCACAACTTAACTATATTTTAGTTTGACAGCACTAAGATTGTACTGAGATTTTAATTTAGTGAAAATGACAATTTTGCTATTCTGAATTTGACGTTTTTCACCTAAAATTTTAATTTTCTAACTAATTCTGACCATTTTTAATTGCCACTGAAAATGGTGTGGAATATTATTAGTTGTCATGAACTAAAATTCACACGAACATCTTGACTTCGGGTGCAAAAACAGTACTGTACTGGATTTTTTTCTTTTCTTTTGCTTATATCTCGAAAATGGTGTGTCCTATCGCAAAAATAATGAAAATTTCGACCCCCTTTATGAAACTCTTATACCCCTAATACTCAACACGCAGGTAATTTTTTTTTTAATTTTCCATACAAAAAGTGAAAAAATCCATAAAAAACACGTCGAGGCTGCCACCACTGCACACCTCCGGCTCTAAAAAAATTCACGGGGTAGGGAAAACAAGTATGTACCACGTGGAGTCGTAATTGTCAAATTCGATTTAGTTGTGTCAAAATATTTTTTAAATTTAGAGACTTTTTACTACAGAATAGCGATTCAAATAGCCAAAAGAAAGGAATTTTAGTGATAGTTTAGTTAGTTTAGTCCGGTGTACAAGAGAATCGGCACCACTGTTTGCCTAAAATCTGTCCTCTTCTCTCGCATTAGCTTTAGTCGGTAGGTACATATAGCTTCTGCTGTCAGCAAGATACCCGAGTCACTTTAAGGCTCGTGCAGACCAGCGCAACGCGATGGCGCGACGCGACTCGAACAATACAATTTCTAAGAAAACTTCACGGTACCTATAACAATAGCCGGTGTCGCGTCGCGCTGTCGCGTCACGCGAGTCTGCACGAAGCTTTAGCGTGGCAATAGCGGTAATTGCCCTTTCCCTAATATGTCTCCGTAGGAACTCAAACAATAAACGATGTATGGTTTTTCGTTATTGGAACATGTAAAAGGATAGATATTGATCCAGGACGGTAACGGACTTTATTTCAGTTTTTTAAATAAAGAATGCTTGAAAATTTAGGTGGGTCAATGATCGCTATTGCAACGTTAAAGCGACTCGGATGTAGCAGCTATCTGCCGAGTACCCTTTCAGTGATTGATTTATCTAGTTTTTCAGTGATTGAGTAGACATCAATTTTGATGTAGGCTAATGGTCCATGTCTGCAGTCTAAAATTTCTAATTTATTTCCTAACTGTTGATGGGCTTTGGGGCAGTCCCGTCTGGTCTTCCTCTAAGGAAAATTTATAAGATACGTAGATAACAGGAAAATAAATACGGTTAAGTTACGCAAAAAATTTACTCGGCTATAGTTATGTGGGTACCGTACTTATTAAATAAAAAGATCAAGAAATACTTCCCGGAGGTAAACAAAGAAATCGATGAGAGGAAAGATGGCTTCGTCCAATGGCGTTCCTTTATTTTATTATTATAAATAAATACTTAGATCTTTTAACAGTTTACAATTAAGTTTAGTAGAGTTAATTTTATCACTGAAGGATTCTCACACGATTATTCTATCGTGTGAGAATCCTTCAGTGATAAAATTTGCTTGGATGTAGGAAGGTATAAACCTTCCTACATCCAAGCAAATTTTAACCTTTCCCTTAATAACATTTTAATATTTCCCTGGGAAATACCAGCCAAGTTACACGAGAGCACCATAATTAAGTAATTTAATAACAAACCCCCGTGATTTCGCAGGATGATAAACTGCTATGAAAATAGATACGTAGATATAGGTACCCTTTTTCCGTTGGGAAATCCTAAGGGATCCTCCGTCTGGAGAGAACGGAAGGTTATGTCGCACTCCTACTTCACTGTTTCTTCTACTTAGGTACTACCATTTGTCGGAGGCCCAAGAGATACTTGTACATCCGCCGCACCCCCGGCTGGTATCAGCCCGACTGGTATGCCTAGCGGGCCCCATCACCAAGTAGGTATACCTACTACGTAGTGCATGTTGTGGGGGGGGGGGGATTTATAAAATAGGTATTTAGGGGTATGAGGAACAGGGTGTAAAGTTCACTCATCCACTATAGAAAAGGGAGGATCCTCCAACCAGACGGGTGTTGTGTCTGGCAGGCCGACTGCCCGACTGTTGATGTCGGATAGTCGTTCGCGCGGTAAACTCTAATTGCGCGATGCAGGATTTGTGTGACGTCATGTCTTTGATGCGCAGTTCGTATGTGGCGGTGTAACCGCTACAGGTATAAGGTACCTACTTTGTTAATCACAGTTGTCTCATTATTTCATTTAATTAATATTAGTAAGTACTTAGTGTAATTACTAATTATCTATTGTATTTTAGTATTTTAATCAGTCATGTAATATCTATCTGTGATAGATTTGACGTTCATATTCATAAAATGATATTACCTACACCCACAACAAGTTGATTCTATTATTAGGTAATTTATCAGTAGGTAAGAAAAACCTACCTAGGTACCTTCAATAAGTGCGACCGTAAACGTCAAAATAGGTACTGTCTCACTTCTACTTTCTTCCATAAAGTTCCAAAACATCGATAAAAAATAATAAAAAGCAGCAACGGTAGGTATTTAAAAAAAATATCTCATACTTACAGTCACACAAAAACACAGACAAACACTGCAAGAAAAACTTTTGAAAAAACCTACATTCGAAAACTCACTTCACTTCATCAACAACACGCACGCGTTCTCACTACGGATGCGCAGGAGTCGGTTCGGGGGCGCGAAGTACACTGTTCATTATCTGCGATTACCCAAGTGCCGGCAAACCGTGTAATGAATGACGACAAACACACGTGAGGATTTCCTCACGACTTGCTCCAAGTGGGTAGGCAGATTCAGCAGAAGTGTTTAATTAGGCAGTTCCATTTTATAACATATCATTTAGCATTAGATGCTGCGCCCACGCAGGTAATTCAAGCGTACTAAGGATTACTTAAAGCAGTTGCTTATGGTATGACAGTATTATTTTATTTGCGCCTGTTTATCTGTGGCGTCATAGCTCCCTACCGGATGAGCAGATTTTAACGTCTTAAAAATACCACATAATGGCTAATAAAGTTCACTCATGCTTAACAAAATAAAACTTTTAATAAATATCTGTAAATATTAATTTGCGTCTTCGACCTGATTAAATACTTACTTACAATATATTGTTTTTCCACCCGGTGAACTTATAGATCAAAATGAATAGATAGGAATTATCTACAGTTCATTAATTTCCACTAAATGTTTCGTGTCGCTTAGATTAGTTCGAGTCAGCGATGTTGCTACACTCGCTCAGCTGATTAGGGCTGATCGGATTGCTGCCACAGACGGTAGTCATTCTAATCAAGACCCGTGGCGGGTCAGACAAAATAGGTCCTACTTGTTTAGTATTCTTAGTAGAACTAGTCTCACCTATTTTCACCAGACCACCTAGCCGAGTTCAATTGTCCGAATCACGTTAGGTAAATCAGACGGCATCCTATCCATGTGAAAATCTAGCAATTAACGTCATATAATATATATAAATTATCACCTCCCTAAAGAGAGATCTCTGAACCTATGCACAATTAAAAATCATTTAATCAATACACTGAGGATCCGCACTTTATGAACTTCAAAATTACATAAGTCGCTCAAAACGTGTGGAAGGCTCACTTCCCGCTGGGGAAGAACGGGCGTTTGGGGGGAGAATAGGGGAAGGTAGCTGGGAAGAAGAATGTGGCGCAGCAAACTCCCCAGTAGCACATCAGCACATCGGTCTGTTAAGTTAGAAGAACTTGATTATATCTATATTATAATACCTACAACTTAACTGCCTCGTTGGTCTAGTGGTCGCAAGCGCTACTGCTGAGCATGAGGTCTTGGGTTCGATTCCCGGGTCGGGCAAAGTGTTATTGGGTTTTTCTATCTGGAATTTCTCAGTAGCAGCCCGGAGTTTGGATTTGTGCCCGTTTGATGGCAATAGGCTCGCCCCCTATTACATGGGACATAAACATAACTGGCGAAATTTGGGTGTACCTACTACAGGTACACCTCTGCCCAACCCTTCGGGGAAACAAGGCGTGATGTTATGTAATGTTATTACACCTACAGTAAATAGTATGCAAAGTAATTACCAATATAAAACAAAGTTAATGGGTGATCCCTCCAAAATCCTTTTGCCCTACATTCCCATCCGCACCAAGTAGGTAGCTACTCAGTGGGTCGTCTCCAAGTCTGGAAGAAAACATTAACGCCACAATAAGATCCGGCGCCGCGCTAACAGGCTGGCCCGTGATGCAACGAGGAATTACGAGTAGGTACCTACTGTATGCTACAGTTGGTATGTACCTGTACAGGCCCAGGGTATTTATATAGGTTGGTACACTTGGTACCAATTATTAAGATAATTTATAAGGACCTGTTGCTCTTGACTGCCTCCTTGGTCTATGTTGTAGCACTACTACTGAGTGGGCTGGAGGTCCTGGGTTCGATTCCTAGTTCGGACAAAGCGTTATTGGATTTTCCATCGGGAATTTCTCAGTAGTATCTAGCCCTGAGCCTGGATTTCTACCTGGTTGATGGTAATAGGCTGGCCCCCTATTACATGGTAGTGATGATACTGTTGCTCTCGACATTGATCTCATACACAACTGAGTTAAAAAAAAAAACTTCCATTAGGTTTCCCCCCCCCCCATCATGCCTAATGTCCGTTGTAGCAACTAAGCTCTTCTACAGCAGCACAATTTTATCTTTACCAATGTTATCAATTTAATTCAATCAATTTTAAAATTGTTGTTGATCATGTTTTCATTTATCTAAATTTTATCTGTGCCGATTTTAACAACTTTTATGAATTTACTTATTGTTATTAATGTATGAATTTTTAATTTGAGAGGAACTCGTGGCTAAGTAATAACAGCCGCATAGGTCGATCCATCAGGTTAAGCTACGCTTGCCGGGATTGGTCCGTAGATGGGTGACCATCTGCATCTTTACAGCTGCCATTTGTGGATCTTTGACAGTCGATACGAGTAGTCAAAAGCCCGAATGTGTGACACCAGTATTACCTTACCCAGTTACTGGGTTGTGGAGGTCAGATAGGCAGTCGCTCCATGTTAAATACTGGTATTCAGCTGCATCCGCTTAGACTGGAAGCCGACCCCAACATAGTTAGGAAATGGTTGGAAATTTATATTTATATACATTTTTAACATTTTATTTCATGCAATTCTTATCAGTTTTACCAATGTTATAATGTCGAAGAATGACAATTTTACCTTGGCCAATTCTAGAATTTTGAATCAGAATATCATACATTTGTTTGCCCTTCCAAATTAGGGTTGATGAGGAAGTCGTTATGAGGAAGAGGATGCGGATGAGGAACTATTAGAACTATGATTTGAGGAAACGGATGAGGATGAGGGTATGAGGAGGAGGAAGAGGATGAGGAAGAGGATGAGGAAGATAGAACTTCAAATTAAAAATTTAAATAAAAAAAAGATTTAAATGGGCCCTTTAATATTAAAAACAATACAAATTAATAGTCTAAATTCACAATAGGGAGGTTGAATTTAATGAAAAGTAACTTTGAAGCTGTTTTTTGCCAGGTATACGGTTTCGTAATTCGTCTCACTAGGGGCACTTGATGGAGGGACTGAAAGATACTGGCGCACAGCTCCGTATATTTTAAAATATTTGGGGTTCAATTTCCACCACAAAAGGCTGTCTTCTTGAAGACCTATTCTCTTCTCTTTAGTATAATTCATTATCAGTGACTTCAGAAGACTGAGACTACTTTTAATTTAATTGAATAATAATGTCAACGACACTTTCTCATAAATTCCTCTTAATGAATGAGGAAGTGGAAAAGGAAGAGGAATATTTTATGCCTAATTTTGGGGTTGTGGAAGAGGATGAGGAATCGCAAAAAAATGAGGAACTACCGCATTATGAGGATGAGGAAGAGGAATCCTCATCAACCCTATTCCAAATGTTAGAAATCTAGGACCCAACATCGTCTTAGATAAAGAGGTGCTTGAAACTGTGAACTCGGCAGTTTTTCTGGGCATAACAGTAGATGCCAAACTTCAGTGGGGCCAACATATATCGAGCCTAGCGGGAAGGCTCAGTTCGGCCGCCGACGCCGTCAGAAAAGTAAGACAATACACTGACGTTGATACAGCTCGGTTAGTCTATTTTAGTTTTTTTCATAGCGTTATGTCCAAAGATATTCTGCTGTGGGGCAAAGCTGCAGTTATTCAAAATATATTTGTCTTCCAAAAACGAGCTATTCGAGCAATTTACCAGCTAGGTGCTCTGAGAGATTTTTCAAAGATATCGGTATCCTCACAGTAGCATCACAATTCATCTTCGCCAACATCTTATATATTAGGCAGAACATACACTTATACACTAAAAACATTGATATTCACAATGTTAACACTAGAAGTAAGGATAAACTACGTGCTCCCTCTCACCGGCTTCATAAGGTTCATAACTCATTTGTTGGGCTTGGTATACCTTTAATAACAAGGTACCCTCTTCTTTGCTAGATTTGCCTTTTAATGCGATTAAAACCAAACCCAAAGTCCAACCTTTTTTCAAAGGCATACCTTTTTTTTTTTTTTTTGGGTTGGAAATCATCGAATGACTCCTCCCGCTCTGGGTGGAGCGCAAAGGCATACCTACTATTCTATCAACAACTACTTAAATGATAAGAATAGTTGGTCGCTGTGATTAACTCAAGACAATGTTTAAATGTTCTTTCTCCAGAATTAGTTTACCTACTGACAGGTTATATGAGTTTATAATTTTACTTTGTAAGTTAATCTATTTTAATTTAATTTTAATTTATTGTTGACATAATCTACTTATTACAATGTTTTTTTTATGAGTTGTATTGCAATATGTGGTTAGCTAGCGACCTCGACAATTTATTTTACCTCGATGGTCCTAGTTTATCAATTATAACTTCTAGTTACAGCTTTATGTTAGCGGGCACGACCTTTATGCCTTGAGGCTTTATTTTCTTTTTTAGATATTGTTTACGTATAGTTATTTTTATTTCTGCTTGAGTATAGTTCTCGATCTTTTTGGTTGGTATATTGGCGTGTGCTAGCTGTCATATGGTTATTAATTTATAATTTAAATTATGTTTTGCGTAATTTATATTATCTTGCATACCTACTATTGTATAGAATCTTTTTTTTTTAACTAAACAGAGCTGTGCTGCTGGGGAGTTTGTTGTGCCACTTCTTCTTCCCAGCAAAAGCACTAGGAAGTGGTGAAGGGTGGGCTTTTTGGGGGACTGTCTTATGTAATTTTGACGTTCGAAAAGTGCTGATTCTCAGCCTAGTTTGATTATATGACTCTTGATTTTTTTTAATTTTATATATGTTTAAGTAGTTAGCTTATTTGTCTGATTCATTGTTTTATGCATGTGTGTTTACATATAAGTAACTGATGCATTGTTATTTTGCTTTTTGAAATGTATTAGGTATGTGTTTGTTTATATCAGTGTAATCAATTGTTGGCGAACCATAAAATAAATAAATAAAGGGTATGGAAAGACCCATCACCAAGTGAAAAGTGATTGCTCTCAACTTGCCTTCGGAAGTTTGTCCATTAATTACAAGTACTTAATGTATCTACGAAGAATAATTCAAAAGAACTTAGAAATTAAGTAGGTATCAAAGTCGAAATTACCTAATGCCTACGTGGAGAGTCCGTCATCATAAATTATGATCACGAATTAGCAGAAGAGATCGTGATCGACTACTTAGCGCCACTACTCACGTGAGCTTGTTTAGCGCCATCATTATAGAAATTGCTAATATTGAACTGAAATTATCTAAGTTTGTTAGTAGTTTTGGTGTGCGAACGGTACCTAGAAGTTAACAGCCTATTCGGCTTTTCAATTCAAATAAAAAAATTCTAAGCATAAATTTATGCAGACCTATACTGTCGACCTGCCCGCAGTTTCTTTGAATTCGAACTTTTCAGTAGGTATTTTCAGAAAATGTGAGGTTATTATCTTTGCGAGGCAAAACCACTTTTTTTCTATAGGCCTCAGGTTCTAAGGCTTGTTTTGTCAGATTTCCATCTGCGTTAAGCCTTATCTCTTCCATTCCGAAAGATGCTGCTCTTCAAGAGATATTTTTCTTGTCTGAAAAGACAAAATAGACCAGGTTTTCTCACGTGTATTATGTAATTTACCAATTTACGAATGGTTGAAGCACTTCAAGCAAATAGGTTTGTCTTGCGTTTCAATTCAGTTTAGGAAGGATGTCTGAATTAAAAGGATATTTGAGGAGTCATGCTATGGTATTGACCTAAATATTGCATTGAGGTTAGCTGGTTACTGGTGCTCAGGGTCGCAGGTTCGATTCTAATCAGACTACCTACCGTTTGGCGCCGCCGTTTCGAGGTAAGCAATTTGGTGATTGCTTCTGTCGGTCTATTTGGCATGATATTTTTGGAAGGTAGGTAATCATAATTTTATTGTTATGCCCGGTACATTTCATGTTACGTTGCACCAATCTGTATTCCGGGCATTTAGTCAATCAAGAAAACAATTGAATTATTGGCGGTCATTTTTTTTTTTTTTTTGGGTGTGAAATCATCAAATGACTCCTCCCGCTCTGGGTGGAGCGAGAGGGCGTGTCAGACTCTGACTAAAACCCACCCGTGTTCCTTCTCTTGCCTGTGCAATGCCAGGCAATTATTGGCGGACCTAATAACGAAATTTTCTGGCTTCATGTTAGTGAATATGGAACCGCTTGCATGACTTATATATTGGAAAAACTAGCTGCGCCCCGTGGTTTCACCCGCATAAGTCTCGATCCCGTGGGAATATCCAGATAAACGGTTTGTTTGTTCCAGTTCCGTTCAGCCGTTTTAGCGTGCAAGCGTAACAAACAAACAAACTCACTGTTGCATTTGTCGGCGTCACATTGTAAACAACACGTGCATCGGGCTACGCTGTAGCACTATAGCGCGGTAGCGCGCTACGACATTCTCCCACCTCCTCGCTGCTGGGCGGAGTTAGTAATCGCTACGTCGTAGCACGCTACGTCTTTGCCCCACCTACAATACTACCGTATAAAAGAGTCCGCACGGCGGCGAAATGGCATTCTACCTTCAGGCGTTGCCCGGTGCACAGGTTGTATTGCTTTCAATTATTGTTACTCTGCCTCTCTGTACATTGTTACTATTTTGTGTAAACTAAGCTATTACTGGGTGTCATGGCTATTTGTGTCTTGAAACTGATTAAGTGTAGTTTCGTGTAAAATTAATTGATTAAATAATTTATAAGAAAATCTAAATTCTTATTATTTAAAGAACCTCTTTTATTTTACAATATATCTGATCCTGTGCCTTCATCAGAAGTGGGATCAGACCCACTCCCACCTTTATCTAGGACTGCCAGTAATTTAATACAGGAACAAATGTATTTTTTTTCGGCTAGTATGGAATCAATTATTAAAAAAAAAATAGCAGATAGTATGACACCTAGCTACATGACACCCAGTACGCAATCAATGCTGGTTCCTTTCAATCCAAATGCACCTAAAACCGACATGATCAACTGGTGTGCGTTAAAATCAAGCCAAATAATATTTCATGGGTTGCTGTTAAGGAAATGCTGGTCTTTAAATTTTCCAAATCCATGACAATGAAGGATCATTTTGATTTAATTATTAAATTTCAAATTGATAGTAAATTCGAGGCAGGAATGCAAATTTACCGGGAAATGTACTAACCGGTTTTGGAATATCTATCCTGTCACAGTGCGATGACAAAATTTGGCCTAAATATTAAATTATAAAAATTTGGTCTGTCGTTATAAACGATAAAAAATCAACTCTTCCGCATACTGCGCAGCTTCTCATTAAAGAGAAGAATTGAAGAACCAGGTACGTCTGAATCGTACACGAAAATGCCCCGTCCATCAACACCATTTCGGAGAAATTGCAATTCGATCGGTTCTAATAACGTTAATTGCTTACTCCAAATATAATTCCCAACCGACACCGAGTTAGGAATCATTAATAACAAGGTTCAAGAATTACTAGATGTTTACATAATTCGAGAAAGTTCTTCGCCTTTCGCGAGTCCCATATTATTCATTTAAAAAAAGGGACGGTAGCGATCGTATGTGTGTTGATTACCGGGAACTTAATAGCAATACTCGACCAGACAGCTATCCTTTACCACTAATTAGTGATCAAATCGATAAGTTACATGGGGCCTGTTTCTTCTCTAATTTGGATATGGCCACTGGATTTCACTAATTTGCGTCCATAAGGAGTCTATAGAAAACTGCTTTTGTTATACCTTCGGGTCAATTTGAGTACCTAACCATGCCGTTTGTTTTACGAAACGCTCCACAGGTTTTTCAAAGGGGCTATAAATACGGCACTTAAACCTCCTGAATCAGAGACCGTTCAAGAAGGGTTGATTCGTTTAAATAGATTAACTTTAAAAAATGTTCATTTATGAAGACAAAAATTGAATAACTGGGTATCGTAATATCCTATGGAGAGGTTGGACCAAGTCCTCATATGGTTGAAGCCCTAAAAAATATCCCTCCTCCAAGCACTGCTACTCATCAATTTACAGGCCTGGCCACATATTTTCGACAATTTATTCCAAATTTCTCAAAATTGATGAAACCTTTGTATCCTCTAACCGCGGTCAAAAAGGTTACTATTAATTGGACCTGTGCATATTTTAGTCAGAAAACCACAAGTGCTGAAAGTCGTTATCATTTGTATGAATTGGTAACATTAGCCGTAGTTAAATCTGTGGAACATTTTCGACATTACCTGTATAGGCGTAAATTTACGGTTTTTTACTGACTGTAACGCCTTAAAGGCCTCTCATTCCAAAAATGACATTACACCTAGAGTACACAGGTAGTGGGCAGTTTTGCAGTCGTATGACTTTGATATAATTTATAAAGAGGGGAAAATATAGCACATGCAGTCTTTCTTTCACGTAATCATGCTGACACATCTTTTACTCATAAACCAGCTAAAATTGTAAATTTGGCTGAACTAGAGGTGTTGGTTATCTGTAGAACAACGTGATACTGAAATATCAGACATTATTTCCAAATTCCGTTCAAATTACTTGCCGTCTGAAATATCACACACATACGATATTAGACAGGGCATACTTTATCGTAAAATTTAACGTAATAAAACCACAAAATGGTTACCAATATTGCCACACTCTTTAACCTGATCAATGATTAATCATGGACACAGCGAAATAAAACACCATGGTTATGAAAAAAAAAAGATCGATAAATTATACGATCCTTAATGGTTCCAAAAAATGTTCAAACTTAAAAAAAAAAAAAAATGTAGATTCATGCGTCGTTTGTAAGGTTTCCAAAGGTCCGTCGGGTGCCCAGCAGGACCATCTATATCCAATCCCTAAATTGCCCATTCCATGGCATACAATTCATTTGGATTTAACTGGCAAACTCAGCCGAAAAAGCGAGCGTAAGGAGTATTGTTCCGTGATTATTGATGGTTTTACAAAATTCATCTTGTTAGAGCATACCTTAACACAAATGCATCTGATGCTATTAAATCACTTAAAAATGCAGTGAACTTGTTCGGCGCTCCTAAAATAATAGTTGCATATCGTGGTAGGTCATACGACAGTGCTGAATTTAAGATTTTTTTTTAATGATAATTATATCATATTATAGCCACTGGTTCCAGTAGGGCAAATGGTCAGGTCGAGCGTATGCTCACTATAGTTGAAACATATTCGGACAGCTTATGGCAAGATCATGTAGGCGACATCCAATTAACTCTCAATAGTACTCGTTGTAGAATAACAGGGTTCACGCCCTTGGAATTAATGTTTGGTATTAAGGGCAGTTCATTAAGGATATCAAGAGTATCTACTAATAAGGATTATTATGAAGATAGGTTAAACCTCGAAACCATTCGACCCGATGCTTCTGCTAGTATAAAAAGCTGGCGCAATACTCGTATGACACAGGTCGATTTAACAAGGGTAAAGCTATAGTTAAACCTTTTTCAGTAGGTGACTCTGTCTTTGTTAAATGCGAAGAAAGACATCAAACGAAACTAGACCGTAAATACAAAGGCCCCTTTAAAATAACCGCTTTTTTTTTAAATGATGGGTACGAATTAAAACAAATTAATGGAAACAATAGTCTACAAATACTCTCACGAAAACTTGCGAGAAGTACCCCGTGGTCAGTCATTGTTTTTGGAAATCGCAGAAAATTTTGATGAGGATGACGTGTCGGCGGATAATAACAACACAGAGGTTCTTGTTCACGAGACTAGGCAACAATTAACTTTGATGATATTCAGTCTACTAATAGTGATACTATCTCTGCCAATAATAATACCATGTCTGCCAATAGTGATACCTCTGTCAATAGTGATACCATGTCTGCTAAAAGTGACACTATATCTACCAGTTCTCATAGTAATGCATATTGTAGAAACCCTGGTTTACGTGCTGTTTCAGTAGAATCTATTGGACCTGAATCAATTAACATTGTAACAGAAGCACTTGTACATCAACCAAAGTATTGAGCTATTTGTTAATTAAGCTAAAGGAACGATACTTGTTCGGCCTAGCTAGATCCGGTCCAGTTTAACTGAAGGGATACACCTGAAGGGCAAAACTATTGCCGGACCAGGGGACTGATCTTGTAGGGTCAGAAGTTGACCGGACCAAGGCTTGTAGAGTCATAACTGACTGGACCAAGTGGTCAAATATCTGGAGGGTCAGAAGTTGACCGGACCAAGCCTTGTAGAGTCATAGCTGACTGGACCAAGTGGTTAAATATCTGAAGGGTATAAGTAGACCGGACCAGAAACAATAGCAGGATGACCAAACGGTACTTAATCAGTTTTTCATGTTCTAGATGTGGCATTGTGGGCTAAGCGTGCGAGGACGTCCGCACGTCAGCATGGCCGTGTCGGCGTCACATTGTAAACAACACGTGCATCGGGCTACGCTGTAGCACTATAGCGCGGTAGCGCGCTACGACATTCTCCCACCTCCTCGCTGCTGGGCGGAGTTAGTAATCGCTACGTCGTAGCACGCTACGTCTTTGCCCCACCTACAATACTACCGTATAAAAGAGTCCGCACGGCGGCGAAATGGCATTCTACCTTCAGGCGTTGCCCGGTGCACAGGTTGTATTGCTTTCAATTATTGTTACTCTGCCTCTCTGTACATTGTTACTATTTTGTGTAAACTAAGCTATTACTGGGTGTCATGGCTATTTGTGTCTTGAAACTGATTAAGTGTAGTTTCGTGTAAAATTAATTGATTAAATAATTTATAAGAAAATCTAAATTCTTATTATTTAAAGAACCTCTTTTATTTTACAATATATCTGATCCTGTGCCTTCACATTTATAATATTGCTAGCTTTCGCCCCCGTCGATGTCGGGAATTATCCCACGGGAAGGTACTATCGGGATAAACGGCATCCTATTTGTTAATCCAGGTTGTAAACTATCTGTGTGGCAAATTTCATCTAAATCCGTTCAGCCGTTATTTCGTGATTATTCAAAAACAAACATACAAACTTTCACATTTATAATATTAGTACGGATATTAGCTGTTGCCCGCGACTTTCATCTGCGATCCAGAAAAATAGTCCAAAAGTAGTCTATGTCCTTCTCCAGGACAAGGTCTACTCCTGTGTCAAATTTCATCCAAATCCGTTCAGCTGTTTTAGCGTGCGAGCGTAACAAACAAACCAACTCACTTTCGCATACTAATATTAGGTAGGATACGACTTTTGTAGGTCTCCTTTCGTTCCCATATCTAGTTTAAATCTAAAACCTGATTTATATGGTGCGATTTAATTGCTTGGGATATGCCATAAGTTGAAGCAACTATCAAAGTTAACATAACATAACATCACGCCTTGTTTCCCCGAAGGGTTGGGCAGAGGTGTACCTGTAGTAGGTACACCCACATTTCGCCAGTTATGTTTTAAGTCCCATGTAATATTGCCATCAACCGGTGCCAATCCAGACTACGGGCTACTACTGAGAAATTCCAGATAGAAAAACCCAATAACACTTTGCCCGACCCGGGAATCGAAACCAGGACCTCATGCTCAGCAGTAGCGCTTGCAACCACTAGAACAACGAAGCAGTAACTATCAAAGTTGCACTAGACGGTGTAACTATCAAAGTTGCACCGTCTAAACAGTGCTTAGATGATGCAGTCATTTGATTTATGCCACAAGCAAAAGCTTGAATCGTGTCATATGTGGCTTTAGGCTAATAGAAGATAAAAAAAAAAAAAAAACAAATGAATACAATTTTATTTATTCAAGCGAAATCTATACATACTGATTTTATCACACAAACACTGTGAACAACATACATTAATTACATTTATTCATTAAACTGAAGTTGGACGACTTTTTAGATATGTGTTATAATAGCCAGCACAAAGGGAAGAATTTGGAAGACAGAGTTCTAAGCCTTGTCATTCCATAGTGCAAGAACGCAACAAAATATCGGGAAACAGTTGCCCGACAGTTGGGCGACACTTTTGGAAAATAGTTGTTGCATTCCTCAAGAATAATAGTGGAATGCAATTACTATAATTAACGTCACAGCAAGATCCAACAAAATAAATGTCACCTCGAATTAGAATTCAAAAATACTCGCGATATTAAAAATATCATCTCATTTTCATTCATTGTTTACTTTTTCTTTTTTAACACATAAGCCACTAAAAAGTTGCCCAACAATCACTAAGTATCGGACACAGCGATGTGAAGTGAAGTGAATCTATGCTATGATTGGAATGTATTATACAGTAAACCACACCTACAAACATTGGCCGGCCAACGCCAACACCAACTTCTACATGTAACGTGCCTCTACTACTTTCATAGACAGCGTTGGACATTGCATTCAAATATTGGCCACCAATGCTTGTAAACGCCTCAAGAAGTAGTTACTTTACATTAGAGAAATGAGATTTTAGTCTTATCCTATAATAACACTATCCATAGTAGTGCAATAAAAAAGTTTTAACTAATTTTATTTTTGATAATTCATATCATGACCTCTAATTTGTTAAAAATGGATAAAATTTAATTAGTCACAAAAAAACTAAAATTTCGTTTAAACAATGACTTAAAATTACACATCAGACCAAAATAATTATGATACTTACATAATAATATAATAAATAAACAAAAATTAAAAGTATTCTAAATTATTAAAATACTAAGAATAAAAATATATTTAATATGGAAAATATTTCATTAATTTGCAGTTAGACATGTCAACAGAAACATGCATGCGTGATAGCATATTTAATATGTTACATCGCTTTTTTATTAAAATATGCAAACAGCAAAAACTATAAAGCCGTATAGAAACTTATATTTTTTAAACAAATACCACAGACTACATAACCTCTTTCTCAGTCCTTCGTGCAATGGCACCTTTCAAGCCAACAACTATGCTCTTTTAACGAAATATACATTATTTAACGTTTTCTAACACTTATAAAACAATTTTTTTACATTTACTTTCAGGGCCAACGTAATTTAAAGCACTTATTGCATTTTATAGTTCCATATTCTTGGACACAAGCCAGAAGTTACATCTAAGTAATATATAATTGAATTTATACGTTCATAGAGCATTGTTTAATTCAAGTTTTTGTTTACAATGTTGCAACTTCTATCTTGCGTTTATACTTCCCAACAGTTTAACCCACACAAACCCGACACAGGAAATAAATAAGTACTTGTCACTAGTTACCAACTTGTCATGAGAAGCTAAATCCCTATTACCACTACTGAGATTATTACACTAATGTGCAAAATTACCTATTCCCGTAACCGCAAACTCATATATCCCATTGGAACAACTACAAAAAAACTCGAAATCACTGATAATTTCTGGTAGGGCAATTTTCATTCCCGAGAAAGTTATATTCAGTAGGTAACTACTATATAGGAGGAAACTTGTGACACAGATATAAAGAAAAATGTAGACTAGACTTTGTGTCTCGATACAAAATGTATGAATAAAATCCATATTAAATTCATATTTGACCAACATTTTGCACATCATTGTAACACGATAAAATTTCCTATAAACATTATTATACGTTAGATTTAAAACGTGAATTAAACAACATAAGATTACAATCACAATAGGACGATACATTATTTGTATAGCAACATTTAAACGATATCATGCGTTTTATATTTTTCAAGTGCATCAACTTTCCTTCAAGATATATTTTTACTACAAATTGTTGTAAGTTTTGTGTTGTGACTATGTCCTACCAAACATTTGCAGAAACACTGATATAGCGGGATTGCAACTGCCAATGGGAAACCAGTTATATGACGTGATACCGCGTTCGTCCAATAACAGATTTTTTTAAGACATGTATTATATTCAGGCGCTGCGATTTAATATTGCTATGTATCATATTTATATGTCAAACCAAATGTGTATTATCTCTGACGTTTGAATTTACTTGTAAGCTAGTGTTGTTAATTTTATCGATATTTTAAAATTGGGGACAGATGCTATCGATATTTTTAATTAATTTATATATACCGTACCACTTTCTTTCTGCTATAATATCAAAGCGTCTACTCCGTTGATGTTTGATTTATTTTGAACAGTCCAGAGGTTCCTAACAACACTAGCCAATTTAAACGTCCATAGGACAATTTAAACGTTTTATGGCACCAACAGTTATTCCCTACAATTAATACTGAACTGCACTTCTGACAAACAATTATTATACCATATAAAGCCCGGTCACTTTGCTACGCGAATGCGATGCTATAACACGGGCGATAAAATCGATACATCTACATAAAAGAAACACGTCCACGTTCGCGCTTTCAATTTAATTAAAGAGCATGATAAAAAAATAGGATTTTTTTTCTTCACTTATTTATACCTTCAAAAAACATTTCGCTGCCATCAATCAATAATTATATAAAAACTCGATCATATAAAATCTATTAATATAATGAAGATAAAGGTATAATAATAGATATGTAAGAAAGGCTTAAACTATTAGAATTAGCTTTTAACAGCAACAAACATTAACACAGTTATGCAGGTGGAAACCAACTTTTTCAAAGCTTTTTCTTCAGTGGGATGGAGACAGGAGTTCTGTAAAATTGCAGTTTACGTCACACGTCACACGTCGCGACACAGCTTACTGTGTAGGCAAGTCACCCTCGTAATGCCTTACCACTTTTAACAAAACATTCTAGTACAACGTTACAAGGCTGTAATGACAATCATGTCATTTGTTTTACATAGATTTTTATTTTTATTATTTTATTTATCTGTTATAGATTCTTTTATATTTTGTGAATGTGAGAACGTTGTAGGCTAAATTGACTGTAGAAAGTACCTGGTATTTTTTTGACAGGCACTGTCCTCAATAACACTCTAATTTGAAAACGTCATTTATGTTTAAAAGAGTGGAGCTTCTTGCCGGCTCCCTAGGAAACGACCAATTGGAACCGCGCACCTAGCCACAGAATAATACAGAAAGTGCACTCCGCATTTTATCAAGTACGCGGCTTGCTCGTCTTGTCGACCCAATTAAGTAAGCATAACGTAGTCAGAAGATATAAATAAAGATTTATGCGATAGAAGGAGAGGCAATTTCAAGGTGAATATAACTGTAGGTAATTAGCGCTGTGCGACCTGAATTGCACTTTATTGTTTTAGCAAGAGTCGCTTTTTAGGGTTGCGTACCCAAGGGTAAAAACGGAACCCTATTACTAAGACTTCGCTGTCCGTCCGTCCGTCTATTACTAGGCTGTATCGCATGAACCGTGATAGTTAGACAGTTGAAATTTTCACAGATGATGTATTTCTGTTGCTGCTATAACAACAAATACTAAAAACAGAATAAAATAAATATTTAAAGGGGGGCTCCCATACAACAGACATGATTTTTTGCCGTTTTTATAGATAATGGTACGGAACCCTTTGTGCGCGAGTCCGACTCGCACTTGGCCGGTTTTTATTTAAATGACTTTGCGGAATGAACTATCTGTATTAATCTGTGATCTAGCTCTTGACGATTCATAAGTGCCTATCTAAGTTTATTTGGAATGAAAGATTTAGTTTTTTTTTTGGCTCTTTTGGCGCGTGTCCAAAATCGCCGCCAGCTTGTTTTGTCAATACAATTTCAGTAACAATTACACACATATTTACGAACAACGAACAATGTAAATGTCATTCAGACGCCAAGAGATCCTTGTAGCACTAAGTTGAAACTTCACTAAGGTTGAAGCTATTTAACTGTCTCATAGACAAATAGACCTTGTAGTTTTATGACGTGTAAGTGATATTCAACCGTAGGGTGATAAAGTAATTACGTGGTTCACTATACAAGCTTTTACTTTTTACGAGTGACGTTTTTACTGCAATATTACTTACAATTTTTTTACTGGAAATAGGCTTACATCTTTGAAGACAAAGACTGTTTTAAATATTTAGAGGCCATTTTAGGATAATTAGTTGTAGTTAAAATTACTTTTAAACATGTATCACTTATACAGCCACGAATGAACCCTAAAAATGATAATAGTATAAAGGCGGTTATTCGAATACCTAAGATACACCTCACCAACTATATAATTGATTTTGCTTACATCGTATTCATGATAATAAAATTATTCGTGATTATTTTGTAAAAAATATTTATTTACTTTCACTATGCGAATTTCACTTGCGCGATTCAGGATTGCTAATAGTGACATCTAGCGGTTCTGCTGACCAGCAATATAATTTTATTAGGCGCCATCTATGAATTTTCATAGACACTTAATTAAATATTTTTTACAAACATAATATTTTAGTACACAATTAAATTATTTAAAGTTAATTTGTAATATATTTTACATTATCACGGTAAATGCGTTAATGATTCACAGTACTACAATCACTACACGAATACATTAAAAATATAACTAAATAAAATCGTCTTATAATAAAAATGAGCTTTTAGCTGCTATTATGATGCGTATATTGATTTAAAAAAGGAAATTCTAGATAATAAACTATTTTCGATTAATCGATTAAAAAGCTATCGACTTGATCAATGAATTTGTTAATAAAATATTTAGACTATATGAATTTTCGTTTAAGAATATTATTATTTGCTACTTATATTTTCAATTAATTAAAGAAATGAAAATTAAATGAAGCAGATCTAAATAAATCGTATCATATTATTGTAAGTACATAAAACCTAACTTAGGCAAAGAGAGACCTTGAGTTTAGGGACAGTCGACATTAGACAATTTTGGGAGATACGATGGTCGGTAAATTACAACGAATTATGGTTATAATTTGTTTTCGTGCTTATTGATCAAAACTTAGACGTATTTATTTCTCCTTTTAACAAATAAGACTGAATATCAGTAGCATTAGGTTGGAATTGGCATATTTAAAGCCATTTTTTTTTTTTTGTTTGTGGCAGCAAACTATAGGCAGTGATGTATTGTCCCTAGTTTAAGAGCAAGCTGTAGTTAAATTTTC
Organism: Xanthia togata; assembly: GCA_963853775.1. Taxonomy (NCBI): domain Eukaryota; kingdom Metazoa; phylum Arthropoda; class Insecta; order Lepidoptera; family Noctuidae; genus Xanthia; species Xanthia togata. The sequence goes on from OY970807.1 coordinate 23,558,638, forward strand.
ACAGAAAATATTTGGCTACAACTTGGAATGGGAATGTCGGGACATAAATGATACATTTTTTTAAGTATAATTTTAATCAAACGCTAAGACTCCATCGAATCTCCCAAAATCCCATGAAATTGGAATCTATGTAATTATTATTACACTACAAATAAACCTTTATAAGCATAGCTTTAAAGTTACTAGTATAATAATATTAATCTACAGTTTAGATTTCAATATTGCGTCCAATTCCGGAAAAGACGATACTACCTTTTTCTAATAACCATTAACGATTGATTTTCATAAACAAAACGTCACTAAAAAGTAAAAGTGTTTGTTGTACACCAGACAATATGTCTAGAATGTCTTTTGCCATCCTTAACCCAGATTTCTTTTTCAATAGATTTGTTGTGAAATCTTTTGTCGAGTGATTTGATTTGATTGACCCTTGTTATTTCAGTCAAAAAATCACAGCAGCTTACATAAGATTTGTGCGACGATTTACTGAATAGGACTTCTAGAAACCGGGTATTAGTGTTGTAAAATTTTGCTAAAATACCCTTAAAGTGACATTTTGTCCTAAAACCGTGATTTATTAGTGATAATTATCACTAGAGGGTAGGTATTAAAAAGTACGATAAATAATTAATATTAAATTTATATTAGAATAAGAATAACGAACTAATACTCGCGCGCCGACAATTTGGTAGAAATTCTATTTTCGTGGGCAACATTTGAAATAATGTTACCAGTTTCAAAATATTTTTTCTACCAAATAGTGAGGTACTGAGGTGGCATAATACCGCTTCCGTAGCTTACTTCCTATGGTTGGTGTAGAGTTGTGACGCCATCTATTCGCCGGTGTCCACCCAGTTCGCCTCTTCGGCTATTCTGTCCATGCAGTTGCATAGGAATTGGTACTGTAACAAAGGTTATATAGTCAGTATGTGGTAACTAAAAGATGCCACAAACTAATTACAGTGACTGCAGTGGAGATAAAAACTTTTTCACAAAAAATAAATGAGCCTGGTCACGGCCGCGTCGTCGTCTGCGTACTAGATACTCACATAGGGCGTGAACAGCGCCGTGGTGCGCGTCAGGTTGTCGTGCCTGCTGTAGGTGAGCCTGGTCGCGGCCGCGTCGTCGTCTGCGTACTAGATACTCACATAGGGCGTGAACAGCGCCGTGGTGCGCGTCAGGTTGTCGTGCCTGCTGTAGGTGAGCCTGGTCGCGGCCGCGTCGTCGTCTGCGTACTAGATACTCACATAGGGCGTGAACAGCGCCGTGGTGCGCGTCAGGTTGTCGTGCCTGCTGTAGGTGAGCCTGGTCGCGGCCGCGTCGTCGTCTGCGTACTAGATACTCACATAGGGCGTGAACAGCGCCGTGGTGCGCGTCAGGTTGTCGTGCCTGCTGTAGGTGAGCCTGGTCGCGGCCGCGTCATCGTCTGCGTACTAGATACTCACATAGGGCGTGAACAGCGCCGTGGTGCGCGTCAGGTTGTCGTGCCTGCTGTAGGTGAGCCTGGTCGCGGCCGCGTCGTCGTCTGCGTACTAGATACTCACATAGGGCGTGAACAGCGCCGTGGTGCGCGTCAGGTTGTCGTGCCTGCTGTAGGTGAGCCTGGTCGCGGCCGCGTCGTCGTCTGCGTACTAGATACTCACATAGGGCGTGAACAGCGCCGTGGTGCGCGTCAGGTTGTCGTGCCTGCTGTAGGTGAGCCTGGTCGCGGCCGCGTCGTCGTCTGCGTACTAGATACTCACATAGGGCGTGAACAGCGCCGTGGTGCGCGTCAGGTTGTCGTGCCTGCTGTAGGTGAGCCTGGTCGCGGCCGCGTCGTCGTCTGCGTACTAGATACTCACATAGGGCGTGAACAGCGCCGTGGTGCGCGTCAGGTTGTCGTGCCTGCTGTAGGTGAGCCTGGTCGCGGCCGCGTCGTCGTCTGCGTACTAGATACTCACATAGGGCGTGAACAGCGCCGTGGTGCGCGTCAGGTTGTCGTGCCTGCTGTAGGTGAGCCTGGTCGCGGCCGCGTCGTCGTCTGCGTACTAGATACTCACATAGGGCGTGAACAGCGCCGTGGTGCGCGTCAGGTTGTCGTGCCTGCTGTAGGTGAGCCTGGTCGCGGCCGCGTCGTCGTCTGCGTACTAGATACTCACATAGGGCGTGAACAGCGCCGTGGTGCGCGTCAGGTTGTCGTGCCTGCTGTAGGTGAGCCTGGTCGCGGCCGCGTCGTCGTCTGCGTACTAGATACTCACATAGGGCGTGAACAGCGCCGTGGTGCGCGTCAGGTTGTCGTGCCTGCTGTAGGTGAGCCTGGTCGCGGCCGCGTCGTCGTCTGCGTACTAGATACTCACATAGGGCGTGAACAGCGCCGTGGTGCGCGTCAGGTTGTCGTGCCTGCTGTAGGTGAGCCTGGTCGCGGCCGCGTCGTCGTCTGCGTACTAGATACTCACATAGGGCGTGAACAGCGCCGTGGTGCGCGTCAGGTTGTCGTGCCTGCTGTAGGTGAGCCTGGTCGCGGCCGCGTCGTCGTCTGCGTACTAGATACTCACATAGGGCGTGAACAGCGCCGTGGTGCGCGTCAGGTTGTCGTGCCTGCTGTAGGTGAGCCTGGTCGCGGCCGCGTCGTCGTCTGCGTACTAGATACTCACATAGGGCGTGAACAGCGCCGTGGTGCGCGTCAGGTTGTCGTGCCTGCTGTAGGTGAGCCTGGTCGCGGCCGCGTCGTCGTCTGCGTACTAGATACTCACATAGGGCGTGAACAGCGCCGTGGTGCGCGTCAGGTTGTCGTGCCTGCTGTAGGTGAGCCTGGTCGCGGCCGCGTCGTCGTCTGCGTACTAGATACTCACATAGGGCGTGAACAGCGCCGTGGTGCGCGTCAGGTTGTCGTGCCTGCTGTAGGTGAGCCTGGTCGCGGCCGCGTCGTCGTCTGCGCGCCACTCCCGCACGGCGCGCCAGCTGATGTCTGCGCTGGCGCCGCCCGGCTCGCCCTCGCACCACGTGGACAGCTTGAGGCCCGACCAGCCTGCGGGAGTACACACGACATATTAAATTTAAAAAAAAAATTGGGCATTTTATGGAACATAAACGTAAACATTGCTAAGCATAAATAGATAACTAGCATTCAAAATATACCAGCAGAGCTCAGCTAAGATGATTTTTATGGAATGCCCCTAATGCCGTTTACATTTAGGCCGTTTCCTCATTGGTCTTTGCGGCACAAACAACACAAAAAACCATATAATTTTTTTAATTAAATTAAAATGCCAAAATTTAACTTTAATTATATGTTTAAAATTGTAATGTTGAATTGAATTTAAATTTTAATATTTAATTTAAATGTAATTCAAAATTAAAATTTTTAAAATTCAATTCAATTTGAGTAATACATACAGAAAAGAACAAATTAATACACACAGTCAGATTTCTATACAAATAAAATATAATTTAAAAAATAAGAGTGGTGTATTTTTGTAAACAGTACAACGTTACAGATATCTTTTAAATATAATGGTAAGTCATTAATACACAATAAGAATAAGAATGGACCCAGTATTGAGCCTTGAAGTACACTTAACTGAACTGGTAGCCCGGAAGCTTTCACACCATTAACATCTACACATTGGAACCTATTATTTAAATAAGAATTTAATACTTTGAGAAATTCGTTTTGGACACCGTAGTGACGTAGTTTACGCAAAAGTGTGTCATAGTGCACGCAGTCAAAGGCTATATAATGTTTTAGGAATATCTAATAATTCAGCATTACATGCTTCAAGTTTCTATTCTCTAGACAATTGATCTATTTCTTCGTGTGCGCTTTGTAAATTAGTATTTAAACTTTTCTATCTCTTTCTTTAATATGTTTATTTTTTCTTCATCTTCATCTTCAGACATATCTGGCAGGGAATTTGTAGTACAGTCCAACGTTAGCGAAGTTACATCATTCCCACTGACCTCTATAACACTGGACTGGCTGTTCCGTAAGTTTGACAGCTATTTTTTTGGGCCTATTTGAAGCGCCACTAACGTGTGTCCAGAGAACTAATTAGGGATGTGATATTGTACATAAAAATCGATTATTAATTAATCGAGTGTTTTCCCTTGTAAAAATATCGATTTAAAAATAATCGATTTCTGTATTGACAATAATCGATTTTTCTAAAATAATCGATTTTTTCCGTTATTTTTTGTTGACGGATTAAATTAAACACCTGTCTTATCGATAATCTTTTTTTTTTTTTTGTAACGTTGCCCTACACTAGGAATTTCTCCTGTATCGTGGGTGCGTTTACAAACATTTTAACTCAGATACACAAACAGCCAGACCCGGAACAAGGTCATACAAATATTTGTTCCGTGCGGGAATCGAACCCGCGACACGCAGTGCAGCAGTCAATCGCTTAACCAACCGCACCAACCGTGCCGTCAATTAAGTAATTAATTATAAATAACACCATCACAGCATTAAAGTTCTGTTTTATTAATTTAATAATAAACAAGTTATAAATTTACATTGGCCTATAGTGGTAAAAGTTTTTTTTTTTCCATATCGCTTCTTTATAATAAATAAATTAAAAGTCTGTGGGCAGTGAAAGTTAAAAACAAATAAAAATTTTGGTAAATGTTTTGATAGTATTCGGCTCCTGGTCTTTGTTAATATGTAGCCAGCTTTCGAAAATTATCTTTCCGCTGGAGTCGAAGAAGCCGGAACCAGAAGGTGCCTACACGCTAATAGGGATAATTTAGGTTTTCAACGTACAGAATTGATGACATAGCGTTAAACGCACAGATGGCGTTAGCGTCATTCATGGACGAACTTCGTAGTTCGTGGTTCGCGGCACACTGCGGCTTAGCGCTCCTGACTAAAAAACTGAGTGTTGTGGCCGTTGCGGGTGAAAAAAAAAAAATCAATAATGAAACGAACAGGAACAAAAAGCATAATTCGGAGTACATCCTGAAGACATCATGTGGGGGTCTCATTTGCCATAGCAAAGAAGTTGCTCAAGAATTTGTAAATTTCTTTACCAGTAACCCACTTAAAACAACTGAAACCTTAAATTCCTCGCCCTCGATCTTTTTTGATTTATTAAGGGCAAACGTTTCAACATGCCCGATTGAATTTAACTTTAAGCATATTAACCCCTTAACAGTAATAAAAGATTTTAAACAAATCAAGATCAAATTGACCGAAGATCTTTGGGGAATGTCCATTAAAATCTGTACCTCCATAATTGAGACCATAGCGCCTTACCTAGCCTTAATATTTAATTTGTGTGTGGATCAAGGAGTCTTCCCGGATTTAATTAATGAAATACAGCAAGGTAATACCACTCTTCAACTGAAGAAAATGAATATCATAATATCGTTATTGTTTTTAATATTTTATTTATTTTAAAGTTAAGCAATTACTCATGATTAGTAAGTGTTTTGTAAGTTGTTAATATAATTTAAGAAGTAATTATGATATTACGTTTATTCATTGTAAACACTTATTATAAAAAGTTATCGATATTTGTTCGCTGATGTCGACATCACTAGTTTTAGTACCAAGAACACTCGCTACGTCCGACAGCGCCAAAATGGCGATTATCAAACGGGCACAAAAGCACTTTGACATCCGCCAGTCCAGTGGTATCTTTAGAGGTCAGTGATCATTCCTATTGTCAACATTGGATTCCGATTGAGTGCGTTGTCGGAATGTAATATTTTCTAAGCAATTCATGTTGTTTGATGGTTTAAATTATCTGAATAATGAAATGAAATCAAAATAAATCCTAAAAGTATTTCAGTTGGAAGGTTCGACTGCTCCTCACGACAGTTGACGGTGGAATTGCAAGCCGACACCTAAATCGCGAGGTCAACTGTTCAATTACTTACGTAACAAAAGTAGTGATCTTTATATCCTTAGAACCACGTTAGTTCGTAGTATAAATAATTGATGTCAGTTTCATCAACAATAAAGTAATTACAGTAAATTTAACAGTGACAACACTATTAGATGTTTGGTTGTTTATATCATATGCGCTAGATAGTGTTGTACGCAATATTTTTAAAATGTTGTGATGAAAAAAAAAATAGTTATTTGTGCAACAAGAGAGCAAAGTTGTTTTTTGCTGCGAGTGTTGATTTTGAATCCCGAGTAAGCGAAGGATTCTATAATTGAATCACGAGCGTAGCGAGTGATTCTAGGTTAGAATCCTGAGCGCTGCGAGGGATTCAAAGACACGAGATGCAAATAACTTTGCTCTCGTGTAACACATACAACTTTTCACCTCAGCAGCGAGAACATACAACATGTAAATAAAAACCTGTCCGATCCGTGAGGGTGTTGTTAGGTATCCTACTGTGAGCATATTTATGTGGAAATTTTCAGGAAAAAGGTATCTCCACATTTTTTTTTTCAATGGTGAATTTTACCAAATTTTACGTTTGGTGCGGGCGGCGGCCGTCGTAGTACGAGTTTTGCAATTTTTTTATGGATTTGGGGTAATTTTAGAACTAAAAATGTGAATTTTAAATACCAATAACTTTTTTACTATAAATAATAATAAAAAAGCTACTCTTTTGTAATTTATAGCAGTACCACATGCCCTTTTCGGATCGGACGAGGTTTTTTTTTACATAATCTTCATCACCTCGTATTTTGCAGCCACCATCTTGGATTTACATTTTGACCACACTATCGACTTTAGTACCCTCGAAAACTATGAAAACGACACCCATGACGAAAATGTGAATATTTTCGCAGCCGCCATCTTGGATTTATATTTTGATCTCACTATCGGCTTTAGTACCCTCGAAAACTATGAAAACGACACCCATGACGAAAATGTGAAATTTTTCGCAGCCGCCATCTTGGATTTTTATTTTGACTTCACGATCGGCTTAAGCAACCCTAAAAACCATAGAAACGATACCCATGAAGAAAAATTTGAAAATTTGCTCAGCCGCCATCTTGGATTTACATTTCGACTTCACTATTGACTTTAGCAACCTTGAAAACCATAGAAACGATACCCATGAAGAAAAATTTGAAAATTTTCGCAGCCGCCATCTTGGATTTACATTTTCACCTCACGATCGGCTTTAGCACCCTTGAAAACTGTGAAAACGACACCCATTAAGAAAAATGTGAAAATTTTCGCATCCGCCATCTTGGATTTCCATTTTGACCAACTTCACACTTACTATCTCACTCCGTCTTTCTTTCTCTTTGAATCAGAAGAAGACGGCCGCAAGCGCCTTTTCCCGTGACGAATTCTGCCAATGCACTCATACCGCAAGCCGCATATAGAAATTCGTTTAAAAAAAAAAAAACAGAATTTTAATAAAACCTTATCAGATAATTTGGAATTTTAAGGTTATTATGTGAATCCGAACGTTTTATTGTTTGTTTCATTTTAGGGCCTACTAGATACGGAATTTTGAAATCGAACTTCGAATCGACTTGTTTCTATCTCTCGCTTTTTTCGTATCGAAGTGAAAGTGACAAAACTAATTGAAGTTCAAATCTTTAGAATTCTGTGAGTAGACCCAACACTGTTCACGGCATTTAAAAAAAATAATTAAAAAGTTACTTTGTCTCTCGCTCGCAGCAAAATCGAATTTTGCTCACTGTTTTTTGACAGCAAAACCTGCTTGTTTGAGGTGCTGACGTGAAAAAGTTATTTGTGCAACAAGAGAGCAAAGTCGTTTTTTGCTGCGAGTGTTGATTTTGAATCCCGAATAAGCGAAGGATTCTATAATTGAATCACTCGCTACGCTCGTGATTCTAGGTTAGAATCCTGAGTGCTGCGAGGGATTCAAAGACACGAGATGCAAATAACTTTGCTCTCGTGTAACACATACAACTTTTCACCTCAGCAGCGAGAACATACAACATGTAAAAAAAAACCCTGTTCGATCCGTGAGGGTGTTGTTAGGTATCGTACTGTGAGCATATTTATGTGGAAATTTTCAGGAAAAAAGAAAAAAGAATCCCCACATTTTTTTTCAATGGTGAATTGTACCGAATATGCCAATAACTGTTTTATTATCAATAATAATAAAAAAAATACTCTTTTGTATTGTTACTGCAGTACATATGCCCTTTTCGGATTGGACAAGGTTTTTTTTTACATAATCTTCATCACCTCGTATTTTGCAGCCACTATCTTAAATCCAAAATGGTGGCTGAATTCTGACCACACTATCGACTTAAGCACCCTCAACTATGAAAACGATACCCATGATAAAAACTTGAAAATTTTCGCAGCCACCATCTTGGATTTTTATTTTGACTTCACTATCGGCTTAATCAACCTTGAGAACCATAGAAACGATACCCATGAAGAAAAATTTGAATCGCAGCCGCCAATTTCGATTTACATTTTGAAGTCACGATCGGCTTTAGCACCTTTGAAAACTATGAAAACGACACCCATTATGAAAAATGAGAAATTTTCGCAACCGCCATCTTGGATTTTTATTTTGACCAAATTCACACTTACTATCTCACTCCGTCTTTCTTTCTCTTTAATTAGAAGAAGACAGTCGCAAGCGCCTTTTCGCGTGACGATTTCTACCAGTGCACTCTTACCGCAAGGCGCTTAAGAACTACGTTCAAAAAATTTAATAAAACAGAATTTAAATAAAACCTTAACAGATGATTTGAAATTTTAAGGTTTTATGTGTATCCGAACGTTTTATTGTTTGTTTCTTTTTAGGCCTTTATAGGTAGGTATGGATCGAACTTCGAATCGACTTGTTTCTATCTCTCGCTTTTTTCGTAGAGAAGTGAGTGACAAAACTAATTATAGTTCAAATCTTTAGAATTTTGTGAGTAGACCCAACACTGCTTTCAGCATTAAAAAAAAAAAAAGTTACTTTTCACCTCAGCACCTCAAACAAGCAGGTTTTGCTGTCAAAAAACAGTGTGCAAAATTCAATTGCAAGTGTGCATAATTCTGCGAGCGTGAGACAAAGTATTTTTTTTTTTTTTTTGTGGTGGTCGCTCACAAAATTCTAAAGATTTGAATTTCACTTATTTTTGTCACTTTCACTTCGATACGAAAAAAGCGAGAGATAGAATCAAGTCGATTCGAAGTTCGATTTCAAAATTCCATAACTAGTAGGCCCAAAAAAGAAACAAACAATAAAACGTTCGGATACATATAAAAGTATAAAACCATTAAATTGCAAATCATCTGTTATGGTTTTATTTAAAATCTGTTTTATTAATTTTTTTAGAACGAAGTTCTTAAAGCGGCTTGCGGTAAGAGTGCATTGGCAGAGATCGTCACGCGAAAAGGTGCTGCGACTGTCTTCTTCTAATTCAAAGAGAAAGAAAGACGGAGAGAGATAGAAAGTGTGAATTTGGTCAAAATGAAAATCCAAGATGGCGGTTGCGAAAATTTTCACATTTTTCGTCATGGGTATCGTTTCTATGGTTTTCAAGGTTGCTAAAGCAAGCCGATGGTGAAGTCAAAATAAAAATCCAAGATGGCGGCTGCGAAAATTTTCACATTTTTCGTCATGGGTATCGTTTCTATGGTTTTCAAGGTTGCTAAAGCCGATGGTGAAGTCAAAATAATAATCCAAGATGGCGGCTGCGAAAATTTAAAAAAAAATCTTCATGGGTGTCGTTTCTATGGTTTTTAAGGTTGCTAAAGCCGATAGTAAAGTCAAAATAAAAATCCAAGTGGCGGCTGCGATTTTTTTTTTTCATTTTTCGTCATGGGTGTCGTTTTTATAGTTTTCGAGGGAGCTAAAGCCGATAGTCAGATCAAAATATAAATTCAAGATGGTGGCTGCGAAAATATTCAAACTTTTCGCCATGAGTATCGTTTTCATAGTTTTTGAGGGTGCTTAAGTCGATAGTGAGGTCAAAATGTAAATCCAAGATGGTGGCTGTAACAATTTTGTTTATGTTTTAAATTAAATCATACGTGAGAAGGAACTTCGTGCCTGACAGGGGTACCCCGATCACAATTTTTTTTTTTTCTAAAAAAAAATTGGTATTTGCCATTGAAAAAAAAATGGGGATTTGGATTTCTTCTTTCCTGAAAATTTCCACATATATATGCTCACAGTACGATACCTAACAACACCCTCACGGATCGGAAATGTTTTTTTTACATGTTGTATGTTCTCGCTGCTGAGGTGAAAAGTTGTATGTGTTACACGAGAGCAAAGTTATTTGCATCTCGTATCTTTGAATCCCTCGCAGCGCTCAGGATTCTAACCTAGAATCCTTCGCTTACTCGGGATTCAAAATCAACACTCGCAGCAAAAAACAACTTTGCTCTCTTGTTGCAAAAATAACTATTGTTCACGCTAACAGCAAAATCGAATTTTGCTCACCGTTTTTAGACAGCAAAACCTGCTTGTTTGAGGTGCTGAGGTGAAAACGTTTTTTTTTTTTGGCGGTCAATGTTCGCAGAAAATCACTCGCAGTTAATTATATTCCTAATTATAAGTGTTATTGCACGTAAGCTTGGATTATATGCACAGGGAACACTTGTAGCTCACTAAAGGTCTTGAGTAATACAATTTTGAAACTGTTCACTCCATTTTTAAAACTTGCTTATCTTTCCTCATTGGTCGGTAATCACTCTGTACCGAAACGGTACCGCACTGCTTTCATTTAGAATTCCAAATTCAAATGAATTCTATTGGTACGAGAGCCTTTATTGAGCATGAGCAAATTTTTGCCTAATCGTTTTACGAAGAAAACCGTATAAAATCGTGTCGTGATTTCTTTGAATTAATTTAAAAAAGGTATTATTTTAATATCGATTTATAATATAAAAGTCAAATAATTTATTTCAATTAGGTACAAAAAAGGCACTTTTGAACGTCAAAATTTTCAAAAAAAAAAAAAGTAAGTAATTGTTTCTAGTAGCCCCTTCTAAAAGGTAGTTTTCGTATGGCAAGAAACTCCACCGTATCTCTTTTAAAATGTTTTCACAATATCTTGTATACATTAATTATATAATTATATGTGAAGACGATGCATCTAGAATAAGATTACTATACCACGATAGGTAAAAAAAATGAAAAATGAAGAAATGACAGATAAATTAAATAAATAATAATTATGTGATAGATGCATGGTGCTCACATATTTACAAACATTGTAAAATTATAAGATAATTATTCCTAACATTTTAACAAGTAATAATAATAAGTCAGTGTGTGAGTTCAAGTAATCACAGAATATAAATTAAATATTATAAACAATAATATTACACAATTAAATTGGCAACCATTTAGATTTTGTCTAGATTCTAAATTGTCCTATGGAGCAAGACCAGCATGTTTCCAAGCATTTTTGTCTTGGATATAATCCTCTAATTTGTAATAAATGTATAAAGTCAACGGCACAAACTCATTAGGGTCTGAAATGGTAATGGGCGTTCCTCAAGGTTCGATAGTGGGTCCATTCCTCTTTTTAGTTTATATCAATGATTTACCCCAAATATTTCTAAATCAACGAAAGATGGTGTTATTTGCAGATGACACATCATTGATCTTTAAAATAAACAGACGGTCACCAAATCTTGACGACGTGATTAGCTCTAATGTTCAGGTCCAAGATTGGTTTACGGTAAATAATTTAGTATTATATAAAAAAAATAAAAAAATATATCCAATTTTAGAAGTAGCGAATGTGACATCATATTGAACGGAGAAAAACTGGAATTTATTAATCAAACAGTTTTCCTTGGAATCACGCTAGACGAGAAATTACAATGGGGACCCCATATGACATCTCTCGCGGGGCGGCTAAGCTCGGCCGCTTATGCTGTTAAAAAGATAAGACAGTTAACAGATGTAGAAACCGCGCGTTTGGTCTATTTTAGCTACTTCCACAGTATTATGTCGTATGGCATTTTACTGTGGGGTCGGGCTGCTGACATTGAATCCATCTTTGTTTTACAAAAAAGAGCTGTCAGAGCCATTTATAATCTACGTCGTCGCGAATCTCTCAGGAACCTATGTAAAAAGATTAATATTATGACGGTACCTTGCCAATTCATTTATGCAAATATTATGTATGTGAGAAAAAATCTACATCTTTTTAATAAAATAAGTGATAGACATAATTTTAATACTAGAAAAAAAGATAAAATAGATCAACCATTTTTCAGATTATCTAAAGTAAATACATCTTTTATGGGGTACTGTGTTAAATGTTACAACAGAATAACGTTGTGATATATTAGAATTAAATGAAAGAAAATTTAAAACTCATATAAAAAGTACACTTTGTAAACAAGCATATTACAAATTAGAGGATAATATCCAAGATAAAAATGCTTGGAAACATGCTGGTCCTGCTCCATAGGACAATTCAGAATCTAGACAAAATCGAACTGGTTGCCAATTTAATTGTATAATATTATTTTTTTAAACATTTATTTTATATTTTGTGATAACGATTTATTGACGACCCCAACATATCGACAAACATCGTAGCGCGTGAGCTTGGTATGTCACAGTGGAAAGTCTGGTCTGTAGTTCATTTATCAGGCCGACATCCATACCACTATCAACCTGTCCAGTCATTAGAAGAGGGAGATCCGCCGAGACGGCTTGAATTTTGTCGTTTTATGTTAAGTGCCAACGCCGAAGGCGAAAACTTAAAAAAAACATTATGTGGACTGATGAGTCATGTTTTGACCGTGATGGTATTACCACAACTTACATTACTGGGCACCGAAAGCAGAAGCAAATCCTAAGAAACTGAACCCAACCGCATCCCAGCGTTGGTTCTCGCTTAATGTTTGGATGGATATTATCGACGACAAATTAATTGGCCCACATTTTTTAACCCGAACACTAAATGGGAAACTTTATGTAGATTTCCAAAAAAATCATTTAACACCACTGCTCACGGATGTACAGGAAGACAGAAGAGCAAACATGATCTATCAACATAAAGGATGTCCAGCCCACTTCCGAATCACAATTCGACAATTGCTGGATGAAACCTATCCAAATCGATGGATAGGGCGCGGTGGGCCGATTCCGTGGCCCGCACGAAGCCCTGATCTTACGCCGCTAGACTTATACGTCTGGGGTCTTATGAAAGACCTAGTTTATGTGACCTAAGTAAATTCAATTGAAGAACTAAAGGAGAGAATAACAGATGCGGCGGACCAGATGAGGGCAAAGGGCAACAATCACATCAAGAATCACAAAAACCGAAGTGAGGAAGCGAATAAGAACATGTATTCGAACCCGAGGGCAGCACATCGAACAAGACGTGTGAAAGTGTAATTAAAGTTTTTAAACTGATATTGATTAAAAATAATGTTATCATTCACGAAATTGTTTTATTTGATTTTGTGAGACGCACTTATTGTAGTCCATAACTTTGTATTAACGTTCATACCTTTTTGGATAGCTGATAAGACAAGGATATTTTCCTAGTAATTTGTACATAAGGCGTAGTATTTTTTTTTTTCACTTGACAACATTTTGTATGAAGTAACAGCAAAAATCACAGAAAAAAAATGTTTGTTTACTGATATTTGCCAAGGTTTCTGGCATTTTTGAACTTTTAATTATGAACAAAGATCACGGCACGGCATCAACTATGATATTAACTTACATTTCAGCACAGTCGTGCTGTAAATCATTTTTAAATTGGCTCCAAATGATATAATCTGGGATTTTTCATAAAAAAAACTGAAAATGTAATTAGCTCAAAAACTACTGAACTTCGGTAGAACATTTGGTGGCTTAATTTGTTGCATTTTAACCCTACTATGACGTGCACGGTGCAAGGAATACGTCGAGTTACCAGTAACCCTGTATATAAAAGAAAGTCGTGTTAGTTACACTATTTATAACTCAAGAACGACTGAACCGATTTCGCCGAAAATTGGTGGGGAGGTAGCTTAGATTTTTTATCCCGGTAGGGTAGGTAGGTAGGTAGGGTAGGTAGGGTAGGTAGGTAAGTAGGGTAGGTAGGTAAGTAGGGTAGGTAGGTAGGTAGGGTAGGTAGGTAGGTAAGTAGGGTAGGTAGGGTAGGTAGGCAGGTAGGGTAGGTAGGTAGGTACGTAGGGTAGGTAGGGTAGGGTAGGTAGGTAGGGTAGGTAGGTAGGTAGGTAGGGTAGGTAGGGTAGGTAGGTAGGTAGGTAGGGTAGGTAGGGTAGGTAGGTAGGTAGGTAGGGTAGGTAGGTAGGGTAGGGTAGGTAGGTAGGTAGGTAGGTAGGTAGGTAGGGTAGATAGGTAGGTAGGGTACTTTAATAGCACGCCATCGACCCTCATCCGGTCGGTACTAGGCACCCTGCGAAGATTGTCGCTCCATCTGCAGAATGTCTCTTCCACCTCCGAAGATCATCTTCGCACCTAACTTAAAAAATGAATATAGCACATAATAATATAATTGGGCAGCGCGCGCGCCGCCGCCAGGTAGGTAACATATAAGTGAGGTGGCACGTACCGATGGTGATGGCGAGCGCGGGCGTGGCGCGGCAGTCGGTGCGCGCGGGCGGGAAGGCCACGTGGCCGTAGCCGGGCAGCGCGCGCGCCGCCGCCAGGTAGGTAACATATAAGTGAGGTGGCACGTACCGATGGTGATGGCGAGCGCGGGCGTGGCGCGGCAGTCGGTGCGCGCGGGCGGGAAGGCCACGTGGCCGTAGCCGGGCAGCGCGCGCGCCGCCGCCAGGTAGGTAACATATAAGTGAGGTGGCACGTACCGATGGTGATGGCGAGCGCGGGCGTGGCGCGGCAGTCGGTGCGCGCGGGCGGGAAGGCCACGTGGCCGTAGCCGGGCAGCGCGCGCGCCGCCGCCAGGTAGGTAACATATAAGTGAGGTGGCACGTACCGATGGTGATGGCGAGCGCGGGCGTGGCGCGGCAGTCGGTGCGCGCGGGCGGGAAGGCCACGTGGCCGTAGCCGGGCAGCGCGCGCGCCGCCGCCAGGTAGGTAACATATAAGTGAGGTGGCACGTACCGATGGTGATGGCGAGCGCGGGCGTGGCGCGGCAGTCGGTGCGCGCGGGCGGGAAGGCCACGTGGCCGTAGCCGGGCAGCGCGCGCGCCGCCGCCAGGTAGGTAACATATAAGTGAGGTGGCACGTACCGATGGTGATGGCGAGCGCGGGCGTGGCGCGGCAGTCGGTGCGCGCGGGCGGGAAGGCCACGTGGCCGTAGCCGGGCAGCGCGCGCGCCGCCGCCAGGTAGGTAACATATAAGTGAGGTGGCACGTACCGATGGTGATGGCGAGCGCGGGCGTGGCGCGGCAGTCGGTGCGCGCGGGCGGGAAGGCCACGTGGCCGTAGCCGGGCAGCGCGCGCGCCGCCGCCAGGTAGGTAACATATAAGTGAGGTGGCACGTACCGATGGTGATGGCGAGCGCGGGCGTGGCGCGGCAGTCGGTGCGCGCGGGCGGGAAGGCCACGTGGCCGTAGCCGGGCAGCGCGCGCGCCGCCGCCAGGTAGTCGGGCGCGCGCCGCACGTCCTGCAGCGCCTTCAGCTGGTACAGGCGCGCGCCCGCCACGCACACGCCGCGGTTCACGTCTTCTACGGCCTGCCAGCGAGAACAACGTTAGGGCAATGTCGGACAAGGAGAGGCTGAAGAAAATAATAATGGGTTGTGCGCACCCGACCCAGTATTATGCAGGGTGTGGCGTAAAAAGTGGTCCACCGTTAAGGATTCGATGAACCAGATAATTAACTATAACAATTAAAAAATTTGACCATTTTTACCCAAGGGTTCCAAAGAATTTCCTTTTTGTCTTTTATTTACGAAATTTCTTCCTTTTATTACAAATTTGGTTGTAGTTTAAACAAAAATCATTATTTTTTTCATTTCGTTTTCTGTTAATTACTGCTGAATACTAGAGCTATCATGATAAATTATGATTTTTTATGTAAATTCAGATCTTTTGAAGAAAAAGTTGGTTATTCTCTAGTTTTAACCCTATTTTTTAGCACATGAGCAATTTTTATAAAAAAAAACGTACTACACGGTCAGTGCATTCATTTAATAATATGCCTACTAAATACCGATTTAAAAATGGCATCACTATAACAGATCCTATTATTTAACAAAAAGATATTCAATTTTAATTGAACAAAAGAAGTTTTTCACTAAACTACTTTTTTAAACTTTATTGCGTATTTAGTAGGTATATTATTAAATGAATGGGCACTAACTGTGTAGTACCTTTTTTTTTACAAAAAATCGCTCTTGAACTTTTGGTGTGTTAAAAATTAGGGTTAAAATTAGAGAAGAACCAACTTTTTCTTTAAAAGATCTGAATTCACATAAAAAATCACAATTTATCATGATAGCTCTAGTATTCAACAGTAATTATTAACAGAAATCAAAATGAAACAATAATGATTTTTGTTGAAACTACAACCAAATTTGTAATATAAGGCATAAATTTCGTAATTAAAAGACAAAAAAGGAAATATTTTCGGAACCCTTGGGTAAAAATGGTTAAATTTTTTATTATTAAGTATAGTTAATTATCTGGTTCATCGAATCCTTAACGGTGGATCACTATTTACGCCACATCCTGTATATAATTATGTGTCCACTGTTA
This sequence comes from Xanthia togata, assembly GCA_963853775.1. Classification (NCBI taxonomy): domain Eukaryota; kingdom Metazoa; phylum Arthropoda; class Insecta; order Lepidoptera; family Noctuidae; genus Xanthia; species Xanthia togata. The sequence goes on from OY970807.1 coordinate 23,575,167, forward strand.
CATGTTAGTTTGTGACGTATTTAATTAATTCAACTATGGACTCAAATATTTATTAATAATTTTATCCACGTATTGAATGGAATTGTATTGTACATGTTTATGTTATGTTATTGTTATTATTGTTTTTCATTTTTATTCATTCTACGTTAATTAATGTAATTGGACCTGTGCCGTTTTAATTAACTATAAATAAATATGACAGGCCGGTGACATAGCATTTCCGCAGGCTACTGCCTAATCCATGTGCCCTCACTACAAAATTTAAGAAAGAAAAAAAAAAAGAACAAATTTATTTGACTCACGTTAAGGCACAAAATGTTCACACAAAAACAAAAAAACAGAAAAAAAAAAATACTTAGAATGTGTGCCTCACGGCTGCGCTAATTTCGTGATAACAGTATATTTTGGCTTAGTGCGCTAGTGGCAATAAATATGGAAATACTTGAACGACAGTGATGCCAACTGACAGAGAAGTTAAGATGTATGGGAAAAAAACATCCTCTACTTTGAAATTAATTGGGATAAAGACAGAAGGATGATAAAGTTGCACTGATTACTATGTTATCTTACCTGCCAGAATATAAAGGCAGCGGCGGTACTGTCCTCGGCGACGACGGATATCTCGGTGCGCGGGTTGAACAACCACTTGCGTATCGACAGACAACTGCTGGATGCTGTCGAGTAGTTCTGTATGTAGAGCGAGTGCGGACACTCATTTGGTTGGAGTTTGCGTTCTGAAAGAAAGATATCGATTTTTATTATTCGAATTTCGGCGAAACATTTGCGTATGGATTGAAAGTAATACTCAGGTATAGAATCCTGGTCTTTCACAGAAAGGTTTCTATTGAAAATAATGTTTCGTTGACTCTAATGAATATAAGTGTGATATTGGTCTGGGTAACTCTTTTAATGATTTACGTGCGTTATTAGCATCGATAAACTTCTTGTTTAGAAATTCATAATAATATCTTTATTTGCATTCTATAATGTAGGTATAAAAGTGTTAAAATTGCTTACAAGCTAAGGTACAATTACGAACCCTGCGGGGCACACCAAAAATATAAAAATGTTTCTTTAAATAAAAATAAAATTAAGAAACAAACAATCCACAATTTTCAAATTTATCACACACGCGACAGACCACGATCCCACCGATTGCATTGTCATCCTAAGTACTTATTTTTTTGTAATAATGAACATTAAATAAACAATTTATTAATCTTAACAGATAACAATGAAAAACCACAAATCACTCACCGAAATTGTACTCAACAATCTCGAACAAATAGAAATACTTCTGCACCGATTTGGAAAGCCCGATCTTTTCGCACACGGCTCTATATACATCATCAGCATTGGTAGATTTGAGTACGCTGACCGTGACGACCTCCTTGTCTGGGAGTAAGACCTTCAGGTCTACTGGTGTGGGGTTTGAGGAGTCGTCTGAATCTGTCAGGAACTCCTGGACAGCGTCTGATTCCGCTATTACTCGGACTGCGCATACCTGTGACGAAATGAGCAGTGTTATGGTGGAACTAGTTGATATTCTTTCCATAATTTCGGAGTGGTTTTACTCCAGTGTTTGACATTGTACTGTGACATCGAAAGTTAAACATGATATCGTTTTGTCTCATTAATAATTTTGTCTATGCGGAAACAGAATAGTAAAATAATAAGCCATTTAAAAGTTAGGAGCCAACAAAGATTCGTTTTTCTTGATAATTTTAATGCAACTTTGGGCTTAAATAAGTAATAAAAGAAGTGTAAACTCTCCAAAACAAAGTCGGCACCGACAAAGCTCAATAAACTTTATTTTTATTAATTTTTTCATAAAACTTGATTTTTCAAGACTTCTTATTTTTTACGCGCAAGTTTCACTAAATTCGTTCGGAACGGTGTTTGTGTGCGTGCGAACTAGACGTTATGCATGTAGACCAGCGTCTTACTGATCATCACTGATAATATCTGTGTCGGACACGATGCCAGGTGAGACAGTGTCTCCTTGCCGGATTGCCGCCATGGGATCTGGAGGCAAAAGTCCTCGCGCACATTTGGGAGTGGCGCGAGGAGGCGAAACGCCGGGGCTTGACTCCGATGCCGCGAGAAATCGCGGCACAGCGGACAGAGCTCCGACGGGATCTCATGGCATCATGGAGAGTGCGACTGGCGCAACCCAGTGCTGGGCACGCCACTATTGCGGCGATAATCCTCTCTTTGAGGGGTGGCTAGAGACGACACGGCGTCCTCACCTTCCGCCTGACGCAGGTCCTCACCGGACACGGCTGTTTCGGGAGGTTCCTGTTTCGGATAAGGCGGGAGGAAACGCCCGGGTATCATCACTGCGTGGATCGCCCGGAGGACACGGTGGAGCATACGGGGAAGGTCTGCCCGGCTTGGGCAGAGCACCGCCGTGTCCTCGTGGAGGCGATCGGAGGCGGGGATCTCTCGCGTCCGGCCCTGGTCCAGGACATGGTACGGAGTGAGAGGGCATGGGAGGCCGTCACCTCCTTCTGCGAATCAGTAATGCTCGTGCTCCTCGTGAAGGAGGAGGCGGAACGCGCGAGGGAAAGGCAAAATTCGCGCCCTCACGCCGCCGCAGGAGGAGACGCTCTGGGCGTCGGGAATCTATAGCCAATTCCCGGCCACCGTAGGCGCGGGCTTGCGGACGGTGAGCAATGGGTAGCTCGCCGTCCGGTAAGGACCAGACCCGGGTCGACGACGCGTTGTGTTCCACGCGCGCCTCAATGAGATGCCAGCGGGAGAAGGGGTCCAATGGGACCGATGCCTGCCGGGGTTGCGGGAAAGTCCAAAAGGGATACCTACCGTGGCCCCTGGCAACGTAAAGGCAACCGAAGGAACACGGGTGGGTTTTAGTCAGTAAGAGTCTGACACGCTCTTACGCTTCGCCCAGAGCGGAAGAACCCATTTGACGATACCCCACAAAAAAAAAAAGGTGAGATTGTGTGCTTTTAGGCCATGCCCACCAGTGAGTTCGAACCCGCGACTAACAACCTTAAAAATGACTAGCGTGGATTTTTGTAGTAAAGTTAGAGTTCGTTTTTGTGTTGGTTTGACTGCATCGTACTATGAATATAAGATGGTCAATAATTGTCTGAATATCGGTATTTCAAGAAGATGGGTAGGGCATCATCTTAAATACTAATCATAATATACTGCCGTAACGAATCCGTTTGCGAAACTTTGTGACTATGCCAAAATTTCAATAAAGATCATTTATTGCAGTGATATTAGGACGTCTTTGTTAACCAGGTGAAGTTAAGGTTCACTATCAATTATGCTAACCTTTTCTAAATACTGTTCGAGTCCTCTCCTCCTGGCGTCCAACTGTTGTTCGCTCAGTGTGAACGGCCACTTGCCGGGCAGCTTGGGGAAGTTGAACCCTGAAATTCAACATTATTTATAGCATTACAAACACTTTCTATAGATTTCCTTAAAGTTTTTATTTTATTTTATGGGCTCACAAATGTTTTAGATTGCATTGAATATAATAAACTTAACTGTAACGTAAACCGCTATGGATTTATTGGATAAGATCTCGGTTGTATTTCCCTATGAATTAAAACAGCTGCAAAAAGTTCACTTGTTTAGTTATTCTAATTAAAAAGGGAAGTACCCCAAGGATCAATTCTTGGCCCTATTCTAAACTTACAACGGCTTTATTACTAACCTAAGAACTCCTTCCTAAGAGTATGATTTAGCGCCGCAAACTCTCTATACCGTCTGCTACATAGGTGTCTCCCTGCCATATGAACGTTGAAAGCCACAAAAGACCTTCCGGTATTCCTCTCCATCACGATCCGGTAGTCCGGTATGGACACGGGAAGTGAACGTTTGTCGGTGTAGTCGTAACGTTGGTAGACGGTCGCGCGGGAGTTGGCCGCGCCGCCTATGACGCCAACAGGCGCAGAACCGTCGTCGCATGGCTCTAGGCGTTCTGCTTCCTGTATCAGATGAGGGTTCAAGTAATGATATGCTAAAATATTCACGCAATATTTTTCACAAAAGTCATTGAAAAAAGGGTGGACAAATATGTGGTTGACTTTCAGGACAGGAAAATTTACACTTAGTTGTATCCGGTTGAATACTAATATCACAGCTTGCTTCTACCATAGACAATTAAACTGTTTCATTTATATTCAATCGAAAATTTAATTTCATCAATTTTAAATCAACGCTCAGTTCGCGGTGGGTTTTATAAACTTCTATCAATTGTGTTATGCCGTGTCACAAAAGCGAGATAATTCTTTACTTCTTGTTGGTGAAAGATGTTTAAAAATTGTGCCTAGAGGGGACAGGAAACAACATACTGCGATCACTATACCCCCAGTCTGACTTCCCAGCGCTATTTTAACTAAGGATCACACTTTATAGTAGAAAGCGGATGCGGGCTCATACTTAAGTGAATTAGGACTTACTCTTTGTGTTACAGAGATGACAGTGAGTGTGAGACAATCGCCCCCAGACTTGATGAGATCTACCACCTGCCTGTGGGTGGAGCCTTCTACGTTCACGCCATTACTGAAACAAACAAAAGAACACGTTAGTCACCTACAAAAGCAGGCTAGCTGACGAACTGAAAAGGGCAGCTGTCAATAATATTAAGGCATTTGCATACGACCCCAGTAATGTGACAGTACAGTAAGTCAGTCCAGCGCTGACATGCAACTGGGCTCGTATAGACACTTTTTTGAACCCAGTCGTGCTGATTTCACGCCCTCAAGTCAGTCCAGTTGATTAACCTAACATTAGATATGTGTATTATTTGTCGATCATACTAAAGGTAATAATAAGTAGGTACTTACGTGATAAAGCGATATGAATAGTAAGTAACGATGCTAAAATTATTTAACCATCAAAAAACAGGCATTTATTACTTTGTTATTACTTATCTTGCAAATAAATTATGATTTAACAACTTGTTATCGATGTCATGTCAAATACTGATGTTGTTTAAATTTGTACTGTGTGCACTTTTCTAGAAAACATATCGGTAAAAATGTGCGATCTGCGAGGTCACTCAGAAGATACCCCAATTTATCGAAATACACACTACCTATTAGAGAAAAATTTGTATGTAAAACTATTTTTTATTTTTGTCCTCCTAAAAGGAGAAGGCAATGATCAAAGGACTAGGAACCAAGGCTAAGGACAACGGCCAAGAGAAAATAACACATTTCAGCACATACATAGACAGAGTATCAGTATTTTTAGTCAACACATTACATCATACATTGGCGGCTTGTTTACAGATAGCGCTACGAGCGGCCAGAGTAAACGAGACATATACAGGGTGTTTGGCAGAACGTTGAACATACGAAAATGGTAGATAGGTGGGGTCATCTGCTACTTAGTCAGCCCTTTTTTTTTTTTAATGCAAGTTAAAATTATGATTTAAGTATTTTTTACATCTTTCTGTAAGTTTGAGGACTCATAACTTTTTTTCTAGCTAACATCTGAATAAAGCAATCGTTTTATAAGAATCTGCAACCATTAAAGATTTAAAAAAAAAAACCTGTTTTACCCATTTTTAATAAAAATTACACTTTAAAGTTAAGAAAGTGGTGACAGCAAAAAAAAAATTTTTTTTTTTAAATAAATTATGGCTGAGTAAGTAGCAGATGACCCCACCTATCCACCATTTTCGTATGTTCAACGTTCTGCCAAACACCCTGTATATACCAAACAAAGTTGCTATTAACCAATATCTGTTTATATTGGGCTTTGTATTGTTTCTCTGCAATTATCTGGAAAAACTGATAAGAGAAATTAAATTGGACGTTCGTGCAGGCTTATCTTTTTATATGGTTGGCAAACCGCCTCGTTATATTGAAGAAAAGTGTTTGCCAGCGCCTGCATTAGCCAGGCGATTTCAAACTTTAAAGACAAACTGACAATGAACCTGAAATACTATCGACACGTATTGCTTGGCATTAGAAATGGGTGGGATGCAGGTGTATTTCCCCAGACCAACTGTTTTATAAGGAGCCCAGCTACATGAGCAACAGGATTTTAGTCCAATTATGTATAGCAGACTCATTGGTTATATATTGACAAGTGCTGTGACACTAGGTGTGTTCAGGGTCCGATGATGGATCCGGAAGGTCAGGACGATTGTCTGTGTACAAATTGTAGAAGAGAAATCTCTTCCACAATTTGTTTTTAAGAAAACATGCAGCAAAGATGCCCATGTATGATGCCCAGTAAAAAAGAGCTACCTTATTACACACTGGTTTAAAACTAAACGTGACTATTGCGAAGAGAATATTATAAAATTTATAAACTGTATTAAAAGTCTTAGTTTTACGGAATGCTACTTAAATAATGACCCTGAAACCGCCTATAATGAATTCCATGATATATTTAAGCTATTTTACGATTTGTGTTTTCCTAGCATCAAAATTAGTATACCTATTTCTAAGAGGCCTAAATGGTTAAGTAAAGGTATTAGGTCATGCTCTAAACGAAAACGTCAACTATTGTGGAAATATCGACTAAATTCAAATCCGAAAGACAAAATATACTTTAAGGAATATGCGAAGAGACTAAGAACAATTATCAAAAAAACTCAAAAATCACAAAACAATTACTTTATAAACTCAGCTACTAACAAAAGCAAAGCAATATGGAAAATTATTAATAATAATAAAACCGTAACACCTAAAGAGAATATTAGCCAAATAAAAGTAAATGATAAAGTAGTAGCAACGCCGAAGGAAATAGCTCAAGCATTCAACAATTATTTTATTGACGATATTAAGCCAACACAAAGGGACAATAACACTTTTCTAAACACACTGACATACAATAATTCCAATTCAATCTTTTTAAAACCGACAAATCCACATGATGTTAGCCAGATAATCAAAATGCTTAATAACACCAACAGTACAGGCTATGACAGCATAAATACAAATATAATTAAAAGAGTGTCTCATCTTATTGCTCCTATACTTACCCATATTATAAATCTTTGCCTTGAACAGGGAGTGTTTCCTTCAAAGTTAAAAATCACAATTGTAAATCCCGTATTTAAAAAAGAAGATAAAGAGGAGATGAGATTTTACAGACCAATTGCTTTAATACCAGTAATTGCCAAAATTTTCGAAAGGGTCATTTATAATAACTTTTATAACTACTTCGAGGTAAACAACATATTTGCCAATGAACAATTTGGATTCAGAAAAGGTAGATCTACATGTGACGCACTATTTAATTTCTTAAAGACAATAATGACAGGGCTGGATGTCAAACAACACTTAACCGCGATTTTTATGGACATGTCCAAAGCCTTTGACCATGTGGATCATCAGATACTAATGACTAAGCTAGGAAAATATGGAGTAAGGGGAAATGCACTAAAACTTATAAAATCATACCTAACAAATAGATTACAAATAACACAAATAACACGAATAAATGATAAAAAGTTTGAACAGATTTATATGTCAGATCCAAAAACAGTCCAGTATGGAGTGCCCCAAGGAAGCATCGTTGGACCTCTTTTGTTCATAATTTATATAAATGATCTCCCAAAAGTCTTAAACCAGCAAATGATACTATTTGCGGATGATAGCACAGCCATTTTTACTGACCACGACGAAGTTGAATATGAGACAAATATAAATAGATCACTGGAGGCGATTATTAATTGGCTAACTAGTAATAACCTTAAAATCAATCTTGACAAAACAAATTACATGACATTTACAAATATAAACACAAAACCAAAAAAGCTAAAAATAAGCTATAATGGCGAAATAATAAAAAAAGTCGATAACACAAAATTCTTAGGTATACATATTGACCATGGACTGAATTGGAAGAAACATGTTAATCAGGTTTGTAAAAAATTAAACCAACAGTCCTATGCCCTTTACATGCTAAGGAAAGTTGTAAACGACAGTGCATTATTAAACGCTTACCATGCATATGTGGGCTCCACGCTAAAATATGGCATTCTGTTTTGGGGTAATTCTCCTGATAGAGAAAATGCTCTTAAAGCCCAAAAAAGATGTGTGAGAAGTATAACCGGACTCAAACAGACTGACTCATGCAAAGAAATGTTTAGAAGGTTAAAAATTTTAACTCTGCCTTCATTATATATTTATGAAGCGGCAAGAATGATAAAAAGCGATATAAGAAAATATGAAACATTTCGAAGTGCACGACATAAAAATGAGCTATGCGGAATTAGGTGTAGAACAGTTAAATTTAAATCTAGTATATTTGGAATGGGAGTAAAAATTTATAACAAACTACCAAATTGTATTAAAGATATTTCAGCTATGAATATCTTTGAAATTAAGCTCAAGGAATTCTTGATAGGTAAAGCGTACTACACAATAAATGATTTTTTTAATGACAAAAACTTGGTTTAGTGTTTTCGTTTCATTGATAATGTATGACTATGGAATGTATGTTTTAATTTTAATGTGTAATTTGACTAATGTATAAATATTTTTAATGTATAATTTGACTAAAGCATAATAATTTTATAATATTTTTAAGATATAATTTGATTAATGCAAAGAGTGACTAGACCAAAATTAAGAATGTTTACAAAATAATAACGTAATAGAATATTGTACACCTTATAGGTATGTTACAGTGCTACTATTATAATTACTATAAGATCTTTTTCTACATGTAACAAACAATAAACATATTTGAATTTGAATTTGAATTTGAAAGACAAATACTCATATATACACCAGACTTTAACTACATGAAACTATTAAAACTACGTCAAGCACAATATTACGAAAATTAATTAAATGTAATCAGCTGAAAGTGAACATAGGTCAAGGTCAAAAAAATGTTATGAATATGATTATATAACAGAACATTTTAATATCTGTTCGGCACAGAGAGATAAGCTATTCCCGCATATAGTACTTGCGGATAAACTACTGACGGAAATCATTACTCATACGCAACTATGATCTCTATAGTTAACACCTTGGTCCAACGTGTAGCTGTGAACAGATGCATCGACTAGAACGTTTAGAAATCGGAACTAGTTGCAAACAAAGCTGGTAAAGGCCGCCTTAAAAGTCTAGTGATAGCAAATGTACTTTCAATTGAATCCCTGTACATGGTCATAGTGTGAGAATATATAAGAATTTAAGGTAGAATTGCCGAGTTTTAAATTGTATCGTGCAGTCCAATAAATAGCTATCAGGGGCGATGGCTTCAAACAACCCGATTCTTATCGATTTCCCTTCGGAAAATCGGAACACAACCACTCTATCGTCATTGAATACACTATAAGTATTTGATACACTCGTAGGCGCGTCCGGCTTTTCGTGAATTCAATTTCTATAGAAATAAAGTCCGTCTTGACGTCACTTTGGTCACGTGACATGGCGTTTTCTTAGCAGCCGGGCAAGCCTCTCTGTACCGAGTTACGTTTTATGCGTTCGGCTCGGAGTTCGGACATCATAACATTCATCATTCGATTGACAATGTATGGTTGTTTTTTTATGTAATCGCATTAGAACCATATAATTTGTACAATTAAGTAGCGGCCACGATAAAAGTTGAAGTGACGTCATAACTTTTTTTTTTTTTTTAAGTTCCGTCTTACCCCTCTCGTTTTACCACGCCTCGCCACTGATGGCTATAGACAGATTAGAAAGCTTGCCTATCACATCAGAAAGATGACTACAAGCATACAGGCAATATGACAAGGAATGTGAATTATAGAGTTGTATGACAGAAGAAAACAAGCTGCACAAACCTCAAATATATATTGGCTTAAAGCTAGGAGAATGAGGATGATGTTCGCTACTCAGCAACCTAAATGCGTAACCCACTTTCAATCACAATCCCAGAGTTTTGAAGGATGTTGCTAAACCATTACCTCATAGGTTTGAAAAATTCGTCTGCTCAACAACGTAAATAACGCAATGAACGTGGCTGAACTGTCAAAATGAAACCCATTGCGATCAATTGTCATTTAACGTGTGTTACGCAATTACCCAGCAGGTCAATAGACTGTCAATTCCTCCACGGATCACACGACTAATAACAAAACATATTCACCTAGTATTCTTTGCAGAGTCCTCAGTTTCCAGGTCATATATTTCAAAGTCTGTGTTTGCACAGTAATAGAAGCAGTACCGAAAGTCACCGAAACCGCCCCTTTGGACCGACATTGTGACACAAACTGGCACATTGACACACACACACACTTTAAAAGAAGTTTCAGCTGTGACGTGGTTTTAGAAACTTAACCGCCTTAAAATTCCAGATTATTTAGAAATATCACTAGTTTTATTTCTATAATAAAGGTATTATATTAATACGCGTTCATTTAACACGCGCTAACAGAAACACTAACAAACTAATAATGATCATTAATTAGACTTATATTTAACAATAAACATTGATATTTAAATTGCGACGTTGAATTATATGGGTCACGTCCGTTGATGACAGTTGATTAGATGCAGTTCTGACCTCTAACACATTAATAGGTTATAAGGAAGCCGTTTAATGGTTGAATTGGATATCATTCATTGAATACGCAATTTTCTTCTGTGTTTCATCACTCCTAGGGGTCCGTTATAACCTCAGAAAGCGGCGCCATGTCAGGTTTGATCGATATTACGTACGACATTGACATTCAGTTGTCTCTTTTAATTACTATTATGTTTATTGAAATCAATGTCCTTATTGCTAATCAGAATAATGATTAATTAATTGATTTTACCTTTTGTGTTGATAAGGTAATTTATGACTATACCTAGCTAGCCTATTCCCTCTGATTGCATTGACGAATTTTACCTCTACGTAATGATGTACCTAAAGTGTTTTATTTGGTTTGCGTGTCACCGTTATTTTAACCTTTGCCTGTGAACTTTGACCCTTCAAAAGCTAAAATTTACCTTATCATTTCAAGTTGGGCGTTTGATCAATGTTCAGCTGTGCGAATCAAAAAGCTGAATAGGATAAAAAATAATATTTAAAACCGGACCATTTTCCCCTACCGAAATCCAACGAAACAATCACTGATAAATTAAATTATAGTACAAATAAACAGAATCAAACACATTAACTTTAATGAGAGTGTTCCATTTCTTGTCCGCCAGATAACGGATAAAATAGGTTATTAGTGTATTAATGCAGTCATGAGCTATTTTGTTATTAGACAACCGGTTCTAACCCGCGGCTGCCCTGAACTTTGTACATGAGTACTGGGTAGGTAGAGATTTAGGGTTGATAACAGATGCTTGGCGAAAACCTGAACCTACATGAAGTTGAATACACATGGCATTAGCTTGTACAGTAGCGTGCAAGAGGGTTGCATGCAATTGAGGAATATGTGCTTGAGTATTGTGTACATTCCCTACAAAAGCTGAGACATGGAGCAAAGGCATACATAATACTTATTGTGTTGAATTTGTATTCGAAACAGTATTCATAAGTTCGGCTCGTGAATTGCCTAAGACCAGCTTTTGACGATGAAAAAGTAACTATTGCCAAAGTTTCTTTTTCATCGTCAAAAGCTGGTCTTTAATGAAGTCTTTATTTCAGTAACAGAGGACAGTAAAGTAACTTTAATAAGTAAAATACACCAGTCAGAGCTCACGAAAGGAATAAATATTTGTCTGGGTCGCTGTCAATTTTACCGGAGATGGTGAAGAGGAATGTATAGTACTGTATAATACCAATCATTAAATAAATACAATCCAACGAGGATACCAACTACGTAGAGATTGGCAAAACAACATTGTTGGGTACAAGGAAATTATTGATAAAAACTATAGTTATGTTATTATCACAGCTATTTCCGTGCTTAGCAAGTTATAAATAATAAAGTTTGCGGTTTGTTGTGTTTATACCTATCGCAATAATTGTTCTCTTTAGACACGTGATAATTATTATTTTAAACGTATATCTTTTCATCATCTTAATGCGACAGTCGAACTTTTAATTAGCTGCAGTAAAATGACACTTCTTACTGTAATTTCGTCAAAAAATGTTAAAATCGAAATGGCCGTAAGAAGTTTCATTTTACTGCAGGCACTGCAGCTGAGTAATTAAAAGTCCGACTATAGAGCAGCTATATTGTTGTCCAAGGGTTTTGATGCACTTTGAAAGACTATACCAGGAGTAGCGAACCAGTGGCACGCGTGCCCTTGATGGCACGCGACAAAATATTTTGGACACGCCACCGATCGAAACGGTTTGTATTTTAATGCTAGAAGAATTTGAAATGCAGCTGATTAATTTCCGAATTTTTGAAAGAGTTGGGATTTATTGAAACAGAATGATTGACAAGCTATTTATGTATATGTAAAAATGCCAGTAACAATATTGTGGAAACATGGAATTTGATTCCAGACACATTTAACTGTTTGAAGAAGCTGTCTCGTCCTATTTTAACCATATTTCCATCTACCTATGCCTGCGAGTCGTTATCTTCAGAGATGAATAAAATTAAATACTCGCTCTGAAATAGTTTGGCAGATGACTCCAGTTCAGCATGCATTCTTCTTAAAGTAACATCTCAAAATCCTAATATAAATTAGTTGTCATCTAATCTGCAGCGACAGAAGTCACACTAATACTTTAATTAGAATTACACGTTTAGCTGAAACATTTATTACTAGTGCAAAATGTATTTTTTTGTTAGTAAATTAAGAGTTTTGAGTTGATAGTATTTAGTTTAATTATTTTCCCAATAATAACTACCTCAAAATTATTTGAAGGCACGTCTATGGCCTCAGTAAACGTTTCTTTAGAAAAATAGCACGTTGATCCATAAAGGTTCGCCACCCGTGGACTATTAATGTCGTATCAAGTGTGTTCTGTAAGTTTTGAAATACCTGACTTACACAGCGCCAAAATAAACTCCGGTTTTTGGACACGTCACGATCAATAAATATCCTGCCAAATCTCTGGTTAGCAGCAGATGTGTAGGTTGATCAAAATTAACATGAGATTAACAGATTAGTACTGCATCCTAAATTTAATTAGGAAAAGTAGTTTAAGTATAGAAAACTAAGGCAAGGAGTTAAACCGAAAGAACTCAGGCTCTGGGCCCCTTACGAAACAATTTGCAATGAATCTGGAGACTCTTTTGTAATGAATTATGAAAATGTGGGCGTTTGCAAACGAAATCTTACACATAAGGAATGTTAGATCCGCGCAGTTACCTAATGATCGGGCCTAAGATTTGGTGCTACTTGCCGGTACGCTAGCATCGTGAATACTTTCTAATTGATCGTGGTAGATAAGCGCTGGTTGTACACCTACAGACTGCAATCCTAACGCAAGATGCATTACAGCTGGTCGGTAGCTTCAAATAACTACAAATGTTTCATCAAAGACAAAATATAGTTCAGGGCACATCCGTCTCTAAAAGAGGCATACGAATATTTACAATTTACATTACAAATTAATATCACATATATTTTTATATGTGTGACTAAAATCTAACATAAACTACAAACACAACAACAGTAGACATCTCCCATTCCTAATTGGGTTTCATAAAACTATGAATTGCCTACAAACTTTGAGGATGGACATCAACGTTGTCGTATCTGCTGGTAACAACAAACTAGAAACATCAACTCGATTGGAAATCGTCTATGTTCAGGAACAAAGTGCAAAAGGCTTGCTGCAATTTGTGGTGACTGAAAGGAACCCATGCAATAAGAGAGCACTATCTAGTGTATTGGAAATTCACTTTATCAGTAACTCTTAAAAGTTGTACAAATGTTAAACACTTACCCAGAATCCAGCAGAGTGTATCTTCCTTTCCCGTCACCATTCTGACGAAACTTCGGCTCGTACAAGCAATGCATGTTGTTAAACATCTTGTATCACAACCTCGCTTTACGATCAGGATTACCCCGTTACGACAGATTCCAGCACTGAATTGTGATTAGTTAAATAGGACACAGGTCGCTTATAGGCTGAATTTAAGCAGGATTGGCACCACAGAACGCTTTGATTAGCTGAATTCAAGCGAGTTCACGGTTCGTCTTGTTCCGGTGTCAAAGCAACTTGAATACTGCGTTCACATTATTGAAACTTGGACAAAATAAAGTTATGTAACTTGAGACTCGCCTGACTTGATTATCACGTCTTGTGTGTATTATAAAATAAAAGAAAGTTAGTAATACCGTGTAGGTGTTGAAGTGCTTTTGCGTCGTCCTATTTAGCATAGGAGTAGCAAAGGTCATGCTCAAGACGGGCAAAAAAGTAGGGTTTTTCTGAGAAATCAGTAGTAGATTATTTTATATTTATGTTTTGTATTGTGCAAAGTCTTTTAATATTATAAGAATCATACAATAGGTCAACTTTGGACCCAAGGACCTTTTCACTAACTAGAAAAATCATTACGAAGACATAATAAGGACGGACCAGTTCATTTCAGCCGAAAAAGCTTCAATTGAATGTTTCTTATACCAACATCAAAGTCCTTATGAAATTATTTACTCACACCGTGGGTCGATCACATAATAAAAGAAAAATAAACCCGGTTTCAAGGACCGTGTAATACGGAACCACTTTCACACATGAGACGCTTTCTCTGGAAACAATTATTGTGTACTTATATTTTTGTTGCGTTTTCGTACTAAGTATAGTGAAATGTGTGTTTAAATGAACAAAGACTGTAAATGGTAGCTAAATGAGTCTTTAAACACAATGAGCGTTGTATGCGGATATAAGTAGCGAGCAGAATGATTGGTGGTGACTACAGTAGCCACTTTTCATTTTGTCACCAATGCGAAGAAGCTTTCTATCGTCACCGTGACTTTTCACTACTTTTCGGGTCAACTTTTAATACGCTGCCGTTCATTGTTCTTCTTCGCCTAATGAAACTGCTGTCAAGGTTTTTTCATAGCTAAAAATCGATCTGGTAGTAGCAACCTGATCATAAGGATAATAAAAAAAAAATAAAGAAATGTATTTCTCAATAAGAAATTACAAGGATTTCACTTACTTGAGAACACTTTGAACTTAAAATATAGTATTAACTCTGACATACAATGTTATTCCTCATAACTAATCATTAATTTATTACATAACATTTCATTTCATATGCAAACAACGATATACGCCGAATAGGTAGTAGGAGTTACAAATTGCTCAGCAAGTGTTATTAATATAAAATCAATACAAATTGAGTAAGCAATTAACGAAGTTAGACTACTACGATTAGTATCTACACTTCAGTTATGTCTTCAGTTATTACATTCGGAAATACGGTGGATAAAGCCGCAATCAATAAGTTCGGTACTTTATTTTTATTAATGTTTCTGTCCACATAGCAACGAATATAGACGAAATCGAAAACAAACTTCAAGGTTCTTCGAATTTAACTTCCATAAAGTATCGGATATAAGGACGGCTTCACTAATTGCTGGTTTTACTAAGACAAACAAATATGGAATATATTCGTTATTGTAAACAATAAGAAGCACAAGCTTATTTAGGTATTTGGTATTTTGGCAGGCCTGTCGCTTACCAGTCAATCTTTGGAAGGACAGGAAGACCTAAAAATGCTTAAAATTATACCAATTTACTGCAGCTTTCTTGACATGATAACTCTTTTGATGTCAACCTTCAGTAGAATAGAGTAGGTACTGGAAAATACTAAATTGGTTCATAAAGTCGTGAAGGCGCATACTACTCAGCTCTGAGGACTCTTAATTTCGAATCGTATTCAGTGGAGCATTGTTAAAATAATTGGATCACAATGGATGACATATTGTAAAGGATAACGATTACGGAGGTCAGTTACTCCGTGAAGAGATTCAACCCAGAAGTAAAACATAAGTTTAAGGCAAAAGATTTGGGGATCGGTGATAAAATTTGTTTAATTTTCACACGAGGCCATTTGACCTTTCTCCTACAAAAGTTATTAAGGATACAAGATAGTAGTAGTGTTACCCTTTTACAGACGACAATGATGAAGTTTCTGCAGAGACAAGACTTGCATACGAAGTTGAACATAGGAATAGGAAGTCTAAAAATAGCCCTATCCCAAAGACACTTACGAAATGCACCTTTGAACTCCACAATGTGTGGTAAAAGCGGCGTGATAGTAGATAGGAGAAACAAATAAACAGCTTTCAATAATAATCAATTAACTAGTCACTTTTCTAAACAGATAGAAACACGTGTTGAACTACTATGCAATAGTATGACAGAGTTTCATTCTTGTGTTATCATTCAACAGCGCCCTATCTCGATTGATGTACCTAGGCAATGTTATTTCATGCGAACATGGTTGTCTACTGACTGTTTCTAATGAGAAGGGTATTTTGCACAAATTACAAAGGACACGAATATTCCGTCTCTTCATTTCATTCTCATCTATCCGTACACAATTTTGAGAAATAACAGGTTTCACAAAAACAGCATCTCGTGAATGAGAAAGCCAAACAATATCTAACAGCCAAGGGACTTAAAATCACTAGCCAGCTTACCAAAGAAATAACTGGGAGCGAGTGCTTGTAGGGACACAGGACCAAACTCACAAGATGGCCACATTAATTCGTAAAAGGTGATAGCAACCAGCCAGACGTCAAGATTAATTAAAGTACTCACAATGAATCAGTACGCAAACAAACAGAAATTACTTAATTAACAATTTGTATAAATAACACAACAAACAGTTCTAAAGTTAAACAGAGAAAGTGTCCAGTGGCGTCCACTGATAGGAATGCACTATTCAACATTATCACTAGCTATTGTTGTTTCAATACTAATAGAATATGTTTTGCAATAAAAATTGAGTTATTTCTGTTAGCATTTAAGTACTTGGTGTAAAGGATTGTGTGTCAAGTGTCTGATAATATCATTTCCACTTTAAATATAGAGAGCAACTGTTGATAATAAAAGCTCTAGTATAACCTTCGATAGACAGACATTAAAACCTTTCGCCAAAAAGTGTGTGATCCCAAAGAATCCCCATGTTCATCATCATGTCATTATTCTTTACTCCGCGTCATTCACATATAAATGCCATCTGATTCACTGTTGACGAATCTCTTCCTTTGCCATTGACAGATAGTCTTGCCACGTAAAAAACGCTATATTGTGTCCAAAAATATTTTTTTAAAGGGCACTAAACAGACTATAGAATTAGATAGAATACTCTACATTATGAACACGAGGAGCTCGTGGCTAAGTAATAACTGCCGCACGGGTCGATCCATCAGGTTAAGCTATGCTTGCCGGGGTTGGTCTGTGGATGGGTGACCATCTTTACATAACGAGACTCCTCCGTGCCTCGGAAAGCACGTTAAGCCGTTGGTCCCGGCTGTCATTCGTGGATCTTTGACAGTCGTTACGGGTCGTCAGAAGCCCGAAAATCTGGCATCCAGTCTTACCAAGGGGTATCGCATTACCCAGTTACTGGGTTGTGGAGGTCAGTTAGGCAGTCGCTCCATGTAAAATACTGGTATTCAGCTGCATCCGGTTAGACTGGAAGCCGACCCCAATATTTGCAGATTGA
The DNA here is from genome assembly GCA_963853775.1 of Xanthia togata. Taxonomy (NCBI): domain Eukaryota; kingdom Metazoa; phylum Arthropoda; class Insecta; order Lepidoptera; family Noctuidae; genus Xanthia; species Xanthia togata. The sequence goes on from OY970807.1 coordinate 23,592,670, forward strand.
TTGACTCTACATTATGAACACCATAAAAATTATAAATATAACCACCGACTATCCATATAATCTGTTGGAACTGCATTTACTTCAAAGAACAGAATATTATTATAGGTATCGACCATGACCTCCGCAATCACTATAGCACTAAGGAATTTTGAATTCCATTCAACCATTGCCAACAGTACATTGGCACCAACCAAAAACACGTGCTTTGTTGTAGGGTTCGAAGTACTAATTGAATAATTCTACATGGAGCTGGTCACGTCTGCCGCTTGACGGACGGGCGTTGGGCAAAAAAATAATTGTGGAGCACAGACATTAAAGCCAGATGACGTTGCGGTAGGCCCAGAAACAGTTCGCGAAATCGTAAACATTTAACTATTTATGTATTTATTCACAAGGCATCTACAACAGGTAACAATCACAGTATATCACTAGGTAGGAAGGATTGGTCGCAGAAATCTAGAAACAGTGATGATTGGAAGGAGGTTAGGGCGGCAGCTGGCAAGGTTTCACGGTATTCTCGTATTTACTTTCGGAAACGCTGATGCAAATGTGAGTAGTTGGAAAAACCGATCCGACTGTTATTATTGCTGGACAGATTCGTAAAATGTCAAGACTTATCACCAAAAACATAAATATTTCAAGACGACACACATCGCCAGTACCATAAACATTCCTGCAATGAAACTGAAACGGTTCTATAAAATATCGTACGTACGACCTTTACATGTATTAATAGCAAATTTTTAAAAGGTGTCCTCAATCAATCTTTCTGACGTTACAATAAACAACATTAAAATCTGCCCAGTTGTTCTGGAGTTATGGGCGTGTAGACTGACAGATAGAAAAAGTTTTATGGCTTAACAATACAAGCGTTGTGTTTGTTATCTAGTTTGGTTTTAAATATAGGATCCTCCCACGGCCCACCCTTGAATGTGCCTCCTACGAACGTTGATAGTAACGTACCTACTGACTTTCAACTATTTTCTTTGATGTGGGTTTGGAAGGAATGGAACAACTAGTTTTTAAATATACAATTCCCTAGCACTGTTTTTCCATTGCCATTTTTATTAAATTAGGGATTGACTTAGTAGGGAAGATTTTGCAAAATGACTTAGTTCGTCCTTTTCCTTGAGAGTGTTGTGGGATTCAATTATCTTGATAGTTTTTAGGTAGAAACTTACCAGCAATCACCATATCATCTATCAGTTTCTTCAGCCGAATAAAACAACATTTCAGCCTTACACGAAGCCAGCAACGTCCGTTTTAGGGTTCCGTGTGTACCCGAAAGGTGCCGAACGGAAACCTATTAAGCCTGTCTGTTAGCGGGTTGTATCTCATGAACCGTAATAGGTAGAAATTTTTACATCATCATTTTCATCATTATTTTTTGTTATAGCCACTATAACACAAAATAATAAAAATTAAATAAACTCAAAAATTAAAGGAGGTCCCATCCAAGGCATACAAGCAACGTTTAAAATGTTTTGGCGTTTTTCGCTAAATATTGTACGGTGTTACAAAACCCTTCGTGTGCGAGTCCGACTCGCACTTGGCCGATTTTTCCATCATGAAATTGTATTTTAGACGCTTCTTACACTCCAATAAGCGGCCTATCAAGACGCCTACGCTATGAATTCGTTGACGTCAAAATTTAACTACCCTTCTCTTTTAATGTCTTTCTCTCGTAATAACATTTCATTAAGGAGTTACAGTCGTCTCATAAAACGTAATTGTTACTGAGAAGAAGTGTTGTAGCTAAGTGAGTAATCAATGGAATGTCATCTTGCGGAAATGGTCCGTGTTATTGATAGCTGTTTTATTGTTTCACGATAATATTGGCATATCGAAACACTAAATTACTATTGCATTGTCTGACTTTGATACAGTTCAACGTACATGGGTTGTGAAATATCCATATCGTATCCGATATTTGACATAATATCGGTTTTAAAATCGTGTATAAAAAAACAAGCCAATTGCATTGTTTTTTTATTATTTTTAGTTGTAGAATAAAAGTTATTTTACGTTTTTATAACAAAAAAAAAAGATAAAAACTAAAACCCAACTGCGACAGTAATAAATCCGGAGTCACGTGTACCTACTCGAACAGGGGCCCAAGTCTGCTATTATTATAAATTCGTCATTCCAACACGATCCCATTGTCATTTTGCAAAAAGTTCGTAATCAGCTAAATTCATAATGGTCGATCATTGGTTGATCATTGTATTCCACAAACACGATACTCGCAACGAATTAAAAGAAATGACTGCACAATGACGTTCTAATGGTAGGTCACTGATCAAAGGAACTGTCAAAATTTTAGCAGATTACCGCCTAAGTCAGTCATTCATTTTTCATTATGTACGAGATTCCCAAAAGATGCCATTTCTTTCAATGGACTGTCAGTGGCTGACCATTGGAAAGTCATAATGAAGCCAATATGTTAGTAGATTACCAAACTTGTCAAAATCAACAATTATGAAATCAATGATAGACTATTCTGACGCTATTGTAATAGCAGACTTGAGGCCCTGATTACGTGACTCCGGATATTTTGTCTGGCGTTTTAATGATTGTCTTGTTTATGCCTTTTTAGTTAACTTTTTTGTCGTAGTTGAGTTTTAGTTTAATACTTTTATTTTTTTTATTTTGGACTTATAATATATGTTATATATTTTTGAAATGTGCAAATTAAGCCCTTTCATTTGATACCCAATAAACTATTTTTTTTGGTCATGGCTTTATGTCCTCCAAAGGGCGCCATATTAACTTTAATGTGACGTCACATCCTATAACCAACGATACCTCATTTGTCAAATTATGATCAGTAGTCTAGAAGCTATGAGGGAAAAGATGAACATACATACTTACATAAATACCGGTCAAAATCATAACCCTCCTGTTTGCTTCGCCGTAGTACATAATAAAACTTTTTCACAAAAAATAAAACCGACTTCCAAAAAAAACACTACAAAGTGAAAAATAACTTTGATTTCGGAAGTCGGTGTCTTTGGTTTTTTTATTTTCGTTTTTTGCCACCGACTTCCGAAATCAAAGTTATATTTCACTTTGTAGTGTTTAAGTCGGTTTTATATTTTGTGAAAAAGTTTTTATTTTTCACTTTTTAGTTGTGGTACCTAACACAAAACCCCCACAAAAATTTGAATAGCACTACCTGCTATGTAAATTACAGTGACAGGAACTATTAGAATATCAAAAGAAGAAAAATACGTATTATTGAAGCTAACTCAAAAACCCCTCATCAGATCTTGCCCAATTTTATATGGAACCACTTCTGAAGTATGCCCTACCAAACAAAAAAAGAATCATCAAAATCAATTCATAATTGGCGGAGTAATCGCGTAACAAACATACAAAAAAAAAAAACATACAACCGAATTGAGAACCTCCTCCTTTTTGAAGTCGGTTGAAAAATGTAAGTCTATGATGAATCTTGAAGTCTTGAATTATTAACTATTAACCTACTATAAACCCTATTTCCTGGACATAAGATTTGAATTTCAATATAAAGCTAACCGTACTTGCACGTTATTTGGTGAATTCCCATAAGATTAGATTGCCACTTCGGGAAAGATAGGTAATCCAAATTGTAGTTTATTGGCAAGTGTTGCTAGGGCTACTTTGAATCTGGACAGTAGAAATCAATTGATATTATCGTGATATACATCCCTGGCAACGTAGCTTCTAAAGACTTAAAGCATAGATCGCTAGGAAAAAAGTCGCTAAGACCCCGTAACGGAGAGAAAACTTAATGACTACTGATGATGATTATAGCACTCTTAACCCTGAGTAACAAGTACTGATGGCACTCTTACCTCCCCAGTTAACAAACAACTAGTGCCAAATAAAATACTTGCAACATTATGGGAGCAACAAACAGCTAAATTGTTGGAATGATTGACACAATAAGTGTTCCACAGCATATTAGGGATCATAAAGCGTAACGCTATGTGCCTTTGTACTGTGTTTGATACAAAAATAATGTACTTGAAACAAACTCATCTATATCCTTTCTAGGCTACTCTCATGCAAGTGAGAAGTGTTCAAACTAGAACGTCGCTGATAATGCAATAAAACATAATGCATGATTGTGAAACTATGCTGCTGCATTGGCGATTGCGCAAACGAAAGAATGGCGCTTGCATTTCTTTGTAGTATGGCTTCTTAGACTGTGTCGGTGTCCTGGATTCCATCCATATGGATAAACTCATGCACAGCCTTTCAAGTGGCTTGAACTTCAATATACGAAAATGAAATGGTCTGATGATACATTTTGATAACCATCAAAATTGTTTTTCTTTTTTTTTCACTTAATCGATAAAAGACATTGATACAAACCTATGAAAATTATTAAAAGGTAAATCCAACTACTGCTTTTAGCTCAAAAAAATTATGAAACTTCCAACAATTTTCTACTACAGTTCAAACATCCATTTCTGTTGCGGTCAGGATGTGACGTCATTTGGCACGTTCGCTTTGATTACATCTGTTTTTTAAGGCGCAAATATATAAATTAAATTGTTTTTGTGCTTTATTCAAGCAGACATTGATTTTTTTCTTTTTGAATATAAATAAAAATATATTTATTCACATGCCTTTTGAGGTCACTTCCGTCATTTTCGAAGACGACGCGTTTCGAGTGTGCGTTTCGTTCCACCGAAAAAACATAAAATAAAATAATTAATTGTAAAATAATTAATGCAAATAAAATTAAAAAATGGAATTTGTTTATTGACTCCTAAAATGTATATTTAAAAATTAATAAGTTTTTAATTTTATGTGCATATTTTCTATTACACCTAGCGATCTTATCACATAAATAATATAGTTTTATGGAATTTAAATTAGATCGCAATCGATCGATACACATAAAAGCCTAACTCCCGAAAACTGTACAAAGTTATTGGAGCGCTTGCTAATGAAAACGGACTGACCTAAGTGGGCTTATTAGTTTGAGCTGTGCGAGTAAAGTGAAGGCAGGTGACCCGGAAGAATAGTGAAGTTTTTGATTTGGTCCCGTGTATATTAAAAGCAGCTTGTTTTATCGCTAGTTGCAAAGTCCATAAAGACGTGTAATAACTTACTAAAGCTTCCCCAAATGGTTGTAAGTTGACTGATGACATTAGTGAGAGATAGAGCATTGCTAAAATAACTTCCTATCAAAAACTGGCAACCCTAAATGGACGCGTAAACTCGTATGCCCCAGTTAACAAGTGCAGTGCAGTGCAGCAATAGTTGTATTGAATGATATCGTTGATTGCGAAACAATTTACCAATCATAAATGTCCGTCCTTTCTACATCATTGCAATTTAAACTATTTGACACATCATTTGCTAGCCAATAGTATTGTATGCTACTGATGCTCTGTTGTCTCTGGTTCCTGGGTTCATACGACCTGACCAAGATTATGTCTGCTATCTAATTATGCAACACATTTTCCTAAACGATTACGACAAATTTGTTTCATTTTGACAGTTCAACAACATTCATTGCGTTATTTACGTTGTTGAGCAGTTTTTTTTTCGGACTTTGAAGCTATGCAGCATTTTTTTCAAAACGATTCAAATTCTGATTGATCGTTTATTACGTCATTAGGGTACAGGACTTTAAAAGAGACTGTGACCTGTGTGAACAAACTAGAGTATTTTCGGTTTTTCTTCTCAGAGTAATCGGATTCGGATAGTAAACACCGACCTCATCTAGTTTTACAACAGACTTAATTTTTGACTTTTATGTAAGTGTTTTTTTTTAAGCCAATTTACAGAAATAAATATAATTTATCATCAAGCCGGCAATGATGATCTTCGTTAAATATTTTGGAGGATTGGTTTGTGAGAATGTTTGATCATAAAGATATCTTGTACATGTCGCAGATGGATCGTCGAATCCGCTAGCTGTTTTACAAAACAGCTCTGTTATTAAATGTAAAACAGTTAAACGGCGTCGTTTAGCAATTTTCCATAATTACTGACACGCAGAATTGCATGCTGTTTTACCTCGAAATGATTTGAGGTAAAACAGCGTGACATGAAACGTCAGATTGTAGATTTTAGTTCTAAATATTATCTTTCGTGGCTCTGTGTGTCAGAAAAACACTAATGCATCCGAAACAGAAATAAATAAAACGAATAATATGAGTGAAAATGACCCTAACTGGCAAGAATTTTAAGGACAATATTAATGTAAAGTTATTAGAGTTTTATGAGTCAGTTCAAAAATACTAAATAGCGCAAAAGTAACTGCGACCAACTTGGACATATCTTTTGGACACAGTTCTAAAATAAACCAATTGATCAGGGTGCCCTAGCTTAGTTACTGCGACCGATTCGGAATTAGAAGCAACACCAAACGCTTATTTTGACTGCAGATAAGCCATTCTGCATTACGTCTTAACTTGGGCAGCAGTTTTGTTTAACGTAAAGAATTGGAACTCAGTTTCACATAACGGAGATGTTTCGTAAAATAGCTAGCGGTTATGTAAAACAGCTAATTAAGCAATCCATCACACACGCAAATGTGAGCTGTTAGTCTGGTTAGCCAGTCTCAGGTTCCTTAGAAAAAGACTAGGATAATAATTGGAGTTTACAGACCGCAGCATCTCCTTGTTTTCATAATCGCGGGATGAAATCCCGTACAGAACAAACATTGACCGTATAAGAAAAGTAGACACGACCCGTATGACTTTTAGTTCTGTATGTTTTCCCTGTGGTTTTATATTATAAAACATTTTCCTAAATTACAACAAACTGTGTGTGATAGATAATAGATTGATTCGACAGACGATAAAGAAAAGTCGGTACATTCCTCACGAATCAATTTGTTGGATTCATTGTAGTAATGGACAATTACGATCAATCTAAAGCGATTGGTTGCCTGTCTGTTACAATTACAAAGTAAGCACAATCGTGTTCATCTATTTCGCTTTGAACCAGCCCTTACTTAGATGTTACAGGAAAACTATGTTAAGTACCAATTTTGGACCCATAACAGATGGATTAAAATTCGATAATCGAAATGTGGTCATTCCTAACCCTTCGAGGAAAAAAGCGTGGTGTTTATTCGTGGTACCTAGCTATTATTCAATATAGTTAGGTATCTAATTACTCATTAAATAATGTTTGTAAAATTACAAGCATCGAGCGTATTCTGTTTTGCGGTTGTATGTAGGTACGCACAAAATATTAATTACTAAGGAAAAAGCGGTAAAATGTTTATCAGCAAGCCAATAATATTTAATATATGTTTACTATAAACTGATTTAAGTATAGATCAGTAAAGATTAATAAGTAATTTCATCATTAAGAAAACGGACCTCCAAATTAACGCGTCGCCGAAATTGGATCGACGAAAATGATTGAATCGAAAATGAATAATAATGAAGAAGTGGCTCCGAAAATGACCTTGTTTGAAATAGGTAGGGAGCAAATACAGTTTAAATCTTCTTCGTGTCGATGGAAATCTAAATAGAATCGGCCCAGAATTTGGCTACGAGTTCGGCAACATTAATTAAAAATGGGGCTTATTTAGCAGTAAAAATCACAAAGTTTCAGTCACAAAACGCTGGGGCCCAGCTCGCACTTGATCAGTTTTTTTAATCGAATAGGTACAAGACATTACAACAAGAGTGTTTGTTAGTAGAAATGCTGATAACTGAGTCAAGGTTTATTGAGAGAAACCTTACGAATGTCTGTACTACTTACTATTTACTAGTACTTGTTAACTGGTACAAATTAGTATCGGTCTACAAACTGTTGAATGTATTATGTAACATCAGCACTCGTTCATCTGTAAGTAGGTACCTATGGTCTTTTTATTTTGTCTACCACTTGGGGTCGGCTTTCAAGATCCCACTGAACTGAAGATCAGTAAATATATGTATCTAGTCTATTCAAACCCTTGTTTCCAATTGATATTATTATTAGTAGTCATACTAAATGGATTTAGGGTCCATATTGATCTCTTATTTTTTTATACCATCTATGTAATAGAAAAGTATGAAGTGAAGTTGTAGCACAAACTAAATCTTATCCAACTCATACTACCTAATTTTTCCAATTACACACATTTGTTTACATTTTTGGAAAGTACACTGAGAATGCAGTACTTATATTATGTACGCAGTCCATCCAGCAATAAAAGAGCATTCTACTAAAGTATATCTATTGCACCCAGACTGGACCTCATTCTTTCACCATTAGGCAGTGACCTATTCTCGTAGAACACGTATCGGACATAAGTGAAGATGGACCAGCAGCCTTTTGATCAATGAAATCGCAAATCGCATTACGGCAGACTGGCTTCTAAGGGCCCGTTCACGCGTACCACAACCAAACCACATCGCAGCGACCAAATGTGGGCAAGCAGTGGTTTACGTGTGAATAGTATCGATGCAACTTCTTGCAGTTGCGTTGTGGTTGCGTTGTTGTTAGTAATTGCTATGTGGTTACGTTGTGGCTAGTGTTTGGAGACGGACAGGTCGTTGTGGCTGCGACGCGACGTGGTCGGTATCGCCGACACGTTTGATTTTGCAGGCAAAATGTGGTCCGTGTCAATAAACTATTAATTACCATACAAATTAGTGTGGTGGTTTGGTGGCGGTTGTAGTACGTGTATTCGGGGCCCTTATACTGCTTGTATAGCGACAGAAGGCGACCGTACGCCCACCCGACCTCTTTGAGTCGACGATTTTGTGAGTTCGGTTTAGTAACCGGGACAAATAAAGATACGCTTGCTATAGCTATCAAAAACAACATTAATAGTCATTATTGGTCTATAAAATGTGCATTTTGAATGTCATGGTTACAAAAGATGGGCCTTAAAAATGCTCAAGGTTTCACTTTTCGGTTTACAATAAAGACATATTGTGTGTTTATCTAAAGTCATTCATCATCACTTCAATCTAAATCAACAATGAATTGAGAGGAAGAGCATCTTAAAGAAAATCTAATTCTGGTTTAATGATTCTACTCTCAGACCAGAAATAAGATTACCTATGTTAGATAATGTCACACCTTGTTTCTCCGAAGGGTTGGGCAGGGTGTCCCTGTAGTAGTACACCCACATTTCGCCAGTTATATTTGTTTTATGTCCCATGTCTAATAGGGGGCGAGCCTATTGCCATCATTGGGCACAAGACCCTGGGCTGCTACTGAGAAATTCCTGTTGGAAAAAAAGGAATAATACTTTTCCCGACCTGGGATTCGAACCCAGGACCTTATACCCAACAGTTGTGCTTGTGACCACTAGATCAACGAGGCAGTCCAATTCAAATCAGAATCATATTATTATAATTATTGCACAATAAGAATCTGGTTTAGCTTCAAAGCAGGTAAACTGTATGTTAATTTGAGAGTATATTAAGAGACTTTTAATAGTATTTCTACTTTAGAATGCAGTTTTAAGCCTGTTTCTTATAAGCTACTGAATCCTAAGACTATAAATTATATGAGATCTGAGTTATAGTAAAAATTTAATCAGTAAAATATATTGTCTTAAATTATTAATCTAAAAACCTATTCCAGCTAATCTCGAGGCAAATCAATACACGCATCAACTATACGATTTTTTATGAGACACAAATTTAATTTTAACTTTATATAGTAAAGTGCCTCTAAAAGACTTATATTTCCTCTCAAGGAATTATAACATACAAAATGACCTGGCTTTTAAACGATTGACATTATGAAATTGATAATGAAATCACAATCTTCTTAAGGCCAGAGTTCGAAACCAAATAAAATTTGAATGCAGAGATATGAGATCAAGCATAGAGTATGTTTTTTTTAATAATCCAAGCAATGTCAACTAGTATTTGAGTAGACCTTACATACTTAAACTTAAGGTGACCTGGTTTGACCTGGCAATTTTTTTTGTACTTTATCTGTAATTTTTCCATGCTTACAAATTATTTAGTATAAAAGGTATTCTAGATGTAATTTGTACATAGTCTATGTTATAATAAAATTGCATTATGTGGTTATTTTGTGTTTAATACAGTTGGGACAGATCAGCAGTTTAGAAACTTACGTTGTTGGAGTGGTGTCAAGTTCCTTAGCAATTATTGCATGTACATGCTTTGTAAATATAATGCTTGTTAATTTTCATTTAATGTTACTATTGTACAATAAAACTTTGTCATTAATGTGTTGTAGATTCTTCAAAATGATGAGAATTAATAACACATCAGTTTTCTTAATTACAAATTGTCCTTGTATAATTTATGAGATAAAAGATATGCCAAATGAGTTCTTACTAATTTATTTGACTGAAAAAAACTTCTTTTTTTCTGTCTTAAAAGTTTAAAACAGGCAGCCAGACATAATGGCAATTATTATGCCATTAGTGTTATTAATAGTTGTATGTGTCATTGAAACCATTGACCCTGTTGAGATCAGTCACTCAAAGCAACCTTTGTAGGTGTGTAGCTAAAGTTACTGAATTATTCCAAATGGCATAATAATTATGTACTGAAATATGTACATATTTGAAACATAATTACAATAATAATAGCTCATGTACTGATGTCGTACGCAGATACATCGATTTCAAACTCCAGCGACTGTCGTTAACAAAATCAAACAAGTTTTGAATGAATCAGTGAATCACCTCAAACATTATGTAAATGAGTATGAACGAAAATATCAAATAAACTTTTGGCTCCTCATGAGGAATAACATACCGAGTAGTGTTTAAACACAAAGCACCGGCGGGAAATGTGTTGCTATGTTAAGTAACACAAACAATTATGGGAAAATCCAATGGGAACCAAGATTGTTTAACCAAATGTTGGGTGGTAGAAAACATGTTATTCTAAGTACTTACACTTCAAGTATCCGGTCCCCCTTTCTGATCCCAGCTTGCTCCGCCGCCCCGTTCTCCAAAACAGCGCTGACATGCTGCAGAGGAGCATAAAGTTCACCGTTAATCGATCTCAACTGCCCACCTTCAGACACTTGACCGCGCACGTTGAAACCAAATCCGGTCTCAGTTTTATAGATAGTAACGCGACGGGGCCCATTAGCAGGCCCTGTACTCTTATTATTTCTTTCGGTTCTGATAATACTGTTATTATCGGTTTCTGTCTCAGCCATTTTGAACAAATTTCATCACAGAAGATAAATAACAAATATAACAATTTGACGTTTGCGTGCGGGGTGACCAGATTCTAATTTGAATGCAAAAAAAAAAGTAAAACTGTCTCATATTCTCGAAAGTCTGAAGCAAGATCATTTAAAAATTTAAATACATTTATGTTTCACAAAGCCATTTTCAATACGATATATAAAATTATTTTATCCATTATTTTAGTAAAATAAAATTTCTGATTGTTAATTGTATTTTTCATTGCACTGTTGTTTCGGTTTTCAGGTTGTTCTTGAAATCATCTACGCTATCTTGTGCCACAAATAAGCAACTCTACGCTCTAACGATAAAACAGTATCAAAGTTTATATATTTATTCGCTAGAGAGCGGTAGCATCGAAACAACGTGGTACAAAAATTTCATTTTCTTTCACATCAAAATCAGCTGTGAACATCAGTATGGCCGCTCCATTATCTAAAAAATAAAATTGTTTTTGTAAAATCATACAAAAAAATAGTAAAGTGCAGTTTTCGTACTTATACCGTCTAATTGTACATTTGCGAAAAGTGTTGATGTTGACGAAGTGTTGCGTCATGACAGAGACCTCTCACTGACAAACAAATACAATAAAAATTGCGACTCGCTTATTACGGCGACTTATTGTAATTTCTATTTGGCTCGTTTATCGTTTCGGTCGTTCGGTTGAGGGCTGATGTTATTACTGAATCGTTGTCGAAGTTTATATAATGAGTAGTGTTAGATTGAGTTTCGTATCCGTGGGAAGGATAGCAGTGAGAAGAAATTCACAAATATCAGGTGAGTGCATCAAATTTCTCTATAAAGTGTTGTTTTTTGCTGGTTGGCGTTGATCCAGGCTCGTGTCGCAGTATCTAGCGATGCTCTTTGTGTTCGAATGCGTACGCGATTAGGTGTTTGATAACAAAACGTGATGTTTTCTGTTGCTTATCTTGCGTGGTGCAGTGCCCGTTCGATACACGCGTGATGGCGCGTGTTTGGCCGCTGAACATTCTCGTAATTTAATTCGTTGTGAAGCTGCTTTCCTTCGATTGCGGTGAGCAAGCCCTATCAAGGCGAATGTTTAAGCAAGGTCAAGGGAGTCACGTGTATGAATGACACTGGCCGTATATAATTAGTGGAAACAGGTATTTTATTTTGTAATTTTTAATCAACTTGTCACACATAAACACTAATGATCTTCCCAGAACTTAGCACGAGTGATTAGTCACATTCTAATTTTTAAGAACAACAGCTTTAGAACGGCCCTTGTGCACTGTTTGATAAAATGTAACCACACAAACAAAATGTATATTTGAGTAAGAAAAGAAAGTTGATATCCATGACTTTTACAAGCTTGCGGATAAAACTATAAGAATTCAAATTATCCCCTTACAAACATCCCTAGTTGACGAAAACTATTTCAATTGTTTACAATTAATAAATATTATTGAAAACAAATTGGAAAATAAGTCAATTATTTCCTCAATGGCAGAGATAATAGATACTTATCATTGTTTTTCATGACCTTATGCATAACAAAACAACCTGTCTGATATTGACTTCATAAAACTTGTATTTAATTGTGACATTTGCTGTCTTTGTAGAGTAAAATTTTATAAAGAAAATTTACATCTGATGTTAATGTAGCAAGGCTAACTACTTGATTTTATTATTGCAGAACCAATTAACTTGTAAGCGGTTTTTTATTAAATAAAACAAATGTATAGATATCTGACTTGATAATCAATTAGTTTTTGGCAGCCAAAAAGTGTCTCCTGCTTTTAGAACATTTTTTTTTTTGTTATTAAAAGATTACTTCAACTGTAACAAAGAAAACTTTTTCATAATTATGCGTCTTTATCAGTAGAAATGCCTAAATGAATGCATGCACCATCTTGTTGGCTTGCTAATATGATTTAACAATGGACCCATACATTGGTTAAACATATATTTTTAGCAATTATTCTCATGTAAGTTTGCTTGAGAGAAATACTGCATGTTCTCTTCTTCAGCTGTATACATATTACACACAGTATATTATGTACAGAGGCGAACCTAATGGATTTGTTCAGGTAAATTATGCTCTGCATGTTCTTACTGATATCACCACAAAATAAGTAATGAAAATTAAATTGATATTAAAAATACACAAAATGATTACTGTGACTACAGAACATAGGTACCAAGTTTTTGTGCAGCTGTGTCAAACAATGGGGTCACCAACCTGAAAATCAACACAAACATTAATTTTGTTGTTGCCTATAAAAATTAAACAGTACAGTAAACAAAAACTTTTGTAAACATTTTGTCTGATACCTACCAACCATCACTCAAGATATATTTAATAACATGCCTCATTGAAATCTGATGATTCAACCATCATTATTTGCCATACAAGTACTTTAGATTTTGCCTAGTTTTCCATGGGTCCGTCACAAACTGGATACTTGCGCAATCCAATGAGAGGTTGTTACATTCAAATAATTTGACTTCAATAATATTATCTGTCAACTCACCATGGATATTTTTTTTTTCATTTGTTTTTTTAATTTCTCCGTTAGTTTTATTGATGGTCTCTCAGTTTAAGTAATTTATGCGACCTACCCAAATATCCTTTCTTTGGTATTGTTCTTCAATATCATTTTTCATGTGACATCTTATTTACAGAATAGACAATTTCATTTCACCTTGCTTTTTATTAAGAAAATATTTATGTTACCTTCTGAAATTATTCTATACAAAATAATAAGGGTGTGTCGTATTATAATTTTATTTTGAGAGTGTTGCCATAATTCTGGTTTTCTTTATTTTATAATTAAAATCTGATGCAGAACTGCCCAATCCAGAACTGATTTTCTAGGAAGCAAAAGTCCTTTTGATTGGGGCACAATCGCAAACTTATCCCCTGATAAGCATTTTTATTAAACCCAAAGAAACTGGTTTGACTACCAAGTTGAAAATTCTGATCACTTAAAAACTTTACATAATATTGGCAACCAATGGAAGGCTAGATGAAATCATCTGATAAAAACGTGACCCAAGTCCCTAAGTTCGGCCGCAATATTGTGTCTCCTGAGCTGACCCTGACCGAATTGTTTGAACCTGCTAGGGCTAACGATTATATAGGCACCGTACGAAGTGCGTTGACATGAACTTCTTAATGATAACCACGTGACTAGACTGATTAATTTTATCTTTGAAGTGAATACAAAACAACAAAAATATTTGTATGGATTTGGGCGTAGGTACCTAGTTTATCTTATGGAAAGATGAAGAATTTATGCTGGCGAACACGTAAAGTAGAAGTTCCCATTACGTGCAGTGACATTTTCTTCGCATTTACCCGGTACCTACATTAAGTATTCGATAAGTTCCACTCGTAAAGTTCGATACAATACAAAATAATGTGCATGAATTATTTATTCAAACGATGTACTATTTGAATGAATAGATACAGGATTATCCTCGTTAGATCGTGCAGAACAGGTGATAGAAGGTCATCGCCAAAAGTCGCAAGCGCCTAGGAGTTATAGCGAGTGACGAACAAGTCGCAAGAGCGTCTGGGCAAAACCCAGTGGATGAACAGAAAACAGAACTTAACCTGCATAAACCTGAAAGCGGAGTGCTATCTGCCTAATCTATTGTTTAAGTAACCATGAAAAAATCGCGAGTTTCGCTACAGCATAATTATATCTTTGATCTTATCCTTATTGCTTAGAAAATAAAAATAACAACTTTGTAGGTAATTAAAACTAGTTTCTAAAACAATTTTATCAGATTTACTAGCACTTTGCCCGCGGCTTCGCTCCCGTGGTCTTTCCCGCGGGACCCGTTTTTCCCGGGTAAAAAAGTAACCTATGTTACTCCCTGAAAACCAAGCTTCTAATGGTAAAAGAATTTTTCAAATCGGTCCAGTAGTTTCGGAGCCTATTCAATACAAACAAACAATCAAATCTTTCCTCTTTATAATATTATAGTATAGATAACAGCAGTAGGTGGTAACGGCAATCAAGATCACATAAAAGCTCATTGGCGTTGCTATATCTGAGTAGAAGACAATATTTTAATTCGATTGGTAAGCCGGTAACCAACAAGTTTCGTTCCGTGAAAATAGGTACATTGCGAATATAATCTAGACTAGATTGGTAAAAAATATTCTAACAGTGGCAAAGCTATTTAGCGCAGTTTTATATTTCCAATAATAATATAATTGGTGACTAATGTCGACAAGGGCAATATCAAAATCACAACAGTATGAAATTCCATAGTACGGAACGAAATTATCTGAAAAAAACTACTGACATGACTTGAAAAGTAAGCCTAAACAAAGCAACGCTTAAATATGAATTAAATTAATCACTAAAAGTAGTAGGTTTTCTAATCCGGTTCAAATAAACTTAGAATTTTATCTCGAAGTGTTAATTTTACAGAATACAGATTTCTAATGTACTTTCCGAGACTACTCCGTTTTGTAGCTAGCTTCGTTTCAAGTAAAAGTTAATAATTGCTTTTTAATTTGTCAAGGAAAACTAGACGCTATGAGCTACGACTTTCTATGCCAGTGCCTTCTAAAATAACAACTATTACATGCTGTTACGCAACTAATCTTCAAATAATGATCAGCTACTGTATAACGCAGTTCCAAGACAATCGAATTTAATTAAAAACCTACGAGCATTTCGTAATTTTAGGAATCTAATTAGTGAGTCCCTACTTCTGTCAACGAGCTTCTATGTGCTCACGTGAATGCCAGAATTACATTTTTGTATCCTTTTAGATCTGAAGCGTCCCGGAAGACTATAGAGAATAATAATACCAGGCTGAAATTGCACCACAGCATGACAAAGACCTCTAACAGTGAAGGAATGTTAATACTAACCAATAGGCTAAAGTCCCAAACTAAATAATAGCCGTATGTTCATTCAACTGTATGATTACCACTCATTATAAAATCGGTAAATAAACTCGGACACTTTGAACGTTTCCTACACCCTGTTGCTTATGCAACTGTTTCACACTTTCTTAAACAACGATCGTTTTATACACTCCATTGAGTGTAAAGTGTATACTTAATTATATATTAAAGGTAAACTATTAATAGGGCACACTTTTCCGAGGGCGTAGATAACACACGTGTGGTTAATAATAGACGGGAGGAAATGGTACTTTGTCTGTGATTGCCTATCCGACTGCCAAGTGCGGTCTTTATTGACCATGACTCGTGTTTTTGTTGCAAATACTCGTAGTTCCTTTTGTTTGAGAGAACGATGAAAGTGGTCATCGATTTATGTATCTCGATGTTAGCAATATCGGCAGTTTTTTGCACCGTTCATATAACAGGGCACTTCTTGGCGACAAGTGTCGTCGAATATCCTCGAGTGACCAGTCTATGCTTGTAAGATTCCGCACTACGACATAGATATTGTTACTGCTCTATATGGGCACTTCTGTGTTGTACTATCTATGGTTTTCTTTAACTAGCATAAATTTCCTTCTCCGGGTCATGGTGCCTACCCATGTGCCAAATTTCATCCAAATCCGTTCAGCGGTTTTAGCGTGAAAGTGGTAACAAACAAACGCACTTTCTCATTTGTGGTAATCAAGCACCTGAAGTGGTCGTAGTGGTCACCTCAACGTAGGCTATGGACATCAACAATACCAGACGCAAAGGTCCTTAACCCTCCCAGAGACAAAGCTCATGAGAGAGCAATCTCTCATGCGCCTCTACACACTATTACACAATTACTATGTAGTTACAGCATAAGTGTAAACTACTTTGCGGGACCCAATTATGCCTTGATTCAAGCATGACTAAACCAACATCATAATGATAATAGCTTTCGTCTTACATTCACTGGCGCCGGTCATTCCGTATTTCTAAAGCTTACGTAACTTGCTCTGATGTTAATTACTTCATTGCTATCGTTTCCTGAACGTTTCGTGCAGTGGTGGCCCAGTGGAAATGACCGCGATTTACGAGTTGTAGGTCGTAGGTTCGATGGTTCGAATCCAGACGGGCACTTTACTTTGTATACATTAAGTAAGACTGACAAGTCATAGGTCTCGAGTTCGAACCCAAGGCACGCACCTCTGACTTTTCGGATTCATGTGCGTATTATATAATTATCACTTGCTCAAAAAACGGTGAAGGAAAACATCGTGAGGAAACCGGCATGCCTGAGAGATATTTCTCGACGGCATGTGAAGCCAAGTCAGAGGCCCGTGGGCGGCTTTAAAACTCTGACACCAGGTTAGTTTACTAACCACACGAAAAGAAGAAGTAATCACCACTGCTCTCAAAGTGGTGAAGGAAAACATCGTGAAGAAACCAGCATGACCTAGAAGAGTAGATTACGACCTACTCCCTGTTACCGCGAGGAGTCCTGTGTCCTAGCAGTGGGGACATAATAGCCTGATTAACGATTAATCCTGTTTTCGAGATTAAAGCCAGGATCTACGAGTATGGTCCTGCTAAAAGTTGAATGGTTAAAAGCATCTTAGCATGTACGTAGTTACTGTGCCAACTGCCAGAACCAACCTGCTGGCCAAAACACCTCTCACGCGAGCAGTTCGTACTGTGAACGAAATCCAGAATAGGTTAGACATTTTAAATAAATAAATAAACTAAATGCACTGGTATTTCAAAAGGATTAAGGTGGAAATAACGGACAATCAAAACTTTCCTGTATTGCACGACTTACTACAGCTCCATGTTCATCTTGTATAGCGCTATTATCATTCATTTTTTCGTGTTACTTAAGTGAACTCGCAAAGGTAATTTTATATGTATTATGTTACGAATGGGAATAAAGATTTTTTATTTTTTATTGATTTATACGTGTATGTACGACGGAGGAGTGTAAGAATAGTTAGAAAGTGTAGAATAAGATATTATTGTTTAGTTTTAATTTTGTGTTCATTTATATGTCTAGAGTTAATTGTAGATATTTATATAGTTTAATGTACATTTAATTTTATAATAATAGGCCTAGCTATCGCATTAGGTTTAAGCTCCTGTAATGATAGTCTTAGAATTTTAAATAAATAAATAAACTAAATGCACTGGTATTTCAAAAGGATTAAGGGGAAATAACGGACAATCAAAACTTTCCTTTATTGCACGACTTACTACAGCTCCATGTTCATCTTGTATAGCGTTATTATCATTATAATCACAACATGCTATGACCTCTGTAAGATTATGTTTAGATGTTACGTAGTATCTAACGCGTACTGATGTCAATACTACGTCATTGCATTCTACAGCATCAGTAGAAAGGCACGCAACGCGTGTAGTTGAGATTAAAGATCATTATTAGATTGAGAATATATATATACGAGGAGCTCGTGGCTAAGTAGTAACTGCCGCACGGGTCGATCCGTCAGGTTAAGCTACGCTTGCCGGGGTTGGTCTGTGGATGGGTGACCATCTTTACATACCGAGACTCCTCCGTGCCTCGGAAAGCACGTTAAGCCGTTGGTCCCGGTTGTCATTCGTGGATCTTTGACAGTCGTTACGGGTCGTCAGAAGCCCGAAAGCCTGACAACTAGTCTTACCAAAGGGTATCGTATTACCCCTTGTTATCGTTACCGTTATCGTATTACGTTGTGGAGGTCAGATAGGCAGTCGCTCCATGTAAAATACTGGTATTCAGCTGCATCCGGTTAGACTGGAAGCGGACCCCAATATAGTTGGGAAAAGGCTAGGCAGATTGATTAGATTGAGAATATGAGTGATGAGCCCTTTCTTTCAACTCTGAACGAAATCGTTCATAGTATAAAAAGGCTACCAAGCTTGGCATTACAGTTCCTTGGAGATGGTCACAATATACCTACGTAAGGATGATGCGGTTGCCCTCTTTTATAAATCTGCTAGACGTGGTAGCCTATTTTTTGGTCTGGCAATGTCTCTGAACAGTAATGATAGAGGTAATTCTGGAACTAGAAGATACTTGCGATCCTTGGAAGAAGCCTGTCCCCAGTAGTAAGCATATCTCGGTTGCATCATCATCAGATGCTGAAAACTCCTAACCCATAGTTACCCACCAGCCTGTTCGCATTACCAAACCTGAACAACAAGAACAGTACTTTACTTTTACTGACGCATTGAAATCAGCATACATTGGCGATTATAACGAACCCGTATCTCACGAGATAATATCCGCATTAATTCAACAATGTGCCTTTAAATCACACTCGAGAGAAGGCTACGGCAGTGCAAGATGATTGACATAGCCGAAAAAAAAAACAAGACGGCCAAAGAAAAACTTACAACCGAATCTAAACTCTAAGTTGGGCTATAAAAGCCCATTTTACCTTATTGATAGTTAAATTTTATAGTCGGCGAGCTGCACATAACATTTGTTATTTCACCTAGATTATCTAGAATGTTAGGAAAGTGAAAGTAGTTATGTCACGCCTATCATTTTAACTACATTGTATGCAAACTTTTATACATATTTTATTATACGAGATTCGGTTCGATTCATTGAAACTTGTTATATGTATAAATCGATCGGTGCACGAGATTTTTAACGTCTGTATTTTTTTTATAACTTGCAATATGAGAATACAAGCGTTTTGTTGCGTAATTTTTAAAGCATTTTTGATCTGAATCTACTTTCCAGTTCATAACTGTTTAAATTATGAGTTTAAACGGTTTGATCGAGGTGATAAGCTGAAAGTAATGCAGCAGTTTTATTCGTGATTTCTCGTACGGATATGGAAAGGGAAACTTTGTTTGTTTGCGGGAAATGACGTGAATATAAATTATGGGCCTGGTTCAGATGAATCCGTACGACTAGGTCGGAAATCACCGTAGGACATTTGGACATTGACTGTTATACGAGTACCTACATGTCTATCATCTGAAATGCTGTAATGTAATCACTTCAATTGTTTTGTACCGTTTGTTCATTAGTACCTATTTATTTAAACTTTTCACACTCAAAAAAAAGTACAAAGGCGGACTTAATGCCTTAGCCATCTACCTAGTTACCTGTCTAGTTTTTATTTATAATTCAAAGCTCCCTGTAGATTCAGCTGAGTTTCCTTCACAGACACCCGGTTCAATAACACGGCCTAACTAAGTGTCACTCAATTCACGCTCAAGGTCAAGCCAGAAATGTTATGTTTATACGGATTTTCTCGCTACTTCGTAAAGAGAAGGCGACCTAGTGATAATAACAGTGCGTTTGTTTCTTTTATCTCTACTCAAATGTGCATACAACATACGGGTTTGTTTAAAATTCGCATGGCATAAGCACCTAGTAACTGTTACTCCGTGCAATATAGCGGCTTCTTTAGTAAGTATTGGCGGGTTTAAGGCTGAATTTACAATGAAGAGCTAAATATGGGACGCTAGATTGACTCACCTTACCATACAATTTGTGATTGCATATTGCATTCTCTGTGTTGTGTCTAGTGTAATTAATAAACTCACTTGCATAAATCCTAGTTTTTTCCTAAATTAACGCAATTGCTAACCAAATAGATAAGTAAATCTCAACTCTTCTATATAAAAAAATATTTGCTTTTTAAATCTCGTATGTCTTATCTATATCTTCGTCTCTCTATATCTTCTACAGTACAGTTCATTCATCCATAGAGAAGTCTATGGATGAATGAACTGTAGAAGACCAAAGTTGACCTTGCACGAGGATAAGCCACTGTTTTAATATTAACCTGCATGGATTAAAAAGTGAATAAACAAGTTATCGAAGTTATCATCATAAGTTTAATAAAAATACTTGCGCCGCACACTAGATTATTTAAATCGCATTATGAATCGTGTGCTCACTTGTCACTATTGTTTGTAATAAGCATGATGTCCTAGATTTATATTTCTCACAATTTATCAGAAATTCAGATTTTTATAAAGTACCTACCTACTAAGAAGCAGGCTTTAAGCAGAACGCTAGCTATTCCACATACACATACAGGGCATGATTCTAACAAAACCCAGTTTAAGCGTTTGTCATCTTCATATTTACGGCAATCCGTAAGTTTATGTCGAAACCAAAATGCTTTGCGAGGCCGCTAATGAGAGCCAAAATATAATATATTCTTAGTTCTTTCTAAAAATAATTTCAGTGTACCAAATTACAAAATCCGTAGGCAGTTAAGGCCATCAGTACTCTTTAATCATTGTACGTAAAAGGCATAGCTATGAAAGAGTTTAACCCACTTGGACTTACACAATATCATCACCTTGACACCAAGCTGAAGAATATTAAGCAGTAACAATTGCGATTTATGGATACGCTCGTTTTATTGACCATTATTTCCTTTTCGAAAATTCAAGACATCTAAAATGCTAGTATTTTCTTAATTAATATGCCAAGAATCTGCATATACGAGTATGGTGAAGATTTGTGGCCAGTTATTCTCGCCCGGAATTGGGTCAAGGCTGTTTACTTTTTTTGCCTTGTCAAGCTTAAGTAAGTTTTGGTGGAGTTTAATGAAGTGGTTTTATAACGATGTGACGTCTGCTTCAATAAGATGTCATGGTGCATCTCATTGTGTCATCACCATCCATCTGTGGGACAACATACTTTATCTTTTGATCATCCAAGCCTTGCAAATTAATACCCAAGTCCAAAATCGATCTTTGGTTATATCACCGAAGAAAGAAAGAAAAATATTTATTTGGACACAGTTCGTGAAATAATAAATAATAAAATAATAAATAAAAAGTGAAAATAATCATAAAGCAATAATAGTGTGTGCCTGTGTGGCTGCGCCAAACGGTTCATTTCAGCATTAATGCCTGACAAATGCTCCCTGACGTTGGTTTTCTAATGAACCTCAAAGGGACAATTGACGGGAAGTACTAACAGCTCATCTAGGACCTGGGTAGGTACTTGTGTAGATACATATATCTAATATATAATTATTTGTTTATGATTAATACTGAAGGAGTAATGCATTTACCAAAGATAACCCATGATAGCTGACATTTTTATATTATCACAATTAGTTTCACGACCTTCGCACGTGTTAGGTATTGATTTATTATTGAAAACATACGGGGGCGTTTAGCTGAGCACGTGTAAACATTATTTATTTTTAAATGCTCTAGTTGGACTTCTGTTCTAATGTGGTAATATTTTTTTCTCATTTAGTTTTAATGATGGATTTTGAGTAATTTATGCGGCCTACCCAAATGTTCTTTCTTTGGTATTTCAGTTCGAGTCGTTGAGTTCCTTCAAGTTCTGAGTTGAGCTACACGATTAGGTACTGAAAAAATGCTTGCACTGACTGGACAGGTCCACTAAAATCTGTGTGGTTCTTTCCTCAAAAATACCATTTCAGACACTAATCTACATGGTCCTCCTATGATCTGACCAAGATTATATCTGGACTTTAAAAGAGACTGACTTCTGAGTTTGTCCCTTTCTTCTCAGGGTTGTCAGATAGGAAATGTCGTTTTTAATATGACGTGTCCAATATTCCATTTACAGAATAAACAATTCCATTTCATAATCTTGATGAGGAAAAGAAAAACTAACATTGAAATAAAGTCAGTTAGGTACCGGGCTTCTTATGGACCGCTTTTAGTCCAAGTCATCTTCGTTAAACATAACATCAGGCCTGTATTCCCGAAGGGTTCGGCAGTGGTGCACCTATATTACACCCACATTTCGCCAGTTATGTTTAAGTCCCATGTGATAGGGGGCGAGCTTATTGCCTTCAACTGAGCATAATTCGGCACAAATCCAGACTCCGGGCTGCTACTGAGAATTTCCAGATTGAAAATCCCAATAACACTGTCCGACCCGGGAATCGTACCCAGGAACTCATGCTCAGCAGAAGCGCTGGCAACCAAAGCATCGCATCGTAAGCGTTCTAATTGTTGCCTTGCAAAATTTCATAAGGTTACACAACATGCAAAATGAAAACCAACAGTCACATAATCAGCTAAACTTAAAAACAAACACGTTCTTGGTATTGGATCTACCATGGCATTTTTGTTTACGATGAATTCGACCAAACTCGTTCGGATGGCCTGCAAGATAGCAAATATCTTTGAAAGATTCGTATCGCTTCTGCGAAATCAAGTTCTGACAATGTATGACCTTGTTGCAATAAATAGACCTTTATTTTGGTATGTTTTTTTTTTTTTCTTTCAAATCTGGTTCTCAGTTCAAGTTCAGTTCTATGATTATAAATAGATTGGCGCATATCGAAGGTAATATGCAAGTAACTGGCAAATCATTTTCAACTGCTTTGAAGGCGACTAAAAGTTGTATTATTAAGCCTCCAAACATGGTTATATAAACCTAACTAATTTCTTTATGATGTTTTGAAACTGGTTTTGCTACAATTGCGAAACTGGCAGCTGTACACTTCTCTCGTTTCCTCTAAAAAATACAGTAGTGAAAATCATTTACATTAGAAAAGTTGTGCAAAGGTTCTGTTTTCACTACTCAAGCTCCAACAATGCTGGTGTTAATAAAGCAGGAAAGTAAAATGACATGGACTTGAACAATAGTGGCTATTGTTATAACAAGTTCCCAGATACCATAGTCATCCACGGTCTTGTAAACTATGCATAATTAGAGTGAAAAGTTATTGTAATGACGGTTTCCTTTGTCCTTTGTTCCAATTCATTCTTCTGTCTTGCATGCATAGCCAACATTATTTTATGAAAGTTACAGCAAGATGCGCCACAAAATTGGCAACCTAGCTCCCAGGCTATAATTGAGAATAGATGACGACTTAGTTTTTCTTCTAATAATTTGTTTTGCCAAATGATCATATTGTTGAAACGTAGTTCGTTTTTCGCCAGTTTGATACATTTAAAGAAAGGAAGAGTGGATATTACGTAACGACTATTAAGTTAGTGATCAGTGGCGTTATTTGCATTTTTATTAGTCATCAATATAAATAAACTGATTTCGCAACATCTTGACTTGTGGTGGCGCCACCACCGCCGTTGTACAACTTGTATAAAGCTCTATAATATAACATAGAACATGCTAAAAGCTTTACTTTTTATCTTAAAGGTACAATTCCATAGCAAACTGCAGGCAGTTGAAGCAGGCAATTTCATATAGAAATGCTATTTCATAGAAACCAGAGTGTCGCGGTCGGCTACGGACTTACCTTTATGGAAAGTTGCCAAGTAATGCTTGATCCTTGAAATATTATATCAAGCCCTGTTGTGTCAATTCTATTGCAAGCATTTGTTGTCAATCCAATAATTCTACATACATACGTTTTCGGATAATTAGGTCATTGAATTAAAAGCATTAATCTGAAAGCCTCAATTGGCGCTTGCGTACATTTGGTGTGGAACTGGGATTTCTTCCTTTTACGAGTACGTACGAGCTCTCAGATCTTACAAACGATGAGCACCTTACGTAAGCGTCGTTAAATCTACATAAGCTCTGTTATAGTTGCTATACCTAAGGAAGACTTAACTCATTAAAAGCCATTTCAATGCAAGTAGCGGTCAGCCAGTTATCTTCTAGCACCATACAATAATGCACTTCGGAATAATACTGAAGTTATTCCGAAGTGCATTATTGTATGCCTTGACGTTTTAGAAATGTCAAGTTCAGTACTATGAATATCTTCTAATGTGTTTTACAAAGGTGACATAATTATGCATTTATAATAAGAATTAACTTTGAATATTGACCTTGATTACCTATGCAAAATTCAAATGACCTACCGGTACGATATTATTATTGACCGCAAGGTCAATAATATCATAACCTAAACATTTGTGATTTTATATTCAGATTCATAACTAATAATTTATTTTGTTGTTGCTTGTTTAAATTTGAAGTTCCTGTCTGGTCGACCGAGCTCTGCGGGTGAAAATAAAGAATGCTCATTTAGTAGTATAGTATTGTTCATACTAATTCCAAGTAAAGTCCATAAGCACTAATTCCATGCTGACATGATAGTAGGTACTTACTAATTCCATGCTGCCATGTCATTATTCTAAGGTAGCCATTTTGTTCTAAACTTTGGGTGACCCACCTCTGCTCGGATGAAATTATGGAGAAAACGATTTTTGTCAAATATGAGACCTAACTAAATCGATTTTTCGCCCCCGTCAACCCCTATCTTGCAACTTTCATCGAAATCGTTAGAGCCGTTTTCGAGAACGTGATTACAAATGTATATACAAATATTGCTTGGGATAAATTATGGCTTACTGTAGTTGTGGATAGGTTGTTCCTTCAGTTTTGTTAATAAATTAAAATTATGTTACTGTCATAATTTTAATTTAAAAAAAAAAAACAATTGCCTAACATTTATTTAAAATGAAAAAGAGAACCAAAACCAACGAACCGTACAGTAGTCGCGTACGATGTGTAACATCTGACATATATCACATTGGTAATAAGCAACATTAAAGGAGCCAGGCCTGGTCAAGGTCGTTTCTGAGAGCCAACTCTAGCACCGCGCGTGCTCATTGGTCAAATCAAATAGCGCACGCTTTCCCGACTTCCTGTCCACACACTTACATACATACACTTACATACACTTCCGTCCCTTTTCACGAAATCACTCCCACAGATTGCAGGAAAGAAAGAGAAAAGTTTTGCTGGATAAGCGAGAGGAAAGATGTTACAAATCAAAAATCTTTCTTGGGGGAGAGTTAGGCCAAGTTTCACAGGCCGATTTTTTGTATATAATCTGTAACAATTTCAAGTTTGGGTGAAAGTTAAAATTATAAGGAAAACAACAATTTGCAAATTATAGTTTTTGTTTTATTAAAGTTGTATGTATAAAAGGGTAATTTTATAAACCTATAGAAAATGTATCGGGACCAGTAGGTACCCTAATTGCGTAATACACCATCAATCAGAAAACAGATTGCTAAACCATTGCTTCATAACTTCCAAGTTCGAAAAAAAATCTGCTCAACGTAAATATCGCAATGAATGTTGTTGAACTGTCAAAATGAAACAGATTAGTCGTAATCGTTTACGAAAATATCTTACGTAATTAGATAGCAGGAGTGACGGGGCAGCAATGCCGCGTGCGGCGTTTTTCGGAATCATACCATAATTCTCGTAAAAAAATCTGCTTCGTTGGTCTAGTGGTCGCAAGCGCTACTGCTCTGAATGAGGTCCTGGGTTCGACCCAGTTTGAAGTTTGAAAGCAATAGGCTCGCTCCCTATTAAATGGGACTTAAACATAACTGGCGAAATGTGGGTGTACTATAAGTACAGCTCTGCCTAACCCTTCGAGGGGAATACGGGCGTGATGTTATGTCGTTAAAAAATCTTCATCGTCAAACCTTTCGCACATTGCTTATTGTTCCACATGCTCATAAGATGTATTCCCTTGTCACCAGGTGTACCGCAATGTCGCGCTCTACGACGGACGTGCCCGACGCGCGGCCTCAGCTCTTGCTCGGTCATGTGCAAGAGCCCCACCGAGCAGCCGCCTGGCCCGCCGCATCCACACCCTCCTAAAGAAGCTGCTGCTGCAGGTGAGAATAATACCAGCTTATAACTCTACTCTTTAGAGTTTAAATTACTGACATCGATGAAGGAAAAACATCGTGAGGGCACCTGGACTTATGGTTAGAAGAAGTCTGAAATCGCTAACCCGTCTTGAGCAAGCGTAATGATTAATGCTAGTGTCTTCTCTGTATGAGATGAGGCCAGGCCCTGCAGTGGGACAATAATAGGCTGGTATTACTCATAAGGAACAGCCCAGAAGTACAATTGCTCGTCAGAGAACGATGTTAACTAAATCCTATAATAAAGCAGTATGGGCCGCGACCCCGGGCCAATTTCAGAAAGGGAAGTTTTATAAATTCACTGAACGATCATTTTGTTATTAGTGCAGCCAATCTGTATCACCATTGCTGCTACTGCTGTGTGGTATTTCAACTGGTTAGTTGGCTGCTTTGTCTTCTGCGACACAATACTACTGTCACACATAACATCAAGCATCAATGACTCATAATTGGCAGTACGGCGGCCATCAAGTTGGTCAAGGTTGCTTAACCCCAAAAGTTCATCTCTATAGGCAGTTTATTTTTCACGTGCATAAGGTTTTACTTAAACTCATTGCAAAATAACAACATGATAGTTCGATGATCAGTGTTTTGGTTACAAATCTTCACTGCAGTGACCTAGAGGCGACTAAGGTCCTCTTTCTTCAACACAATGACCAGGTCTCAACTTATTTGGACTGAAGGTCACTTAATATGAATTTAGAGTTACTACAATGAAAGGAAGCCTGCATCGATTACTTATCTTTCTGAAGGTTGTTTTCAGGCGATAATTGACGGAAATGGGTTCCGTGCAATACTTGCTTGGCGGTCTCATTTGATGGCAAGCGATCGCACGCTAAACTATTTATACATTATAAAATTATAATCTTATAGTTCATTGCCATTTAATGATGTTTTATGCAATACTGTTTATTTGAATAACAAACATGAAGTTTGTTTTTACCTTGCTTTGCGGTTTCATGGTAATTGGTTAAGTTTAAGCAACTTCTTGTTTATTCTTAGCATTTCCCTATCCAAGGCTTGTAACTAGTCTCCATGTAGTACTCCTAGCGAAAGCTACATTACACTTTCCGTAGCACTATTATTTATTATGTACCTACTATCGGAGTACGTTCACACTTCACCACGCAGAAAACCTAGCTTTCGCCAGAACTGCACGGCTTTTCCCTATAACTCGCCCTGTCAGTTAGTGACCTATATTGATAGCGTCTATAAGAAATAGCCACAGATATTACTGTCTTGTTTCTCCTATCACAATTCCCTTTAACTCCTCAGGCTCAACATCAGGCGGCAAGAAGTCAGGGTCGGGCAACAATGGTGTCCTCACGTGCCCCAAGTGCGGGGACCCCTGCACTCACGTGGAGACGTTCGTCAGCTCCACACGTTTCGTCAAGTGTGATAAGTGCCACCACTTCTTCGTGGTCCTCAGTGAGGTCGACACTAAGAAGAGCATTAAAGACAGTGTGGATAATAAGTCTGGATTCTACAGGTTAGTCAATGATATTATTTTTATAGCTTCTTCGAGGTATAAGGTAGGAGTTGGAATTGATTTGTTTACGTTGATTAACGTAGTAATGTCACAGTTGAAATTACTGTTATTACCTACCATAAAACTGTCGTTTATTGGGATAAGGTGGACAAGACTCTTATGAAAGGCAATCACTTACTTCCATTTTGGAAAATGTGGTAACTACATATCTACAAGAAAAATAGTACTTACCTTTTATTTGACATGGATTTCCCCAATCGCTTAAGTTAAACAAAATATTACTAATCAACCAGTTGTCAATGTTTATCGACACGAAACAGAACAATATATGCATACTAATGTTTACGGTATTGTATAAAAGGAATAAAAATACAAGATTTTACATACGAATATTATGTAATCGCAGTATAGTTACCTATATCTAGAGGAAAACGGAAAGTTATAATAACTGGTTATGTAGCAGTGTAAATGTTGCTAAATGCCGGTGATAATATTAGGGGTTAAAGTATGAAAATGCCGATTATATATGAATTACCATTATTATCTATAGATACATTGCTGCCATCTAATAGGAAGGTATGCCTTTGCGATAGAACTCTCGTGATCTAGATTCGACAAACTCTGTGAAAGCATTTTGTACTGCCTCCTGAGAAGAAAACTTTTTATCACGTAGAAAATTGTCCAAATCACGAAAAAAATGGTAGTCCGTTGGAGCAAGGTCTGGTGAATACGGAGGGTGACGAATGGTTTATCATTGCAGTTCCTGTAGAGTTAAAACGGTTTCTCGTGCTGTATGAGGTCTCGCCTACCATGGAGCAATAATGGTGAAGATCAATTCATGAGTCGGGGCTGTTTCACTGCTAATTTTGCTATCATTGTTCGGAGTTCGGCACAGTAGACATCTGCTGTTATTGCTTGACCAGATCAGAGAAAGCTATAGTGAATAACAACATGCTGAGACTACCAAACAATTACCATTACCTTTTTATTGGTAGGCTTTGCTTTAGGACACTGTTGCGGCGTTTGACCTGGGGTCAGCCATTGCATTTTTCGCTTACGGTTATCGTAAAGAATCCACTTTTCATCACGTCACAATTCGATCCAATATTCCTTCATTTCTATATCGATTCAACAAGGAAACACAAGTTTCAACACGCGTTTTTTTCTGCAGATCAGTCAAATCATGAGGAATTCTCATATTTTTTTTAATTTATTGATTTGACGCAAATGAGTTAATATTGTTGGTAAGGTAACGTTAAACCATGCTGCTAATTCCTGGGTAGTTTGGCTCGGATCGGCTTGCAACTCTTTCAATTCATTGTTATTCACCTGTGTGGACGGTCTTCCACGTGGTTCGTTCTTCAAATCAAAGTTTCCATCACGAAAGCGTTTAAACCAAAATCGCACGGTGCGTTCATTAGCAGTCCCCTCTCCAAACGCAACATTGATATGGCAAGCTGTTCCTGCCGTGTTAGTTCCGCGTCGGAACTCGAATTTTCGAAATATTCGTCTTTCTTGTATAAGCTGAATTAAAAAAAACCACTGAAAGTCGATAATCGACTGTTGCACATTTTTTAAAAGAAGAACTTCATAGGTAGGTACCATGTGAAAAAAGTTTCACTCAAAAATCTCAAACTATTATGAAGGTTCTATGTCAATTCGAAGTACCTATTACAATAAAACGGCAATTTCATACTTTAACCCCTATTATTTAATGTTATTGCATGGTGTAATTTGTTGAATACTTTTGTATTGTATCAGTTAACTAACACCACTTGTCTAATAAAAAATCTACTAAAGTAATTAACAAGACTCGTTCAGTCCAGTTTTGTAGCAATAAATAACATCTTAGTGTGAATGTCATAAAAGGTAAAGAAGTACTGTAACTAACTACCTCTACCATATAACCAAGTTAACCTCTGAACAAGTCCACTTAAATTAAACCTACGTTTTCGAGATAAGGCAGTTAATCCGTTTAGAAATTTCGTAACGCCACCATAGAACACGTCCGGATTGACACAGGATCGTGACTTTACTCGCGTGCTTACACCGCGTCGTGTTTTGTCAAACAATTACAGTGATCTAACGTGGAAAGTAAGATAACTCTGATTTAAACTAGATTACATGTGCTGCTGGTGAATAAGCATCATAATAGCTAGATTTACTGCTTGGAAGTAATTCTAAATTTCACCGTATAATTATGAACTTAGTTAGTTTCTAATGGTATTATTTCCTTTAGATTATAAACTTTCGAAAAACTGTGAACTTAACAAACCATTTAGAATTTAACGCATAATATTTTTGATAGTTTATAATTATAATCTATCCATGGGAAACCGACAAATTGTGAACAGCAGTGCTATTCTGTAACCATCTCACCGTGAAAACTTAGGTGAAGTGAGTTGTCATTCCAACAGGGTGAGATGACACTGACAGCTCACTCCACGCTCACTTTTACATGTTTTCACGGTGAAGTGGTTACGGGAATCGACATGCTGGTATCAAACTTGCTTGCGACGTAACGCACCTTGCGGTAATACTAAATAGCCTGCCTAGCTGCAAACAACTTAAAGTAGCGCTCACAGGCCACTGCCGCGGCGCCGCTTGCTCCGCTCGCTCGGCTCGCGCGCGTTTTATCACACTCACAGTACCCACAATAACCTAAACCATTTCACCCAGTTCACAATTTTTCGACAGTTTATAATCTAACGGAAATTATACCGATAGATTATAAACGAACGGTTCTCACAATCTTACGGTGAATCTCACTAATAATCTACTAATTTTAGAATTTAGAATATCTTACTAATTTTAGAAAAACAGGCATTTCTTTTAAATGTTTATCATTTAAAAGAAATGCCTGTTTTTCTAAAATTAGTAAGATTTTTAAACATAGAATACTGTAAGTAAACATACTATCTTAAATAGAAATAAAATGCATAAACATTTTTAGACTGCAGTGCATCATTCTCAATAAATCAAGAATTTTGTTTCAACACAGAATATTCAACCCACGCACAGTGATAGCGTCAAAGTCAAATCCAGACAAACTGCCGCCGTACAATTGGCCAGCTACAAATAACGAATATATAAATTGCCAGAACACACACAGAGGTGTGAAATACATATGAATTATGTATACGTTGTTATACGGCAACAATGACCAAGCAATAAACTCATCTATCTTGCTTTTACATCGGAACACTTTTATACTAGGGTTGCTGAATACATAGAGCTGTCAATTAGACTGGAAATTCGTCAGGGGCCAAACTAGTTGATATATCCGTCTAATAAAAACCGGCCAAGTACGAGTCGGATTCGCCCATGAAGGGTTCCGTAGCAGCAAGTAACATAATATAAAAGTTATTGTAGTTCGTTGTAACTTTGATCGATGTTTTAATAATAGTTTACGATTTATGACGTATTAAAAAAAACTACTATCTCGTTCAAACCAATTTTCGGTGGAAGTTTACATGGAAATGTACATCATATATTTTTTTTTAGTTTCATTCTCTTATTTTACACGACACACATTTTACCACTTTGGAAGTGTCTGTCGCGCAAACTAATCAGTTTAGAAAAAAACGAATTAGAAACCTCAATATCATTTTTACCACACAGGTATGGGGGTTTGATGAATAAAATAATTTTTGACTTTCAGAAATTTATTGTTTTTTTTTCTATATTGGTGTGAAAATCTTAATGCGGTTTACAGAATACATCTACGTACCAAGTTTCAACAGTAGGTATAGTTCTTATAGTTTCGAAAAAAAGTGGCTGTGACATACGGACGGACAGACATGACGAATCCATAAGGGTTCTGTTTTTGCCATTTGGCTACGGAACCCTAAAAACGTAGTTTCAACGCCCATAGACGACCATTTACCGACGCGAAGCAATTGAATACCATATTAATGTAAGTCAACTATAGCAAACAAGTAGGTATATCAAGATTTTATTTTTGGGAAAACAAAGGTGGGAAACTAACCCATTAATATTCCCATCCATTTGCGTAGTAAAATGGCTACGAAAATTTCCTTTATAAATAGAAGCCTATGTCTAGTTATAGATAATGTGTGTGACCGATGTTTTACGAGTATTTCATATTCTGAAAAATGTAATTTGTCAACCCTATTACAAGTTTACACAGTTCTGAAAAAAATAGGTTCATTGAACGTCCCCACTTGTCAAGACGAAGGTTTCCGAAGCCTATTGCCACGATACGCCTATTTCACTAAAAAGGTCTTTGCTCTCTAATTTTTGAGGAAAATTTAAATCTCAACAAATTGTATGTAAATATGTATTATGTATGACTCATGTTACACTTGTGTTCTATTTTCCCCGTTTCACTCGATTTGGCTTTTGTTTGATTATGGTTCAGCTGGTTTTGAGATTATTTGGGTCACGCTGTTTGTTAAAAGTTATTTAAACTGCATTAGGTACATTATAAATGATTGTTATTTAGTGGTAACTGATAATACAATTAGAATAACCTATGTTATAAATATAAAACAAAAGTAGGTATACTTGTTAGTTTCACATAATCACTGAGGAAAATGCACAATGCATAACAGAAAATCGATATGGCTGCCGTATGATGCAACACAAATAATTTATTCAAAAGCTTTAAATAAATTAGTTTCTTATTTCTCTGCAGTTACCTTCAGCGTAGATTCAAAGTCACATTGAATAAATAGCAATTTTTCACTCAAATCTTGTCGTTTGAAGCCGTCGACCATCACCGACCGTCCGACCCCGGCCGTCCGGTCGACCGTCGGTCATCGGTCGTTGTCGGTCGTTTGACCTGACGATATTATAGAATTGAATTCGATTTATAGGGGAGGCCATCAGGGGATTTTGAGATTTACTCAAGCGCGGCAGATTAACATAAGGGGGATACCTTGCGCCCTGTTGAGTACCTCTACCATAATTATATAAGCCAGGGCCGCGCATCTAGAGGACCCGATCAAATTAGTAAAAAAAATCGGTAGTTAGAAATACGCGAGGGCGTCCGATTAAGGTATGGTGGGTTAATTACTTACTGAAAAGTGTGCATTTCAATAATCTGACGATTTGAGTGTGACTTAAGAAAGTGCGAGGGTCAAAAAACTTGCAAGAATAAAAATCACCTTGACATTCTTGCGCGGTCGATTTATATTTTTATTTTGAAGGAAATATTTCTAGGATAACGGGAAAAATATAATCTGCCGATTTCCACAAGCCGAAGTAACAAAAATCGTCATTAAAGTTTAGAGCGCACAGCTGAGTATATGCATTACAGTATGTAAACTGTTGATGGATACGAATCACACGGGATGTATACAGGAAATAAAATCACTTTTTGTGTCCGTTATTGATTGTTCGATTTATTAGGAAAAACATTAAAATATATACATAAAGTAGGTTACTTGTGGTGGGCGCGATAGCTAATTCAGCGAATGTTCAAAAAATCTAATTTAAAAATTCAAAAGTCATTTATTCAAACTAGGCTGAGAATCAGCACTTTTCGAACGTCAAAATTACATAAGACAGTCCCACAAAACGCCCACCCTTCACCACTTCTTAGTGCTTTTGCTGGGAAGAAGAAGTGGCGCAACAAACTCCCCAGCAGCACAGCTGCCTGTTCAGTTAGAAAAAAATGATTCTATACAATAGTATGCAAGATATTTACATTACGCAAAACATAATTTAAATTATAAATTAATTGCCATATGACAGATAGCACACGCCAATATACCAACCAAAAACATCGAGAACTATACTCAAGCACAAATAACTAAACGTAAACAATATTTAAAAAAAGAAAATAAAGCCTCCAGGCATAAAGGGCGTGCCCGCTTACATATAGCTGTAACTAGAAGTTATAATTGATAAACTAGGACCATCGAGGTAAAATAAATAATTGTAGCTAACCACATATTGCAATACAACTCATAAAAAAAAACATTGTAATGAGAAGATTATGTCAACAATAAATTAAAATAAAATTAAAATAAATTGACTTATAAAGTAAAATTATAAACAATTATATAAACTCATAAAACCTGTCAGTAGGTAAACTAATTCTGGAGATAGAACATTTAAACATTGTCTTGAGTTAATCACAGCGACCAACTATTCTTATCATTTAAGTAGTCGTAGATAGAATAGTATGCCTTTGATATAATAGTAGCCTTAGTTGCCGTTGTAAACAAGTAATCGGTGAATAACCGAATGCTTGTTATGGTAAAAACTAAAACAATAAATTTCATACGGCGATGCTCGTACAGTATGTATGTATGTATATCATGTATACTTGCTGTATGAAGATACCACGGATGAAGATGGAGATGAATAAAAATAAAAAATAAAACATTTTTATTTTCAATTTTTTTCTGAATAAAATTAAAAGAAATTATTTTTTTACTTGCTTGTTATTTTCCGTGTAAGTAGGTACTTACTTTATTCGTCACAATGAGTGAGGGAGGGATTTTTTTTTTTCAAATTGTCATATTTAGAAAATCCCTCCAAGTAATATTCAGAATATGGGTCAGCATGACTAAGACATCAAGCTGAACCGTCAGTATAAAGCCTCGTTCAGATCAGCGCGACGCGACTCGAACAATACAAATTCAAAGAAAACTTCACGGTATAACAATAACCGGTGTCGCGTCGCGCTAGTCTGCACGAAGCTTAATAATCTGACACGCTCGAGTATTTCGAAATAGCGATTTTTAATTTGTATTTTCGAAACGCCGCCGGCGAGCTTGCGTCTCTTCCAAATCGTCAGTCTTTTGAATGGGAGCTTCTTTCGGGTTCACTTAATAACGCCTCTGAAAAATTTACATTTTTAACAGCCTGACGCTTCCCCCTTCTACCATCTAATCTTCAAAATACAATAGGTCCCCACGACGCTCGAGTAAATCCCCATTTAGCATCATGGACTACATTTATATCTGTAATTCGTAGTTGGGGGCTATGAATTACAGATATAAAGGTAGAAATTAGATAGGTGTAGTACTGACAATTGTTTGTTTTATTAGAAACGTATTTTTGTTATATGGTTTAAAAACTGATTTAGTTAAAGTAACTGATTTCTTTTTAAGATTTTTTTTTTTATGCTAAGCTCCACTAATTTTGATTTAGTATTCCATATAAGTAGGTACCTACATTATTTAAATTCTTAACAGCACACCGGAAAAATCGCGACACCGACTTAGTTTGCAGACGGGGATTATCCTGGAAGCCTTTTTGAGCTCGTTACGATGGTCTCATCAGACACTATGAATGTATAATTAATTACCCTTTTGATTACTTACTATGCTATCAAATAAAATTGCAAAACCAACATTGTAAATTTTCCCATTTTAAGAGCGTTAAGTTAATATTACGTAGGTAATCGTTTATGTAAACAAAGAGACTATTAATATGTTTATCAACCGCTCTGGGTGGAGCGGGAGGGTGAGCCAGACTCTTACTGACTAAAACCCACCCGTGTTCCTTCAGTTGCCTACTTGCCTGTAAGTTGCCAGGGGCCACGGTATCCCTTTCGGACTTTCCAGCGACCGGCTGTTTAAGAGCTCGTTTTTTTGTTTGCCTTCTCCCTCTGATAGCACCTAGTTACGACGCTGGCAGGAAATACATATAGCCCACGAATCGCGGGGCCCTGGGCACTTGCCCAGAGTGGCCAGTGAAAAAGACGGCCCTGTTTATCAATACATTGTCAGACAGCCTCGCGACCGCGTTTTCATATCTTTCTCTAGTTTTATCTTTGTCCTATTGCAAAAATAATCTTTGAGTAAAAGAATAATAAATACGAAGGTAACACTTTCGCCGGCTCAGTGGTTACAGAGTAAGAAAATACAGCAGGCTAACTTCTGAAGGGAAGCCCCCGCACATTTATTTTTATAAAAAGCTCTTCCTTAGTATTTTTTCTATTCTCACTTCACACTGTCAGTCACTTCACGCAGTCTCCATTCCAACTCCACTCTTGAAACTTGCAGTAACATACCATTCATTTGTGATGCTGACTGTGCCTATGTGAGCTTGTGTAAGGGCAATATGAAATTCACAGATCGCACTTTGACTTTATATTGCTAAGTAGGTCCTTAGCATCGAATACAAATATGAACATTATTCGTTTATTGTTAACGTTCATATTCGTGGACGACGCTTGATCACACGCATAAACGAATATAAAAGAAACTTTATTTTTAATCAATTCGAATGTTTATATTTTTTGTATGTATGTTCGGGCATTACTCCGTCATATATAGACGGATGTGCAAAATTATTTGGTTTGAAAGGGTATACTTCCAAGGTGGTCCCATTTTCATCAAGTCAGGATCTGATGATGGGATCCTGGAGAAACCGAGGGAACTCTTCACATATTATAGGCACATCTATAGCGATTTGGGTACTTTTTATAGTAACTCGTGCAGTTGCTCTCGGAAAGCACCATTTGGTGAATTGGAACTGATGATGAAAACTACAGATGGCCACCGGAACTACTCGATAGTAAATATTTCACGGGTTGCGATTCGATTACTTTAGAATGGTTGCCAAGCAATGTATGCTCGTCACAAATCATATGGAGAAGAGGAGCTGATGGTGAAGTACCAGGAGAACTCCTCAACGATTAAAGTCTCTACATCGGGAAAAGCAATATTTTGTAAAAAGGTGTTGAGTAGTTGACATTAGGCTATAGTAACTTAGATAAATTACAAACTGACCCATCAAAAATCGAGAAATAAAAACTTTTCACAAAAAAAAAACACTAGGTACTTCCAAAAAACTACTACAAAGTGAAAAATAACTTAACTTTCGGAAGTCGATGACAAATAACGAAAATACAAAAACAAAGACATCGACTTCCGAAATTTAAGTTATTTTTCACTTTAGTGTTTTTTGAAAGTCACTGGTTTTTTTTTCGTTAAAAAGTTTTAATGCCTAAGAATAAGGTTCATATTCGTATGGAAAGCTTAAGTACAGCATTCACGGTCAAATTTAAATGACATTATAACCTTTTGTAAGTTATTGTAAATTAACTCTTAATTCCATTGTAATAAAGTATGAATTAGAGTAATTGGCGTAAGTTTGATAAAACTCGGCAAATATTCTTATTTATACCTTATTTTACCGAGATAAGAGTTACATTACAATGACTTTATAATGGTTTTACGTTGATCGTGAATGTCCTACATTATTTTCTTGAGCAAATGAAAATCAATGTAAGATCTGCAACTCTTCATACTCAAGATCACGTAGGCTATTATTGTTTACTGTGATGTGGTTAACAAAATCTGACACTATTTCTTCGTCTCAATCGCTTTCCAAGTTCTTTGTTATAAAGGACGTAAAATGAGACGTTGTCTGTTGGTGGGCACTCGTGTGTCATGTTAAAAAGGATTAACTTTCACTGCCGCTCGTTAAATGTAGGGCCCGTCGTCCTTGTCATTGGACCCGTAAAAACGGTGTTTTTTTTTTTCTTTATGATTTTGACTTGGATTCATCGTAAGTCATACATTAATTTGTGTTGTGGTTCTGTTTGTTTTAGGTGATTATAAAGATAGAGAATATCAACATCGTTTAGTGTGGTAGCAAAGGAAAATAAGTTGGTGAGATAATTAAGTAATTAATTCGCTCATAGAGAAAATTAGATGGGTAGCGTGAAGTTCCATAAAACTCGCAGGAATCCTCCAACACGACAATGTCTTAAGAGGACTTTCTTAGCGTTTATTCTGAATAGCAACGGAAAATAAGTTGGTGAGATAATTAAGTAATTAAATAGCTCATAAAGAAAATTTCTTGGGTTAACGTGAAGTTCCATAAAACTCGCAGGAATCCTCCAACACGGCAATGTCATAAGATGGCTTATATCGAAGCGTTTATTTTTGCAATTGCAATAATTAATACCGTAACATCGAATATTTACTTTTAGACGTAAAAAAAAGTATTTTCAACTTTCCAATTGCCTTTTTTACACCTAAAACGGTTAGAACATCAAATTCAGTGATATAATATTGCAATTCATTTTTAATATTCTAGTTAGCTAGTTAGCCACATTTCATATTTCCATACAGTAATATTGCCAAATTAATCAAAACATCGAAATATTTGACATCTATTTGCACTGCCCACTTCCAGAATTAACACTCTCAAGTGGCAGTCTACTCGTGGCTAAGTAGTAACTGCCGCACGGGTCGATCCGTCAGGTTAAGCTACGCTTGCCGGGGTTGGTCTGTGGATGGGTGACCATCTTTACATACCGAGACTCCTCCGTGCCTCGGAAAGCACGTTAAGCCGTTGGTCCCGGTTGTCATTCGTGGATCTTTGACAGTCGTTACGGGTCGTCAGAAGCCCGAAAGTCTGACAACAAGTTTAACCAAGGGGTATCGTATTACCCAGTTACTGGGTTGTGGAGGTCAGATAGGCAGTCGCTCCATGTAAAATACTGGTATTCAGCTGCATCCGGTTAGACTGGAAGCCGACCCCAATATAGTTGGGAAAAGGCTAGGGAGAAGTGGCAGTCTACTGCTCGGAATAGTCCACTCCAGTCGCGCACCACTGAGCCAAATCTTCGACCACTACCAGGCATCCATAACTAGCCACTATAGTAAACACCGTTTCTTGTTTTTCAACGTTATCAATAACTAGCTGCTCCCCGTGGTTTCACCCGCATAAGTCTCGATCTCGTGGGAATGTTGGGATAAAAAGTATCTTATGTCCTAATCCAGGTCATGGTCTACCCATGTGCCAAATTTCATTCAAATCTGTTCAGCCGTTTTAGCGTGACGGCGTACAAACAAACTCACTTTCGCCTTTATAATATTAGTTAGGGTGTTGTAAATATTTAAGAGTTTGACAATCAGCTATTAGTTATGTACTTACTTACTCGCTGACCTACTACATGTAGCTCTATAGACCGATAATAATTATGTATTTATCTGATAACGAATAGGTAATAACAACGATATCTAAGTAAATGACTGTTTGATTTGTTACTATTTTTGGGATGTAACAGTCATGATAGAGTTTCTCCATGTTGTTATAATTCATCCATTCTAGTTTGAAAAATATTTGAAAACTGATCAGTTTAAAAGTTTCATCACTCAAGTTTTTTTTTTTTTTTTGTAAAAAAAAGTGTAAGTATCTAAACTGCGTAAGTAATGGATACGGTGCTCACCACCATTTAGATTTATTCCAGAAAGTATAATTAATACATTATTATTAAACTTATAAAACACAAAACCGTGCGAAGGGTGGGTCGCTAGTTTTATAATAATATTCTTCGACTTCTTCTACGCGTGGTAAGCAAAGCATGTGTTCTAACGTTGTATTTCTTTTCTCATCAGAAAACCTCCGCCTCCTCCTAAGAAAATTTTCGAATACCTGAACAAGCACGTTGTTGGGCAAGAGTACGCGAAGAAGGTGCTGTCGGTGGCCGTGTACAACCACTACAAGCGCATCTACAACAACGTCACCAGCGGCGCGCCCGTGGACGCGCACCACCCGCTGCACCACACACACAGAGGTCAGCATACCACCGCCCTGATTGCGTAAAACACTTTCAATCACGATCCAAAAGTTTTAAAGGATATTTCTAATCCATTGATTCATAGGTTTGAAAAAATCGTCTGTTCAGCAACGTCAATGACGCAATGGACTTGCAATTGATGACAATGGACGATTTGGGTTGGTTGGGTGGATGAGTTTCATTTTGGTGAACCGTCAAAATGAAACCCATTGCGATCATTGTCATTTATGACCGCCGCAGCAGGACCTATAGTTGTACAAGGATCTTTGGGCGCGTGGCCAAAATTGGAACTAACGCCGTCCTCTTGTTTTTTCTCTACATTTCACAAAACGATTTCACGAATGTTTACCAACAGCGCCTCCCTGTCAACGTCATTCGAACGCCAAAAGATACTTTAGAGATCTTTAGATCTTTAGATAGATCAGTGTAAGTTCCTATGGCAGACCGTACACAGTCAATTTCGATCGCGATTTGTGATCAAAATCAACTATCCCAATCCAGCTATAATTACGCAACACATTTTCGTAAACGAGTACGACAAATGTGTTTCATTTTGACAGTTTAACAACATTCATTGCGATAATTACGTAGTTGAGCAGATTTTTTTCGATCTTATGAAGCCATGGATTAGCAATTTGTTTGAAAAACGATTCAAATTCGGATTGATCGTGTATTAAGTAATCTGATTGATAATGTATGAAATAGATTGACGGATTGATGCATCTGTTCACAACATTAAAGAAAAAAAACAAACGTCGTTTTTTGAAAAACATGATCACATAGTCAGAGAACAATTTGGATTCAGGAAAGGTAAATCCCTTAATATGGCGATTTATGACGTGATCAAGAAAATTGTTTCTAGTGTTGATGCTAAAATTCCAGTGGCGGCTTTGTTTATGGATATGTCTAAAGCATTCGACCATGTAAATCATGGTATACTGCTAAACAAATTAGAGCGTTATGGGTTTAGAGGAACTGCATTAAACCTATTTCAATCTTATCTCTCAAATCGCACTCAAATCACAACGCTTAATAGGTTATGTGCGAGCTCGAAAGTTGAAAGAACATACATGTCACGTCCTAGGAAAACTACTTATGGTGTTCCCCAAGGTAGCATTCTTGGCCCCCCATTATTTAATATTTACATAAATAATATGCCTAAGGTCAGTAAGCACCAGATGGTCTTATTTGCTGACGACAGCACTATTTTATTCTCTAGTAATGACATTAATATTATTGAAAATGACATAAATGACGATCTTAAACATATTATAAATTGGTTAGTTAATAATAATTTAAAAATAAATATTGACAAAACTAAAATAATGACAAAAAAAATAATCAAAGAACAAATAAACCGAAACTTAATATAAAATATGGGTAAGGAAGCCAAAATTGTCAATTTTTTGTGTGACATTTCTGTCGTTTTTTTTTGCAGTAACTTTTGGTTAAATTACTCAATAATTTGTAGAGAATATCTGAATTATATGTATACCGTCGAAGAATTAGATGATAGACCCTGGCTATGATAATAATATTGTTACGAAAACCCTTGAACTGAGTTGTTTTTTGATAGTTTTAAATATAACATTGGCTTTTACTTTTGTGTTACGATTTATTTGTGTGACGAATTTTTACCCCAAAGCTACTATTTATAGTGCCTAAGTGCAAAACGCAGTATTAAAGTGGCAACACCGTAATCTATAAAAAATTAAAAAAAAATGCAGCAGTCATTGTTTCGCCAGTAAAGAAGCTTAAAGTGCGAGTCACGTTATTGTTTGTTTGTGAAAAAAAATGATTTAGTGTGATTTCTGAAGTAAGAAACAGATATTTTAATGTGAGGTTAAAAGTATACTTAGAACCGCCGATTAGTGCCTAATTGTAATAAATAACCGAAATATAATCTAAAACTGTTGTAAAAATTTAGCTTTTGTGTTGCATTTGTATTACGCCTGTGTTACATTTGTGTCACTTTTGCGTTACATTTGTGTTATTGTAACACAAAAGTATGTGTTACGTAACACAGTAGATCTATAAAGCCGCATGCATAGTGGTATTTGTACTGATTTTGTAGGTATGACAAACTCAGTACTTACATACCTACTTTTTAATAGTGAAAACCTGCCAAGTGAAGTAATTGAGTATGTTTTACTAATTGAGTATGTTTTTCTTCTATTGAAATATAATCGCATATAATATGACAATGCCGTTAACTGCCGCTGAACTACAGAAAAGATATCGTGAAAAAAAAGTACGAATCCTGAAAAATTTCAAGACCATAGGAAAAAATACTGAAAGAACATTACCGTCAATATAAAAATAAAGTAGCCAATTACAACGAAGAACAGAAAGATAAATTACGAAAAAAATGGAGACGATATCAAAAAAAAAGAAAATGCGCCGTCAATATCTCAACAACACGCCATGAAAAACCCCAATCAATGTATTACCGATATTCAAATATTACATAAAACCTTCCAATTTTTTTTTTTATCTAGTGTTATTTTAGGTTATTTATTTAACCATTATGAAACCACCTTTACCCAAAACATGTGTTACTTTTTGTGTAACGGTAACACAAAATCTGTTGTGTTACTTTTGTGATATAATTGACAATTTTGGCGGCCTTACCCATATGGTAACGTAGCAATCTCTGAAAGTGACATCACAAAATTTCTGGGCCTTTACATAGATAGTCATCTGACTTGGAAACATCATATATTATCGACGCTTTGTCAAAGAAGCTTAGTCAATTTGCGTATGCTTTGTACAAATTATCAAAAACAGTTGCCCGCATTACAGTACAAATAGCTTACAATGCTTATGTGGCTTCTGGCATTAGGTACGGAATCATTTTCTGGGGCAACACCACTGACAGAGACATTGTATTTAAAGCTCAGAAGAAATGCTTGCGATCGTTTACAAAACTACAATCGATTGATAGTTGTAAACCATTATTTAAGGAACTTAGTTTGCTCACTCTACCGTCTATGTACATATATGAAATGGGAGTGTTTGTCCGCTGTAACCTGCATTTATTTGAAAAACTGCGCTCTCGCTGTTATCACAATACCATTCATGTTACCTCTCATAAAACAGCAGTTTTCGGCAAAAGTGTGCTAGGTATGGCCCCAAAAATATATAATAGTATACCAGCAGCTATTAGAAATAAACAGTGTATGGGATCCTATAAGTGGTCCTTGTTTAGATTCCTTTTAGACAGATGTTACTACTCCATTACTGAGTTTACTACTGATAAACAGGTATGACGATTCCGACTTGCTTAAAAACAAACACTTATGATTTTATTTATTGATTAAGTGTGAATGTGTTTATTATCTAAAATTGTAATGACCTGTTTACCTTACGGACATATTTTAAATTGAATTATTATTATTATTTTTTAATGTAATCTATTGGCATGCCACCTTCATTGTAATTGCTTGTTTATGTTAATTTTGTATGCCATATATTAGCATAACATAGTGCACATATTTTAGACAATATACTATCTGTAACCATACCTATGTTTAACAAAATAAATGATTGATTTATTGATACAACATATCTAGATATTTTGAAATCGAGATCGCGACTCGCTGACCGTGATCAAGATTGAACGTGTAATTGCAGGATCGCATCAGTACACGCTGTGCGCTCTCTGAAGATGTTTAGTTATAGGTATATGGAGTTATCATTTGTAGTAACTTATCGAAACATTTTCCCCCATTCTGTAGTATTTTGTATAGTCATCAACTTCAGCAGCTAGTTGAATTTATTTTAGTAGATTTAAATGAGTGTACAATTCTCTCTTGAGTAACCACTGTTTAACCCAGCGCCTTTTTCGAACCCTTTTCTTCAAAGTTATGGCCAAAAAAAGTCATAATAACGCTTTTAACTTTACGTAAATCTATAAGAAAACGTGTTACCGCGGCGGTTACGATAGACGGACTGAAGAAATCAAGATTGAAAGTATAATGTTGTAGCGCGATCCTGTGATCAGTAAACGCGATCCAGAGAATTCGATCGCGGTCGAGATTGACTGTGTACGGGCTGCCTATGTCTTTCCAAAAAGAAGGTACTGGCTCATACCTACATAACCCATAACGTTTTTAAACAAATTGCTACAATTTTTACTACACGGTATTGCTAATTAACGGAAAGTATAAAAACAACCCTCGGGGATGTAGGCGTGTTATGTTATATTATTATTATGTGTTACATAAACATAAAATGTACCATCCGATTTCTAAATTTTTAATCAATTAAATTTGAATTTATTACTTTTTT
Source organism: Xanthia togata (assembly GCA_963853775.1). Taxonomy (NCBI): domain Eukaryota; kingdom Metazoa; phylum Arthropoda; class Insecta; order Lepidoptera; family Noctuidae; genus Xanthia; species Xanthia togata. Next base: position 23,636,576 of record OY970807.1, read on the forward strand.
AAAATTATTGGTAGAGGTTTCTTTGCTCAACCAATTATAGCAGCAAAGTTAAAGATTCTACAGCAATTAATGTATTGGCTGTCAGAAATAAGGCTAGTTGTAACGGCGCAGTAGCAAATTCAATTACCTAAGCGTCGAAGCGAAACCTCATTTAGACTAGATCACAGTAAAAGCGCGTCTCAAGCGCAGGTGCTTTTTACTGAAAACTATTGCCGATAACGGCGTGAAAGTGTGACGAATACCCGAACAATGTGGTCACTACGCCTCAGTGGGTAGGTGACCTTATGACAGTTTTTTTAGAACAATCTGTGCCTGTCTCGTTACGATTTTCACGGTCCTGATTTCGTTCATGGAATGGGCAACTAGCTTCAACTTTCTGACTAACTGACCGACACTCTGACAATTGAAAAGTGCCTGTAAATGGTTGAATTGAAATAAATGCTTTGATTTTGAATTCGTGTTAATTTTTTGTTTTGGGAAAGTATTTAGGCAGCAATTTGACTATGTGTAAAACGTGATGGAATCAGAGCGGTAAGTTGTGGTTAGGGATATTACATAAGTAGTGTTCCGCGTGATTCGACATAGGCCGAGCGGTAAAATAAAAAATGTATGTTGGCCACCCGCCACGCCGAAACATATAGTACACAAACATATGCTATGAACGTAGAAATACAAAAAAAATATTACAATATCGACCTAGATATTTTGCAATTTGCCAACTTTGCATAAAAAAACAACAAACTGAAGATCTGTAACGAATCAATAACAACTGATGAGTCAACCTTTGTCGTTTGTCACCTGTCTTGCGAAACGCGCAACGTGAGCCGGTGGCCTCATCAAACAGCTCTCAGCAATAATTATCTGTTATTGAATGTGTTTGAACAGTTTTAAAGATGAACTAGAAGGATGTAAATGTGACCTGCTCGATAGGAAAGGTCGAATATATTAATTTTTAGGTGACTTATATTTGACTTGTCAAATATAGAATAAAAAAATAGTAGGGTTAAATATTTGTCCAATAATTGGTAATCTATTTTTTACAAACACACCCATTCTATTATGTCATCATAGGAATCAAAATACACTGCATCTCAATTTATATTAATAGCATAAATAAAAATGTAAAAAAATAGCATTGGATTTATACTAGCTGGGAAGAAACTATTATTCAGTAGTTGAATCATTATCTCCCAAAAGCAGTAATTTCCGCTCTTCTGGTAACATTAAAAAAATCACAGCGGCCCTAAGACCCTACTGGGATGGCCTTTTTTGAACAGGCGAAGCGCATTATCCGCTTCATTTGTGCTGTTCTTTCGGTAAGCGACATAAATCATTGACGAAGCTACGTACAATGTTCCAGATCTCCTCCACTTAAGTCACGGCAGCAGTAGCGGCGGCGCCGAGGTGCTGGAGCGCCAACAGCACGAGCTGCGGCTCGACAAGAGCAACGTGCTGCTGCTGGGGCCCACCGGCTGCGGTGAGTGTGGGGGGGCGCGCGGGCACGGCGCGAGGTGCTGGAGCGCCAACAGCACGAGCTGCGGCTCGACAAGAGCAACGTGCTGCTGCTGGGGCCCACCGGCTGCGGTGAGTGTGGGGGGGCGCGCGGGCACGGCGCGAGGTGCTGGAGCGCCAACAGCACGAGCTGCGGCTCGACAAGAGCAACGTGCTGCTGCTGGGGCCCACCGGCTGCGGTGAGTGTGGGGGGGCGCGCGGGCACGGCGCGAGGTGCTGGAGCGCCAACAGCACGAGCTGCGGCTCGACAAGAGCAACGTGCTGCTGCTGGGGCCCACCGGCTGCGGTGAGTGTGGGGGGGCGCGCGGGCACGGCGCGAGGTGCTGGAGCGCCAACAGCACGAGCTGCGGCTCGACAAGAGCAACGTGCTGCCACAGTGTAAAGGGTAACAGTGGACCGACGCCTTTGATGTTTGCGTAAATGCCGACACCGCACAAGGCCACAGTACTTACCTAAGGTTATCACAGACTTTACACAACTGCCCAAAAAAGGAGGTTAATGTTTTTAGATTTCATGTATGTATGTACGTTTCTTTGTTCCGCCATAACTTCTAAATGTCTCAACAGTTTGGACATATTAAATGGGGTATCGTTACAATTTTCACATCGTCCCGAGAGACGCTGGTTATTTTTTTCTTTGCATGCCAGTTTTGTTTTTTTTTTGCGAATAAGAGCTTGTTAACAATATAAATAAAATACAATTTTATCATTCAGTGTTTAATACTTTACCTATTGAATCAGTTTCCGTTTTCTCATTTAATCATTCATTCATTCATATTAATCGACAGATTGGCTACTATTAATAATATACACATATGCATTCTCGCACAGCACGTGTCGTATGCACCATTTTAATTGTGTACAAATCAAAAATATTTAAAACAAGACACGCGTTAGCCCTGAAAGTCCAGTCCCGAGCTACTAACAATGGCGACGTATGAAGGTCGGGCTCGCCCTACCCGCCCCTCGCCCCTCTCCCCGCACGATTGCCCTGTCTAGGCGGCTTCGTCGAATGACTGGATTGGTTTATAGACTGTGCTGCTGCTACTGGGCCCGGCTGCGGTGCGTGCCGCGCCGCCGGCCGGGGCGGGGCATCACTGGCCACGGCTTATTTTAGTCTTGAATTGTTTTTACTCTAGACGCTACTTACTTGCACACCTTTTTACATCGCTCTCACATAAAGTGTAAATTCAACATTAATGATGTAACTGTAGCGGTTACACCGCCACATACTAACTACGCATCAAAGACATGACGTCACACAAATCCTGCATCGCGCAATTAGAGTTTACCGCGCGAACGACATAGATAAGACTATCCGAAATCAACAGTCGGGCAGTCGGCCCGCCATACACAACACCAGTCTGGTTGGAGGATCCACCCTTTTCTATGGTGGATGAGTGAACTTTACACCCTGTTCCTCATACCCCTAAATTGGTGACCCCGAGTATGAACGTCAACGCAGCCTTCATGCAACTACTTCAGCGTGACGTCATCATCATCATCACTCCCGCAAGCTTTCGTGAGGCGAGTCACACAGACAGCCAGCACCCTCGGCTTCAACGGGTATCCTGACCACCAGCATGCAGCGAACGCGCATTCCTGGTCATCACCCTCAGCCTCATCACCCCGACTCACTGGGGAATCAACGCAATCATCTCAATCAGCGCAATCACCGCTATCACCTCAATCACCGCAATCACCTCAATCACCGCAATCACCACAACCGCCGCAATCACCGCAGACAGTTCCGACTCACCGCGAACTGTGCGGCACCCGGTTCCGACTCACTGGAACCTTAGCTGGCACTGTGAAGCATCGCAAGATTCAAGACTCAGCCCACTATCGACCTCCGGTCTCCGGAGGGGAGTGATGTAGCGGTTACACCGCCACATACTAACTACGCATCAAAGACATGACGTCACACAAATCCTGCATCGCGCAATTAGAGTTTACCGCGCGAACGACATAGATAAGACTATCCGAAATCAACAGTCGGGCAGTCGGCCCGCCAGACACAACACCAGTCTGGTTGGAGGATCCTCCCTTTTCTATGGTGGATGAGTGAACTTTACACCCTGTTCCTCATGCACCTAAATAACCAATATTTTGTAAAAATAGTATAATTTAAAACAGTGTCTTCATGGAGTTTCTTGCTCGTTCTTCCCCGTAGCACAGTAATATAATATTACCTTCCCCGTAGGGAACTAGTGGGCAACTAGCTTCATATTTCTGACTGACCGACTCCTTTGGCAATTCAAGTGCCTGGTTTAGTTGAAATAAATGCTTTTGAGTTTTAATATTGCAAGTAGCAATTGCTTCTTATTTTGGGGTCGGCTTCAGCGACTGCCTGTCTGGGGCCCTATTAAGACGTATTAATGCCACCATTTTTCCAGTGTGAGTGAGAGACGGAGCTATACAAAGCCGATAGCACCATCCTATTTTCGCAGTGGAACAATGTTGGAATTAATACTTCATAATACGGCCCCTGACCTACACAACACAACCCAGTTACTGGGTAACACGATACGCTTTGGTAAAACCGATTGTCAGACTTTCGGGCTTCTGGGCTGCGGGAAACAATTGTCAATGATCTACTAATAACAGCCGGGACGGCGGGTGGCTTAACGTGCTTTCATCCATCCGCGGACCGACCGCGTCAAGTGTAAATTATTATCAAAATTAAAATTCCATGTCATCATCATCAGCCTATAACGTTCCCACTGCAGGGACACGGCCTCCTCTCAATGAGAGGGAGTGGGCTATAATCCACCACGCGTGCCCAGTGTGGGTTGGTAGATGTCACATGTCTTCAAATTTTTGGTTCTAGGACATGCCGGTTTCCTCACGATGTTTTCCTTCACCGTTTTGAGACCAGTGGTGATGAAATAAATTACACAAAGTAATGCGCCTGTCTGGGTTCTAACCCACGACTTACTATTCGTAAGTCGGGGCCGCCACCACTGGGCCACCGCTGCTCTCCAATTTCAACTTCTCCAAATTCCATGTAGTCATAATATAAACAACAGTACAATGGCATACCGCGTACCGTACACTATAATATGTATATTCCATAAGATAATTATTGATGTACAAGTAAAAAGTCAACAGCCTCATATTATATTTAATAAGAGTCAATAGACTTGCCCAATAGATGAATCGTGATATCAATGTACTATTATAACGCGTGAGTCATAATATATTGTGCTAATGTAAATAGAGTTTATTTAGCTATTCCATTTTAATTGTTGCTAAGGGACTTTGTGTTCTCATAGGCTTTTATAAAATTGTAATAGCCCTGACATTATGGTGTAGGAATAGGGATGATGACTGGGATTTTTTTTTATTAGACTCGTATTTTTGCTTTATCATATTAAAAAAAAAAACCGGCCAAGTGCGTGTCGGACCACGCACAATGAAGGGTTCCGTAGTTGGAATGAACTTATCGTAAGAACAAACTTAACTTTGTAATTGAAAAACATGTTCTCCCATACGGAATATATGGGAGAACATGTTTTTGCAACCGCAAATTTAAGTTGGTCGATTATTACTCGTAAACTTGTACAGCCCACTTAAGTGTGATAGTTTTCCTTTAAACTTCGTTAAATATAAGTACTAATGCCGTGACATTTGAATTTCTAACTACAACCGTTTAGTTGGTAGAGGGGGGACACTTGACTCTAACGAAAAATGGTACTTTAAAGCTTGATAAGTCACGAACGGTTTACTTAATCAAAAAACGGTCTTTGCAAACCCCTAATATTTTTGAAAGACCTATCCAACGATATCCCACACTATGGGAAGGACGAAAAAAAAATATCATCCCCACTTTACATGTAGGGGAGGTACCCTAAATAATTGTTGTTTTTTTTTATATTTTTTCCACTTTTTCGGCGTCATTAACTTGTATACTCATGCCAAATTACAACTTTCTAGTACCAATAGTTTTTGAGCTAAACCGCGGACAGACAGACAGACAGACGGACATGGCGAAACTATAAGGGTTCCTTGTTGACTACGAAACCCTAAAAATTGATTAGATAAAACGCATTAAACTTGGGGAGTGGGGGTTCGCTACGTCACAAGTCAGTATAAAATCTACCGGGGAGTGACGTCAAGCCACATGTTAACGTATTGCCTGCTCAATGTATTGCCGTAATCTTTTGATTACGTATTAAAAGAAAAAAATACTTGTCCAATATTTTTTAATGATCCACCTGACGGACAAAAAAATTAAGTAAACATCCCTATTAAAGCTTTAGCCGATGTATTAAAGGACATAATTAGATTATTTCAAATGTCTTTGATAATTCATTGCATTAGCTAGCACACCTACTTCGTTAATTGGGTGTTAATTCTATAATTACTAGATTTAATCGTTAATTGTAATCACAATAATACTGTGCAAGTACATAAATCTGGAAGCCGTTGCTAATCCCTTTGATAGTCCCGCTTTATGAATCCAGCGCAGACGCGGGTCTCCTTTCATGTAATCACAGTTTATCCCTGCAGTCAGGCTTCTGCACAGACACAGATGAAACAGAAATACCTACTGTAGTCATAATCTTAACTGTTTATGGGATACTACTACCTAATAATAACACATTATATTAATGAGCTATTACGACATTTATCAAAAGAGATTCTGAATCAGTAGGAAACCATTGAAATTTTATAATGAAACTAACATGACACATCCTTATGTTTTATTTGAGTAGATAAATGTTTGCAGAGCACTCGAGTAAACTGTCAAAATATGGAATTATTATCGAGCAAAAATATACTTAGTCATTGCTTACTTTGCCTATGGATGTAAAAGAGCATTGATCAGTGATATAACAGGCCAATTTTGAATTATATTTTGTACATTCAATGATATAAAAAGCCAAATGCTTTGGTGTACAAAATAATGCTGGCAAAATCGCTTAAAAACAAATCTTTGATCCTGTCGGCCATGCAGAATTGCTTTGTCTGTCTGTGGAAAGGGGACCATTCGTTATACAATGAGGCCGATCCATGCCAGAAAGCATATTGAAACAATTCCTGAAAAACGAGTAGTGAAACACCTAAGTTGGTATACTTCAGGGGTCAAATCACAAGGCTAATCTCATGATTTTTAGGGTCCCGTACCCAAAGGGTAAAAACTGAACCCTTTTACTAAGACTTCGCTGTCCGTCCGTCCGTCTGTCACCAGGCTGTATCTCATGAACCGTGATAGTTAGACAGTTGAAATTTTCACAGATGATTTCTGTTGCCGCTATAACAACAAATACTAAAAACAGAATAAAATAAATATTTAGGGGGGGGGGGGGGGCTCCCATACAACAGACATGATTTTTTGCCGTTTTTATAGATAATGGCACGGAACACTTCGTATGTGAGTCCGACTCGCACTTAGCCGGTTTTTAATTATTTTTACTGTTACAAATATTATTCCATTAAAGTGAACCAGATCCAACGCCACTGTTTCAACACTTAACTTTTTAATTCCTTACTCATTCGCTCGTGGGTGGGATGACCATCAACTCGAGATCAGAATGTTAATCGAACTCAAACTGTTTCGTATGCCGAAAGTGAAAAGTGCAAATTAAAGGATTCTCATTAAGTTGGCACCGCGACGGTTATGTCGCAAAAGATAGAAGATGGATTTGTTTCTGTCGTGTTTAGTTTTTAACTATTTCTTATTGTTTTGTAATGGTCTATGTTTTGTGACGGGGTGCAATAGTTGGAAAATTCAGTCGCTGTGTAAAGGTATTTTAGCTAGACAGATTTAGTAACTGGAGTTAGTACAGAATAGATTAGGCAAAGCTTGCCTTTATCAGTCTTTAAAATACCTTGTAAGAAGATATCTTTGTCGGCTGTGGGTTACTATAGACTACCAATCCTTGAGTACGAACTTCGGCCGTGACAGGACTTTCCTACTCCGTACCACTACTTACGGACTAAGAGTGAATCAAACTCAAAGCATTTATTTCAATTAAACCATTTACAGACACTTTTGAATTGTAGAAGAAGTCGGTCTGTTTGAAATATGAAGCCCATTCCAAAGCGTAGGTACCTATGGAGCAGAACGGGCAAGAAAATCCACGGACACTTTCAAGTCATAAGAATGAATAAAAAAAAAAAATTGCACCTAAATCACACATTACACTAACAATAATAATCATCTTAAAAGACCTCCAAAAAACGAGTTTAAAAACAAGAATTGAGAGAGAAATTCTGTTTTTTTTTAGAGGTATTTTGAGATTATTATTATTGTTAGTGTAATGTGTGATTTAGGTGCAATTTTTTTAGTAGTTGCTAAATAAACTCTTGGCTTTAAAATAATCTAATTATTACATACATAAGATGCATAGTTATTATGTAACAAACCGTTTATTAGGAGCTAAAAACAGAGAATTTTGATGAAATTGTGACCTCTGAATTAAGAAAATGAAACATAATTAGAAAAAACTAATCAACGCATTTTGAAGACGAGAATATTGAGTTAATTAAGCGCTGAACAGATTTGTAAATTAATTCTTCATTGCTATAAACTAAGCGCGCAAACAGAACTCGAAGTGATGTTGGGCGCGAAAGAGCTGTATTTAATGCTTGATTTACCTAACATAATCCACCTAGATGAACTTACAAAAAATAACTAGCTATTACTTATATTATGGTTATTTATGTGCAATAAAAATATTTCATGTTATTTCATTATTTTGTTAAAAATAAAAATACAAAGTTACGCAAATAATTCGCCGCGAGTGCATTTTGCGAGACTGCAGCCTTAAGTATATGTTTGTCTTGTCCTTAACATTACTACCCCTGACCTGAACCGTGGCTATTAGCCAAGAAAACGAGACGAATCGACACAAAAGGGTCGTTTGACAAGAACTCGTAAAGTTACACAAACAATAAATGAGTAAGCACTCGTGTCTGCAACAATTTCATAACACGATCGCAACAGTTAACAAACTCACTACATTATTCAACGCACGTCCTGCCCCGTCGCAATTACACAAAATAATGAGCTTTCTGTATGACCAGCATGTGTTGCCTGTTTAAAAACCACTATTTTTTCAACAAAATATTGAGCAACTTTTTTTTTTTTTTTTTAGTTTTTCTTGAAATTAATGCTGAATGCAAGGTTGGATTTAATTAGATTTGTTTTGTTTATTAAATAGTATGCTAATTTAAAATTTAATCGGCCATTACTTCATTTGGAACCACGGCATTGCCGTTGCACGTAAGCACGTAAGTACGCACGTTTTTTCCTGGAACTAGTGAATATACCCTAATAATTCACTTTAACCAAGCAGATGTTGTTATAATTATTCTGGTATTTTTAACAAACATACAAACTTATTTGGAACAGAGATCTCTTTTTATCATTCTCAGATTTTGTTCCATGCAGAATGAAACCTTGATGTTTGTATCGTAAACGCGACTAAGGGGTAACGGAGTATTTATTATCGTCCTCCTATCTGGGAGCACAGATCCCTCTGCCAGACGTGGACACACAAATATTCAATTACTCCTTTGTTTGAGTATTTGAAAGCCTACGGTCAACATTAAAAACGTTTGAGAAATGCTAACATCGGTCTGGAAATGGACCGCCGTGAGGCACACACTGTTGTTAAAACATTCTACTGTGGTTATTCTACATATTTGTATTTGGTGTTTCACGATCTCTTTCCAAATAAATGTTCGTAACAAACTAGCAATATTAATATAGCAAATGTTCTTGTTGTTTACAGGTAAAACTCTACTAGCACAAACGATAGCGCAATGCCTGGACGTGCCGTTCGCGATCTGCGACTGTACGACGCTCACGCAGGCCGGCTACGTCGGCGAGGACATCGAGAGTGTCATCGCGAAGTTGTTGCAGGACGCCAACTTCAAGTAAGTTATACAAATACAAGCCGTGTGCCCTATGGAATGTGTCATCGGCAAAAATGACGAACTTCCATGCGTAATCAGGCTATAATGTTCCCACTGCTGGGACATCTACAACGCCGCGGGACTAGCATATATACAACGTCTCTTCATCAATCGTCGGGCAGTAGCCCAGCCGTGTGCCTTATGGAATGTCCCATCGACAAAAATGACGAACTTCCATGCGTAATCAGCCTATAATGTTCCCACTGCTGGGACATCTACAACGCCGCGGGACTAGCATATATACAACGTCTCTTCATCAATCGTCGGGCAGTAGCCCACCAGACACAACACCCGTCGGGTCGGAGGAACCTACCTTTTCTATGGAAGATGAATGAACTTTACACCCCGTTCCTCATACCTCTATAAACTGAATGCAGATGTTTACTGTTCCCTCGTTCCAAAACGCCCAGTCAGTCACAATGTACAACTATTTTGTTTCTGTTTACAGTGTTGAGCGAGCACAGACGGGCATCGTGTTCCTAGACGAGGTAGACAAGATCGGCGCCGTGCCGGGCATTCATCAGCTTAGGGATGTTGGAGGTAAGCACATTCTTGCAGTTTTTATTATAATACTAGGTATCAGTTATACCTACATAAAATTAATCTAATAGAAACGTGAGTGAAGATTATAGTTTGTCTGTATATGGACATACAAGCTATAATAGTCACTCAAAAAAAAAAAAAATACTATACCTAAAATAATTAAGGAATCAAAATCACTTCCAACTTTTAAAATACGATTAAAGCACCACCTGAACAATGTTTGAATTGTAAGTTTTAACCGTTTTCATAACTTAATTTTAGTTAATACCAATCGAAACCGTCGCTTTTCTTAATTATTAAGTTTTTCCTCATAGAAGTGAATAATAAATTGTATTATTTTTGGGCGAAATAAATTTCTTAACCCAAAAAAAAAAATTGTCCTGCCTACCGACGGAGAGGGGTTTATGGCTAAGTAATAACAGCCGCACTGGTCTATCGATCAGGTTAAGCTACGCTGACCGCGGTTAGTCCGTGGATGAGTGACCATCTTTACATACCAAGACCCCTTTAGTGTCTAGGAAACCAAGTTAAACCGTTGGTCCCGGCTGTTATTCGTGGATCTTTTACAGTTGTTACGGGTCGTCAGAAACCCGAAAGTCTGATAACCAGTCTTACCACGGTTTTGGGTTTTGTGTTACCCAGGGTTTTGGATGTCAGATAGGCAATCGCTCCATGTTAAATACTGGAATTCAGCTGCATCCGGTTGGACTGGAAGCCGACCCCAACAGGCATTCGGAAAAGCATACTGACAACATGATTGCTTTGTTTGTTCAATGTTGACTGTGATTCCTTTCCCATTACTATTTTTTATCCTTGTATAGTAGTGGTGTGCCTGGAGCGTTACAAACATGAAAACATCGGATTACAGTTACAGTGAATGTAAAAATTCAAAATGGAATGTTTCTATAAAAGTTTATCTCTTAAAAAATTGAGATATTGATTTGAAAAATAAAACCGGCCAAGTGCGTGTCGGACCACGCACAGTGAATGGTTCCGTAGTTGGGATGAATTTATCCCAAAAACAAACTTAACGTTGTAGTTAAAAAACATATTCTCCCATACATCGACATACGTCACGGTCAATTCTCCAACTGCAAATGTAAGTTTTTTAATCGCGTGATAAAACTACAAATTAACGATTTTTGGACTTTTTCCTTTTGAGCTGTGAGACCTTGCTTCTTGCCAAATGTCATGATTCTAGGTCAACGGGAAGTTTTGATTTATGTGCGAGTATTAAAATATGTCGAGTTGATTTAGAAGCTTGATTTTTAGAGCTCCAAGGGAATATGGACCATCTTATTTGATCTTAATTTCAACTTGACACCTATACCTCTACGTGTTCCTGAGCAAAAGGGTCTTGACAGACTGACGGATGGACAGTAAAGTGATCCGCGTACCGGAAGATGTAGCGTTGGAAGGCCTCCCACTAGATGGACCGATGACCTGATGAAGGCCGCAGGAAAAACTGGATGCGGGAGGCACAGAATCGGTCGATGTGGTGGTGCTTGGGGGAGGCCTGTGTCCAGCAGTGGACGTCTTTTGGCTGAAATGAGACTCAAAATGAGTTCTGACATTGCAAGACCTCTGCATGCCTCGCAGACATAGTCATCTTCCAAATCTAAAAACAAAAAAGATAATACTGCTAATACATTAGAATGATTTATTAATATTTCGCGACCAATGTAATTGATGCACTTGCACCTTTTCTATTTTTTTTTTTGTGTAACCTCTTTTTTGCGTCATGTTTACCGCAAATAAACGCATTTTCTTTCTTTTCTTTTACTTATATGTAATTGAAACTTGTATATTTTGAATTCATGATATTTAGGTAGAAGCGCAATAAATGTTGCTTGAAAACAAACATTTCTTTAATCTATTTACTTAGTCTGGCCATAAATACGGTTACAATTAAAAATAAGAAAGATATTACATTTGCTTTTGGAATCTGTCATTTTTATACGATTGTTCATCGAGTTTTCTAATTTTGGCGCCAATACATATTTTGCGATATTAAAATGGAGTGGGGTGATAAAGAGAACCGAATCGCTGTGATTGCATTACACAAAGTTGGTATGGAGCCAAATTAAATTTTTAAAACTCTCCATACGCTTGGTATTAGTCAAATGTTTGTGTACCGGGCTATTAATTGGTACAATGAGACCTCCTCTGTTTGTGGCAGAAAAAGATCCGTCCACGTAGTGTTCGTACGAAAAAGGTGGTCAAAGAAGTCCTGTCCGAAAGCAAAAGATTTTATCTCGGGAGATGAAGATAGCACCCAGAACCATGTCGCGTATTTTAAAAGATGACTTAGTACTTGCAGCCTATAAGAGACGCACTGGTCATTTTTTAACTGATAATTTAAAAAAGAATAGGGTGGTAAAATCGAAACAACTACTGAAGCGGTACGCAAAGGGAGGTCTAAGAAAAAAATTGTTTACGGATGAGAAAATCTTTACAATTGAGCAACATTTTAACAAACAAAATGACCGTATTTATGCTCAAAGCTCTAAGGAAGCTTCCCAATTAGTCGACAGAGTGCAACGTGGGCATTATCCGACTTCAGTGATGGTTTGGTGGGGTGTTAGCTATGAAGGAGTGACAGAGCCATATTTTTATGAAAAAGGTATCAAAACATCGGCACAAGTGTATCAAGATACCATTCTTGAGAAGGTAGTTAAGCCCCTTAACAACACCATATTCAATAACCAAGTATGGTCCTTCCAACAAGACTCGGCGCCGGGTCATAAAGCTCGGTCCACGCAGTCTTGGTTGGAAGTGAACGTTTCGGACTTCATCAGAGCTGAAGACTGGCCGTCGTCTAGTCCCGATCTTAATCCGCTAGATTATGATTTATGGTCAGTTTTAGAGAGTACGGCTTGCTCTAAACGCCATGATAATTTGGAGTTCCCAAAACAATCCATACGATTGGTAGTGAAGAATTTTCCCATGGAAAGAGTGCGTTTAAAGGACTTTATTGCAGCCAATGGATACCACTTCGAATAAGCTTTTTCTATTTTATTTTCATGTCGAAAAATTTGCAAATTTTCGTAGCTGCCATCTTGGATTTACATTGTGACCTCACTATCGGCTTTAGAACCCTCGAAAACTATTAAAACAACACCCATGATGAAATTTTTGAAAATTTTAGCAGCCGCCATTTTGGATTTTCATTTTGAACTCATCAGCTTTAGAACCCTCGAAAACTATGAAAAAGACACCCATGACGAAATTTTTTTATTTTTTCATAGCCGCCATCTTGGATTTAGTGGAGTGCAGCCGCCATCGTGGAGTTTCTTACCCGTTCTTCTCCATAGGAACCTACGCTTTGGAATGGGCAACTAGCTTCATATTTCTGATTGACTGACTCCTTGACAATTCAAAAGTGCCTGTAAATGGTTTAATTGAAATAAATGCTTTGAGTTTGAGTTTGATCTACATTTTGACCTCACTATCGGCTTTAGAACCCTCGAAAACTGAAAACGACACCCATAACGATAAATTGGAAAATTTTCGTAGCCGCCATCTTGGATTTACATTTCGACCTCACTATCGGCTTTAGAACCCTCTAAAACTATGAATACGACACCAATGACGAAAAGATTGAAAATTTTCGTCATATGTCGTTGCCGCCATCTTGGATTTTCATTTTGACCAAATAATTCACACTTTGTTTCTTGCCAGCCTGTTACTTGTTCATACAATGTTCGTGATTGATCTCTTTGATGATTGGAACTTTTACTAATAATATCCACATTCCAAATTCTAATCTATTTTACTCCCTAGTAGGGATCAAACTAGCTCTTTTTGAATAGAAGTAATGTAATAGTTATTTATCCAACATGTGAGGAAAGTTCGTTTTTCCTATGAGTTTTGATTTTGAGTCTTGAGCAAACGAAGGATTGAAAAATAGAATCACGAGCGCAGCGAGTGATTATAAATTTCAATCCTGAGTAAGCGTTCTTTCGTGCGGGAGTGGTGAAAAAGTATTTTCACCACTCCCGCACGAAAGAAGTGTCTTTCCTCTACGAAAACAGTGAGGAAAGTTGGTTTTTCCTCACTGCTTGAACAGTGAGGAAAGTTGGTTTTTCCTCACTGTTTGAACAGTGAGGAAAGTAATGCTCCCGTTCAGGAACTAACCTTGCCTGATTTTTTTAAGTTAAGTTTTAAAGATATTTTAAAATATAAAGAATTATTTTGATTTGCTTTGTGTCTATTTAATTTATTTACCTATGATGACTGAATACTTTCTTGCTGGTCGTGGTGAAAAGTTTTGTATGCAACTTGTGAGCAAGTTCATTTGCTATTCGTTTTATTGAGTCTTTCGCTTACTCAGGATTGAAATTTATAATCACTCGCTGCGCTCGTGATTCTATTTTTCAATCCTTCGTTCGCTCAAGACTCAAAATCAAAACTCATAGGAAAAACGAACTTTCCTCACATGTTGGATAAATAACTATTTCACCACTCCCGCACGAAAGAAGTGTCTTTCCTCTACGAAAACAGTGAGGAAAGTTGGTTTTTCCTCACTGCTTGAACAGTGAGGAAAGTTGGTTTTTCCTCACTGTTTGAACAGTGAGGAAAGTAATGATCCCGTTCAGAAACTAACCTTGCCTGATTTTTTAATGTTAAGTTTTAAAGATATTTAAAAAAAAAAAAAAAAAAATTGATTTGCTTTGTGACTCAAAGTCAAAGATTTATTTGCATACAAGTGTACATTTTGGTGTTGTTTACAAATGCAGGTACTTACAACTTAGCGGCCTTTTCCAGGCATCGCAAACTTGAGGGCTAACTAGCAAACATTTAAACTATAACGACACAATGAAATTCATAATTACCTTCTATCATTAAGTAGGATTAAATCTAATAATTTAAGTCATAACATTTTGACGCATGCACATTCTTATAATTAATTAACTCTAATTGTGTGTAATGTCTGTGAGCGAGGCTATGTGTGTCTGTATTATTTAGTTAATCATTCAAGTATGCATACAAGTATGTATTTCAAGTATGTATATGTAGTAGGTATTTGTTTATTTAATTATTCACTATTCAATTATTTAAGTATGTCTGTATTATTTCATTATTTAGCTATTCAATTATTTCATTATTCAATTATTATTATTTTTAATTATGTAAGTACTTATTTCTGATTCAAAAATTCTTCAGTTGAGTAGTAGCAGTTTTTCAAAAGAAATGCTTTCAATTTATTGTTAAACGGAGTGAGTCTAGTTTCATTTTTTATCTCCTGAGGCAGCTTGTTGTATATTCTTATTGCCATGTGATGTGGGCTCTGATGTAGTACTTTAAGTCTTGATGGTGGTTGGTATAAGTTATGTTTGTGTCGGGTGTTATAAGTGTGTATGTCCTTTACTTTAGTGAATGTGTGTATGTTTTTGAATACGTAGATACATATATCGTGTAAATATATACATGGAAGCGTGAGTAATTTATATTTAAGGAAATAGGGTTTACAGCTTTGTCTATTGTTTATTTGGGCTAAGATTCTAAATTCTAATTCAAAATTCAAATTTATTTATTTGCAAATATGGGTAAATAATGTGCAGATCTTTTACATTCGTGTAATAGGGTATATCACAGTCTTAGTAACACCATATTTTACCTTTCGGCGTGCAAAGTACAAAAGAAAACACAAAATAAATAAAAACTAAACAGAATAAAATTAAGAATGAGATCAGTCTATCTGTCTATCCAGCAAATATTCAGATACACTGTAATATGCTTTATTTATTAAAAACCTTTTTAGTTGTTTTTTTTAACTTATCAGGCGATGATGCCTCCATTAAATATTTAGGTAGATGATTATATACACGGGGAGCCATGCAAAATATACTGTTATTTAAAAGAGTTGTTTTATTATTAGGACAACAAATTTTATTAATGTGTCGTTTACTTTTATATTTTTCAAAGGAAGTAATGTTTGATCTTACAAAAAGAATAATTTCATAAATGTATATGCATGGAAGTGTTAGTAGTTTGAGATTTTTAAAATATTCTTTGCAACTATATAACACATTTCTTTTGTAAAATAAATAGCTTCTGTATGTTTACGCTGTTTCCCCACAACATAATACCATAGCTTAGCCACGAATAGGCATAAGGAAGTATGCTGATAGTGCGGTTTTTGTGTTCGTGCTATGTTTTAATTGGAATAGTGCGTAGGTGAATTTTGATAATTTAGTTGCTAGTTCTTCTATGTGACATTTCCAATTTAGGTGTGTATCTATATTTATGCCTAGTAATTTAAAAGTATCTACCGTTTCTATAGGTGTATTTTGAAATGTGATATCAATTTGGATGGGACATTTTTTATATGACCTAAACTGCATAATTTTTGTTTTATTTAAGTTGATTTCTAGGTTGTGGTCTTGAAGCCAATGTGTTACTATTTTTAAAGTGTCGTCCATGACTGTTTAATTGACTGACTATTTAATTTATATACCTATGATGACTGAATACTTTCTTGCTGGGAGTGGTGAAAAGTTTTGTATGCAACATGTGAGCAAGTTCATTTGCTATTCGTTTTATTGAGTCTTTCGCTTACTCAGGATTGAAATTTATAATCACTCGCTGCGCTCGTGATTCTATTTTTCAATCCTTCGTTCGCTCAAGACTCAAAATCAAAACTCATAGGAAAAACGAACTTTCCTCACATGTTGGATAAATAACTATTTCACCTCAGCACCTCAAACAAGCAGGTTTTGCTGTCAAAAAACAGTGAGCAAAATTCGATTTTGCTGCGAGCGTGAGACAAAGTAACTATTTAATTATTTTTTTTAAATGGCGAGAGCAGTGTTGGGTCTACTCACAAAATTCTAAAGATTTGAATTCAATTAATTTTGTCACTTTCACTTCGAGACGAAAAAAGCGAGAGAAACAAGTCGATTCGAAGTTCGATTTCAAAATTCCATACCTGCCTACTAGGCTCAAAAAAGAAACAAACAATAAAACGTTCGGATATACATAAAACATTAAAATTGCAAATCATCTGTTATGGTTTTATTTAAATTCTGTTTTATTAAATTTTTGGAACGAAGTTCTTCTGCGGCTTGCGGTAAAAGTGCAGTGGCAGAAATCGTCACGCGAAAAGGCGCTCGCGACTGTCTTCTTCTAATTCAAAGAGAAAGAAAGACGGAGAGAGATAGTAAGTGTGAATTTGGTAAAAATGAAAATCCAAGATGGCGGTTGCGAAAATTTTCACATTTTCCATAATGGGTGTCGTTTTCATAGTTTTCAAGGGTGCCAAAGCCGATCGTGAGGTCAAAATGTAAATCCAAGATGGCGGCTGCGAAAATTTTCAAATTTTTCTTCATGGGTATCGTTTCTATGGTTTTCAAGGTTGCTAAAGCCGATAGTGAAGTCAAAATGTAAATCCCAGATGGCCGCTGCGAAAATTTTCAAATTTTTCTTCTTGGGTATCGTTGCTATGGTTATCAAGGTTGCTTAAGCCGATAGTGAGGTCAAAATATAAATCCAAGATGGTGGCTGCAAAATACGAGGTGATGAAGATTATGTAAAAAAAAAGCCTTGTCCGATCCGAAAATGGGCATATGGTACTGCAGTAACATTACAAAACAGTATTTTTTTGATTATTATTGATGGTAATAAAGTTATTGGTATTCAAAATTAACATTTTTAGTTCCAAAATTACCACCAAATTACCGGTTGCAAAACTCATAACTTATGACTTTTAGACACCCGCTAAACGACGGCTGCCGCCCGCACCAAATGTAAAATTCGGTTAAATTCACCGTTGAAAAAAAATGTGGGGATAATTTTTTCTTTTTTCCTGAAAATTTCCACATAAATATGCTAACAGTACGATACCTAACACCCTCACGGATCGGACAGGGTTTTTTTAACATGTTGTTTGTTCTCGCTGCTGAGGTGAAAAGTTGTATGTGTTACACGAGAGCAAAGTTATTTGCATCTCGTGTCTTTGAATCCCTCGCAGCGATCAGGATTCTAACCTAGAATCACCCGCTACGCTCGTGATTCAATTATAGAATCCTTCGCTTACGCGATCCCTAGGGAGCAAAGTAGATTTGAATTTGGAATGTGGATATTGTTAGAAAAAGTTCCAATCACCAAGGAGATCAATCACGAACATTGTATGAACAAGTAACAGGCTGGCAAGAAAGAGACAGAAAGTGTGAATTATTATTCACACTTTGACAAGCCTGGTCAAAATGAAAATCCAAGATGGCGGCAGCGACACATGACGAAAATTTTCCTATTTTTCGTCATTGGTGTCGTTTTCATAGTTTTCGAGGGCGCCAAAGCCGATAGTGAGGACAAAATGAAAATCCAAGATGGCGGCTGTAAAAAATTTAAAATTTTTCGTCATGGTTGTCGTTTTCATACTTTTCGAGGGTTCTAAAGCCGATAGTGAGGTCAACACGTAAATCCAAGATGGCGGCTACGGAAATTTTCAAATTTTTCGTCATGGGTGTCGTTTTCATAGTTTTCGAGGGTTCTAAAGCCGATAGTGAGGTCAAAATGTAAATCCAATATGGCGGCTGTGAAAATTTTCAAATTTTTCGTCATGGGTGTCATTTTCATAGTTTTCGTGGGTTCTAAAGCCGATAGTGAGGTCAAAACGTAACTCCAAGATGGTGGCTATGATAATTTTAAAATTTTCCGTCATGGGTGTCATTTTCATAGTTTTCTTGGGTGTTGGATCATTCGGTTCACTACAAAATAGTTGAGCTGGATGATGCTGATCCACGCGTCATGTTCGTGAACGGGCGCCGTCAGTTGAGGCTGGTCATCTCTTATCTGCCAGGGCTTATTTTTAATCGTTTTTGATTTATAATAATATATATTTTTTTTTACATTGTTCTCACAAATAGAATCAACAAGAGTAATGTACCCAGGATTTAGTCATTTCTATATTTAAAAGAGTGTCCTTGGAGTTTCTTGCCCGTTCTTCTCCATAGAGATCTACGTTTTGGAATTGGCAACTAGCTTCAACTTTCTTACTAACTGACTCTTTGACAATTCAAAAGTGCCTGTAAAGGGTTTAATTGAAATAAATGCTTTTGAGTTTTTTTTTTTTTGTTTGAGTTCTAAAGCCGATAGTGAGGTCAAAACGTAAATCCAAGATGGCGGCTACAATAATTTTAAAATTTTCCGTCATGGGTGTCGTTTTCATAGTTTTCGAGGGTTCTAAAGTCGATAGTGAGGTAAAAATGTAAATCCCAGTTGGCGGCTACAAAAATTTTCAAATTTTTCATCGTTATCATAGTTTTTGAGGGTGCAGACGTGAAGGCAGGAGTTTTTAAAGCTGCTAAAGTCGATAAAGAGTTCAAAATGTAAATCCAAGATGGCGGCTGCGATAATTTTGTTTTGGTTTTAAATCATACGTGAGATGAGGGTAGGACCGTACACGTTTTTTTTTCTCATATAGGGTGATGAAAAGTAGTGTTCAACTCGGGAGCAATACTATTTTAAGCTCGAGTGACGTACTTTGAATCCCTCGCTGCGTTCAGTATTCTACTCTAGAATCCTTCGCTCCACTCTGGATTCAAAAAAGCACTCTCGCCTTAAAAATAGTTGTTTGCTCCCTTGGCAAACAATCTACTATTTCAATGCTAAAAATGAAAAGCAAAAAAATATATTTGGTAAACATTGCAATGTAATAAAAAAATCCCACCGAGGTCTTAAAAAATCATTCCTGTTACAAAAGGACGAGGACAAAATCTCATTATAGGATTAAACCACGCTCCACTATAGGATTAAACCTTGAGCACTTATATATAACCTTAGCTCTATAAAATGCCACAAAATAGTATAGTTTGACCGAATTTCATTTTTGGCAGAATTATCCATTATCGTTTCTGGACAATTTTTTTTATCAGTTTCGGCAGTGGCAACAGTAAGACTTGTATTGATGTTCCCAGGCGAGGGCGTCCAGCAAGGCATGCTGAAGATGCTGGAGGGCGCCGTGGTGTCGGTGCCCGAGCGCAACTCGCGCAAGCTGCGCGGCGACGCCGTGCAGGTCGACACCACCAACATCCTGTTCGTGGCCAGCGGCGCCTACAACGGGCTCGACAGGTGACATGCACTCACTAAACTAAATGTTGCCCACATTTCTCGATTTTTAAAATAGATTCGAGGTTGGGATATGTGCACACCGGTCGGCACTAAATAGTATCACAGAAATCTTCACCATGATACTTTATGATTCATGAGGTGTCATGGTGACGTTACGGTTATGTTGAGTAGTATATGCGTTGTCATTAAACTGACGAATTTATGGTATCAAATCATATTTTTTTGGTTAGAGTGAGGTATGTGCGCGATTTTTTTTCGCTTTTACTTTTTACTAGACGGGTTCAGACAGTTGTTCTTTCACAAGAAAGAAAATAAGTTTATTTGCGGTACACATGACACCACCACTTTGTGGTAACCCAGATGTTTTACCTGTGGTTTTGCACGATTGACAAAAAAACAGTGATCTTTATTCTCATTGCGATAAGGTTGCCGTCGGATGGCTAGTCGCTGCCAAGTCTTTATCAAAATCAAAGTGATATTTATTTTCGTCCCAATAACGTCGCCGTTCGATCGCTGCCGCCAGAGGTACTGAGCCCGCTGTGCCCTTAGGCTGGTGCAGCGCCGCAACAACGAGAAGTACCTCGGCTTCGGCGCCTGGGACGCGCGCGCCGGCCGCCGCGCCGCGCTGCAGGCCGCGGCCTCCGACGCGTCGCCGCTGGACTCGGCGCGCGCCGAGAACGTGGAGCGCGACGCCTGGCTGCGCAAGGTGCAGGCGCGCGACCTCATCGACTTCGGGATGATCCCGGTGGGTGCCGCGCGACTGCGAGATCGTTAATATTACATTTTACCGACGTCAAATATATCTTTTATCGGTGAAAAAAAAAACTAACGTATCGTAACATCTATGTGAAAAAACTAACAAAAATTCAAAATTATTCCTCTGATAAAAATTATGGCATTGGAAAAAAACCAGCCTTAAATTACCCAGATAGAATGTCGATTTGTAACCGCCGACATTCATTTTTGATAACTGATGTCTAATGTTTATGAATATTTTCTCAGTAAGGTGGTGATAATATGACCTGACCTGAAAATAATATGAACTCGAAATTGTTTGATTCCGCAGGAGTTCGTGGGTAGATTCCCCGTGCTAGTACCTTTCCATAGTCTCAATCAAGACCTGCTCGTACGGATATTAACAGAACCTAAAAACGCTATGGTAAGTTGAATTTCTGTATCGAATATTATGACCCTAGACTAAATTGTGCAATAAAGGAAAACTTGATATTGTTAGGATTTTATGTCGGATACAGATTCGTGAATCTAATTTGTTTCATTTTACGTTTCACGAATTATAATAGGATATTACACCCATTTTTGAAAAGTGTCTCAATTAGATTCATCTATAGTGCTAATAAACCACTAAAAAATTCACAAAACTTTTATTCAATCGTTATGTGCCATAAATATGCATTAAAATTTTGCATTTTCTAATTTCGTGCGTAATTTGACGAAAACGCTAGACGCAGTGGACGCCATATTGCTCTGTGGTCATGACGTCAGTTGGCTGTGTTGGCAAATGCAGTAATATTTTTTAAGTTATAAATTTGTGTTATCTCCTTTTACAAAACCGTCCTCTATGGTATTATTTCAATAAAAATTACGTTGGTTACAAAAATAATAGAAAGTCTTTATAGATTAACAGCCTTACTAATAAACTTTTACGCACGACGTATATCGGGGTTATAACATCAACGTTACCAATAAACGATATTTGACGTTTCAGTTGTATATAGCTGGTGTAATAGATGTCATTAATCAAAGAGAAATTGTACAACCGTTATTCAGCCCTCGGACCTTGTATAGCGAATGTATAACCTATATTAACTAGTTGCTTTTGTCGTATTGAGTTTGAAAACCATGGATTATTTACAATATTTCGATATTTAGAATGAAATTGACAATCATAAAAGAAAATATTATAAACATCGTTATGATCCTTGCTGTTTGCAAGAAAATGAGTATCGATTTAAATAAAGGTTCAGCAAACTATATGCAAGAAACATTGTTGAATTAGTTTCAACCATTTAATATTATAGAAAAAAAATATCTTCATAATTTTTATCATTTCAGTCGTGCTGAATTCGCTTTGTTAAATGTTGACGTTCAAGATTGACTATGGGTGCATTCCGAGTTACGCTGTAATCGATTTGAGCGTGCTAACAACAGGACCGTATTAACGTGGGCATGATAACGTTCTTGAATCGTCATAGATGACGTCATGAAATACGCCATCTTGCGATAACGCCGACCAAGCCTTTTACTAATATCACCGTGAGCGCTGTCAAAAATGACAGTTGTGCTGTTTTGTTTTGACTCGCATCTTATCTTTGAACTAACGTGGCATTTTTGAAATTGTGTTTCTGGCTACCCTTCGCCACCTACCCAAAAAAGAAGAAGAAATATGTGGTATATACACAATGAAATATGATATGCAAGTTGTGACGTTGAGCGAGTACCGTGAGCGCGTTTACGAGCGTTCCGAATTGTTGTCCCTCAGCTGTCATAATCGTGATATCTTAATCGGAACGCCAATTATCGGTGGCAGCGCTGTGAGCGATTATGTTCTAATTCGGAAAGCGCCCTATAACAGCTTTTACTGTTGCGTTCTTAAACTAATGCATGCATCACTAGTGACAATAATCTATTTTTCACCACTCCCGCACGAAAGAAGTGTCTTTCCTCTACGAAAACAGTGAGGAAAGTTGGGTTTTCCTCACTGCTTGAACAGTGAGGAAAGTTGGTTGTTCCTGTTCACTGTTAAACAGTGAGGAAAGTAATGATCCCGTTCCGAAACTAACCTTGCCTGATTTTTTATGTTAAGTTTTAAAGATATTTTAAAAAATAAAGAATTATTTTGATTTGCTTTGTGTCTATTTAATTTATTTACCTATGATGACTGAATACTTTCTTGCTGGGAGTGGTGAAAAGTTTTGTATACAACATGTGAGCAAGTTCATTTACTATTCGTTTTGTTGAGTCTTTCGCTTACTCAGGATTGAAATTTATAATCAATTTAGATATTATAAACTTATGTTTTTCCAAATGAAAAAATGTCAATGATATTACGCAGTTCCAGTTTCAGAACGCACCTTCTAATGTTGCCAGTGGTTTTTGTCATAAGCAGTGGGTAACTATGCATTGTGTATACACCGATTATTAGTAAGAGTAGTGTGTAACGCATAATCACAGCTTATACATTGTATAACAATACAATAGTTAAACAGATGTTTAACTTATTTTTATTAGTAAGGCTGTAAAGGTACGCTGATAGTTGACAGTTAACACTTTCTAAGTTTACATAGCCGTATGACGTAATAACATGGCGACTACTATCTAATGGTGTAGAAGCTGAAACCTTTGAATTGAATTTTAAAATTTAGTTTGCTTTTTTATGAACTAAAACTAACGCTTTCCGACTGCTTTTTGCCTAAGCTATCTCAATAATATATTTTTAGATTTTTTCTCATATAGAGTAAAACACCCTATTAAATATAATTTATGCAATGCAACATGAAATGTAACACAACAACTAGGCGAATTTGTTTCAACATGTGTTACGTTTCACCAATCTGTACCCGGCATTAAACACTTACCAATGAACCACTGTTTTCCACAACCTCACATGATTATTTCTTATAAATAAAAAAAACAAAAATTGTATAGTTACTATTAGCTGACCTTGTAAACAAATGCCGTAGTATACAAAAAAAAAGAAGGAAGTTTATTGATTCATAAGAAGTGTCACAATAAATAAGTACATAGGTATAACACTGGGTCCCGCACTAGGATACCCTGTGTCGCAGGATCCAGTCTCTTTCGACAGATAATATGACTTACTTATAACAAGAAATTAACAAAAATAACGGTTTCTGTATAATTAATTAAACTTAGGACTAAAAGGTAGCCAAATGTTTGTGAGTATGTGATGAGTAGAGATCGGATATTCGGATGCATATTTACCTAAAGTTGAGGTGTTGGGAAAGCACTTTTGTATCGAAAAAATCCCGGGATTCCGGGATCGACAGATTTAGAGTTCTGATTAATATAATTGAATGTATATTTACTTACGTTCAGGTGTTGGCTATTATGGAATGCACTTTTGTATCGATCGCAAAAATCTCGCGATTCCGGAATTGATATTTTTTTTTACTTTTTGACTATAAAAATGCTAGCTACTGTTGTAAAGTAGGTTGCCAAATTCGCACAGCACACAGTGAAAAACAACTTGATGCCTTGAGTTTCACTATATATTTTTTTATGTTAACACCGCAAAAGTAACCTTCACAAGAGGGCTGATAAGTCGTTTCCATACCATGTATCCGATTAGTTTTGCATTCCCGGATTTTATCGAATTCCGGGATTTAAGATAAGAAAAAATAAATTAAGAAGCCACTTCCATAATTTCTTAGCCAAAAATTAACTTTAGGTAAATATGCATCCGAATATCCGATCTCTAGTGATGAGTGTCAGTGTGCCTGTGATGAGTGTTTGTGTGAAACACTTCTTAATACTCAAAGAGTCCTAAACCCATCTGACATATTTCTCGTACATAATGCCTTGTTTTGTTACAGGTATCTCAATACAAGCTCCTGTTCGCGATGGACAAGTGCGAGCTGACGTTCAGCGAGGACGCGCTAAAGGCCGTCTCCGAGCTCGCCATGGAGCGCAAAACGGGTGCGAGAGGGCTCAGGGCCATAATGGTATGTAGCTTATTACATTAAACACGGTATAATTGAAATAACAGAAAATCCGTGGAGCTGTATATTTATATGTGCAATTTCCCAAGAAAAGTATCTTCGCAAATACGGACGTGCGATGATGTTATCTAATTTTAAGATGTTATGTGGAAGATCTCCATGGAAGTACTTGCCTATTTTATTAATTTTGTATTACCATGACTACAAAATTATACAGCGTGTATCAGAAAATACCATCAAACTGAAAAACTTTCTCCAAGGGACCAACATCGTAATCATCATCTGCCTAGCCTTTTCCCAACTACGTTGGGGTCAGCTTCCAGTCCTACCGGATGCAGCTGAATAACAGTATTTTATATGGAGCGACTGCCTATCTGACCTCCATAACCCAGTAATTGGGTGATACGATACCCCTTGGTAAGACTGGTTGTCAGATTTTCGGGCTTCTGACGACATGGTCATTTTTCACACCACACACCAACATCGTAATCGCGAAACAATAATTAGCTGTCCCTTATAAGTCTTCAATACGTATTCGACCCTAATGTTTGCGCAAAAATCGCATTTTTTCTTTCTATTTACTTACAATTTAAAACTGTTGTCAGGAAGTCGTGACGTGTTGAGCTCTGATTCGCGTTCAATTTCATGTGACCAATGGCTTTATTTGTACGCAATTCTTTCTCAAATAATTATAATAACTAATCTAAAATAATTTACAAAATTAAGTTGTTTTTATATTTTTGACAATCTCCCCGAACCGACCACGGCGATGTTAGATCGCCTGTCAGGATCTGTTGCTCCAGAGCATCCCGAGCTGCGGCGCAGTGTGCTGATGTTCGCCTGGAGGAGTCGTAATGGGGCCATTATTGGCACTTCATGTCAGCCCCCTCCCGAGCCCTGTGTGAGGGCCCTGCCGCGGCGGCGGTGGCGGCGGGCTTGCCTCTGGCTTTGGCGGGCGGGGCGCGGGCCTTGCTGCCGACCCGGTCCCGGCCGGCTCGCCAGCCGCCGCGCGCCCCGCGCAGTGCGGCGCGGCGGGGCCGAGCTGTGCCGGCCGACCACAGCCGCAGCAGGGACCGCTGCGGTCCACCTCCGAGGTGCATTTAGCTCGCACGTGGTTGCCCACATGGCAGCGGAAGCACCTCAGAGGTCTGGGTTCCAGCAGTTTCACCTGCGCGGAAACCCAGCCCACCCCGCCTTTGGCCTTCCCCGGCTATTGTTTTGGCCGCCGACACGGGACAGCTCACCGTAACGGCTCGCATCCCCGTGAAGTCAGGACGGATGGCGCCTGCCCTAACCTGCTCGGCAGAGCACCCCCCAGTCCTAACGACAACGGCCACACTCCCTCGGCCCTCCGTCACAGAGTCGTCCAAGCCCAGAATACGCGTCTGCGCATTTGGTGGGCCTGAACACTCGGACCTCGTCCGCATTTAGGAACGCCCTAAGCCTTTCAGCCAGAGCGTCTGCAGCCGGGCTGCTGGCCGCACCGGGCCCCTCCAGCCCCCGGGCCCCAGTCGCAGTGCCCCTCACCCGGATGCCATGAGCGGCGCCGATCTCCTTGAGGTCCACCGCCGCCCCCACCTTGGCGAGCACGTCGCGGTAGGACACGCCCTTCTTCTCCGCCTCTAGGTATAGTGTAATCACTACAGCTGCCGACTTTGGGGTGCGGAGAATAGCCGCGATGCTTCGCTCCTGGCGCCGCTGCCGCCTCTCTTTCATTATGACCGTCCTTTTTGTTGTGCCCGCCTTTCTGTTTTCCCCGGCTACTTGTTATTCAGCGTCAGCCGGAGAAGATTTAGGAGAAGGCGGGAGCGGCCGTTTCGCCGCTAGGGCCAGGGCTATCGCCGCCTGTGTAGCCGCCCCGCCCTTGGTCTGCCTCGACGAACCCGGTTTGGCCGGAGCAGCTGCGGTGGCAGCATATGATGCCACCTTCCGCTGGCCAGATAATTGCCGCCAACGGGGGGCGCAGGATGATGGCCTCTAGAGCGGAAAATCGAGACCGTAATGCAGCCATTTCTTGCTTCACCAAGGTTAGGACCCGGTCCTCAGCAGGCACGGGCCGTCCCTGCCCATGCTGCTCCCTCCCCTGCGGCACCTCACGAGGGCCGGCTCCTCGGACCCCTCGTTCTCCTTTCGAAAAAGCTCCATGGCGGCTGTCAAGCGGGCGACATCCGCCCGCATCTCGGACATGCCGTCCGACGGAGGCCTGAGGTGATAGGCCTCCGCTGCCGCCAAAATAGAGGCCATGACCGCGGGTATGGCCTTGTCTTTAGAGGACTGAGTCCTCTTCAAGGCCACACCCTTGATCGCGGCTGCCACAGCCTCCGCAAACCTGGCCGCTGGCCCAGGACCGGGCCCGCCAGTGGCATCCGGCTCCCCGCCTGCCGACTGTACCGCCCCGGCGCACGGTGGATCGAAAATGGGCTGTAGAAGACATAGGATCTCGATTTCTTAAATGTTATTTTTTTTGCTGGAAATGACTTCTGCTGATCATTACTGTTCTATAAAATGTCATATGAAGTAAATGTGTGCACAAATGGAAGAGTTATAATTTTTATAAGAAAAAAATGTATGGAGCTAGTATGAAAAATCGAATTATCTCCTAAACGGCATGTTTAACCGTACCATCCTTGGAGGTGGTCATAGTGCTAATTATTTATAATTTTTTGGTTGCGGATTTGACGAAAAATTTAATGCCGTTTTTTTAAAAAAAATCGTCAAAATATTTTTATTTATTTTTACATGTAAAACGATCCCTTTTAGTGTCCAAGTTAAAAAGTTCGATATGTTATTAACCCAAATATTAAGAACACACAAAACAAGAAAAATTAAATAAAAAAATTGCTGTTTTTTGACACATTTTTATTAATTTAAATAAAAAAAGATTACCAAACTCTTATTTAAGTAACATATAAAGTTATATTATACACAAAATAATTTAATTGAAGGAATTAATACTAAGCATTTGTAAAATAAAGTAAAAAAATAAAAAAAAAGACAAAATATCATTAAATATTACAAAAAAAAACCCAAACAGACTCAAATACAAATTTACAAATGTATAATTTTTTTACAAATTTTCCTTATCACTCTCGTTGTCAGACTCCAATTCTGAGTCAGCATCCAGATTGGATATGTCCAAAAACTCGAACTCAGTTTCCTGAAATTGAATTAAGTCGAGAGTTTCAGCAAAAAAGCTCTGCTTTTTCTTGGCATCTAACTTAGGCCTTTGTGCACTTAGCAAAGGATCCGAAGAAACAACAAGCATATTTAAAATGTCTTGATTGGAATCCTGCCTGCTTCTTTTCCGCGAATGATGTTCTCGAAACCTCCTAAAATCTTTGTTTCGAGACTCTGAGGCTTCTTCCGAGAGAGTCCCAATCGGCACAATATTATTTTTCTCGATTATGTCAGCCCCATGGATTAATAATTTATGAACGGTTGACGACATGTAGTACCAGTCGTATAATAATACGTACTTTTCTGCTGTTTTGCGGGCATAATCTCTAAATTTTATTATATCGACCTGCTCTCCAGATGTAATTGCTTGTAAAATTACAGCAAATCTTTTGATGAGGTCTTCATCCAAACCGGTTATAGCTGCGGTTTTATTAGGAAACTCAAAGAATTTTCTTGCAGTATTCCCGTCATTGGTGGTTCCCGAGCCTTGTTTTACTATATCAATCAACAGATTGAGTTCATCTTTGAATTTATTTTGAATTATTTTCTTCCTTGTCTGTAGCATTTCTTTGTGCTCATCACTTCTCGCTGCCCACCGTTTGAAGTCGAGCCTGTATGCAATGTGTAACAGACATTCCATACAATTTATACGGGCGTGTAGGGATGACAAGCCTAATTCATAAAGGTCAGAACACACAATTTTTGATGTTACAGCATCTAAGCGGTTCATTTCTGTAGGCTTTGCTAAGCACAGGTAGCACGATGCATTTGATCTAGCTTCAGAAAGGTAAGTGCAAACTTTAGCGTCGATCATCGTCATCATTAGTTCATGAGTCACCCTATTATTATTATTGCACTCTGTGGGGATAAGGGCCTCAATTTCTTCATCCATTTGTTTTTTCAGCTCAAGGACAACTGCTTCACTCTCCTTTACAAAAGTAAACTGAACTGGACGACAATACAAAACTGAGCATGGTTTTGGGTTCGTCCATAAGATGTTGTCTCCATCTGTCAGTTTAAGTGGCACCAAGGAGGTCATAAAAATGCTCGAGTCATCTTCCTCACCC
This sequence comes from Xanthia togata, assembly GCA_963853775.1. NCBI lineage: Eukaryota > Metazoa > Arthropoda > Insecta > Lepidoptera > Noctuidae > Xanthia > Xanthia togata. The sequence continues at coordinate 23,665,574 of OY970807.1, forward strand.
TCCATTTTCTGCTTGTATCGGCTTTGGTTAGAAGCACCATCAAATCCCCACTTGGATATCAGCTTCAACTGCTTGTTATGCTCTTCCTTAGAAAGGCTTTGAAGGATTCTTGTAACTGTGATATCAAGTAAAGCTTGAAGTGTAATCCTAGCCGATGAATCAGTAACTGTCACTGATTGCTTCGGAGGGTAGCAATCAAGCTTAGTTTGTTGCACTTTATAGTAAGATGGATAAATATCCTTAGCACCTTCCCGAATGGCAGCCTCTCGCAACGTAATATATTGCCACTTTGAGAGTTTTAGCGAAAGAAGCAATCCAAGCGCCTTTTCTGACGTAAATATGATTGTTTTCGCTGGTTTCTTAAGCGTTTCATTTAATTTAGCGGCTGCTTCAGGATTTTTCATCATGTATTCGATGACAGAGGCGATATCTCCATGCCCTTCTTCTTTTAAACGTGCTGCAGCTGCATATGCCAATTCACTGGAATCTTCGCCTGTGTGTTCATCAGATCTTCTCTTTTTTTGTTTACTTCCCAGATCTTCGAATGGTTTACGGGATCTTTTCGTCATTGTTCCAATGGACGTTGATGTCAACGGTTCTGGAGAGACTGAGGGCGCTCTTGGTATCTCATCAACACTTGGTTCTTGATTAACTAAAGTTTGCACAAAACTCGGCCAATCAATATTTGCTCCCAACCAATTCTCGTACTTTCTCCTGAAATTATCAAGGAATCGGTTGGATTTCTGCCACCTTTGTAAAGCGGCTCGCGTAAATCTCCGACAAAATTCTTTGAGAACAACACGATCTTCGTCAGACAGGCAATCGCCTATGCGGGATACAACTGCACTGAACAATACTTCATGATCAAATGAAGTACTCTCACTTCGTAGAAGAACAAACAAGTCTAAATTCGTGATTAAACTTTCCATTCTAAGATTTTATAGTCGCAGATTTAGTGTTAGCAGTTACACAGTTGTGAACAAACTAAATTATAAAACAAAACTTTAGCCCTTTTATTGCAAAACGCCAATAATTAGGTAACTACCCTCATTCGTTATCTTCTCATTAGCTAATGAAAATTTATAATTGTCACTAACTATTCTTAGAACTCATAGCACTGCTAATTAACAAATTAGCTTACTTATCAAGAAAAGTTGAATGTAATCCATAGTTGGCATTGTCGTGAGATATTGAAAATCATTAAATCACCTATAAAGACTCATTAGAAGACCTAATCAGTGTAGTTACTTAATCACTTCTTTTCGGACTCATTAGAAGAGTAAACAATTGGTAATTTGGTTGTATGAAAGGTTTTAAAACTCATGATGTGTTGATAAATATCTAGCTCAAACATAGTTGTCTACGTGTGGGTGTACTATAAACCTCTGCCAACTCCTTCGGAAATATAGGAGTGATGCTATTTTATGTTACGTGTAGTTAAAAGTCCGTGTTCTTCAACATAAACACTAAAATGAATAGTTTTATATGAAAAAACAAATAAAAATATTTTGACGATTTTTTAAAAAAAAACGGCATGAAATTTTTCGTCAAATCCGCAACCAAAAAATTATAAATAATTAGCACTATGACCACCTCCAAGGATGGTACGGTTAAACATGCCGTTTAGGAGATAATTCGATTTTTCATACTAGCTCCATACATTTTTTTCTTATAAAAATTATAACTCTTCCATTTGTGCACACATTTACTTCATATGACATTTTATAGAACAGTAATGATCAGCAGAAGTCATTTCCAGCAAAAAAAATAACATTTAAGAAATCGAGATCCTATGTCTTCTACAGCCCATTTTCGATCCACCGTGCGGCGCTGCTCCCTACAGGGTGGTGTTCCTCCTCCGTATAGGGCCTCTCCAGCTCGACTGGGCTGGCCCGGCTCGACTCGCCGGCCTCCTTGGTGGGGAGCCCTCTACCCACACCGTCAAGTGCCAGAGACATGACCTTGACACTCTTCGGGGCTACGAGACCAACGGTGGCAGAAGAACAGGCTTCCTCCTGCCTGCCCGACGGCAGTGTTAGTGCACGCCGAGCGCGTGCTCCAACGTTGCTCAACGTGTGCTCTCTCCGAGTACACGGTAGAGCGTTCCTCCGACAGGATATTGGCATACGGAGAACGAGACCCTTAGGCACACAGTACCTAATGGGGAGACACTGCCCGCACCCCAGGGCGCCCGGCCCGCACCCCAGGGCGCCCGGCCCGCAACACGCGGGGAGGTTCCCTGCCCAAGCTCCCCTACTGCTGTTACCCTGACAACTGCCTCCGTCCCGCCCGCCAGCTTTAAACTTACTTAGACTTAAAATTTATGATTTTTAATAGTAACCTACAGCCGCAGACGGGTTTTTTTTTTAATTGGATAAGTAGGTATATTAATTATAGGATTGACGGACTGACATGGTTATTTTCACTACTAAAGTTATTTAAAACGGGACATAAATAACTTGTTGTATTCCTATAAGTAACTTTATTTGTATCATAGTTTAGCCAATATTCTACGTATCTACGCGACTATTCGTTCCAGTAGCTTCCTAACTCTCGCCCACTCCCAGCGTCCCGCCGCAGACCGCACGTGCTGCACGGAGGTGCTCACACGCGTGACTAATAGTGTAGTATAATATTGTTCAATAAGTTAACATATTTTTTTCACAATTTATTAAACACAAAACGAAAACCTAGTGTAGTAAATGCAACAAATTAATTCTAAGTTAATACTCGCAGCTAGCTAAAGGTTAATTGTTGCCAAAAAGTATGTGCTCCCGAGGTCTACAGTTCGCAGAACTACTAGTTTTACTTTCAATACAACTCCTTTTCCGTTGCATGCACCCATAAGCACAATTTTTTGCTACATAAGCAAACAAAAGTCTCACCAGTTCAAAAGTTCAAAGTTCATAGTTTTATTAATGCGATTTTTGGTGATACAACAGGGTCTTAAGAAATATTGTGTAGTAGCTCAAAAATCTGCCCTTTAAGGCATACATTCTTAAATTACAATATTAGAAATTAGGTGAAACATTACATGAAACAAACTAAAGTTATTAATATCTATAGAAATTAAAATACAAGATATAATATTATTGTAATAAATTAATAGACTTAATGTAATAGGGGTTAAAGTATGAAATGCCGTTTTATTGTGTACTTCGAATTGACATAGAACCAATATTTGACTCATTTGCGTCAAATCAATCAAATAAAAAAATATGATAAATGGGTGCCTCATGATTTGACTAATCTGCAGAAAAAAACGAGTGTTGAAGCTTGTGTTGCCTTGTTGAATCGATACAGAAATGAAGGAATATTGGATCGAATTGTGACATGTGATGAAAAGTGGATTAAGCGAAAAATGCAACGCAACAGGGACACTGTTTCGCTTAATCCACTTTAAAGTAAGTAATCCCTAAAGCAAAGCTTACCAATAAAAAGGTAATGGTAACTGTTTGGTGGTCTCAGCATGGTGTTATTCACTATAGCTTTCTCCGATCTGGTCAAGCAATAACGGCAGATGTCTACTGTGCCGAACTCCGAACAATGATAGCAAAACTAGCAGTGAAACAGCCCCGACTCATGAGTCGATCTTCACCATTATTGCTCCATGATAACGCGAGACCTCATACAGCACGAGAAACCGTTTTAACTCTAAAGGAACTGCAATTAGAAACCATTCGTCACCCTCCGTATTCACCAGACCTTGCTCCAATGGACTACCATTTTTTTCGTGATTTGGACAATTTTCTACGTGATAAAAAGTTTTCTTCTCAGGAGGCAGTACAAAATGCTTTTACACATTTTGTGGAATCTAGATCACGAGAGTTCTATCGCAAAGGCATAAATGACCTTCCTATTAGATGGCAGCAATGTATTGTTAATAATGGTAATTATTTTGATTAAAAAAATAAGTATGTTAGTTTAAAAAAAACGAATTTCAATTTTTCAGTACAAATCGGCAATTTCATACTTTAACCCCTGATATATGAATATTAAATTAAAACATAAATTCATAAAGTGGTCAGTGACATGAAATTTTGTCAACTAGGAATTCGTCAATGGTATAGTAGCATATGTCTATAAAAAATGTATTTAGTTTACGTTTAAATTGTTTCAAGTTTAAATCATAGCATATTAAGAGGGAACAGGGCCTGCGAGGAATTAGAAGAAAAAAAACTATTGCCGTCGTCCTACCTCAAGTCTGCCTCCGTAGACTGCGATAAGGACAGATGTAGCTAAGACCAATAATATCACAAAAAAAAACGGACGAGATCAACGTTTCGTAGTTCCCATTTTTCTTCTCGAAAACTGAGCCGATTCAATTATTTTTACATTAAAATTTTAAGAGTATGTCTAGGTTCCTATCATTTTCTTTTATGTTAATAACTTTTCGAATTGGTCTGGTAGTCCTCTAATCACGGCGGTAAAAACTGGCATTTTTTGTAATTTTTGGAGGGTCATATTATCTTTACCAATAAGTTACTGCAAAAAAGGAAATAACAGAGACGTGTATAAAGCAGACCTTGATTAAAAAAAAAAAGATTGCTCTAAAGACATTATTCAGGAAGAAAATGAGGAATACATTTGTAAGGAGAATCGCAGGCCCTGTTCCCTCTTAAAACAAATTTGAGCCATGCAAAGTATGGTCTTGTGCATAAGGCTGGTTTTTTAACTTCTTAGGCATAATTTATTCATGTCGATATGTTGGTCTTATGGATCGATAGCTTTATTCTGAAGCTTTTTTAAATAATTCACCGTTTTTCTTTACGAACAAAGCAGTCTCGTATATATAAAGACAGAGACGGAGATAAAATGCGGTTTGCAACTTTAAAGAAAGTTAAAATAAAAGTAAAATTTAAAGTTTTTTTTTGTAGTTTTTTTTTTTAAAGTAGGTATATACCCTAATTTTTTAAAGCACAAAAGAGGTGCATTCGATCCATAAGGATCTAATGCACCTCTTTTGTGTTTTAAAAATTTCAAGTTTTTACAGGAATTTCCCCAGAAAATGACTCCATAACGTATTGTGGAATCTACGTAGCTACTATTTTTGCTGTTATTAAGTTTGATGTAGAGAATGCGTACATTATCAGCTATGTGATGGGTCTTTTACACCTTGTATGTCAATGATTCTGAAGCTTAAGATGAAATGAGAGTGAAAAACAATTTGACTTGTTTAACAGCCTAAGTTTATACTAGCCCTCCGACTTCCCGTCGTCAATCGTGGAAACACATTTCATAACTGACTCCTAATGTTAGTATGAGTTATGACTGACCATATTATTGAAACAAAGTTTAAACTTATAAGCTGAATGATAGTCTTAGCAGTGGAAAGATGGTCAAGTTTCTATTCTATTTTTAGGCGATTCCCTCTAACATTTCGTTTCATTTGCAGGAAAACCTACTCCTGGAAGTCATGTTCGAGATCCCCGGGTCAGACATCGCGACAGTGCACATCCACGAGGGTTGTGTTGTCAACTCCGAGCCTCCAAAAGTGTCGCGCCGCAGAGAACAAACCGACGCGCGCCCGCCTGCACACGACCTGGACGACTGGCCCTCGGTGCGCCTGCACAACTGTACGTAGATAGTGTAGCACAGACCCGCCTGCACACGACCTGGACGACTGGCCCTCGGTGCGCCTGCACAACTGTACGTAGATAGTGTAGCACAGACCCGCCTGCACACGACCTGGACGACTGGCCCTCGGTGCGCCTGCACAACTGTACGTAGATAGTGTAGCACAGACCGAGACAAGGATCTTCTTTCTTCGTTTAACAAGAATACGTTAATAACTTAATATTACAGATTGTAGTCATTTTTGTTGAAATTACTAAAATCTGTAATATTAACGAACAACAATACAACTAGACTAGACGACGGGCTGTATTAAATACGTGTAAGGTTTCGTTTTGATTATAATTAAAATAAATTTAGATACCTAATTGTACAAACGTTATTGCGTCACCGAATTTTCCAAACAGTATAGGATCATTCAGTTAATTTAACCAGTGATTTAATGACCTGCTCAAACGTGATAATTATGTTGTCCCAATAAAGCATAACTTCTTATTTTTCTGGGTATTTTACAGGCGGAACATCAACAAATAGAACTTTATTTGAATTATTTTCCAGAATGTTGTTTCAACTGCGGTGTGGCCAAGATAGCAAAACGGGTGTTCTGTGTGTGGGTTTTCTTTTCCTTATTTTTCTTTATATTGAAATGTTTATGCCTTCGGGGTCGTTTATTAGTTACGTGAGGTGTTTAAGGGGGGAGGGGGTCGAGCCGAATCTCACCCAATCTCACGCTGGGGAGAGGGGGGGGGTGGTCTCGGCAAATATCACTTTTTTTTCCTCAAGAAGCAGTGTAATATTGGGTTAAATTAAGTAAAATCTGTTCCACTAAAATACGGCAAAATCCTGCACAAAAACGAGAGGCGTCCCGCGCGAGACCCTCACGGATATGTCACACGTCGAGCTACTGAGCTTCTGTGTGCAAGCGACAACGGCTTATTAGAATTTAGAATGAATATATTTTTTTACGAAATTTAGTAGTTCTAACTATTTTATTTTTTAGATTTTCTCACTGTGATTAGACTACGTTTTTAGTAGTCTTAAAAAGTCTTTTTTTTTTTTTTGTTAATTAATCCAACTCAAAAAGTAAGCACAGATTAAAGTAAATACACAAAAAATACGCTTTGTAAAATCTTACGTGAGATTAGGTTGGGGGAAGGGAGGGGGTCGAGCCAAGTCTCACAACATCTCACCAACTGGGGACGGAGGTCGAAAAATCGCCAAAATCACCTCACGTAATTAATTAACGATCCCTTCTCTATACGATAAGAGGTCTTTGCCCTGCTGTAAGACAGTACGAGTAATAGACTGATATAATTTATTGAAATGTCACGAAGTTTTGCTTACTACAGTGTTCTTTGAAAAAGTATATTATTAAACATGCACGATAAAAGCATATATATTAATACCTGGGTTGTAATTTTAGGTTATACTGTTCAGAAAGCTGTCAGATTTTTTTTTATTGCTTCAAAATTACTTCATCACTTACATTCCACGGATTTCTTCCTTCCTATACTTTTCCCACCAGAGGAAAAAACTGCCTGGACCATTTATTATTAAAAACCACATGGATCTGTCTTACTTGTCTTCAATACGACTGTTACTGATCATTGTTCTTCCTTGCTATACATTTCCAGCAAAAAACCACATGGTATTATTGTTAGATCCATCACCAAAATTGACCTTGAATACTATCGTGGCACTACACTTTGCACCCATCTACTTTATGTCGGACTCCAATGTTGCTACTGATGCTCTGGTTGGTCTCATGGTTAACGCTATATCTGAAAACTGTTACACCAAAAAATTACTATCTAATCTCGCGACAATCTAAAAAGCCCGATTTGACGTTTCTCAGTAATTCAGTATACATGCCCCGATAACTTTGTATGAACGTCTAGACGTAAGACATCGAAAAATCTAATTCAGAATCCTAATTAAGTACTATGTTATCCAATGAGTATCATTCGTAAGCACTAAGTTTCACTTTATATTGGAAAAATACACTCAAAAACACGAATGAATCGTAGATTAATATTCCGACAGGACGTCATTACAATGTCATGTCTTTGGGTACGTTTGCGTAGTGTTGTACGTGTTTTAAACCGTCATTGACCGAATAAAATCGATGTTCTGAAAAAACGATACTTTAACAAAAATAAAAGAGAGAAAAATATATTACTGCATTATTAAATATTTAAACATAAAAATAAAATCGATCGAAAGAAAATTTTACTTTAGAAGAGACCGTACATTTTGACTATATGATTGAAAATGAATTTATTATAAAGTGGGAGATAGACGTGCGAACTAAGGTACGCGGTTTTTAAGTTCGCGAACTTACTCGGCTCGCCGTCGGTGACACATGTGAAGCTAGCTGACACTGTGTCGCGATGTTGTCGAATTTTCTGAACCAAACTAAACAAACATTACACAAATTTCGAATAAAAAATGGCGACTCGCGGCGATGACAGACGTACGAAACTACGAACCAAGGCGGGCTACGAGCGAAATTTCAAACCTGTTAGATCGCCGACAAACTTACTCAGCGGTTTTAAAATTCGCGTGCTTAATGCCTACGCACGGGCGAGAAAGGTCGCTGAGCCATAAGTACGCGTACTTGCTCGGACGTATATCACCCCTTTAAAGGTTACCGACGAAGACAGTTCAACTGATGATAATTTTGCTGGATCATCCAGTGACGAAAGTGAATAAAAAATAACAAATTTAGTGAATTTATTTATATATCTTAGGATGATGATGACGTATAATAAAACGATATTCCTCGGGAATCAGTTTTAAACAATGTAGATAAATTGTCGATTACAAACTCCTAAGTATTATAAATCGATATGTCTCCAGAATTGGATTTATAAGCAATTGATTTTTTTTTCACATCATTAGCCAAAGTATTTTGATAGGTGTCAAATCGGACTTCTTAGATTGTCGCGAGATTAACAAGAAAATCCTCATACCTTGCTTGCTTGCTGCGGTGTATGAGACACAGAGACCTGCCACATAAAAATTGAAACAATTGTCTAACAATATCACGCTCGAAATTTCCTATAAGCGATACAGCAACTTCTGCTATAAATTCGAAAGACAATTCGACACCCAAGAGCTCGATAAAGCTGGAAATAACTCAAAGGTTATTTGAGAAACTTTAAAACGAATCACAAGCACACAACACAAACTCTTTTAATAACTATCGCCCTATAGCGGTACCCGTCCTTTCAAAGGTTCTTGAGCCCTCTAATCATTAAGAGATGGTAGATTCTGTAGAAAAAAATGTTTTCTTCTCAGCAATTTGGTTTCCAGTTCAAGAAAGTAACGAATTTCATAGTAGAAAAATCAACAGTCGCAAAAAGGTGCTTACAGTATTTCTTGATCTCGCTAATGGCTAAGGCGTTCGACACCGTTACCATATCTACCCTTTTACTTAAACTAGAGAGAGCAGGCGTCAGAGAACTGCAGCTTATCTTTTTAAAAGCTATGTGACGAAATAGGTTGCAAATGGTGAAAATTGGTGACCATTTCAGCGACAAGCACCCGATTTGTTACGGTGTGCCATAGGGCAATATACTCGGTCCTACGCTGTTTCTCATCTTTATAAATGACTCCTGCAATCTCAATATCAAATTATAAATTATATAAATTTCGGACTTTTTCCTTAACTTGTGTTGCGAGACCTTGCTTAGTACCCTGTAAAAGGTTTTGATTTACTAGCGAGTATCAAAAATTTTCGCATAAACGGCCGTATTTTTTTAGAGCTCCAAGGGACCCGTAGACTTACACATTTGATATTAATTTCAACTCGATACCTCCACGCGCTCCTGAGAAAAATGGTCTTGACGGACTGACGGACGGACAATGAAGTGATCCTATAAGGGTTCCGTTTTTTTCCTTTTAAGGTACGGAACCCTAAAAACGCTCAAAAACGTTTACATGATTAAATTATATGACTTTTAAAAGACATCTAGAGTTTAAGTCATAACGAATGCTAATATAGTTTATTAGCTTTCGTTATGACTTAAACCCTTGCCTTAATACTCAAGCATCAATAATGCACTAACTAAGACTAGCTACATAAACGCACTTTCATAGAGTCATTTCTATGAAAGTGCGTTTATATGATTCTCACAAGAATATCGGTTTTGGGAACGCAAAGATTAGTTCAAAATTTGTTGTTATAATCTTATAAGCTAAGAACGTCTGACTGTTATGGGAGAATTAGCATTGATTTCTATATATATAAAATTCAAATTAGGAGTCGAAACTGTCTCTTCTAAATACAGGTTACTCACTGATCTAGCTAGGAGAGCTGCGATTCACCCAACAATTTGTTGTACCTACACCATGTAATTTATAATGCATACTTTGTTACTCCCTCGTGTAATTAAAACACATTTATGTACCTAAATAAATTATCAAGTTATATTAAAATTTTAGGTTGCAAAAACTACTAGTTACTAGGCAAAGGCCAATTAATTTGTTCCTACTATAAACGCGGTGAAGGCAAAAGCATTTTGATAGTAAATGATTATTTCGCTAGATATCTCTGTATTTCTTTGATGTGATCTCCTTGGCCTCTAGTTTAATAATTTAACATATTTAATTTGATTTTTTCTTCGTTACAGAGACTCAAAGCGACAGCTACGCAACCATCTGTCACTCATTCGTGTGTGCTGTGAGCGGTAACAAGTATGGTGGTTACAAACGAACCGATTCGTCAAGTGCTAGTGATTACCCTCGACTATAGTACGTCTGACTGTATACGTAGTAGTTCATATAGTAAAGTAAGTAAATACTTGACGCCAGTAACAACGCTCACGAATACAATCGAGGTAAGAATTATTCGTCACTGATGTAGGTCAGCAAAAAAATGCGCTGTTAAAAAATGTAAAAAAAAATTAAAAAGTGTTTTGTTTTAGTGCTTTTTGTGGAAATTTTACATTTTGCATTCGGGAGTCCTGTTTTAAGACTTGTTTGCCTAACATCATTACTATTTCAGGAGTTCAAGTATACTCATTTTACGGAGTGTTTGGCTGTCTAAATATGTTTCCAATTTACCATCCGTAAAGTGAGTATCGTCCGTTGTGAGCTATCTGCATTATACTAATGATACGGTATTAGTAGATATTTAAACTTGATGTTACATACAAATGTAGTTTTTAAATAAAATAGATGTGTCCTAGAAAAGCATTTCGATTCAACAGCCAAGGTAAATTGTATGTTAAACTACTGTTTTATAACAATAAATTAACTATTGTTAATTAGGACTCCCTGAGTAAGCATAGTTCCAGCTAGCATTTCATGAAAAACGTGACAGTTTTAACTGAAAGTTATCAATACGATTTATAAAAAAAAAAACTTGATACATCTCCTAAATTCAAGAACATAGAAAAAAGATAATCGTATTTGTAAATTTTCGTAAAACGTCTGTTTAAACTAGGAATGCATCGATACGCATCTTGGCCGATACGATACTGATATTTATGAATACGTATCGGCGACACCGATACCGATATTAAATTTATGAATACGTATCGGCGATACCGATACCGATACGGAAGCTTAAATTAAAAGGACTTCACTCGTTAAAAAAAAACTAAATTATTTATAAAAATATTCCATCTAAACTAATATTATAAAGAGAAAAAAAACGATTTTTTGTTTTTATATTAATTGTATCTTTGTTTGTAATGGATAAACTCAACGAGAAATATGGGCGTATTTTATTTTTCAAAAACATTAAAATCCCTACGAAAATTGCAAAAATATAACCCGAGGTATCAACAATTTGTATATAAAAGTCATTACTTGGCGTGCGCTGCGAAAACGACTGATGATACATAAAATTATATACTACATGTTTATAGTGCTCATCATTACCCACCAACAGTCCGTGAGGCTATTTAAGTCTAACTATTATAGTTAACTCACAATAACCGTTTTGTCTTCAAATTAGTCAAACAAAATTCAAGTCATTTATTCAAACTAGGCTGAGAACCAGCACTTTTCGACCGTCAAATTTACATAAGACAGTCCCACAAAACGCCCACCCTTCACCACTTCCTAGTGCTGCCGCTGGGAAGAAGTGGCGCAACAAACTCCCCATCAAAACGGGTAGAATTGAAAGATGAGGATATTCGTATCATGATATTAATCCTTATCCAACTAAATATTTTCATAATCAAGGTTGATTATCATGACCAGTAGAACCCGAGCAAAAGTAAACAAGTTAGAAAGATCGCTAAGCGACATCTAAGTAACAGCTCAGGCGGCCGATGCGAAGGAACAATATTATTCAGAAAATTCTCGCGGACGAAGTCGCGGGCAGAAGCTCCTTACCATCACAAAAATATTCACAGTTAATAATTAAAATTAACAGTAAGTTTTTTTTTTTTACAAATCTTTCTCATATTATGCGGATAATGACGATTTCGCAGGTCCGTTTGAATGAGGCCTGTTGTAGAATAGGAACTCATTTGGAAACTAAAGTACTTTGCGCCAATCTTTTAGACGCGTATCGGTGTATCGGCAAATAAATATCGTCGATACCGATGTATCGGAAAAATCAAAATATCGCCTATATATCGGTATCGGATGCAACCCTAGTTTAAACCTAATTTCAGGCCGTACTGGTCTTACTATTAGTTCCTTACGTTAGCTTATGTTGAAAAAGAAAAAAAAAGTTGTATCGTCCACAACCACCATACAACATACTCTTGTGATGTAAATTACTGTAAATAGCAATAAATAATAATGATAAATAGAAAACTGTTATTATTAAGGTTTATTAAAAAATAAAAATAGGGTTCATTATTGTACATCCCAGATAAGTTTTAAGTACGAAAAGTCACACACACAGATGTTGTTAGTATAAAAATTTGATATTTTTTATTTCGGCCGGCAACACTGAGAAGGAATGACGTTTTGACATTTTGTTAATTATTATACATAATTATTTTTTTTATTTATAAATGAAACGTTGTGGTGTGATTATAGTAAAATTGTGAATATTTTTGTTAAAGAACCTCCAAAAAGATGTGTCTAATATAATTCTGGACTTGTGATAGGATAAATTTTATGGCATGTTGATATAATCACATTGCAACTCGAGTAAAATAGTATAAGCCTATTTTCAATTTAAAATATAAAGAAAACCAAATTCTGATTGTTTTATTTAAAATCTTTATTTGAAATGTTTGTATGGAAATCCTAATTTCATCAATGATATGTTTATTTAAATGTACTTTTACACACACATTACAAACACGATCTGTTAATTACCTTATTCTACCTTACCTTATTCTAAACAGCTTGTCTCAATAAACGATTTTAAAGTACTAAAAGTCTTTCGATAATATCATGTGTGAAAGAATATACTTTATGAAAAAGGAGTAATGAATAATTTGATAAATAACATGACTTGAGGCTAAACAACATAGTTCCTATTCTTACTAATTACTTTGTAACTCTCGGTCTTAACAATATCTAGTAGAATCTCCACCATTTTATAAACATCTTCATAACTCGTGTACAGAGCCGTTGGCGTCAACCTGATGACGTTGGGATCCCTGAAATCTGGCACAATCCCTCGACACTTCAACGCGATGCTGATTCTGTAGCCCTCATCATGTTCTAAGCATACATGACCGCCTCTCTTACTATCTTCTCTGAAGTTTCCAATAGCAAACCCGTAATCTAGGAGCTTCTTTTCGATAAGATACATCAGGTAACCAGTTATGTGTAGAGACTTTTTCCTCATATTCGGTATTCCAGCTTCATTGATGACTCTCAAAGCCCCTTCTAAAGACGCCATCGATAACACGTTGGGAGTTCCAATCTGCCATCCATCCGCGTCCTGCTGATGATCGAACTCTTGTCTCAATAAAAACTGAGTCTCAATTTTGTTTCCATACCATCCCGCTAAACCAGGCAATCTTTTGTGATTTTTTTTGTTGATGTAAAAAGCTGCAGTCGAACCAGGACCTCCATTTAAATATTTATAAGTACACCATACAGCAAAATCAGCATCTACTTCCTTCAAATTGATTTCTATAGCTCCAACACCGTGACATAGATCCCATCCTACAAGAATGCCTCTTTCTTTGGCTGCTTTAGTTATTTTTACCATATCTAATACTTGGGCACTTCTGTAGTACACAGCAGGAAGAAACACCAACGCCACATCATCGGTCATCGCGTTTATAATTGCGTCTTCATGCATAAACTTCCCGTTACTTTTGACGACTTTCACAGCATCTTTTGGCTCGTACCCCTTTAATCGAACTTGACTATCTACTGCGTAACGGTCTGTAGGGAAGTTGATGTCGTCTACCAATATTTTGTATTTGTCTTTAGTGGGTTTATAAAACGTGCTGATTCCTTGATGGATGTTAATTGTGGTGCCGCCAAAGATGCATATTTCGTCAGGATCTGCTCCAACTATAGGTGCCATGAGCTTAGACAAATACTTGGAATATAAATAATATTTGTTGTCGTCGACCATCCATATCTTGATACCTTCATCTTTCCATCGTTCCATGACTTCTAACACGCATTCTTCGGCGTCCTTAGTGGCGAGTCCTAGAGAGTTCCCACACATGTAGATGTAGTCTTTATTCAGATAAAATCGTTGTCGAAAGTGACCCAAAGGGTCATTGTTGTCCAATGATTTTGGATAATCGGAATGGTCTTGATATTCCACCTTCATTTTACTTCCTTGTTTTCGTTGGTATTGCAATAAAAATATGAATAAAATTATGAACGCTAGTCAAGCGGGAAACCCACTGAGCGAATAGCGTACCCGATTGACTTGTACTTCCCTTGAAAACCTCAGCAGAATAGCGAAGCGGCGTGAAAGCTGCCTTCTTAATGTCCTTCCAGCAGGGTCTCAGCGAAAATAAAACTTTTGATTTTTAAGGGTTAAGCAGAGACGGTGCTCGATGCAATTTTTGGCTGTCAAAGGACCACTAATTGGTTTTTAAATACTCGAAACCTTTTATTGTTTTGTAGCGTTGATAGCTTATCATTGAGTCAACAGCAGGTGTATATTGCTATAAGAATGCGAATATTGAAGGATCATTGTGCTTTAGTAGAGTGGCCAAATTTTTGATAAGTGTCGTTAAGTTTTGCGTTGTGTAAATTATTTTGTACAGAACTGAAATGAAATGAAATTGTTTAATTGTTTTTTTTCTGTAAATAGGATATCGGAATCACTTTGACACGTATATTTAAAAAATATAAATAAGCTAGATGAGTTCGGCTGATCAGAAGCATCATCATTACAACTCAGAATATTGGCCTCAAATGTCAAAAAAGGATAATTTATTTGGGCAATTTGAACTAAGACTTGAGAGTTGAATTGATGATGTTATTGATTATACGTCGGTAATTACAATCGCGTTTTATTTTGTATTGCCACACAACATACATACTGAGCTGCAAAGTAAGAACATTTGAATTTTGCAAGCTTTTAGGGTAGGCGTTTAGGGTATCATCTACCGTAAAAGCGGATAGACAAAGTGGGCAACGTTGCAAATAGCTGTCAAATATTTCGCTGTTTTGATTAATTTGGCGATAAAATAAGAATTAAGGCTAACTAGGGAACTAAAATAATGATTATGAAATGCAATAATTACCCAAAACATAACACAAATTATTTAGTTTTAGATGTAAAAAAATACGTACATAAGTAGGTAAGTAGGTTTATGAAAACTTTCCAAATGCCTTTTTTACACCTAAAACAACGTCAAATTCAGTGTTATAATTGCAATTCATTATTATTATTCTAGTTCACTAGTTATTTCCATGCATTAATATTGCCAAATTAATGAAAACAGGTAAATACACTGGATCGCAAAAATAACGGGTCGCTAATAAAAACCGTGATATCTCCATAAATTACATACCTAGATCGCTAGAATAAATAATATGAAGTAAGCAGGTTACTAATGCTTGTTCTAAATCTCTAAAGAGGTTTCATTTGTACAAGTAACAGATTTAAAAAAACTGCTCTTTGAAAATTTTTAAAATTTAAATTAGGAAAATAATATTTATTGTTTTTTTTTTTTCAAAGCGAGCTGTCATTATAAATGATTCCTTGGATTGATCAGAGTATTCAGTGCAATATCATGGCGTTAACACCTGAAGAATGTACACGGATTATTACCATGGTACAAGAAGGAAGAAGTCAGCGTAGCACTGCTAGAACAGTGGAGTATCTTTATCAACGGTCCAAAGAGTACTCCAGCAATTTCAAAAGACCAGGAAATGGCAGGCCAAGGTGCACAACTACACGAGAAGACCGATTCATCGTGAGCACTATGTTAAGAAATCGACATCCACGGCTGTTCAGGTCCGAAACAGTCTTCAAGAAATTCACTACAACAATGTGAGTTCGCCTCTGATACGATTCTGCGAGATCTTCGTGAAGCTGATATAAAGCCAGCAAACGGCCCCAAACTGCTCAGAGAACATCGAGTTGCCAAGGGTTTTCTCGAGAACTTGGTTGAGAAGATTGGTCCAAGGTTATGTTTTCCGATGAGTCCAGATTTTGTTTATTTACGCACGACGGTAGACGAAGAGTATTTAGACGATCAGGAGAACGATATCATCCAGCGTGTTTTGAAGAAAAGGTGCCATTCGGTGGAGGATCAATAATGGTTTGGGCTGGGATCTTCAGAGGATCGCACGGAGTTAGTGATCATAGAAAACGATTCTCAGACTGCTGTCAGATGCGTAGAAGAGGTTTTAAATGAGCATGCTGGTCCTTTCTTAGTGAATATGGGTGCAAATTCCATTTTTATGCATGATAATGCGCGACCACATACTGCTCGTTTGGTCTATATGTATAATCAAGACGTCGGTATTACCTGCATGGAGTGGTCAGCTCGCAGCCCAGACTTAAATCCCATAGAACATGCATGGGACGAGCTCGGGAGATGCGTGAGACAACGCTCTCCTGCTCCTGTTATCTTACACGAGTTAAGGAATGCGCTTGTGGAAGAATGGGCAAACATAGACCAAAATCGTATAAACATTTGGTTTACACCATGACACATCTTCTTAGTGAAGTGATACGGGCTCGTGGAGGAAATACAACATTAAATTGACAAAAAATCTTTTATTTTTTAAGATTTACTGCGAAGTGTATTTTTTTGTCATAAGTTAGAAGCGAAATTTTCTAATTTTTTTGTATTTAATTAAAGTTGTATAGTGTACAAAACGTGTTACACATTTTTTTATAGTATATATTAATCAGTCATCTACAATATACTATAATTTCGCAAATTAGTCTTAAGAAACTATTACGCCATTTATTAGCGACCCAGAATTTTTGCGATCCAGTGTATTTGACAACTATTTGCGTTTGTGACGTTGCAACCTTTTAGAATGAACGCTCTTAACACGTTCAGTGCCGGGAGCCCTCCTGGAGGGTTACCTAGTCGGAAATGGGATGCCGGGAGCCCCCACGGCGGGCTAATTTTAATTAGGTACAAGTTTTTCTTAGCGAATACAGCATTATTCCCGTGAAAATAAAATCTGACGTATATTTTAGCAAGATTTTATAAGTAGGTATATATATGCTTTGGTTTAAAAATCCAAGCAATTAAATTTTTTCTTTATTTTTTATTCACGGTTACAAATATTTGCTAAAATTTTAAAAGTTACTACGTATAGCGACAAGACCCTCTGAAAACACTATTTTACTTCGTTGTACAGTGTTTTATAGCACTGTTAGCGCAAACGTAATGCCGGCAACCCTCCCGGAGGGTTCACTTCCAATATTTATGGCGGCATGGCGTATGAGTTCTATGAAAGGTGGGTGGAGTCGAAAGTGTTAATTAACCTAATTGATAACGGACGCTCGGTGCATGTGAGATATGATTAATGATTACTGTTGCCGGTATCAGCATGGATACATTAGGGATACCTACTACCTACCTAGGTTCCTATTCTTACGTAGCCCGAGTCCTCACAAGACTATCCAAAACACTGTCTCTTCTATTCCGCAAATCATAGTCACACGATCAAAATAACGAAGTACATTGTTATCTCCGATAACAATAACAAGTGCGGATTATATCATAAAAGTGATAGGTTGATACTGCAACTGCCGAAAATCAGTGATTTGTGTATTGTGCCGCGATTTTAGTTCTAACGTGAGAAAATAGTCTATGGCTGGGATTTATATCTTGTGACATGGCTTCGGAGTTTATATACCAAAATCGAATATCGAGGTACCTACTTAGGTAACTTCCTCTCAGGAACTAAACCGAATTAAATGAACAATAATGGTGCCGATTCTCTTGTACACCGAACTAAATTAACTAAACTATCACTAAAATTCCTTACTTTTGGCTATGAGAATCTTAAAGCTATTCTGTAGTAAAAAGTCTCTAAATTTAAAAATTATTTTGACACAACTAAATCGAATTTGACAATTGCGACTCCACGTGGTACATACTTGTTTGCCCTACCCCGTGAATTTTTTTAGAGCCGGAGGTGTGCAGGGGCGGCAGCCTCGACGTGTTTTATATGGAATTTTTCACTTTTTGTATGAAAAGAAAAAAAATATATAACCTACGTGTTGAGTATTAGGGGTTTAAGGGTTTTATAAAGGGGGTCGAAACTTTCATTATTTTTGCGATAGGACACCATTTTCGAGATTTATGCAAAAGAAAAGAAAAAAATCCAATACAGTACCCGAAGTCGAGATGTTCGTGTGAATTTTAGTTCATGACAACTAATAATACTCCACACCATTTTCAGTGGCGATTAAAAATATTCAAAATTAGTTAGACAATTAAAATTTTAGGTGAAAAACGTCAAATTCAGAATAGGTATCAAAATTGTCATTTTCACTAAATTAAAATCTCAGTACAATCTTAGTGCTGTCAAACTAAAACATATTTAAGTTGTGCCACTTTAGTCTATTTCAGAATGGGAAATCATCGTTTGACAGGAGTAAACTAAATTTTGGTGATTTTTAGTCTAGTTTAGACGCATTTGTGACAAGAGAATCGGCACCATAACGGGTTATGGCAACTAAATACCTACCACTATAATTGGCAAACTGAATGTGTGAAAACCAGCATGTATTTTACAGTTATCTAAGTAGATAACTGTAAAATACATGGTAGGCTGTTACGATAATCGTTATGCTGATGCTGCCGCAACTTGGTTTGTGGCAGCCGGTAGAATTCGCCGGCTGCAGATCTGTGACCATAGTGGGATTCAAATTGAAGATGGAATGTGCCTGTAAATTAAAATAACTATAGTTTTATTTTATTTTATTCGTCTAGAGCTCAACTATTTCGATAACGACTGGTAGTAACCCAAGTAGTCCTAGGTAGAAAAAAGTAGATGGAGGTATATAGGGAAGGATTTACCCTGCTGATGGAAAATTATAATATTTTATATTGCTGCATTGTGTTAGCCATTTTAGCTAGGCCACTCTGTTTTCAAGATTTTACGGCACGGTTGGCGGTTGGCGCAGTGACTGAGCGATTGGCTGCGGGGCTACGCGGTTTTTTTGATCAGATAAACAAAAAACCTAGGCTCCAATTTTCCCTCCCAAAACCCTACAGCAAATTCGTAATCGGCATGTTAAAATACCCCCTGTAACCTCAGTAATGAGTTGTTGACGACACACCTCGACCTTATCACGATAATCTGATTAATAAACCTTTATAAATAACAAGATTAATTGAACTGTATAACTTTCCATTCGTCTGATAAGTTTCCATTCGTCTTTAGGTACCTACATAACTACGGAAAGATCAAGCACCTAATTTGATATAAAAATGTTATGAGCGGCGAACATGATTGTGAGTGCATTAAATACGGTAATATATCAATCTAATACCTAATGTAAGGATGTTGGCTTGTTATTGTAGCTAAGATATGCATATTGATATTATCAATCAGTTAACTTATCCTGACTCTATCTTTACCTACATAAAGCGGTACACTTGATATGTAAAGACTTCAAGAACGCCTTTGGTGTTCTCTTTCGCTAACAATAGGTTCCTACCTATAGATAACATTCAGATCTATGAGGTATACTAACCATAGGTATAACTCTGACATTCTGAATGACTTAAGGCTCGAGCAGTCCAGCGCGACTCGAACAATACAATTTCTAAGAAAACTTCACGGTATAACAAATAGCCGGTGTCGCGTCGCGCTAGTCTGCACGAAGCTTTATGCGTCGGGAAAAATGGCGCGACGCGACGACGGACGGCGCGACGCGTTATTGACAATTGTTCTAGCGTGAAGTTTCTTAGAAATTGTATTGTTAGGCGATTATCACACTGCACCGCGTCACGCTGCATGTTGCGTGTCTGTGATCTGAATGAAACGCGCGTGGATGCATTTCCTGTGTGTCGGACTGTGCGTGTTTTCTATACAAACGGAGATACTTACAAGCAACGTTAAAACACGCATTCACGCGCTACGCTGCGTGGTGCGTGGCAGTGTGTTAATCGCCTTAGAGTTGCGTCGCGCCGCGCCGTCGCGTCGCTCTAGTCTGCACGAGGCATTATGGTAGGCTGTAGGACTCACCCATTACTTTGGGTGGTAGTTCCTAACAATCTAGTCATGTCGCTGCGAATGCTGCGATAACCGCAAGTGCATAGGTTTAGGTACCTACGTATAATTAGTCTGCAATCCTTTGGTTCCCCCGCAAGAATCCCATAGCTGATAAATAACACACCGTTGTTAGTAAGCTGCTGCAGAGACAAAAATAACGCACAATGAAGGGGTCCGTAGTTGCGATGAATGTATCCCAAGAACAAACTTTGTAGTTGAAAAACATGTTCTCCCATACCTACGAGTAGGTACATTCCAACTGCAAACATGTAGGTTTTATACGCACAATACTGAAAGATTTACCATGTTAGGTACGTATTTTAAGAACATAGACTTCATGGAATAGTTTTTTCTAAGAGAACTTTCTGAGGAATGGTTGGGAATGATAAATTTTCATCTATTTTCATAGAAAATCTTAATATTATTTATTTAAAATGAATTTATTTACGTTACGTTTGGGTCCCTTACCTTTCGAATTAATCGGTCCATTAGATTCGGAGCAAATTGGCTGTGATCTTACGTTTTTTTGCAATTTGCAGATCAGTGTCAAGTCGTAGGTATCTTGATCAAAATATGACTCGCGACTCTAATAGGTAGGTATGTACCTATTTACAGAAGATCTGTCTGTCTGTGATCTGTCTAAGTTAGATTTGTTACATAATTATGAACTTTTCCAACTTTTTGTGTTTTTCGTATTTTATTTATTTAAAAAAAGGCATATTACGTAGTTATATGCTACGTAAGAGTTTTCCATTGTTTCACAGTACCTACCTATCTGTTAGCATTTTCACTAATAAAAAGTTTAGATAGTATAACTAGGTACCTAGTTAGGTACTAATAAAAAAAAACGTAGTTTTTTAATTTAAATTAGGTACTTACTTAAATATTATTGGTACCTACTTAGAAGCACGGTAATACATAGTTGATAATATTACTGTGTTAGAAGTAACACAAAATATAAGGGAATACCTACATATAGCTATTGCATAACTAAGCTGTTAGCATTTTTGTACATAGCAATGAATTCACTAAAGTTATTCATTCAGCGAAAATAAAAAAACTTTAGAATTATCAAATAAATTCTTCTGGCTACTGGACTATTATGGAACTTCGCGCCAAAAAATTAAATTCACGCTCATAGATAAACACAGAAATATAGGTTGTCGTTTTTTATTATATTCTACCTTTTTGCTTCCCAATGCCAGAGAGCAAAAGGATTATTCTTCTTGCTTACAATCACAGAGTAGGTACAGTTTATAATATTTTCACAATAATTTGGTAACTATTTAAAAAAACCAGCCAAGAGCGAGTCGGATTCTCACATGAAGGGTTCCGTACCACCGTACAATATTTTGCATGAATGAAAATATTAAACAAAGAATATTATTATTTTTCATGTTTATTTTTAAAAAATCGCAAAGATAAAGTATTTCATACCTAATGATACCATAAATTACAAAGTTATTTTTTGTAGTTGCAGTAAATCACCCATATTGAAATAAAATACCTACCTTATGAATCGGCGGCGTTTTTAGTATTTCGTCGTTGCGATTTTAAGACCTCTTCTTAGGCTCTTACCTATGTGTCACTTTTGCCAAATCACTTTTTTACGCCACCCGATTCTACATTTTGAAGCTCTATCGAATGCAAAAACTCTCATATGGATACTACGTTTCAATCGTTATTTGTTTACCAATCTCAAATGTGCTTGCTAATCAAAAGTTGGTGCTTATATCAACATTAGACCACATACAAACGACAAACAGTAGGTACACATACGAGTTTTTAGTTGTAAGTATGTCATACTCGTGGTGTTGAGAAAAAATTGTCTTATGTGCATCGACGAGAATGGCTGGTATTTAAAATAATAATAATTATTAGCATTTGTGAGTGTACCATACCATTTTTACCATCCGTTTTACAATGAATTACAATTTAATCCGAGTATGCGTGATTATACAATGTGGATCTGGACTTACGACATTAAATTAAAACGAGCACAGTACTAGTCCATAGAAACATTTTAAAAGACGAAGATTAGTACCTATTTAATGGAAAATTGAAAAATTGCAATTTTCAAACAAAATAAATAGCAGAATCAACTGCATAAAAAGTAAACACGCTTTATCTACGAAAAGTCACTAACCCGTTGCGCGGCCCGATGCGGGTCGCGGCGCCCGGCGGGGGGCGGCGCCTGCACGGCGGTGCGGGGCGTAGGTGGACGTGGGTAGGTAGTTTAGTCGGAGAACAACAAATTAGCGGCATAAACTCACTAAGTTGCGCGTTGTTAATTAAAAGATCACTGATTGAATAATTAATCACATAATATCACATCACAATCAGAATTTACATCAATAGTCAAATTTATAAATTTTCAAGGTTTCCAACGTTGTTTCATTATGCACAAGCGAAATCGATACCTAATTAACTAATATTAAACTAACACTGAACAATAAGTCACACTAAATCGTCTTAATCACAAATAACAACTATTTTTTTTCACAAAATCACAACAATGCGCGCGCGGCTCGTCTCATGATAAAAAAGTAGCCGTGTGCGCGCTCCTCAAAGGGCGCCGCCTGACTGGACCGAGTCCCGAGACTTTTTGCTGAAAAAATTCCGCTCACACACACACTCGCAATTGTCTATGCACCACTAATGCATAATTTGCGTAAGTAATATTTCTTTTTCTTTCTAATCGTAGTATTATTTTGTGGGACTGGGCGGGGCGCGTCAGAGTGGAATCGTATGACACCTTTCTCTGTCTCTCAAGCATATTGAGACGTAGAGGATAGAATCGTACGTTTTGCACAGGTTCTTGACCTTACAATGTTTACCTATTATTACGGACTCAGATCTACATCATGTAGAAAAATAAGAAAATGAAAAATAATTTCCTGTGGCTAAAGTATTCATTGGATTTGATTGATTTTTTGTATATGGGTAAAGAACATGACACTCTTTATGTGGTTTTATGGAATGTCAATCGTCCTGCTCCACATTGTATAGTTACCTCAGAAAATAATGGTAAGTTTATAACTTTTTTTAAATTATCTTGAATATATCCTAACTAGTGTAACCAGTTTTTTTTTTTAATAAGTAGGTTAGCTGTTTAATTTTTATTTTTTTAGTTAAAGCTACATAATAAACCGCAACCAAGATATCTTTTGTTGAGTGATTTGAAGATAACAAAATAATTGAATATATTTGTTCTCTACTCGATGAGCTCTAGATCTCTAGAAAAAACTTTAAAAAAGTTTTTTCACCTCAGCACCTCAAACAAGCAGGTTTTGCTGTCAAAAAACAGTGAGCAAAATTCGATTTTGCTGCGAGCGTGAGACAAAGTAACTTTTTAATATTTTTTTTTTTAATGTCGAGAGCAGTGTTGGGTCTACTCACAAAATTCTAAAGATTTGAACTTCAATTAGTTTTGTCACTTTCACTTCGATACGAAAAAAGCGAGAGAGAAAAAGGTCGATTCGAAGTTCGATTTCAAAATTCCATAGCTATCTACTAGGCCCAAAAAAGAAACAAACAATAAAACGTTAGGCTATACATAAAACATTAATATTGCCAATCATCTGTTAAGGTTTTATTTAAATTCTGTTTTATTAAATTTTTGGAACGAAGTTCTTAAGCGGCTCGCGGTAAGAGTGCACTGGCAGAAATCGTCACGCGAAAAGGCGCTTGCGACTGTCTTCTTCTAATTCAAAGAGAAAGAAAGACGGATCCGAGAGAGATAGTACTTAAGTGTGAATTTGGTCGGAATGAAAATCCAAGATGGCGGTTGCGAACATTTTCACATTTTTCATAATGGGAGTCGTTTTCATAGTTTTCAAGGGTGCCAAAGCCGATGTTGAGGTCAAAATGTAAATCCAAGATGGCGGCTGCGAAAATTTTCAATTTTTCTTCATGGGTATCGTTTCTATGGATTTCAAGGTTGCTTAAGCTTTAATAGTGAAGTCAAAATAAAAATCCAAGATGGCGGCTGCGAAAATTTTCACATTTTTCGACATGGGTGTCGTTTTCATAGTTTTCGAGGGTGCTAAAGTTGATAGTGAGGTCAAAATATAAATCCAAGATGGTGGCTGGAAAATACGAGGTGATGAAGATTATGTAAAAAAAAAAATCTTGTCCGATCCGAAAATGGGCATAATTATGGTACTGCAGTAACATTACAAAACAGTATTTTTTTGATTATTGTTGATAATAAATAAGTTATTGGTATTTTCACATTTTTAGTTCCAAAATTACCCCAAATCCATAAAAAAATTGCAAATCTTATAACTTATGACTTTTAGACACCCGCTAAACGATGGCCGCCGCCCGCACCAAATGTAAAATTCGGTCAAATTCACCATTGAAAAATAATGTTAGGATTGTTTTTTCTTTTTTCCTGAAAATTTCCACATAAATATGCGAACAGTACGATACCTAACAACACCCTCACGGATCGGACAGGGTTTTTTTTTACATGTTGTATGTTCTCGCTGCTGAGGTGAAAAGTTGTATGTGTTACACGAGAGCAAAGTTATTTGCATCTCGTGTCTTTGAATCCCGAGTAAGCGAAGGATTCTATAATTGAATCACGAGCGTAGCGAGTGATTCAAGGTTAGAATGCTAGCGCCAAAATCAACACTCGCAGCAAAAAACGACTTTGCTCTCTTGCTGCACAAATAACTATTATTTTGAATTCAGATTTTTATTGTATGGAGCCCCCGTTACATTTGACCACTTCGATGTTACCAGGTTGCTGAAGGATATTGTTACTCTGAAGGCTAGCCTTGCCGAGATGAAGGTCAAGCTGGATATGTCTCAAAACACCATCGGTGACTTACGTGCCGATATGGTTGACTTACGCAATGTTGTAGCGGTATGTAGCTCTCCTGAGTAAGCCTGAGTTCGCATCAAATGATCACTCTCGTGCAAACAACGCATCGCTGACCAAGTTTCGAGTCAGCGAACCGGCCGCTGTCGCTGCGATGCAATGCCGCGCCCAGCCGATCCCGCCTCTACCGCAGTAGAGGCGACGTCACAAGTTAACACGTTAACACCTCACCGTGCTTACTCAGCAGCGGCTGCACAACCTCCCATCCAAAAGGAGCAGCAAAATAAAGATATGCAAAATCAACAGAAGGATCTAAGAGCCGCAATGTACCGGCTCCCGGTATCTTGTTCCCAGCCCCTAAGAAAGGGCAGCCAGACAAGAACGCTTCGTGACGGTGGCCTTGAAGCGACGGTGGTGGGAATCGAAGCGAAGGAAGCCCACTTGCCGTAATCGATTTGGTACTGCTCTGGCGGGACCAAATATGATGCTGCGTCCTGCTAAACCGTCGACGCAGCTGCACGTATCCCGTCTCATCACTACACGATGACTGGGTTTGGCACCCTCGGGTACGGAACCCTAAAAAAGTAGGTACTCTGTGACAATAATGTTCTACTCTCTCTCTATATAAAATGTACTCTGTGTTCTACTCTATGAATATTGATCTGACAACTAATTACATTACCTACAAGAAATATTAATTATAGACTATTTCCTCCTATTTCTAGCAACTTACGTTATGCATCATGAATAAAATTTATCAAATTCCGAAACGTATGTTATCGGTTTCCCACCATAACTGGAATGTTTACGGGCCCAAACCAGATTATGGTCCCATGGAATTGCAGCGTTCATGCCTGCTCAATGGAATAGGGGTAGCAGGAGCTAAGTCACTCGGAAGTCTGATCAGTGCTTGCACTATTATGTATCAGGTAAAAAACAATGAATGTCCTTTCCGAAATAGGCTAAAAGCCTTAAACTGTCTTGCCTTTTTTTGTTATTTGAAGTAGGGACCTAATGATTGCACAGAGAGACGCTTGGTTGTTTAACGCTTTGTTGACAGTTCTGCTTATTAGGAAAAGCTTTGTACTCATAATTATGATTAAGGTACTTGCACCCAATAAGGACCGGCACCTATTAAGGGCCACCTTAGAAAACTCACACTTGGCATTTTTTCAACTGGTTCATATTTCGCGCGCAGCATGCTATGCCACCCATTGGTTAAATGCAATCGCGCGATGACGCGTAGATGCCGCCATTTTATCAGTAGCGTCCAGTTTGTGTAAGACAGCGGTTAGAGACACCATTTTATAAAATTGATGTGCGTTGTTTTGTTAGTTTTCGTGAAAAAAGTAGTTTTTTAAAGTATTTTTTTACAGAAGATTGGATTTAAACATTCAGAGATAACTCTGCTAAGGTAAATATATTATTATTTTTACATTATAGAACTTTAAAATGTGTTCATATAACACGATACCCAAATCCTAATAAGGCCCACAATACAAGTTCGTATTAAGGTCCGGTCCTTATTAGAAATATGAAATTGGCGTAAATTTTTATTATTTAGTTTAAAATCATTTTTATTTTATTTATTGTTATGTTTTTTTAATTTTTTTTATATTTATTTTGTATTTATAACAAGTTAGGCCAATAATTAGAATCATTAATCATGGTTTCTTCTTATGGTTTGTATGGAGCTTTTCTAAATAAACTTTCATTTACTTATTAACATGTTTCCATCATCTATTCTAGAATCTTTGGTGTCATCTTTGAAAATAATTTAGGAAGCGAGGACATAATGGGGAAGCGCTAAGGTAGCCCGCGAAGTTCTAATTTCCTTACGTTTTTGCAATTTGCTGGTCAGTATCATATACTTATATATAGTTTATTGTTTAATATTTATTTCCTTTTTTATTTTTATCACTAGGAAATTCACAATGGAGGAGCTACAAGCTCGGAAAAAACGTGGAAACTGGTCTGAAGATGCTCTTAAATTTGCCATGGATGCAGTAATGAAAAAAGAGATGTCAGAACCCCCGGCAGACATAAAAAAATCATCTTGTTAATGGGAGTTACAAAAATAAATTGGGTAGAAAGTGTACGTTGACTGAAGATCTTGAAAATGATTTGGCTGCGAGAATAGTTAAGTTCGCTCTTGGTATGCCTTTAACTCCTAAAGTTATAAGAAAACAAGCATAAACATTCTGTAAAGCTCACAATATTGAAAACCAGTTCAACGAGGCAAAAGGGGCAGCTGGCAAAAAGTGGTTATGTTGTTTTATTTGATTATTTTGATTTTTTTTTAATGTCATGTTTCGTTTTAACATAATTAATACAAAAACTTACTCATATACTTTAGTACTCCTAATATGGCCCATCACGGTATCGAATAAGAAATTAAGACTGATTTTCCTTTAAATGCTGTAATTAATGGCTGAAGAAAGAGTAATTATTTACTAAAAAAATAAATATATGTTGATTACTGTAATGAAATTAGTTTTATTCTTAACATTATCTTTGATATACATAATATGGCCCACCTTAAAATTTTTGGTCAAATATTACATATTTGCTAATAATATAATATTTATATAGTTAATACAATTGAATAGGTTAGATTAAAAGTTATATAATTACAAAATTATCAAAATATGTTATATTTTAATACGGTCCTTAATAGGAACATAGGTGCTTAATTTGGCCTCACATAAACCTTTTTACCCGACGGTTTTTTGCCAGTTTCACAAAGCAAACTGTGTATTTTTGTCCTAATTATAGATCTTCAATAAATTTTATTTAAAGCTTTTAAGCGTTACTTTGTGTAATCCTATAAATTTTTAATTTATAAGTATTCTAATAAAGGTGGTCCTTATTGGGTGCAAGTACCTTATGTCTTATCTGTATCTATCTTTCTGTGTGCAGGTATCTACATAAATATTAAAATAAATAAAGCTTAATCACCAGTTCATCATCAGTAGTTCACCTCCTTACCTGCTATGCAGACAGACCTACGGATTAGTGATCATTATTCGCAGTGTTTATGTTACCGCGCATGAGACACAATGAACGATCATGCAGTCTCCTGCCAGCCCTGCCAGCAAACCCGATGCATCGATTTTATAATTATTTAGGTGATGTGGAGCATATTATCTCCTACCTGGGCAAGCCCCCCGGTGATCCCCTACTGATAATCTGTTTTTCGTCACACAGGCAGGCTCCCAGTATGAAATAGATAACTCCCTCGGCGCGACCCACTTCCTCCGAGCCGCGAGCACTGCCACCAGCTGTGCGTTCTCCGGGTTCACTAAGATGCGCTACATGGCGCAACAAGGAGCCTCCCTCACCTGCACCAGCAACAGGCAATCAATAGCATACACACTCAGATGCCCCGTCACTGCTTTTGCGGAAATGAAGTGCTTTTTACTGGACACCGTTCTTAGGTAGAACCAATTTCATATCCCCTACCATATTGGTACATAACTAACGTCACACTGAAAGCTGCTAAAAGTTTTGGGTTGGGTTGGGTTGGGCTGCTTAACCTAGAACATGGGCACGCGTTAACGCTTGTGCAGACTGGCGCAACTTTTCGCGCGACCTGATACCGCTAATTGTTCTACTGAATGTTTTCTTAGAAATTGTATTAGAGTCGCGTCGCGCCTGTTTGAGGGAGCCTTTATTGATTATTCTTGTTCTAGTAGAAACAAATTCTTACCAGATGCTGCTTCCGAGAATGGGAGATGGATGACTTAAAACCTCTGATAAAGGACGACCTGCACCGCATCGATCCATTACAACGTGTCATAGACTTAGCCCAAAAAGCCTGTTGGGCGGGCCCCCTCTCCAACTCTATGTTTTGCGTGCCATCAAGGATACCAGGCATGACTGGAGAAGTTCTCAACAATTATGCTAATTACAACTTCAAGACTGATCATTGTACGGTAGCCAGCATAGGTGTTCCTTACGAAGAGACTATTAAGTTGGCGGAAGCGATCGAGCCTAGACGAGTTAGTGCACCTGAAATTAGATAGCAGAGGGAGCTTTAGATAGTTCATTCAATCATACCTGCATAGTGAAAAGCTTACATTCCCCTGAATTTAAGACAACGTTACCGGTCACTATACGGAGTCAATATTACATAATTAAATACGAGTAGTCTGTAGTTAGTCCTATATTTAATGATAATGTTGAGTAAATATCTAGAACAAGCCAGAACCCAGGACTTTGCCGTGTTCTCGACCGCGAGCAGGGTTCGAATACTACGACTTGGGACGTGGCAGCGACACGTGGATATGTGTCGTGGTGCCTGGCTGTGGCACTACGGATATCTCGTAAGTGTCCATGAATACTTTCAACCTCTATTTATTGGAACTCTATAAGTCATATTGAGACACATCGCACGTCTTGGTAAAGTTTAAAAGCACATCCATCACACTAGCGTTCGCGTCGCACATATATGAGTTTTGATAAAATTGAAAAAAACGAACGCCAATTAATGTGATTCTAACGCTCTTTTTGCTTCCATCTCCTTCCTCTAACTGTATTCAGTCTCCATCGTATTCTACTGTTGTTCAGGGAGCTAATCCGTCACTCGATAGTAGCTCACGCCTGTGGAACTGGCAATGTGCAGAAAGGCAGTCATTCCATGGACCGCATGCCAGAACAGCCACTCGGACTCATATCGGGAGAAGACCTATTCACCACTTATAGAGCTTTCAACATATCGTATTTCGATACTGGTGTATTTGGTAAGATTATGATCAGATAATTTTATTTTAAGTTTTCCGTTATTACCTAATTACTTATTTGATTATTAATTAATTAGACATACCTATTAGAAATTTAAATATTTGAAGATATAACCATTTCTAAATATAAAAAATTGTCATCCGCCGCCGCCGCCGCCGCCGCCGCCGCCGCCCGCGTGTCGAGAGCAAAGTCCAAGCTACCGGTGGCTAGGGCTACATCGGCACGAACCTCTTCACAATGCGCGCCGTATCGAGGAGTACCTACTCCCTTCTGAATGAGGCCCTTGATGCCCTAACGAGAGATGTTGGTCGAGGCTTTCTACAACACTGTACTGACTACTGACTATTGTCGTTAATATTTTCACTTATCCAGAACCAACCATTTAGCTCGCAAGCAACACTAGACTAGGTAACTCTAACAAAAATTAGCACTTTAAAGCTTAATATTTCGTAAACGGATCATGAATCCAAAAATGGTTTCACACAAACAATATTTTTGAACGACCTTTGCCAATCACCACACCATGGGATAGACGAGAAAAAAAAAACAACCCCACTTTACGTGTAGGGGAGGTAGGTACCCTAAAAATATCAAGTTTTTTTTTGTTTTCTTGATTTTATTTTACCACTGTCGGCGTGATTAATATACACTCGCGAGCAACTAAATAGACTCAACCCATAAGCACGCATAAATATCTTTATTTTTCGGATTTTACATATTTTAATTATAAAAACCATATATGTCCATTAAAAGCCTGAGACTTTAGCTTTACATCAACACCACTGTCATAAAAAAATATTCAGTACTGTTTTATTTAATTAATTTAAACGGGTGTATAGGAAAATTCACTCTCTACGGTACACACGACTTGTGCTATACTCGTACGATCCACCCTTATAAAAACCCTCACAACCGATTTACCTTATCAGTCGCTTATCAGAAGTTGACCTGTACAAATCTCCGCAAATTTCACTCCTTGTTTTGAAGAAACCATGGACACTGCGCCTGAAGAAGCTGCTCAAGTTGTTGCACTGTTGCAACACTCAAGTTGTTGCACTGTTGCAACAAGGACTCAGTCAGCGAACCGTCCCTGCCCAGCTTCACTTGAGCCAGTCTTCTGTATCATGGGTATACAGAAGATTTCAAGAGACTGGTGCCTTAAATCGGAGACCAAGAGCCGGCCGCTACGAGTGCACTTCAGAGAGAGATGACCGTTTCATCGTTACAACAGCGCTGCGGAATCGGCACCTGACGAGTGTTGATGTGATGCAGGAATTGAGGCGTGTTCGAGGGGTGGCAGTCAGCGAGACCGAGGAGAAGGGCTGACAGCTGATCGGTATATTACCGACATACTTCAGGACCACGTTGTTCCCTACGCAGGATTTGTCGGCGAGAACTTCGTCTTATGCATCGCGTATCACTCGGCAGTTCCTCGACGAAGTGAATATACACACAATGGACTGGCCTGCACAGTCAGTCCAGATATGAATCCCATCGATCACTTATGCTTATGAGCTCAAAAGAAGGGTCAGGGCCAGAAATCTAGTCCCTTCGACCATAGAGGAACTGAAGGCGGCGTTATTAGAGGAGTAGAATGGAATTCCTCAAGACACCGTCAAAAAATTGTTTAAGTCGATGAAGAATCGACTGCAAGCTGTGATTAGAGCTAGGGGGGGGCAATACCAAATACTGATATAATAAATTATTTTATGTTTTTTTAACAGTTTTATTTTTAAAATAACTAACCACCACACATTTTTCGAAGTTCCCATTTTACCTCTACTTTCACCCAGATAGCATTAATTTTAAAAGTCCTGAATAGATATTAAGAAAAGTGGTACCATATTAAAGCTAAGGTCTAAAGCTTTCGAACGCTATAATCATTTTTAAAATACGTAATATGTTTTTCGAACAATACATTTATTTATGCGCACGTATGGGTTGAGTCGATTTGGTTGCTCGCGAGTGTACCTATGTTTAAACCTATCCATTATTATCCATGCCAAATTACAGCTTTCTAGTAGTAACCGTTTCTGAGCTAAACCGGGGACAGACAGACAGACAGACGGACATGGCGAAACTATAAGGGTTCCTTGTTTACTACGGAACCCTAAAAAAGCATACATTTCGGTGAAATTGAAATAAAAATATGGTAGGTACCTAGTACCGCAGTTGAAGCCGGTCGATGGCCCCATATATAGAAACTCCTCAGGATAGCCCTATCTACTTTTCATTGTCTTGACGAGTAGGTAGGTAGTACTTAACCCTAAAGCCCGAGACGACAGCGGTGGCGCGTCATATTCCGCGCGCGCCTCTCTCTAGAGGAATTTCGACCTTATGTGGCCGCTGAGGGTGACGGGGTCCGCATGAATTTATGTGGGTCGACACCTAGCCGGGGGAGCCTGATGAAATGCGTAAGCACTCCAGCACCCCGGCTAAGGGTAGCAGCAGGACACCGTGTGGTCTTAGTCAGTAGGAGTCGGACAGACCCCTCCACCCGACCCAGGGTGGAGGACATCCATGAGGACAACCACACGATAAAAAAAAAAAGGTAGTAGGTACAAGATATGCTGTCTAAGTGTCCAAGCTCTGTCACGACGAATAAAAGCTTGTTCTGAATCATAGAGGTTCAATGTAAAAACTCAATGTTTTAAATATTGTTTTTTTAATTATTTACCTACTCATATGATTTTTTAGTTCCAAGTGAACTGAGACTGGATGAATGAGCAACCAGTGACTAGCTTCCTTCTGCCCCTCGTAATTCAATACATTGGCGCACGAAGTAGTAAAGTGTAAATGTTTTAATAGAGGTTTATTTTTTTTCAGGCATCGTAGCAAAGACTCGTGCATGCTCAGCGTGGCAGGTCGCGAAAGCTGCCGCTCACTTCCTATCTAATGTCGGGGATCTTAACTTTAACCAGATTGATATTGGCAAGAAGAGGCTTAGTAAGTAGTTGACTATTCTGTAACTGGTATACCTATTGCTGCTCATAAAAAAGCCAACGAAACAAAAAAAAAAAACCCACCCAAAACCAGTACCCTAATTACGTAATGCAAAATCAATCCGAATCTGAATCGTTTTTAAACAGATTGCTAATCCATTGCTCCGAAAGCTCGAAAAAAAAATCTGCAGAGCAACGTAAATGACGCAATGAATGTTGTTGAACTGTCAAAATGAAACAGATTTGTCGTTATCGTTTACGAAAATATGTTGCGTAATTAGAAAGCGGGTCAGTGACAGGTCGGCCCCAGTCATCTCAACCCGAATAATAATACCAAATACCTAATACATCGGCAAAACACCTAAAAAAGTGGTGTGTACCGTCCACATGAAAAGTATAGGTAAACCTCTTAAAATATTGAAGACTTTAAATTTATTGATAGAATTGATTTATTTATTTTTATGAATAAATGTAATAAAATTCATAATTCAAAAGCTTTTCGAACGTCAAAGTTACACAAGACAGTCCCCCAAAACGCCCACCCTTCACCACTTCCTAGTGCTTTTGCTGGGAAGAAGTGGCGCAACAAACTCCCCAGCAGCACAGCTAAAGTCAAAGTCAAATAATTTATTTCAATTAGGCACAAAAAAAGGCAGAAAAAAGGCACTTTTGAACGTCAAACTTTACAAAAAATAATAAATAAAACTGATTCTAGTCGCCCATTCCAAAAGGTAGTTTTCGTATGGAGAAGAATGGGCAAGAAACTCCACCGTTACTCTTTTAAAAAAATCATTATATCTTGTATACACTTATTATATAATTATATGTGAAGACAATGCACCTAGAATAAGATTACTATACCACGATAGGTAAAAAGAATGAAAAATGAAGGAATGACATAATTATGTGATAGATGCATGGTGCTCACATACTTACAAACCTTGTAAAATTATACTATATTTCTAACATTATAATAAGTAATACTAATAATAATAAGTCAGTGTGTGAGTTCAAATAATCACAAAAAATAAAATAAAATAAATGTTTAAAAAAATAATAAAAAAAAATTATACAATTAAATTAGCAACCAGTTCGATTTTGTCTAGATTCTGAATTGTCCTATGGAGCTGGACCAGCATGTTTCCAAGCATTTTTATCTTGGATATAATCCTCTAATTTGTAATATGCTTGTTTACAAAGTGTACTTTTTATATGATTTTTAAATTTTCTTTCATTTAAATCTAATATATCACAAGGTATTCTGTTGTAACATTTAACACAGTACCCCATAAAAGATGTATTTACTTTAGATAGTCTGAAAAGCTGTCTGTTCAGCTAGAAAAAAATATTATATATCAAATGCAAAATAATTTACATTACGCAACACAAAACATAATTTAAATTAAGTATTAATAAAGTATTAAAAAATAATAAATATTTTTATTCTAAATAAAATTGTATGCGAATGAACTTGTTCTGCAGCATAGATATCCATCGATATCCGTGTTCTGCAGTAAAGACTTTAAATATCTACTTATTAATACGTGTACAAGAAATCCGAACCGCAGAAATCGCCTTCTTGACTTTTATAATATTCTAGACTATTGTAAATTTTATGTGCAAGAGTGAGATTGAAAACTTTTCTATTGTTATCAGATCCAATGTGTGTAATTTTTAGGTTTCCGTATCCAAAAGGTGAAGCGGGACCCCATTACTAAGACTTGACTGTCCGTCTGTCACCAGGCTGTACTGTGTCATGAACCGTGATAGTTAGACAGTTGAAATTTTCACAGATGATGTATTTCTGTTGCCGCTATAACAACAAATACCAAAAACAGAATAAAATAAATATTTAAGTGGGGCTCTCATACAACAGACATGATTTGTTTTGGATATCTATGGTTTTGCCGTTTTTTTAGATAATGGTACGGAACCCTTCGTGCGCAAGTCCGACTCGCACTTGGCCGGTTTTATTTTAGCAAAGGAACGCTTGTCTTTTTCAATCCATACAATTTAAAAAAAAAAATACGTAGGCTACTTAAATAGGCTCAGATTATAGAATAAAATTCTATAATCTGAGTAAATAGGCGTTGTACCTACATAATATGACGCGGGCCGAGATGTCACTAACGCGAAAAATCTATACCTATCTAGATAGGTAGGTACCTACTACCCTCTAGGGGCCGAACAAAACAACAAACAAACAGCCGAACAAAACCGAACTACTTAAAAATAATATATTTTGAAATAAATAAGCGGGACCTTAATTCGATTCATTGCATCGCATCGCTACAAGTTTTTTTTTGATGGAGAGATGAATAATAGAGATGGAGTAAAATAGCACCCCCGTGTCCTAACAGAAAGCTATCGTCGCGCGAATGTACTACTAGCTGCTGCCCGCGACTTCGCCCGTGGACCCTTATTCTTTTTCTAAAATAAAAAGTAAATTACTCCTTAGGTGTAACATCAGCTATCTGCCAGTGAAAGTCCCGTCAAAATCGGTCCAGCTGTTTCGGAGATAAGCTAGAACAAACAGACAAACGAAAATTTTAAAAATTGTTTTTTTCTTTTAAGTAGGTACCGTCTACACTTTCATAATATGCATTTAGTAAAAAGTCTAAAAAGCTGTAATTTTGACATTACAAATAGACAGTTCAATTTTATGATATTTGTATGTACAGTGAACAAACTTTACGCATGCTCAGGCAAGAAAATATTTCTGAGACAGCGCAGCTACTACACCCTTTCCTGGTTTCGCCCAATTAGAGACTATAATATGCATTAATGTGAGTGTGAGTAAAGGGCGTGTAACAAAAAAATTGTGAAATTATTATATTGGCCGTCCTAGTCGGTTTTTACGACATCCCCGCTAAATAACAATGGTACTTAGATATTAAACCTTTTTTTATTACAGTCGCAAAAGTTGCGACAGCAATAAACAAAAAGCTCTGATAACATGCCATATTAAAATATCAACTCACAAGTGAGCATAGTACGCGCCTAGTGTGTGTCACACTTCCATACATCAATATCGACTAAAATACGCTTCGTGCATGATCCTGTTGATCAAAACGCATGAATCGGGCGATCGAGTCGTGAGCCATGTTATTCGAATATCGCCTTAGAGGTGAGCTTGCGGAAGACTGGCCAATTGTACTTATGTATATGGTATGCATGTACGTAGTATGTATTGTGTGTATGCATGTGTAGGTCATTTTAACATTACTTTAGGAGTATGAGGAACAGGGTGTAAAGTTCATTCATCCACCATAGGAAAGGGGGGATCCTCCAACCAGACGGGTGTTGTGTCTGGCGGGCCGACTGCCCGACTGTTGATGTCGGATAGTCGTTCGCGCGGTAAACTCTAATTGCGCGATGCAGGCTTTGTGTGACGTCATGTCTTTGATGCGTAGTTCGTATGTGGCGGTTTAACCGCTACATTACAAACAGACACTTCGATTTTATTTATTTGAATAGGATCTATCAATATAGTCGCGTTAAGTACCTACATCATCTGTATTATTAGACGATGTACAGACAGACGCCAGCACATCAACCTATTACAATCTGTCAAATTTATTTAATATATTTTCAATTTTATCACTAAGGTATAAGGTTCAAAGTTGATTGGGAAAATTTGACAGTTTCGGATAGGTTGACGTGCTGGCGTCTGTACAAACGTGCTTGATCGATCGCGCGAGTTCGTCATATTCAAAACGAGTGCGACGATTGCTTACTTCCGTGACAGTCGCTGTCGGTCAGCACACGGCCGTAGGCACACCAATCTATTGCTAATTAACAAGTTATTTATTTCAGAAGTAAGCTTAGCACTCCACGACGAAGATTGTGTGAAAGTGACTGAGGGGTTGGCCCTTCAGTTAGCCAACGGCTATCAAATAGACAGTGCTAAGAATTCCATGCAAATGATTGACTGTATTCATAACAACGACATAAGTTGTACTGCAAAGTTTCTGGGTTCCAAAAGTAGGTCCCAGCTAATTATTATTTAATTACCTATCCCTATTTGATTTATATTTTTTTTAGATACTTATTCGCTTTTTTTTGTGGGAAATTATGAAATAATTTCGGAGGGCGTGTCGGTCCTAGCGGACCCCGCCAGTTTTGCTGACATCTCTTTGAGGTGCGCGTGGAACACGACGCGCCGTCGTCGTCGACCCGGGCCTGGTTCTTAACGGTCGGCGAGCTACCCATTGCTCACATTCCGCAAGCCCGCACGGTGCCGGGAATCGGCCTGCGATTCCCGACGCCCAGGGCGTCTCCTGTGGCGGCTTGCTTAGATACGCTTAGGCCGCTGCCGCCGATAATACGGTCGGGCGGCGGCGGCAGAGCGGCGCGTTCAAATAGCAGCATAGCATAGTTTTATATGGAACTGTTCTCGATGGCAGCGGCGCGGGGAGCGAGGACAGTTCCATATAAAGCGTCGAGCAGACGGCGCAACGCGACAACTCTAACAAAACAATTTCTAAGAAAACTTCACGGTAGAACAATTCCTACCAGTCAGTGTCGCGCTGGTCTGCACGAGCCTATGCAATTGAAATATCGTCGCCCCGCTGCCCACTGCCACCGAGAAAACGGCCTTATTGTTACTAGTTCTCTTTGAGGTTTTCCTTTTGCAGATCGTCTCTTTCGATCGTAAGATGAGATAGGTCTATTGTGCGCGAATGAAGGCCAGTTGTAACTAGGTAGTTATTAATTAATGATGAACTTCCCTCCATAGGTACTTATAGTGCATCTTCTAACCGTCCGCCAGAATAAAGTGCGTTTTTTGTTTCAGCTCGTCAATACATGGCCGTTGCTGTTGTAGGCGACGTTGGACGTGTACCCATCGATAAGGACCTTCTCTGACGAACCTGAACAAAATGTCACTAGACTATTTTATTGCTTTTAGAGTTACTTACTTACATCATTAAACAAATAAATGATTAACTAAAAGAAATATTACGATTCTTCATTGTGTACTATGTAAATAGGATGCGGCGAATCCACCCACGCGCACTAACCTCTCTAGTAGTATATAATATTTAGTAGGTAGTCTATGCACCTCAGAACATAAAAAAGGGAGAAGTGCCGTACTGCTTCATTTCAACCAAAACCGATGTCCCCAGTTTTCTCCCACCGCAGCGTCCACACATACATTGAACCGTGTAAAAACAAAGACTCGGGCGTAGCCGGTGAGTCTACGGCAACATGCAAACAAGGGCTGTGATTGACTTAAACGCACTACACTAGGGTTAAAATTATATTTTATCGACATTGACATTATTGACATTATTTTCTTTTATTTTACATTATTACACATAAATTATATTTTTAAATATTAGAATAAAAGAAAATATAAAAACATTTAAAAATATAAAAATGTTATTGACATTATTATTATGTTAAGAAAAGCAGTGATAGCCTAGTGGTGTGACCGTCAGACTGACAAGTCGTAGGTCTCGAGTTCGAACCCAAGGCACGCTCCTCTGACTTTTCGGATTCATGTGCGTATTGAATAATTATCACTTGCTCAAAAAACGGTGAAGGAAAACATCGTGAGGAAACCGGCATGCCTGAGAGTTATTTCTCGACGGCATGTGAAGCCAAGTCAGAGGCCCATGGGCGGATTTAAAACTCTGACACCAGGTTAGTCACTAACCACAAGATAAGAAGAGAAGAAGGATATTGATGACTTCCTCGTTGGTCTAGTGGTCGCAAGCGCTGCTGCTGAACATGAGGTCCTGGGTTCGATTCCCAGGCCGGGCAAAATGTCATTCGGTTTTTCTTTCTGGAATTTCTCAGTAGCAGCCCAGAGTCTGGAGTCCTTTTTATAATCTGAGCTATGCACTAACCCGTGTTCTGACCGACTCAGATAACCGTCCTCCAGGAGAGCAGTAGGGCCACCAGTACAGTAGGTATACAAGCACAAACGACGACCCGCCGCGCCGCCGAGGTCCACCGCGATCGCAACCCTCCCGAGTAAATAATACTCCCCCCCCGACCCTTGCTCGATGATGCGCCAGCCTGCGTCGATGATGAGCCTGTAGAGTTAAATTCCCAGATTAATAATATATCTTTGATCTAGCCTGTCCCATCTTGCTGTCCTCCCTCCAGCGACGCCCTAAGCCGAGGTTCGTACCCCACAGGGGGTGCCCTTAGCGAGCGCTCGCCTAGTTTATAATTAGAATAGTTTTTGCCCCTGGGTGGAGGCTTTGAGTTTAGCAGCTTTTAAGGCACTAGGCAGCCACAGGGAAGTCTTGTTAAGCAGCTACGACCCTCCCTCTGAGGTCAAATGCGAGATCGGCTGATTATGCTATACTTATGCTATGGGACGCGACGCTCAAGAGATGACGAGCATAATAAAGTACCTACTACCCGGAACCGAACTAGTTAAATATTTTTACTCGCAAAAAAGCTTAGGTAGGTTTGAACTGTGACCCCTATTCCAAAAACGACTAGAATATATAGAAAAAAATACTTTAGTTAGGGTTAGTTAGTTGGGGTTCTGAATACCGTAAGGGTTTCCATAAACGCGCGGCGGGGCGGCGGAAGCCGGTGTTTTTAATCTCGGCTGCCGGCAGTAATGTACGTACGAGTACTGCCGGTTCCCAACGGCGTGCGTTATTTTTGTGTGCCGGCCGGCGCATTGTGGATCGAAAAGGCTCTCGAAGACTTAAAAAAAGTTTTAATATGAGTAAGTATCGATACTTTAGTGGTATTCGATCATCATTCGTCCATGCAAAAGGAGTATGTAAAACTGCGTCTGCACTGGCGAAACATTCACAACAAAACATGTTGAAATCTTTAGTTTCTGTCAAAGTTCCATACAATATTTGACAGGAACTAGAGATTTCAACATAATTATTGTTTTGTTGTGATGTTTCGCCAGTGCAAACGCACAGTAAGGATCGTAGCAGGCGGCGTTCTGTAATTTCTGTCTACCCCCAATGTTATTCTATATTGCCTTTGCAGTTACAATCTCTGTCTACGCTTTGCAGCCTTTGACTGTTGTCAGCTGTTGTCTAATAAAATGTCAACTGTCAAGCTTCAGTGTCAATGGCAATTCAATCGAATAAATTGAGAAAAAAGAAAAAATCGAGCCGAGTCGAGTCGACCAGTTTGACGAATGCCGTTCAAAATTTGTGTTTATTAATCTATGGTCTGTGTTTGCCACAGAGCCACAGAGTACTTATGTGTTTGTGTTGTGATTTTTTTGGGAATCATGTTGGATGATTGAAATGTTTGACTATAGAAAAAACAGTTATACAAATACGAGGCATATCGACGCCAAAATCAAAAAAATACTGCTATCTCTTTTTAACTTTAATAAATTTGCCTAAGTGAAAAAGGATAATAGTGTTTTTGACAGTTACTATATTGGCAACCCTACATTTTCTAGTCATTGAAATACCTATTTGCGGCCGGTTCGCCATTTTATCCTCTCGGTGTTTGGTACCAAAGTTGGGTACGTAACCTGTCAAATGATCTTGTGTTGTGGTTAAATTTTGTGAATTTTGGAGTTATTTGCTGTGTTATTGCGTTTAAACTCGGCCCTATGGTGGAAATCATCAATAGCAAGATGCCCAATTGCAATATAATCGGATATGGCATCAAAAGAAGCGGACATCACCCGAAAATAACTTTGCACCAGTATGTACAACATACATGACATTTCAGCTGAAATATCTTTAGATTTAGACGATAAACAAAAGATTCTGCATTCGTTGAAGAGCTTCAACAGTTAAGCATTCATATTTTCCCTTTTGCCATTATTTTCAACAGTTATACTTCACGAAATCATTTTCTTGTTATTGAAGGGATAGAGCAGTGCATTTAGACATTTTATTTATCGATAATGCTATTTTATGTTTTTTTTTATTGGTTTTATGTTTTACTTTCAAGGTTGCCTGCTAATGAACGAAAAAAGAAAAAGTATTGGTGTGGAAAGTTTAAAGAAGGCCACATATTTTTGTTCTTTTCACTTTGAAGAATAATGTTTCAACCGGATACTCAATAAAGTAACATTATGTGACGATACTTTACCTTCACGAACCTTATTGGTAAGTAACATGTTATAAATTTGTCCA
The DNA here is from genome assembly GCA_963853775.1 of Xanthia togata. Lineage (NCBI taxonomy): Eukaryota > Metazoa > Arthropoda > Insecta > Lepidoptera > Noctuidae > Xanthia > Xanthia togata. The sequence continues at coordinate 23,706,346 of OY970807.1, forward strand.
ACATGATTCTGTAGTGGCTGGTGTTGAAAATGATGGTGATGTCCTCATTTGCAATATTTGTTTGTTTGGTAGCAAAGAGTGATGTAAAGAATGTGTTTGAGTGTGGTCTTAAGACTTAAGATCAATTAAAAATTCTATTATTAAAACAAGAAACAATAGAAATACTAATAATTTTTTTGCTTGTTTACAGCCTGCGATTTGAACAAATATGTGGCAATATCTGGCATTTTAAATGAGAATGATCAAAATCAGACAAACTCACAATGTAAAAGAGTTATATATGAATTTGAGATACAAATATTATGGGAAGAAATCTACTGAAAGCATATCACATAGAAATTACCTGAACAAAATTGTATTGTTCAGAACTGAATGAGATTGATTTCTTTAATATATTTTTTTTATTATAATTAGTGTTGACTTTTAATTAAAACCCACAATCATTTGCTTGTTAGAAACTTAGCATCAAAAATATTAATTATGGTGGCTCCGCCAATTTTCAAAATTTATTTTTCACTGGTTATCCGTGAAATTCAAATCTTTATGTTGATTAAAATGAGATACACAAAGATAAAATAATAATAATATAAATTACAATATTTCATATAAAAATTACCATCTGCGGGCCATTGACGGAGCCACCTTTTAGAGGTATGAGGAACAGGGTGTAAAATTCATTCATCCTCTATAGAAAAGGGAGGACCCTCCGACCGACGGGTGTCGTGTCTGGCGGGCAACTGTTCGATAGATTTTTTGAAGTGAAAACTTTTTTAGGCGCGTTGAGGACTTTTTGGGTGAGCAAAAATAATGGAAGTCCCGTCATCTTCACCGGACGTTTTCCAAGAGCTATATGTATACTGTGTATATATGTGTACTTTTTGGGTGAATAAAAACCGTGAAACTCGTGTCATCGTCATCGCACACTTCCTATGAGCTATATGTATACTGTGTATATATGTACCTAGATATATCGGCAATGAGATGAACATGTTGCATGGCATACAATGGACTGAAATCAGTTACAGAATACTAGTTCGATAAAAAGCTGTAAGTATATAATATCTGTCCGGTTTCAACCTCAAAATAAGTTCTACTGTTTAGCCGCGAAATAATGACGAAGCAATTAAATTAAACAAACAAATGAAAGGCATCAGTTAGATAAATTGGGGTATTTTTACCCGTAAATATTGTACTGTGACATTATGAAAACATTCTCACAATCTTTTATCGATATTATAACATAGAAATATCGATAAGGGCTGCCCTAGTAGACGCCATTTTATTCTCTCAGTAAAGTGTAGGTATGGCACGTTTTTCTTGTAGGTATGCCAAGTCCATGTTTTATATGTCAATGCACGTGCATTGACTTATATAACATGGACTTGAAATGTTTGACTATAGAAAAAACAGTTATACAAATACGAGGCATATCGACGCCAAAATTAAAAAAATACTGCTATCTCTTTTTAACTTCGATAATTTTGCCTAAGTGAAAAAGGATAATAGTGTTTTTGACAGTTCCTATAATGGCAACCCTACATTTTCTAGTCATTGAAATACCTACTTGCGGCCGGTTCGCCATTTTATCCTCTCGGTGTTTGGTACCAAAGTTGGGTACGTCAACTGTCAAATAATCTTGAGTTGTGGTTAAAATTTATGAATTTTGGAGTTATTTGCTGTGATAATGCGTTTAAACTCGGCCCTATGGTGAAAATCATCAATAGCAAGATGCCCAATTGCAATATAATCGGATGTGGCATCAAAAGAAGCGGACATCACCCGAAAATAACATTGCACCAGTACGTACACAAATTTCAGCTGAAATATCTTTAGATTTAGACGATAGACAAAAGATTCTGCATTCGTTAAGAGCTTCAACAGTAAAGCATTCATAATTTCCCTTTTGCCATTATTTTCAACAGTTTTACTTCACGAAATCATTTTCTTGTTATTGAAGGGATAGAGTAGTGCATTTAGACATTTTATTTATCGATAATGCTATTTTATGTTTTTTTTTAATTGGTTTTATGTTTTACTTTCAAGGCTGCCTGCTAATAAACGAAAGAAGAAAAAAACAATTGGTGTGGAAAATTTAAAGATGTTAACTTATACTGTTCATATTTTTGTTCTTTTCACTTTGAAGAATCATATTTCAACCGGATACTCAATAAAGTAACATTATGTGACGATGCTTTACCTTCACGAACCTTATTGGTAAGTAACATGTTATAAATTTGTCCAACATGATTCTCTACTAGTGGCTGGTGTTGAAACTGGTGATGTCCGTATTTGCAATATTTGTTTAATGGAAACAAAGAGTGATGTAAAGAATGTGTTTGAGTGTGGTCTTAAGACTTAAGATCAATTAAAAATTGTATTAATAAAATCAAGAAACAATAAAAATACTAATATTTTTTTTGCTTGTTTACAGCCTGCGATTTGAACAAATATGTCTGGCATTTTAAATGAGAATGATCAAAATCAGACAAACTCACAATGTAAAAGAGATATAGATGAATTTGAGATACAAATATTATGGGAAGAAATCTACTGAAAGAATATCACATAGAAATTACCTGAACAAAATTGTATTGTTCAGAACTGAATGAGATTGATTTATTTAATATAACTTATAGCGAGTGTACCTAAACTCCCTGGTCGTAAAGGGCGAGGTATTCCGCCTCAACGTTACTCGCCGGATGACTAGATGCGTGTAACCGAACGCGCCCATAGACAGACTGCTGTCTATGCCTGTCTATGCGCGCTTCGACCAATGGTAGTCAAGGGCAATGGATGTTGTTCTGCGATTGGCCCAGACTTTGACGTTGGTCATAAGTAGTTTTAGTCTATAAGAGGGTGAGAGAAGTAAAAAAATGGCGCGACTTGTTTTAACGATGATTAAAGTTTTACCGTGTAACAAAGCCCTTTAATTGAATCTGACCCACCCCGACTACATTTTGGCGCCCAACGTGTGTTTTGTAATATTAAAAACAAGGGGTCGGTGTCTTTGTGCGCGAATCGAACTTTTTCTCGTCGCGAGTTCAAAGTTTTTTGGGGAATCTCGTGATACGACGGAGACTACAGTCGACCTGGTCTGCCGTTCGCGCTGTCACCTGTCTTGCGTTCAGTTTCGTTTATTTTGCTGGCTAACAAAGCCACGAACCGTAGGTTTCAAGTTTCACCTACTTGTTTGCAAAATGCCGCGAAGACGCAAGTCGTTGCAAACAGGCGACGAATCAATTCTCGAGGAATCGGAGCAATCAGGCAACGTAACAATGACTCAAGAAGCGCTATCTACACTGATTACTACTCTCCAACAGTCGCAAGCCGAATTTTGCAATCAACTCTTACGTGAAGTACGTTCATCGACGCCACACGTGTCACCAGATGCAGGTACTTGTGCCGCCAACGCCGCAATGGGCGTCATGAGGTCTACAACAGCAAATTTCTCGAAGTGCACATCAAAGTTCAGCGGAAATCCAGAAGAATCCGTGGAAAACTTCATAGATGCGATAGAAGTTTATAAGTCATGCCTGAATATAAGCGACGCCAACGCGCTCTTAGGAATGTCTATGCTGCTGACTTCATCGGCGGGAACATGGTGGCAAGGCGTCAAAGGAACAACGAAAACGTGGGATGACGCCATCATGAGGTTACGAAGTACCTACGGCGAACGTCGTCCACCATTTCGTATTTACGTCGAGTTGTTCTCCCTAGTACAAGGCAAAGAAAATACGGACTTGTTCATCGCAAAGGTCCGAGCCTTGTTGGCCAAGTTACCACAGGAAGACCTATGCGAACGGGTCGAGTTGGATATGGCATACGGGTTATTGGATCGCCGCATTCGCAAGCGTGTCGACAGAACCGAAGTCTCGACGTTCGACGAGTTGCAGAAAAAAGCACGAGCCGTAGAAGACTCTCTGAATGAGTCACGAGCTCAGAAACCGTCGTCAGGCCGCGAAGAATGCTCTCGCGCTGCTAACGCCGTCGCCGAGCCTGCGCGCGCCGCCACGTCGAATTATTCTTCCAGCTCCTCCGCTGCCGTCGGTAGCCGCACGGGCGACTCAACGACGAAGAAAGCAGGGAATACGAAGCCGTTCTGTGTTTACTGTAAACGCCAAGGTCACACCAAAGAAAAGTGTGAAAAGTTAACAAACAATAACAAAAATATTTCCAAAAATGAAGACTCAAAAGACATTAAATGTTACGGTTGTGGTGCCGCGAATGTAATAAAATCGAAGTGCGCGAAGTGTAACGGTAATACCGGGAAAAATAGTGAACATTCCGCGTTTTATTCCCTAACGTCAACACGTGATCATCGTGCACCCGTCACTCGCATCGAAGCGGGTCGCTCGTGCCCTGGGCGCAGCGACGAACACACCGAGAACAGCGCGCCGCCCGCGCCACCGCTACTGCCTACTCCGCGACCGCCAGGTAGCGTGATGTTAGCAGGCAAAGCGAATGCGCCCGCTCCTTCGTGCGCCGAGTCTACGTCTTCTCACAAAGTCGGAGGTAACCCCGCGAATGTCACAGCGGGTTTTGTTACTAATAACAATGTTTGTAATTTTACTGATAACGTTAACGTCGCTATGGATACTTACTATTCTGATAATAGTGTTCCTTATAGTAAATGTTTACATGATAAAGTAACTCGTAATTCACAGACATTCTGTGTTATTTGTTCTAATAACTTTAATGATCATTTTGGTTCACAAACGATGTCTTGCGTTAACAACGATGTTAATGTTATGTCTGTGCCTTCAAATGATAGTTTAGAAAGATATTTTTGTGTTGATAACAGTGAATGTGTTACATCTATATCGCCAAATAGTTGTCTTATAAATGGTTATTTTTGCGTAAATAAGGAAAATGTTTGTGTATGTACTAAAACTAATGTGTGTGTTTGTGCCACTTGCGACCAGGGGGAGTTAGCATCGCCGTTAATGAATGATGATAATAGTAGTTTACGGTCGGTAATGTTCAATGGTTGTCAATCGTTATCCGGAAATTACGACGGTTCAAAATCTAGTGCTCGCGATTTTATACCTATTTCCAGATCTATGTATGATTTTAAACCATTTTATAACATAACCAACGAACCTCAACGTGTGTCCGAAATTGCAAGTGGTAGTCAACATTTTTTCGAAAATTCCAGTGGCTCTCAACATTTTTCTGAGAACACTACCGATTTTAATTATTGTTTTAAAAATATTAGCGATTGTCAACAATTGTGCGGAATTACAAGTGATTCTCAACATTTTTCCGAGAATAAAAGTGATGTTCAATCTTTTTGTCGGCCCGTATTAAAAATTAGTATTTTAGGAGAAAACGGTACCGCGATGGTAGATTCAGCAGCTAAATGCTGTGTAGCTGGCCATTCGTTGTACGCTCTCCTGAAGGCCAAAGATCATCCTATGTCCTCGCGTATGGAAAATGTAAAACTGGCAGATGGTAAAAGTAGGTTATTGAATGTACTTGCTACCGAGGTAAATGTAACTCTTGAAGGTAGAACCAGGCTTGTAAATTTTTTAATTTTTCCGGACGCGGACGGTAACGAAAGTCTTTTAGGTATAGATTTTTTGATAAGTTTTAATATTAGTATTGATTTTGGTAATGCGAAATGGCACTTTGCTGACAATTCTGAGTGGTTCCATCTTCTTTTTGAAAAAGCAGCACATCACGTTGAAAATGTGCCTATAAGTAGTGTACTTAGGGACGAGGAGGCGTCACAGCTTAGCGTCAAGCAGCGCGAGGTTCTTGCTAAATTCCTTTCTGAAAATCAGGACGTTTTTGAATTAAAATGCGAACCAACTACGTTTGCAGAGCACGTCATCGACACCGGTGACCATGCTCCTATCGCGGTCCCTCCGTATCGGTTAACTCCAGCAAAAAAAGAGGTTATGCATTCAGAGATAGAAAAGATGTTAGCTGATGATATCATTGAAGAGTGCGAATCAGCATGGGGTTCTCCTGCTTTGTTAGTGCCTAAGAAGAATGGTCAAGTTCGTTTTTGCGTAAATTACCGAAAGCTTAATGCAATAACGAAAACCGATGTGTATCCAATGCCGCTTATAGACGAATTAATACAGTCTACCAAGCGCAATTGCATTATGAGTACATTAGATATGCGAAGTGGATTTTGGAACGTGTCTGTTCGCGAGTGTGACAGAGACAAAACTGCCTTTTTAACGCCTTTCGGAACGTACCGCTTCAAAAGGATGCCGTTTGTTCTTAAGAACGCTCCGTCCACCTTTCAACGTCTCATTGATAAGCTGCGCACAGGCGCCTCACTTAAGAATGTGACACTTTTAGCTTATCAGGACGATTTACTCGTAATATCTGAAGGTTTCGATCAGCATATGGCTGATTTACGTGCAGTTTTTGAGAGGTTGCGTATGTTCAATCTACGCGCCAATCGTGAAAAGTGTGTTTTCACACGCGAAGAGGTGAAATACTTGGGCCATGTCATTACTCAGGATGGAGTTTCGCCTGATCGTGAGAAAGTTCGCGCAGTGGCCGACATGAAGGCACCAAGTACTCTACGACATCTCAAAACGTTTCTTCAAACCTGCTCGTGGTTCAGAAAGTTCATTTTGAACTTTTCAGAAGTTGCTGAACCTTTAACACGTCTTTTGAAAAAGAATCAGACTTGGGTATGGGGTCCTGAGCAAAATCAGGCGTTTCAGGAGCTAAAAAAACGCTTAACGTCTGCTCCCATACTTGTCCAAGCTGATTACTCTAAACCATTTGTCTTGTGTACAGATGCTAGTAGTTACGCTCTCGGTGCAGTACTGCTGCAAGGTGAGGGAAAGGACGAAAGGCCTATAGAGTATGCAAGCCGCCTTTTAAACCCAGCCGAGCGTAATTATAGCACTACCGAGAGGGAAGCTCTCGCGGTGGTTTGGTCAGTCGATCGTTTCAGAGGTTACCTTGAGGGTCAACAAATTGTTATAGGTAGCGATCACCAGCCTCTGAAATGGTTATTGAGTTTGAAGTCGCCGTCTGGTAGATTAGTTCGGTGGGCACTGAAGTTACAGGAGTTCAATATTCAGTTCGAATACACTCCAGGAAGAGCCAATGTTGTCGCCGACACGTTAAGTCGTCCTACCTGCGAAGAAGACAGTAAAGGTCAGTGTGGTATTTGTTCAGTCATTGTCGACTTACCCTCTAGAAGTCCTGCTGACCTGCGACTTGCTCAATTGGATGACCCGGAATTAAAAAAAATAATCAGTGGTCTTGAAAGTAATGACGCAATAGAAGAAAAACGCTGGTCCGAGCGAGGTTACTTTATGCAGCAAGGAGTTCTTTATAGGTACAACCCTGATGTCGATGTCGAGGAACCACAGCTTGTTCTTCCAGTGAGTCTACGAGTCGACATTTTGAAGGAATGCCATGACACTTCTATTGCTGGGCATCAAGGTATTGATAGGACCTTACATAAGCTTTCACAGCGATTTTTCTTCCCTGGAATGAGACGGTTTGTCGCCGACTTTATCAAGTCTTGTGTGACCTGCCAGCGCTACAAGTCAACGAACTTAAAGCCTTCCGGCCTTTTACAGACCCCAGTTTTACAACAAAGGTCTTGGCGATTGACTTGTTTGGCCCGCTCCCTCCTGGAGAGAAGGGGGAGAAATACGTTTTGTTAGTAGAGGACACAGCTACTCGTTGGGTCGAGCTTTTCGCTCTTGTTGATGCCACTTCAGTAGCCTGTGCTCGTACACTAATAGAGGAGTACTTCGTCAGGTATGGCCTACCGCGTCGTATTGTCTCGGACAATGGGGTGCAATTCATCTCATCCGTTATGCAACAGTGCATGTATATTTTGGGGATTAAACAGGATTTGTTACCTTTATATCATCCGGAGGCAAATCCGGCCGAACGAAAAAACAGAGATCTTAAGGTACAGCTGGCACAGTTGGTAAACACTGAACATTCTTCTTGGCCTAAACATTTGCCATCGGTTCGGTTTTCAATGAACTCTGCTTTGTGTCATACAACAGGTGTTTCACCAGCTTTTCTCACCTTCGCTAGAGATCTCCGTTCACCCGTAGACGTTCATTTTGATATTAGGGCCGTCTTGGAAAAGGATAATTTTGTCCCACAGATCACACCTTATTTAAAGAAGTTCTTAGACTCTTTAGTTTCTATTAGGGACAAGGTAGAGAAAGAACAGGACAGACGTAAAGACTACGCGGACAAGGGTCGTAAACCTGAAGAATTTGATGTCGGTGATCAAGTTTTGGTTAAGTCACACGTGTTGAGTAATGCTGCTAAAGGATTGTCAGCTAAGTTTGTACCTAAAAGGGATGGTCCTTACACGATCGTTAAAAAAGCTAGTCCTACCACTTACTTAGTTAGTGAACTTAATACTCCCGATAAGATCTCAGGTAGGTTCCACGCGTCCCAACTCACGCGTTTTGTTAGTAGAAATGACGCGCCTCCTCTTCCGATAATGCCAAAGCGTAACCGAGGCCGGCCTCGTCATATTCAGCCTGTTTCTGACGTTTTAGAGCGGGTTCCTGAGCGAGGACACTTTCATGAACCCGAGGGGGAGTGTATAGCGAGTGTACCTAAACTCCCTGGTCGTAAAGGGCGAGGTATTCCGCCTCAACGTTACTCGCCGGATGACTAGATGCGTGTAACCGAACGCGCCCATAGACAGACTGCTGTCTATGCCTGTCTATGCGCGCTTCGACCAATGGTAGTCAAGGGCAATGGATGTTGTTCTGCGATTGGCCCAGACTTTGACGTTGGTCATAAGTAGTTTTAGTCTATATGAGGGTGAGAGAAGTAAAAAAATGGCGCGACTTGTTTTAACGATGATTAAAGTTTTACCGTGTAACAAAGCCCTTTAATTGAATCTGACCCACCCCGACTACAAACTTTATTATAATTAGTGTTGACTTTTAATTAAAACCCACAATCATTTGCGTGTTAGAAACTTAGCATCAAAAATATTAATTATGGTCCGCCAATTTTCAAAATTTCTTTATTTCTTTTTCACTGGTTATCCGTGAAATTCAAATTTGTATGTTGATCAAAATGAGATACACAAAGATAAAATGATAAAATAATAATAATATAAATTATAATATTTCATTTAAAAATTACCATCTGCGGGCCATTGGCGGAGCCACCTTTTAGAGGTATGAGGAACAGGGTGTAAAATTCATTCATCCTCTATAGAAAAGGGAGGACCCTCCGACCAGACGGGTGTCGTGTCTGCCGGGCAACAGCCCGATAGTTTTTTTGAAGTGAAAACTTTAGGCGCGTTGACCACTTTTTGGGTGAGCAAAAATCATGGAATTCCCGTCATCTTCACCGGACGTTTTCCAAGAGCTATATGTATACTCTGTATATACAATGTGGATCTGGACTTACGACATTAAATTAAAACGAGCATAGTACTAGTCCATAGAAACATTTTAAAAGACGAAGATTAGTAGTTAATGGAAAATTGAAAAATTGCAATTTTCAAACAAAATAAATAGCAGAATCAACTGCATAAAAAGTAAACACGCTTTATCTACGAAAAGTCACTAACCCGTTGCGCGGCCCGATGCGGGTCCGGCGGGGGTCGGCGCCTGCGCGGCGGTGCGGGGCGTACGTGGACGTGGGTAGGTAGTTTAGTCGGAGAACAACAAATTAGCGGCATAAACTCACTAAGTTGCGCGTTGTTAATTAAAAGATCACTGATTGAATAATTAATCACATAATATCACATCACAATCAGAATTTACATCAATAGTCAAATTTATAAATTTTCAAGGTTTCCACCGTTGTTCATTATGCACAAGCGACATCGATACCTAATTAACTAATATTAAACTAACACTAAACAATAAGTCACACTAAATCGTCTTAATCACAAATAACAACTAATTTTTTTCACAAAATCATAACAATGCGCGCGCGGCTCGTTTCGTGATAAAAAAAAGTAGCCGTAAGTAGGTGTGCGCTCCTCAAAGGGCGCCGCCTGACTGGACCGAGTCCCGAGACTTTTTGCCGAAAAAATTCCGCTCACACACACACTCGCAATTGTCTATGCACCACTAATGCATAATTTGCGTAAGTAATATTTCTTTTTCTTTCTAATTGTAGTATTATTTTGTGGGACTGGGCGGGGCGCGTCAGAGTGGAATCGTATGACACCTTTCTCTGTCTCTCAAGCATATTGAGACGTAGAGGATAGAATCGTACGTTTTGCACAGGTTCTTGACCTTACAATGTTTACCTATTATTACGGACTCAGATCTACATCATGTAGAAAAATAAGAAAATGAAAAATAATTTCCTGTGGCTAAAGTATTCATTGAATTTGATTGATTTTTTTGTATACGGGTAAAGAACATGACACTCTTTATGTGGTTTTATGGAATGTCAATCGTCCTGCTCCACATTGTATATGTGTACTTTTTGGGTGAACAAAAAGCTTGAAACTCGCGTCATCGTCATCGCACGCTTCCCACATAGATATATCGGCAACGAGATGAACTTGTTGCTTATAGTATAAAATGGAGTGAAATCAGTTACAGAATACTAGGTCGATAAAAGCAGTAAGTATATATCTGTCCTCCAGGTTTCAACCTATTACAATGGGAAACTTCAAAATAAGTTCTACGGTTTAGCCGCGAAAGAATGACGAAGCAATTAAATTAAAAACAAACAAATGAAAGGCATATGTCAGAAAACTTGGAGTAGGTATTTTTACCCGTAAATATTGTACTGTGACATTATGAAAACATTCTCACAATCTTTTATCGATATTATAACATAGAAATATCGATAAGGGCTGCCCTAGTAGACGCCATTTTATCCTCTCAGAAAAGTGTAGGTATGGCACGTTTTTTTTGTAGGTATGCCAAGTCCATGTTATATGTCAATGGTTAAGTGAGATACCAAAAAAAAAAGTGTAACTCGGAATTTTAATTCAATTCCAGATTTGACAATTTCAGTGTTGCAACGTTATGACAAGTACTAAATAGTGACGTTGCGAAATTATTCGATATGGAAATGGAATATTTCCAGATCGATTCTTCTCGTTTATAATTTTACTCTTGTAAACTAAGTATATCAGGAAATTAAATGTTTCTGAACCGATAATTTAGTTTTGACGATTAATTAACGATCTGAGACTTTTCTTTTATAATTGTGTGTGAAATAAATAAAAAAATGTGATCATGAAGGAACATGACAAATAAAACAGATAGATGTATTGTCTGAGCGGGACGCGAAATCATAGCGCGATCACTTAAATAATAGGTTTTTCCTAAAGCTCGATAGATGGCGTTGGCGTCGAGATAGATCGCGCTATGGTTTCGTTACGCGTGTTTACTTAGGTCCAATGGAATATTTTTATTTTTTGTGAGCAGTGCACCTATCGGAATTACGTGTAACTAATTAATTAAATATACGGGTAGTGACGTAATTCAGTGGTGTTATTTCCATATCCCTCCAAGTCGACCCTCGGGAAAATACATGGTCCTTGTCGAGTCGGATACGGTCGTGAGTGTTTTGGTGGTCACCGGTGGTGGTAGTGATTGCCACCCTACGCGTCATTACTGGGCAGTGGATCGCTGTCCAGAGCAGCCCCTTCAGCGGGTACCAGGTGAGAGGTGCCCAGGAGTTGGAGGTGGAGCCGGGTGGAACTGGAGCCAGAGGAGCAGCCTGTTGGAGCCAAGGCAGCCAGGACTGGCGGTGACACCCTGGAGGAACAGCGCGAGGGAGGTGAAGCGGCCAAGCAGAGGGCGCCACTTGTATGGTGCAAGTGTCGATCATCAGAGTGAGTGAGTGAATAAATTGTGAAGAATAACCGTGAGTACATTTAAATAAATAATCTACTTCTTCGGACTTGTAAAATATTTTCATAAAAAGTGGTTGGAACGGGGAACCTATGCCCAAAAAGTGCAAAAATCAAAGTTGCAGTTATCAAACACTTGTAAAAAAATCGTGATTTTTGACTTAGTTTGTTGGCGAAAGTTTGAAGAAGTTCAGTGTTTTAGAGACATTCAGTTTAAATAGTTCTGATAACTGCTATCATATAAGTTTTATTATAAAGTTAGTGTTGGTATTTCCTATTGTATTTGTTGTTCTTGTGTATAAACATGGATGCCTATAATGATATTCAGGAGGACATTAGATCCAAAATTGTAAAGGCTCAAATTAATTTTAAGAAATGTCCAAAAGATCGACTTACGGTCTCATACATTGAAACACGTTTGGAAAGCTTGGAACAACATTGGAATATGTTTTACACTACGCACTTAAAAATAATTAGCGAAATTAAACGATCAGATGTGTATAGTTCAAACTATCACAAGGATTGTGTGTTTGATGAGGTAGAGGAAATGTATGTGCTATACAAGAGTGATCTAAAAGAAATGTTATGTAAAGGCAAAACGGTACAATATAGTGACACACATAGTAGTTCAGGAAATAGTCAGGAAGTTTCTAATTTTAAATTACCTGAAGTAAAAATTCCTGTGTTCTCTGGTAAATACATTGAGTGGCAGACCTTTCGGGACTTATTTGTCGGGTTAATTCATGATAATAAAAGGCTGAATGATGCACAAAAAATGTATTATCTCAAAGGGTATTTAACCGGAGACGCGGAACACTTGTTGAGAAACGTAAATGTTACTTCCGATAATTATAAGGCAAGCTGGGAAAAATTAGAAAATATGTATAATAACAAAAAATTCCTTGCAAATGGTATTTTACATCGTCTATTCGGTCAAAGGGTTTTAACGGTAGAATCAGCTTCGGATATTAAAGGGTTAATCAGTACTACATCTGACTGTTTGGGGTCATTACAAAATTTAGGTATTGATGTGGCATCCTGGGACATCTTGATTATTCATATAGCTAGTACAAAATTAGATAAAGATACTAGAAAAGCCTGGGAGTTGCAGGTAGCTTCCGATACCACAGATGATTTACCTACGTTTAAACAGTTTAGTGATTTTTTAACTAGTCGCTTCCGCGGTTTGGAAAATCTGGATAGCAAAATAGAAAAAAACCCTAAACGTACACAGTCATTTCATGTAATAAAAGACAAAAAAAATGTTACTTGTGCATATTGTTCAGCTGATCATAGAATTTCATCTTGCCCAAAGTTCTGTAAAGAGTCTATTGATAGTCGTCGAAATATTGTACAAGAAAAGAACTTATGCTTTATGTGCCTAAATAGTAACCACTCTGCTAGGTTCTGCAAAAACACTCACAGGTGCCAGGTGTGTAAACGCCGCCACCATTCTTTACTACATCCCACGGGTGGGTCTGGGTCGATTATTGGTGAGGGTAGTTCGGCTGCTCGCGAAGGAACCTCATCCATTGCTAATGAGGGAAAGGATGTTGCCGCAAAGGCGGAGGACAAACCACTAGTCTCATGTTTTTCGACAGGAAACAATAAGCAAGCGGTGTTATTAAGCACAGCCTTATTAAAGGCTGAGTCAAAACATGGGACTTACCGGGTGGTTAGGGCGTTACTGGATCAAGGATCACAGGGATCCTTTGTAACGGAATCCATGGTCCAGTATTTGGGTTTGAGGAAAATACCTTCAAAAAATACGGTGGTAGGTGTGGGTGGAGATAAAAGCACTACGTCGACTGCCAAAGTAGTTGTCACGATTGGCTCGAGATTCGATCCAACGTTCAAACTACAGGTAAACGCCTACGTTCTGAAATCGGTTACGGCTTTTCTCCCGTCTACCAAGGTATCCAGGGTAGAATGGGTAGACTTAATTGATACCGAATTGGCTGATCCGGAATATTTCAGGCCTAATAAAATTGATATTTTATTGGGTGCTGAAATATACAGCCAGGTTATTCGGGACGGGGTAAAGAAGAACTCAAGCGGGACGCTCTTAGCGCAGGGTACCGCTTTAGGCTGGATATTGTCGGGGGCAGTCGAAGTGGATAACGGCCCTATTCACTCACATATTACCGTGATGCACTCCAGTGTCCAAGATGATGATATGTTAAGAAAATTTTGGGAGTTAGAGGCGGAACCATCTGCAAAAAAGATGCTAACGGAAGATGAAGTCAAATGTGAACAATTGTTTACGACTTCGACATTGCGTAATACAGATGGCAGGTATATTGTCAGATTACCGTTGCGGGATGAAAAGCTGGTTGGCAAGTTTGGCGAGTCAAAGAGTATAGCTGAAAAAAGACTTAAAGGCTTAGAATTAAAATTAGGAAGGAATAATCAATTAAAACAAGATTACGAAAAGGTTATACATGAATATTCAGAATTACAACATATGGAAAAGGTATCTCAAGACAAAAGAAAAATTAAAGAAGCCATATACTTACCACACCACGCCATCGTCCGCGCGGATAAGGATACGACCAAAGTGCGTGTCGTATTCGATGCTTCCTGTAAGGGTTCAAATGGGATGTCACTTAATGACAATTTGTTGATTGGACCCACCTTGCAGGCAGAACTTCGACATATTATTATGCGTTGGAGATCATATGAGATATGCTTGGTTGCCGATATAATCAAAATGTATCGACAAGTTTTGGTTAACAGGAAAGACACGATATTTCAGCGCATACTTTGGAGGGATAGTCCTGAAAAGGAAATAGAAGAGTACGAACTGATGACAGTGACATTTGGTACTGCATCAGCACCATACTTGGCAGTTCGTGCCCTTCACCAAGTGGCTTATGATGAGTGTGAAGATAATCCTGAAATAAAGAAAATTATTTTAAACGATTTCTACATGGATGACTTGATGACTGGAGCTGAAAACATAGAAAAAGGCATTAAAATCTTCACAGAAATGAATGATACTTTGAGTAAAGGCGGATTTAAGTTGCAAAAGTGGATGAGCAATAGTAAAGAATTATTAAATAATATAACAAATGAGAAAGGATCTACACTTGAAGAGTTAAGAATAAAAATGGATGATATAACAAAAATATTGGGACTTACATGGAATTCAAGTGAAGACTTCTTCCAATACTCTCTGGAACTCCCGAAGATTACTGGACCTATAACAAAAAGAAAAATTATTTCCGAAATATCGCGTTTGTTTGACCCTCTGGGATGGTTAGCGCCTAGCATCATATTAGCTAAAATATATATACAGAAATTGTGGTTAGCAGGGTTAGATTGGGATAAAGAAATCCCGAGCAATTTAGAAAAAGAATGGAGTACTTACCATCACAGCTTGGCTTCTCTGGTTCAGATTAAAATTCCTCGATGGTTACACACCGGTTCTAATAACACGAAGTCAGAGTTACACGGGTTTTCAGACGCATCGAAGTTAGCGTATGCAGCAGTCGTTTACCTTCGGGTGGTGGATAATATGGGAAATGTTCATACGTCGCTAATAACATC
This sequence comes from Xanthia togata, assembly GCA_963853775.1. Lineage (NCBI taxonomy): Eukaryota > Metazoa > Arthropoda > Insecta > Lepidoptera > Noctuidae > Xanthia > Xanthia togata. Next base: position 23,721,695 of record OY970807.1, read on the forward strand.
CAAAACTAAGGTGGCACCTATTAAACAAGTGTCCATCCCAAGACTGGAACTCTGTGGAGCAGTTCTGGTTACTAAATTAATAGCAGAAATAGGTGAAGTTCTGGGTATACCAAAGTCTGATTGGCATGTGTGGACCGACAGTGAGGTAGTGTTGGCATGGTTAAATGGTCATCCATGCCGCTGGAAAACCTTTGTGGCCAACCGAGTTTCGGATATTTTAACCACATTAGATACATATCACTGGGCACATGTGACTACTAAGCAAAATCCAGCAGATTGTGCGTCGCGAGGTGTTTCTCCTTCAGAACTTGGAGGTTGTTCAATATGGTGGGAAGGGCCGAGTTTCCTCAAGGAGCCGGTTATCGAGTACAAACGACCTAAACATCTTGTTACGAGTTTAGAAGAAATTAAAGTACACACATCTACGTTGGATGTAACTTTTTGGAACAGATTTTCGACACTACCAAGAATGATCCGAGTTATAGCGTATTGTCGTCGGTTTTTAAGACTCCAAAGGCAAGAAGTTAGGTCGAAACATTTGGGTAAACAAGAACTGGAAGAGGCAACAGAGATATGTGTAAAGCAAAGTCAAGAAGAACGATTCGCAAATGAATTGGAAGAATTGAGGAAAAATCAGATATATCAGAAAAAAGGGAGTCTAAAGTCATTAAATATATTTTTGGACTCTAAAGGAATTATAAGAGTTGGAGGACGGCTAGAGATGTCTCAATTAAATTATGATCGGGTTCATCCCATTCTGATACCGAAAGAGTCCTTTCTCACAAGTCTCCTAATTGCCTATGCACACCAGAAAACCATGCATGGAGGGCCGCAAATCATGATAACCTATTTGCGTTCCAAATATTGGATCTTAGGAGTTAAGCTTTCTGTTAAAAAACATGTAAGGCAATGTGTTAAATGCTTGCGACATGCATCTAAAGTTAAGACACAATTAATGGGACAATTACCTTCGGCACGGGTTACACCCAACAAGCCATTTCTGTGTAGTGGAGTGGATTACGCGGGCCCCATTAATCTAAGGGTATCAAAGGGTCGAGGAAACAAATCCTACAAAGGCTACATAGCGTTGTTCATATGCATGTCTACTAGAGCAGTGCATTTAGAAGCCGTCAGTGAACTGAGCACAAAGGGCTTTCTGGCTGCGTTCAAGAGATTTGTGGCAAGGCGTGGCCGATGCGCTGAGTTACACAGCGACAATGGCACAAACTTCGTGGGAGCAGCACGAGAATTACAATATTTATTTAATAAAGAAAAATCCAATTTGAACCAGGAATCAGCGGAGGAACTTGCCACTAATGGTACTGAGTGGCACTTTATCCCTCCTCACTCGCCAAATTTTGGGGGCCTTTGGGAGGCAGGAATAAAGTCCACAAAGTATCACCTTAAGAGGGTGGTAGGAGACTCCACGCTAACCTATGAGGAAATGGCGACGGTTTTGGTTCAAATAGAAGCCTGCCTCAATTCTAGACCTCTATCTTACATCGAAGATCAAGATAAGTTAATAATTTTAACTCCAGGTCATTTTCTGGTAGGGGAACCACTCGTTGTACCTCCGGACTCAAATTATGAAGGCTGTAATGCAAGTAATTTACAGCGATGGCAACTCCATCAGAGAATGATGCAGGACTTCTGGCGTAGATGGTCGCATGACTACCTTCACCAATTCTTGCAGAGGCATAAGTGGGCCTACAACACCCCGGAACCATCCATTGGTGCAGTGGTCTTAGTGAAGGAGGATAATTTGCCCCCTGGCAAGTGGTTGCTAGGCAGGATTACAGCGAAACATCCGGGATCGGATGGGGTTACCCGGGTTGTTACGTTACGTACAAAGTCATCTACCATAAAAAGACCGACGTCCAAATTATGTGTGCTCCCTGTAACCGATTGAACTTGTAACTTCGTTCTTACGAGTATGTAATACATTTTTTTTGTGTTAATTGCTATTGTAGTTAATGCGTAGATGATAAGATTATTGTTGTTAATTTAAGCTCCTCACCAATGACATTGGCACACCGTAGGTTCTAACAATCCAAAATACTTTAGCACGGTGGGCGGTGTTGAAGGACATTGGGCAGGATGTCCTTGGTGGGCGGTATGTCTGAGCGGGACGCGAAATCATAGCGCGATCACTTAAATAATAGGTTTTTCCTAAAGCTCGATAGATGGCGTTGGCGTCGAGATAGATCGCGCTATGGTTTCGTTACGCGTGTTTACTTAGGTCCAATGGAATATTTTTATTTTTTGTGAGCAGTGCACCTATCGGAATTACGTGTAACTAATTAATTAAATATACGGGTAGTGACGTAATTCAGTGGTGTTATTTCCATATCCCTCCAAGTCGACCCTCGGGAAAATACATGTATTATGTTAATAATTTATTTTATAAATTGTCGCCGTCATCGCTATCGCTCTCGCTGTCACTTTCTGTAACATTTATTATAAATGTGTCTGTGATATTGTCAATTAACATATCTAGCCTACTCATTTTTTCCTCTTCTTTGACAACATGGGATACGCATTTAGACCATTCGATAGCCGTAATTTTTTTAATGCCTTCCTGAAATAAATTTCTCACGTCTGTCAATTTGAAGGTTTTATTATTTTGAGCTACATGCCCCTTTACCTGCGCCCATATCAATTCGATAGGGTTTAGCTCGCAATGGTAAGGGGGCATTCTTAAAACCGTGATCCCATGTTGTGCTGCCATTTCGTCTACAGCGTACTTATTAAAAGACTCGTTATGTGGAATCAGTTCTAAAAGCGTAGCTTTAACCATATCTGATTCGTAATGAATATTTTTATTTAAAAGCCAATCTTGAATGGCAGCTTTTTCCAGCTCATTTTTGGTGCCGTTTCCAATTTTCGGGAGTGGTAAGGTGCATTATCCATCACCACAATTGAGTTTGGTCTTAATTTTGGTAAGACTCCAGCGAACCACTCCTCAAAACAAACTGCATTCATCTCATCATGGTAATCTTCACAATTTTTCTTTGCTTCAAATATCATGAGCCCCTCTTCCAGGAAGCCTTCTTCACTACCTATATGGCTAATTATGAGACGTTTGCCTTTTCCAGATGGATTTTTTAATCCAGTGGTCAGTCCCTCCAAAAACGCTTGTCGAGATGATGTGACTTTCTTGTCCACCCAAGTTTTTTTTACAGTATGACCTTAAAATAAATATAGTACATGAACATTCAATATTATTATTAAATTTAATGTAAAATGTATATAAATTCATTTTGTGTATAAATGTTAGCCTTACCTGCGTTAACCCAAGTTTCATCTTGATAATATATAATTATGTCTCCCTTCTCGTCGAAACTGACATATAGATCGCAAGTAACGCTGGCGTCATGTTATTATATCATTTCGATCAATAAGTGTGCTCTTGCGTGACCGTGCAACAAATTTAAAATTAAGATGCTTCAAAATTTTTCTGAGGGTGTCTGGAAATCTTGGGCATTTCTGAATCATCGTTCATCACTTGTAAAATCTAAAGTAGTAAATTTTATAATAGCTTGGAATCATTACTTATATATAAAAGATATAGGTATAAAATAATACTGTCTGACTGATTGACTAACCTTTGCAATGGTTGGAGGTTCATTTCGGTAAAAGAACTGATGAACAATTCTTCGTTTTGCAGAGAATGTAAATTCATAAATTTTATCTTTGAAACTTCGCTTTGGTCCAGTTTTTTTAGGAGGAGTTGGCGGCGCACCTTTATTTACTTCCTTCAAAACGTTACAAACAGAGCGTGAGGTTATTCCCAATATGTCAGCAACTTTGCTCATACATTCATTTTCTTCCACAACTTCAAAGGCCTCCAATTGCGCAGAAATTTCATTTTTCACGTATTTGTAGGCGTTGCGGATCATTAATTTTTCAGTAACAGTGAAAGCTTTTCGTGGACGTTTTATTCTTGGGGACAAGAAAACATCCACGTCTTTTTGTGATGTACTTGGCTGAGGATCCATTTTGATGGAAAACCAAAACAAATAGATTCACTCAAAGTTCACAAAAAACTATAAACGTAACAACAAACACAACGTAACAACACTTTAACAAAAACCCAACAAAATAACAAAATATCGATTCGCAATGAAATAAGATAACTCAAACTCAAACTCAAAGCATTTATTTCAATTAAACCCTTTACAGGCACTTTTGAATTGTCAAAGAGTCAGTTAGTCAGAAAGTTGAAGCTAGTTGCCCATTCCAAAACGTTGATCTCTATGGAGAAGAACGGGCAAGAAACTCCAAGGACACTCTTTTAAATATAGAAATTACAAAATCCTGGGTACATTACTCTTGTTGATTCTATATGTGAGAACAATGTAAAAAACATATATATAAATCAAAAACGATTAAAAATAAGCCCTGGCAGATAAGAGATGACCAGTCTCAACTGACGGCGCCCGTTCACGAACATGACGCGTAGATCAGCACCATCCAGCTCAACCATTTTGTAGGGAACCGAATGATCCAACACACTCGCCACCATCAGCGAGACATTTAAGTGAGCATGACATACTCTCAACTACCCTGCTCTTTCAAGTCAAAATCAAACATAATAACATAGTAAAACGACTCCATGGTACTCACATTTACAAAAATTGAAAATAAAAATGCGTCTAAGTTATACAAAACTATAGTTTGCAAGAATTTTACCACCAAAAGAAAGAAAATCAATATTATCTATTGGAGTATTCAATAATTAAAACTTAGTTTAATAAAAAAAACAAAATAAACAATAAGTTCGTAGTCAGAAATAATAAAAAAGGGGAAGCAACTCTACCAATTTTTTCATTTTTAACTAGTGAGCCCAAGTGGCTGTGGAGCAGGACCAGCATTTAGCCAAGCATTTTTATCTACGATATAACCATCCAACTTATAGTATGCGTTCAATGCAAGTTTTAAATTTCTTCTCATTTAGTTGAAGAATATCGAGTGGTATTTTATTATAACATTTTACACAGTAGAAAAGAAGTGTGTACTTTAGACAATCTGAAACGTGGCTGATCTAATTTGTTCCTATTTCTTGTGTTAAAATTATGCCTGTCACTTATCTTACTATAGAGATGTAGATTTTTTCGAACATACATAATGTTTTCATATACATATACTGACAAGGTACCGTCATGATATTAATTTTCTTAAACAGTTCCCTAAGAGATTCGCGTCTGCGGAGGTTGTAGATGGCTCTAACAGCCCTCTTTTGCAGAATAAATATAGAGTCAATATCTGCGGCCCGTCCCCACAGCAAAATACCGTAAGACATGATGCTATGAAAGAAACTAAAATAGACCAGTCTCGCGGTATCCACGTCTGTTAGTTGGCGGATTTTCCAAACAGCGTATGCGGCTGAACTTAGCCGCCCTGCAAGTGATGTTAAGTGAGGACCCCACTGTAGTTTTGAGTCAAGCGTGATTCCCAGGAAAACCGTTTTTTCGACGAATTCTAGTGTCTCCTTATTCAATACAACGTGACATTCACTACTTCTAACATTCGGTAACGCGAATCTTATGCATTTAGTTTTCTTCTCATTTAATACTAAATTATTTACAGTAAACCAATTATGGACCTTTAGCATAGCGTTATTTACGTCGTCAAGCTCCTGTGCGTGTCTGTTTACCTTAAAAATAAGTGATGTGTCATCAGCAAATAACACCATTTGTGGTCGGTTTTTCAGTAAATGAGGTAAATCATTTATGTATACTAAAAAGAGGAATGGGCCCAATATCGAGCCCTGTGGTACACCCATTTTGACTTTTAAACCCAATGAATTTACACCGTTTATTTGAACTTGCTGCAGTCTATCATTCAAATATGATTTTACTAAGTTAAGCGCAAGTTTTGCCAGTCCGTAATGCTGAAGTTCCAAGAGCAGTGTTTCATGATTAACGCAATCAAATGCTTTGGATAGGTCGCAGAAGATACCTATTATGCAATAGGTATCTTCTGCGACCTGTGCCTCTTTCCACGCGTTAAATATGTGTTTTAATAAAGTGACACCGGCGTCAGTTGTGCAACGTCCCTTGGTAAAACCATACTGTTGATCGTGTAAGATGTTATTACGATTAAAATGTTTGAGCATTTGATTTAACATTACTTTTTCAAACACCTTGCTGAAAACCGGCAAAACCGATACGGGTCTATAATTATTAGTATCCTTGCTGTCCCCGGATTTGAAAAGTGGAATAACTTTACTGTACTTCATTAAATCCGGGAAGACCCCTTGATCTACACACAAATTAAATATGAAAGCTAAATAGGGTGCAATTGTCTCAATAATAGATTGACAAACTTTAGTAGACATGCCCCACAGATCTTCGGTAATTTTGATCTTAAGTTGCTTAAAAGCCTTAACAACGACCACAGGGTTTATATGATTAAATTTAAATTCTAAAGGACAGGCTGAAACATTCGCTCTTAATAAATCAATAGATATTCGTGCAGTCAGACTGGGAGAATGAAGCCGAATGACACGATAAACAAAATGGCGATAGCTGCACGAGCGCGCACGGGTTGCCAATACTGAAAACTATCTAGGCTCTTTTATTATAAGTTTTGTTTTTAATATAAAAACAAAAATATTAACTTTTTATAAAATAGAGCAGCGATTACTAACTAATTACTTACTAAATAATTATTATGAATAATTATGTATTTATATAAAAATCAATAATTTAGTCTATAATTGGCACACTGATGGCACACACACTGATTGTTTATCGATTTTTGTGTTCATCACTACACTATTATAATTATGTGGTATCATTATTTCACAAAATGACAGTTGCTAATGTCAAATCTGGAATCGAATTAAAATTTATAGATTGAGGGTATAGTCATTATACTTACCAAAAATAAGTTATTTTAACAAATACATGGATTTCCTACATTGATTAAATCTGCAGCTATCTGCAATAATGTTGTAACGAACATATTATACCTACTATGCGATCCCTACGTTGTACGCTCATCTAAATTATTTCTTACAAACAAGATGGGAAGAGTAGAAGCTTGTAGAATATGTTTAATTACTGATGTAAAAATGGAAAGGATTCAAGGCTCCTTGGAAACGAATATCAAGACTGTTTTTGGGCACAATGTAAGTACAAACACTTTCATCTTTACTCCTCCCTATCCTAGTTTTCGTTTCGATAAAATAGACAAATCGGCCTTTGTTTTCATGGTATAAGGTCTGCTTGATTTGTAAAAGATGGCCAAGGTCTTGTTTAGCATATTTCGTGTAAAGCGCTCAAATTCAAGTGGTTTATAGATGAATGTAAGACTAATGCAGATCACATCAAATGAGGGTGCATACTGGCTCTAGACTCAAAATTCTGACTGACAATATATTTTCAGGTTCTGTTCTCTTCAGACCTACCAGACTATTCCTGTTATGAATGTTCAGCATTAATAACCAAGTTCACTCAGTTTAGGAAAAAGTATTTGGCAGCCCAGTCGCTCTTGTTTAATATCCTACAGAACCATGGTGTGGTGAGCATCTACATAATCTTCTAATCTTATGATAATAATTTGTTTTCAGTAATGCTTTTCTTGTATTTTTTAATGCCTTATTGTCAGTCTTCATAAATTAAGACTGCTCAAAAGAGTCTTCCAAGCTTGACCATATTAATGCATTGGGTGTGTGTTTTTTTAAACTTGAGTATGTTATTCCTTTGTACAGGTCACAGAAAAAGAAATAAAGAGCATTGATAGAGTAGCATCCAAGCTCAACTCCAACATGTCAAAAACTCTTATTACCCAGCACGCAGTAGAAATTAAAATAGAATGTGACCCAATGGAAGATGTACCGGAAATGACTGTAGAGGATGAATTAGCTATCAGTGGAAGTGAGGATGATGTTCCTTTGCATTCTGTAAAACAAATTGAGCATGTAAGTATGGGCGTATGTGTCATCTGGGTAATGTTTCCTGACTTCTCCAGTGTTCCTTGATAGCCATAGCTTACTTTAACATTACTTAAGGTGAATTCAAAATTAATGTACAAGAAACTTCAGTAATTTTGAATATTGTGGGCTACATTGAAGGAAATCACCTTGGTAACATAATGCTCAATTAGGAAACTATGTGTTAAGTGTTTTTTTTAAAGCCACATTTATAAGGGTGACTTCCAAGTGTGCCTATGGAAGATACAAAATAGCAAAGTGGCAAGAAGCCATTCTGTTGTTAAGCTATTACGTCTGCTCTGCTGTTATAACTCATTGATGACATGGTTAAAACTTCCTTGTATGAATATTGCTGCTTACTTGGAAACACAATTCAGAAACAATTGCCAACAACATGAATGTTCCTGAAAACAGTGATGCTCAGTTTATGTTTCCTGATGAATATTATAATAGCTCAAAAACTCAAAAGTTGTAGAAGTAGTTACCCATAGTTTAATTTGAATGTTTGGTTTTTTCAGGTAAATGTTAATACCATGAACAAGAAGCAACACACACCTAAAAGAAAGAATCTCATGAACACTGAAAATGATTCAGGAGAATCTTCTAACAAAATAAGAAAGTTACAAGGAAATAATGCCAGAAATGAAAAATTGCTTGAAGATTTCGATGTTGCCAAACTCACTGTAAGATTTATCTCCTACTAGCTTTTGCCCGCGTGGAGGTCGGAAGTGTTGCGCTTAGACTCAATACAAATCATCAAGGGGCAATGAGTAGATGATTTATGACTAGGTAACAGTTTATTATTTACCGGTGACCAAAGCTTTAGTAAACTACAATAGTTTAACTGATATCGCTGGACCGCGCTTTATAAATGCGCGGCAAGGCGGGGAACGGGACGTCGCGTCGTGTGTATTGCGAATGAGCGGCGGGTCGCCATGAGCATTGTCGAATGAACGGCCTGCACTGCCCCCGCTCGTCTCGCCGCGCATGTACCTAAAGCGCGGTACAGCGGTATCGGTCAAACTAGTCATGTTGCACTTTTGATTGAAATATAGGTGCGTAGCTACCGTCGTAACGGCCGTATCAATAATACGGGGCCATATAATATATCAATTCGTACAATATTATCCAAAACCTCAAATTCTTATTAATGAGGAGCCCGTAATGAATGAATACCTAATGAAAATATGAAAATTAACGTACTTTGTTTATTGCATACAAAGGCTTCAAACCCACCGTCCAACTCCCAAGTTCTTACATTCATAGAGTAAAATCTCAGAAAATCTGATCTACGAGTCAGGATGCTTTGCTCGCTCTTACATGCTCTTTGTTAAATGACAATGACAGCTTAGTCTATCCAAGTCAGGATTCTCCAAATTTCTTGCTAACTTCCCTAGCTGTTGCGTTTTCTTAGTAAAATTCCAATGAAATCTCCACCGATCCCGGTTCAGAATGCCGATTGTCGAGCCTGCTATGCTCGCTGTTCAATGAAAACTGAAAAGTATCACAGGGGCAAAAGTAACATAGGCACAAAGCAACACAGTGACAGCTTAAGCTCCCCACTCAAGACGATAGTTTACTAATTTGGAAAACAAAAAAAAAACCTCCCTTTTGAGGTTTGTTGAGACAGATACAGATAGACAGGGCTCCCAAAACATTTTGATACAGGGCCCATTTTCTACTAGCTTCGCCACTTGTATGAACTTGATTCCCTGAGTAATATGGTTTTCTAGGATCGAGCAGATGCAAATGGATTAGTATATCTACATGCAGATGACTTTGACAATGAGGTAAGTAGAATTGGTTTCGGTATGCCAAGAGTTGAACTGAAGTTACTCTTCGTCTGCCATCCTGTGCAAAACTGGGTCCTCCATCAATAGTATAAAATTAATTGGAATATTCATTTATTTCAGCTGCCAGACATGGAGAACGCAATCGACGAATATAACCCTTCTCCATCTGAAATATCTTTAAAGATATTAGAAAATCAGAACTTAATGTTAACCAACCAACACACAATAATGTCTAAACTTACTGACTTCTCCACAAGATTTCAGAGTATCTCTAAAACCGATATGTTAACAAGAACTTGTGCCACTTACAAACTATCAACCGCCAAAGCTAACTCTGGTACATCCGTCATTGAGAATAAGAAACAATTGGACGAGTTCGAAAACGAACTGAATGATCCAGAAAAGAGACAAATGCTGCGAGACAAATACTCGATACTATTTAATGGGAGAGGTGATGGTTTTAACTGTGCATACATTTTAATTGATGCACTGTTTTCTAGACAATTCATGACTCTGTGCTCTTGGGCTGGAGGTTCCAGAGGAGATGAGTGCAAAATTCCTTTCAGAGCATACAAAAATACAATCAGTTTTTTTCATGAGATAGTACATGACTGTGATAGCAATTTCTCTTTGTTTGATTGCCACAGTTTTGTTAGATGCATTTTAAAAAATTCAACAAAAAGGTGTACAAGCAAACTGCTAAGAATGTCGACTCATCGGAAAAGACGAAGGAAAGCATCCGACATGATCAAGACTAAAGAATTACTTGGTTTAGAAGAAACATGATAAAGTTATTTTTCAGTACTAGGCCGTAAATAAGGCACGTCGCGCTTTAGAAAGACAAAAAGGAATGAGTGACAGACAAAGCTATACAAAGTAAAGTTTTTTCTATAAATGTGGGTGGGTATGTGGGCTATTTTCGGCCCAGGGTAAAATGTTTCATTATTTGTCGTATATATATTTGATTTTATTAAACCATTGATTTGTGGCTTGTGCATGGAGCAACCATACACATGGTGCTTGTACACGGTGCAAGTTACTTGAACATGAAAGGTGCGAGAGCCTACACTCGCAACAAACTGGTCACTGGACCCGCAACATGTTTTGATGCCGTAGTTTACACGATGCATGTAACCTGCGCAGATATTTTAGTAGTTATTATTATAATACCTATCATGCGAAGGTAGGCACATAAGAATTTTCAATGTAAGATAGTTATGGTAAGTACATAACCATTTTTTTTAAAATTGAATGAGTAAAAAATTCAGTGTAAACTGCTTGTTTGATTTTCATTCATGCCTACAGGCAGTACGAATTATTCGTTGTTTTGTGGTAAGTACAAATTATGTAAAACAACATCACGCCATTATTTCGCAAAGAGGTAGGTAGGGGTGTTAGTAAACGTGCATGTTGCTACATTTACAAAAACCCAATAACACACTGCCCAATCATCATCTGCCTAGCCTTTTCCCAACTATATTGGGGTCGGCTTCCAGTCTAACCGGATGCAGCTGAATACCAGTATTTTACATGGAGCGACTGCCTATCTGACCTCCACAACCCAGTAACTGGGTAATACGATACCCCTTGGTAAGACTGGTTGTCAGATTTTCGGGCTTCTGACGACCCGTAACGACTGTCTAAGATCCACGAATGACAGCCGGGACCAACGGCTTAACGTGCTTTCCGAGGCACGGAGGAGTCTCGGTATGTAAAGATGGTCACCCATCCACAGACCAACCCCGGCAAGCGTAGCTTAACCTGATGGATCGACCGGTGCGGCAGTTATTACTTAGCCACGAGCTCCTGCACTGCCCAATCTGGAGATCAAACCCAGGACTCCGCAATCATGCTTGTAAAAATATATTTTACTGCATAGCGACCTTATGGATGATGTCGATATAGAGAGGGAGAGCGCAGGGCTCTGTCAGTCCGTGGCAATATGCTGGCCCGTAGATTCGCGCGCTGTACGGACCAAGTCAAAATCACGCTATTTAACCTTTTCACCGCCACGGACATCAATAGAAGTTCCAGATTTTCGTGCCACCAGGGCCTCGACTTCATTAAAAGCTCTTCATTTTAACTATGTTATAAAATTAAATTTACTGTATTTAACAGGTTAATTCTCATTTTATTATATTAAAGCACCGTCTAAGACCTGTTTTTATATTTTTCCACACAAAAGAAGCCCTTAATTGTCTTAAAATTGGCAAAAACAAAAACTCCGAACATTTTTAATATCCCCAGAACGCCAAGGACTTTATATATAGTCGGCCAGTGATGTGACGCGAAAGGTAACGCTGTTTGATTTCACCCGTTGAAATATTATTATTGAAAACAATTTTAGGTCAGTAAAATATGAACTTGGATAACTACTTTATAAAAAAGGGAAAATAGACGAATTTAGACCGTCGGATAGGTGCCGAACCGGAATTAAATAGTTGTTGGCAATCCTTATCGATAATTATATTCCCATCTCTACAAAACAATTGGTCGTCAGCTATAAGTCAATGGTTGTCAGTGCCCCGGGCGCCACGGACTCCTATAGAAGACGTTCTGTGACGTCATAAACGTATGGCTGTCAAGGTCACTTTGGCATAGTGCAGTCTGCAGCACTATTTGTTGCACTTTTGATTGCTTCATTATTAATAAGTAAGTTATTGACATGAACGAAGAACTGGATACGGATGAGCTTTTAAGCATTCTACAAGGTGTGGAATGTGAGAAAACGGGTCGTGGCACTGTAGCATTAGAATGCCCGGCCTGAGGGGTAGGTAAACGCTACCGTTACATGAGTAAAGAAAAGAATAGAGATAAAGCTTAAACAGTACTGTGATAAGTACACTGCTACAAGTGTGTTGTAACTTAAATCCATGCCTACTTACTTTCCATTTCGAAAAACGGCGAAATACACAATAGGTACAATGAAAAGTTCTGCCGCTTAGATACCTAACGGTAAAAAATGTTGACTGAAGTAGTTTAATAAAACACGGGAGTAGACAAACATAGAAAAAGTATCATAGACCACATCCCTAATCAGAATTGAATTTAACGTGCTCTGAGCGCCAAGAACTTGATTAATGAAGTCAAAGAATGACGTCATGAAACAATTAGAGATGTACCTCATTTCTTATGGCTCTAATTGAGTTATGTATATTGTTTTTTTGATACTTATAATTTATATTGCTTTTTCCTAATATGGATACTGTGAAATAAAACATATATCTTAATATTCCATCAGTTTTTATTTATATCCGTAAAATAGTAAATAATAAATAACTTAACGTGTATAATTCTCATTCATCGATATGACGCTACCCTCATCACTACTGTTGACTATATTTATTTCGTTATACCTACATAAAAATTTATAGCTTGGCGCTAGGCGAGGCGTTCTGTGTACGCTGGCAGTGAAAAGGTAGCGTATTGTCAGGGTCTGTACGTGTACACCACTGTTGTTAGTTTTAATAAAAATCCCTAGACACTGCGCGTCCAATACAATAACATTTTCAGGATGATGTTGGTACTTCCTCGTTTCTGCAAGTGCAGTTCCTCCGAGATGTTCGCGCAGGCTCATACTGACGATTTCCATGCCGTTATTCGGAAAAAAGTCGTGTCACAGAGGAGGGTGCGGGGGCGTCACAAAAGCATCCTGAAAACAGTAGCTGAAGATATTCGTGCACCCGTGTTGAGGCATTTCGTTCGTCTGGTGATTTCTAGGGAGGTATCTCCTCATTGGTTATCTTGACGGAGCGGGGTGTCTCCGCACAGGTGTATTTTATTTTATTTTTGTGTTTAGATTATGATTAGTGAGAGCTTCGATCAATAATAGCACTAGATTCCCGATAAGCGCTTCAAAAACGGCCCGAAAAATAAGAGCACAAATACTTTTGTGGTCTTATTTCAAATTAGTATGGGCCAAACATAGCCAACGTTAAGACATCAAAATGCCGCAGTGCGCGTTCAAAACTTGTGTAAATAACCACCGTAACACCAAGATTTTGGAAGGAATATCTTTTTTTCGGTAAGTTTACATCATTATGTACTTATGTGTTTTTCATAAAATATTAACAATTAAATAGTAAATATACATCATTTAGTAAATAAATATAATGATTGTTTGGCCAATGTTTGCAACAACGCGCCAACTTTTGTAAAAAACATCGACTGTTCTGGAACAGGGAAATGCATGGAGTAGTATTGTTATTTTATATGTTATTTTTGTTTGTAGATTTCCTAGCGACCCATTTCGCAATGCAGAATGGGCATCTATTGTCGCGAAAGAAAGAGAAGAAATATACAAACCTTGTAAAAATTCAACAATTTGTTCGATTCATTTTGATAAATTGGACATAACCGGAAACACGCAAAGGCGTAGATTAGTAAAAACAGCGGTTCCCATTGCTCCCAAGTTGCAGGTAATTATCATAAAGTATTAAAATAGCTGGTGTAAGATAACGTTTGGCTAAAATAGTAAGTTGATTATGATTTATTATTTCTTTTTTTTTTTGTAGATTCACGGACCAATAAAAGTGCAATCAATATGTTCAGAATTGACGAATGATTTATCAAATCAGGTAAATTTTGTAAAAATCTTTGTCGGAAGAAAACTATTCCTGTAGGTATTTTCATGAAATAGGTATTTTAAAACTGTTGTCAGTAAGCTGCGAATGTTTATTTACAGGCCACATCATCAGCAACTTTAAATTTTGAAGATACCACAGGAATACATGACATGCCTCGGGCTGGTGCAGTTTCTTTTAGGTCTCCTGAAGCATCATTATCTGATTTAACGTCTTTTTGTGACACTCCTAGAAAAGGGTATTTAAAAAAGAAATTGACGACATGTCGCAGAATTATAGATAGTAAATCTAAGAAAATCCATAATTTACAAAAAGTAAATAATCGACTAACTAAAAAAAATCTTTCTTTAAAAAACATAATTAATTCGCTTCAAAAGAAAAAATCGATTGATGATTCAATATTTTTAGATTTGACAAAAAATGTTGAAGTTGCAGAAATATTTAATGGAATGTACATTAAAAATAAAAAAAATCGTACGAGGCCCTTCATAAAATATCCTCCAGGTGCAAGAAAGTTTGCTTTAACGCTGCATTTTTACTCGCCATCTGCTTACAAATATGTACGTAAAATGTTTAATACATGTTTACCCCACCCCCATACATTATATGAATGGTATCGAAGTGTTAATGCGGAACCTGGATTTTGCACCGAAACGTTAAATAAGCTTGAGGAAAAAGTAAAATTTAGTGACAAAATTATTTTATGTGCTTTAATTGCTGATGAAATGTCTATTAGGAGGCAAAAGATATGGACAGGTAAAAGCTATGAGGGCCTAGTAGATATGGGTTTAGGTAGCGACGACAGTAGCCAAATGGCCACCCAAGCTTATGTTTTGATGTTAGTCGCTATTAATGATTCCTGGAAACTACCATTAGCTTATTTTTTTATCGATAGTATTAAGGCAGACATGAAGGCCAATTTAATAAAGATGGCTTTAGAAAAATGCGATAAAATTGGTGTGCAAATTCGTTCTGTCACGTTCGATGGCTGCAAAAGTAATATTGCAACTATGAAAAACTTGGGTTGCGTTTTGGATGATGTACAAAACTTGAAAACTAATTTCAAACACCCCAGTGCTGACTATAATGTAGTTGTATTTTTAGACGCGTGCCATATGTTAAAACTGATGCGGAACACCTTCGAATCTAAGAAAGTAATATATACTACTGGTAAAAATCAATTAGATGGCAATATTTATCGGAATTATATAATCTGCAAGAAGAAAACTGCTTACACTTGGCGAATAAACTTTCACATCGACATGTCCATTTCAAAAATCAAATAATGAACGTGAAATTAGCAACGCAACTTCTTAGTAGAAGCGTTGCCAAAGCTATAGATTTTTGCAATAAAACCTTAAATATTCCCGCATTTAAAGAATTAGAAAGCACAGTAGAATTAATTAAGATACTAAATGATCTTTTTGATACTCTAAATACTAGAAACTTTAAAGACTTTGGATTCAAACACCCTCTGAATAAGGGTAATTCACAAAAAATATTGTCATTCTTGTTCCAAATTAAAGATTATTTATTATCATTAGCAATTAATGTTACAAATAAAAGAACTCTTAAAGTCGGTACCAATATAAGAACTGTGTTTTCAACCAAAAATAGTGCCACTTATCAAAACACAGAATAATACTGGATTATTAGGACTATTAGTGTGTATCGATAGTCTGACTTATTTGTATAAAAATTTAGTTGCAACTGACATACTTTCTTTCTTATTAACATATAAACTCAGCCAAGACCACGTCGAGCTATTTTTTGGGAACATACGGAGTCAAAGTGGACATAACAATAATCCTAACACTAGACAATTTAAAGCCAGTTTTAAAAAGCTGCTGTCTCATTTGGAACTGGGCTCCAAATTTACCGGAAATTGTATACCTATAGAGAACGTACAGACGCCAGCAGGTCAACCTACCCGAAACTGTCAAATTTTCCCAATCAACTTAGAACCTTATGTGCCAGTGTTAAAGTTGAAAATCTATTAAAGAAATTTGACAGATTTTAGTAGGTCGATGTGCTGGCGTCTGTACCAATTTTATCCGGATCATCATCACTAAACAAAATTAATAACTTGTCTATAGGTTACCGTTTTGAAGAAACCGAGGAGAAAAATTTAAGTTCTGCAGAAATTTTAAACAATAAATCTATAGAGCAAAATTTCGATAAATACCAGACAAATTGCACAGAATTGAGTGAAAAACTAGATCATAACCCAACTTCAGATATCGTTACGCAAATAGTAGGTTACATTTCCGGTTTTGTAGTCAGTAGCCTTGTTAAGAAAATTAATTGTGAGGACTGTAAAATGGATTTATGGGCTAAACAAAAATTATGGTTTCATAAATTAATCGATTTAAGAGACACGGGTGGTTTATGTTATGCTTCAAACGACGTGTTCGACGTATGCATGAAAACCGAGCGAATTATACGCAATTGTCTTCGCATGAGTGGTGGCAAAACAATAAAAAAAAAAATATGATAAAAACTTTATATTGTGTCAATGTTTTAAACGCATATATTGAAAAGGATGTGTTTTCTGGGGGAAACGAACACAACCATAAAATCTTCTTGATGAAACTAATTATAGAAAAATTCATTGATGTAAGATTACATTATATTTGTAAAAAAGAAACTCAAATAAAAATGGATTCTAAAAGACAACTTTATAACAAGCTGAATCTCTTTAAAGGTAATTAACATACATTACGTTTAAGGTACAATAACAAATGTATGGATGGGACAATAACAAATGTCTATTTACATAATTAGAACCATATGAATCATCAATACATCTCTCTTAGTTAGATTTCCTCCGGATTGGTCTGATTACGGATTGGAAATCTAAATTAGAGAGTTGTATTGATGATTCTTATGATTATATTATGTAAATAAACATTTTTTATTGTCGCGAATCATAGTTTGATCAACATACAACCTTACACTGACCTGCGAATTGCAAAAAACGCAAGAACATTTGAATTTCGCGGGCTGCCTTAGCGCAGAGAGACTGATAAAAAAAGACTTAAAGAGACCGATTACGATCGTTCAGATACATTATTGAAAGCATTCACCTTGCACGCACCTTCAGTCATGGTTGTTTACCTACCATACATTCTTATTTGCAGTTTAATTTAAATGCGAGTCGGAATTGCGCACGAACGGTTCCGTACCAGTGTCTATAACGACGGCAAAAAAAAACACGTTTGTTGTGTAAGAGCCTTCCTTAGATATTTGTTTTATTTTAATTTAATAACTAAATATTCTGTTAATGTTTTAAGCGTCTACCTGTTGCCGTTATCAATATCGAGCAAAAAAATCACGTTTGTTGTATGGGAGCCCCCTTAAATATTTATTTTATTCTGGTTTTTAGTATTTGTTCTTATAGCGGCAACACAAATACATCATCTGTGTAAATTTTAACTGTCTAAGCATCACGGTTCATGAGATACAGCCTGGTGACAGACGGACAGACAGACGGACGGACAGCGGAGTCTTAGTATTAGGGTCCAGTTGTACCCTTTGGGTACGGAACCTTAAAAAAACTATGTGATTTAATACAAATATTTTTTATAACTTCAAAATCGCGTACAAAAGTAGACGCACCCATTTTTTTATACGGGTTGATTACGATGAGCCAACCCGCAGACAATTAATAGCAATGTCTTAATAAAATAACTATTGTACTAATTTAGTCCTACTACTTTTATAAATCGGTCGAAAATATTTGCTACCTTATAAAACGAACCTTGGCCTAAAAAATAAGTGATCAAACGAACTTACCTGTTGTGAAGTTCGATCATTATTATACGAAGGGCTTCGTTCGAAGATATAACATTTACAATGCAGCTTCGTCACGTAGTCGACAACCATACGCATATTTAGAGCTGAAAGCAAAAACTAAACGCACAAGTATAGTTACTACACTCTATATGTCATCTGTCATTATTTTAGAGTAAGAAGAGAATCTCAATTTTTCTGGGGTAGGGTAGGGAGGGTTCCTTATATCTTCGAACGAAGCCCTTCGTATAATAATGATCGAACTTCACAACAGGTAAGTTCGTTTGATCACTTATTATACTTCAGGCTTCGTTCTCGATATAACATTTACAATGCAGATGTTAAGAGATTATGAGGAAAATTGAGATTTCCAATATGAAATTATAAATAAATCGTATTTCAATAACATATTAAATCTTTTAGTTTTTTGGATACAAATGACATAATAAAAAATAATAGATAAAGTCTCATTCATCTTAATAACGGACTTATTATCCAACTTATAAACAAGTTTTAATCAAATATCTATAGATAAACAATATACCATTATAGATAAATAATCAAATTATTCATCCTATTATTGAACTTGTC
This sequence comes from Xanthia togata, assembly GCA_963853775.1. Taxonomy (NCBI): domain Eukaryota; kingdom Metazoa; phylum Arthropoda; class Insecta; order Lepidoptera; family Noctuidae; genus Xanthia; species Xanthia togata. Next base: position 23,740,393 of record OY970807.1, read on the forward strand.
AAATTTAGTTTTATACTTTTTTAATAAGATACCAATATAAGTAGATAAACAATCAAATTATTCATCTTAATATTGAACTTCTGGTCTAATTTAGATTTATACTTTTTAAGGTACGTTATAATGATTATTCGCATTCATAATACTCAAGTATTTTGTTCAGTATTAAGCACAGCATGAGTAAATTCGTTTGAATTATTGACAATTGCTCTATTAAAGTCTACCGAAAGGTGAAAGAGCTATTTGTCTAGCCTGACGTTTGCCATTATTACATCGAATGACGCTCCCTTAGCGTTAGTATCTACTCGTAGTGGATGTCGAGGTATGTCTAGTACTATGTCCTGAAAAAACACTAATATCTATGATGCAAACAGAAAGTTGGTATATTACCTATATTATAGAAACCAAATGATAGAGGTGGTGGTGAGAGAATGGTAGAGGCAGAAACTGGTTTGTGGGGGCTTATACAATGAAGGTATTAAGTGAGTATTATTTCCTTCTAATGCCCTGAGTACCACCTATAGTTAATGTAATCACATAATGTACTAGCTAGACTTTCGGACTTTTCAAAGAAAGGTAATAAAAAAGGTTCAGTTGGCTGTGACCAGGACCCAGGACCAGACCTGCATGATTTACTGTGCAGTTAGGTATTTTTATAATTATTTAAAAAAAGTCAAAGTTTATTTTTAAAACATTTAAGACTTAACTTGGGGTCCCAGCTAGTTTCATACTTGGCCCCATAGAAACCTTTAAGTAGGTAGCCTCTTGATGCGGTCATAACCCCCATGTTTGAGTCTATTGCGATAGCAAGAGCTGACTTAAGTTAATTTAAAGACCCCATACAAGGCCCTTATCTTGAATTGCTTGGTTAAAAAAAAAAAAAAAATAATTTTGATTTAGATTGGTACCTATAGATGTTGTAAATGGTAAGTACTTTGTTTTTGACAAACGGCCCACCATAATTTATAGGTAAAATTGTATTGTTCCATGGTATTATTTGAAAGAGAACTTAAATTAACTACAAAAAAATTCACTTAGATAGCTAGTCTTAGCCCTGCCTTCCGGATAATATCCCGGTGGAGATGTAGAGGGTGATTCTGTCAGGCTTATGACGGCTAGTATGCCATAACCATAATGCCTGTCAATTTTCCATTCTTAATTTTTTGTTAATATCTTAATAATAGGCAAAATGGGCACAAAAACGCGTAGTAAAAATGTAGTTTGACCAAGACATGGTAATAGCATAGACTACAGTCGATGCATCAGGGCCGGTTTTCAGGATATGTAAGATTGACGTTTTTGCATTAATTCTTGAAGTAAAAGTCAATACCTATCAGGTTGACCAAACTGATTAAATGAGTCACAAATTGTACTGGAATGTGGAGGTATTTATTTTCTACTTTATGTCAGTATTGGCTGTATTTAAGAAGCAAATAGCCAAGTTGCTTCATGTAAGAAGCAAATAGCCAAAGTTTATCTTCACACCATTGCTAAATAGGCTTCTGGCAAAGTTATTTAAATGTAGGTACTGAATACCTCCCATTTGGTTAATATGGCACTTATTATCAACATGTAACAATATATGTGAATATCGTATATTTTTAACACTCATTTTTAAGGTAAAAATATGACAAGTTGTTCTAGATGATTTATGTGATTAGTACTTATAATTTTTTAGTCTCTTTCCAGAATCCTTAAACCATATTATCATTACAAATGGCCCCCCACCCACTTCTTGACCTGTAAATATTTCCGAATCATATATTGAGTATGCAATACTTTTTATGTGTAAACTATTGATATTATCAGCCCACTGCTGTAGATCTAGTTTAATATCTGGGTGAATGATAATCTTTTTATCAGCCTTTACTTTAAAGTAAACCATGATATTTATGATTATTATGGTGTAATAGTTTTGTGGTCTAACAGTTTTGTGTTAAGCCAAACATATGTACTTGCCAGGTATCAGGCATGTGGCAGTCAATGTTCCTATTAACTGAGTACCTATGGTCTAATTTTTTATTTATTTTTTAATTTTTTTTAATTTATATCAAATCTGGAATTTTGGAAATTGCAATTGTTTCATTAACATTTTTCCAAACATGTTTTATAATCAGAATCAATGGACAAGAGGTCATCAAAGTCTTGTACTGATTTTTAAATTGTTTAACCACAGTTCTCATAATCTTAGAGAACACATAAGGTGCAGAACACAAGACATATGGGGATGCATTAAATCTGTATAATTTATCATGCTCAAAGCATCAATACTTCCGGTGAACTGGATTACTATTTACCATTAGATAGCATTTTTTTAAATCAATAGTCTCCTGTAGAAATTACAGAGCATTCTTATTACTGCAGTTACAAATTTGTTAGCAGGCTTAAGGTTTATAATAAATCTTTTGCTATCCTTCAGTTTTTGGAAACAAAACACTTAAGGTGCAAGGAGAAATTGCACCTAATGCCAGCAGATTATTAATGGCGGTATGCATATCAGGATCATTTATAATATCATTTTATAATGACTGTTGAGATTGTGACTTATAAGGTGTGTCAATAAAAGGTATTGAGTATCCATTGACATGTTTCAATATTGAAACATCATCAGATGCTTTGCCAACAAGGTAAAAAATATTTAATCTTCCAGCATGACTAACTCTAGTATCGAGCACGAGTCTTGTCCTGTGGGGCTTTGGGCTTTGTCACAGCATGCGGTGGCTGGTACTGGTTGTATTGTTCTTTGATATTTCCTTGCTTGATATGAGAACTGTGGTTTCTTGTGTCCCAGCCTCAAATTTGTCCTCTGTTGGTTGTATGTGTGTAACCAAGTGAACCACTTAAGTTTCCCTGACGGGTTGTGGTAAAAGTAGTTGGCTTGTTTATAGATTGGCCTGTTCTTTGGTAAGCTTGTAGGACTTTTTATCTTTTGAAATAGGCTGTTACCATGAAGGTAAGATTACAATAAAGGTGATTATCTGTTTCTAATTATTTGACGATATCTAAGCATTTTTGGCCAGGACGGGGAAAATAAGGTTTTTTCCACGGTTTTGATTGAGTGAAGTGTAATTCTGTTAACATCCTTCTAGCGTCACTGAGCTGGTTGATCTCTATCATTATTATTGTTGTTGATTAACATAGATAATGCAACACCTAAAATGGTGAGTCCCTTCTTCAAAATTGTATTTTAAATACAGGTTAAGTCGTTGTTTAATGCTCATTTGTATGCATATTAATGCATCAAATCCCATAATGCTTGCAGCACATCCAGGGATAAAACATTAGTAGGTGCAGTGTCTAGCACAGGTGCTCGGTCAGGCTCAGGTAGAGCGTCAATTACAGTCATAGCTGTATTAGATTTATCCGGATTTGTGTCAAATAAAACTGGTGGTTCGACACAGTCATCAAGTACCTAGATATCTGCAAAAAGATAGATTTGACCCCGACAATGTACCATAATATACATACCTAAGCGTAGCCTCTCGGACTACACTATTAAAATAGGTAAATGATAAAACTCGTGCGTTTATCTCGTAAATGCCCCGAATTATTTGTTCTCGCCAATGCATCTCGTACATTACCCGCGAGGTACAATAAATATCATATACAAACCATGTAAGATACTTAGGTTTTACTGTATAAAACTTTTAAGACAATGATAAAACTCGTGCGTTTATCTCGTAAACGCCCCGAATTATTTGTTCGCGTCAATGCATTTCGTACATTACCCGCGAGGTACAATAAATATCGTATACAAGCCATGTAAGATACTTACGTTTTACTGTATAAAACTTTTAAGACAATGATAAAACTCGTGCGTTTATCTCGTAAACGCCCCGAATTATTTGTTCGCGTCAATGCATCTCGTACATTACCCGCGAGGTACAATAAATAACGTTTAAAAGCCATGTAAGATACTTACGTTTTTACTGTATAAAACTTTTAAGACAATGATATAACTCGTCCGTTTATCTCGTAAACGCCCCGAATTATTTGTTCGCGTCAATGCATCTCGTACATTACCCGCGTGTTACATTGTTTTATCTTGTGAAGAAAAACTGATGAATCGGTGTTGTACCGGTGTCGTTTCATGTAGTCTTCGGATTTTTTGAAGATAATATTCTTTTCCTTTTGTTTTCGTTTCGGCATGATAACTTATGCCAACTTTAAACACACTTTAAACTAGTTTTAAACACTATAATTAATATTCTTTGGGAATTACAACGTATTGGTTGCCGCGCAAACGTAAAGAATGACAGATGACATATAGAGTGTAGTAACTATACTTGTGCGTTTAGTTTTTGCTTTCAGCTCTAAATATGCGTATGGTTGTCGACTACGTGACGAAGCTGCATTGTAAATGTTATATCGAGAACGAAGCCTGAAGTATAATATATTATTATTCTGCAACTCTACGTCTTTCAATACTTACTGTGTTCTGAGTATTGAAATGTAAATACCAAGAACTACGTCTAGTTCCAAAATAGAGTAAGCACGAAATTGTCAACAAAATGTTTTTAACCATATTGATTAGTTTTTAAGATTCATTTTAGAATAAATATTTTTGTACTTATTATAAAAACGACTTTTTATTTTCAAGCGACATCTTACATTATTGCTTTTACCTTTCTCCTATGATAGAAGGACTTAAATATAAATATTTTGCAATCGTAATTAAACTTATGCTTGAGTGTTAAGGTTTATAATGAATTGAAGTTGTTAATATTATAAAACTTTTTTCTATATTTCGTATTAACAAATGTAATTGTTTATGTGTGTGTAAACGTGGCCACTACAGCGACTAATTTTTGTTCCTGATCCTGTATCTAGTGCTATTATTGATCGAAGAGTGAGAGTGATTTAAGTAGGTACTAACAATAGTTTCTAAGTTTTGTAACTAGCCCTTGGATCGAGTTGTCCCAAATAAATATGTATTTGAATTTGAAATAGGTAGTCAACAATTTTGCAGCACCCATGGAAAAACTATAAATTCACCTTGTTACCTTTTTCATCAGAGAAACTAGTAAGTATCCCTTCAACTATCAAGTTACTGAATATAATTAAAAGTCTAAGAAGTATAATGGCCTGCCCATACTGGCTGACGGCATGGTAGAGCATCGAGGAAGAGGATTCCTCTATCCACCAGCGCACACTGACAAGAAAAATCCTTTGCTATACCGCGAGCGTCCGTCAGCTTACCGGAGCATCTGGTGATGTCGATATGCCGCGGCATCTGCAGACTAGCCACCGCTCGCGCATCGATTTGAGTATAGCACTAGCGAATACGCAGCGCTGCAGCGCGCGGCACGGTCTGACAGACTCCAGCGTGCTCTCCGATGCTCCAGAGAAAACTGCGCTGTGATGCTCCAATGTTGATCACCCAGCATTGAAATATACCTTATTTCGATTGGATAAATATTGAATTTGATAGATAAATTTATAATCCTCTGCCGTCCAGTCTGCTGGTCTGCGCAGGCCAAGTCTTCTTATCTTTCATCAATAATCACAAACAAAGAACAAACCCACATCTAAATTAAATCTACTTTAATTCTTATACAATCAAACTATTCAAGCTTTATACACATCAGTATGTTTGTAGTTAATCTTCTTATCAATCCCCAGTAACTGTCTGATGATGAACTCAGGTAAACGCTTGTGCTTCCAGCGTGTTGGTAGTGGTGTGTGGTTGGCTTTCTGCAGCTTGTTGGCTACGTATTGTTCTGCTTGGAACTCGTTGGCTTCCTTCACCATGGCTATCAACGCATTCTGGAAGTTCTTCTCTTTGGTTTGACGGCGGTGCTGCTTTATCTGGAATTAAGTTTGAGAGGAATTCATTGTTTGGCTATAAAACTGAAGCGAACAGGCGAAATTCGACGAAATACGTTCGCGATTTGATTGATTTGTCAACTAACTTTTAAGGAGGTGTTAAAACTTAAGACTTCATAACTTATTCGGCGAAGTCATTAACTAATTCGGCGCGCATAGTCGCATCTCGTGCAGGATTCGCCTCAGTGACTCCAGGCATTAAAAATGATATTATACAAGTTACCTAATCTTGAAATATCTACTTGAATATTTTTACAAGCTGTTAAATAGCACCATCACTGAAAACTATTTTTTATCTAACTATACATTTGTTTTAATAACAAGCTTTTGCCTGCGGCTTCGCTCCTGTCGGGGTCAGAAATTATATCACAGAAATGTACTACTGGATTAAAAAGGGTTAACAAATTAATGTTTCTCTGAGTGGTACCTAAGTTGCATTATAATTATCATTACTTACATCATCACTTAGATCAAAACAAAAATATTCTGTTCTATCAATACATACTCATTCTGGTTTTAAGTATACTAACCCTAGCCCAGGTGTATCGCATCTTCTTCCACAGCTTCCTTCTCTGATGTTTCTTCATCTTCTTCCTCCTGATAACAATCAACCTTGCAGCCTGAATCTCCTCCTGACTGATCGATGGCAGACCAATCTCATCCTTTCTCCACTCTTTGTCCATTAGTGGTAGGATAGAACGAGGGTTTACAATAGGTATGTAAGGTATAGGGGGCTGTTGTATCCCATTAGATCTTGGTTTATCTATAATTTCTACACCAATACTCCTTGGTGCAAATGAAAGAATTCTTGGATTACAAACAAAGTCATTCTTAGCTTTTACAATGTTAGGGACAATAGGCTTGCATTCTGATATGGTTTTTAGTGCCGTGTTGAGATTGAGCAGGCGAAATTCTGGAAGTTTTAATGAGAAAATTTTGTGAATACAATAACGTAAGACATAACCTCAAAATATTTCGAACGTACGTTTGATTGTGTTGTGAAGAGAGTTCATCGTGAAGGTTTCTTCTCTGTTCTTAATATTATTACATTATTCATATAATTTAAAGTAATAGGATTTAATTGGGTATATGAAAATAAGAATTATGTCCACAAGTTTAGTAGATTAAAATATTGACACTGACAGATTGACAGTCTGGTAGGGTTGACGTTACTGTGTGTGTTGCATATCTATAAAAGTAATAAACTTGGAACACTGCTGCTTTGGCTCCCTTGGAAACTGATCTTATTTTTGCGTTTTTCTTAAATTGCAGCTCTGTGAGATACAAACTGCAATTTAAGAACTTATATGATTCAGTCTACGACGTCGTAGTTTAATAATAGGGGCTCGCGTAACTAAATAATGGAAAAGTAGTGCCATCATCCACTAAGCATGTTCGCTATGCGCACACTGTCGACAACTTCGCTATAATGCGGAACAAAGTTTATAACGTAAACGGAACGTAGCAAATATCCCGAGTGAGGCGAAGCAGCAACAGCATTCTGACTGTGTTTGCACAGGCTGGATGGCCTACAATGGGTAGATTGTACAGACGGCAGCACATGAACCTACTAGAATATGTCAAATTTCTTTTATAGATTTTCAACTTTTTAAGTAAAGGTATAAAGTTGAATGGGAAAATTTTAGTTTCGGGTAGGTTGATGTGCTGGCGTCTGTACCAAGGTACATGTTGGCAACGAATCTTCCTGTAATTATGATTTTCTTTTAGACCTAGTTTCACCATACATTGTTAGTTAGTTTTGACGTCCCGTTAAATAGACAACGGCCCGTTAAGCGTAGTGAGTGTTTCACCAAGTACTAACGAATGGTTAATCCTCTTAACAAGGCGTTAAACTTAATCACTGCTCCAAAGGTCCGTTAATGCTTTTAACGGCTGTCAATTGGTTGTTAGTTGGTCAAATAAAATGGAAGCAGCGTAAATTTTTATTTTTGAACACGGAAATGATGATATTTTAGAAAATTTACAACTTATAGACAATTTTTTTTTTTTTTTTTTTTTTTTTTTTTTTCAACAAAAGTTACATAGGTGTATTTCACAAATCTTCTGCCAAACTGCAGGCCAGTTTGTCGGCAGTGTTCTCGTGGACACAATTTTTAGACACAATTCTTAATAGTTTTTGCGTGATTCTCAGTTTTTTACCCGCGTTAGACATAACTTTACAAATCAATTACACTATGTAATATAAACAAAATCTAAAATATTCATAGATTAAGTTATCAATAAAATGCTCTAATTTAACATATATTTTTTCCAAATCATTAACACTACCCGTTTAGACGTGATCTTCAGTACAAAATCATTAAAAGTCGGTTAATAGCGCCTTAACAGTTTAGGTTCCAGCACTAGGGACACAGACCTAAATAGTGCTTACGCAGGATATTTTTTAAGGCACTTTTAGATACTGTTTCAGTAGAAATTTCCTTAGGCAATTCGTTTAGCAATGTTGGAACTAGCCATTGTCTCGTCCTTTGACCAAAATAATTCTTCACCTTAGGGACCGCGTAATTGTTTCTCTGTGTCGCTTTGCGGATTGGGCGGTTATACACTTTCTTTACTTTGTGTTCCTTTTTGTTGTGCTGTTCTAAAATTATAGTAAGCTTTACTTTTTTCTGTATAGGTAATATACTACAAATTCTAAATAATTTTTCGTACTCCTTATTAATACTATCTTTAGTTGCCCTGCTAACTAGTAATTTTAATAATCGAGTTTGCAATAGTTTAATTTTATTTAAATGTACCGGAAATGTCAGTCCATAACCACCCAAACCGTAGTTTATTGTTGCCTCTGCAAGTGCATGGTAAAGAATATACAGTACCCGCCTACCAACTATATATTTTAAGTTGTTAAGTTTCCCCAAAACGGAGCGCAGTCTGTTACATACAGTGTCTACATGTGCGTCCCAAGTAAAACGTTCATCAATTAATAATCCTAAGTATTTGTATTTCGTCACACGCTCAATACACTCACATTTGCAGTTTACATTGCCATCATGAAGGCATTCGTACGAGTGGCCTTTTATCGAGATACAGGCACTTTTACCTATGCGGTTATACGGGGACGATATCAACATACACTTGGTTTTATTTATATTAATAAGGATACCATTATCGTGCGCCCACTTGACCACACTATCTAAGTCTTCTTGCATTGCCGATTGGATCAGTTCACAGTCCCGACCGCTGTATGTCAAGCACGTATCGTCTGCATACATGTATGCATTACAATTTACAATTTTTAATGACATTGACCATACTGTTGACGTGCATGATATAACCTATCGGTCCATAAACTGACCCGGTCGGCACTCCGTAATCGACTTTACCGAGGTTACTGTCTACTCCCTTAACCCTAACTTTTAGATACCTATTGTCTAGATACTGCCTGAACCACCCTTTTACAGGGCCCCGTATACCACACTCGTCCATGGCCTGCAGCAAGCCCTCGTGTTCCAAAGTATCAAACACTTTTTTTTAAATCATTAAAGGTTAATAAAACTACCTCTTTTGAATTCAATGAAGCATTTATGTCATCTGTAAACTTACTTAATGCCGTTGCTGTGCTTCTATTTGGCCTAAACCCATGCTGAATATCTGTTATTATATTATTATTTTCTAAAAACTTTGTGATTTGTCCTATAATTACCTTTTCAAAAATTTTATTTATTACACTCAATATCGCAATGGGATATTATTAGATTTGTATTTCCCCCCCTTGAAAATTGGTCTAATAGTCGCGGTTTTTAACTCATTAGGGTATACTTGCCGTTCTATACACTTTTAATGAAATGTGCGAGAACCTGGCTGATAGGGAACTTAATAGTTTTTAAATCCTGTACTCGAATGCCATCAGAGCCTGGGGACTTGCCACAGCTTAATTTATCTATTATTAAACATATATCTCTAGGGCAGGCCTTTTTAAATCTAAAACTAGCATCACTTTCTTTTACATATTCACATCTTTTATAAAACAAATGGTTACATAAATGCTTCTGCTTTAGCAAACCAATTTCATTAGTAAAAGTATAACAGAAATTATTACATACGCTTTCCAGTTTGTCGTTACTGCTTACAAAATACTTTTGAATCACGTCATCAACATTTAACTTTTTTTCTACCAAGCCACTTATTCGCACACTCCCACACTTTTCTCATATCTCCGTTACAGTTCTTCAACTCTTGGCGCCTGTGTGCATTTCTAGCAACATTTACAGCTTTATTTGCTTTATTTCGATATTTTGTGTACTCTAATCGTAGTGACATATTTTTAGGATTTGCTTTCCATTTTCTAAACCAGGGATGGGGAATCTTTTTCCTTCGCGTGCCAATATAATACTAACGAAATATATGGCGGGCCAAGTTGTTTCATTTTTGGCTATGTTAATTACTGAAATAAAAATATAGAAATGTATTTTTGAAATACTAATTTATTGTCCAATATTACAAAATAACTATTGGAATAAAAAACAATTGGAAATTGTAGTTAAATTAAACTTTTAAGTTTGCTGCGAAGTAGAAGGTTGAGGAGCGCTGTGGTCTTTATGGGGACATGTGACATGTGGAACTGTTTTTGTTTTTGCATGATTTCATCATAAACCGGCTCCATTTGTGATGCTGAACATTTTAGTAGTGAATAAAGGTGGTCATCCGAAAGTCTATTACGAAGACAATTTTTTTCTTAATTTCATTATTTATTTATTTGGATCTCCAACAAAGATTACACCTTACATGCTAAAAACAAAACATAAAAAGATACAAATCCTTGTGCATCTTCAATTATAGGAGACCACAGCTTGCATAAAGATATCAAACAATCAATTATTAATATGGAAATAAAGTATACAATTTAAATTAAAAAAAAACAAGAATTAAAATTATAAAAATAAAAAACTATAGGTACATATTGAGTTGAACAGTAGGGAGGAAGGTCAACACTTACTCAATATTAAGTTTTGCGTGTAACAGCAACTTAAATTTACTTAGGCTGTTGGAGAAAATGTCTATATCGTCGGAAGAACATGACAGTGAGTTGTATTGATTGGTCATCCTAACAATCGGCGAGTGTTTACCTAGATTTGTTCTGTGTTGAGGGGCTTTCAGTAAAGGGCCGGGATAGCGAGGAATACGGGAAGGGACGTTAATGCGTAATTTGCCAAGAAGTTCTGGACAGTCAATGCCATTATTGAATAATTTATACAGGAACAACATGTCGGAGATAGTGCGGCGAGATTTTAAATCTTTGAGTTTGAAGTGATTTAGTCTATGTTCGTAAGATCTACAATTTCCTACTTTAAACCTAAACGCTAGATGACGGACAAGTCTCTTTTGAACCCTTTCAATGCGACTTATGTGGACTTGGTACGAAGGATTCCACACCGTGCTGCAATATTCAAGTTGGCTTCGTACGTAACTGTTGAATAAAAGTAATGTAGTGGAAGGTTTTTTAAATTCTTTTGAAGATCTCAAAATAAAGCCAAGAGCTCGGTAAGCTGAATTAAGCATTTGGTCTATATGATTTATAAAATTAAGTTTACCATCCAAGTTTACTCCTAAGTCACGAATAACTGTTACTTCTGTTAGTGTGTTTCCCTGAATATTGTAAACAGATTCGACTTTATTGTGTTTTCTAGTAAATTTTATATGAAAACATTTAGTACAATTCAAGTACATTTTATTGTTGGTACACCATTGACTCAGACTATCTAAATCAATTTGTAATAGCTGTGTATCGACATTATTCAAAATTACACGGGTCAGTTTTAAGTCATCAGCAAAAAGGTATGGTGTGGAGTATTTAAATATGTCTGATATGTCGTTAATAAACACATTAAAAAACAACGGCCCTAGATTGGACCCCTGGGGTACACCGGATGTTGCAATGTAGGGATCTGACTCATTACAATCTACAACCACTGAAGAAGTCCTATTTTCGAGGTAAGTTCTACACCAGCTCAGTGTGATACCGGTTATACCCAACGACTGGAGCTTATTTAGCAGCAATTCATGATTTACTTTGTCGAAGGCCTTCGAAAAGTCTGTGTACACTGCATCAATTTGAAGACCTTTATCTACTGCGGATGTTAGTTCAGTGACATAATTAACAAGATTTGTGTTTGTAGATTTTTTAACCATGAAACCATGCTGATTAGTGGATATTAATTGTTTAACGTGGTCGTGCAATACTGGGTACACCAGTGATTCAAAGACCTTAGACAAAGTACATAGAATGGAGATGGGTCGATAATTAGATATCACCTCCCGTTTCCCATTTTTGTGAATAGGTACTATTCTAGCTTTTTTCCATTTATTTGGAAAAACCCCAGTTTTTAGCGAGGTATTATAAATATTTGCCAGTGGAGAAGACAAATACTCTGCACATCTTAACCAGAATATTGGGGGCACATTGTCAGGTCCAGCACCTTTAAATATGTCGAGTCCAGAGAGTTTATTAAATACAGCTTCAGGAAGGATTGAAAGGTCGTCGATGGGTAAAACCGGAACCGAGACGGAAGGTAAGTTAATAAGGAAATTATTGCGATTATCGTAAGGTGGATCATATACGGAGGAGAACTGTTCTGCAAATAAATTTGAAACGGCTTTACTACCGTAGGCTTTGACATTGCCGAGAGTCATTTCTGGAGGGTAAGAAGAATTGCTTTTTCGGAGGTTTTTAATATGTGACCAGAAGATTTTAGGGTGATACTTAATTTTATTTTCAATTTCATTTATGTAGTTGTCATAACATTTTTGGGTAAGAATTTGGCAGTCTTTTCTTATGTAATTAAATTCTAATATGTCCATTGGATTGTTGTACTTTTTTATCTTGATATGAAGTTTCAGTTTCACTTTAAGTAGCTTTTTTAATTGATGGGAATACCATGGTGGATATTTGCCTCGTGTAAATTGTGTTACTGGCACATGTATATTTATGGTTTCGTTGATTATATCATAAAATTTCTCCAATTTATCATTGACGCCATCACATTCACTGAATTCTTTGGTCCAATCGACATGTTTCAGAGATTTATTTATAGCTCCGTAGTCTGCTTTATGAAAGTTGGGTTTACTCGCAGGTTTTAAGTAAGTTTTAGTAAACGTTTGAAAAGTTATTGTCAAATCAAAAGCCGGGTGGTACTTATCTAGTTCCCTTATAGGGTCAAGGCAGCCACTTATTTCAGTTTGTTCAACATCTGAGAGCACTAAGTCTAACGTCTTATTTTGAAAAATTTTAATCCAGTTTAGCTGTTTTAAATCATTAAGCGCTAAGAAGTCGAGCAGTAAATTTTTAAGGCTTCCCGTGCTAGAAGTTGATGGTATGCAAGATTCAGTAGTAGCCTCATGTATCCAATCAATACAACTCATATTAAAATCGCCGACAATTGATGTTGAGGAGTCGCTATTAGTTGTAATGACCGAATTGCAATTATCAATAAAGTATTCAAAAACTTCAAGATTTACAGGTGGTGGCAAGTACACAGCACACATCTTTAAGGGTTGGGATGTATTGGAGTTGGTTTTAATCATAATCCATAAATCTTCACAGTTACTTTCCCAGTCTGTCATGCGACATGAAATTAATTTATTAGTTACCGCTACGAGAACTCCACCGCCTGTTTTTTTGTGATTATTCAAGCTTGACGATTCTCGGTCTCTTCTGTATACAGAATAAGAATCAAAAATACTTTCGCAAAGCCAAGTCTCGGTTAAGACGAATACATCATAATCACTGTCATGTATGTGTTGACGAACCTCAGATAAATTGCTACGAAGACCTCTGGTATTTTGATAGTAACATTTTAGGGAATTGAATTTTATAAAGTTTAGGCTATTAAACATTCTTAGAAACAAAATTAAAAAGTAAATAATAATGACACAAAAAAAAAAACAATAATACAGTACTATAAGATCTATGTTAATGACTTTAGCTTTTCAAAGTCTTCCACAACCACACTTTGCGCAGTTTCATCCTTCTTCAATAGAACTCTCCCATTGCGAACCCATACGAATCTGTATCCTAGCTCCTTGGCACGAACTCTACTCACGAACTATTGAAAAAGTTTGTTCGCATAAATAGCTTGTACCAAACATAGCCATTATTTTTTGGGCGTGGGCAACTATATTTGGGTATTGTGTCCTAGGTATGGACTTATAAAATTCCAATTTGCTGGTGATGAGAGTGAAATTACTAACAATACGAAATATTCTCTTGATTTTTGTTTGATGGTCGCGGGCCGGATTTCAAGCCTTCGCCGGCCGGAGATGGCCCGCGCGCCGTAGTTTCCCCATCCCTGTTCTAAACAGTGCGTCTTTAGTTTCTAATATTTTTATCAATCCAGATGTTAGATTCCCTCTGTTTCACTAGCTTTTTTGTTTCTGACGTACTGTAAATGTTGCTAAAAATATTACACATTTGCTTATACAGCTCTAAAGGGTCTTCAGTACACATGAGATTGGTCCATTCTACCTCACACAACTTAGTTTTAACCGCTTCATTATTAAGTGTCATGCGATAACACGGAGGCATCAGCTGTTTATTTACTTCGATCGAGAGTCCCGTTAAGTAGTGATCGGACACAGTAGTTGTTAGTACGTAGGCATGAAGCTCGCCGGCCGGTCGCGCACTTCGCACAAAAATATGATCGATGCATGATGTCACTCGTCGCCCCGACAGTACTACCTCCCGCGTAACATCTTGAATGCAACATTCCATGCCTAACTCACTGAGAGTGTTTAGGTATTCGTTGGCGCGGAGTCCCGTACGGTATATCGAATTACCCTTGAACGATATAACTGTCTACAGAAAGCATGGTTGACCGACGAACGGTAATACGAAAAAACTATTAGTCGATACCATTATTTAGCGACAGCACGTTTCGCCGAATAACGCTACATAGAATGAATGGTTGGCCGATACCAAGATTTGCCGATGTGGAACACGCTTGAACTAAATAATCCTTTACCGATAGCTATTTGCATCGAAAGCACCTTTTCTTACACCGCCGATCCAAAATAATTGTCTTTAGTTTCTCGCTCATACAATTTTGACAGACATCGATTAAATGGCATTAACTGCTATTTCCATGTGTTTACCATAGTAATTCAATAAAAATAAATGTAATGAAAATCTCTTTTCATGAAAGTCTCTTTTCATATTCAATCTGCTACGAACGACGACGCTTTGGCAGTGGCTCAGATGCAGTGATGCGCTCGATTTTGCAGTTGGTATGTTTTTGTTCTTTAGCAAACTCCTTAATAGTGTTGAAGATATTCCACTTCTCTCTCTCTTCTTCTTCTAGAAAAGCACTTCTCCCAAAAGAGTGAGATGAGCATAGAAACTTTCTTAGGTGGGCTAGCTTACATCATGTACATCAAAAATCATTAATATATCATAATAACTGGTAGTATTTTGTTTTTCAAAGTTTATTGTTTTCTATCATGTTTCTTATGATTGCGCAGTTTGCAACCTTTATTTTTGTTATTTACCATTAATTATAAAAATAATCAAACTTGCTGTTTTATTATTTTCTTTACATTTATTTTTATTGGTTTACTATGATAAACGCATGGAAATAGCAGTTAATGCAATTTAATCGATGTTTGTCAAAATTGTATGAGCGAGAAACTAAAGACAATTATTTTGGATCGGCGGTGTAAGAAAAGGTGCTTTCGATGCAAATAGCTATCGGTAAAGGATTATTTAGTTCAAGCGTGTTCCACATCGGCAAATCTTGGTATCGGCCAACCATTCATTCTATGTAGCGTTATTCGGCGAAACGTGCTGTCGCTAAATAATGGTATCGACTAATAGTTTTTTCGTATTACCGTTCGTCGGTCAACCATGCTTTCTGTAGACAGTTATATCGTTCAAGGGTAATTCGATATACCGTACGGGACTCGTTGGCGCGTGCGTCGGTTTCGCCTTGCAATATGTTTATGTTGCAGTCTCCCAATAACACTAAATCATTTTCAATAGGTATATCTTGTATTAGTTTCTTGAGTTCGTTTATGAAGTGTGATTTGTTCATTTGCGGAGGCCTGTTATTATGTGAAGTTTTTTGTGTTTCGTGCCAATTTGGCCATGTATTAATTCACAGCTTAGGTTACATTTCTTAATAATTTCAAACTCCATATTTTCATGTACATAGATAATTAAACCCCCTCCCCTTCTTTCCGTTCTAGTTAAGTAATATGAACAGTAACCATCGATTTCATAATTATAAACTTCCTCCTCCTTTATATTTATTTCTGTTAGACATAATATAATAATAAAATAAAATAATAAAATTTAGATCGTGTTTTGTAATAAGACGGAATTAGGTCCAATTTAGGTAAACAGTCCTTTATTAATAGGTACTATAAATTCATTAAAATGCTTCCTTAACGAACAGATGTTCATATGTATGTTACATAATTTATCCAATCTTTTGTGGAATCATATTTTGAGAATGCAATATCTTGTAGATTTTCAGTTCATATTTATACTTAAAAACTTTAAATAAGGAAATTCTATTCTACAGTAAGTTCTGTTTACATATTTACTCTCCGTTTTCGCTATTAATAGATATGTATTTATTTATGTCGCTTTCACAGCAGATATTATATATTTTCTTCTCATCCTCACTCTTTTTTAACTAAAATGTTTCCATCTTGAATCCATATAAACTTGAACTCATCCTTTAGTTTTTGCTTCGTTATCCAGAGTAATAAAATTGTAAACAATAAAGTTCAACGTCCTAAAACATACAAAGATCGACGTGACTTATTATTTTGAAGAATATGACGATCTAGATTTCAGGACAAGGTTTCGTTTATCGAAATAATCTTGTACATATAGAGGTCTTGCAAATGATTGAAGATAAACTTCCATATCCATCAAATCGGTTAGTACCTTAAAATTGCCTTATTAGGTATGTGAATTGTAATAAAAATATGCCTATGATTCGACTTACAACTTCTTACGTAAGTAGGTACCCACCCATGATGTTTAATATTATTTTCACCTCAGCACCTCAAACAAGCAGGTTTTGCTGTCAAAAAACAGTGAGCAAAATTCGATTTTGCTGCGAGCGTGAGACAAAGTAACTTTTTAATTATTTTTTTTAAATGCCGTGAACAGTGTTGGGTCTACTCACAAAATTCTAAAGATTTGAACCTCAATTAGTTTTGTCACTTTCATTTCGATACGAAAAAAGCGAGATAGAAATAAGTCGATTCGAAGTTCGATTTCAAATTTCCTCTAGTAGGCCCAAAAATGAAACCAACAATAAAACGTTCGGATTCACAGGATAAGGTTTTATTTAAATTCTGTTTTTTTTTTTTTTGGAACGAAGTTCTATGGGCGGCTTGCGGTAAGAGTGCATTGGCAGAAATCGTCACGGGAAAAGGCGCTTGCGACTGTCTTCTTCTGATTCAAAGAGAAAGAAAGACGGAGTGAGATAGTAAATGTGAATTTGGTCAAAATGCAAATCCAAGATGGCGGATGCGAAAATTTTCACATTTTTCATAATGGGTGTCGTTTTCATAGTTTTCAAGGGTGCTAAAGCCGATCGTGAGGTGAAAATGTAAATCCAAGATGGCGGCTGCGAAAAATTTCAAATTTTGCTTCATGGGTATCGTTTCTATGGTTTTCAAGGTTGCTAAAGCCAATAGTGAAGTCAAAATGTAAATACAAGATGGCGGCTGCAAAAATTTACAAATTTTTCTTCATGGGTATCGTTTCTATGGTTTTCAGGGTTGCTTAAGCCGATAGTGAAGTCAAAATAAAAATCCAAGATGGCGGCTGCGAAATTTTCACATTTTCGTCATGGGTGTCGTTTTCGTAGTTTTGAGAGTGCTTAAGTCGATAGTGTGGTCAAAATGTAAATCCAAGATGGTGGCTGCAAAATACGAGATGATGAAGATTATGTAAAAAAAAACCTTGTCCGATCCGAAAAGGGCATGTGGTACTGCAGTAAAATACAAAAGAGTATTTTTTTTATTATTATTTATAATAAAAAAGTTATTGGTATTTAAAATTCACATTTTTAGTTCCAAAATTACCCCAAATCCATAAAAAATTTGCAAAACTCGTACTACGACGGCCGCCGCCCGCACCAAACGTAAATTTTGGTAAAATTCACCTTGGGAAAAAAATGTGGGGATTCTTTTTTCCTGAAAATTTCCACATAAATATGCTCACAGTAACTTACGATACCTAACAATACCCTCACGGATCGGACAGGTTTTTTTTTACATGTTGTATGTTCTCGCTGCTGAGGTGAAAAGTTGTATGTGTTACACGAGAGCAAAGTTATTTGCATCTCGTGTCTTTGAATCCCTCGCAGCGCTCAGGATTCTAACCTAGAATCACTCGCTACGCTCGTGATTCAATTATAGAATCCTTCGCTTACTCGGGATTCAAAATCAACACTCGCAGCAAAAAACAACTTTGCTCTCTTGTTGCACAAATAACTATAGAAATGTTTGTTACCTAACGTAGTGGAAAAGCTCACAGTGGTTCCCACTAGTAATAGGACCCCCCCATCATCACAGAGAGCACCTTCCAACCCTCATTTTTATGAGCATTCGTCACTGCATCTGTTTTTTTTGTTTTCAACTACATTTTTATGTTATGTAATGAGTCCTATTAAAATTTCTTTTTCACTAGCGCTGAAATTCGGTCGGCGACCTTTTTTCGACATTTTAACACACAAAATAAGTAAAAATTACAATTTAGAAGAATCTCAAATTGTTGTAAGTACCTTATAGGTTATATATAATGCACTATTAATTATGAGTAGTGTTCTTTAGTTGTTGCCTAGCAACTGTTGTTTCTGTCATCCTGTGTTTTACAAATGAAGTTAATTTGTGTTATAATAAAATGTAATTTATTAAAACCACTGTGTTACAATGATATCTTAGTTTCATTGTTAGCAAGCTCAGCTAGCAAAAAATACCACAAAACAAAATCATTTGAAAACATTTTTATGAATTGACGTTTAAAACGACTAATAGAGAACTACACTGTTTATAGAACGTTTTGCTTAGACGCCATGACATTTTAATTTGGTTGCATAAAAACGAGAGTGAATGAAAAGTCAGACCGGTCGTTTTTGTTCACTCGATGATAGATAACATCTACTTTTACGTTCTATCCCTCCATAGAACGTAAAACTTTTTGTCGTATATGTCAATTTTAACAGAGCATTTGCTGATGGCTCGTTAAGATTTTTTTGGTGAAATCGGGTCTTAGTGTTCCTTCATGTTACTAATAGTTTTTAGTATGATGTAATACTAATACCATATGGGCCTTGATTCCTGACAATTTGTTTTTATTATAGGTCTGCTTCAGTAAAATATTTAGTTCCAAATGTCACCACGTCAGACTCTTTTATGACCTGTAGATTAATTTTTAAAAAAGAATAATAAATAAGGTTATTTTTAAAACAGTATTTTTGTGCTTTTTGGGGACAATCATTTAAAACTAAATTATTTTACGATCAACATTTCTAAGTCAGAAATACAAAATTGAAGATCTTAGTATAAATTACAATAAAGACCTGTTTCTCTCTTCCCGCTTCCTTGACCTAAGCAAGACAAGTTTGAGGATTAAGAGAATATAGGCTGCAATACTGAGCGAAGCGAATTCGAAAACTTTAGCACTTCGCCTGGGATAGGTTACTCTCCCAGAGAATGATGAAGTTGAAGGAATTCATCAGCGTACCTACTCTTACTGATTTTTTTAAATAAAAAAGTACGTGAAATAGATATCAATTATCTTGTTAGTACGGAGATACCACCGGAGGTACCCTTGCTGGGTAGGTATGTCTCGATTGAGATTCTGGTTTTTCACATTTCGGGGGGGTGGGTTTGAACCCCCAAACACCAGTCTCGCCCTGTCCCAGCCACCACGTCAGACCAGTAGTGCGGCGTTTATCCTACAGCGATAACACGTGAACTTTGTCAAATAAATTGGCAACAAACAGCGAGACACCGCAGGTGCTTGGAATCAGCAGCCAGCAGGCAGCGGCAGCAATACAGTGGGTTCGGAATCATACCTAACACGTCTTAGGACTATTTCAGTTATTTGACTACTCGGTCAATACGGCGCGGCCGGCGCGGTACGGCATTATTATAATCAAACAAGCAGTTAATTATAAATTATTTACTCGTTCATTGAACCTATTCAGGTTTTTTGAACCTTAACTTACATTGAAAACATTGTAATTAGGATTCCATGCGTACGGTTGCTCCATTTTCCAGCTACGGATGGGCTGCGAAGTACAGAATTACGTATAGTCGACCTTGTCACTCTTTTACCGCTATTGACAACTTCACAAACAAACAAACTCCAGTATGATATTTGAAACCATAGCCATAGAGAATGGATTGAGCGTTCCGTATTCAGTTGTGCAGTGAATACAGACCGAAAAGTACGAGAAAAAGCGAATTCGCGGCCAGTAGTTGTCCCTTGAGTAGTACTACAGGTATTGGCCCCACAGTCACATTGTCTCTCTAGAGAGTGGTCACTTTTATGAGACTACCGCTCAGTACAATTCTCTGTCTATGGTTGAAACTATCAAAATGCATAGAGCTGTGAATTAGATTTTTTTTTTAGAATTAGAATTTCTTTATTTTGCATAAAATATGGTACTTACATAAGGTCTTAAATATAAAAAGTTCCACATATTTTGCTTACTTACATATTTCAGCATGCAAAAAACAAACAAAATACCTTATAATAAAATTATAGTACAAAACCACTTACATTTATATTAAGTAGTGTGGCATAGAATATAAACCTTGTCGGTATAATGTCGTTCAATTAACGTTCAACTTTATGGTGGTACTGGAATTACGAGGTCGACTACTACACATACTCATTCATAAGTTGAATCAAGTATCAACAATACTTGAACCTGAAGAACTGCGAGTCAGGCAGGGTTGACTTACTAAAACTAAGTTTTAGCTTAACGCATTTCAAATACCCGTCGGCCGTAAATAAGGCATATTTTTTTTAAAAAAAGCTCTGCTCTTTGTATGTCACTGAGTACCCGTGAGTCTCTTTCATATTTAGGCCGACCCGGGTACTGTAAATGTCAAATAGCTTTACAACTTTCAAGTTGCCTCCAAACCAAGCAATTCTCTAGTCTTAATAATATCAGACGCTTTCATTCGTCTTTTTCGAGCTGACATTCTTGCTAGTTTGCTTGTACTCCTTTTGTTGGAATTCCTTAAAATGCATTTGACGAAACTGTAGCAATCCATCATTGAGAAATTGCTATCACAATCATGTATTATCTCATGAAAAAAACTAATTGTATTTTTGTATGCTCTGAAAGGAATTTTGCACTCATCTCCTCTGGAACCTCCAGCCCAAGAGCACTGAGTCATGAATTGTCTAGAAAACAGCGCATCAATTAAAATGTATGCACAGTTAAAACCATCACCTCTCCCATTAAATAGTATTGAGTATTTGTCTCGCAGCATTTGTCTCTTTTCTGGATCATTCAGTTCGTTTTCGAACTCGTCCAATTGTTTCTTATTCTCAATGACGGATGTGCCAGAGTTAGCTTTGGCGGTTGATAGTTTGTAAGTGGCACAAGTTCTTGTTAACATATCGGTTTTAGAGATACTCTGAAATCTTGTGGAGAAGTCAGTAAGTTTAGACATTATTGTGTGTTGGTTGGTTAACATTAAGTTCTGATTTTCTAAAATCTTTAAAGATATTTCAGATGGAGAAGGGTTATATTCGTCGATTGCGTTCTCCATGTCTGGCAGCTGAAATAAATGAATATTCCTATTAATTTTATACTATTGATGGAGGACCCAGTTTTGCACAGGATGGCAGACGAAGAGTAACTTCAGTTCAACTCTTGGCATACCGAAATCAATTCTACTTACCTCATTGTCAAAGTCATCTGCGTGTAGATATACTAATCCATTTGCATCTGCTCGATTCTAGAAAAAAATATTATTCAGCTAATCAAGTTCAAACATGTGGCGTAGCTAGTAGAAAAGGGGCTCTGTATCAAAATGTATTGGGAGCCCTGTCTATCTGTCTCAGCGAACCTCAAAAGGGAGCAAAGTTTTTTTTATACAAAATGAATAAACTAGCATCTTGAATCGAGAGCTTAAGCTGCTGCAACTGTGACCTTACTAAGAGAATCTAAGAGCGAGCGAAGCGAGCTAGGAAACTGTCTCAGATACTTTCAGTTTTCATTGAATAGCGAGCATTTGATTGCCCCTTGGTGATTTGTATTGAGTCTAAGGACAACACTCCACGCGGGCAAAAGCTAGTAGGAGATAAATCTTACAGTGAGTTTGGCAATATCGAAATCTTGAAGCAATTTTTCATTTCTGGCATTATTTCTTTGTAACTTTCTTATTTTGTTAGAAGATTCTCCTGAATCATTTTCAGTGTTCATGAGATTCTTTCTTTTAGGTGTGTGTTGCTTCTTGTTCATGGTATTAACATTTACCTGAAAAAACCAAACATTCAAAATAAACTATGGGTAACTTATTAAATAAGTATGTTGTTGGCAATTCTTTCTGAATTGTGTTTCCAAGTAAGCAGCAATATTCATACAAGGAAGTTTTAACCATGTTATTCATTGACTCCCAAGCTGCATTGGCTTGGCTTGTTGCATGATCAATGAGTTATAACTAGAGATCGGATATTCGGATGCATATTTACATAAAGTTAATTTTTGGCTAAGAAATTATGGAAGTGGCTTCTTAATTTATTTTTTCTTAACTTAAATACCGGAATTCAATAAAATCCGGGAATGCAAAACTAATCGGATATATGGTATGGAAACGACTTATCAGCCCTCTTGTGAAGCTTACTTTTGCGGTGTTAACATAAAAAATGATATACCTACTGCAAACATTTTTTAATGAAACTCAAGGCACCAAGTTGTTTGTCACTGTGTGCTGTGCCAATTTGGCCACCTACTTTACAAAATTAGCTAGCATTTCTATTGTCAAAAAGTACAAAATGTATCAATTCTATAATCGCGAGATTTTTGCGATCGATACAAAAGTGCTTTCCATAATAGCCAACACCTCAACTTTAGGTAAATATGCATCCGAATATCCAATCTCTAGTTATAACAGCAGAGCAGACGTAATAGCTTAACAACCGAATGGCTTCTTGCCACTTTGCTATTTTGTATCTTCCATAGGCACACTTGACACCTGATGGTAAGTCAAGATACAGTTGCCAGTGGTGCACATTTGTCTAGAAGTCAACCTTATTTTTGTGGCTTAAAAAAATCACCTAACCCATAGTTTCCGAATTGAGCATTACGTTACTCAAGGTGATTCCTTCAATGTAGCCCACAATATTCAAAATTACTGATGTTTCTTGTAAATTAATTTTGTATTAGGTGTGCTTTCACCTTAAGTAATGTTAAAGTAAGCTATGGCTATCAAGGAACACTGGAGAAGTCAGGAAACATTACCCAGATGACCCATACTTACATGCTCAATTTGTTTTACAGAATGCAAAGGAACATCATCCTCACTTCCACTGTTATCTAATTCATCCTCTACAGTCATTTCCGGTACATCTTCCATTGGGTCACATTCTATTTTAATTTCTACTGCGTGCTGGGTAATAAGAGTTGTTGACATGTTGGAGTTGAGCTTGGATGCTACTCTATCAATGCTCTTTATTTCTTTTTCTGTGACCTGTACAAAGGAATAACTGAGTAACATACACCAGCTTAAACTAACACAGTTTTCTTTATGAAGACTGATATTAAAAAAGCGAAAAAGAAAAACAATTCATGGAAAACACAAATTATTATAAAATTAGAAGACTAGGAACTCACCACACCATGGTTCTGTAGAATATTAAACAAGAGCCCCTGGGCTGTGAAATATTTTTTCCTGAATTTACTGAACTTGGTTATTAATGCTGAACATTCGTAACAGGAATAGTCTGGGAGGTCAGGGGAGTACAGTATCTGAAGAATAGTAAAATTATTGACAGTCACAATTTTGACTCTAGAGTCAGCTTAAATCATCATTTGCCGACATCAGTCTTACACATAAATATAATACAATTTAAATTGGAGAGCCCTTCCACAAAATGTTCTTTACAAACTATTTAAATGTGTAGGTACAAGCAGTGGGGTGTTTTGTAATTTTAAACAAGATTATCTTTAACAAGGTATGATAATGATATTGTAACATTAACACTTTCCGGGACACGAATCACCCACATACTTCATAACAATGAATGCACAAAAGGGATAAGTTAATATTTGTAACTACAAATTAGACATAGTATGTTAATATTATAATCTGAGGATCCAGGATGCTGCTCAGCCTCTTGGATTATTATAAGCCCTTTGCCATCTTTTATAAAACAACCCGACCTTCATACATGAAAACAAAAGTTTTTATTTGTCTTTTTTATGCCAAAGAAAACAGGGAAGATGAAAGTTTTTGTACTTACGTTGTGCCCAAAAACGGACTTGATATGGGTTTCCAAGGAGCCTTGAATTCTTTCCATTTTAACATCAGTAATTAAACATATTCTGCAAGCTTCTACTCTTCCCATCTTTTCTAAATTAAAATACAAGGACACATTCACAATATTACTGAATTATTGAAATATTGTCGGACGCACATTGAGTATGAGTATGACACTATTGATTGACGTGCTATTGACAGTGAGGTTGACGTTTGAGTTTGACGTAACTTATGTTGCAAAAAAAAAACAAAAAGTAATAAATAAAAGTAAAAATAAATCTTGAATACTAACCTTGAACTAACTAAGAAAATAACCGGCCAAGTGCGTGTCGGACCACGCACAATGAAGGGTTCCGTAGTTGGAATGAATTTATCATAAGAACAAACTTAACTTTGTAATTGAAAAACATGTTCTCGCATACGGAATATATGTGAAAACATGTTTTTGTAACCGCAAATTTAAGTTGGTCGATTATTACTCGTAAAGCCCACTTAAGTGTGATAGTTATCCTATAAACTTCGTTATATATAGGTACTACTCCCGTGACATTTGAATTTCTAACTACCACCGTTTAGTTGGTAGACGGGGGGGACACTTGACTCTAACGAAAATTGGTACTTTAAAGCTTGATTTAAAAAAAAAAAAAAAAATAACTATGGCATCTCCCAGGTATACCACTAAGGTATTTACTGCTTAACCGGACTGTCCTGTGGCTGCCTTAAGCTACTACACTCAAAGCCTCCAGCCAGGAGCAAAACTATTCTAAATTAAAATTAGGCGAACGCTCGCTAAGGGCACCCCCTGTGGGGTACGAATCTCGGCTTAGGGCGTCGCTGAGGGAAGGACAGCAAGATGGGACAGGCTGGATCAAGGATAGATCATTATTATTATAAGGGGAATTTAAAGCTACGCGCTCAGCTGCGGCAGCGCGGGC
The DNA here is from genome assembly GCA_963853775.1 of Xanthia togata. Taxonomy (NCBI): domain Eukaryota; kingdom Metazoa; phylum Arthropoda; class Insecta; order Lepidoptera; family Noctuidae; genus Xanthia; species Xanthia togata. The sequence goes on from OY970807.1 coordinate 23,765,631, forward strand.
TGGCGCTTCATCGGACAAGGGTCGGGGAGTATGATTTACTCGAGAGGGTCGCGATCGCGGAGGACCTCGGCGGCGAGGTCGGTACGACGGGTGTCGGGTGTTTTTGTGCACTGTACTGGTGGCCCTACTGCTCTCCTGGAGGAGTGTGGTGGGATCATCTGGGTCGGAGAGGACATGCCTAGGACGGCGAAATCGACTAATGCGTGAGGGGGTATAATTGGCCGCTTCAACAACCAGAGGGTTGCGGTGATTGGCGGCAGAATCAAAGTGACGCTTGGACATGCGTTTTAGGAACTGATGGATTGTGGGGATTTTAAGGTCGAGGTGGAGGTTGATGTTTCTGACATACCAGGGAGCGCCCGTGGCTCTTCTAAGGAATCTGTTTTGGATCGTCTGCATCCTATGGATGTTATTGGGGGATGTGTGTGCAGAGACAGCACCCGCATAGGTCATGATGGGGCAGATGCACGCTCTGTAGATGCGCAATTTGCACTTTAGTGACAACTTGCTGCGTGCATTTACTATATAATAAAGTCTACTGAGAGCGAAAGCGGCCCGCAAGTGAACCGACTTTATGTGCTCTGAGAAGTTGAGGTAGTGGTCGAGGATGACTTCCAAGTACTTGCTTCTCCCAAGGGATAGACTTGCCTAACAAGGTGAGTGGTCGGGGAATGTGAGGGGGTCTAGATCGCGGTTTAATAAATAAAACCACCTGACTTCTGTCGGGGTTCACCTCGATTCTCCATTTCCTAAACCAGGCGCCAAGGTTATTGACAGCCCGTTGTAGGTATATGACGATCTGGTTCTGACTATAGTCCCTGCAATATATGACCGTATCGTCTGCGAACAGAGCCAACTGTGCCGTATTGCTTTTGGGGATGTCGCTTGTGAAAAGCGAGAACATGAGCGGGGCGAGCACGGAGCCTTGAGGGACTCCGGCGTGGATTTGGCGGGGAGAGGATAGGGCTCCCTCGATACGATAGCGGAATGTGTGATTCGACAAGTAGCCCCGTAAGATGAGCACGAGACGATCGGGCACTCCGAGTTTGTAGAGCTTAAAGATTAAGCCGTTGTGCCAGACCTTGTCGAATGCGTTCGCTATGTCGAAGAAGACCGCACCTATCGACATACCGCGGTAGAAACCGCCGCCGATAAATTCGACGATACGGTGGACCTGATGCACGCTAGAGTGCTGGGATCGAAAGCCGAACTGTTCGTTGGGGATGAGGCCTTTGGTTTCAGCGTAGTCCTTGAGACGCTTATAAATAAGCCTCTCATAGATTTTGCCTAATATCTTGAGCAGACTGATGGGGAAAGCTTGATAAGTCACGAACGGTTTACTTAATCAAAAAACGGTCTTCGCAAACCCCTAATATTGTATTTGAAAGACCTATCCAGCGATATCCCACACTATGGGAAGGACGAAATATTAGGAGTTTGCGAATACCGTTTTTTGATTAAGTAAACCGTTCGTGACTTAGCAAGCTTTAAAGTACCAATTTTCGTTAGAGTCAAGTGTCCCCCCCCTCTACCAACTAAACGGTTTTAGTTAGAAATTCAAATGTCACGGGAGTAGTACCTATATATAACGAAGTTTAAAGGAAAACTATCACACTTATGTGGGCTTTACACGTTTACGAGTAATAATCGACCAACTTAAATTTGCGGTTACAAAAACATGTTCTCACATATATCACGTATGGGAGAACATGTTTTTCAATTTAAAAGTTAAGTTTGTTCTTACGATAAATTCATTCCAACTACGGAACTCTTCATTGTGCGTGTTCCGACACGCACTTGGCCGGTTTTTTATTGGTAAGCTTTGCTTTAGGACACTGTTGCGGCGTTTGACCTGGGGTCAGCCATAGCATTTTTCGCTCATCGTAAAGAATTCACTGTACATCACATGTCACAATTTGATCCAATATTCCTTCATTTCTGTATCGATTCAACAAGGCAACACAAGTTTCAACACGCGTTTCTTTCTGCAGATCAGTCAAATCATGACGCACCCATTTCTCATATTTTTTTATTTTATTGATTTGAGTAATGCAAATGAGTCAATATTGTTGGTAAGGTAACGTTAAACCATGCCGCTAATTACTGGGTAGTTTGGCTCGGATCGGCTTCCACTATCTTTTTCAATTCATTGTTATTCACCTGTGTAAGCGGTCTTCCACGTGGTTCGTTCTTCAAATCAAAGTTTCCATCACGAAAGCGTTTAAACCAAAATCGCACGGTGCGTTCATTAGCAGTCCACTCTCCAAACTCAACATTGATATTGCGAGCTGTTTCTGCCTCGTTAGTTCCGCGTCGGAACTCGTATTCATCCATCTTTCTTGTCTAAGCTGAATAAAAAAAAAAAAAAAAAAAAAAAAAAAAATTAAAAGAAGAACTTCATAGGTACCATGTGGAAAAAGTTTCACTCAAAAATCTCAAACCATGAAGGTGCTATGTCAATTCGAAGTACCTATTACAATAAATCGGCAATTTCATATTTTAACCCCTATTATTTATTTAATTGTATAGATATGGGTACAGATTCTGTACCTAGTATTTAAGTGTTAATTTCAAGGATTGTTAAATGAAATACAATTTAGTAATAATCTTTTTATTACTATTACCAAAGTAATTAACTAGAAGAATCACTCAAACAACACTGGAGTCCTTCTCAGTTTTGACATAGCCACGGACGAACTTTCGTTCAACTTAACGACAAACGCACAACATAAACACAGAAAGATTACAAAAATAAACAAAATATCATAAAACACGGCAAGGGTCAGAGATTAGCAGCAATTTGCCATCGGCGCTTCGATTGGCCCTTCACTGGCCTTCACTGGTGATGGGCCAATCGGAGCGCCGACTGTAGGTAGGTATATTGTTACGAAAACCATCAAGGCGATTTATGCTGAACATTGCTTCAGAGCTGCCATCTCTTATCTTTAGTTAGTGTAAACTTCTACCATTAATCCAGCAACATTAAAAAAACATATTTTAACTTATTTTGTACAATACTTTGTGATTTTGTACCATTGCTGTCCCCCATTTTTTTTAGTAAGATTGAGCGCTCTGGGCTAGGTTTTGTTTCTAATTCTGGGGCCACATTGTCGCGATTAGGCGAACTTATTTCACACGCTCTCTGTTGCTCAGCGAGACGTCGAGCCGTGTACGAGAGGGGTCTACGGCGACTAGAATCAGTTTTATTATTTTTTGTAAAGTTTGACGTTAATAAGTGCCTTTTTTGTGCCTAATTGAAATAAATTATTTGACGTTGACTTTGACTTTGACTACCCTATAAAGCAGAACTTTTTATGTCATAATATTATTTTACTTAACAGCGGATAGCACAAACTTGATTTCGCAGAAAAGCTTTTGGCATACATACACTCATATATTATCAGTGGCGGATTTACCAGCAGGCTGAGTAGGCTCGACTGCTCGAGCCTAGGGCGGCAGATTTTAGGAGGGGCAATTTTTTTTTTTTTTTTTTTTTACCTCATAGAAATCAAAAAGATTTTTCTATGACGGTTTTCTGATGTCTTACAGATAGAAGTCTGCAACAAATTTTGTCTATGACTTTTCTCTCTCACTTGTCATTGCACATTCCGAGAGTAGCAAACTTCTATATTCTAGAGTAAAACAGCTAGTTCGCCGCCCCTCAACCAGTAATCGGCCTCTCGCCTCTGCGTCCTTTGCCCACACTTCTTATGAGTGAAAAGAGCGAAATTGTAAAAAATATGCCCCTCTTCCCACTAACAACCCATACATGCCAGTCTTACTACTGGTTGGAGGCTACGAACTGGATGGTGTGTACCTATATAATTTTTCGATTTTTATTCGAATATATTGAATAATTTAGTGACTAATTTTACCGATTTCAATCATAAGTATCGACTATTATGTCGTGTTTAACATGCACTAGTAACTTCAGAAAATTCGATTGGAATTCATAAAAAATCTTGAACAGTAATAGCGAGTTAGTCTTAAGTCAAAAAATATTTTTTCCCCGAACGTCAAATAATGTATGATATGAAAATTGTTGAGGCAAGGGCGGCAAAAACTATTCAGTCTATTTATCTTGAAAATTTGTAAATCCGCCACTGTATATCATACATTCAAAACTCATAATTTTGTAAGTCAGAATCATCTTTAGGCATGGAATAGATGATGTCTTTAGGCATAAATTTCATATTCATAATAATTATAAAGCAGAACCATAATATCGCAGAAAGTTCACAGAAACATGCAAACATGCGCACAAGCATACAACATGCATGCAGTAAGCATGCAAGCGAGCATGCAACATGCAGCATGCATAGTTTCTGTCACGGCTCCGACGCTGCGGGGCTCCGGCGGTCCCATGCGAGCTTATCGTCGCAGATGGTTTTAACGCACACCACCGCAGCTTCGGCCAGCCTCAGCCACGGCGGTAAGTGTTAAAATCACCTGCTCCCCAGCTCGTGGGCCGCCTCGCCGCTCCGCGCCTACGCGGGCTTAAATTAGGGATAGGGCAGAAAAGACTACGTGGAGTCGGTTTTGCAGCGATTCGTTTCTGTCACTAACTTTTGTAGCACAATATATTGACTTTTTAGACAATATTTTAATTTAATTCATGATTAAAATTGCTATTTTATAGAAATGGCAATATGCCTAGTAAAATTATTCTAAATAAAATTATCCCTTGGAAATAAACCACAGCTTGAAGCTACCAACACAGTCCCCTTAACAAAAGAACAGAAAAGTCGGACTCCAACAAATAACACCGATAACACACCCTGTCCTCCCGAATGGCAAAGAGTCCCAACAGCTAGAAGCTACAAGCGAAAAAAAATATCGCAGTCGCCATCTCCTGAAACAATCAAAATCACCAATAGGTACAGTGGCCTACAGATAGATCTGACAGAAGATGAGCCCAAATACAAAGAGAAACACCCAAACAAACCTCCACCGATTATCTTATATGGAATTGAAGACGTAAATAAACTAAGTGAATTACTAAACACTGTTGCTGATAAAGATGACTTCTTCCTAAAAATCGTAAATAAAAATCAACTGAGAATAAATTCCCTAGACATAGAAGCATACAAAAAAATTATCACTGTAGTCCGAGAAAATGGACTCATAGGTCATACCTTTAATAGAAAGGACCAACGTTGCTGCCGCCTAGTAATAAAAAAGCTCCACCACTCAACCCCACACGCTGCCATCATAGACGAATTTGAAAAAACCGGAAATAAAGTACAAGGAGAAATTATCAATGTAAAGTATGGCCCAGAAAAAATATCAACATCGACATTTTTTATAAATCTCGTTGTTGGCCCAAACAACAATGCTGCCAAATCCATAAAATCCATTGGTAATCAAATAGTTATAATTGAAGAGCCCAAAAAAAGAAACACAATACCGCAATGCCAGAGGTGCCAACAATACGGGCACTCTAAAAATTACTGCATGCGACCCTATCGCTGCGTAAAGTGTGCACAAGACCACAAAACATCAGATTGTCCTAAAAAGGACCGGAACACCCCCGCCACATGTGCGCTATGTGAAGGAGAACACCCCGCTAATTACAAAGGGTGTGCGGTGTACAGAGAAATATTATCTAGAAAAATGGCTAAACAAAAGCCAACAAAGGTCCCTACAAAGCACAGCACAACACAAAATAAACCAAATAACTTAGGACAACCAAATACCACTACAGAACCAGCCCAACAATACCAAATTTGTGATAAATCAGAAACAAAATCCTATGCTGAAGCTACGAAGACGCAACCCACAACAAACAATAGTAACTTAGAAATGCTACTCACACAACAAGCTGTAAAGCTGGACAAACTACTGGATCAAATGTCAACAATGATGAACCTTCTCACAACAGTAATCAGCAAACTTGTCCATTGAAATGGCTACTCTGAAAGTAGTAACCTGGAACACAAATGGGCTGATTAAACACAAATATGATATACAAACCTTATTAGAACATGAAAATATTGACGTACTTCTTGTATCGGAGGCACACTTAACACCAAATCACAACACAACAATAAGAAATTACAACATATATCCGACATTCCACCCGGACGGAACTGCTCATGCAGGTACAGCTGTAATTATCAAAAAACACATCAAGCACGAAATTCTTCAGGAATATAAAACAGAGTCAATACAAGCTACCACAGTATTGGTGCAAGACAAACAAGGATCTATAAAATTATCAGCAGTATATTGCCCTCCAAGGCACACCATTAAGGAAGAAGAATTCACAAATTACTTTAAAACCCTTGGACACAGATTCATATGTGGAGGCGACTGGAACGCTAAAAACGTTTGCTGGGGATCCCGTCTAACTCTACCTAGAGGCCGAGAAATGAAAAGAAGTATAGATAAAAATAAATTATATGTACTGAGTACAGGTGAACCTTCGTATTGGCCTACAGATCCAAATAAGACACCTGATCTTCTAGATTTCTTTGTGTATAAAGGATTGTCAAACCGTTATTTAAGAGTCGAGACTTGTATAGACAGCAGTTCAGACCACACACCAGTGATAGCCACAATAAGTACCACCTTAATCGAAAACCCAGTTAAAGAGCGACTTTACACTAATAAAACGGATTGGGATGCATTCAGAGAATACATAGATGAAAATCTGAACCTTAAAGTATCACTCAAAACAAAAGAAGACGTCGAAAAATATGCCGTAAGCTTAACAAACCTTATACAAACAGCTGCGTGGAAATGTACACCGGTTACCACACAAAAACGAGGTAGTAAGAACGTACCCAAGGATATAAAAACAAAGATTCTGGAAAAGAGACGACTAAGAAGAGTGTGGCATAACAGTCGACATTCCGAAGATAAAAGAGCATTTAATAAAGCAGCTGCTGACCTCAAACAGTACCTTAAAGATATTGAAGAAGAAACTTTGCAGAACAAATTAGCTAACCTTAATCCGCAAGCTAAAAATGAGTACTCACTCTGGAACACGGTAAAAAATAGTAGGGCGGCCCCTCAGGTAGCACAACATCCTATCAAAATGAGCAACAACACTTGGGCTAGAACGGACAAAGAACGGGCTGAGGCATTTGGACAGTTCCTGTATGAAGCCTTTACTCCAAATGGCGGTGATGCGGAAACTGAAAAAGAAATACAAAAATATTTGGAAACCGATCTACAACTATCTCTCCCAATGCAAAGCTGCTCACCTAGAGAAATCCAAAAAGAAATAAAAGGCCTAGAGTTAAACAAGGCTCCTGGTTTCTGCCTGATAACAGCCGAAATCCTGCGAGAACTCCCTAAAAAAGCTGTAATCGGTATAACACATCTTTTTAATAGCATAATTAGGACTGCGTATGTTCCATTACTATGGAAAATATCAGAGATTATCATGATTCCAAAGCCTGGCAAACCCCCACATCTCGTATCGTCTTACAGGCCAATTAGTCTACTACCAACCATATCGAAACTATTTGAGAGGATCATCCTACGAAAGCTAACACGAATACTTACCGAAAATGATCTCATCCCTCAACATCAGTTTGGTTTCAGAATTGGCCATTCCACTATAGAACAAGTTCACCGTGTCGCCAATAAAATAAGAGAAGCTCTCGAGAAAAAGCAGTACTGCTCTGCTGTTTTTCTCGACGTACAACAAGCATTCGATAAAGTTTGGCACCTGGGACTGCTTTTCAAAATAAAGAACCAACTCCCATACAACTTCTACCTGCTCCTTAAGTCATACTTGGAAGATCGAATATTTCGAGTTAAAATCAACGACGCCTACTCTGCCTTTCAAGACATAAAAGCCGGCGTGCCACAAGGTTCCATTTTGGGCCCTACTCTGTATCTTTTGTACACTGCAGATATACCTACAACGGATAATGTTCTATCTGCTACTTTCGCAGATGACACCGCTGCACTTAGCAACCATGAAAATCCCAATGTAGCGTCCTTAACTCTACAAAGTCACCTCAACAAAATCAGCAAATGGATGGAAAAGTGGCGTATCAAGGCCAGCTCAAGCAAGTCAGTGCATGTCACTTTTACCTTAAGAAAAGACAACTGCCCCCCAATCAAACTGGGAAACGATGTTCTTCCCCATCAAAGTTCAGCAAAGTACTTAGGCATGCATCTTGACAAGAAACAAACATGGAAAACCCATATACAAAAAAAACGTGACGAGCTAAATATAAGGCTGAGAAACCTCAACTGGCTAATAGGCAGAAGATCAAACGTCACCATGGAAAATAAGATACTCATCTATAAAACTATAATTAAACCCATCTGGACTTATGGAATTGAGTTATGGGGATCAGCAAAACATAGCAACGTGGAAATCTTACAACGGTTCCAGAATAAAGCCCTTAAAATGATAACCAATGCACCTCTGTTTATCAGAATCAGCGAATTGCATGAGTACGCAGAAATGAAAACAGTCAAAGAAGAAGTGGAAAAGGGAGCATTAGCATACCAAAACCGAATAAAAACACACACAGGAGGAACAGTTCTTACCACTGACAATTACACTCACAAAAAATCTGCTAAGGGCTTGTAAAGCCGATCGCAAGATAACGAATAAAAAAAAAAAAAAAAAAAAAAAAAAAAAAAAAAATGCCATCTTAAAAGTATGCCATTGTAAATTCGGACATTTAAACATTCGGCCAAACAATAATATATTAAATATTTTTTATGCCTTTAGAATATTCGTTTAAAGAAGATTATGCCAAGTGTGTTATGCCAAATAAATTTCGAAGCATCAAGATTCTGTCAGATAGAAGTAACCCGTACGAGAGAGAACGTGCGTTGTTTAGTTTTAGTTCACCGTATCGCGACAATGTGGCCCCAGCAAATGAACTCAATATGGCGGTTTTTATTTAATAATTAGTTGTTGCCGAATGGTAATGACATGTCTTTGAACAAAAACCCTCGAAAACCCTCTCCTAAATGCGGATACGTACCCTCTTAAAACTTGACCATTTGAGAAACCCAGAGCAAATTTGAAAGGTTTGGTATAAAGAGACCATCGTCGTACAGCAATGGAATTTTGTAGATTGATTCGATCGATTGATTAAATTATTTCACGACAGTCCCTGAAACGGATTACCGACGGGGACCCTTAGGGATTCCAACTGCCAGTCCACATACTCAAACGGAATACAAACGATTACAAAACAACGTTATTTTTGTTTACATCCCTCGCTCCGCTTTGCTCCGCTTTCACTCCCGACCTCCGATATTTAGGTCGCTTGGCTGTCAAACGCTTTATTTTTTCCATTTTACCGGACTTAATTACAAATTTGGAGTTTCATTGACATGGATTAATGACCCCTCGTATTTGAAGTCTATGGTTTTGTTTACATTTTTCGTAAGTAGGTATGTTTGCTTGCATCTAATTGCTGATTTTAAATTAATTTCATGTATCCAAGCATTACTGTACACTAGGTATGTACCTATAGGTAGATATTGAATTTGTTTTTTTTTTGTCTAATTGGATGACGTGTTGATAGCGTCCGGCCGAACTAGTCACTAGCCACACGAAGAGAAGAAGAAGCGTCCAGCCGTTGATTGCCGAGAGGGCTTGGGTTCGATTCTTGCCCTAAAATGTAATATTGGGTCCGGGACCTATGAAATTGGCGTTTTGTATGGAGAATTTTAAAGAAGTTGCATTTTCCTTACTAACATTTTCTTAATTTATTTAACAACCATGAACACTAATGTTTTAAAACTTTTTTGCACTAATAGTATTTATAAACTAAGATAGCGTATGCCACTTAGATTAAGCGACAAATATAAGTTTTGGTTAATAGTTGTCATTTCTGTTAACAAAAAAACCGGCCAAGTGCGTGTCGGACCACGCACAATGAAGGGTTCCGTAGTTGGAATGAATGAATCGTAAGAACAAACTTAACTTTGTAATTGAAAAACATGTTCTCCCATACGGAATATATGTGAGAACATGTTTTTATAACCGCAAATTTAAGTTGGTCGATTATCGATTACGAGTATTACTCGTAAACTTGTAAATCATCCCCACTTTACACGTAGGGGAGGTACCCTAAACAATTGTTTTTTTCAAAATTTTATTTTATTACTTTTTTGGCGTCATTAACGTGTATACTGCCGTCTGAAGGAAAAAGGGCACAACTAACATTTTTTCCGAAATTGAGTTATATAGGTACATATTCGGAATCAGAAAAAAAAGGCCCATCTGCCAATATTTTTTGTACAATTTTAGGAACAAGATAAACAAAAATACCGTAAGCTCAAAAGGCACAACTGAGCCACTTTTTCAGTTTTTGTACGTAAAAAGAGCACATCTGACTTAAAAGGTCACATATGCATACATGCGGCTTTTATTTGTATCACGATAAATATAATTTATTTACTTGAAAAAGCATAATTGACCAGCGTTAAATATTAAAGGCATAACTACCACAGATGTGCTCTTTAATTTAAAGTTTACCAACTAGACCTTGACATTTAATTTAAAAGAAAAGTCACAACTAGCAGTTATGCCTTTACTAACAAAAATATTTGACTAGAGGTGAAGTGAGGGGGTCGAGGTACGAAGTGAATCCCGCCAGTTGTGCCTGAAGGTCTAGGCGAGTCCAAGCTTCTCTGTGCTGCGCTGGTAAGATTAAATTTTTGTTACATTTGCACGCTTTTATTATATAAAACTTCTTTTGTGACATATTAAATGATTTATTAGTATTTATTGGCGAAATTTTTGAGTGATTAATTGCGATTTAGTTAAAAAAATATGACATTTTTAATAGGTAACAGTACCAACTAAAAATATCGTATCGTAAATAATTTAGAATACGAAACGCGCAATAATTGTTAACTGGTTTCTGCACGTTTATACAAAATAAACTAAATTCTTTTTTCAGCAATATGCAATCACGAAGCGCAAGGTTAGTTAGTGCTGCTTTACGCAATGATAATTCTGTAGGCGAATGGTCTCCCGCGCCGTTAACAAGTGGCGTTCAATACTCCGTGCAAGCATCAAGCTCGGAGCATGTTGTGGTGCCGCACTCTGTGTTAGATACAGGGTCCGATTTTGATTCTGATGATTCAAAATTGGATAAAAATTACGAATTACCTACCAAAAATACGGGAAAAAATCAGCTATAGTGATGGTTCTGACTCAGAAGACGAAATAGTTCTTATTTTGATAATTTAACAAATGTTCCTTGATAACTGATAATTACTTTTAATTAATGTTAATTTGATAAGTTACAGTTGTAAATGTATTTTTTTTACATTTAATAACTGTAACTTAACTAAATATTTTTGTTACCTTTTTTAAATAAAAGTTTTATAAATATTCCCTAATTGTTTTTTTTACCTGTTTTTGTATAATTATTAAAATGAAAATGCACATTTTTAATAAATATGCCTTTTTGTTTGATTATTTCATATTTTTTCACAAAATGTCAGAATGAAAAGTCACAATTGGTTAGTTATGCCCTCTATTCGTAATATTAATAATTTAACTTAATTTTTTATGTTACGTTGAAAGAGAAAATGTTGATTATTTAATAAATGCCAATAAAATAAAAACTTATATTTTAATAATCGTATAGGTATCGTGAAAATGAATTTATTTTAATTCATCTCTTTTAGAAAAATAATATTATAGTCGATATTTTTCGCCAAACACCAATAAAAAATTTAAACTCGATTTTCTTTGGTATTTATAAAATGTTAGATGTGCCTTTTTTCATTATGACGGCAGTATACTCATACTAAATTACAACTTTCTAGTACCAATAGTTTTTGAAATAAACCGCGGACAGACAGACATACAGACGGACATGGCGAAACTATAAGGGTTCCTTGTTGACTACGGAACCCTAAAAAGAGGAGTCATTTTTAAGGTATTTTTTATGTTTAGAAAACTATAAGTATTAAGGTTTTTTTACTATTGGTAGTTGTCTATGATGGTCATTATTCGATATAATATCAAGCAATTGATGAACATTTTAAATCATAGAAGTGACGAGGTTCTCTATTTGTGAGAAAAAAACGCCAATTTCATAAGTGAGGACCCAATCTAAAGATAGGTAGGTAAGTTAATAGTGTGTTTTTCTATCCGCACAAGAAGATGCTGCTCATCATCCAGCTATATCTATGAAACTGGATTATAACCTTTTTACACCACACAACTTATTTTAATTGTTAAATTGTTTTTATCTTTTAATTACGGAAGCTGTTTACGTGCTCGTCTTTCTACATTGTTCTCACATGTATAATTTCAACATGAATGATGTAACCAATATTTTGTAACCATATTTTGATTTAAAATACTGTCCGTGGAGTTTCTTGCCCGTTCTTTTCTATAGGAACCTACGTTTTGGAATGGGCAGCTAGCTTCATATTTCTGACTGACTGACCCCTTGACAATTCAAAAGTGCCTGTTTAATTGAAATAAATGCTTTGAGTTTCAGTTTGAGTTTGACTGGACGATAGAGCTCTATGCTTTTTAGAGAAACACACGGAACGAAGAATGGTAATCATCACCTTCATCATATCCTTCTGCTATACAGGTTTCCTCTTTAGCATGTTAGCCACTCCGACCCTTTACTGAGACGTTAAAGAAACTATCAACGCGCGTGGTTGGGTTAACACCACTATTACTTTTCCTTTACGGCAACCCTTCTTATGGGATTATTTACAGAGCCTTTATGTTCAATATAAACATATTATTCCGTGGTTGTATTATGTATGTATCCATGGGTTTGACCCCGTTTACAATAGCTGAGTTTTGAAAATCTTATGTAGGTACTTAGGGCTTGTCAACAGTGAACGAAAATTTTCGTTCACTGCTTGTCAACGAATGTCGACGCTGGAAGCAATGCTGAAATACATACTTATGTGCGTTACCTGCCTACGTCATGGCTGCACAGATAAAAGGTCATATTAAGGTACGGAAGCAGTCGACCACCCAATGGATGTTCAAATTCTACATCACAACTGTACCTAATCTAAGTTCGTTTATAGAAGTCCAGTTTTATTCGACATTGAAGAGTTCAAAAGCCTCTCGAACTTCAAAGTAGGTCCCTAAAATACAAAAATATCAGCAGCCAGACAATCAGAGAGACTCATTATACAGATCTTTCATGAAAGTGAATGGCGTTGAAAGCAGCGTTTATCTACAACATCGCACGGTTCACGGCGCCCTTTGAGCTGCTGACAAAGATGGCGGCTTCTTCGGGAACCGACAATCGATTTATTTAAGTTTGTGCGAGGAAATTCGAGGAGGATGTTTGAATTCTATGTAGGCAACAGGCATAAACCAAAATCTGTGCATATACGAAGAAGAAGAAGAAGTGTTTCTGACGCGGGTCTTCGGTTTTTGAATATTTATATCCGCGGTTGTGGATTAGCCCGCGAGAGCCTGCGAGAGGTCATGAGTCTCCACCATGAAGTAGTGTATTAACTTCTAGTAAGTATCTACTACTTAGTACCTACCTACAACTTACAAGCATGTTTAGGTTATCCACATTTTGAGTCATTTTAAAGTCGTACAAAGTTTCTTACTGTAATTTGAAAATACTTGTAACTTCTAAAGTTGCAGCTGCTGCAGCCGTAAAAGAGACTGAAACATAAGCAAATAATGTACTGGATATCGATAAAGTAGATACCTATATAAGAAAACTACTAACAATCCAATTTCAAAGCTCAAATAGGTACCTACCTATAGGCTGTACAACTTAAACTCGCATTTAATCAACACATTCCAACACAGGGCCATTCATTTTGTTTTTATTCGATACATCTCGATGAAACCCGCGATAGTTCGCGCTGGCGTCCAATTTCCTGGCAACCGCGACCTGCGACCACCCTCGGCGACCCACGGCGACCCGCAGCGACCCACAACCTACCCACGGACGGTCGCACGATCCGATTCTAACGTTTTTTACGACACTCCTCGGATATAAGAATGTTTATTACGCTATTACTTATGAATATTAATCTTCGAATCTCATTTCTTTTCTGAGTACTTTTTCCAACCTGTGCGGTGTTACAAGGATATTTTGGCGCCTCAATGACATTGACAGGGCGGCGTTGTTGGCAGAGCGCGTTTTCCTTTACAAACAACACAACGGACCTATTAGGTAGCGCCATAGCGTACCTACTTACCTTTACGAATACGCTACGGGCGGGCGCTACCTAATAGGTCCGTTGTGACCGTTATTAAAGTCAATATTACAGCTTTAAAGGGTAGTTTTCAAATAATCACCGTTGTACAAAAATTATAAAAATGTTTGGATGTCATTTTTATGATATTTTATTCAATTTGCTATGTATAAACATTGTAACGGTCGCATGTCGCCTGTAACCGTGTGGGTGCCAGGAACACGTACAAAATTATATTGACGACGACGCGACGACGTCGGCTTGACCCTGACCATTTTTATACCTAAAGCGTCCTGATTTCTGTCTGAAATATTTTCTTGTTTAGTACTTTTTAGATCGTATACGTTTCCGTTTTAACGCTTGTTATACGTTACGATACAATAGGTCAGTAATTAATCTATTTTAAGTTCAAATAGCAGTGGACAGTGCTTTGAACGAAACCATAGCGCGAGTTATTTCGACTCCCAACTGAAGTAGTGTTGTGACCAATCGAAAATATTGAAGGCGACAGGTGATGCAGAAATTATTGCTTAGGTACAAAAACTTTTTCTTTTTTGCTCTCCCGATTTCTTCATTTAGGAGTCACAGGTTTACAGACTTTGTAGCTTGATTATTTAACAATAAATTGATTCATTGCTTTTTGTTAATCTCTAATGTATATTTATGCCATTTGTATAAAATTCTCACACACCCGTTCTTTGACCACGTAGGTTAATGAGAAAATGAAATTACAAACGTAATTTGAGTCTTCATCGTTGTTTAAAAGTGTGTTAAAATGATTGGCCTTGATGCAGCTAATGTACTTTTAACTGTCTCTAAGAGTTGCGTTGTCTAAACCGGAATAAAAGTTACCACAGCTTAAAAAGTTCTGGCAGGTGAAATCGACGAGATCTATGGAATGCGCTTCCTCTTGATATCAGGACGGCGACCAGTCGGTATGCATTGAAGCGGAAACTGCAGAGTTTTTTATCAAAATAAATAGAGTAGAGTCATCTCAACACCTCTCCCTTGAATTTGTATAATGTATATATATAATATAGGTATATATTTTATTAAATATGTATGTATGTGTGTGTAATATAATTATTTATAATGATATATTTTAATAAAAAATGATTTTTCTTTGTTCCTCTCAAACAGAGCACCTGCCATCTAATCTCTTCACCACCCTTGGTTGACTGGTAGAGAATGCCTAAGGCATTAAGTCCGCCTTTGTACTTTTTATAAGTGTGAAAAGTTTAAATAAATAAATAAATCGACAAATATTTGAAAACTACCTTACAGCGTACACAAAACACGGTTCCTGGAACAAAACTGTAAACATTACACATAAGTCAATTATTGTGATTGGCTGTTGTTAATTCAGTCACCAAACAGTCACAGCATGTGTGTTGACATACTTTTAACTATTTTTAGCTAATTTTTGTGTTGATTTTCGTTCCAGGGACAGAATTTTATTATCAAACATCGGGTTTTAGTTAAAGTTCGGTTTTTATACATCGTGATTGTTTCTGTCACTCAATTAACGATTGTGTGTCTCTTCCTATGACTATATGTCATAATGAAGGCCCACTTACCTAAGTATTTTGTGATAATTTTCTCACACAAAGACACTAGCTTATTCCAACCATTCGGTAAAACGTAGATTCAGCAACATTATTATCAACAAACTGCTTAATATTCACCATCCGCATTTCGAGCCAGTCTCCCGAAAGACTTTAATATTTTAGCATAAATAACTCTATTCATTAACATCTGCGTCCCGGCTTAAGTTTCGCTAAATTATAACAAGTAAATTGAGATAATAAATGAATTTTGTGCCAAAAAAGCTGTGTAGTCTGTGAATGGGATCCAATTATAAAATTGGTTTACCTTTCGGGAATTAAACGAAAAAAATCACGCCTGTATTTCCCGTAGGGTAGAGGTACACCAACATTTTGCCAATTAGGTATTTTGTTAATTGCAACTCAAATTCAAAGCATTTATTTCATAAACCAATTACAGGCACTTTTGAATTGTCAAGGGGCCGGTCAGTCAGAAAGATGAAGCTAGATGTCCATTCCATAGCGTACTAGGTTCCTATGGAGAAGAACGGGCAAGAAACTCCACGGACACTCTTTTAAATCAAAATTTGATTACTAAATATTGGTTACATCATTCATGTTGAAGTTATACATGTGAGAACGATGCAAAACGTCGCCGCCAAACGCGTCCGGAATAGAAGTAAAAAAAAACAATAACAATAAAAAATTATATTAAATTAAAATAAGCCGTGGCAGCTAAGAGATGACCAGTCCCTACTGACGGCACCCGTTTACGAACATGACGCATGGATTAGCATCATCCAGCTCAACCATTTCGAAGGAAGTTAAATGATCCAACACACGCGCCTCCGTCAGCGAGACATTAGAGTGAGCCGCCCTTGTGGAGCAGGTCCAGCGTTGAGCCAAGCATTTTTATCGGCGATGTAATCCCCCAACTTACGAGTATAATATGCTTGGCTGCATATTGTGCGTTAATATAAGATTTAAATTTCGTTTCATTCAGTTAAAATATGTGGGGAGGTATTTTATTGTAATAATTTAAACAATACCCCATGAAAGATGAGTCCACTTTAGCCAGCCTGAAACCCGGTCGAACTAATTGGTCCCTATTCCTAGTGATATAATTGTGTCTTGCAGCTCATTCACTAAAAAGTTGTAATTTTTTCTTTACGTACATAATGTGTTCATAGATATATTGAAAAGGTACCGTCATGATGTTAATATCTTTAAACAGTTCCCTTAGAGAGACTGTGGCGGCCATATATGGCTCTGGTGGCTCTTTTCTGCAGAATGAAAATATACTCGAAGTCTGCAGCCTGTCCCCATAGTAGAATAAATACCTTACGACATAATACTATGAAAGTAACTAAAATAGCTTCGCTGTATCTACATCAGTAAATTGACGGATTTTTCTCACAAAATATGTTGCTGAACTTAGCCGTCCTGAAAGGGATGTTAAATGAGGACCCCATTGTAGCCTTGAGTTGGTATCACGCTCGACTCAAGGCTTCAATGGGGTCCCCCATTGAAGCCTTGAGTCGAGCGTGATACCCAGGAAACCAGTTTTATCGACGAATTCTAGTTTCTCTTGATTCAATACTATCATGCAATTTATTACTACCTTTGACATTTGGTAAAGAAAATCTTATGCACTTAGTTTTTACTAAATTATTAGCAGTGAACCATTTTAGATTTATTGTAGGGCGCTATTTACGTTGACAAGATTTGATGCACATCTATTAATTTTTAAAATTTTGAAGTATCGTCAGCAAATAACACGATTTGTGGTTGAGTTTTTAACAAATGTAGTAATGGATCATTAATATATACAAAAAAATAAGGAAAGGACCTAATATTGATCCTTGTGGTACACCCATTTTTACTTTTTAACCAAGTGAATTGACACCATTTATTTGAACTTGCTGTTGTCTATCATTTAAATAAGATTTTACTAAACTGAGCGCAAGTTTTCTAAGTCCATAATACTCAAGTTTCAAGATTAAGGTTTCGGGGTTGACGCAGTCAAATGTCTTGGAGAGGTCACAAAAAAATTCTATGGCGTCTCGGGCCTCTTTCCGCGCCGTAAATATGTGTAATAAGGTATATGTTTAATAAGGTGACACCGGTGTCAGTCGTACAACGCCCCGGTAAAAATATACTGTTGATCATGTAAGATTTTATTGGTGTTAAAATGATTGAGCATTTGATTAAGCATTACCTTTTCAAACACTTTGCTTAAAACCGGTAAAACGGATACGGGTCTATAATAATTGGTAATAATACCACTTTTCAAATCCGGGGAGAGTAAAGACGTTTACTGTCCCCAGATTTGAAAAGTGGTATTATTACCTTACTATATTTCATTAGATCAGGGAAGACTCCTTGATCCACACACAAATTAAATATTAAGGCTAAGCGCAGCACTAAAGTCTTAATAATGGAGGTACTTACTTTAATTGACGTTCCCCATAGATCTTCGGCTAATTTGATCTTGATTTGCTTGAATGCTTTTATTACTGTTATGGGGTTTATATGCTTGAATTTAATTTCAATCGGGCAGGATGAAAAGGTTTGCTCCTAATAAATCAATAGAACGCGAAGTCGAGGAATTTAAGATTTCAGTAGTTTTAAGTGGGATATACTGGTAAAGAAATTTACACATTCTTGAGCAACTTCTTTGTTAGTGCTTATGAGACCACGTGAAGTTTCTAGTGTGAAATTCCTGTTTGTTTTGTCATTTATAATTTTCCAATAATCCGTCTTTATTTTATTATCGGCTGATCTTTTTACTAATGTTCAAGGCTTTAGCTACCTTGCAGGTATTTAACATTTTTTAGAGTAAGTGGCAACTTATTTATTTAAAGTTTCAGAGTTAATATAAGGCTTAAGGCCATACAGCTCAAATAATTTTTCAAAACTTTTCCTAATACCCTTAGTTGCCCAGTCACTAAATAAAAAATTCAGGCAGATCGTTTAAGTTTTCTTTTTTAAAGTTTATTGAACTCGGGGCGCACCACCGATATAATTCCTCATATAATTCATTTACATTGTTTATAATATCACCCGGTATACTAAACTTACTAATTACGTTTTTATTAAATCGACTTAGATTGCTGGTTGTTATTTGTCTAGATTGTATCTGAATTCTTTGTAATGGTGTGTTGGACTTGAAAGCAACGGTTTGACCGCTGTGATCATGGATGTATGTAGGTTATAGAGGGTAAGCCTATTGCCAATAACCGGCCACAATCTAACTACGGACTAAATACCTAAGTAGCTACTATGAATATCCTACTGGTAACCAATAAAACTGCTCGATCGGAAATCTAACCGGAATCTAATCGGAAATCTATCTGGTGGTGACCTCGCGCGACCACGACTAGGTAAACCTTGGAAATCAATACACTTATAAGTAGTTATGGATCGCGGAAACAGTTTATGAGGCTGGAGCAACTTCCCAGGCAAATGTTGATTGCGCGCTGTAGGAATGTGTGAGGTGTGACAGGGTGTGACGTCAGTGGTAGTGGTGACCCCATATTTTTTTTTGCTTTCGTCTGTGCAAACTGGTGAAAGTTGTAAGTAACAGCACCTAACACCTACATATAGTCAGATAGAAATAGCGAAAAATCTTGAAAAGTCCATGAAATTCCTATTGGACCGGTTTTTTTTTTTCTGAAGATTCAAGTGTCAGGAATTGATTCCAATAAAATTTATAGGTGAATAGAGGGAGGCAGGGTGCCAAAAAAAATGGTAAAAAACAGTTTTTCGCTTCTAGAGCAAAAACTAAAGCTCAGAAAAAAGTTAAATGTAACAAATGTGCGCAATAAAAAAACAAAGAGAATGGCCCCGGTAGAGCAAAATCGGTCCAGAGGATCGTCCGTAGTTCGCAAAAAACCACGCTTTTTTTTTACAAATCTTGTAGATTTAATAACTCGCGTTCCGGAAGTGTTATAGAGCAGAAATGTTGATATGATGTCAGTTTTGTGGCCCTCTAACTAGAATTAAATTTTCAGATCAAAATTTTGCAAGCTTTTTGCAAACCGTCGACTTTTGCAAAAGGGACCTTTTTTTAAATCGACTGGGAGGGTATTTTTAAATTTTCAAAAATGTAATAATTTCCTGTGCATTAAGGAGGAGTTGTACTACAAATTTCCAAATTTTTAGATCATTTGACAAAGAATAAAGTTGTTTAAATAATTAATGAAGTTCAGGTACTTTTTGCGCTCGTGGCGGCGCGGCGGCGGCGCGAGTGGAGAGGACAGACAAAGTGAAAAAAAAACTTAAAAATACCGTTTTAACAATGACCATGATGATGATGATGTTTTTTGTCCTAATTATGTTAATAGAAAAGTACGACGCACCTTGGTTGTCACACGCTGTGGAGGTGCTGGTCCGAAGACCAAGGTAACGTTATAATTTTCATGAGTTTTGTTTCTGTGGTTGTTTATTAACTGTAGTTTTTAAGAACAATGTTACTAACAATTGGGCCTAGTTGCCACCAATAAACAAATATTTAATTTAATGAAAAATTAGTTTTTCTATTTTTTCACTATTTTTTCCGTAATCAGTCAGCGACCTCAATAACGTCAAGATTCAAGATTCAAGATTCAAGATTTATTTATTGTTTGTCACAGGTGGAAATTCAGCTCTTAAAGTTAGTATTATAACAAAGTATCACTGTAACATACCCATGGGGTGTACAATCTTTAAAATTTACAATTATATGTCAAAAGAAAAACAAAATAAAATCATTCAAGTAACATTATAACCATTAGGGAAAATAAATTAAGTATAAATATAAATTGGTATTTGTCATAATTATTGCATCATTAACGTCATACTAAATAAATTTTAGTCAAAAACATTTGTCACTGAATTAATTGATGTCCAAAGAAAGAAAAAAATAATAATAATATAAACCGTCTTAACAAGTATACAAAATTGTCAAGGCAATATAATATTCATTACCACTACATTACAGATAAATAAATTAAACAATAACTAACACTTTTCATAATTATGCATTATCATAGTACCATTAAATAAATTTCAGTCAAGACATTTGTCATTAAAGAATTCATTCACACTATTCAAAAAGATTTAGAATTATAATTAAAAAAACGCAAAAGGCTCAAAACAGTTATTATATTAATTCAGCTACAAACAAGGGAAAGGCAATGTGGAAGATCATAAATAATAATAAAACAGTAACTCCAAAAGAAAATATTGCACAAATAAAAGTAAAAGATCAACTAGTTACAAATCCTAAGGAAATAGCACAATTATTCAACAACTACTTCATTGATGGAATACAGTCCACTTCTACCTCTTGCGGCTCAGTTACAAAAACGTACAATACAAATTCAAATTCTATTTTTTTTAAACCAACCAATCCACATGAAATAGATCAAATTATAAAAGGATTAAACAACACGAATAGTACAGGATACGACAACATAAGTACGAACATTATAAAACGAGTGTCTAGTCACATAGCTCCAGTAATTAGTAACATTATCAATCAGTGTCTAGAACGAGGTGTTTTTCCTTCAAAATTGAAAATTACGATCGTAAATCCATTATTTAAAAAAGAAGATAGAGAGGATATGCGTTTTTACAGACCGATTGCGTTAATACCAGTGATGGCAAAAATTTTCGAAAAGGTTATATATAATAATTTATATTATTTCTTTGAACTCAATAACTTATTTACTAATGAACAATTTGGCTTTCGTAAAGGAAGATCCACCAGTGATGCTCTTTTTAATTTTCTTAAGAAAGTAATGACTGGATTGGATAGCAAGCAACAAATAACCGCTATTTTTATGGATATGACTAAGGCGTTTGACCATGTTGACCATAATATCCTACTTAACAAATTAGAGAAATATGGAATAAGAGGGAATGCCTTGGAACTTATTAAGTCGTACTTAACTGATCGTTTTCAAATAACACGAATAACGAAAATAGAAATAGACACAAAATTCGAACGCATCTATATGTCGGACCCTAAACTTGTAAAATTTGGCGTTCCCCAAGGAAGTATCCTTGGGCCTCTTTTATTCGTTATATATAGTCACGTCTAATATGACAACAACATAATAAAAATAAAAACCTTTTTCGGAGTTCGCGCCGATTGCGGACGATCCTCTGGACTGATTTTGCTCTACTGGGGCTCATTCTCTTTGTTTTTTATTGCGCACATTTGTTACATTTAACTTTTTTTTTGTCCGAGCTGTATTTTTACCATGTTTTTTGGCACCCTTCCTCCCTCTATTCACCTATAAATTTTATTGGAATCAATTCCTGACACTAGAATCTTAACATTTTTTTTTCCGGTCCAGTAGGAATTTCATGGGCCAAAAGCTAATAATTCTATCTGACTTATACGTACACATACCTACTTATCAGGTTCATCCCATGCACAATCCGCGTTTTATCATTATCAACTTATTGCAAAGTTGGGAACATATTACGCTCCCATTAAAAGTTTTTCCACAAATACGAGTAGTAGTAGTTTTAATAAACTAAATGTGTTTTCCTCGGATATTCGTCATCACCGCTTAGAATAGAATAAGAATAAGAATGCTCTATTTTGATCGGTGCTATTGCCCCACATAATCAATCCATAGCGTGACACCGATTCAACATATGCATTAGTCTCTTCCCAACTACGCTGGGGTCGGCTTCCAGTCTAACCGGATGCAACTGACTACTTACCAGTATTTTATAGGAACAAAAAGTGACATTTACGTATTTTACTCCATGCGTTTTTTTTTTAAAACGGCTCAAAATGTTTAATTCTATCTGTAACTCCCAAGATTTTGTGCAAAAAGAGACTAGTTTCATAGAAAAATCGATCTGAACTGCTGCTTCCGGAACAAAAAGTTACATTTTTATTCAATCACAATTCAAAAAGTGACATATTCTTAGGAGGTGGCATATTCTTAGGAGGTGGCATATTCTTAGGGGGTTGTTGTTGTTTGGAACCTGATTGTGGAGAATTACATGTATAAGAAATAAAAATGTTTTGTGTGAATCTATTTTTATTTTCTTTGAATGTTTCTTAAGGTAACATTTTTTAGACAGTGAGTTTCAAAAGGTGACATTTAACAAAATTATTGAATCAAATAGTGACATTTACAAGCTATTGGATCAAAGGATGTCATTTGACATGTATTTTTTTTTCCAAATTTCAAAACCAGCAAGATAAACTTATAATACATTGAATTTTATACAATAATTGGCACGTACTTACATGGTTAATTAAAAATTGGTTAGATCAGCTCGAATATTTATTTTCTCAATTTACTAACTAAAAAATTTAAAAACTGTAAATGACACTTTTTGTTACTAACCCCCTCATATGGAGCGACTGTCTATCTGACCTCCGCAACCCAGTTACTGGGTAATATCCCTTTGGTAAGACTGGTGTTTTCCAAGGATATTATCTCAGTTAATAGTTTTAATGATTCAGTGAATAAAAATGTGGTACAGTTAACTTAAAAGTAAGCAAGTAGGTACATTAAATTAAGTTTCTTTTCTTATCCAGTTTTAAACTAAACCAAATATAAGTAATAAGTACAAGTGCTGCCACCCCGCCACCGTCTGATTCGAGTAAAACCGATTTAAACCTGTGCCAATTGGATTTTGGTTTGCTTTCTACGGAAATTGAATAATTCCACTTTCCTCTGTCGCCGTACTCTCTTGCAGTCACTACAGAAGATATGTAGAAGGCATAAACTCAAAATAATACCGATATTATTGTAAAACATAATACATTATAAATAAAATAATAAAAGTTAACAGCTATGGATACTTGGTATTTTACGAGACCCTATCAGGCACTAGGCAGTCAGCCTCACTACTTCCTTGCTGATTGGTCAATATTTTTTTCCACGGCAAGAGATGAGTACTTGGTACCTGTATCTTACGTGTCGTGCTGGTCGTGCTGATACTCAAGAGAAGAAAAAGCGAGAGCAGCTGAGGATCGAGGTCCGTGCACGTGATGGAGCCTTTATGCACTGTGACGACCAGTGGACTGTTTAACACGTTCAGTGCCGAAGCCCTCCTGGAGGGTTTACCTAGTCGCATATGGAATGCCGGGAGCCCTCGCGGAGGGCTCTTTTTCAACGTAAGTTTTTCTAAGCGAATACAGCATTAAACCGTGATAAAAAGATTTATTAGTATATGATTTGGTTTTAAAATCCAAGCTTTTTTTTTTTTGGTCTCGGTCACAAATATTAACAATACTAAATTTACTGCGTTTTACAGTGTTTTATAAGACGGTTTTAAACCTAATGCCATTGACTGTCCGCGATGGTTAGCTTTAGCGCTAACGTAATCTCTCCCGGAAGGTTCACTTCCAATATGAACGGCGGCATGGCGTATGAGTTCTATGAAAAGTGGAGTGGAGTGGAGTGGAGTCGAAAGTGTTAAACCTGTTGGTGAACATAAAGCGATCTTATCATTCTATCTGCTATACGTGGTAACTATAAAACCATTGGAACCCTAAATTTTTCATATTCTTTCTTCAAACAGTCACGGGTAGTGTGCTCTCGAGACCGCAGTAGGTACCACAGAGTACTTTTTAATCTAACCTAACGTAACCCTCTCCCTGGACGCTTTGAAGACCACAGACGTGGTTGATGCGCCAGTACGGAAAGCAGAGGTGATCAAATGTGATAGTATCTTCCTCTCATATATTATGACTAGCAATATCATTGCTTAGATAACGTCGTATTTGTAGTTAGGTGGTAGGTACCGCATTTTGCGCATATTAGTTGTGTTTATCAGTGAGTGAGCCTTCTGTTTCCTTCTCTATGTTTTCCAGTATCGGTAGTGTCCATTAATTTAATTTTATTCCGACCTCTGGACGTCTGTGTCGCGACGTCCCTGTTTTATTGGAATCTAATACGTTTATTTTGATGAGAAGTAATCTAGTTTATTGGCTCCATTCGTCCTCTCTGAGTGGTTGAAGTGCGTCATCATCGTTGACATTAACCACGAAAGTGTTTTGACCCCGGATTCCCCGATTTGCCAAGAAGAGTGGTGAAAGAAATGTTTCGATGTGCTTGGCATATCAAAATCGTGTCTAATTTATTGGACCTGTTTTATTTAATTATTTCTTCTAAAAAGAAAGTTGAATGTGATATACATACATTCCTCAAGGCTAGATATAAATGAAACTGAAATAACTTCGCCAGTAAAACAGCAGCCTCCTACCCAATTCGGAATTAAAGGCGTTCACTCAAAATCTAAATAGACTTCCAAATATTCTGTAGAAATTCAATTAACTTTTTTTCAACCCGCAGTCAACCTAAGGGTAGACAAGTGTCATGAATATTCAATATATTTTTCCGCTCTTTCAAAGGGATTTTATATTATATTTTTTTCTGGCGTAGCTTAATGACGTTTCATAATTTTGAACTCTTTTGAAGTTTTTCCTAGTGGAACGTTTAGCGTTTATGGCGTGGCGGCTCGTTAGTGTGTTTCTGAGATGGCTAGGCGAATGTGTTAGGACGTGTATTAACTTTAAAAAGTTTAAGCTCTAGCTTCGACTGGTAGAGAAAAAGAACCTAGTTTTAGTCAGAATTCTTCGCCTTTTACGATTACCCATGGAATATAAAAAGTCTATATCTGGTAAAAAAAATTGTTTGGGGAACTGCCAAAACCACTTCGGGGACAAACAAAGATGAATAAATGAATATTTATCCACTTATTGTCACAAAAACACTTAGTTTTCAATAAAATTCTCAGGAGCACGCTCTCGCGACTTCCAAACTTCCTGGTATAGTGTGACCGAGACCGCTGAACCACGTCTTAGATACGTGCGCGGTGAGACGGGGCAGTGCAGTCCGCTGATTCGTCAACGCTCAAAGCGTCCCTAAATGCGCTTCTATAGGCGGGGGCTTATACAGCAGGACGCGCGACTGCGCGAGCATGTCGGTGACGCGAATCCATAAGTTTATCCCGTTTCAAAATTCGCTTAACGCGCCTAAATAAGTTCTCGCTTCAAAAATAAAATGTGGAAGAATTGAAGAATTTGTCTCGTCCTGAAGTTTAATGCAGAAATATTCCAGCCTTCAATGACACGGGACTAAATAACACCTACTTATCAAGACAGCAAATCTACCTTCGTAATATACAGTTAACAATCACAAAATATAGCCAGAATCAGGCTAGAAGCTACAATTGACCTAGTTTGAACTATTACAATATTACTGAAACTGCTGAATATTACTGAAAATGTCCGCCGTTTTGATTTGACCCTTCGCATAAATTCCCATGCCCAGTTTGAGTTTGCAAGGTCGGATATTAATCTAAATAACTAAATCAATACTGATCTGAATTTAAGTTACGTTACTGTTTGTAGTTTGATTTCTCAGCAGATTTGATTCTGATTACTTAACATAATAGATAAATGAGCTTGTGGTATTTATTTTATTTACTAAAGATTAAATATATAAACAAATAAATTAGATGGGTACATTTGTTTATGTTACGTTATCTTATGTTCCGGTGATGTAAATAAAGCTATTAAATTGAATTAGAAACTTTAAAAAAAACCTAATATCACGCCTGTATTCTCCAAAGGGTTAGGTAGAGATGTAGCGGGCACAATCCAGACTGCAGGCACATAAATATTAAAGATGAATAAAAAGAAAACAAATAAACTAAATCCGTATTTGAATATAAAAATGATCCAATTATTTTATTATTATATGATTTATTCCGTATGTTATTACTAATCGGAGTACCTAAATGACTCAGATGAGTCATTCACAAAATTCAAAGTTCGCAGCCATTTTGATAAACGTACTAAAAACGATAGTAACAGAATTACCATGCAGTTTGCACATGGTACCTATTCAGTCGTAATAAAATACACCGGTTCCGGGCAATTCATTAGTTTAGCACTGTTTACTTCGCTAGGCGACTCAGCTTACCTACTTTATTGCTGGCTCAAGGGAATAGCAACAGCGGGTTCTTCTTTGTTTCAACTTTGAAATAACACCATTAAATCTTTGTATTTTTTTCGTTTGTCAAAACATTCGTTGGTGGGGTGAACGCTGGCCTACTTAAACTGCTACCTCCTGGCTTCATTCGCAAAGAGGTCCAAATCCCTAATCGCTTACAAATTGTACTGCAGATGAATAACTAACGTTTTAATGTTACTATAGCCGCAGATATAGAGCAGTGGTGGCCCAGTGCTAAGGGCCCGACTTACGAGTTTTAGATCGTGGGTTCAAACCCAGACAGGGACATTATTTTGTGTAAATAATTTCAGTACTCAATGTCTTTATTGCTTTACCATAATGTGTACTTAGGTGGTAACTGTACAAATTTAGATCATTATGAACCCTATAAAGCACGGCCAAAGGGTAGGAGAGAGGAAGTCCTGTTTTACGATATTTTTGTGGGAACAAGTTTTAACTCACATATTATAATCAAAGTATATTAGTGTTTCGCTTATCTATTATTTGTATTATTTTATCTGCAAAATGTACTTAAATGCTTTAGATTATTTTATGTACATATGTATTATAATTCTGTTTATTCATTTGTAAAATTGTTTTTCTTTGAATAATTATTCTAATACTTAATTGATAATTTTATTTTTAAATAATTTTTATTAATAATTTTCTTCATAATTGCTCTCAAAACGGCGAAGGAAAACATGATGAAACCGGCATGTCCTAAAACCAAACATTCGAAGACACGTGTGACATCTACCAACCCGCACTGAGGCCGCGTTGGAGATTACAGCCCACTCCCTCGAAGAGAGAAGGGCTGTGTCCCAGCGGTGGGCACATTACAGGCTGCTTATGATGTCAAAAGTCAAAAGTGACTTTTATCTTTTTACGAGTCAACAAAGGAGATGTTTCAAAATGTATGGAGCGGGGCCACGACTTTGTACACCATACAAAAAAATGGGGAAAGAGTTTTCAATCAACCAATTACTTTAAGTTGGCTTTGTTTGGTAGTAAAACACGAAATTGCACCACACAACAAAAAGCCGTCATGGCGGTAAGCTGTCATGTTGATTGATTAATGACGCTTGATATGTTTATTTGTCATATTTGTCAAATCACTACGTTTCGTTCAGTCTTGTGTATACCAGAGAAATTAAAACAAAACGAACATCAAACCACGAACGACAACGAAAGCGACTGAAGCTCAGGACTGAAGTGACAGTAGACAGTTCACGATCTAAGATCAATGGCCAATCTATGGTTTACTGCCATTGTTTTTAACCACAGAGTACCTAAATTGGCGAGACGCCATGTTGAAAGTCGACAAAAATAATTGATAAATATCAAATTATTACAAGAAAATACAGATAAAGTGATTATAATTATGTATATTGCATTTAAGCAATTTATCTGTATTTTTCCCGAATTCCATAGACTTACTGTACACATACTGGGCCGGATTGGGAACATCTCATTTCTTCAAGATTTAGATTGAGCCAATTTTAATCTGTTTTCAGTCTAAACTTGGGAAAAATAATAAAAACAATAACGCTCATTGTAAATTATTTAATTATGAAATAAGTCCTTTTCTCGAACATGCCTGGAAATTCGAATATTATTTCGTCTTGACAACCTTCTTCGAGATAAATCGATATTGCTGTAATGAGTCAATAACAGTAATGATTGTGTTCAGTGGCGGATCCAGGATTGTCGTTTGGGGACAGTTTTACCCCGCTGAGTGTAGGTTTTAGCAAAGTAAACACTAAAAGCACACAATATTTTAATTTTCTTAACACATAGGTAACGGATTACTTTTCGGAATTCCTCAATGACTTCGTTAGGTTAGATATCTCTGTGTATATACAGGGCGGCCAAACCGCCGCGAATGACTCGTGGTAAAATTGTAAAATTTATTAAGATAAGGATTATTGATGACAATTAGGTACCTATTACCTTAAGTAGAGTAATGGTTGCTGAAAAGTTTAATTAGAATAATATCAAGTTCACTTTAAGATTTCTCACGGAAGAACTCGATGCTTTTGCCCCCCCCCCCTCCCCTCCGCTACTGGCAAATGTTACTATGAAAATCCATATCTGTCGTCTTTAATGGCCAAATAAATTACTATGAAAACTCATATCTGTCGAGTTAGGACTTAAAATTGGAACTAACTTTTCACTTCAACACATGGCAACCAAGGAGATAACTTATTAAAGATTTAATTAAAATTTCGAACTGGCTTAGCAAATACAGCTGGATACTTAAAGTAAAGAAGAAACAAATGAACATATTAGCACGTGAAAAATTTTCTTTGTACGTCATTGATTCTGGAATTTATAATTGACGGACTTTCGGGAATTTATAAGACTCATGTGTTTTCACGATCGACCGTCCATTCTAATTGCTGGCCGCGACAGTAATCTACTATTTCCTAATATTTCTAGGAATGCAAGTTTTATAATAAAACAAGTCAATTAAGTAAAAATCTCAGTTGTAAATCACAAGATGTTATTAATATAGGAATACTTCTCAAAAACTCCAGTTTGGTACAAAAATGTTAATTATTTCATTAAAACCCGCCGCTCCACGGGATTCTTTCGCTGAAGGCGAAGAATTAAAAGGAATGCTCTGTAACTTTATAAGTACAACTGAGTTAGAGTTGGTAGAATACTAAGAAATTATATTTTTTTTTTAATAAAAATCTATACCGGAACACTTTCATTAACTTTCAGGGTTGGTTCGGGGAAATACTTAATAAAGACCGCCATAAACAGCTTGCGGATTTATTCAAGTTGCAAATATTACAGACACATTCAAACGTATTCTCTAAGGCAGACTACTTTTCTGCAAGCCAGGTTTTACAGGTGTGGATAGAGGCCGGTTAAAAATTTCACGACGTGGGCAGTAGGGCCCTTGCGAATTTATTAAGACATTTTTTTCTCCTACTGATATGTTTTTTCCGATACGTTTAAGCTCATATTTTCCCAAACCTCATAAGCATCAGCATCAGTGTATACATATAATATATCCCCTTGTTGATGTGTGATTGCCGTCCCATCGGACTATGAGAGTGAGGGAAGAGAGAGTGCACCTGTGTCTGCGCACACACACTATAATATCCCCCGCGTCGAAGGCTGGTCTCCACTAAGACTGGTCGCCATGGCCGAAATTCGTTTGGGAGAAATATTTTATTATATCCGCTCCCCTCGATCCAAAACTATGACAGTGAGCGGTTCCCTGGTCATGTTATCGCTATCGGCCGCGCCGCCAGCTGGGTGGGCGCCAGCGATTCAATCACAAATTATTAAGCCATGCAGTTTCCGAGCTTGCTAATTCGGAGTGGGAGAAAATGCAAATTTTCCAGTAGTCCTTTACTGTGTTGACTGGGAATTATCGAGTTCCTTACGAAGCTTACAGAGCTAACCAGCTGCCAGAGCAAATTAATTTTTATGGCCGACAAACGTTGTGAGGGACGCTTCCAGGATAGATCCAGTCCATAGAAGGTGTGCATGTTAATTAGGGAGAGGCGGATCAGCAACGGATTACCATAGGCTAAGTTCAAAAAACCTCCAAGAAACAAAATCTGTGTGGTTTTCTTGCAGAACACCTACTATATGGAATCGTTAATAGTGATCCCGTTGACTCATTCCAGGACCTTTCATGAGTAAGGATACTCGCATACACCCTAACTAAAAAAATATCTTTTCACCGAGGCACGAGCTACCAACCAGCTCTAGAATAATGAGACCATGCTGTAATAAATTGACAACTTCAGTTTAATAAACCGTGTTTTAAAACCTCGTAGTATTTTTTTATTTTCTCTCAGTTCTATAAGTGTATATTTAAGGCTACTAACCCCAGAGAAAAAGCTTGAGTACAGAACAAATGAACAGAGCTAACAATGTTAGTGTTTCGTCATCAGAAAGTGAAACAAAACAAGCCAACAGCTGTTTGCACGCCGCCATGTTTGTCTTTGTTATCGTGAGTTCAGCTCAACGCAGCTCAACTCACTGAAAAGTAACGCCGACGGATTGTGTGTTTTGATTTTTGGATGTTTTTGTTTTACACCTCGGAGTTAAAGTAACCTTTATTTGGAAAGTTTTGACTGGTGTGTGATGTTGTTAAAATTGGCTAAAACTTTTCGTGAATATGAAGCAACAGATTTCTAATTCGTGTTTCGTTTGCAAATACATTTTATCCTAGACATAATGTCTACTGCAGCAGTTAAAAATAAACTGCATACTTAAACTGACATCATCTTAATTATAATATTGCTACAATGTATGATTGTACAACTAGCGACCCGGCCCTGCTTCGCACGGTTTTACGACTTGACAACAGTGATTTCTTTAATAAATGTAAGTTTAATATTTATGAATTTTAAACATAAACCTTCCGGAATAAATTCTCTAAATGATGGTGAAACCGCATCAAAATCCACTGCGCAGTTTAGGAGAACAACGTGGTCACACAGACAGACACGAAAAGCAACTATAATTTATTTTATAATATGTAAAGTGTTCCAGTAAGGATATTAAGAGACGATCAAGACAATTTGGTTTGATAAGATTTGCTAGATCAGGCACAAGGCTGTCCCAATTAGGTACTACATCCCACCAACGATCGTATGTGCATACTTAAATGAATTCCTTCATTCAAATACAATTTCGATAGGTCTGTAATCGGATAACAGAGATCCCACGATAAATTACTGTGTTCCAATTAAACCGGACCCAGTTGGGTAATGGAGGAACAGACGGGCGGTTGGCATCCTGGAATTCGATTTTGGTTCAAGATTATTATGTAACACAATTCATAACTGGCGAAATATGAGATTACTATTTATACACCCTCTGCCTAACCCTTCAAGGATTACAGGCGTGATGTTATGTTTATGGTATCATTATGTTCTTAGTAAAACTGAGTACCTCGTTGGTCTTCTGGTATTAAGGGCGACTGCTGAGCTGAGAGTCTTTGGTCCGGTAATCAATCGCGCTAGTCTGCACGAGCCTTAAAGTGTAATAGAGTTCTTCCACGAGGAAGTTACATTGTAATTAGTTGCCCCGATTTGTTCTTGTCCAATGACAACAGGCTCGCTCCGTACCTACATACGAGGCTGAAACATAATCTAGTGACGCGTAAAAGTAGGATTTCAAATTGCACCGTAACTTTATCGTATGAGGTTTTTATTTTATAGTAAAAATTAAATTATGGAATCAGGCAATACTTTGTGGATGACAAGAAAATTTTATGCAATTTCAGTATTTAGCTTTAATTCCGCCAAAAACACTATTCAAGAAATTTAATTCGTCCGTATTCAATTTTTTTTGATCGGGATAAATAAAGGAATCCGAAGGTAAAATCCTGAAACCATTGAAAGGAGAGATCAAAAGACACTGGATCGCCCGTCTGCCGCAGCTCCCAACGGAGAAAACTTTCATATTCCCGCTGTAGGCATAGTCAGAAAATAAATTAACGTTCTTACGGTGACCTTACGTGCCCATTCGCCTCGATACACCGTGTTCCACATGATTTATTGTTTCATTTTCATATATCTACCATTTTTTTTCCTGCATGAAATCACAGTGTTTTTTTGTGAGTTTAAAAGTTCTAACGTGTGGTGTTTTCAGAATTTAAGTAAATCTAAGCTCACGACTTACCTTTTTACCAGATGTAGTCGTGCTGATATTTTCTCTTCT
Source organism: Xanthia togata (assembly GCA_963853775.1). Classification (NCBI taxonomy): domain Eukaryota; kingdom Metazoa; phylum Arthropoda; class Insecta; order Lepidoptera; family Noctuidae; genus Xanthia; species Xanthia togata. The sequence continues at coordinate 23,797,993 of OY970807.1, forward strand.
CTCTTGCCGCTCTAGCATTTATTCGCATTAATGTATTTAGCTAACGTTCGTTATAACAAGATTACCTATCAAATTAAGAAATATAATATACTCGTACCAACTCATTATCAAGGGATGCAAATTTTTATGACTTAACAACACGACAGGAGTCTATTCAAAAAGCATTTAGTAGCAATTGCCGTAGCCGACCACTCTCTTTTAATTTCAAGCCTGCTTGATCTTAAGAATGATTTAAAAATAAAAACTAACCACAATATTTAGTGAACGACCATCACCACGACTTCAACAATCTGAACCGACAATCAATAGCTCGTTTGCTGTCAAACAGTGGATGTTTATTCAATCCGTCGCCGGTGCCGGCCCGGGGCGGTGCCAGTCCGGGCTCAGAACTACCTTCACGGGAATTATGAGGATATTTGTTTGTTAGTTTCATGTTGTTGTGTGACGTGCATGGTTCAGCTTGTGTGGATGCTGTGCATGTTTCAATAGAGATGTGTAGCGGTGTAACAGCTCGTAAAAGAGTGTAGGTCAGTAAACGACTTTGCTTCACTCCCGACTCTTTTTTGAGCAATAAATGAAACTTACAGCTTTAAATTGAGGATGAAATTCTGTTTGAAACAATTTTTCCAAAACAAACTTGACTAATTTTTAGGGATGATGACTAAAAAAATGTTTTTGTCCGTCATGTAGATTATAAAAAAATAACGTACACGTATTTTTTCTTTTTTTACGTTTTCAAAAGATTACGGCGATACATTGAGTTAAAATGTGCCATGACGTCACGAGTATGTAGATTTTATACATACTTGTGATGTAGCGACCCCCACTCCCCAACTTTATTGCGTTTTATCTAAGTCATTTTTTATTAATAAAAAGCAAAAAATACGAGTCGATTTTTTTTTTATTATCTGAATTTCTATTTTTTGACCAAGGCATCAACCCTATTGCGACAAATTACTTCATTATACATTTATAAGTGCAACAATTACCTACAGGCTAACAAACACGCATCATTTGGATTTATAATAATTAATATTCCGTCCACTTTTCGGACTAATCACGTCAATCAAATTTTAAAGAAAGTACTCTTACTTAAATAAAATTCTTGAATTGAACTACGAGTATAATCTGATTTCGAATTTTAATATTTCAACTTACCTGATAATGCTAACTGTAACGAACATTAAATATAAATGTAATAAAGAGAACCAGTCCACAGTTCACGTGTAAGCTTACAACTCAAGTATTGTGTCACGAAGGGCTTTGCACAAAAATCCTCTAAGTTAGGTGGAAGGTGCGAACAAAGCCTTCGGAACTAGTGTCCGGGGACAAACTGTAATCGCTGTATCAATGTTGCCAATTCCAGTGATTTGTTCTCTTGGTAGGTTACTTTGCAGGTAACTCGATTCTGTTGCAGTTAACAAAATGTTTATGTTCACAATACTATTGCGTCGGGACCTATGAAATTGGCGTTTTGTATGGAAAATTTTAAAGAAGTTGCATTTTTCATACTACCATTCTCTTAATTTATTTAACAACCATGAACACTAATGTTTTAAAACTTTTATGAACTAATGTTAAAAAAAATAATGGTAAAAACTAAGATAACGTATGCCACTTAGAATAAGCGACCAAAATAAGTTTTGGCTAAGTTTTAAAACAAATAGTGGTCATTTCTGCTAACAAAAAGAGGAGTCATTTTTAATGTATTTTTTATATTTAGAAAACTATAAGTAATAAGGTTTTTTTACTATTGGTAGTTGTCTATGATGGTCATTATTCGATATAATATCAAGCAATTGATGAACATTTTAAATCATAGATGAGGTGACGAGGTTCTCTATTTGTGAGAAAAAAACGCCAATTTCATAGGTAATCAAAACCGTTTGTATTGTATTGTAATCAATTGTATTATAATAAATGATATTGTATTGCAATCCATTGTATTGTATTGTTGATAGCCTCGTTGGTCTTGTGGTCCTGGGTTCGATTCCCGGGTCGGGCAAAGTGTTATTTGGTTTTTCCATCAGGAATTTCTCGGTATCAGCCCGGAGTCTTTATTTGTGCTCTTGATGGCAATACGCTCTATCTTACTTTCAAATCCTTTTTACCCCAAAACAAATAACATCACCGATTCAAAAACGTCACAGACATAAAATTGGAACCTCCATCCGCCATATTTTTCGTCCGTTTGCAAACCGGAGCGCCGCCGGCCGGGACCGGGCCGTTTGCTGTCAGATTAACTGTAAGAGGATTTTTTTACTGGCGCAGCGCTAAACCACGTGTCTTGGGATTTCAGGGTGGTTTCCTGTGAATTATTTCAGTTTTCTTGTTTGTATATTGAAATATGATCCGGTTGTTTATTGTTCGTTGGAAACGTTATTGCTAACTTGCTTTCTTATTATAGGTTTGGTTTATGGTTTAAGAAATTTATTTCGCTCAAAAAGAATACAATTATTCACTTCTATGAGGAAAACATAATAATTTAGATATGCGACGGTTTCGCTTGGTATAAACTAAAATTAAATTAGAAAAACGGTAGAAACTTACAATTTAAACATTATTCAGGTGGTGCTTTAATAGTCTTTTAAAAGTTGGAAGTGATTTTGATTCCTTAATTATTTTAGGTATAGAGTTATAGAGTTCCGCCCCCTCATATACTATAGTCTTTCTTCCGTAGTTTGTCCTAGGTGCTCTTAAAATTATATGGCTAGCCTGCCTCGTCATGCGCTTTTGAATTTGCATTCTTTTTGTAAATGTTATTTGTGTATGTATGTCTCTATTAATTATTTTGCGTACAAGTATGCAAGTGTTATATTTATAAATTTGATCAATATTCATTAATTTTGTTTCTTTTAAAACTTTTTGAGTAGATGTTAGATAATCATAATTAAACAAGACCTTAATAATTTTATTTTGAGATGTTTGTAGTTTTTTAAGGTGAGCTTTGGCAGCACTTCCCCATACTTCGATTAAATAATCGAGATGTGGTTTAACCATCGAATTATAAATAATATATCTGACCTGTAATGGGAGACATCGAACAATTCCTTTGAGTGCACCAGTCAGTGATGATATCTTTTTTCTTACATTCTCAATGTGAGGTTTCATTGTAAGTTTATCATCAAGAGTAAGACCTAAATATTTCTCAGAATTTGTTTTTACTAATGGTTGACCATTTATATTTAATTCACCATGTGTATGAAGTTTTTTATTTTTAGCACTAAATATCATGTATTTGGTTTTACTAGCATTTATAGTCAGCAGATTGGATTGGAACCAGATAACTAGTCTATTAAGATCACTTTGTGCTTCATTAACAATTGTTTCTATATTACTGCCAAAGTAAAAAAGACTAGTATCGTCGGCATACAGTGAAATAACTCCCTTAAGTCCGATTTCATTAATATTGTTGATGTAGATAAGGAATAATAGGGGCCCTAGTATAGAACCTTGTGGTACTCCACAGGTAATGGGTTTGGGTTCACTTTGATGTTCACCAATACCGACTACTTGGTACCTATTAGTAAGGTAGGAATTTAGTATTTTTAATGCAAAGCCAGTAATACCGATACTTTCCAGTTTTTTAAGAAGAAGTTTGTGACTTACAGTGTCAAATGCCTTTTTTAAATCAATAAAGATCCCAAGAGCTATTTGTTTTTTATCAATGTTAGTTTTTAAGTTAGTTATAAGATCAATAGTCGCGGATAGGGTATTTGATTTTTGTCTGAAGCCATATTGGTTTTTGGAAATAAAAGTTATAGAATTTAAGTATGCTTGTAGCCTATTGTGAATGATTTTTTCGTATATTTTAGAAATAATCGGTAAGACCGATATTGGACGATAATTACTCACATCTGCGTTGTTTCCGGTTTTATGTATCGGTGTGACTTTGGCGATTTTTAATGTATCAGGAAATATTCCTTCCTGAAGGCTTTTGTTAATGCCAATGTTAGGTAGGTAACCTACATGATTTGTTGTGTATGATAAATGTGTCACGCCGCCACGCGTCGTGTGTGTATGTAAGCATATTGATTATACTGTAGGTTCGACCTCTCGCTCCCTCCTGCATTAACATTGGAACGTGAAATAGTTTTGGAAAAGAATGCAGTATGTAGGAGTATGTAAGGATCGTAAGGCGTTCTTTAGTTTCTGCCTACCCCCATGGGAAGAAGGCGTGAGTTTATGTGAGAATTTATTCCGGAAGGTTTATGTTTGTGTGTGTGTGTGTGTGTGTGTGTGTGTGTGTGTGTGTGTGTGTGTGTGTGTGTGGGGTTTGTATGTAATAATAATGTAATACTAATAATATAATCTGCATGATAATTGTGACACACAATCTTAATAATTTGCACGCTTGCTTGCAGGCAGAGTACAATAACTTTAAGGCTATAAGATCTTCCTTTGTAAACAATGTATTCTCTTGTAAATAAACAATTTCAATTTGTATAACACTTTGACATTTTTCGGGACTCTAGGGTCCCGGACTTTTGGAAGGCGTACGAGGGGCCGAAGCCAACTCGCAGAGGCCCTTTAGACGTGTCTAATGAAATGAGTCACTAACCGACGATTATCCCTGTACGCACTAATCTAGTGCACCCAAGGACAACCCCCGGTTAGTGCAGGACTATTGCAAGATTTGGAAACAATGATATTGGATTATGGGTTTGGGTGGCTAAGTGAACTGGTTATCTAGAACTATGGAAATACTATGGCCCCTGCCTGACCAATATCTTATATAAAATACACAGGTAAAATGGCAAGAGGTGACTTGCACACTCAATAATGGGCCCCCGAAAACGGTCGCTAGCAAAAAATGCATGGCTTAGCTACGGCATAACTCTCTGGGGAAATAGTACAGATGCACTGACACTCTTTACCCTACAAAAGAAATTAGTTAGAATCTTGGTTAACATTGATCAAACTGACAGCTGCAAACCCTATTTTCTAAAACACAATATTCGAACTCTCCCCAGTATTTACATTCTAGAAATATGTAAATTTGTCCGTAAGCATCAAGAGTTCTACACAAAACGCGAAGACATCCAATCACAGTACACACTTAGGCACCGATCTAGGCTAAACATACCAACCTCCAAGCTAAAAATGCATTCTACAAGCCCCTACGTAATGTCTATAAAAATATATAACAAGCTACCTGAAATAATAAAGAAAGAAGAAAAGTTAAATATATTCATAAATAAACTTAAAAAATTACTGATAAACAAATGCTATTACTCCTTATATGAATATTTAAATGATAAACATAAATAATACAAATCACGCAATTTATAGGTATGTCCAATATATTAAATGATAAAATCATTATTAATAAATAATATAAAATAGTAATAATTAATACATAATATAACAAAAATAATAACCATATTAAATAGCAATAATAATAAATTAAATAATATAGCAATAATAATTATTCAAATAAAAACAATTTATACAAATGAAAAAACAGAATTATAATACATATGTACAGGTATTTATAATAATATACCTATATGCGAAATATTTAGTATCATTGTTCGCGATCTCCTGACTGATTATAATAATATTATATGTAAGTTAAAACTTATTCCCAAAAAAACAACAAAATTATCTCGAAAAACAGGACTTCCTCTCTCCTACCCTTTTGCTGTGCCCTACAGGGTCCATAATGATCTAAATTATATATTTACCACCTAAGTTCACATTATGGTAAAGCAATAAAGAATTGAGTATTGAGTATTAATTGAGTATTGAAGTGTCGAAGCGACAAGAGGGCAACATGTCCTGAGGTGATTTTATGGAGTGGAGCGGTATTCCACGGCTATCAGGACAATCCCGGAAGTACGGTCAAGATCCCTACCAGCATCTTACTGAAATACTTCCTTCCTTCGAGCACATTTGCTCTTGCGAATCTCCACTCAAACCGGCCAATAAAGGCAAGAAAGAGATGATGAGGAACAAGATTTCTCCCGGGAGATAGGTTCCGTGGGGTCGCTACTGCCCAACAGCTCGCCAAATGCTGCCCTGCGGGTTTCTGTATCTCTCTTGGTCTGGCTCCTCATCCCAGACCTGTTCCGGCAAAAAAAAACTCTACCGGCATAGACCTGGAGTTCGGAGCGCGCAAGCCCCACCACGACGTCAACGTAGAGATACGGCGGTGGGGGTATATAATGTATAATACTTTATTATTAAAGTTACATAAAACTAAGTCAATGTTTTTTCAAGTCGCAAAAACTGTGCGAAACAGGAGCGGGTCGCTAGTGTATGTATAAAATTAAAAATACAGTTTGTGTTAAAGCTTTTACAAGTTTTAAAGCTTTTACAAGTTTTAAGCATCTACAACTTATACGAAAGAACTTAAATCAAAAATTTAGTCCGGGAGAATCTATGACAACTTTGTTTCAGTGACAGCAGAGACATGTGAGTGAGAGTTTTAAGCAAATATAGACAGTCACTCACATCTGCTTAGCCTTTTCTATCTGACGAATCACCACACGATACCCCCTGGTAACACTGGTTGTCAGACTTTCGGGCTTCTGACGAATCGTCACGACTGTCAAAGATCCATCAATGACAGCCGAGACCAACGGCTTAACGTGCTTTCCTAGACTTCTTATTATAAATATATATTATTTTCTTTATTTTTTTAGCAATACACACTTGCTTTTCCAATTCACTTTGAGATTGGCAGAATAGTCGACATCGGCTTTGCTTGCCATATCAAAAAATAGAATAGAACGTGCTTCGTTCTTGTTTTTTTTTCGGAAGCAAGTCTCAGTATGTAAAGATGGTCACCAATCCACGGATCAACCCCGGCAAGCGTAGCTTAACCTGGTAGATCTGTATTGCGGCTGTTATTACTAAGCCTAGAGCTCTTTCAGTCACTCCTGAAACCGGTGTCTTTCAAAACAAATTCGACCTTGGCAAATTCTCCCTCTTAAATAATGCATCACAATGCCCCAAAGTTAATTGGCAAAATCAAAGTAATAGAAGTTTGTCCCCGCTCCTGCCCTTTCAAATTCTCTAAGGAGAGTTGTGTCTCGATTGGCAATTAGTCTCATAATCCTCCGAAGCCTTCCATCGCGAGGACTTGCGGAAACCAAGCGGTGATTATTTAGAGGCTTAGGAGTCATTAGTGGATGAAGATTTACCTGCCTGTAAAGGAGAAGGGGTCGTCACTATTGTGTAAGGAATTGGTGAGATATTGGTAGATTTTGTGTAGTAATGATGTCAATGTTATCATAGTAGAATAGTATTATTTTTAAATGAGATAGAAGCATAATTAAATTTAGTCTCAAAATAACTTGTCTTTTCAATTTACATGTAATTTATCATTCTCCATGAACTCTAATGGTGGTTCTCAATTCAGCTTGTATTTGCTCACAATTTTCTTTTTACAAAGCGATATCTTTTTGTTGCTTTTTCCAAAGGCATGAATCTAGAACAAACTTCAAAGATGTTTTTATTGAGTCACTGGAGTTTTCACATTACTTGTATAGATAGTACCTAAGTAATCCCCAAAGAAAAGATTCGTTATGAAAGAAATCCTCAGTTATCAATACCCATAATATAGTGACCTGACCTTACGTTAATAGATTGTAAGGGGATCATTATCTAAGGGTGTGTTCACACGAGCGAACACGGCCATCGCGACAATTGGCGCCGACTCCCGAGTCGAGGTCGTGGCTTCGAACCTAGCAAGCCGCTTTATTTTGTGTAAATAATTTCTTCACCGGCATGTCCTAGAACCAAAAATTCAAAGCCATGTGACATCTACCAACCCGCACTGGGCCCGCGCTTATTATATTTATGTGTACCTATGAAAAGTGGATATAGTGCTTTGACGCAAATAAGTGCAAAATAACGTACACTGAGTATCTTGCGTAATTTCTCAGTAGCAGCCTGGATTCGTGCCCGGTTGATGGCAACATTACATGCGACTTAAACATAACTGGCGAAATGTGGGGGAACACCTCTGCCTAGGCGGTCGGGGATTACAGGCGTGATGTTATCTTATGTAAGTGCAGAGAATACCGAAAAACTTCCAACAGTCTGTATGCACAGCGAACATCCATTAGGAAGAACTGAGTTGTATCGACGTATACTCGTACTATTAAAGCTAATTTTATGATTCTTTTTTTACTGATGATAGAGAACTGAATACAATAAACAATGTTCGTGAGGGTCCATAAATGCGAACTTTGTTGATAAATTATGTATGAGATATGTAGATACAGTCAAAACCATTTATAACAACTTCGAAGGGACCGTCAGATTACGGTTGTTACAGCCAATATTCGTTATAACCAAACACTATGTTAAGTAAACAGAAATGCTGTGACCTCAAAATTACGTCGTTAAAACCGGTACGTCGTTTTAAGGGAAGTCGTTATAAACGGTTTTGAATAAAGTTTTGTAAAATAAATATTTTGGATGTAAGTCAAAAGGATAGCCTATGAGTTAGATCCAAAATCAATCTTAGCAAACCTTTAGATTGTTAACATGCGATGTCACAAAGTTCGACAGTATGCACAAGCCCTAAGGCATAAACCCGCAAGGCATCATAAAAAGAAGCGATCCTTTATCTTAACGATTAAGCTGTAATGGCTATGTTAGGCATGGGACACTCTTAGCGGTATTAAAACGTTATTTTTTATATTTTTAGCGTCCCATCAGTTCAAGGGCCCCTTAGAAAGTACTCCACATTTTTGTAAAAATACCGGAAGAGTCCTGTTAATAGAGAATTCTGTCAGAGACGATTTTGTCTGAGACCTCATTACATCACGCCTTTATTCCCCGAAGGGTTGGACAGAGGGGCTTCTATAGTACACCTACATTTTGCCAGTTATGTTTAAGTCTCATGTAATAGGGGGCGAGCCTATTAGCATCCAGAATCATGGGCACAATACAGACTGCGGGCTGATGCATTTTTTTTTTTTTTCTAAGTTCAATAATACTGTTACACTTGGGAATCGAACCCAGGATCTTACGCTCAGCAGTTGCGCTTGCGAAAATCAGAAAAGAAGCAAACTACTGCATTTATATTTAATTTTGCACATACATAGCTGACGTGTACGGCAGCAAATATTCAGCCATATTACGACGTTTTCTGCTGTTATTATAACGCAGTTAAGTCCTAATTTTTAGTACATGTTACTTGTGAACATTTTCAGAAAATAAACAAAAATATCAGCCAAACCACTTATCTCGCCGAAAAAATCTGAACGAAAAAAATAACCCTTTGAATAACGGCTATAAATAACGGTTATCGGTAACGATCGCAGCACTATCGTTAATGAGAATAGGTGGCGACATCGATAGCCTGTAATGATATATAAACTGGAAGGGTGTTAATCTATGGGGAGGGGGGATATGTGAGCCAAGCAGATCGAGGATAACAGGGGTGAGGTTCATGAAAAAAGTTTTTTAGTTTTTTCAAAGGATGTTGGAAGGATGTAGGGGATTAAATGCCCTGTAAGCCTGGAATATACAATGTGTGCACAAAAGCATGCTAATGCTAAAACTAGCATGCTTAGTGCTAGCAAATGCGAACTGCAGTGCATGCCAGTGTTAAGCATGCTTACAAGCATGTTTTTTTTATAAGCACGTGTGTTAGGATCTACCTTTTATGCAAAAATGTGTAAATTTTTTGTCCACTAATGTCCAACAACGTCCTAGACATTATTCAAAATATGCTAAACTTACAGCCATTTCCATTAAAACATTTTAGAATCCGGTTGATGAGTTTCTATTTTAAGCGTCGCGTACATGGATTGCTTTAGCAAGTTAGTCAGTCTGTCTATTCTTAGTGCTTCTAGTAATACTGTTATTTATAATCATTACAACCCGTGTGTCCGATGGGATTTCTCATCGGGAAAATGACGAACTATTTTATATACCAGTGGTCGGCAAACCGCGGTTCGCGAGCCGCATGCGGCTCTTCGGGCTATAGAGTGCGGATCTGAACAAATGTCGAAGAGTGCGAGCGTAGTCGGGGTTACGTCATTCAAAATTCAAACTACATACATTTCAAAGACTTATTTCTGAAACATTTTTACCAAAAATTAACACATCAAAAATTAATCATTTACTATACCAGTTGTTCGAAGCTTTCCAAAGTTATTTCAAAGTTTTCCATGGTTAACTTATTAATAAGTAAGATGCCTTCATCATATTATTGTCAGCCGATATGATGATGATGAAGGCATCCTACTTCTTAGCAAGTTAATTTTATGAAACGTTGTGGAGTGAAAGAGGATTTGAGTTTGAGGATTGAGAAAAGTGTATTGAGACAGTTTGGACACACATAAAGGATTGGCTCTAATAAGAAATCTTAGTGGTTATAGTATGGATATTCGGCTCTATTGACTAATGAGTTTGCCAACCACTGTTCTATAAACTTTCATCCCCTATTCAGGGGATGAATTTTCAAAAATCTTTTCTTAGTGCTCACCTAAGTCTTTTGTGCAATATCTCAAGTTTCTAAACCCAGACCTAGCAGTCTAGGCTGTGCGTCGTCTGACAGTGAAATTAAGAATAGATTAGATTGGTAATCTAAAAATAAACCATAACCCATAATTATGTAAGAAATAATTTTTATTATTCCGAGGAAACAAACTCATTATCTCTCTTCACAAACTGAACGGATATCTTCTCGTCAGGCACGAGGAACATTCCATTCTTATCAATCGTGACTTCGCTGGGTTTGGGTGTGTCGGGGATCACCTTGAACTCGTAGTTCAGCAGGAGGTCTGCCAGGCCTTGTCGGAGAGTCTGGTACGCGAAGCGCATGCCTGGAAACGAAGGCTTAAATTTTTAAAGAAAGTATTGTTTTGTAAAGTCAGGGAAATTAAGTTAAGCAAATTGACTACCAACTCTAACTGTCCGTATATTCAAATTACAACTGTCGTTCTTTGACAGTTGTATGAAATGGCTATAAAACGGCAAATTGACGACGTGGGGTGTAAAGTAACTTAATACTTCATTTCACTGGCTGTATGTCAATTAGATCTAGATACAATTTTTCTTGAATTGGGTTCATTTAGTTTTTATTTTAATAATACGTAGGTATTGTATTACAATTTGTGTCCTGATTACTTATTATTTGTGATTGATGATTTTTTTTGAATCGAAACTTGTTCTTATTATGTTTGTGATTTAATTATTTTTCTTTATACGTCACGTTTAGTGCACGTAAATGTGTGTTTCATTCAAAATCATACCAAAAGAAAGAAATACGAATTAAAATTTCATTCTCTTCTTAAAAATAATATCTACTGTTACTCACCAATACAACTCCTAGGTCCTTCACCGAACGGCATGAAGGTATACGGACGGATGTTCGACTCGTTCTCTGGAAGGAACCGGTCAGGGTTGAAGACTAGGGGCTCGGGGAAGTACTGGGGGTCCATGTGCATGCTGACACCGTTCACGTAGACCGCCGTGCCGGCCGTGATGGTTAGCTTGTCGTCGATCTGGTAGTCCTTGCCGGCGATGCGGTCCAGCCATCCCATTGAGGGGAACATTCTAAGGGTCTCTAAAAAGGAAACGGGAATAGACTGATTTTCCTTTTGATGTTTTTATAAATGTTATACTTAAAAGTTGCAAAATCAAAATTACAATTTATTCCTTAGTTGAAGATCTGAATCTCTCGAACGTTGAAATGAGACATCTGCTACCCGTGCAGTACAAGCAAGGAACTATACAGGGAGTACCAGAAAGGTGTGGTTAAATTGAAGGGTGCGGTGCAGACCATCAGACTGAACAACGTTCTCCATGGGACCAACATCGTAATCGTCATCGTACATCCTGTAGACGGCGCAGCCAACTTCCTAGCAACACAGGCGGGGTAATTACGTAACACACATAAAATGACAATTGATTGCAATGGGTTTAATTTTAACAGTTCAGCCAGGTTGGGCAATATCCTTGAAAACTCTCGGATTGTGATTGAAAGTGTGTTACGCATTAGGGTGCTGGCCACTCTAGAACTCACAACATTTAGTTGGAGGCTTGAGTCAGTTTTGGAATGCTAAGGATGGACTGTTAATCCACATAGGTACACTAATATTGCCGTGAATTCCGTGAAGAGCATCATCCGTGGCTTAATAAGCTTGACGCTGGTTTTTCCGTGCGCTAGTTATTATTCATAGGTACATTTTAAGCGAGCTGAGTGTGCAAATAAGTAAGACACGCTGATCTATGTAGTTAGAATAATAAAAGTGGATTCACAAAATAAGTAATCTGTTCAGAAACAAACTCTTACCTTTGATGACATTGTCGATGTAGTTAGCATCCGAGAGTATTGTTGCATCGAAGCTGCGGTTTCCAACCTTTCTTTTGAGTTCCAAGACATCTTGATAAAGCCGTTCCTAAAAAATAACACTGAAAGGTTAATTACTTTGCAAAATGAACCGTTTCAACAGGTACACTAAGAGGTTATAGAGGTTATACATTGTCAACGGAATGAGCAAAAGCGTCTTCAAAATGCAGTCACCAATATTTCTTCCAAGCACGGCGACTATGGCGATATATTGGAACCTCATGACATGTTCAGCAGAAGACCTACTCATATAATGTCTGTAGTACGTATCTACCTGATACTGCGGATTCCAAGCTAGCTCATAAACAGCCCAGCATAGCGTAGTTCGAAACCACCCAGTAGGAAGATAGCTGCTTGTGCCAACAGCAAGTCTTCGCTTATATCTAGAACACAATATATGTGAATAATAATAAAACTGGCTAAGTGCGAGTCGGACTCACACACGAAGGGTTCCGTTCCACCGTAAATTATTTAGCAAATAAATGAAAATACAAAACAAAGAATATTATTACTTTTCATTTTAAATTTTCTAAATCGGTCATCGTTCGGTGAAGAGCACGGACGCTCCCAATTGTGCTCCGCGTGAAAATGAATCCCGTGAAATGTGCACTCCAGATGTTGCGTTACAAGCCGGGCATCGAAATCAAAGTGTTTTTTTTGTGTTTTGCTGTGGTTGTAACTTTATATCGCCAAAACTACATTCAAATAGTACAAAAGTGGGTGGAATAAGCGTTTATGATCTCAGGCGAGCGGTCTAGTGCCTAAGTAAGAGGGAATAACTGCCGCAGGCCCCAGTTGCAAGCTTCCTGGTGAGACCTTTCCATATATTTCAGGAATCCGTTAAAGAGGTCCGCCTAAAGTCTAAAGTGGGTCTCATTATAAATCCATAGATCTTTTATGCTGTATTTACAATTTAAATTTATTTATAATACGCGTGTGATATTTGTGCAGTTTCAAAATGGTATGTTTTTTGCGAGTGCGCATTCTTTGATTAGAAATTTGGTGTGAGTCGAGGGTCGCAGGTAGCTAGCAGGTAGGTAGCTGTTGACAAACAAAGAAATCCTTTAAAAAAATATATATATATTTGTTCTCTACTCAATGAGCTGTAGACACTGGTACACCCCACAAGTCAGGGATAGTTAAAAAAAAAAAATTAAACGTTTATTTAATTTGTATTATTTTTTGTTATAGCGGCAATAGGAATGCATAATCTGTGAAATTTTCAACTGTCTTCCTAGTACGGTTCATGGGATACAGCACGCTGACAGACACACAGACGGACAGCGGAGGCGTAGTAATAGAGTTCCGGTTGGCACCCTTCGGGTACGGAATTCTAAAAACGTTTATTTCAACCAAAAGAGGATCATAGGCACGTAAATAAAAATAAATAAATAATATCACATGCAATTAAAAGTACGACAAACATATAAAAGACTTCGAGTGCTCAGTGTGTAAACCGATTCGATCGCTGTATAGCTATGGGTCAGGTAGTACAATCGAACCTCTGTGCGAATGCCCTTAGGATGCCACTGGAGGTAGCCCAAACCCTGCGCACCAGGGATGTGCATCGTTTCCGCATAGTTGAATAGAAACAGTCCACTGGCGACTCTTCGGCACACTTTTTTTTTTTTTTTTTTTTTTGCTTTGGATATCATCAAATGACTTCTCCCGCTCTGGGCGGAGCGGGAGGCCGTGTCAGACTCTTACTGACTAAAACCCACCCGTGTTCCTTCTGTTGTCTGTGCAATGCCAGGGGGCCACGGTATCCTTTTCGGACTTTCCCGCAACCCCGGCAGGCAATGGTCCCATCGGACCCTTTCACTCGCTGACATCTCTATGAGGCGCGCGTGGAACACAACGCGCCGTCGACCCGGGCTTGGTCCTTACCAGACGGCAACCTACCCATTGCTCACCGTCCGCAAGCCCGCACCTACGGTGACCGGGAATCTGCAATCGATTCCCGACGCCCAGGGCGTCTCCTTCTGCAGCGGCTAGTGGCGTGAGGGCGCGAAATTTACCTCTCCCTCGCCGCTCCACTCCACCAATTGCTTCCACGAGGACACGACGTTGCTCTGCCCAAGCCTCTTGCCTCTCCCTCACGCGTTCCGATGGCCTCCCATGCCCTCTCGCTCCGTACCATGGCCTGGACCAAGGCCGGACGCGAAAGATCCCCGCCACCGATCGCCTCCACGAGGACACGGCGGTGCTCCGCCCAAGCCGGGCAGACCTCCACCGTTTGCTCCACCGTGTCCTACTCATCAGCACCCTGAATGCATTATTATACTGCACTCGCAAGGCGTTCCACTGTCTGCGCGTGTATGAGACCCACAGGCTGCTCGTGTACAAAGATGTACAATTATGCTCTGAACAATCTTGTTTTCACTTCAGTAATACAACAAACAAACCTGCGGGTCGTCTTTCAGATCAGAAGACATCATTATGTCCAATATATTTAAAATGTTTCACCCTCTTCAGTGGTAGGTATATACTTTTATGGCAGGTATCGTTGTGGGACATTTTCCTCTGATCTTAAAGACAATGCATTTTCTGTTTTTTACATTATAAATCAAGCCATGACAGTGAGCGTACTGTTCATCGATGCCAAACCGTTTTAAAAGTCCATATACTGAAGCACTCAGCAGCACCATGTCATCCGCGTATCTGATATTATTGAGACAAGGCAATGCATCAGCGGACTGGCACGAGCACGTCGCGACGCATAGCTAAAAACGTTGCTAACAACGTGCTTTGCCATAGAATTCTTCGCAGTGATGACGTTCATAAAACACCGAAATTTTTGAGATGAGAAAAAACTCAACCTTCTATACCTATATCCAAATTTAGATATGTTGGTAATCGCTAACATCAGTAGTAGGTACGATACGATGGACGGATTGTTGCGAGAATGTTTACCTTCGTTTTCTCTAACAGCCTCCTGCTTGATCTTCAGCAGCGCATCAAGCAGATCCCTTGTATCTTTGACTTCTTTCTCATATCCTCCTCTCTGTTCGATCACAGTGCGGAAGATTGTACGTAGCAGCTTCATAGTCTTCTTGGGGAAAAGAGTGAATCTGAAAGAATGGCGAATGGATATTTAAAAATATGAAAAACTAACTGTTGAGCTTGTGAGTTCACTAGCATCCTGGAGAAACTACAGTATGTATCTGGGTACATACAGTAGTTTAATGAAAATGGAAAAAGAAGTGTTTAATGTGTTATTTTACGACAAGGACTATGTATCGACGAATGCTAGATCTCGTACACATTTGTAACTCGTTCAGCCGTTTTTGAGTGATTGAGTAACTTTAGTATATCTTTTGACTGGGTCTCGGAAAAAAGGGAGTCTTTAGGTAGACAGCAGTTATACATATTTTGAAGTTAAAGAACAAGATGTCACTTTTTTAAGCAAAAGTTGTCTATTTAATTCTCGGTAGCGGGCTATGAAAGGGTGTTATGTTTCTGAACTATCTGATGATGAAACTTACCTAAAAATATCCACCAGATCAGGGAAGAAAAAGATGCTAGACCAGGACAGTCCTCGATGTAAGCCGAACTCCATGAACTCTTTGGTCACCTTCCTCATGATGCTGTCTCCGTCTTCCAGGCAGTTGCTGGTTACCCCAAAGGCTGACTCTCCAATCACGTCTGTCGTGAAGTCTGTGCATATTTCCTGAAAGACGAAGGTTCGTTATTTTCATGATTAATATTGATTCCATATAAAATGAACAATTTTGTAGCTTTGCTCCTTTATCCCTTCAAAGGAAGAATTAAAATACCCTCCACGATTGGCAAGCCGCAAATTAAGTCTGGTGTAAGCTGGGTAGTCAGGCTCGCTACCATCTTGTTTTGCTGGCAAATATTTTTAGTATGGCATGAGCTTTTTTCATATATTTCGTGTCAAAAGGAGAGCAGAAGATATAATATCGGAGGAGGGTATGTGTTTCTTTCGTTATTCTCAGCCATATTTTAACTATTGTGGGCGTCCTATGGGTAGTGTTGGTTATTGCGCAATAGAAAAACCGTTTTCAGTTCAGATCATATTATAATTAACTATCAAATTAATCACAATAGCAATTTACACACTGTAGGTACACGACACAACTATTCGGAACGCGCGACAGTTTCTAAACGTCTTCACTGCTTGACCGCCACCCATGAAGTCTGCTTTGCTTCGGCCGGTCCGAACGTTATGTTATAACTTTGTCAAGCGCCGCTAGGCAGCGCTGGCGTCCCGATTAGTCAACTCAGTAACGTATTTCCGACTTAAATGTATAAATATTCACTATTTTAATAATACTTACTCTCAGATCAATAGGAACGTCCTTCTTGGAGTCAACACCTATGCGATCTATAAGAGCCTTTGACTTGGAAATAGTGATTCCGTTGAGACTCTTCAGTTTGGCAGCCGTGAACACTGACGTCAGACGTCGCCTCAGAGTTGTCCAGGTTGGATCCTATAAACAAAATACATGTATTAAAATAATGAAGTAGTTTTCCACGTTTTAATTAGTGTGTATACATACTCGTTTTTAAAAATACGTGCTTTTTAGAGTGATAAGATGTTTTTCTAAATGCAGTGCATGTTCTTGCTGACCTTTAATTTTTTTATCAAAGTAGTTATAAAATATGTAATTTTAAAGTTCTATTTTTATATTGGGTGATGTAATTCGCCACAGTTATCTTTTGACTTATGACATTCTGTGGTTTTATCAGTAAAACTTATAAAAAAAACTAGTTATTACACTAATGTTGATTGATCTTTAATAATTATTTGTGAAAAAGAAGGCCAAAATAACAGAAGAACATTGGGCGCTTAGCTTGTGCTTTCACACAAAACGATTTTCGGATGCTGTGAACTAGATCGAGCCACATCATTTCGCGATCATCAATTCGTTCACCAAGCATCGCTATTCATTGGGTAGTGATCCTCAGAAACTTTAGAACTTCATAAAACCCCACTTACATTAACAGTAAAAATATTCAGAGCTCCAATAGGATCACTTTGGCCAGAGCTCAGGTATCTGTTCCGGAAAAAATCAGCATCCTTGACCAGCACTCTGCGGGCTATTTCAGGGCTGTTTATCACCAGGGCGGGTCTCCAGAACTGCCAGATACCCACGTAAGGAGTCTTGAACTGTTTGTAAAGTTTGCGCATCCAAAGCGACTGAAAACAAAATGAATTATTTTATACAGTGTTACTGGTAACTCCTACTAGTTTTTGTTGTATAAAATTTAAAGAAGCAAAAAATATACTATGTTATTTATCAAATATTTACCCGATCCAATGTTCAGGCTTTTTGGAAGTTTTGTTTTTAGTTTTTTTTGCGCATACACATTGTTCGCCGAAAATACTGCGCTGTGTTATGGAAAAAGGGGTGCGTAGAAAGAAAAATTTCCTCATAATAACAGTGCTACTCAAGGGTAGAGAGATGGTTAGGTATATTTGTTTTTCTATAATATTCAGCATAAGCCTGATAAAAAAAAAACTTTAGAAAATGTTATGCAGAATAAGTATTTTTCTGCTACATCTGGCTTGTAAAATGACTAAAACGGAAATACAATCCCAGATAGGATTGTTGCTCTTTAGCTTGTGTATTGGTTAATATGGCCAAAGTTATAAGTCCCAGTTTTATTTATAAATCACGGTCTTCTCTGCCCATCCTCTTGATATTACCCACTTGGTGGCTTATTAAGACACTAGAAAATACTTAGAAATACTTAGGTCTGATTTTTAAGAATAAATAATTTAAGTTTAGCCTTAATCTAAAACTTAATAATATATGTTTATAAAATATTAGGTTAATTTTGAAAGCTGCTTTAGTGCCGTAATAAAATGATTTACGGTCTAGAAGCTCTAACAAACTTGACCTTTTATAATGAAATAAAAACGTAATTTATGTATTCAATTTACTTGAAATAATGATTTATCTTAAGTTTTCAAGGTAAGAAAACTGTCAAGTGCGAGGTAGGAATATAGACTCGGTTCTACAAGTATAGGTACTCAAGTTTTTATTATCTACCTATGCTCCTGGCCAATTTATTCGGTGCCAACATGCTTTTCAATTTTTTAAAGTTACTCGTATTAAGCTTAAACAGTAAACAACAGAACAGAAAAGTTACTTATACTTACAGGATTTTCTCTCTGCAAAAACGTAAGACTGCCGAATATGGGATGCGGCGGGTTATGAGGGACGCCCCTTTCTGACCAGTACCTTTTAACCCTCCACCATCGTATTAACAACCACGCCCAAACGAAAAACGTCACTAAGAACAACAGGATTAGTATCATTTTCGGAATATTGTCGGATCACGGAATATCTAGTGTTCACTCGTATGGTTCAACACTGAGAGTTGTAAAGATTTTCATATCCTATAGTTTATTTTTGCTTGCCGACCGTATCAGTTTTGTCGGCACTCAAAAATGCTTGCCATTCGTTAGTAGATCAATTATTGTTATCTTCAGTTCAATGCAGTTCATGTTCAACAAGGCAATGGAGTTTTACGCAAATAGTTGTGTGTAAAAAACCGGCCAAGTGCGTATCCCACCAAATACAATGAACGGTTCCTTAGTTGGAATGAATTTAAGAAAAAACTTATAATTGTAGTTGAAAAATATGTTCTCCCCTATGGAATGTATGAGAAAACATTTATTTTTACAACTGCAAATGTAAGTTGGTCAATCATCACTCGTTAACTTGTAGAGCCTGAGCCATTCCGAGAAAAATTGACCCGATACTAAGCTGGACAAAATTGACAATTTTAAAATGCCACTAATATTGCACAACACTAAATGGACGTGACGAACTCCCGCTTTACTACAATAACAAAACAATGACGACAAAACCAATATTCTTTGTTCTTTTAGAGGGAATCATTATTTCATTACATACGCAGATATATATTTATAGTATAATTCGCAAATTCCACCTTCAAGAATGTCCACCTTGGTGCTAATTTGATTATCATTATTTTATGAATTTTATTGTAATGCAATAAGATTTGTTTATAAAATTAATATTATAATTAAAACAAACAGTATTCTTTTAAACCCCACAAAAAACTCTGAGGTGTGTCTTAAAAAACCATGAACATCGGTTAGTTAAAGTTAGCGACAGAAGCTGTGCCACGCTAAAATTGCCTGTTTTGCTTCTTATTTTTAATCAGCTTTCTAATTACGCAACATATTTTCGTAAACGATAAAGACAAATCTGTTTCATTTTGACAGTTCAACAACATTCATTGCGTCATTTACGTTGCTCTGCAGTTTTTTTTTCGAACTTACGAAGCAATGGATTAGCAATCGGTTTCAAAACGATTCAGATTCGGATTGATTTTGCATTACGTAATTAGGGTACTGATATATTTGCAACAATTGACGATTGATTTTAAGCATAAGAACTAAACAGTACATGAAAAAAACTGCATGCGACAAAAACAATTCGGGGACTTTTTTTGCGGGCGAGCAAAAAGCAAAAAGCAAATTTATTTTCGCTAACTTTTCTGGCAAATAGTTTCATGCAAGTTCTATTTTTGTACTCATCTGATGTGGTAGTGCCTATTCGGACAATATGAACTGAATGCTTTTGTTTACGTGCTAAAAGTTTTACATTATGCATACAAGCATTAGTAAAAGTTGGCGTAAAAGTACCTATTAATTTTAAAGCACATACATAAAATGATTCTTTAAAAAATGTAAGTAAAATCTTTTTAAAAACAAACTTTTAATGAACTAAAAAGTACAAAATTAAACTTTCGTAAACATATTATAGAACTTAATATAATAATTTCTTAAATACTTGAGGCGTATCTTCAAGTTAGTGTACGAAGGACATTTATGCGAGACAATACCTAATGGAAAACCTCAATAACACTGTTCGACTTTGGAATCGAACCCAGGACCTCACGCTCAGCAATCGCGCTTGCAAAAAGCTGAAAAGAAAGAAACTAGTGCATTCATATTTAATTTTGCACATACATAGCTGACGTGTACGGCAGCAAATATTCGGCTCTATTGACATTGAATCCATCCTGATATTGAATCCATTTTTTTTTGTCCATGACTTTATGGCCCCTAGAGGGCGCCATATTCAATTTAATGTGACGTCACAGCCAGCCAGCGTACCAAGACACTTCCAACGATACCCCATTTGTCAAATTATGATAAGTAGTATAGAAGTTATGAGGGAACAGATGAACATACATACATACCGGTCAAAATCATAACCCTCCTTTTTGCTTCGCTGTAGTCGGGTAAAAAAGAGTTAAGTACCTATTATTTGAAACGATTTTTCGTAACGAAGTATATTTTTTATTTTTTGCATTTTTTTGTTGAATACAGTTATTTTTGTTCAATTTGGGGGAGAGCAGAGACAATAGACTTGATATAGAATATGATTTTAAAGTAACTATATAAAACTTTTGAAAAAATGGGTGAAATTAACAAAACTTGTTTTTACATAGCGAGAAATCAGGGTTTAAACAAAAGCTGTCCGAAAAGGGGCGGAGCCTCGTCAAGGTCGTTTCTGACGGCCAACACTAGGACCGCGTGCGTTCATTGTTAAAATTAAATAGCGCGTGAATCCCCGGCTTCCGTACATTTTCACGAAATTACCCAGAGATTGCAGGAATGCGAGAGGAAAGATTTGCAGGATAGCGAGATGAAAGATGTTACACATAAAAAAATAACCCTTTGAATAACGGCTAGGATAAATTACGGTTATCGGTGACGATCGCAACACTGACGTTAAGTTAGATTTGTTCCATAAGAACAAAATTCTTACGGAACAACTCTAACTTAGAGATATAATATGTATTAATGATTCCAATGATTATAATTCTGTAAATACATATCTGTTACAGTCATGAATCATTTTTTGATCAAGATACAACCTGACACTGGCCTGAGAATTGCAAAAAACGTAAGAAAACTGGAATTTCGAGGCTACAACTTTACTGCTGATCCACCTTAAGCCTGAAATATACAAACTGTTTCCACAAAAGCATAATAATTTAGAGGAGATGCGTACCTACTACCACATAATCAGCATGTGTTTACTTTATTTATTTGGAAACTGAACAGCTGATAATTAAAATTAAATGAGTTATGAATGTTCACCCCACTATCAATGAACAGCTCGATGCAGTTGCGTCAAAGTTACAGCATCATACAGTCTGCATACACTGCTCAGCGATAGCGAGATGATGACAGTTATCGCTTAAGCCAATAAGTGAGAGTTTCACGGCATTGATAAAGCTAGGTTAACTAGAAAGTAGCGAGAGAAAACAAAAGAAAGAGCTTAAACAAGTATAGCTATAGCTATCAATCACAGGTAAAATGTAAAATGCGATTGTTGATACATTACTCACATCAAATTAAAGTTAAAGTTGTATGTAATAGTATGTATCTATGACTATATTTGTTAACAAAGAGAAAAACAAAAGGAAAAAGAAAAAAACTAAACAAATTGCATAACATTGTTTAACATTGTTGAACATTGTGAATATATCAGATCTTTAAAAGAATGCATTATGGCACAATTTTTTCTCTAAACAATATCTGCTTGACTTGCTTCCGGTATGACTGTTTGGATGAATGGAATATATCGACACTTTCAATACATTCAGAATAGATGCGAGGCAGTCTGGTCAGAACAGCATTTCTCCCGTATTTTGTACGGTAGCCAGGGATACTGAGTAATTTTGTGTGTCTGGTACGTGTTTTCGGGGTACAGAATACATGATAATAAATCACTGCTGTCCAAGCGACCTCGCAGGATATCAAAGAGAAAAAGCATATCCAACATCTTACGCCTATCCACGAGGGGAAGCATATCATAGTGTTTACAGTCTCGGGCATAGGAATCATGACGTTTCCAGGATTTGTAGTTTAGGAATTTTACAAAGTTTTCTGTAAACTTTCGATTCTTTTAGTGTATACCTCGTATTGGGGTGACCAGATTGGGCTACAGTACTCCAAAATACTACGCACATATGCAAAGTATATAATCTTCAGACTATGACAATTACTAAAAGGCTTATAAGTACGCATTACAAAACCAAGGTTACGAGAGGCTCTATTGGTGATAATATCAATATGTTGGTCAAAGAGCAATTTGGAATCCAACTTTATACCAAGATCCGTGACTACATCAACCCTTTCGATCGCATTATTATTAAATCCATAAGGATACTTAGTTGGGTATTTAGAACGGCTAAAGGTAATGCATTGACATTTCGAGACATTGACAGTAATATTATTTTGCTGATAATACCTGAATAATGCATCAAGATCACGCTGTATCAGTTCACAATCAAATCTAGATTTTATACACATGTATATTTTCATGTCATCGGCGTACATGAGATGCTTTGCGGATGTGAAACATGACTAAATATCACACAGGTATGCGCAGTAAAAAAGAGGACCCAATAAAGATCCCTGGGGAACACCGGAGGGGATGTTTACGAAGTCAGATTTAAAACCTCCCATAACCACTGCTTGCGATCGGTTTGCTAAGTAAGACTTAACCCATCTCAGTAAATCCCCATGGATCCCAAGCATTTGCAGCTTTGCCAGCAAGATCACGTGATCCACACAGTCGAAAGCTCTTTCGAAGTCCGTGTAGACCACGTCAACCTGGCCACCGGCTTCCATATTATGCAATACATAGTTAAAAAACGTGGCCAATTTAGATGCTGTGGACAGTCTCCTAACGAAACCGTGTTGGCTCTGGCCTATACCGTTTGAGATTATTGGATATATATTATTATAGATGATTTTTTCCAAAACTTTGCTAAGTGTGTTAAGAATAGATATTGGACGATAGTTTTTTATATCCATCTTGGGCCCTTTACACTAGCACTATATGAGCTGCTTTCCACAGGGAGGGACAGACGCACTCGGCCAAATACTTTTGAAATAATAAAGCTATAGGATGTGCTAAACTATCAGCACAATTTTGCAAAAAGATAGGAGGTAATCCATCGTTACCAGGTCCTTTTGTTGTATCTAACGCGCGCAAGGCTTTAAGTACGGTTTCATTGGTGATAGAGAGGTTAGATAGAACATTAGCCGAGCCGGTCTGTTCATTAGGAATACTCGTAGATTTATTTATTTATCACAAACACTGCTATCATTACAGGATTTTCCTAATGCGGTAGCGTGGTCCTTAATTAACCTAAATCTTAAAAATAACATAATACATACAATATTATTTTTGTGAATTCATTCAGAGAGCAGGAAAATAAATCGATCCTGTCAGCCGTGTCATTAAGTGCGTGCAAGGCGCGCGTCAGTGGCGTAGATGCAGCAGAGGGCGTGGACGGGCTGACGAAAACACTGTGAAAGTATTTATTAAAATCCTGACGTCGTCTAGTGTCAAATTTACGATTGACGCAAATCATAACACCACCATCAGTTTTTTTACCAGTTGAATTAAGATCACGGTCTTGCCGGAATATCTGTTATCACATAATTCAGTGTCAAAAATGTCATTCTGCAACCATGTTTCTGTATAGATCAAAATGTCATACCTAGTGCGTAAAATACTGTTATATAAATCCAATACCTTAGTTCTCATCCCTCGAGAATTTTGATACATCATTAATCATAGGAAAGAACATTTAAAATAAAATAACATAAGTGGGTAGCTTAACGATTGAGAAGGTATTGGTTTGAGGGGCAATAGCATAAACGTAATGTGATCGAAGGCTGAGAGGAACTAATATCAACAATCAGTATAATAAAACCATGTAACAGTACGACACTTGAGCGATAGGAGTGTACTACGTGAGCTCGACAAATGGATGTGCGATTAACGCTTTTGCGACAAAACTGTACTGCGACTCACCATAGTTCGAATGCACGCTTGTGCGACACACTGAAGATCGACATCACTCTAGTGTGACCAACGATTGCGCGACAGTAGTTCGACACTACGGTAGTGCGACAGTACTGTAATTCGACGGTACGTTGGTGCAGTATTACAGTAGTTTGACACTACCCTAGTGCGAAAAACGATTATGTGATACTGCCGTCTGTAGATATTAAATGAAAAATAAGAAAGCATTAAGTTCTTCATCTACTTAAATAAAAATGAATCGCCGAAATGTATAGTTGTAGTAGTTGTTGCAGTTGTAGTAGCGGTTGCAGTTTCAGTTGCAGTAGCAGTTACAATTGTACTTGTTATTGATTCTGAAGCGGTACGAGGTTCGCCGAGGGAGCTTGTGAATAAATAAAACAAACTACAGTGCAATATAATCAAAATTATTTATAATATGACAAAAAAAAACTATATTAAACAAAAACGATTCAATATGCTTTAAAAATTATTAACAAAACGATTTATGATATGAAAAAAAAAAAAACAAAAACGATTCGATTTGATTAAAAATTATTACTTCTTTTTTGAATAACAAATATAGGACAGCGTAGCATCAACAAATGTATTGTTTTGCAATATTATGGTTTATTGCTTTCGATGTAAGGCATATTGCCAAAAATATTTTAACTTAAGTAAAAAAAAAACAATTTTGTTTATTGCAAACAGGGCAAAATAAACATTTGTAATGTTTCTGTAATTAGAAGAAAATCATTAAATGTTCACACGGAAATTTAAGAATTATATCGTTAAAAGTGCTAGCAAGTTTTATAACCTGTAATCGAATCCGGGTACATTACCAAGAGTTTGTAACTAACTAAGCCATCAAGGTCATCATATATATGTCGCAGCCATCTGGTTAAATTAGACAGCTAATTGGACGCCTAGGCAGTTCATTAAACGCCGGCATCCAAATGAATGCCTAGGCCAATAGTTAATTTTAATAAAATCATTCAACGTTTAACAACTTGGCGTATTGAAAGTCAGCCCTTTGAAGATGACTGACCAAGACTCAGCCAAGTGATTCAAGTGGTGAAAAAATCCCTGTAAGCAACTTGGAAATAGCGCTCGCCGGCCCCTGCCGCGGCACCGCTCGCTACGCTCGCTTAGCTCGCGCGCGGGTGGGATCGTAGTTCTAACCTAACCTAACCTATTTCACCCAGTTTAACTAAATGACTACACGACGTTCAGTCATCTGGTTAAACGTTGCGCTTAATGACTTGGCTAGTTGTCCTTCAGCTATTTAATTGGATGCCGGCATTTAATGAACGCGCTAGTCATTCAATCAAATAGCAGATTCAACCAGATAACTGCGATATATACATATGATAATGAATACAAATGTGTCTTCATGTCGTACTAGAGTGATGTCGATCTTCAGTGTGTCGCACAAGCGTGCATTCGAACTATGGTGAGTCGCAGTACAGTTTTGTCGCAAAAGCGTTAATCGCACATCCATTTGTCGAGCTCACGTAGTACACTCGAGCGATGAGTGTACTACGTGAGCTCGACAAATGGATGTGCGATTAACGCTTTTGCGACAAAACTGTACTGCGACTCACCATAGTTCGAATGCACGCTTGTGCGACACACTGAAGATCGACATCACTCTAGTGTGACAAACGATTGCGCGACAGTAGTTCGACACTACGGTAGTGCGACAGTACTGTAATTCGACGGTACGTTGGTGCAGTATTACAGTAGTTTGACACTACCCTAGTGCGAAAAACGATTATGTGATACTGCCGTCTGTAGATATTAAATGAAAAATAAGAAAGCATTAAGTTCTTCATCTACTTAAATAAAAATGAATCGCCGAAATGTATAGTTGTAGTAGTTGTTGCAGTTGTAGTAGCGGTTGCAGTTTCAGTTGCAGTAGCAGTTACAATTGTACTTGTTATTGATTCTGAAGCGGTACGAGGTTCGCCGAGGGAGCTTGTGAATAAATAAAACAAACTACAGTGCAATATAATCAAAATTATTTATAATATGACAAAAAAAAACTATATTAAACAAAAACGATTCAATATGCTTTAAAAATTATTAACAAAACGATTTATGATATGAAAAAAAAAAAAACAAAAACGATTCGATTTGATTAAAAATTATTACTTCTTTTTTGAATAACAAATATAGGACAGCGTAGCATCAACAAATGTATTGTTTTGCAATATTATGGTTTATTGCTTTCGATGTAAGGCATATTGCCAAAAATATTTTAACTTAAGTAAAAAAAAACAATTTTGTTTATTGCAAACAGGGCAAAATAAACATTTGTAATGTTTCTGTAATTAGAAGAAAATCATTAAATGTTCACACGGAAATTTAAGAATTATATCGTTAAAAGTGCTAGCAAGTTTTATAACCTGTAATCGAATCCGGGTACATTACCAAGAGTTTGTAACTAACTAAGCCATCAAGGTCATCATATATATGTCGCAGCCATCTGGTTAAATTAGACAGCTAATTGGACGCCTAGGCAGTTCATTAAACGCCGGCATCCAAATGAATGCCTAGGCCAATAGTTAATTTTAATAAAATCATTCAACGTTTAACAACTTGGCGTATTGAAAGTCAGCCCTTTGAAGATGACTGACCAAGACTCAGCCAAGTGATTCAAGTGGTGAAAAAATCCCTGTAAGCAACTTGGAAATAGCGCTCGCCGGCCCCTGCCGCGGCACCGCTCGCTACGCTCGCTTAGCTCGCGCGCGGGTGGGATCGTAGTTCTAACCTAACCTAACCTATTTCACCCAGTTTAACTAAATGACTACACGACGTTCAGTCATCTGGTTAAACGTTGCGCTTAATGACTTGGCTAGTTGTCCTTCAGCTATTTAATTGGATGCCGGCATTTAATGAACGCGCTAGTCATTCAATCAAATAGCAGATTCAACCAGATAACTGCGATATATACATATGATAATGAATACAAATGTGTCTTCATGTCGTACTAGAGTGATGTCGATCTTCAGTGTGTCGCACAAGCGTGCATTCGAACTATGGTGAGTCGCAGTACAGTTTTGTCGCAAAAGCGTTAATCGCACATCCATTTGTCCAGCTCACGTAGTACACTCGAGCGATGAGTGTACTACGTGAGCTCGACAAATGGATGTGCGATTAACGCTTTTGCGACAAAACTGTACTGCGACTCACCATAGTTCGAATGCACGCTTGTGCGACACACTGAAGATCGACATCACTCTAGTGTGACAAACGATTGCGCGACAGTAGTTCGACACTACGGTAGTGCGACAGTACTGTAATTCGACGGTACGTTGGTGCAGTATTACAGTAGTTTGACACTACCCTAGTGCGAAAAACGATTATGTGATACTGCCGTCTGTAGATATTAAATGAAAAATAAGAAAGCATTAAGTTCTTCATCTACTTAAATAAAAATGAATCGCCGAAATGTATAGTTGTAGTAGTTGTTGCAGTTGTAGTAGCGGTTGCAGTTTCAGTTGCAGTAGCAGTTACAATTGTACTTGTTATTGATTCTGAAGCGGTACGAGGTTCGCCGAGGGAGCTTGTGAATAAATAAAACAAACTACAGTGCAATATAATCAAAATTATTTATAATATGACAAAAAAAAACTATATTAAACAAAAACGATTCAATATGCTTTAAAAATTATTAACAAAACGATTTATGATATGAAAAAAAAAAAAACAAAAACGATTCGATTTGATTAAAAATTATTACTTCTTTTTTGAATAACAAATATAGGACAGCGTAGCATCAACAAATGTATTGTTTTGCAATATTATGGTTTATTGCTTTCGATGTAAGGCATATTGCCAAAAATATTTTAACTTAAGTAAAAAAAAAACAATTTTGTTTATTGCAAACAGGGCAAAATAAACATTTGTAATGTTTCTGTAATTAGAAGAAAATCATTAAATGTTCACACGGAAATTTAAGAATTATATCGTTAAAAGTGCTAGCAAGTTTTATAACCTGTAATCGAATCCGGGTACATTACCAAGAGTTTGTAACTAACTAAGCCATCAAGGTCATCATATATATGTCGCAGCCATCTGGTTAAATTAGACAGCTAATTGGACGCCTAGGCAGTTCATTAAACGCCGGCATCCAAATGAATGCCTAGGCCAATAGTTAATTTTAATAAAATCATTCAACGTTTAACAACTTGGCGTATTGAAAGTCAGCCCTTTGAAGATGACTGACCAAGACTCAGCCAAGTGATTCAAGTGGTGAAAAAATCCCTGTAAGCAACTTGGAAATAGCGCTCGCCGGCCCCTGCCGCGGCACCGCTCGCTACGCTCGCTTAGCTCGCGCGCGGGTGGGATCGTAGTTCTAACCTAACCTAACCTATTTCACCCAGTTTAACTAAATGACTACACGACGTTCAGTCATCTGGTTAAACGTTGCGCTTAATGACTTGGCTAGTTGTCCTTCAGCTATTTAATTGGATGCCGGCATTTAATGAACGCGCTAGTCATTCAATCAAATAGCAGATTCAACCAGATAACTGCGATATATACATATGATAATGAATACAAATGTGTCTTCATGTCGTACTAGAGTGATGTCGATCTTCAGTGTGTCGCACAAGCGTGCATTCGAACTATGGTGAGTCGCAGTACAGTTTTGTCGCAAAAGCGTTAATCGCACATCCATTTGTCGAGCTCACGTAGTACACTCGAGCGATAGTAAACAATCAGTATAGATCGATTCAAAAGATAACAATTATGCCGATTGCACGCGAATTGTGGGTAAGTTTTCAAACATAAAACCACGACCATTGTGCCATAACTCATTAGTGTAATCATGTGAGATGTACAACTAGAGGAAAGATAAACAAAATTATATCGAAAAAAAATCAATGTTATAATTACAAACAACTTCGCACCACCATTATGTGTGTAAACATCAACCAGGCACGCATCCAATGATGAACATAATTGACATATTGTAACGTAGCTATTGTGTAAACTATGAAACCACATGAATGTAACGGTTTGAAACAATAAAAGCATGCTGAACAAAGTAAGGCAGATTGTTGGGCTTAAGTAAGTTTTTGTAACATATCAAGGTTACAGATGAATATTGTATCAGTAGTTTCAGACTTTTTTACGTAGATGCGCCCTCCACGTACCCACACAAATTTGTATTTTAGCTCCTCTAGCTCCAGTTTACCAAAAGAGTATGACACACCGAGAGCATGCTATAAATAAGCACGTTACTTGCTAGCAAACAAGTAAGCATGCTTTTAAATAGCCTTTATCCAAACCTGTCTTACTTCTTCTCATAAAAACCAACAAGGTCCTAGACATTATTCAAAATATACAAAACTTACAACTGTTTCACAAGAGCTTGAGTGATTTTTTGTATAATTTTACATGCCATGTGTTTTATTATATTTTAAGCGTCGTCGTCAAGGAATACTGACGCATCTATATATTATATATAAACAACACAATTAGACAAAAAACAATATTAAACCTAAATATTCGCAGCATAAACCAAAACTTCGACAGCATGGTAGCCTTCTTGCACCAAATAAAATTTGACTGATATCGTAGTTTTGACTGAATTCTGGCTAATGGCCATTATTCTGGCCATTCGAAACTAAAATGGCTACAACGCACACTCCACAAAAACACAATCATCAAAATGACGGTGTTGTTATGCACACAAAAACTTCTATTCAGTGTTCAGTTTCAGAACCTGAAATTATTGATACAAACTGTCTACTTAGCAAAATCGAGAACAATGCTGCTATAATAACTTTATACGGCCTGAATCTTTAGTCATCGTCCAAATTTTGTATTAATCTTTGGCGAAAATCAGCTCGTTTCTTCTTTTAGTATCACTCAATACAAAAATATTGAGATATCATCACATCACAAAGTTATTATATACCACGCAGAGCGGATTTAAAAATAGAGTAAGTGAATCATACCTAATGCCTAGAAAAAAAAATTGACGGTGACTAAAAATGCAGCCTGTATATACAACCCTTTTTTTTTTTTTTTGGTTGGGAAATCATCGAATGTGTCGTCCCGCTCTAGGCGGAGCGGGAGGGCGTGTCAGACTCTTACGAACTAAAACCCACCCGTGTTCCTTCAGTTGCCTGTGCAATGCCAGGGGGCCACGGTATCCCTTTCGGACTTCCCCGCAACCCCGGCAGGCAATGGTCCCATCGGACCCCTTCACTGACTGACATCTCCTTGAGGCGCGCGTGGAACACAACGCTCCGTCGACCCGGGCCTGGTCCTTACCGGACGGCGAGCTAACCATTGCTCACCGTCCGCAAGCCCGCGCCTACGGTGGCCGGGAATCGGCAATCGATTCCCGACGCCCAAGGCGTCTCCTCCTGCAGCGGCTAGGGGCGTGAGGGCGCGAAATTTGCCTCTCCCTCACGCGTTCCGCCTCCTCCTTCGCGAGCATTACTGCTTCGCAGAAGGAGGTGACGGCCTCCCATGCCCTCTCGCTCCGTACCATGGGCTGAACCAGGGCTGGACGCGAGAGATCCCCGCCACCGATCGCTTCCACGAGGACACGGCGGTGCTCTGCCAAAGCCGGGCAGACCTCCACCGTATGCTCCACCGTGTCCTCCGGGCGATCCACGCAGTGATGACACCCGGGCGTTTCCTCCCGCCTGATACCGAACAAGAACCTCCCGAAACAGCCGTGTCCAGTGAGGACCTGCATCAGGCGGAAGGTGAGGACACCGTGGCGCCTCTCTAGCCACTCCTCAAAGAGAGGACTTATCGCCGCAATAGTGGCGTGTCCAGCACTGGGTTGCGACAATCGCACTCTCCATGACGCCATGAGATCCTGTCGGAGCTCTGTCCGCTGTGCCGCGATTTCTCGCGGCATCGGAGTCAAACCCCGGCGTTTCGCCTCCTCGCGCCACTCCTCAATATGCGCGAGGACTTTTGCCTCCAGATCCCATGGCGGGAATCCAGCAAGGAGGCTTGCCGCCTCACCGGAGACCGTGCGGTATCTCCGGACCAGCCGGGTGGCCATGACCACATTTTTTTTTTTTTTTTTTTTTTGGGTGGGAAATCATCAAATGACGTCTCCCGCTCTGGGTGGAGCGGCAGGGCGTGTCAGACTCTTACTGACTAAAACCCACCCGTGTTCCTTCTCTTGCCTGTGCAATGCCAGGGGGCCACGGTATCCCTTTCGGACTTTCCCGCAACCCCGGCAGGCAATGGTCTCATCGGACCCCTTCACTCGCTGACACTCTTTGAGGCGCGCGTGGAACATAACGCGCCGTCAACCCTGGCCTGGTCCTTACCGGACGGCGAGCTACTCATTGCTCACCGTCCGCAAGCCCGCGCCTACGGTGGCCGGGAATCAGCGATTGGTTCCCGACGCCCAGGGCGTCTCCTCCTGCGGCGGCTAGGGGCGTGAGGGCGCGAAATTTGCCTCTCCCTCACGCGTTCCGCCTCCTCCTTTGCGAGCATTACTGCTTCGCAGAAGGAGGTGACGGTCTCCCATGCCCTCTCGCTCCGTACCATGGCCTGGACCAGGGCCGGACGCGAGAGATCCCCGCCACCGATCGCCTCCACGAGGACACGGCGGTGCTCTGCCCAAGCCGGGCATACCTCCACCGTATGCTCCACCGTATGCTCCACCGTGTCCTCCGGGCGATCCACGCAGTGATGACACCCGGGCGTTTCCTCCCGCCTTATCCGAAACGGGTACCTCCCGAAACAGCCGTGTCCGGTGAGGACCTGCGTCAGGTGGAAGGTGAGGACGCCGTGGCGCCTCTCCAGCCACTCCTCAAAGAGGGGACTTATCGCCGCAATAGTGGCGTGCCCAGCACTGGGTTGCGACAATCGCACTCTCCATTCCGCCATGAGATCCCGTCGGAGCTCTGTCCCCTGTGCCGCGATTTCTCGCGCCATCGGAGTCAAGCCCCGGCGTTTCGCCTCCTCGCGCCACTCCCAAATATGCGCGAGGACTTTTGCCTCCAGATCCCATGGCGGCAATCCAGCAAGGAGGCTCGCCGCCTCACCGGAGACCGTGCGGTATCTCCGGACCAGCCGGGTGGCCATGACCCTCTGGGACGCGTTCAACCTGCAGGCAGGCCGCCGCCTCATCGAACGCGCCCACACCGGTGCCCCGTACAGGGCCATGGACCGCACGATCTCCGCGTATAGCCTTCGGCAGGAGGCGTTTAGACCCCCTTGATTGGGCAGGAGCCGCTGCAATGCAGCCCCGGCCCGCTCCAGTCTGGGAGCCAAACGTCGGAAATGCTCCACGAAGTTCTCCACCGACTGTCGAGGACGAGTCCCAGGTACTTCATCGTCGACTCGACGCCGATGTGAACCCCTCCTACCGTTATTTGGGAACCCGACGGTGGCACGTTCCGAGGACCATGAAAACACATGGCCTCGGACTTGTGCAGGGCCACCTCGAGTCCCAACTGTCGGATTCTGGCCACGATTGTCGCAACCCCGTGTGTCGCTAGTTCAGCCGCCGCCTGGTGCGACCTCCCCTGTGCCAGGACCAACGTGTCGTCAGCGTAATAAACGACGCTGACGCCACTGGAGAGGTCGGCGCGCAGCACCCAGTCGTATCCGATGTCCCACAGATGTGGCCCCAGGACCGATCCCTGTGGGACACCGCACGACATTTCTCGCCGGTTCCATTCTCCCTGGTGACCGGGGTAGTATATATACCCCTCATACACACATATTGACAACTTTATAAGTAGCCTGGACACTACATTAACACCTCTTTCTAAAATGCACCATATTGCACTAGTAGGTGACATCAATATCAACATAAAATCCGACAGTAATATAGCCACTCTAATATATACCTCACATTCACTGCCTCTCACGGATTACTACCTGCTCACCTATACCCTACCAATTACTGTCTCGACCACGTCCTATCAGGGACCACTACTGTGATAGAGACCCAAATAGCCGACCACCTACCTGTACTGTTGAACATCAATTTAGACAAACACCGAAAGCTACGTGTATTACTAAAACTGTTGACATTACAGGCATCCAAATGACATAGATAGAACTGACTTTTCTAATGGCAAGTAATGCAAACGAAGCAGCAAACATTTTGGTGTTCATTTTAAACTAGACCGGATGGTGACCGGAAGTGTCTGGGAATATTTTTGAATATACTATCTAAAGCCTTTAACACTGTCCCTGTCTCAATACTCTTATCGAAACTGGAGCGCATAAGTGTTCGCGGTATTGCACTGGAAATTTTTACGAGTTACCTCAAAAACAGATACCAACATATAAAGATTGGCGAAGTGGTGAGTGATAAGGCAAGGATTGATTATGGTATTATTAAACAAGGAAGCATTCTGGGTCCAACGCTCTTCCTCATTTACATTAATGACTTGTGTTCTCTAGCCCTCACTAATTGCTCCGTGTTTACCTACGCTGATGACACAGTATTTCTTATACTATACACGGCACTGACTGAAGAGAAACTGAACAGCATGCTCAGGTGGCATTAGACATGGTTGTGAACTGGCTTGCAAAACATCTTCTTACATTAAATACAGAAACAAATAAAATAGTAACTTTTCTATAAGCAAAAAATCTCAGCCCAACATACCACTTGTTATTAAAGGTCATACCTGCTCAGAGCACTCGAGAATTCTCTCATGCACATGTCCTGCTCTTGCAACAACTCCAAATATAAAGTACTTGGATGTACTGATAGACAGACATTTAAACTGGTACACTCACGTAGACAACTTGGTAGCAATAACGCGGAAGCTTATTTACATTTTTAAGAAACTTCGCTTTTCAGCTGACACAAATACTCTCAGGTTGGTATACAAGAAACTGTGTCAGTCACTTCTTGCATACTGCCTGCCTGCATGGGGAGGAGCATGTAAGACCTACTTTCTTATATTAGAGAGCACAAAGGGCAGTTCTCAAAGTAATGTACTGCAGGCCCTACAGATACCCCACGGAAGAGCTTTACAAGGAGCGCGAAGTGCTTTCACTAAGAAAACTGTTTTTGCTTTAGTGTATACTGAGAAAACATCGCGTCCCAATAAAAATAACCAAAAACATCGAGCTGATATTTGTTTTTCCACATGTAAGACATAATACCATCTTTTCCGAGCACCAGTTCTCTTATCTTAGTCAAAAACTGTATAACGGGGTCAATGAATTGCTCGCAATAAAAAACTTAATTTACACAAATGTAAAATATTAGTGAAAGCGTGGTTGAAAAAATTACTTCGAAATAGAAAACCTTCTATTCTCTCCTACTCAATAGTTCAACACAAACAACTCATCTCCATACATACTTAGTCTGGCCATAAATACTGTTACAATTAAAAATAAGAAAGATATTACATTTGAATTTGGAATTTTTCATTTTTATACGACTGTTCATTGAGTTTTCTAATTTTGGCGCCAATACATTGTACAATATTTTGCGATATTAAAATGGAGTGGGGTGATAAATAGAACCGAATCGCTGTGATTGCATTACACAAAGTTGGTATGGAGCCAAATGCAATTTTTAAAACTCTCCATACGCTTGGTATTAGTCAAATGTTTGTGTACCGGGCTATTAATAAGTACAATGAGACCTCCTCTGTTTGTGACAGAAAAAGATCTGGCCGTCCACGTAGTGTTCGTACGAAAAAGGTGGTCAAAGCAGTTAGGGAAAGAATTCGAAGAAATCCTGTCCGAAAGCAAAAGATTTTATCTCGGGAGATGAAGATAGCACCCAGAACCATGTCGCGTATTTAAAAAAATGACTTATGACTTGCAGCCTATAAGAGGGTTACTGGTCATTTTTTAACTGGTAATTTATAAATAATAGGGTGGTAAAATTGAAACAACTACTGAAGCGGTACGTAAAGAGAGGTCACAGAATTTTTTTGTGTACGGATGAGAAAATCTTTACAATTGAGCAACATTTTAACAAAAAAAATAACCGAATTTATGCTCAAAG
Organism: Xanthia togata; assembly: GCA_963853775.1. Lineage (NCBI taxonomy): Eukaryota > Metazoa > Arthropoda > Insecta > Lepidoptera > Noctuidae > Xanthia > Xanthia togata. Next base: position 23,833,127 of record OY970807.1, read on the forward strand.
ATCTAAGGAAGCTTCCCAATTAGTCGACAGGCATTATCCGACTTCAGTGATGGTTTGGTGGGGTGTTAGCTATGAAGGAGTGACAGAGACATATTTTTGTGAAAAAGGTATCAAAACATCGGCACAAGTGTATCAAGATACCATTCTTGAGAAGGTAGTTAAGCCCCTTAACAACGCCATATTCAATAAGTAATAAGTATGGCCCTTCCAACAAGACTCGGCGCCGGGTCATAAAGCTCGGTCCACGCAGTCTTGGTTGGAAGTGAACGTTTCGGACTTCATCAGAGCTGAAGACTGGCCGTCGTCTATTCCCGATCTTAATACGCTGGATTATGATTTATGGTCAATTTTAGAGAGTACAGCTTGCTCTAAACGCCATGATAATTTGGAGTCCCTAAAACAATCCATACGATTGGCAGTGAAGAATTTTCCCATGGAAAGAGTGCGTGCTTCTATTGATAACTAGCCTCAACGTTTAAAGGACTGTATTGCAGCCAATGGAGACCACTTCGAATAAGCTTTTTTTATATATTTATGTATTAAACTAACACACTGTAAAAGTAATAAATATTATTTGCAAAATAAAATTTTATTTAAAATAACCAACAACATACATATCGACTTTTATAATGGAGGAACACTGACTCCCAAGTCACAGGTATAAACCTATTTTGGGTTACCTATGCTTAAAACACTTCTTCTTTATGTTGTAAATGTCTGTAACAATGTTGTCACTTTTTAGAAATAAAGAAATGTATTATTATTCTATGCGCTACTATACGAGACGCGAATTTTATTATGCACGCAGCTAGTACTCATACGTACTGTACCGCCTGTATCTACAACGCCATATGCAAACTACGGATCATAAGAGGAAAATCAGTTTTTATACGGAAATCCATATGTTCTTTTGCATGAATTCCTTTAGAAAATTACTGTCTGTCTTGTTTATAATCAGTTTATCTATCTTTAGTGGTTTGCTTCTAGTAATACTGCCACTAATGCTACCATTTTCTATTTTGTTAAGTACCTGGTACTTATCGGAAGGCTTAAAATGTCTTCCCATACCTATTAACACTGTTATTTGAAAATATTGTATTTTTAGAAGAGTAACCGTGGTGTTTCTTGCCGGCTCTTTTCCATAGGAAATGACCATTTGAAACCGTGCTCATAGCTTCTGACGTTTCATGGGCACTTATGTAGGTTTATGCGAAATAAAATATTATGAATTTTGTTTTTTTTAATTGACTGTATAATCATTACAACCCGTGTGTCCGAAGGGATTTCCCATCGGAAAAAAATACGAACTTCTATAGAAACCCTCTTTAACTCCTTTAGGGGATGAATTCTCGAAAGAAAAATTTCGGTTGGGACGGCATCCCACCAAAATTGCTAAAACACGCTAGCCATATCCTGGTTCCACCTATCACACGTATATGCAACCTGGCCATATCCACAGGTATATTCCCCAGCGCTCTAAAAAAAGCCATCGTACATTCAATATACAAGTCGGGTAACAAAAAAATGGTCACGAACTATCGCCCAATTTTAGTCCTTCCAGCAATCTCCAAAATTCTGGAAAGAATAATGTACAAACGCCTTAATAACTACCTAAACAAACACAAAATGATCTCCCAAAACCAGTTCGGTTTTAGACGCGGACTATCCACAGAGGACGCGGTGACATTTTTACTAGATTTTGTAGTTGACAAAATCGACAGTAAGTTCAAGTGTCTAGGAATCTTCCGAGACCTTTCGAAGGCATTCGGTACAGTGTCTGTTCCTCTACTTCTTTCTAAACTTGAATCCATTGGAATGCGAGGCATCGCTCATGACTTATTTAAAAAAAATCTTACTGATAGGATGCACTGCGTTAGGATAGGGGAGTACGTTAGCGAAGCAAACCCGGTGATTGTCGGAGTCCCACAAGGAAGTTTGCTCAGCCCTCTCCTTTTTCTGATCTACGTCAAAGAACTCTGTGAACTATCCATTCCATTCACAATAATAATAGCCTACGCAGATGACCGTGATTGGGCTTCAGCTAAAGAGAGAGCCGAAAAGGGACTCTGTGAAGTAATGTTATGGCTAGAGTAAAACAGTCTCATACTAAACGTTGCGAAAACTAATTTTATCACCTTTGGCTCAAGACGTTCCACCCTACCACAAGACGGTTCACTACTAATTAAAGCCCACAAATATTCCAACCTTCTCCCCATTTGCACATGCCCCGTTGTAACTAGAGCACCAGTGGTACGATATCTCGGCCTTCAATTAGACGCCTGCCTGTCCTGGAAAACACACTTACAAACAGTGTCCGCATGAATACGAAAACTTATTTTTCTATTTAAGAAGCTAAAGACAAACATCGAAATCCTTAAGATTGTTTCGGCACTAGCCAAATCGGTACTGACCTATTGCATCACTGCCTGGGGAGGAGCCGCCAAGACCGACATTATACAGGTGGAAAGAGCCCAGAGAGCCGTAATAAAAGTCATTTTAAAAAGATCCTTCAGATTCCCAACGCGGCAACTTTACAGGGATTTTAAAACACCAACGGTTCGACAACTATACTTAGATATATATACTACGCGCAGTCATGCGAAAACACGTGACTCTTCCATACAGCATAAATAACAGCCCGACAGTAAGAAGAAGACCCAAACCGGCTTGTGCCACAACACATACAAAAACTACATTCGCTAGACGTCACTATCCCTACCTAAGTGCCCTATATATACAATAAAATACATCAAAAACATAACATACATACACTAAACACACACAAATGTAAAAAAAAAATACTAAAGAATTCCTCCTCACCCTAGATTATGATGAAACAGAAGCACTGATGAAACCCACATGCAAATAAATAATTATTAGTATCATGACCGCTTACACAACCACAGACACCCCAAATCACCTTCCCTCTCTACACACACACGACACACATTACATATCACACACTCATACACAACACACATCACACTCTCATACAATTTCCCCATTACACCACATCACACGCGTTTATTCACACACAATTACTGCTGTTACACTTTTTAGCTTTCCTAATTTTGTTAAAAATCTTAGCGGACGAATGGATGGCCCCTATAACACAGGATTGTCCTAGCATCGGGGTCATTATTCACAAAAAAATGAGCACGAATGTAATAATATCATAATAACTTATCATGCATTGTATTACTTCTTTTTGCTAAAATAAAATAATTCTTATTCTTAATTTTAACAAATCATATTTTAACAATCATAGTGCTCTCCTAAGATATATGAGGGACTCTTGTGCAATATTTCAAGCTTCTAAGCCCAGACCTAGCAGTCTAGGCTGTGCGTTGTCTGACAGTGAATTTAAGAGTAGATTAGATTAGTAATCTAACAATAAACCATAACCCATAATTATTTTAGAAATCATTTTATTAAACCGAGGAAACAAACTCATTATCTCTCTTCACAAACTGAACGGATATCTTCTCGTCAGGCATGAGGAACATTCCTTTCTTCTCAATTGTGACTTCGCTGGGTTTGGGGGTGTCGGGGATCACCTTGAACTCGTAGTTCAGCAGGAGGTCTGCCAGGCCTTGTCGGAGAGTCTGGTACGCGAAGCGCATGCCTGGAAACGAAGGCATCTTTTAATATAAAACAGTGGGATTTTTCAAGTCTGGGAAATGAAATGTTAAGCAAATTTACTGCCAATTACAACTTTCCGTATCATCAAATCACAACTGCCATTCGTTGACAAATATGAAATTGAGTTATAGGAAACGGTAAATTCACGTATGGTATACTTAACAGTTAGTTTCTCTGGCTGTATGTCAAAAATCTAAGTAAATCTATTCTTGAATTGGGTTAATTTAGGTTTTCTTTTAATATTATGTAGGTATACTTGTGTCCTTATTATTTTTGATTGATGATGACTTTTTAGCCGAAACTTGTTCTTATTTTAATTGTTTGTGGTATTTATTTTTATTTATATGTCACTTTTAGTGCAAGTAAATGTATTTTCTTTCAATATCATACCAAAAGAAATAAATACGAAAGAAAAACTTCTATATTTCTTTTTAAAAAAAAACACTGTTACTCACCAATACAACTCCTCGGGCCTTCACCGAACGGCATGAAGGTATACGGAAGGATATTCCTATCATTCTCTGGAAGGAACCGGTCAGGGTTGAAGACTAGGGGCTCGGGGAAGTACTGGGGGTCCATGTGCATGCTGACACCGTTCACGTAGACCGCCGTGCCGGCCGTGATGGTTAGCTTGTCGTCGATCTGGTAGTCCTTGCCGGCGATGCGGTCCAGCCATCCCATTGGGGGGTAAATTCTGAGGGTCTCTGAAAAAGGAAACGGGAAGTTTATAGACTGTTTTTTCGATCATTTTAACCTTTTGATGTTTCAAACGTTATATTTAAAAGTTGCAAAATAAAAACTACAATTTATTTATCAGCTGAAAATCTGAACCTCTCGAACTTTGAAATGAGATGTCTACTGACCGTGCAGTACAAGCAAGGCAATATCTTCTAGCAACACAGACTTTAAAGATAGATAAATCATACAGGTCATTCTAGAACTCACAACATTCTGTTGGAGGCTTGGGTCTAGTTTTGGAATGCTAAGGATGAAGTGTTAATCCACGTAGGTACACTAATATTGCCGTGAATTTAGCTAACTAATTACTCAACTAGGGCAAGATAAAATATTTGATCATAGACTTACTTATCCGTCATTTAAAATTATGATGTTAATATTAAAAATGTAGATATCTTGGTTTTTCCGTCGTATACATTAGTGCGGTATTTATTATTCATAGGCACATCATATGCGAGTTAACAGCGTAAATAGGTAAGGTATGCTGATCTATGTAGTTAGAATAATAAAACTGGATTTACAAGTTTAATAGGTAAACTGTTGAGAAACAAAATCTTACCTTTGATGACATTGTCGATGTAGTTAGCATCAGAGAGTATTGTTGAATCAAAGCCGCGGTTTCCAATCTTTCTTTTGAGCTCTAAGACATCTTGATAAAGCCGTTCCTATGAATAACATTGAAAGGTTAATTACTTTGCAAAATTTACCGTTTCAACAGGTAAACTAAGAGGTTATTCATTTTCAACGGAATGAGCAAAAGCATCTTCAAAATGCAGTCACCAATCTTTCTTCAGACATGTTCAACAGAAGACCTACTCATATAGTGTTTGTAGTACGTATCTACCTGATACTGCGGATTCCAAGCTAGCTCATAAACAGCCCAGCATAGCGTAGTTCCTGAGGTGTCGAAACCACCCAGTAGGAAGATAGCTGCTTGTGCCAACAGCAAGTCTTCGCTTATATCTAGAATACAATATTTGTGAATGAGTTCGAAGAAAGCTTTCTTTCAAAACAATCTCAACGATCAATCTGGTAACTCACTCAATCTCTTAATTCCGAGACAAGCAATGCTGCTTGGCGGTGGGAATAGGTATGTAGGACGTTTCTAATTAGTTAACTGACGCTGTGGTAGGCAATGCATCAGCGGACTGCCACGCATTTTACATTTGCGTCGTGCTCGGCACGAGCATGTAAAATGCGTGGCATACAACGTGCTTTGCCATAGTTTTTTTTTCGATTTTTTTATATCATAAACCAGTCTGAGGTTATTTAACTCCGAATTTAGGCATGTTTGTAGGTAATTCATTTTTTATTTATTTATTTATTTGGTTCACCAACAATTGTATACACTGGTATAAGCCAATTAATAGCAACAACAAATCAGAATAAAGTGTAACAATCACTGATAGGTAAACTTTGCATGCACACAAAACGTTGTCGTAACTTACAATATTATAAACAAAATTATAAAGTTGCCCTGTATAGAACTTAGTTAAATAATTAAACTAAATTAAAACAAAAAAAAAAAAATACAGACAAATTAAAACAAAATCAAAACAAACTAAAGTAAACAAAACTAGGAAATACAAAAAAAAATAAAAAAATAAGCAATAAGTAGCCTATATACACCCACTTAGTGGGATAACGCAGGGCTAAGAAACTCTATTTTCGGGGAGATACTTATAAAAACTGGCTTTCAATTTGCCTAAACTATCAAAATGAAGGTCGATCCGATCACTGCAGTCGTTCACAGCCCTGCAAAACCTCGCGTAGGGAGAATTAGCACCCAGAACCGTTCTTCTATGCGGAAGGCAGAGAGGTGTTATAGGATCAAGGATATTACTAATCGCTAATATCTGTAGCAGGAAAGCTATGATCGACGGATTGTTGCGAGAATATTTACCTTCATTTTCTCTAATAGCCTCTTGCTTGATCTTCAGCAGCGCATCAAGCAGATCCCTTGTATCTTTGACTTCCTTCTCATATCCTCCTCTCTGTTCAATCACAGTGCGGAAGATCGTACGTAGCAGCTTCATAGTCTTCTTGGGGAAGAAAGTGAACCTGAAACAATGGCGAATGGATACTTAAAAATATGAAAAATTTAGCTATAGAACTTGTGAGTTCGCTAGCATCCTGCAGAAACTACTTTATGTACTCGTAGATACCCGAATAAAGAAGTGTGTTTTAATTTACGACAAGGACTATCTGTATGCTAGATCTCGTACAAATTTGTAACTCGTTCAGCCGTTTTTGAGTGATTGAGGAACTTTAGTATATCTTTTGACTGGGTCACGGAAAAAAGAGAGTCTTTAGGTAGACAGCAGATATATTTTGAAATTAATGAACAAGATGTTACTTTTTTAAGCAAAGGTTGTCTATTTAATTCTCGGTAGCGGGCTATGAAAAGGAGTTATGTTTCTGAACTATCTGATGACGAAACTTACCTAAATATATCCACCAGATCAGGGAAGAAAAAGATGCTAGACCAGGATAGTCCTCGATGCAAGTCGAACTCCATGAACTCTCTGGTCACCTTCCTCATGATGCTGTCTCCGTCTGCCAGGCAGTTGCTGGTCATCCCAAAGGCTGACTCCCCAATCACGTCTGTCGTGAAGTCTGTGCATATTTCCTGAAAGGAGAAGGTTTGTTATTGGCATTAAGATTGATTCCATATAAAATGCACAATTTTTATTTGAAGCTTTGCACCTTTAGCGCTTCAAACGGAGAATTAAAATACCCTCCGAGTGGCAATCCGTAAATTAAATCTAGTGTAAGCTGGGTAGTCAGGCTCGCTACCATCTTGTTGATTGGCAAATATTTTAGTATGGCATGAGCTTTTATCATATATTTCTTGCCGATAGGAGGGCAGAAGATAATAAATAGTCACTATTTTAATGATACTTACTCTCAGATCGATAGGCACGTCCTTCTTGGAGTCAACACCTATGCGATCTATAAGAGCCTTTGACTTGGAAATAGTGATTCCGTTGAGACTCTTCAGTTTGGCAGCCGTGAACACTGACGTCAGACGTCGCCTCAGAGTCGTCCAGGTTGGATCCTACGAACAAAGTTCATGCGTTAAAATAATGGATCAGTTTTTCAAACGACAGGAAGGCCTCAGACCGCGTAGAAGATCGTAGAATGAATAGAACAAAACCAACAAGCTGTGTACCTAAATAGCTGGTGGTTATGACAAAACTACTATTAGGAAGCGATTACATAGACATTTCATAAATTCATTTTTTATTAGTTGTTTCTTAGAGTGATAACATGTTTCTTAAAATGCGCAGTGCATGTTCTGGTTGATATTAGGAGACGTAGGTAATTCGACAGTTATGACATTCTCTAGTTTTAACCAGTAAAACTTATAAAAACATAGTTATTACGGTAAATCACGATGTCGCTGTTGATTGAAATTTAATAATTATGTATGAAAAAGAAAACCAAAATTATAGAAGAACACTGTGCGCTTAGCTTGTGCTTTCAAACAAAACCGATTTTGGGATACTGTGAACCAGGGATCGAACGCCAAAGGAATGCCATAGCCACATCATGTCGCGATCATCAATTCGTTCACCGAGCATAGTTATTCATTGGGAAGTGATCCTCGAAAACCTTGGAACTTCATAAAACCCCACTTACATTAACAGTAAAAATATTCAGAGCTCCAATAGGATCACTCTGGCCAGAGCCCAGGTATCTGTTCCGGAAAAAGTCAGCATCCTTGACCAGCACTCTGCGGGCTATTTCAGGGCTGTTGATCACCAGGGCGGGTCTCCAGAACTGCCAGATACCCACGTAAGGAGTGCTGAACTGTTTGTATAGTTTGCGCATCCAAAGCGCCTGAAAACAAAAATAATTATGGTAAATACTGGGTTACTGGTAACTCGGTGGTTATGCGGAAGCAGCGTGTTCAATATTAGATTCACTACATATAACTCCTACTAGTTTTTGTTCAATAAAATTGAAAGAAGTAATAAATATTCTACGTTCTTTATCGAATATTGACCCGATCCATACGTTCAAGGTTTGTCAGAAGCTTTGTTTTTTCTTGCTTCATACACATTGTTCACCGAAAATACTGCGCTGTGTTTTGGAAAAAATTCTGCGTCAACATTTTCCTTAAAATAACAGTACTACCCAAGGATGTAGTGATGGTATATTTGTTTTTTGTAGTATTCAGAATAAGATGATAGTGAAAAATGAACTATAGAAAATTATTCACCCATTTCTGTTTGGCAAATTTGTCTCGTAAAATCGCTAAAACGTACAATCCCAGATAGAATTCCATTCTCTTTAGCTTGTGTATTGGATAATAATGGCTATCCAAAGTTATAGGTCCCAGTTTATGATTCGTGGCCTGTTCTGACATTGTCAAGAGGATGGGCATAACAGGCCACGGCTACCAAGAGGGTAATATCTTGGTGGCCTTTTAAGACACCCGTCCTCATCCTCTATCTAGCTTTATCCCAACTACATATGTTGGGGTCGGCTTGCAGTCTAACCGGATACAGCTGAATACCAGTATTTTACATGAAGCGACTACCTATCAGACCTCCAGAACCCAGTTACTGGTTAACACGATAACCCTTGGTAAGACTGGTTGTCAGATTTTCGGGTTTTTGACTACCCGTAACGACTGTCAAAGATGTACAAATGACAGCCGGGACCAACGGCTCAACGTGCTTTTCGAGGCACGGAGAGGTCTCAGTATGTAATTGATGGTCACACATCCACGGACCGACCTCGGCAAGCGTTGCTTAACCTTGAAGATCGACCTGTGTGGCTGTTATTTTTGGCCATGAATCTTTTAAGACACCCATGGGTAAAAAATGTTTCCCACGATTAACAGGTCTGACTTTTAAGAATAAATAATTTAAGTTTAGCCTTAATCTTAAGCTTAAATGCTTTTAAAAGATTTAAAATATTTCGCAAACTTTTGTGTGCAAAAAGCAAAAAGTCATTAATAAAATATTCGGATTTTTCTCAGAAAAAATAATTAAGGGCTTTTTGCGGGCGAGCAAAAAGCGATCGATTTATTTTCTTATCCGGCAGATAGTTTCATGCAAGTTCTATTCGGACATTATGAACTAAAGGCTTTTGTTTACCTGCTAAAAGGTATAGAACCATTACTGTATGTACTTCGGCATGTAAAGTATTTTTCAGGTATTTTTTTATATTTTTATTTTATAGATTATATATATATATATATATTTGAGTATTTGAAATATATAATTTCAACTTTTCGTTTTTCCAAGCTGTAGTTATATTTTTATATTTTTTCAAAGTTTTGTTCGTGCTGACGTCATAAAGTAGGCTGAATAGCTTATGATCTTTGCCACGTTTAATACATATAATTAAAACTAAACTTGAAAATTCAGTGAAGTCATACTGTCAAATTTGACACTTAATATTAATTTGTCTTAACAGAGCGATTTTTATTTTTACAGTATCCGTACCTTATTGTAAAAATAAAGCTTATTAATCGATCAAAGACTACTTGTGCTAAATGCTTCATACCGTCATGTAAAAACACCACAATAAATAGCCAAAACAAATTGTTTGTGTACTGAGGTCCATATTTAAAACAAATCCAAAGGGTGGGCAAGCAGTTCCTTATAACAAGCAAATGGTCAATGTAGCAGTAAGTATCGAAGTCCGAAGGTAAAGCAAGGGTTATAGTGAAAAGAATTAGGTAACTTATCAAAAAATCAAGGCACGGTACGCTCAACGAAAGTAAACAGCTTCATGTAAACTTGACGTTGACATTGACGCTTGACACGTACAAAATTTTATTACAAGAGGCACTGAAAGTTTCTTAAACAGGGTACTTTTTGACGTCATTTAGAGGTCAAGTAAAAGTCAAGTGATTTTAAGAATTTTTGTGAAAATGATTACGATCTTAAAATTTTAAAACCTAAAAATAGAAAAATAAGGCTTACAAACCTAAAATCTCGAAATGATTTTGGAATCAGCATAGGTTAATTTTTACTTTACATACCGAATAGCACATACTAAAAATTTAGCCTTGGGTAAAAATGTTTCGCATGATTAACAGTTCTGACTTTAAAGAATAAATAATTGAATTTTTAAGGCTAAAATTAAATTATTTATTCTTTAAAGTCTTAACCCTAAATTCTTTTAAAATATTAGGTTAATTTTGAAAGTGGTTTTAGTGCCATAATAAAATGATTTGCAGTCTAGAAGCTCCAAAAACTTGACCTTTTATAATGAAATAAAAATAAGTATTTAATTTACTTTAAATAATTATTTATCTTAAGTTTTCAAGGTAAGAAAACTGTCAAGTGCGAGGTAGGAATATAGACTCGGTTCTACAAGTATAGGTACTCAAGTTTTTATTATCTACCTATGATCCTGGCCAATTTATTCGGTGCCAACATGCTTTTCAATTTTTTAAAGTTACTCGTATTAAGCTTAAACAGTAAACAACAGAACAGAAAAGTTACTTATACTTACAGGATTTTCTCTCTGCAAAAACGTAAGACTGCCGAATATGGGATGCGGCGGGTTATGAGGGACGCCCCTTTCTGACCAGTACCTTTTAACCCTCCACCATCGTATTAATAACCACGTCCAAAAGAAAAATGTCACTAAGACCAACAGAATTAGTATCATTTTCGGAATATAGTCGGATCACGGAATATCTTGTGTTCACTCCTATGATTCGAGATCAACACTGACAGTTAGTTATACAGATTGTCATATCCTATAGTTTATCTTTGCTTGCCGATAGTGTCAGTTTTGTTGGCACTACAAAATGCTTGTCATTCGTTAGTAGATCAATTATTTTTATTATTCTTATCTTCAGTTCAACAAAAAAAAGGTAATGGAGCTTTACGCAAATATTTGTGTGCAAAAAGTCAACAATGACTATCTGAAAGATTATTTAAAGCATACAATAAAATATTTGAATTTATCTCAGAAAAATAAATTGAGGGCTTTTTTGCGATTTGAATGATTTATTTTCGGTAACTTATCTGGCAGATAGTTTTAAACAGATTTATTTTTGTACTCATATGATGTGATAGTGCCTAGTCGGACATTATGAACTGAAGGCTTTTGTTTACCTGCTAAAAGTGCGTACAAATAACCATTAGTAAAAGTTTGCATAAAAGTAGGTACTTCTTAATTAAAAAGCGCATACAAAAAATGCTTCTTTATTAAAATTTATGTAAAAACAAAGTTTTAAAATGACCTAAAAAGTGTTAAATAAAACTTACGTAAACAGAACTTCAATATTTCCTAAGAAGGAAATTTACGCCTCAAGATTTTAAGCTATAGTTCTTGACTCTTGTCAAGACAAAACCGAGTTTAAACTTAACGACGCTTTTTTAGTTGAGAAGTTAAAATCAAATTTATTAGTAAACAAGAGTTCTCACGATTCTCACGTTTTCTGGAAGTCAGAAATAGTGATGAATGCACATTGTGTAGTGCAGATTAACAAGGTTAGATAACCTTGTTACCTTGCACAGTGTTATCTATCATTTATCAGTCCTCATTTTTAACAGAGTTATCAAAATAATAATGCATTAATTCATGAAACATCTTCGGTAGAGCGGAAAGGTGGTGGGTGAGCTAGGTACTTTACTTTTAATTTAGTTAAAAAAAATTTGAAAACGTTTATTTTTCAAAGCATGAAAATGTACCTACTATCTATGTTTGCTAGGTAGGTAACAGATAGTAAGTAGTTTTAGATAAACTCAAACTCAAACTCAAATCATTTATTCCAAATAAACCAATTACAGGTACTTTTGAATTGTCAAGGGGTCGGTCAGTCAGAAAGATGAAGCTAGTTGCCCATTCCAAAGCGTAGTAGGTTCCTATGGAGAAGAACGGGCAAGAAACTCCATGGACACTCTTTTAAATTAGAATATTGTTACAAAACATTGGTTACATCATTCATGTTGAAATTATATATGTGAGAACAATGTAGTAAATCGTGCACGTTAAAAGCGACCATAATAAAAAATATAAAAACAAAAATAATTAAAATAAACCATGGCAGCTAAGAGATGACCAGTCCCCACTGACGGCGCCCGTTCACGAACATGACGCATGGATCAGCATCATTCAGCTCAACCATTTTGAAGGGAACTTAATGATCCAACACACACGCCACCACCAGCGAGACATTTGAGTGAGCATGACATACTCTCAGCCGCCAGGGTACATTCAAGTCAATGAAAGACGTACTCAGTAAATGTTAAAGTAGGTAAACAGTGCTCACATATGTTCAATGCAATTATATAATACTAAGAGATTGAATTTATACAATGTAAATATAGTTTTTCAATCTTCAGCAGCTCCAACAATATTTTCCAATGCTAATCAATAATTAGTTTATGCGCCCTTGTGGAGCTGGACCAGCGTTGAGCCAAGCATTTTTGTCAGCGATGTAATCCCCCAACTTATAATATGCTTGGCAGCATAGTGTGCGTTTTATGCAAGATTTAAATTTCGTTTCATTCAATTGGAGTATGTGGGGAGGTATTTTATTGTAACATTTTACACAGTACCCCATGAAAGATGAGTCTACTTTAGCCAGTCTGAAACCCGGTTGAACTAATTGGTCCCTATTTCTAGTCCCATAATTGTGTCTATCACCTATTTTACTGAAAATACTTAAATTTTTCCTTACGTACATGATGTTCTCGTATATATATTGACAAGGTACCGTCATAATGTTAATATCTTTAAATAGTTCCCTTAGGGAATCGCGTCTGCGGAGGCCATATATTGCTCTGATGGCTCTTTTCTGCAGAATAAAAATCGATTCGATATCTGCAGCCCGTCCCCATAGTAAAATACCGTAAGACATGATACTATGAAAGTAACTGAAATAGACTAGCCTCGCGGTATCTATATCAGTAAATTGACGGATTTTTCTCACAGCATATGCTGCTGAACTTAGCCGTCCTGCAAGAGATGTTAAATGAGGACCCCATTGCAGCCTTGAGTCGAGCGTGATCCCCAAGAAAACAGTTTTATCGACGAATTCTAGTTTCTCCTTATTCAATACTATTTCACAAACACTACTTTTAACATTCGGCAAAGCAAATCTTATGCATTTAGTTTTTTTCCCATTTAATACTAAATTGTTAGCAGTGAACCAATTTTGGACCTGCAGTAGGGCGTTATTTACGTCGTCAAGATTTGATTCACGTCTATTTATCTTAAAAATTAGAGAAGTATCGTCAGCAAATAACACCATTTGTGGTTTGTTTTTTAATAAATGGGGTAGATCATTAATATATACTAAAAAGAGGAAAGGACCCAATATTGAGCCTTGTGGAACACCCATTTTTACTTTTAGACCGAGTGAATTGACACCGTTAATTTGAACTTGCTGTTGTCTATCATTTAAATAAGAGTTTACCAAACTGAGCGCAAGCTTACCTAGTCCGTAATGCTCAAGTTTCATGAGCAAGGTTTCGTGATTTACGCAGTCAAATGCCTTGGAAAGGTCACAAAAGATTCCTATGGCATCTTGGGCCGCCTCCCATGCTGTAAATATATGTTTTAATAAGGCGACACCGGCGTCAGTCGTACAACGTCCCTTGGTGAACCCATATTGTTGTTCGTGTAAGATTTGGTTGGTGTTAAAATGATTAAGCATTTGATTGAGCATTACCTTTTCGAACACCTTGCTGAATACCGGCAGCACGGATACTGGTCTAAAATTGTTGGTGTCTTTACTGTCCCCAGATTTAAAAAGTGGTATAACCTTACTGTATTTCATTAAATCCGGGAAAACTCCTTGATCCACGCACAAATTAAATATTAAAGCTAAATATGGTGCTATAGTCTCGATTATGGATGTACAAACTTTGATAGATAATCCCCATAGATCTTCAGTCAATTTGATTTTGATTTGCCGAAAAGCTTTTACAACTATCATAGGGTTTATATGTTTAAATTGAAATTCAACCGGGCAGCCTGTAACGTTCGCTTTTAATAAATCAATTGAGACATCGGGTGAGGAATTTAAAGCTTCCGTCGTTTTTGATGGTATATTAGTAAAGAAATTTACAAATTCTTGAGCTACTTCTAAGTTAGTGCTTATGGGACCACGTTCAGTCTCCAATGTGTACTCAGTGTTTCGTATTTTTTCCCTGTTAGTTTCATTATTTATTACTTTCCAAACCGTTTTTATTTTATTTTCTGCTGATTTGATCTTGTTGCTAATATACAGAGCTTTAGCTGTCTTGCAGGTATTTCTAAATATTTTCGAATATGTAGCAACATACTTGTTGAAAGTTTCTGTGTTAATGTAAGGCTTAAGGCCATACAGCTCGAACAGTCTTTCCCTACTTATCCTAATACCTCTAGTTGCCCAGTCACTAAAAATAAAATTAGGGCAAATATTTTTTGTTTTCTTTTCAAAAGTTTGATTGAATTCAGTGTGCACTATTGAAAAGAAATCCTCATACAATTTATTTGCATCGTCCATATTATGGCCCAGAGCATTTAACTTATTATGTAGGGTACTATTGAATCTATTTAATTTGCCAGTTGTTATTGGTCTAAATTGTATTTGCACTTTTTGCTTAACTGTTTTAAACTTAAAAGTTACCGTTTGTCCACTATGATCAGACGGCAAATAATTTACGATGGATTTATCTAAATAATCGCAATCGCAGAAGACATTATCGATACAAGTAGCAGAAGTTGGGGTTACTCTAGTTGGTTCTGTAAAAACATTAGACAAATTGAACGATTTAAAAAGGCTTAATATTCTACTGCTATTTGAATTATTTTCTAGAATATTTATATTAAAATCACCACAAATAATTGTGGCTTTGTTACTTGATGCAAGTTTCGCTAGGACATCTTCCATTACTGACTCAAATAAAGAAAAGTTCAGATAATTAGGGGGTCTGTACACGCACACTACAACATGCTTATCCAGCTCAACACAGGACAGTTCGATGCAACGTTCAACTGATAAACCAACTATGTCATTACGTTGCTTAGATTTTAAACATTTTTTTATCAAGATTAGAGAACCTCCACGCAGCATAGTTTTCCGGTTAAAACAACTGCCCACACTATAGTTCTCATAATTAATCAGCATTTGGTAATCCTTTAACCAATGTTCAGTAAAACAACAAATGTCAAACTTTGTTTTTTCTAAAAACATTTCTATTTCTAATAATTTTGATGAAATACCTTGAATATTTTGATGAAATAATTTCAAGGCATTCTGCTGATTTCCTTTTTGATAATTATTTATTTTAGAGCAAGAAGACACCTTGTTGTTGTTAGCAATAAGAATATTCTTACTGGTACCTTCTGTTGTCTTACACACTAGTTTAAATGACTATCCGGAGTTAACCCCAAGATTTCAATGGCATCACTAGGCAGTGAGCTCATAGTGAGCGAGGGACATGGAACCTCCTTCGTACAATTTGTATAAATATTAATAGCATTTGAGCTACATTTATTCTGGTACACCACCTTATTATTAGTATTATTACTAATCATTGTGGTGTTAATAATACAAGACTTCGACATACTACCTATGTCTGAGTTTATATAAAAAGCTAATAACCTTGCTATTATGTGTCTAAAACTAACAGGCAGATACACAGTATCCCTAGTCGATTTTAAAGTTTCCACAAAACTGTTGGTGTCAAGAAATACAAGCTTATCACTATAATGACTAACTAAAAAGTGCATATGCTTGTTAAGCATATGAATATAATTGTTTTGTCTTTTTGTCAATTTTTCAAAATATGGGAAAGCACACAATATTATTTTACTACAATTTAACTTTAACAATTCAGTTACACCGTCAGTGATTTCATCTTTTTTGACCTTAGAACTATTACCTACAAATACAGTAATATTGGTTTTAGGATTGTATGCATTTGCCACTACTGATGCCATTATTCGTTTGTAGGTAGACCCTGGCATACAATAATTTTGCGTAGAGTAACACAGGTTGTTACTAATTAATTTACCTATACCTCTTCCTATACTATCTGAGAAAATAACTGAATTATAACAATCATGACTACTGAAAGATGGACAACTACCAATCTCCTGTACCTCTTGAGATAGATCTTGCACAATACCAGATATATCTTGGTTGAGGATACAGCCTTGAGTCAAACTCTCAGCCTGGGACGGGTCCTCCGTTGCCTCAGGCTGGACAGCATCAGGGTTTGAAACCTTCTGACAAGTACATATTATCTCATAGCATTGCATAACATCGGTAATGTTAGCATGAGATGTTATTATGTATTTACTATGCAGATTAACATATTATCTATATATGAAATCTTGCTACATCATTGTCATTACAATGTAGGTATTTGTATACAGACTGGTTTTTAACGAGTGCCATAAAAAGGTTTTTACAAAATGACGCAAAGGAATCTCATTCAGATACTAAACCTTTTATATATAATAACATAACATAATATCACGCCTGTATACCCCGAGGGGTTAGGCAGAGGTGTACCTAAAGTACATCCACATTTCGCCAGTTTCTTTAACGCATTCAAGAACACTGAACGAATCACAATTGAAGTTTCATTGTTATACTTGTAACGCCTGTGGTCGTTTAGTGTCCCTCAAAGTTAAATGAGTACATATATGCGATGTATTTTCGAAAATCATCGCTCAGTGCTCTGAAAAGTACTGAGAAGAATTAATTGGTGATCAATGACATGGGCATTTTGCTGGTCATAACATTGTTGATCTTGGAAACAGCCACAGTATATTCTTGGTGAAAAAGATAAGATAAGATAAGAAAATTTTATTTGTTCAAACATGAGTATACACACGAAAAAAATCAGCATGCAAGTTGTTAAAAGTATTAAAACAGGTCGTCATGCTTGCCTTATACAATGGCATACAAATATATAAGAGCAGGTAAGTTTAAGCAACAACTTTTTTATGGTATTCTAATTATATAAGCTAATAAAAATTATTTAAATAGAAATATATTCAATAATCCAAAATAAAATAATAATCAAATCAAATAAGGTACTATGTCCATACAAATCTTTCCTCTAGAAATTCGTTAATGTTATAGTAAGCTTTATTAACTAAATATGTCTCCAGTTTTCTTTTCAAGTGAACATTATTAAGCTCCTTCCAACTTTTAGGCAACTTATTGTAAACAGTTGGAGCCATATGAAAAACACTTTTGCGCATAAGTGCAATCCTACAAGGAGGTACACACAGTTGGGTTTGGTCACGCCTGTTCCTGGGAAATTGATCTGCTCTGCGCGGAAATAATTTAGGATTATTCCTGACAAACATAACTAATTCAAGAATACATATGGATGGCAATTGTAAAATTTTATGCTTTATAAAATAGGGTTTGCAGCTGTCCGTAGTTTTCAAATGAAACATAGATCTAAGGCATCACTTCTGTGCTTTAAATGCTACTTCTCTATTAGTCGAGTTACCCCAAAAGATAACACCATATCTGAGAACGGATTCAGCCAGACCGTAGTAAGCTGCTAATAACGCCTCCCTATTGACATTTCGTGACAGGAAGTACAGTGCATAGGCACTACTACTTATTCTCTCTCAAAAGTCACCCTCAGTAACTGTATCGAAGACACATAACAACATACTTATACCTACTGCGCAATTCTGTCATTAGTTATTACTAGAGATCGGATATTCGGAAAGTAAAGTACCTAAAGTTGAGGTGTTGGCTATTATGGAAAGCACTTTTGTATCGAAAAAATCCCGGGATTCCGGGATCGATAGATTTAGAGTTCTGATTATAGAATTGAATATATATTTACTTAAGTTCAGGTGTTGGCTACTATGAAATGCACTTTTGTATCGATCGCAAAAATCTCGCGATTCCGGAATTTATACATTTTGTAATTTTTGAATATAGAAATGCTAGCTACTGTTGCCAAATTGGCAAAGCACAGAGCGACACACAACTTGGTGCCTTGAGTTTCATTGAAAAATGTTTACAGTAGGTATCTATATTTTTTTTTATGCTAACACCGCAAAAGTAACCTTCACAAGAGGGCTGATAAGTCGTTTCCATTCCATGTATCCGATTAGTTTTGCATTTCCGGATTTTTATTTAATTCCGGGATTTAAGTTAAGAAAAAATAAATTAAGAAGCCACTTCCATAATTTCATAGCCAAAAATTAACTTTAGGTAAATATGCATCCGAATATCCGATCTCTAGTTATTACGTATAGTCATGTCATTTAAACAAAGCAAATTAAATGATGTTGATGTGTTTTTTGTTGACGAATTACGTGAATTATTTGGACCCAACCCCAGACAGAGGTAAGTAAGGAACACTTCATTCATCATCTTGCTTAACGTTTATTTTTTATTTAATACTCTCTCATCTTCACGTTTCATCGTCATCATACTCACCCTCCACCATCCCACAGTTGGGGATAGACCTTTTCTTTAGCATGTCCTACCCAGATCCTTACACTTTTCCTTACTTCCCCATCAATCAATCAGAAAATTTATCTTTACATTATAACTTGCACCCATACCCAGACAAAGGAATGGATTGGCACTTTTCCTTATTCATTGTTGTAAAAGTTTACTAAGGTTTAATATCTAGGATAAGACGGTCCACCTAGAACCATATAGGTATTTCTTAAAAATGAAGACCAGAGTAGCACCTGATCATCCAATAAAAAAAACCAGGTGGTGGTGTCCCACGTCTAACATAAAACAAAAATAATAAAAAGAGTAGTGTCAAAGCTTACCAAATCTCTTCAAGACCGGTGGGGTCTTGAAGAGATTTGGTAAGCTTTTCTTCCTTACCTGTATTATTCCTTAAATCTATGAGCCTTCATCTCAGTATTCACTCCATTCCTAGCCATATCATCTTCCAACCATCTATCGATCTTGTATTTGGTCTAAGTACTGTCTACCAGTCTACCACAGCATTCGAGAAACGATATGGTTTATATGATAGAGAATTTTGATCGTCATTAATTTATATAATGTTGTATTCTTTAAAAAAATACAACTTTACATTATTTAAGATCAAAACACGCAAATGGTTAAGCGCCAATTATAACGCTTAATCATTTGCGTGTTTTAATCGTCTTCGTTAGATATTGGTCGTACATAATATACTCCGATTGCGATACATAATGTATACAGAATGTTCTGTTAATATTCTT
Source organism: Xanthia togata (assembly GCA_963853775.1). NCBI lineage: Eukaryota > Metazoa > Arthropoda > Insecta > Lepidoptera > Noctuidae > Xanthia > Xanthia togata. Next base: position 23,852,669 of record OY970807.1, read on the forward strand.
AATAAACTACTTACAGATGATAATTACCGTCTCATTAAGTATTTGTTATGTTAGGATTGAGTCACTTATCTTGTTCACACGATGTGCGTTTGTATCACGGAACAGAAATGTAATTGCGTGGCAATCATGACGGTCACTGTCTGCATGATTAATAAATGACTTTATTTCTGTACTAGCTTCTGCCAGCGACTTCGTCCGCGAGAAATTTCGAAATATATGAAAGGAGATGGCTAAATGGAAGTATAGACGACTGCCCCAGCAATGTATAAACATGGAACCTTGCAATATGTAATGCTGAATAGCTGAATATTAGTATTTCATATGAAAAAAGTTTCAAGAACTTTTCATGTCTTTACAATCCTGAAAATATATTCGTGTAACTCCTACGTCAATAGGTATAAAAAACTGCAAACAAATGACATATTGCTATGAACTTTTACCTACGCGTTTGGATATTTCTGCAATGACTTACGATATTTTTGGCTAGCGACACATCCTGATTTCGCACAGTGGTACTTGAGTATATGTCTACAAAGAGGTAATTACGGGCTTTCTAAAATCGGCACAAAAACCACTCTCGCCTGCGTGAATATATAATAATGTATCCTACCTAGCAGAATTGTTTATCTATCAAAAATACAAAAATCTATAGTTGTTTGGGTCAGTCTGTTAATTTTAATCCCTATTTTCAAATAGGTTCATCATTTTAACCACTTTTTTATATTATATATTGTCTGTGAAAACTGTCTTTATTTCAACTCATTATCCTACACGAATGTATGCCTAAACCTTCCGGAAGAACCAATCTACCTACTAGTGACAACCCCTTCAAAATCTGTTTGTTGATACATCCGTCGGCAGACAGACAAACGCGCCAGGGAGACTTAGTTCAGTAAGTAGGTATGGGGTGATTGATAAATCCTGCCTAAACTACGTTATCTAGTTTTAGACCCTGAATAACCAAGGACATGAATATATTGAAATAAAACAACAAAAATACGATTTATTTATTTATTCGTTATTCTGTGATTCTTACCAGTAGTGTTATTTCCCCTTGACCTTGTCATGCAAAAAGTAATTAATATCTATACTTCTTTTATGGTTAACGTTCACGAAAGTTCTAGGTAATTATTAAACACTAAATAATTCATGAATGATTTATTAAATATCACGAGTTAATGTGAGATTCCTATACATGCTTGGGGCAGTCATTTAGCCATCTCCTTTCTGAATAATATTATTCCTTTGCATCGGCCGCCTGAGCTGTTACTTAGATTGCGCTTAGCGATCTTTCTAACTTATTTAAACTAGGCTGAGAATCAGCACTTTTCGAACGTCAAAATTACATAAGACAGTCCCCCAAAACGCCCTCCCTTCACCACTTCCTAGTGCTTTTGGTGGGAAGAAGAAGTGGCGCAACAAACTCCCAAGCAGCACAGCTGTCTGTTCAGTTAGAAAAAAAAAATGATTCTATACAATAGTATGCAAGACAATTTACAATATGCAAAAAATAATTTAAATTAAATAGCTATAATTAATAGCCATATGACAGCTAGCACACGCCAATATACCAACCAAAAGCATCGAGAACTATACTCAAGCAGAAATAAAAATAACTAAAAGTAAACAATATCTAAAGAAAAAGAAAAAGCCTCCAGGCATAAAGGGCGTGCCCGCTTACATATAGCTGTAACTAGAAGTTACAATTGATAAACTAGGACCATCGAGGTAAAATAAATAATTTTCGAGGTCGCTAGCTAACCACATATTGCAATACAACTCATAAAAAAAACATTGTAATGAGTAGATTATGTCAGCACTAAATTAAAATAAAATTAAAATAAATTGACTTTATAGTAAAATTATAAACAATTATATAAACTCATTTAACCTGTCAGTAGGTAAACTAATTCTGGAGAAAGAACATTTAAACATTGTCTTGAGTTAATCACAGCGACCATCTATCCTTATCATTTAAGTAGTCGTTGATAGAATAGTATGCCTTTGAACAAAGGTTGGACTTTAATTTAGTTTTAAACGCATTAAAAGGCAAATCTAGCAAAGAAGAGGGTAGCTTGTTATAAAAGGTTATACCAAGCCCAACAAATGAGTTATGAACCTTATGAAGCCGGTGAAAGGGAGCACGTAGTTTATCCTTACTTCTTGTGTTAACATTGTGAATATCACTGTTTTTAGTGTATAAGTGTATATTTTGCCTAATATATAAGATGTTGGCGAAGATGAATTGTGATGCCACTGTGAGAATACCGATATCTTTGAAAAAATCTCTCAGAGAAACTCTGGCACCTAGCTGGTAAATTGCTCGAATAGCTCGTTTTTGGAGGACAAATATATTTTGAATATCTGCAGCTTTGCCCCACAGCAGAATACCATAGGACATAACGCTATGAAAATAACTAAAATAGACTAACCGAGCTGTATCAACGTCAGTGTATTGTCTTACTTTTCTGACGGCGTAGGCGGCCGAACTGAGCCTTCCCGCTAGGCTCGATATATGTTGGCCCCACTGAAGTTTGGCATCTACTGTTATGCCCAGAAAAACTGCCGAGTTTACAGTTTCAAGCACCTCTTTATCTAAGACGATGTTGGGTCCTAGATTTCTAACATTTGGAAGGGCAAACTTTACACATTTCGTTTTTTTGGCATTGAGAACTAGGTTATTTGTCGTAAACCAATCCGTAACCATTGATAGTGCACTGTTTACATCGTCAAAATCTTGTCTATTCCTGTCTACTTTAAAAATAAGAGAGGTATCATCTGCAAACAGTACAACTTCACAGATACCCTTTAAATAGAATGGTAAGTCATTGATATATACTAAGAACAAGAATGGACCCAGTATTGAGCCTTGAGGTACACCTAACTGAACTGGTAGCCCGGAAGATTTTACACCATCAACATCTACACATTGAGACCTATTATTTAAATATGAATTTAAAACGTTGAGAGCTTCGTTTAGCACACCATAATGACGCAGTTTACGCAAAAGCGTGTCATGGTGCACGCAATCAAAGGCTTTGGAGAGATCACAGAAAACTCCAATAGCATTTTGAGAGTTCTCCCATGCGTTAAATATGTGTTTCAGGAGAGCAACACCCGCATCTGTAGTCGAACGACCCTTTGTAAAGCCATATTGTTCATTATGAAGGAGGCTATTTAAATTAAAATGTCTTAGCAACTGCTTGAGTATTAACTTTTCAAATATTTTGCTGAATGCTGGTAAAATAGAAATAGGCCTGAAATTGCCAACGTCATTTTTATTACCTGATTTAAATAATGGTATAACTTTACTACTCTTCATGAGGTCAGGAAAAGTTCCTAAATCAACACATTTATTAAAAGTAACAGCTAGATAGGGGGCTACGATGTCTATTATATTACTCAAAAGTTTAATGGAGATTCCTTAGTAATCACCAGTGTTTTTAGACTTGAGTGTGTTGAAAACATTAACTACATCACGAGGCGTTACATGTTCGAAGCTAAATAAGCGACTACTTTTAGACACACTACTAAACAAAAGGTTTTCAGCTTTAGATGGGGACGAATTTAAGGAGCGAGTCGTAGTTATAGGTATGTTGGCAAAAAACTCATTAAACGCCTCAGCTACGTCAGCTGCTTTAGTAACTAATTTACTATCGACCATAATCTCAAGTTGTTTATCTTGCTTAACCGATTTACCCGTTTCATTGTTAATAATTTTCCAAGTGGTTTTTACTTTATTATTGGAATTTTTAATTGTATCGCTTAAAAATTTAGATTTAGCAAAAACACTAACCTTTTTAAATAATTTTGAATAATTTTTGACGTACTCTAGGAACGGAGTATCAAATCTATATTTTTTCAAACCATATAACTCGTATAGTCTCGCTCTACTTTTATAAATACCCGGAGTGGCCCATTGATTAAAGCCAACGGAGGTGCCATTAATGTCAATAGTTTTAGTCTTGAAAGTAGATTGGTACTCTTTTTGCACAACATCAAAAAGGGCTGCATACATTTCATTAAGATTCTCGTATTCTATTATAGATGGTGTTATTCTATGAGCTATATTAGTTTTAAATTTATTGCAACGACTAGCTGTATATGGCCTACATTCTATTTTATGCGGCTTTTTATGTAATGGCATGAGGAAACTAGCTAATAAACCACAGTGCTCAGACGTTAAGTCACTTAACACTAAATTATTTTTGGCATCACAATCACTAAATATATTATCAAGACAAGTTGACGAAGATGCCGTGATCCTAGTAGATTCAAAAAACAAGTTAATTAAATTATAAGACCTAAACAGATTAAGAAGTCTAATACTTAATGGAGTAACATCTAAAATATTAATATTAAAATCTCCACATAAAATTATACTTTTATTACTTGATTTTAACCTATTGAGCGAATCCTCCATTACTGATTCAAAACTAATAAAATCACCAGAGGGGGGTCGATAAACGCAAATTATAATGTATCGCTCGAGTTCAACACAAGACAACTCAATAGTGCGCTCGATGGAAAGATTAACTAAATCTAAACGTTGTTTACATTTCAACTTGTTTGAAACAAGAACCAAAGATCCACCGCGAATGGCGCTTTTTCTTACAAACGCACTTTGTACAGTAAAATTATCATCATTAATAAACACCACTTCATGTTCTTTCAACCAGTGTTCAGTCAAACATAACACCTGAACATCATAGTTCTCCATAAATAAACTTAATTCTAGCTCTTTGCCGGACAAACCCTGCATATTTTGATGAACAACGTTCAATATATACGGCTCATCCGTTGTCGCTCCTAATAGTTTAAACTACTAGGCGTATCAAAAGTAGTGTTAGTACCACTACTAACAGTAATCGATGGTACACTACAGGTACCAGTGTCACTGTGTATATTGTATGCTAAAAGATTAGCAATTTGTCTTCTACAACTAGGTGGCAAATACATTGTATAATTTGTCAGTTTATAATCAGTAATGAATTGATTACAATCAAAATATAAAATAGCGTCACTGTGACGACAGGTCCTATTATAAATTAACATATTTAATTTATAAATGTGCCTATTTGTCTCATTAGACAAATATCGAGAATAAGGCAAGGCACAGAAAATAAATTTACAATTATTAGTTTCATTGAGATGTAACATCAAATGGACACATTCAATTATGTCCTTTTTTCTTACAGTTAAACTGTCCCCGTATAATAATATAACAGTGGAACTGGGGTTTATTTGTGTCAGTTTAATATTATTAATTAATTGGCTAATACTGGCACCGGGTAAACAATTATTAATTACATATTGTTGTGAACACTGATTAAATATACGACCAATACCTTGACCAAATTTGTCCGAAAATACATAGGTTGTGTTAATCAAATTATTATTATTTTTGCCATCCAAACAGCTACCTACAGGCTGAGCCACTGAAGGTGTAGGTGTAACCAGTTGATGTTGGGGCTCATGGGAGCAGGCACAGCTAAAAGAGAGGTTATTTGTCAGGGACTCATACCTCTCGGCGTTGTACTTGACCAGGTCAGCCAATTCATTGGCCTCCTGCAAGCGCTTACTCAGGTCTTGTTGAGAAGCCTCATATTAACTAAAGATATCCTTTAGAGCATATTCCCTAACAAACAATTCATCCTGTAGGTGCTGTAGGTGCTGCTCGGGTTCTACGGGTCATGATAGTCAATGATAATCAACCTTGATTATGAAACTATTTAGTTATAAGGATTAATATCATGATACGAATATCATCATCTTTCGATTCGACCAGTGTTTTGATTGACTAATTTGAACATAAAACGGTTGTTGTGACTTAACTATATAATATAATAGTTATATGTTTAACTAAAAAAACCTACAAAAAACCTATAGCCTCGCGGTCTTTTTGTGGGTTTTTTAAGCATGTAGTACATTATTTTATGTATCATCAATAATTTTTGCAGTGCACGACAAATAAGTAATTACTTTTACGGGCAAAGTTTCAAGATATCAAAAGGTATAAAATTTTGCCTATATACATTTGCCCTAACTATTTTGCAAAAAAACTAAAACCCGACTACGAGCGTGATTTTTCAGTAGTCGGGTTTTTTAAAATTATTTTGGGGTTATAATTTCGTGATAATGTATTTACAGAGCCGGTTTCTTTTTTGTTTAGGATTGATTGTATAATAGGTATTAATTTTATTGTCACGCCGTACGTAGTTCAATCTCAATTTTGCTTGTTTTTAACAATTTAAACATATTTATTTATGCTCTTCGTCAAGCCCTTTCATAAGACACCCAACATGGCATAGTTTTTATTTTTTAGTCATGACTTTATGTCCTCTACAGGGCGCCGTATTGATTTTAATGTGACATCACATAGCCTATACCAGTGACCAGCGGATGATCAAGACGCTTCCAACGATACCTCATTTGTCAAATTATGATCAGTAGTTTAGAAGTTATGAGGTAACAGATGAACATACATACATACATACCGGTCAAAATCACAACCCTCCTTTTTGCTTCGCCGTAGTCGGGTAAAAATAAAATACGCCCATGTTACTCGCTGATAATGTAGCTTTCTATAGGTGAAAGAATTTATTTAAATCGGTTATTTATTTCTTGAGTTTATCCAATACAAACAAACCAACAAACATACAAAAAATCAATTCTTTTCTCTTTATAATATTGGTTTAGAAGTAGGTTTGTACAAAAAGTTTTACACATCAATCATATGTAAAAAAATAGATCAGGTCGGCGTTTCATATTCTAGAAAAAAAACTCAGAGGTCAGGGACAGTCTCTTTTTTTATAGTCTAGACATAATCTTGGTCAAAATATTTGGGGACCATGTAGATTGGAGTCTGAAATTGTATTTTGAGGAAAGAACCACACAGATTTGAGTGGACTTGTCCAGTCAGTGCACGCATTTTTCAGTAACCGTGGAGCTCAATTCAGAACTGAAGGAGCTCAACTGATTGTAAGTGATCACACATAAAAGCACACATACATAATAAGTACGTTTTTTGGTTCCACTGCAATTAAAAGCAATAGGTAGGTATCTATAAATATTAATAGACATACTACTTAGACATCTTGATAAGTTCACACATCACTTATCAGTACCTGGTTGATTGAGCTCTGCTCGAGTGAAAATAGATAAACGTATCGTCTAGGTATAAACGAAGCGAAGGAGGAGGCAGAGCGCGTGAGGGAGAGCCAAATTTCGCACCCTCACGCCCCTAGCCGCCGCAGGAGGAGACGCCCTGGGCGTCGGGAATCGATTGCCGATTCCCGGCCACCGTAGGCGCGGGCTTGCGGACGGTGAGCAATGGGTAGCTTGCCGTCTGGTAAGGACCAAGCCCGGGTCGACGGCGCGTTGTGTTCACGCGCGCCTCAAAGAGATGTCAGCGAATGAAGGGGTCCAATGAGACCATTGCCTGCCAGGGTTGCGGGAAAGTCCGAAAGGGATACCGTGGCCCCCTGGCATTGCACAGGCAAGAGAAGGAACACGGGTGGGTTTTAGTCAGTAAGAGTCTGACACGCCCTCCCACTCCACCCAGAGCGGGAGACGTCATTTGATGATTTCCCAAACAAAAAAAAAAAAAAAGGCTGTGAAAATAGAGAAAACGAATTTTCCCAGATATGAGACCTAGCTAGATCGATATTGCGCTCCCATAAACCCCTATATTCCAACTTTTATCGAAATCATTACAGCAGTTTTCGAGAAGGTGATTACAAATATATATTTATTTACAAATATTGCTCGTTTAAAAGTATATGAAGCTGCATTACTTAATAAGCTAAAGAAAATGAATGTCATTATATAAGTGTAATCAGAATGTTTATTATAAATATTATAACAGTGTTATCATAATTATGTACCTAAACGTTTGTGTTGATACAAGCCCAATCGATGATAGCGTAGGTGCCATCACATAGTGCAATGCGAAAACCACGTAAGCGTGTGCAACATAATTCATACTGAACTTGAAATCAAAATCTTAGTAATGATTAAGGAACTTCGAGAACAAACGGAATCTCTTACATGATAAGATTATGTGACTCTCGAAGTCTCTGAGTGTTGCATCGTTTTACACCCGCCCGTCAATCTTAAAAATTTCAAAATTTGATGGAGTGATCTATCATCCTACCTGTTGAGTAACACACATAAAATAGTGATAGCCTAGTGGTATGACCGACGGACTGCCAAGTCATAAGTATCGAGCTTGAACCCAAAGCACGCACCTCTGACTTTTTGGATTCATATGCGAATTGCATATTAATTACTCGTACTTGCTTAATAAACGGTAAAGAAAAACATCGTGAGGAAACCTGCCTTTTTTTTTTTTTTTTTTGGGTGGGAAATCATCAAATGACGTCTCCCGCTCTGGGTGGAGCGGGAGGGCGTGTCAGACTCTTACTGACTAAAACCCACCCGTGTTCCTTCTGTTGCCTGTGCAATGCCAGGGGGCCACGGTATCCCTTTCGGACTAATCCCGCAACCCCGGCAGGCAATGGTCTCATCGGACCCCTTCACTTGCTGACATCTCTTTGAGGCGCGCGTGGAACACAACGCGCCGTCGACCCGGGCCTGGTCCTTACCGGACGGCGAGCTACCCATTGCTCACCGTCCGCAAGCCCGCGCCTACGGTGGCCGGGAATCGGCAATCGATTCCCGACGCCCAGGGCGTCTCCTCCTGCGGCGGCTAGGGGCGTGAGGGCGCGAAATTTGCCTCTCCCTCACGCGTTCCGCCTCCTCCTTTGCGAGCATTACTGCTTCGCAGAAGGAGGTGACGGCCTCCCATGCCCTCTCGCTCCGTACCATGGCCTGGACCAGGGCCGGACGCGAGAGATCCCCGCCACCGATCGCCTCCACGAGGACACGGCGGTGCTCTGCCCAAGCCGGGCATACCTCCACCGTATGCTCCACCGTGTCCTCCGGGCGATCCACGCAGTGATGACACCCGGGCGTTTCCTCCCGCCTTATCCGAAACAGGTACCTCCCGAAACAGCCGTGTCCGGTGAGGACCTGCGTCAGGCGGAAGGTGAGGACGCCGGAGGAAACCTGCCTGAGGTATATTTCTTGACGGCATGTGAAGCCAAGTCAGATGCCCTATGGGCGGCATAAAAACTCTGACACCAGGTTAGTCACTAACCACACGAAAAAGAAGAAGAAGACATAAAAATCATATCCCTCCTTTTTCCTTCGCCGTAGTCGGGTACAAATAAAATTACAATTGATTGCATTTTCTTTAATTTTGACAATTCAGCCACGTTCATTGCGTTATTTACGAGCATAGACGAAAGTGTGTTCCGCTACAAACAACTAGGGTTCTGACAGACATTATTGACAGCCAACTCCACCTAAGTTTTCACGGTGAGACCTAAGATTATACGCGAAAAGTAATGAATACAAAATCATTTAACATGTCCTACTTCCTTCGCTTGAATTCTACGGAGAGTGGTATAGCGGGAAGGTAGAACAGGCCTCTCTTCTCCATGGGGATATCGTTGGGGATGGGATATTTTGGCAGTGGTTTGATCTCGAAGTTCAGCACCACGGCTGCTATACCGTAGCGGACTGTGTTCTGTCCTATACGTTTACCTGTGGATGAAAAAAAAAATGAAAATGTTCATAACATCCCATGCTTGTATCCTCGAAGGGAAAGGCAGAGGTGTATTACACGCACGTTTCGCCAGTTAACTTTAAATCTCATGAAATAGGGGATGTGCCTATTGCTGTTGACCGTGCTCAAATCCTTATACCCAATAACTTTGCCCGACCTGAGAATAGAATCTAGGACCTCATGTTTAGTAGCCGCGCTTGCGACCAGGCGACAAACGAAGCAGCCAAGATAAATAGATAGAATACTCTTTATTATGATTCCGTCCCCTCCTTTCTTATTACTTTTATTATATAGTAATAAACAGACTTACTGTTAGCTTATGTTATGATATGCCAAATATTTTATTTAAAAAAAAAGTTCCTTTATTCATCACCAGCCTAGACTTTTCCCAAATATTTCGGGTCAGCTTCCAGTCTAACCGGATGCAGCTGAATACCAGTATTTTAGTATATGTTTATTATGTAGTTACAACATATGAATTACAGATATAAATGTGGATATTTAACGTAGGGTTAGGTTAAGGTCTTAGAAGAAGAGCTAAAACGTAAATGTTATCAGATTTTCTCAGTAGACAAATCATCAATTAATTAGGGAGCTTCTAAATGCGGTATATTAATGCCTCAACCACTTTCAATTCAACCAACCAACCTTTACCAATGGCCTTAATATGACAAGAAATAATGAATTATGATCACTCCGATCTGTCTATTTATCAACCGTAACAATTAATGATCAATTTAATTAACAAATAATTAATTTAATTAACTCGATTGGTTGCCCGGTCGTGTCAAAAGTTGTCCTCTGGTAGACTTGATATCCTACCTACCTTATAGATAAAATAATATTCAATTTATTCCTTCTTTTTAAGCCCCTTTGTCTCCGAACCATCACGATGATGGTCCGGGGACGTTGATTCGAACTGTGATTTTACTAAAATTCATCTATTCAAGTCAGTGAAGTTTTTTATTGAGCAAATTGACACAGTTCGTAGATTTGCCGAGTCATTTCATACGACTGACACTGACACTGAGTTGTGAATTGATTAGCGGGCAATTAGTTTGATAGTCAATTTCGTTATTAATAGTCCGGTCAATCTAGACATTCGAAGTTGCATAAAATCACAAAAAGCTGAAAATCAGTAAAATTGTTCAAAACATAATTATAAATAAAATTTAGAAGTTTTCCATACACCGGAATGATGTTCCCGTGTATGGAAAAAGAAAATACTCCAGGTCAAAGGTCAAAAAAATGAGTTTTCGCGATTTTCAGCCAAACGGTAAGTTTTATCATAAAATACCCCCGACAAAAATTGTAGATCATAAAATTATCTATAAAAAATGTTTCAATACTTTTTTCCTACGAGCCACCGTTTCTGAGGTCAAAATAATTTTTTTGACCTTTGATCTCGAGTAATTTTTTTCCCATACACGGGAATGATAGGGAACTTAAATTTTTTACTTATAATTTTTAGTTGTTTAGAGGAATGAGGAACAGGGTGTCTGTATCCACCATAGAAAAGGGTGGATCCTCCGACCAGACGGGTGTTGTGTCTGGCGGGCCGACTGCTCGACTGTTGATGTCGGATAGTCTTATCTATGTTGTTCGCGCGGTAAACTCTAATTGCGCGATGCAGGATTTGTGTGACGTTATGTCTTTGATGCGTAGTTAGTATGTGGCGGTGTAACCGCTACATCACTCCCCTCCGGACACCGGAGGTCGATAGTGGGCTGAGTCTTGTATCTTGCGATGTTGCACAGTGCCAGCTAAGGTTCCAGTGAGTCGGAACCGGGTGCCGCACAGTTCGCGGTGAGTCGGAACTGTCTGCGGTGATTGCGGCGGTTGTGGTGATTGAGGTGATTGCGGTGATTGATGTGATTGAGGTGATTGCAGTGATTGAGGTGATTGCGCTTATTGAGATGATTGCGGTGATTCCCCAGTGAGTCGGGGTGATGAGGCTGAGGGTGATGAGGCTGAGGGTGATGAGGCTGAGGGTGATGACCAGGAATGCGCGTTCGCTGCATGCTGGTGGTCAGGACACCCGTTGAAGCCGAGGGTGCTGGCTGTCTGTGTGACTCGCCTCACGAAAGCTTGCGGGAGTGATGATGATGACGTCACGCTGAAGTAGTTGCACGAAGGCTGCGTTGATGATCACGTCGGGGTCACCAATTTAGAGGCATGAGGAACAGGGGAACATAAACTCTAATTGCGCGATGCAGGATTTATGTGACGTCGTGTCTTTGATGCGTAGTTAGTATGTGGCGGTGTAACCTCTACAGTTGTAGTAAGTTTTGAACAATTTGACTGATTTTCAGCTTGTTGTGACTTTATGCAACTTCACTTTCATTTTTTGGTCTAGATTGACCGGACTAAAAGTTATCAAGTTGACTTTGCAATGCTGACTTTTCTTTTTGACTTTGACCTTTAGCACTGCCAAGTAGATCACGGTATTAAGAAAATTCGTTAAGTAAGTAACTCACCTATACACATTCTGGGTCCTTCTCCAAAAGGCATATAGCTGTAAGGGACGATACTCTTCGCGTTTTCAGGCAAAAATCTTTCAGGTCTGAAGACTTTAGGCTCCGGGAAGTACGTGGAATCCAAGTGCATACCAATAGCATTCACGTAGACCACTGTTTTAGCAGGGATGGTCAGGTGTTCGTTCACTTTGTAGTCCTTGAGTGCGACGCGGTCCAGCCAGCCCATGATTGGGTATTTTCTTAGGGATTCTGTAACAAAAAGGAGAAAAGTTAATTTATACTCGCCGCGGTCAGTCAGTAGTCGGTCATATCGAGATGCTTTCCGAGGCACGGGGGGTGGAAAATGTGCTAAAAAGTGGCTAGAGCCGTACCACGATGGCCTGTTCGAGGTAGCGCGGCGAAAGAGTTCCTTGAAAGACTTGGACTTTGTCCAGTAGTTAGACAGTAAGGACAAAAATGACTCCTCTAACCAGAGTATAATATAAACTCACCGGTCAGAGAATGACAACACAAAGAACAGTTAGAAATCGGTAGGTAATCGATCAGTTATGGTTAGATCTCATTTTGGACCTTTATTTACCCTTTTATAGGCCATTTTGGGATGTTCTTGTAAAACCACTTTAGGAGCACATTTTCAATGCCTCGTAAAGCACGTTAAACCGTTGGTCCCAGCTGTCATTTGTAGATCTTCAACAGTCGTTACGGGTAGTCAGAAGCCCCAAATTCTGACAACCAGTCTTAAGGGGTATCGTGTTACCCAGTAACTGGGTTGTCGAGGTCAGAAAGGCATTCGCTCTATGTAAAATACTGGTATTCAGCTGCATCCGGTTAGACTGGAATCCGATCCCTACATAATTGGAAAAAGACTATTGCAATCTCGAATCTAGAGTAATTCCTAGAAGTACAGTTTCCGTTATATAATAAAATCTAGTTTCTTGCCATCAAGTTTTAAATTTAGACCTACTTGAGTACTTGAAGTACATTTGGTAATGAGAACTTAAGACATTTAATTTTGCTCGCAGTAAGTAAAAGATTATTATCTGCGAACCATTTCGAAAGAACAGCTAGACTATCGTTGACATGTAAGATATCTGTATCTTTTCTATCTATTTAAAAAATAAGAGAAGTCGGGGCTTATTTGGTTCGCTCGGTCGATATTCTAGGTTTATTAAACCTAGAAAATCGACTAATAAGTACCGACTTCTCTTTTTTTTTTTGATAATCTGCCCCGACGCCCAGGTGCCGTCGCCTTGAACAGTCGAAGGGTTGAAAGTCTGACGACTGATTAGATTTGATTTTGACCTTATGTCATTAAAAAGGGATCTAATGTTGTAGGTACCTTTAATTACAGCATCCAGATAGGGCAGTTTAGCTAAACTTTCAGAGTCAAACTCTTTGCCTCCTAGAGCTTCTTTTGCTTCCAGAAGTTCCTCGTATAGGATTTGCTGTAACAAACAAGAAACTGGTTATTTTACCGAATATACGGAAACAGTGTCGTAGTGCCGCATGTGATTAAAGCGAGTCTATTGACGGACACAAGTCCAGGGGCCCAAGTCTGCTATTTTTATAAATTCGTCATTCCAACACGATTCCATTGTCATTTTGCTAAAAGTTCGTAATCTGCTAAATTCATGATGGTCGATCATAGGTTGATCATTGTATTCCACAAACACGATACTCGTAATGAATTAAAAGAAATGACTGCACAATGACGTTCTCATGGTAGGTCACTGATCAAAGGAACTGTCAAAATTTTAGCAGATTACCGCCTTAGTCAGTAATTCATTTATCATTATGTACGAGATTACCAATAGATGCCATTTTTTTCAATGGAGTGTCAGTGGCTGACCATTGGAAAGTCATAATGACGCCAATATGTTAGTAGATTACCAAACTTGCCAAAATCAACAATTATGAAATCAATGATAGACCATTCTGACACTATTGTAATAGCAGACTTGAGGCCCAGACAGCTAGCTACTGAGAATTTAATTATAGAACTAACTAACGATTGAATAGCTTTTAATAATATTAATCATTTGTATGTCAATATTGGCAAAACATATCGCACTACCTAATATTTAAGATCTTTGTATATGTTTGACAAATAAATTATTATATTCTATTCTATTCTAGAAATACGTAATAACTTTACCTGCCCGGGGATTGAACCCAAGGCCCCACGGCTAGCACTCAGCAGTCACGGTTGGAACCACTCGACCAGTGCAAAAGGTACATGAAGCATAAGAAAAAATACGACTTTGTATAGCGTCTTTCTGACACTCATTGCATATCGCCGTGACATCTCTTAGCTCAAGTGTCAAATTAACTCTTGGATATAGAATTTGTATATCACAAAGCTACGTGCGCTTTAGTTGTGGTTACCAAGTCTACAAACACCCTGTAAATGGTGTGTAAGCGCAGGCTCCCGGTACCGTCTGAGACAATGGCAACGTCAGAAGTGTGTATGTGTGTATGTGCGTGTGTGTGTTATGTACGCTATTCGTCTTCATGTACACATACACAGCGTGTTTGTACAGTTGGTACCACAAGTAAAATACGCGTCGCTTCGTGAGATGGTCTATATTTTTTCTATTAATACCGGTATTTTTTCGCAAATGACCGACAATTGAACGCGTCCGGGTTAAAGTTGTAATTTTATTAATTAATTCTCTCAATGTACTCCCTCTTGGCCGGAAGCCGGGGTACGGTGCGTGTGGGCAACTGTGGTGGCGGCTTCGAGTCAATTAGTCGTTCTATCGTCTTGTGGGTGAGACGACATTTCGCTGCTGTTTATCAGAATACTTTCTTATCCCGTTTTTATCACTGACCTCTGTGTCCTTCTCGGACATTGTTACAACCCCTATAAACGTTGACCTTGGCTAGTGATGTGGACAATTTGATATAATTATCGACCTGGAATTATCGCAATAGAAGAATATCGCAACTGTGTGATGTGTCGGCGGCCTATATTGTGCAAGATACCAACAACATGTTATAAGTGATGATCTTCCATGAATGTCGTCCTGAGCTTGCGAAATAATACCGGTATTAATCGGAAAAAATACAGGTATACTGGATACAGATATAACTCATGGAAATAACCGATACAATACAGGTTATTTGGGAAAGAATACCATTATTTATCAAAATAATACAGACATATTGAAAACCGGTATTTTAACAACCAAACCGTTATGAGCTATGACTGATACCGGTATTGGGTGAATTTCCCAAAAAGTAAATGTTCGTGGCGTGAATGAAAATGCCATTGCAGAAATTTAAAATATAGTCGAAATATTTTTTTCATAATAGAAAATTTTGCAACCAACCTGAGACAAAAATATATTTTAGTTTAGATTTTATTAAAATATATTAAAAACAAAGTTAAACCATTAAATTTGTCATCGCGGTGGTTGTCCCCAATACGATTCTGATGGTAATGTGCCTTCGTACAAGAAAAACTATTTATTTGTTGTTTAGTTTTACATTAACTTTTATATAATATATATTATTTAGTTATAGTATTGATGAACAGTGTTACCATTCTTATACCTACCCAGTGAAGTTACTGATAAGTGAAAACCCTTTGTCCCGCGAATTATACTCATCCCGGTGAACAAAAGAAACACAGGCATAGTTTGCATACGGCATGTAGCCCCCCCCCCCCACATTCCAAGGCCAAAAACATATAGTTTTGGTGGCGCTTTTTAACTTGTTTACCAAGTGTTTATTACGATAAACAAAAGTTAGTCTGAGATATAATTTTCAAAAGTTAGTCAAAGATTTGAGAAAAGTCACCATAATAAATATTGCTACACTTGGTAAGACCTATTAATCGACACTAGAATCCTTTCTATGGGACGAAGTACCAAAATGTCCATCCTCCTTTCAAGTGTCTACCTATTAATAGTTCAAAAGACCTGAACAGACGGACGGACAGCGGAGCCTTAGCGGAGTAATAGGGTCCCATTGGTACCCTTTGGGTACTGGACCCTAACAAGATGACGGCGGATGTTCCGGTTTTGGCAACGCGCCAGTAGATCCCTGTACCGTTGTGAATAGGTTGTTGATTGTTACCTGTTGTTCAGGGTGGTGCGCCAACTCATAAGCGGTAAATAACAAAGAAGTAGAAGATGTTTCATATCCTCCTTGGAGGAAGATCATTGCATTCGATAGTAAAATGTCCAAATTCATATCTGTAAAAAAGAGTAAAATAAATCAATTTTCGAAAAATAAATTGGTGTATGCCAAGGAACCATTTATTGATACGATAAAAATATAATAATGGGTATACCCATGTTGTTGCACTGCAGGGCAGCAATAGTAAAAATAAAAACCACATAAAATCCTAACTAGTTAATTAAACCTGTAAAAACTTGTTGTTTGGAATGTAAGTTTGGTCGAGTAATTAATGTGTCATGTCATTTAATATGATGAGTTTTTTTGCCTGTAATTACAACATAAATTCGAACGAGTTTTGCATAATATAATTTCAACCCGATGGAAACCAGCTGCCCTTGCAACTGGTTGTATTTTTCCTTATTCATACATACACCAAGGAACTTGCTGGCCTTTTCACCAAGAAAATTGGGTCAACCTTTCTTTTATCAAATAAAAAAATATAAAAAACTAAATATTGTTTTTTTTTTGGTCACCTTGTTTATCCTTCTTAGCATCTTGCTTCATTTTCAGCAGTGCGTCGAGCAGATCTCTCTTCCCATCCATCTCCCTCTCATATCCCCCTCTCTCTTCCACCATCATGTTAAAGACTTTCCTGAAGTAATCCACGGTATGCTTGGGCCAAAACGAGAACCTGAAAATGTCAATGCGGCTTTAATAAGTATGGTAACGTAGTAGATTTTACCATACCTCCTAAATTTTTTGGTCTAAATTGTTTACAAAGAAAGAAAGAAAAGAAAGAAAGAAATTAAATTTATCTGTCACACAATATTCACACAAAAACAAAAAAAAAATATTTTCATATTCTAAAAGAGAGAAAGAGCTTTCATCAGCCAATTGATAAGTTCAAAAACTAAAACCCGACTACTGAAAAATCACGCTCTAGTTTTTTTTTCTTTTTTATTTCGTGATAAAGTAATTGAAGAGCCAATTTAAAAAAAAAATTGTCTAGGTTTTATTATATATTAATTTTACAGCCGCACCGTACGTAGCACAGTCTCACTTTTGCTTATGATCAGTAGTTTAGAAGTTATGAGGTAACAGGTGAACATAAATACATACCGGTCAAAATCATAACCCTCCTTTTTGCTTCGCCGTAGTCGGGTAAAAAACTAACATCTTACCTAAATATATCGACCACTTCTGGCAAGAAAAATATGGAGGACCAAGCCAGGCCTCTCCAAGGACTGTACTTCTCGAACTCTTTGGTCATTTCTCTTAATGGACCGGTGTTGTTTCTCGTCGCTTGGCATTGAACGCCGAATGAAGACTCTCCTATGATATCAGTTGTGAAATCCGCAAAAACGTTCTGCAAAAAAAATTAGATATTCTTCACTTTTGATCTGACAGACGTATGACATCATTACGCCTGTATTCACTCCACCAGTTCTAATTAGTTTCGTGTGATAGGCGGTAGGTCCGCCTATCACACGAAACTATGTTATACTGTTATACTATTGTGTACTATGGTGGTGTACTATTTAGAAAAGCGTACTATATGTTGGATGAATATATCGTAGATAAAAATGCTTGGCTTAATGCTGGTCCTGCTCCAAAGACACTTCGGCTCCTAGTAAAAAAAAAAATTTTGGAAGAGTTACTTCCTTTTTTTATTTTGTCTGACTTTACGAACTTATTGTTTATTTATATTTTTATTTAACCAAGTTTTAATTTTTGAATAATCCAATAAATAATAATGATTTTCTTTCTTTTTGGTAGTAAAATTCTTTTAATCTTACAAATACATTGCAAACTATAGTTTTGTATAACTTAGACGCATTTTTTCCCAATTTTTGTAAATGTGAGTACCATGGAGTCGTTTATTACTATATTATTATGTTGTATGTTGACTTGAAAGAGCAGGATAGTTGAGAGTATGTCATGCTCACTTAATTGTCTCGCTGATGGTGGCGAGTATGTTGGATCATTCGGTTGCCTACAAAATGGCTGAGCTGGATGGTGCTGATCCACCTGTCACGAGCGCCGTCTGTTGAGACTGGTCATCTTTTATCAGCCAGGGCTTATTTTTAATCTTATAGTTTTAATCGTTATTGTTTTTTTTTACATTGTCCTCACATATAAGAAGCAACAAGAATAACGTAACCAGGATTTTGAAATTTCTAAATTTAAAAGAGTGTCTTTTCTTCTCCATAGAGATCTACGTTTTGGAATGGCTAAATAGTGGTGAAAATCATTATCATCTGCATTATTTTCGTCGTCAGAAGCCCGAAAGTCTGACAACCAGTCGTACCAAGGGGTATCGTATTACCCAGTTATATTAGGATTGTGAAGGTCAGATTGTTAGTCGCTCCATTCAAAATACTGGTATTCAGCTGCATCCGGTTAGACTGGAAGCCGACCCGAACATAGTTGGGAAAAGGCTAGGCAGATTGATCCTTTTGTTGATAATATAAAAAAGGTAAAAATAAGCACAAATTATATTGAATTTGGACATTCAAGAACCTAGTATAAATGAAGTAAATTGAAAACTATAAATACCCTCAAATCGATAGTCTTTCCTTTCTCGTTGTCCGTATCGATGCGGTACACCAGATCAGCCACCTTGCTCTGGTACAGCTCCGTCCAGCCTCTGAGTTTGGAACCAGTGAAGACCATCGTCAGACGCCTTCGGATGGAACTCCATAGTGGGTCCTGAAAAGTAATTAAAGCTAGTGATAGTGGTCTGATGGTCTGTACGGAAACTTCAAATTAATAGTATTATTGTATTAATTCATAATGTCCCCCTATTATGAATTAATACATGAAGTTAAAACCTGTGTAACCGTTATATTTTTTTTTTTATAATTGTACTTTTTACCATCACAAACGGTGGACGAAAGGATCGTGAGAAAATGAAACCAATAATTGCCGAATCAAAAACCCGTACTGGACCTGCGTGATGAACTGTGTCAGTCCCAGCAATGTGAACCTTGTTACTGAACTGATTATGGTATCGGCGAAAATCAATAAGTAAAAAAAAACCCATATCACATACCATATGACATATCTTTACAGGTAATTTATTCATGGGTATGGGTTTTTTTCGCGGCTTTAGTTTGGTATGCCAAACTAAAGCCGCGAGACATGTATGGTAAATCTGAAGTTTGTACTGGTTGTACTTTACTCCGCGTTTATTAATAAGGGGGTTGGAAGAAATAGTTTCTACGGACTGTTTAAAGTGCTATAACTTACATCCACAGTAAACAAGTTCAGGGCTCCCATGGGGTCAGACTTCCCTGAGGCCAGCAGTCTGTTCCTGAAGTTGTCAGCATCCTTCACGAGGATCTGACGCGACAGGTCGGGGCAGTTGACGACCAGGCCACGCCGCCAGAACACCCAGATTCCCACGTATGGAGACGGCTTGTATTTCTGGTATAATTCAGTCAGCCATACACCCTAGAAATAACAAGAAAATATCTCTATTTAACAAAAATTTAACTCACGCATATGCCTCAAAGCGGTCGGGAGAGGGGTATGTTGGTAGTATTTTCACATTTCACTAGTTTGTTTAACTTAATGCATATTTTACATTATTGTCTTATAATAAGCAATAAGATTGATAATCCATCGGCTAGAGAGCATATCCATTTGTATGTTCCGCAGCAATACATGCGGGGCATAGGGCGGCGGCGGCATCAGCTTTTCGCGTGCCCACCGGCATGGCGCACCCATCAGGTCAATAACAACCCAACCGCAAGAGCAATTTCTCTCATGAATTACCTTGATAGTAGTCCAGATGCCGACATATTTGTGGATAGCATAAGGAAAGATGTATTGTCATTTTTAAATAGACTGTAGATATAATTGATACTTTAGTTGATTATGTGAACTATGTGGTATTGTTATTTTTAAATTTTAAATTGTAATTATTTGAATTTGATCGTGATATTGAATTTGAACGTTATTTTTTTTGTATTTGATAAATTGATCTTTGACATTATTGTATTATTTTTTTTGCTTATATTTTGATTTTCTTTGACATCTTTCTATTGACCTGTATCATTTTTCTATTTATTTTTCTCAATTTCGTTAATTCTTGATTAATTGTTTTAAATGGATTGTGGAAATTGTTAGCATGTACCTAAGCGTTTTGGTCATAACTGTAAGCTTATATTGTGTTTTAGTCAATAAATAAACCTTTTAGCGGGTTTGAAAGCCATACTCCGAAAGACGGAACGCATCTCTTTCTTGCTACTGGAAAACATTTTACTAAACATTGCCTGACCCGGGGATTGAACTCGGACCCAGCTCTCAACAGACGTGCTGGTGACCACTAGAACAACAAGGCAGTCAAAATCTTTACATACTTTCAATCCTGTTTTTCAGCAATCGGTAAAAAACATGCCCATTTTCGCTGCTGCTAACATTCTCTATTCACATGTAGGCACGAACTGATTCGATAACATGACTACTAGCAGACTAGTCGCTAGGAAGACTAATGATTCCCCCAGATGACATAGATGAATCTGTTGTGAGGGAACAACGTAACATTTGGAGCAGGTATTCAAAATACATTCATTCATCATATTCCTACTGAGTAATTTTTTATGGAACGAATAGGAGCGACTATTTGACAATATATTCCGTACTAGCTGCGGCCTGCGGTTTCATCCGCATAAGTCTGGATCCCGTAGAAACATAAAATGTATATAATATATGTCCTAATCCAGGTCATGGTCTACCAATGAGCAAATTTTATCCAAATCTGTTCAGCTGTCATAGCGTGAAAGCGTAAAAAACAAACATATATAGTTACGATTGAGGAGTCGTTTAGAATTTGACGTGAAACAAACTAACCAGTCTTGAATATTCAAGAAGTTATATAATAAACAAGTGTGCGTATACAAACAAACATGCCCTGCATTACACTTTTGAGATGAAAAGTTAAGTAAATGCACTCGTTCACAAATTTTAGGGAAATTAACGAGATTTTATTGTGACTGCCTCGTTGGTCTAGTGGTTGCAAGCGCCACTGCTGAGCATGAGGTTCGGTTCGATTCCCAAGTCGGGCAAAGTATTATTGGGTTTTTCCCAACAGGAATTTCTCAGTAGTAGCCCGGAGTCTGGAATTGTTGGCAATAGGCTCGCCCAATATTACATGGGACTTAAAAACATAACTGGGGAAATGTGGGTGTACTACAGGTACACCTCTGCCCAACCCATCGGGGAAACAAAGCGTGATGTTATGTTTATGTTTTATGTGTTTTATTATGCATGTCATTCTCATTTTCATTGTTTCAGTCAAAAATATGATACAAAAGACGTAACGTGTTCATTACAATAATTTACATTTTTTTAAAAAAACCTCTCCCTTTTTTGTATTTGCAGATGCAATATATTATAATATAAATATTATATAGCCTTTGTTACTCCCAAAATTAGTTTTTAGCCTACAGAGCGTGCCAAAGAAATATACATACATAACATACATACTCTCTAAAAACATTACCGTCCTTCTGGAGCAGTCGGGTAAAAAAAATTGATGGTAAATACATCAACAACAACATAGTAATCATAATAAATAATGACTTATTAGAACCACTTTATGTAATCTCTGATATTATTATAAACGGTAGTATATAAGAATAATAAATAAATAATTATATCAAATTCTGTGATTATCTTGTAACGACTCTTAATGACATGATAGTGACATGCAATTTAAATAAAAACAAAACATAATCATAAGTTTATCAAGGATAGAAAAAGTCATGATTAATTACTAATGTTATCCGGTTTGTGAGAGAAAAGAAGGTTGCTAATAAAAAGTATGACCCATCGTCCACGACGCTACTCACAAGTAACGTATTACAAACTCAAATCGCCAATGAGTAGCCAAAATGTCACAGCACTAGATTTCAATGGTGGTTCGTAAACGACGTGACTTACTAACTGGTTTGTGATTGGTTGCATCGTGTGCGGACTACGGAACGCCATTTAAATACTAGTGCTGTGAGTCAGTGACATTCTGGCTACTCATGGGTGATTACGGTTTTTGCTTTTGAGTAGTCGTGGACGATGGTCATACAGAATGATCACTATATACAATTTTATGTGACGTGATTTAACAACGTTTTAAATCAAAACAACTCTAATGATACATTTTGTTTAAGTTTGTAAAAATAAAACTCTTCTCGATAATTATAGATAACCTATGGCATGGGGCCATAGGTTATCTACTACGCTGTAAAAAAAAAAACGCATCGATGACTCCTGATATGATACTTGAAGTTATCATGTTAAATAATAGGGTTTAAAGTATGAAATTGCCGTTTTATTGTAATAGGTACTTTTAATTGACATAGAATCTTCATGGTTTCAGATTTTTGAGTGAAACTTTTTTCAAATGGTACCTATGAAGTCACCTTTTAAAAAATGTGCAACATTCGATAATCGACTTTCAGTTGTTTTTTTTATTCAGCTTAGACAAGAAAGATGGATATTTCGAAATGTGGAGTTATTTTTGAATACGAGTTCTGACGCGGAACTAACGCGGCAGAAACAGCTCGCAATATCAATCTTGCGTTTGGAGAGGGGACTGCTAAGAATAGAAGAATAGAATAGAAACTTTTTATTTCAGACCGGAGTCCATAGGGTTAGTAACAATTTTACTTAAGTTCTAGTGTTAGTAGGTTACAGACATGAAAATATACAATTAAAATTCAGCATGGAGCCGCATCCACCTCCGCAACATCGGGGAGTCCCACCGATCTGCGAATACGCTGAGAATACTGTTGGTGCTGCCGCGAACACGAGCCATCAGGGATGCACATCTATTTCTAATAATGGCTGCAAAACCATCAATATTATTATCTGCAAACATCCCTGACGCACTACTACGCCACGGCAGCCGCAGCAGCACTCTCAGTGCATTATTGTATTGAACGCGTAGGTCACTGTATGTCCGCTGAGTAAAGTTGACCCACAGGCCGCACGTGTAGAAGGACTGACAGTAAGCTTTGAAAAGCGTTATTTTAACTGGCTTCGTACAACGTGCAAACCTGCGAGCCAGCATGTTACAACGGACAGCCAGCGACCTACGTTCCCTTTCAATGTCACAATTATCCTTAAGATCTTCAGTGACCCAATGACCCAGATACTTGAACTTGTCCACCCTTCGCAGCGGTTCTCCACAAATAGCGACAGTTGGAATACATGAATATGTCACATTGCCTGCTTTAAAAACCATTAGTTCGCTCTTTGTGACGTTATATTTGAGCCCATGATTCACTGCATAGCATTCGCAAATAGCGATCAGTTGCCTCAAAGCACCAATCGATGGGCTCAGCAACACCATGTCGTCAGCATAACTAATATTGTTAATGCACACCCCGTCAATATGACATCCGACACTGGTGCTGCCGAGCTCAAGGAGCAGCCGGTTCATATATAGGTTGAAGAGCCTGGGAGAGCTGAGTCCCCCTTGCCTCACTCCGCACTCCAACCGATACACATCCGAGTGCGAACCATTCCACTTCACGCTATTGCTTTGACTACTATACCAGTACTTAAATATCGACACTATTTCAGATGGTAAGGTAGTTTCACATTCGAGTTTACGCCACAAAACTTCGTAACATAAAAGATCAAACGCCCGTGACAGATCCAGAAAACACGCAAAAATAGGAGTCTTCCTGTCTGTGTAGTAATGCTAATGAACGCACCGTGCGATTTTGGTTTAAACGCTTTCGTGATGTAAACTTTGATTTGAAGAACGAACCACGTGGAAGACCGCCCACACAGGTGAATAACAATGAATCGAAAGAGATGGTGGAAGCCGATCCGAGCCAAACTACCCAGGATTTAGCGGCATGGTTTAACGTTACCTTACCAAAAATATTGACTCATTTGCGTCAAATCAATAAAATAAATAAATATGAGAAATGGGTGCCTCATAATTTGACTGATTTGCTGAAAGAAACGCGTGTTGAAATTTGTGTTGCCTTGTTGAATCAATACTGAAATGAAGGAATATTGGATCGAATTGTGACATGTGATGAAAAGTGGATTCTTTACGATACCCGTAAGCGAAAAATGCAATGGCTGACCCCAGGTCAAACGCAGCAACAGTGTCCTAAAGCAAAGCTTACCAATAAAAAGGTAATGGTAACTGTTTGGTGGTCTCAGCATGGTGTTAATCACTATAGCTTTCTCTGATCTGGTCAAGCAATAACGGCAGATGCCTACTGTGCCAAATTTCGAACAATGATAGCAAAACTAGCATTAAAACAGCCCCGACTCAAGAATCGATCTTCACCATTATTGCTCCATGATAACGCGAGACCTCATACAGCACGAGAAACCGTTTAAACTCTAAAGGAACTGCAATTAGAAACCATTAGTCACCCTTCGTATTCACCAGACCTTGCTCCAACGGACTACCATTTTTTTTCGTGATTTGGACAATTTTCTACGTGATAAAAGTTTTCTTCTCAGGAGGCAGTACAAAATGCTTTCACACAGTTTGTCGAATCTAGATCACGAGAGTTCTATCGCAAAGGCATAAATGACCTTCCAATTAGATGGCAGCAATGTATAGATAATAATGGTAATTATTTCGATTAAATAAATAAGTATGTTAAATAAAAAAAAATAAAAAACAATTTTTCAGTACAAATCGGCAATTTCATACTTTATAACGATATCTTCCAGACATCATTTGAATGGACTGAAACATCTTAAAATAAACAAGAAGGTGGTTGTCAATGGTATATAATACAATATATAAATATCATAGGTCTTAGTCCAGCAATGGATGATGCAGGATGTAAGTATGTATTGTGTGGAGTAATCAGTATTAAAATTATTGCCAATATAAAAATAAATAAAATGTTACAATAAAATACCTTCCCATATACTACAACTAAATGAAACGAAATTTAAATCTTGTATAAAACGCACACTATGCTGCCAAGCATATTATAAGCTTGGGGATTATATCGCTGACAAAAATGCTTGGCTTAACGCTGGTCCAGCTCCACAAGGGCGCATAAACTAATTGATTAGCATTCAAAAATATTGTTGGAATTGCTGAAGATTGCAAAAACTATCTTTGAATTGTATAGCTTCAATCTCTTTTTTTTATTGTATAATTGCATAGCACATGTGTGAGCACTGTGACCATGTACCTTCTATAAAGCTGCCATTTGCTGGGTACGTCTTTCATTGACTCGATATGCCCTGGCGGCTAAGAGTATGTCATGCTCACTCAAATGTCTCGCTGGTGGTGGCGTGTGTGTTGGATCGTCGAGTTCCCTTCAAAATGGTTGAGCTAAACGGTGCTGATCCATGCGTCATGTTCGTGAACGGGCGCCATCAGTAGGGACTGGTCATCTCTTATCTGGCACGGCTTATTTTAATTTTTGAATTGTTTTTTTATTTTTATTTTTTATTACGGACGCTTTTTACGTACACGTCTTTCTACATTGTTCTCACATGTATAATTTCAACATGAATGATGTAAACAATATTTTGTAAGAATATAATTTTTTTAAAAGAGTGTCCGTGAAGTTTCTTGCCCGTTCTTCTCCATAGGAACCTACGCTTTGGAATGGGCAACTAGCTTCATATTTCTGACTGACTGACTCCTTGACAATTCAAAAGTGCCTGTAAATGGTTTAATTGAAATAAATGCTTTGAGTTTGAGTTTGAGTTTGAGTTTATATACATATAATGGAATACCTGCAGGTGTTGTGTTAGGTATATAATAATTGTTCGATCTATCAATGTCTGTATTTGAACGACAAAACTAGAATTAAAAAAGATTTAGATATGTGTTTCTGTAACAACTTTATCAGGCTGATTAGCTGATTAGGTCATTTCGACCAAGATTATTTCAATTATGTAACACCTACTATAAAAATTAATGAATGATGAGATTTGTTACCTAATGTTGATTGGGGACCTGATCATAATTTTTTAATTGATTGATTGTTGATCTTATTTCCATTAGCTTTCAGAAAAAAAAAGGACAAAACTTAGAGATAATACGGCCAAAGAAAATATAATTCGAGATGATGATTCGATGTTCGTGGTGGATAATTTAAGATTATTTACTTTTTAAATAATTAATTAAGGTCATGCTTTCCTTCAAGAGAAGTTCAGATCAAGTCTTCATCTTTATGTGTGTGATGAAATAGAATACAAATAGAAATCATTTATTTGCCCATAATGTAGGTATGGATAAGATGGTAATTTTTATGAGATTCACTTCACATTAATTATATAATTATTGTATACAAGATATTGTGAAAATCTTTTAAAAGAGTAACGGTGGAGTTTCTTGTCCATTCTACTCCATACGAAAACGACCTTTTGGAATGGGCGACTAGAATCATTTTTTTTTTTTAATGTTGACGTTCATAAGTGCCTTTTTTGTGCCTAATTGAAATAAATTATTTGACTTTTGACTTTGAGAGTCCCGATACATTTTGCCGTACGGCATGCAAAATTATTTAACATAAACATTCAGTAAACAAAACAAATAAACAAAGGAGATGTGTCACTTACCGGATTTTTTTTCTGCAAAAACGACATGCTTCCAAATATGGGGTGAACCGGACCTTGGGGCACCCCCAGGTTGGTCCAATAGTTCTTCATTCCAATCCATTTTATGTACAGCCATATTAAAAATATACTCAACGGTATTACGAGCAAGAGGTACATTGTCTCTCAATGGCGCACTAGTAGGTACTGCTTGTTATTATTGTTTAACTGATAATATATATGAAGCCGGAAGCCGGTTTTAAGTTGGCGCCAAATTGAATAGAATAAAAAATTCCACAAAGCGTGTTTGACTTGAAAATGTTGGAAATTGCTTCGTCTCAGGGTGAAGCGAATTTGGTTTAGGAATGATTGGGTACTATTTTGGTTGGAACCAAGTGAACTGTCAAGGCACAATCAGGAATCATGGTCTTTTTAAACGCAGTAAAATTTGGTTTAAAAGATTTTCCACCAAGGTGGAAGATTCACGAGCAAGTCTACAAGCTCACAAGCCCAGCTTAGCCTGGCCAAGTGCCTCCACAAGTGATGGCAAGAAGTTCGAAGGTCTTGTGAGGTACACAGCCACGCTACTTGCCTTGCTGCCTGACTAAGTGACTAATCTTGCCTATCATTGCAAATAAATGCTACTATAATGTTGCCGACTATTTAAATGACGTTATTTAGACAGTTTTTATTATTGTTGTATAAATTTTCAATGATGCACTATGGACATTTTTTTTATTTTGTTATTTTACTTTTGACATCTTTTATTTTATTTTATTAATTACTGTATTTATTTGAAATGTTCTTTTAATTTAATGTAACTGCATGTTGTCATGTTTTATTGTTTCAAGCTATTATTATTGTATTTGTACGCCTTTCCAGGCAAAACATGTTGAAACTTTATTTTTTTGAATATACCAACTGTAAACCTACACATGTTTTTGACAAATAAAAATTATCTTATCTTATCTTATCTAGCATAATAGTAGTTTGGCATACAATTCTAAAAATGATTAATATAAATTTATTATTAGTATTCCCTTTATTATTTATAAAGTGCCTACTATATATTAATAAATAATAATTAATTTTTAGCGTAACGTTTATTTAGAGCGACGATTTTTGGTAAAATTCCATTTTTAACCCTAAATTAGAATTTTTAGCGCGTTCCGAGTCGTTTAGCGGAAGAGGTGGAAGAATGGCGGGTGCTATGAGCGCTGAAAACTGACGTGTCATCTCCACTGAGGGAAAGTGTACTTTTGATCCAACTGCTAAGTGTTTGTGAGGTTACTTTATTATATGGTTTTCTATATGAAATGAATAAATTGTTATTTCTATCACGCAACAATTTTGTTTTATTTAAATATAAGGATCTAGCAGGGCATATTTCATGTTTTTCGTTATAGAAGGGTAGTTTTAATAGAGGTTGTAAAGAGTTAACTCGTGATGTTTTAATAAGATTGGGTACTGTTATGATTATGTTAGTGCTTTGAATTTTTATATTATTTACATCTATGAGTGAGAACGTTTGAACCCGATGGGCAGTTACGCCAGTTGGCCAGCAACGTAACTGTCTTTTTAGATAACATTTCTAAATTAAGCTGATCGTTAGGCCATTTTTGAGCTAAATACTCCAAGACCACATTTGGATTCCAAGTAACCTAGGAGCAGGCAGTCTCAACCTAAATATACCTTTCATAAATCGCTTAAGGTCATCATCATTCAAAGCTTTTGGAAATAGAAAGTGTAATGCAGATTTATGTGAATTTATTGTGCCGTAATTCGCACCATTTTTGTAACATTCTGTTAAAAAATCAATAATTACTGAAACCGATCCAATCAAATAATCATACTTATTTTTATTACAGTAATTAACCCATAATTTAATAGTGCTATCATACTGCTTGTATGTATTTTCAGATAACGATGATAACATAATATCGATTGAATTTTGTGAAAAAAATCTTAGCTGTAGTGCTTTCCTGACAATTTGGCGGCAATTAATGTTAGCGTTTGATGGAGACTGTGTGATAATCTGAAAGGAGATTTTAATAGGTTAATATTTGGTTCGAAATATAACGGTTCTGAAACCATAAGTCTTTTAAAAATGGGAAACCAGGGTTGTGTTGGCCAATTGAGTAGAACCAATATCCCTTCAGATCTATTATTTATTATTTTCTGTAACATCTTAAGAATTAACGCAAAGGGGGAAACGCGTAAAATCGCATTCTATGCCAAGAAATTGTAAATGCATCTACCGCGTAAGCATCCGGGTCGCTTTTCCAAGAAATATATACAGGACATTTAGTATTACAACGACTTGCAAACAAATCGATTTTGGGTTGACCAAAATTTTTAATAATTTGTTTGAAAGCCGCTCTACACAGTTTCCATTCTGTATCTGCAAACTTTTTTCGTGATAAACTATCTGCTTCAACATTAGCTTTGGTATTAATATATGACGCGAATATTACTATATTATGTTCCTCACACCATTCCCATATTTCTCGGGTTATTTGATTTAAATGTGGGTATTGTACAGAACCCATCCTATTTATAAAGGAAATGGCAGTGACATTATCAATGCGTAATAACACTTTACAATTGTGTAAATGTTTCGCAAACACTTTTAATGCTAAGAAACTGGCCTTTAATTCTAGTTCATTGATATGTTGCGTGGTTTCTTTTCGTTTCCAAAAACCATGAGCTTTATTGTTGTTGCAAAAAGCGCCCCAGACACTCATTGATGCATCAGAAAAAAATTCTAATTTAAATTCTATAAGTGCTATTGGCTGTCTTTTAACATCTAGATTTAGTAACCACCATTCTAAATCATACATTACTGCGTGGGGTATATCGATTATACTGTTATAGCTTGGATTATCTAATAAACTTAGGTACTTATGGCGTTCAAGTTGTTTAGTGTAACCCCATGCATATTGAACGGCAGGAGCCGCAGACACTAACAGACCAATCAGACGTGCAAATTATCTAAGTCTACAAGTTTTCTTTTTTCGAAACAACTTTAATTGTTCTCTAATTTTCGATTTCTTATTATCCGGCAATTCTAAACACATATTGGCGGAGTCAAACACAAAACCAAGATATTTACACATTTGTTTTGGAATAAGGCAACTTTTTTCATGATTTATAATAAAGCCTAATTTTTCTAGCAGATTCATAGTAAACTTTACATTATTTTCGCATTCTTGAAAAGAACTCCCTATGCAACATATATAATCTAAATATATGACGGAAATCATATCTCTGGATCTTAAATATTCCACCACAGGTTTCAAATTTTTTGTGAAAACGTAAGGACATGTACTTAAACCAAATGGAAGACAGTTGAAGTTAAATAATGTATCATTAAACATAAATCGTATATATTTTCTGTAAAGATTATGTACCGGAATTAAAAATAATATGCGTCTTTCATGTCGATTGTACCTAGGGGTGCGCCAAAGTTCACCTAAATTTTCAACTCCGATAATTGGAAATCCGAAAATGTTCTTCCTAACATTTTTCATCCTAACAATCACAATTCCTAACTACTCTGTCTCTAATGTTCATAATTCCGAAGCATTCAACTTCATAATGTCAGTAGCAATAAACATATATTATACTTTTATTTGTTTTCCTATATTTTCTCAACATAACCATCTTTTACACTATTATTCAAAGTCATATCTTTTTGTTTAGATTTCTTTTTATTCATAATAATCAGTATTATATACACTAATTTTGCGTAACTTTGTTGTCACATAACATACAATAAGAATAATAGTACCATGGTACAAGTAGTTAAATACATGTTTTCATAATACAATTTTCAATTAAATTAGTTTAATATTAGCGGCTATACCTTTCAAATAATCACTTTTATTGGTGTATTTTTGGAAGCCAGAGTCACGCTCCAGTCATTCAGTCAAGTTCCAGAAACGAATCGGTCTTATTCATAATTATTGGTTTAGGTTAGGTTAGAACTGTGACCACAACGCACGAGCCGAGCGAGCGAAGCGAGCGTGCCGCGGCAGCGGCCGGCGAAGTGCCAGAACCGAATCAGTCCTATAGTTATTGGTTTAGGTACGGTTAAAACTGCGGTATAAACTTTATGTTTAGGGATAAAAGCGTTATGATAAAAAACAGTAGGAGTTTAAATATATTTACATTAATGATATTATTAATTACAATTTTCGGAAACATGAGTGTTATGAACATCGCCGGTAGCACTACAAACAGTATGAATGAAAACTTTAGGATGAAATTTTTTAGGAAGAGTGATCATTCGGATTACAAATCGTTAGGAAGAACAATTTCGGGTAAAGAACTTTAGTTGAGCCAATATGGACCCCGATTGTAGCCATATAACAGTATTTTGTTATAATTTTTGTAACAGTTCTATAGTCTTCCATTTTAAAATGTTGTGAAATGACATATTTATTTAAGCGTTTTAAGTTCAAAATGAAACGATTCGTTCCATTTGGTTTAGGTACTAAAAATATAGACGACAAAAATTGTTGATCGTGGGGCGTACATCTTGATATGGCACTTATTTTTAAAAGCGAGTTTATTTCAGTATCAAAATCAAGAAGTTCTTTGTATGTTCTAGTATGAAAACTAGGTTTAACATCAATAGGTTCTGATGAGAAAGGAATTTTGTATCCTTGAATCCAAGATAAGATGACAGGGTCATCAGTGATCTCGTGCCACTGTTGTAAAAAATGTTGTAGACGACCCGCAAAACGTACCTCTACTGGCGCTTCAGTTGTTTTTGGCGATGACGTGTCGGTGGCGGCGACGATCGACCTCCTGCTTCCCGTTGTTGAAAGCTCTTCCTCATGCGGGGCTGGTACTGGTACTGAGCTGCGCGTGGTGCCCCTGCATCGGCTTTGCCCGCTGGTTTTCGTTGCAGGGGTTTCCAGTTTAACTGACCTTGACCTTTACTTTTCAAGAAATTATATTTATTAAATTTTTGATTTCTGAAGGTAGCAGCGGCTTTTGTTGATTTCAAGTCGGTGCCGGATTTCTTGATGGTTTTTGCCAATTTCAGTGTATCAGAAATATTTTCTCCGAATAAGTATTTATCTCGAACAGTTTCTGTCATAGTTTCTTTCACATCACTATTTATTGACGAAATTATAAAATGTCTTCGAGTTTTCGTTTCGTTATAATGACTGTCGCATAGGATGCGACATGCATCACTTATAGGTTTGAGCACTTTTTGCGGCCAAAAATCTTTTTCTAATATGCTATCTACGGCCTGCGATAGTGCGGCTAGTGCTGAACCTATCTGGTTTTGTTTTGTCTCCAGTATATTATCTCGTTTTACAAGATTTTCAGCTATACCAGCTTTGGTTTCAGCGTTCAGTTTTGGTGCTAATATCATTTCGCAATTAGACGGTACTAGGTAATCCTTCAATAGTTTGTCTTTTGTTTCTTTCGGTAATCCTTTTATAAGAATTTCGTGCCACCTAGCTGCAATGTCTTTGTAAATTGGTTTACCGAGAACGATTTTGCTCTTAGGAGCATCGCCTAATAAGTCGAGGATTTCATCATCTAAAGATTCAGCCTCTTTTGTGTTATGGCCTATAGGATCGCCTACTAAGATTTCTTCAGGGCTATACTTTGATATCATACCATTGTCCGACATAATATTATCATTACTATGACCTAAAATAAAATGTCTTCGAGTTAGAATATGTAGATATTTGCGAAGCTAAGCTACGATCAATTAATTTTAAAATGAGGGTAGGCATAGTCCTCGCTGGACTATGCGCAATCAAGCGTAACAGATGCAACCCCGCTGGTGGTTCGCATTACAATAAAACATCACGTTGTATGTAAGACAATAATGTAGGTAGATATAGGTAGTAATAGGTAAGTATAAGTAGACAAAATTCCCGCTGAATTGTGCGCAAAAATAAGCGTGACAGAAAACAACCCCGCTGGTTGAATCGCATCACATTTTTTATATGTTAACTTGTATCAAATCAACGTGACAGAGGGAACCCCGCTGGTGTCTCGCATCACTCAATTGAAACAAAATTAACGATAAACGTAGGTACACAAGTAGGAAGGTAGTATTATAAAAAATACGTTCGGTTAATTCGTCATCCGAGGATGATGAAGAAATAATACGTCGTCTAACTGTATTCACTCTGCGACGCTTATTATTATGATCCGTTTCTTCCGAATTATATCTTCTTTTCCTATCCATTGTGAGCAAGTTTTTTCTTGAGCGAAGCCTTTGCACACAGAACACAGAATGAAGTACCTACCGCCGAGCGAGTTGAATGTGGAAAATTATCCCAGTATTGCCATATGGTTTTTATTTTTTAACTTAATTTATCTGAAAATCTGTGTGAAGCCAATGCCTAGGACTCAGCTACAACATGTAAAAGAAGAAAATCGCGTCGAATGAAGCTGCGAAATATAATAGTAATTCTATGGACGATCTCAATTTTAAACATTTTTCTTATCATCATTTAAGTTATTGACATTTTAATTATTTAACATTGACATTATCGCATTTCGTTATATGACATTACCAAATACCTACTACCTATTGCATTTTATTAAATTACATAATATTTATATAAATTGACATTGATACTACTGAATTACTATCAAGATACATTGGCAAAAGCCTCCCATAAATGTATATTTGATTATTTGTACGCCAAATGGCAAAACATAGAGAAACTATAATTAAACAATTGTAACATCTTGCACACTTTTGGAACCTATATTTACAAATAAAGACAATAGTCTTTATCAATCAATAGATTGATTGATTGTTTACTTTATTGTCAACGTGTATGTCGAGGTGCAAACTGGCATCCAGTGTAACACCCAAGTCACGAACAAAACTAACTTTATCCAAGTGCGAATTATTAATTGAATAATTAAACTCAGTTGTATTCCTCTTTTTGGTAAATGAGATAGCATGGCATTTGGGTAGACTGAGAAAGAGCTTATTATTGTTACAGTATGTAAATAGTCTATCTAGGTCCATTTGAAGAAGTAGACAGTCTTGTATATTCTTACATGATCTGTAGATTTTTATGTCATCAGCGTTAATTAAAATTTTAGAGTTGATAAAACATTGTTTAATGTCATTAATAAATATAATGAAGAGGAGAGGTCCCAAAATGGACTCTTGTGGTACGCCGGATGTTACAACTATAGGGTGAGACTCGTAACCGTTAACAACATTTTTTTGAGTCCTATTATAAATATAAGAAACAAACCATCTAAGCAAATTACCACGTATTCCGTTAAAAGCTATTTTTTCTAAGAGTAGTGTATGATCTACTTTATCAAACGCCTTCTGAAAATCCGTGTACATGGCGTGCGCTTGAACTTTTTGATCCAGTTTTTAAAATAAATAGTTGGTAAATAATATCAAAATGCAAAAATTCAAAATTCAAAAGTTATTTATTCAAATTAGGCTGAGAATCAGCACTTTTCGAACGTCAAAGTTACATAAGACAGTCCCACAAAACGCCCACCCTTCACCACTTCCTAGTGCTTTTGCTGGGAAGAAGAAGTGGCGCAACAAACTCCCCAGCAGCACAGCTGTCTGTTCAGGTAGGAAAAAAAATGATTCTATACAATAATTTATAAGATAATTTACATAACGCAACACAAAACATTAAATTATAAATTAATAGCCATATGACAGCTAGCACACGCCAATATACCAACCAAAAACATCGAGATCTATACTCAAGCAGAAATAAAAATAACTAAACGTAAACAATATCTAAAAAAGGAAATAAAGCCTCTAGGCATAAAGGGCGTGCGCGCTTACATATAGCTGTAACTAGAAGTTATAATTGATAAACTAGGACCATCGAGCTAAATACAAAAACAGTCAATTACTAATAACAATAACAAAACCATGATCAGCAAGACGACCAGTCACCACAAGCAGCACCCGTTCACGAGCTTCACGCAAAGATCAGCCAATACCCCCCTCGCCATATTTGAGGGAAGGAGGCAACCCGACCCCCGACGCTACCGCAAGCAGTGACATATAAGGGAGCATGACGAACTTGCTACCGGTTTTTCAGGAAAAAAAAAAATATGATCAATTTGTCGAGGTCGCTAGCTAACCACATATTGCAATACAACTCATGAAAATCATTCTAATGAGTAGATTATGTCAACAAAAAAAATAATAAAATAAAAATAAATTGACTTATAAAGTCAAATAAAATGAACAATTTACCTAAGCTTATATAACCTGTCAGTAGGTAGGCTAATTCTGGAGAAAGAACATAAACATTGTCTTGAGCCAATCACAGCGACCAACTATTCTTATCATTTAAGTAGTCGTTGATAGAATAGTATGCCTTTGAACAAAGGTTGGATTTTACTTTAGTTTTAAACGCATTAAAAGGCAAATCTAGCAAAGAAGATGGTAGCTTGTTGTAAAAGGTTATACCAAGCCCAACAAATGAGTTATGATCCTTATGAAGCCGGTGAAAGGGAGCTCGTAGTTTGTCCTTGTTTCTTGTGTTAACATTGTGAATATCACTGTTTCTAGTGTACAATTGTATATTTTGCCTAATATATAGAATGTTGGCGAAAATGAAATCAGATTGGTTGTTGTTGAACGACGTTTGACGAAACCGTGTTGCTCGGGTAAAATAAGCTTATGAATGTGGGGATACAAGGCGCCATGCACAAGACTCTCAAAAACCTTAGACAAAGTAGAGAGAATAGAGATGGGCCGATAATTCTCTACATTATTTCTGTCACCAGTCTTATAAATAGGAGTTATAAACGCACGTTTCCAAATTGCGGGAAAAACACCTTCACGCAAACACTTATTAAAAAGTATGTGTAATGCAGTACACAAGCTATCGCGTGTTTTTATGAAGAAGCTGGGAGGTAGGCCGTCGGGTCCCGCCCCTTTAGAGGAATCTAAAGATTTTAAAGCCGCGCGTACAACTTCGGAGGATAGATATATATTGGATACGCAAGACGAATCATTTGCATAGTGTCCAGAAGGTTGCCAATTGACAGGGTTCAAAGAAGAGGGTTCGTAGACAGAAGAAAAAAAAGATGAAAAGAGATTGCAAATGTTTATGGGGTCGTCTGACAAAGCATTTCTGAAATACATACTAGCCGGAGTTAGATTTTCTTTTTCTAGATGAGATGTAGGACCAGAAATGCTTTATATTCTTAGGAATGCTGTCTTCGACCGAGTCGATATAATTTCGGTAGCACTTAAATGACTCCCCGTGGAAAAGCTTACGATAGTTAGAAAATTTTAAGTAGTCTGATTGATTTTTGTACTTCTTCCATTTTAACCAAGCACGTTCTTTTGTTTTAAAGATTCGTATGAGAGAAGGTGTAAACCAGACAAGGAAACTTGAGTTTCTTATTCTAGTCAACGGAACATGTGACTTGGTAATTCTATATAAAGTCTCATAAAAGACGTTAACAGCTTGATCACAGTCAAGGTGAGAGAGTACAGAGTCCCAGTTAATTTTAATAAGATCCGAATTTGTGTTGTCGTAATTAGTTTTATGAAAATTATTTCTACGGACCGAGTGGTATTTTATTGGAGTGTAATGCGTATTCAGACAAGTCAATACAGAAAAAACTGGATGAACGTGATAAGTTTTCATTACTATAAGTTCTATTTGATCTACCGTCCTTGTTTTACTAAGTTCTAGATTTATGAATGTTTTGTAATATTATTATTTGAAATTTAAATTTTCAACCACAGAATTTAACCCTTTTTTAGGTGATTATCTCGCAGTGACACAAAACAAAAACATAGATTTCCTTAATTTCTTTGAACCGAAAAAGTAATTTGGTTTTACCAAATTACTCTTTCGGATCAAAGAAATTCACATTAATTAAACCCATTAAAAATTAATATTTCAAAGGCTGACTCTGAAGCCATTAGGAAGCCTTTTGTCTGCGAAGTGCCCATTGATCCGGTGGAATAATAACATTATTGTAATTCAATTAGCGGGGTCCTGGGTTCGATACGCGGCGCCAATTATGCAGGGGACAATGGACTAAAATGATATGCTTGATGGTATCTTTCGTAGCTCTTACTTACGTTTAAATAGTCTCGGCTGGAAAATTTGGTAACCACACGTAGTTATAGGACCATCCTTTTTTTAATTTTATTTTTTTGTGGGTGGGAAATCATCAAATGACTTCTCACGCTCTGGGTGGAGCAGGAGGGCGTGTCAGACTCTTACTGACTAAAACCCACCCGAGTTCCTTCCGTTGCCTGTGCAATGCCAGGGGGCCACGGTATCCCTTTCGGACTTTCCCGCAACCCAAGCAGGCAATGGTCCCATCGGACCCCTTCAGTCGCTGACATCTCCTTGAGGCGCGCGTGGAACACAACGCACCGTCGACCCGGGCCTGGTCCTTACCGGACGGCAAGCTACCCATTGCTCACCATCCGCAAGCCCGCGCCTACGGTGGCCGGGAATCGGCTATGGATTCCCGACGCCCAGGGCGTCTCCTCCTGCGGTGGCTAGGGGCGTGAGGGCGCGAATTTTGCCTCTCCCTCACGCGCTCCACCTCCTCCTTCGCGAGCATTACTGCTTCGCAGAAGGAGGTGACGGCCTCCCATGCCCTCTCGCTCCGTACCATGGCCTGGACCAGGGCCTGACGCGAGGGATCCCCGCCACCAATCGCCTCCACGAGGACACGGTGGTGCTCTGCTCAAGCCGGGCCGACCTCCACCGTATGCTCCACCGTGTCCTCCGGGCGATCCACGCAGTGATGACACCCGGGCGTTTCCTCCCGCCTGATGCCGAACAGGAACCTCCCGAAACAGCCATGTCCGGTGAGGACCTGCGTCTGGCGGAAGATGAGGACGCCGTGGCGCCTCTCTAGCCACTCCTCTAAGAGGGGACTTATCGCCGCAATAGTAGCGTACCCAGCACTGGTTTGCGACAATCGCACTCTCCATGACGCCATGAGATCACGTCGGAGCTCTGTCCGCCGTGCCGCGATTTCTCGCGGCATTGGAGTCAAGCCCCGGCGTTTCGCCTCCTCAAGCCACTCCCAAATATGCGCGAGGACTTTTGCCTCCAGATCCCATGGCGGCAATCCGGCAAGGAGGCTTGCCGCCTCACCGGAGACCATGCGGTATCCCCGGACCAGCCGGGTGGCCATGACCCTCTGGGACGCGTTCAACCGGTGGGCAGGCCGCCGCCTCAACGAACGCGCCACACCACCGGTGCCCCGTACACGGCCATGGACCGCACGACCCCCACGTATAGCCTCCGGCAGGAGGCGTTTGGACCCCCCAGATTGGGCAGGAGCCGCTTCAAGGCAGGCCCAGCCCGCTCCAGTCTGGGAGCCAAACGTCGGAAATGCTCCACGAAGTTCCACCGACTGTCGAGGACGAGTCCCAGGTATTTCATCGTCGACTCGACGCCGATGTGAACCCCTCCTACCGTTATCTGGGAACCCGACGGTGGCGCGTTCCGAGGACCATGAAAACACATGACCTCGGACTTGTGCAAGGCCACCTCGAGTCCCAACTGCCAGATTCTGCTACGATTGTCGCAACCCCGTGTGTCGCTAGTTCGGCCGCCACCTGGTGCGACCTCCCCTGCGCCAGGACCAACGTGTCATCAGCGTAACAGACGACGCTGACGCCACTGGAGAAGTCGGCGCGCAGCAGCCAGTCGTATCCGATGTTCCACAGATGCGGCCCCAGGACCGATCCCTGTGGGACACCGCACGACATCTCTCGCCGGTTCCATTCTCCCTGGTGACCGGGGTAGATGACGGCCCTGTCCGTCAAATAGGCCTTGACCACACGACAGAGGTAGGTCGGCATCCGGTGATACCGCAGTGGCTCTCTGATGCAGCTCCAGGGCAGGGTATTGAAGGCGAAGACGACCCCACCCCGAGCCACCGCATTCCCCGTCGTGAGGGCTCACACGCGCATGATGGCGTCCACCGCCCCCTGCGGAAACCAAACTGGCTCTCCGCCAAATCTGGCCCCACCCGCACCAGCCGCCCGACGAGGCGGTCTGCAATGACTCTTTCAAAGAGCTTGCCCACCTCGTCGAGCAGCACGATGGGCCGGTAAGCGGACGGAGAGTCCGCAGGGCGCCCCGGCTTCTTCATGAGGACCAGTTTCCCCGTCTTCCAACGAAGCGGGAACTGGCCCCTCTCGAAAACATGCGCTTAGGAGCCCCCTTAGTCGAAACCCGAGAGCCTCTGAGGCCAGGACCCAGGCTTTCCCAGGTAAGCCGTCGGGTCTTGGGGTGGTATTTCTGGCATTCAGCCTACGTACCGCCACCCTCATCTCTACCTCGGTCACCTCCAGAGCATCGTCGTCGTCGTCGGGGGTGTGGTCCGCATCGGGCACCGCAATAGGCGGAGCCATGGGTGGGGAGGCATGTTCCCCTCTCGAAGCGAACAGAGCGCTCACCACGTTCCCCACAAGCTACGGCCGGAGACTCTGCGTCAGCGGGGGAGCCCATGGGCGAAGTTTCTCCCGCACCGTCTTGCATGGGCGTACCCACGGGTCTCTTTTCAGAGTCTCCAGCGACTCCTCGCGGGCCAGTGCCCTGGCTCGACGACGACTCTCAACTCCGCAAAGGAGTTGTGGAACTCGGCGAGAGTTCGGTTCGGGGAGAAGTATGCCCCAACCATGATAATCTCCCCGAACCGTGCTGCAACGCAACCCCGTCCTCTCTTAACAGCCTCGAGGGACCGGGTACCGGTGGCGGCCGACGAAATTAGGACCACTGAGCCGCTCAGGTCCTCCACCTAGTCATCCCTGGGCGGGACAAAGTACGGCTCAGCGACCATGGCGATGTTAATCGACACACCATGCTCTGGAGCAACAGATGCTGAGCTGCGGCGCAGTGGTTGATGTTCGCCTGGAGGAGGCGGAATGGGGCCATTATTTTCACTCCATATCAGCCCCCTCCCGAGCCCTCTGTGAAGGCCCTGCTGCAGTAGCTGCGGCGGCGACGACGACGGCGGTGGTGGTGGCGGTAACGGCAGCGGTGGCCGTGATGCGGCAGTGAAGGTGGAGGCGGAGGGCTTCCCTCTAGCCTTGGTGGGTGGGGCGCAGGCCTTGCTTCCAATCCGGTGACCGGCTGGCTTGCCAGCCGCCGCACATATAACGCAATGCGGCTTGGCGTCGCACGTGGTTGCCCACATGGCAGCGGAAGCACCTCAGAGGTCTGGGTTCCAGCAGTTTGACCTGCTCGGAAACCCAGCCCACCAATAATCTTTGGCCCTACGCGGCTATCTTCTTGGCCGCCGACACGGGGCAGCTCACCGTAATGGCTCTCAAACCAGTGAAGTCAGGACGGAGGGCGCCTGCCCTAACCTGCTCGGCAGAACACCCCCCAGCCCTAACAACAGCGGCCACCACCTGTCCCTCCGTCACTGAGTCGTCCAGGCCCAAAATACGCATGTCTGCGCATTTGGTGGGCCTGGACACTTGGGCCTCGTCCGCATTTAGGGACGCCCTTCGCCGCTAGGGCCGGGGTCTGCACCGCTAGGGCCGGGGCCTTCGCCGCTAGGGCCGAGGTTTTCGCCGCCAGGGCTGGGGCCCTCGCCGCCAGGGCTGGGGCCCTCGCTGCCAGGGCTGGGGCCCTCGCTGCCAGGGCTGGGGCCCTCGCTGCCAGGGCTGGGGCCCTCGCCGCCAGGGCTGGGGCCTTCGCCGCCTGTGTAGCCGCCCTGCTCTTGGTCTGCCCCGACGAACCTGGGTTGGCCGGGGCAGCTGCT
This sequence comes from Xanthia togata, assembly GCA_963853775.1. NCBI lineage: Eukaryota > Metazoa > Arthropoda > Insecta > Lepidoptera > Noctuidae > Xanthia > Xanthia togata. The sequence continues at coordinate 23,893,193 of OY970807.1, forward strand.
GTGACGGCATATGATGCCGCCTTCCGCTGGCCAGTGACCGGTGGCATGCTCGCCGCTAGAGGAGGGTGCAGGACGATGGCTTCTAGCGCGGAGAAACGAGACCGCAAAGAAGCCATCTCCTGCCTCACGAGGGTCAGAACCCGGTCCTCCGCAGGCACGGGCTGTCCCTGCCCATGCTGCTCCCTCCCCTGTGGCACCTCACGGGGGCCGGCTCCCCGGAGCCCGGCCAGGTCCGCTCGGAGCTTCTAATTCTACTTTCGGAGAAGTTCCATGGCGGCTGTCTTTCGGGCGACCTCCGCCCGCATCTTGGACATGCCGTCCGACGGAGGCCTGAGTTGATAGGCCTCCGATGCCGCCAAAATAGAGGCCATGGCCGTGGGTATGGCCTTGTCTTTAGGGGACTGAGTCCTCTTCAAGACCAATACCTTGATTGCGGCTGCCACGGCCTCCACAAACCTGGCCGGTCACTCCGAATTGGAGTCGCCAGCGGCGTCCGGCCCGGTGCTGGTCCCTACAGGGTGGTGTTTCTCCTCTGTAGAGGGCCTCTCCAGCTCGGCTGGGCTGGCCCGGCTCGCCTCGCCAGCCTCCTTTGTGGTGAGCCCTCTACCTACCCCATTTCCCCGGGCCGCACCCCGCCGACTGGAGTAGATCTTCCTCCTGCCTTGGCCCGAGACCTCCTCGTCGGCGGACGACCCCTGGCCATCCCCCGATTTGGAGCGCTTCCGGAGGAACTTTCGGTTCCTCACGGTCGCTCCTACCACCACTTCGCGCTCCGAGCTCTGACCCGAGCTCATCGCGCCAGACGCAGCGTCGGACTCCGACCCCGCGTCACTCCTCTCCTTTTCGTCGTTTGTTGTATTTGTTTTTACCGTTAGTTCCCACGAGTATAAACTTTGTGCATTGACTCAAATATAGTGGTTCGCACTAGCGACTAATTATCTAATAGCTACCCATTAGTCAAGCTTACAACCTCCCTCACGGTGCGCCGCCGCTTGGATGTTTGGGGTAATTTTTTATAGAGGATTTCTTCCTCGCGGTCCAGGCGGTAAGCCAAGACCCTCGACCCCCGTCAAGTGCCAGAAACATGACCTTGACACTCTTCGGGGCTACGAGACCAACAGTGGCAGAAGACTTCCTCCTGCCTGCCCGACGGCAGTGTTAGTGCACGCCGAGCCCGTGCTCTAACGCTGCTCAACGTGTGCTCTCTCTGAGTACACGTTATATCGTTCCTCCGACAGGATATTGGCATACGGACAATGAGACCCCTTAGGCACACAGTACCTAATGGGGAGACATAGCCCGCATCCCAGGGTGCACCGTCCTGAAGACTGGCCTTCCCCCCGGACGCATTCGAAGGGAATTCCAGCCCACAGGCAGACGGGGAGGTTTCCTGTTCAAGCACCCCAGTTATATGACCGTCCTGTGCCTTGTTTGTCAAATATAACCGCGAGCGTAATTGTTTCCCTAGTAACCTGGCCACCTTATCGTTCATTGTACTACGAAGTAAGCGCTAGAAATGTAACTTGTATTCTTGTATGTATGTGTCGCAATAAGATGGTTGAAGCCGCGATGTATAATAGTTATATCCCTAGGGATATCTAGGGATACAGCAATATACCGTAATATAGTTACATAAAAAGAAAGAAAGAATCATATTTATTTGGACACACTTCGTGAAACACATAATAACAAAATAAAAAGTGAAAATATTTTATTTTGTTATTATGATTTAAAGCAATAATATTGTGTGCCTCACGGCAGCGCCAGAAAGGTTCATTTCAGCATTAATGCCAGACAAATGCCGTCTGACGCTGGTTTTCTAATGAACCCATATGGACAAGTGACGGAGAGTACCAACATATGAAAACAGTTCATAACGGTCTTACTAGGAATGTAACTTTCATTCACAATACACACACACACATACTTACACCCACCCATGCACACATTTGATTTAAAGTTAAGTTAATGTCAATATATGTAGTTTTAGAGTTAAAAAAAATAAACGTTTTTGCTTGTCATATAACACGTCTTGCTACGGAAGAGCGGACTCTCCTAATACAGGCACTATCTGCCTCAGGCCTCTGCCTCGAATTTTGCGGGCAGCGGGGCGGCGGCGGCGGCGCGGGAGCAGCAGGATCTTATGCGTAAAATCAAATGGACCGGTTCTCGAAAACAGCGGCACGGGGGCGGGCAACGAGCGGTGAACTCCAGTCAAGCGGTGAGCGCCCGCGCCGCCGCCGCTGCCACCCCGCTGCCCGCAAAATTCGAGGCAGAGGCCTAAAAGGAGGATCCAATCAAAAAATGTGTTTATACTTGTACTTGTTTTACCAATAAACAATTTTTAATTTTAATTTTTTAACTGTGATGCTAGCACGATCTAGTAATATAACTATTAGGGCACTCCGACCAAATAGGTTAGGTTACGATAGAACTGTGACCAACTAAGCGCGAGCCGAGCGACCGAAGCGAGTTGTGCCGCGGCAGCGGCCGGCAAGCGCTACCTCGAAATTGGTCGCAGTAACAAAATTAGGGCACTCTGACAGTTATGAACCGCTTTCATATAACTATACGGTATATAACTTTATCCCTAGGGATGTAACTATAGCCCGGCTTTAACCATCTTACTGCGACATAATGTATATACAGGTTCGTAATGTCGATTCACTTTTCGTGTGTATAAAAACTCAAACGATGAAGATGAATGGAAAACACAAACTAATTTTGTTATTACTAAGAAGATAAAACAGTATAAGTGAGCCTCACGAACGACAAAATTCTAATGTAGGTACAAAGTGATCATATAAACAAATCCGTTGAGTAAAACTAGTTTAGACAACAATAAGTGAAATGAGGTCTCATTCTCCTGTAACGAGGGCTGTAACGATACTGCTACAGAACTTGTTCGGCGGTCTGATACACCTTAATTTTTCCAACTTTTCAACAAGTTTTTTTTAAAGTAATTAACTTGGCGGGCGTAATAGCGGTGCGTGTTCAAGTGAAGGGATGTGGCAAATTAAGTCTTTTATTGTTTTTTTTTTAGGTAAAACACAATTATATCATTATTTTGGTTAGATAATATCATTATTTTGGTTAGATACATTATTTGTTAAGGACATTTGTAACGTTACATCTTTTCATGATTTTTTTTTTGTAAATTAAAACTCCTTTTCTTGTTTCCTTTCTCCTTTTTGCATGTAAAACTTTATTAGGGTGCGTGGGGTGCGTGGGGTAGGTACCATAACTAAAAAATGAAAAATAAAAAACTATTTTACAAAAAAAATACCTGCAGATGATCATACAACCTCCTCTTAAGTCGGTTAAAATGTGAGTGTTCTAGATACAGCCCTGCATTCCCATTCCATTTTTATTAAGCAAGAGTCTAAAACTAGAAACTTGTTTTTTTTTAGGTTTGTTTAGTGGGTGTACTATGTAGGTTCTCCTCTGCCTAACGGTTCAAGGATAACAGGCGATATGTTATGTAATGTTGGAACCATCAAAAATATATTCTGCCTGTTCTCTTATCCCTTAGCCCCCTCAAACTTATATTGTAGACAGAGATTTTCCAGAATTGTTATTATATATAATAACCGGATAATGGAGGCCCCAACTTTTTACATTGAAGTCTACATTTTTCTTAAAAGCAATTAAGTACATTGCTTGAATTATCCGTATCACTACCTATATTTTGGTTAACCCTGCTGTAGGTGTCATGAAAGGCGACATTTCCACCATTTTGTTACTTAAATATGGTGATTTAGAGGTGTACACACTGGTTCCTGTCGGTACATTCGATTCAGCAGTATTTAGAAAAGAAAGAAATAAAATACGTTTATTTACGGTACATATGACGCAAGCAAAGGAACAAACACTAAAAACAAATTTGAGGGAAAATATGCGTCACATCCACGCAAAACGGCCATCACTCAGCATAATGCTGGGACCCTATGCGAGACAGAGCCCCAGCGCTGGTTTTCAGTGACAGCCGGCGTTGACGTGATGACGTCGAACCGGTGCAGCATAAACAGAAATCATACTCGTAAAATAAGACAAAAATAAAATAAAATTAGCACGGTAGTTAATCTAAAATATATATATATTTGTTGAACAACGAAGCCGACCCGAAGCAATTAGTATACATTCGCCTTTCATTTGGGTCGTGACAATCGGCTAACTCCGTTCGGCATCTACTCTCTGCCTGGATCTCGTTGGTTAAAATTTCATGTCATGTTACTTGTATGCTTGTGAACTATGTGTAAGTTTAATAAATGAATTTGAATTTGGATCATGATCGCCTCGTTTCGGCACAATTTGAGCCAAGCCTAGTGGCATTTTCCGTGGTTTAAAAAAATCTAATTCGATTTTGCCGCCCGGCTGTGCCGTACCATCCCGACCCGATTTATTACAAAAATTTTCTAGAGAAGCTTAAAAAACAAAATGTAGGTAAGTACCTATACAGTATATATTTCTTTAGTTTTAAGTTGGCCTGTGAACTGTACATGTACCTAGCTTACAAATTCGCATAATTTTAGTTCATGTGGTGTTTACCTTTAATACACTGTTCAAAGTTTTTAAGACATTACTTTTATCAAGATGTTAGTGTAAACAATTGTTGATGAACCAAATAAATATAGACAAAATACCTATTGGTAGGTAAAACGGTTCGTATTATCCGATAAAGAGAAGTCTGACGGAAAGTCTAGATCTAATCTCTTCTTTATCTGTAATCTCTAAATCACTCAAATATATACTACCAAAAACTTTTTTATCGAAGTCGGTTCAATTGTTTTGTAAAAAGTTTTTATTTTTCACTTTTTAGTTGTGGTACTGGAATTTGTGTGGGGTAGACACAAATTCGAATACCACTACCTGCTATGTAAATAACAGTGACAGGAACTTATAACATCATCCATATAGGCTAAGTGGGGAAAATACGTAATTGAAGCTAACTCAAAAACTACCCAAGCAAAGTTAATAAAATTTATATGGGACCACCTCTGAAGTATGACCTCCAAAAAAAGGGTCATCAAAATCATTTCATAATTGGCGGAACAATCGCGTAACAAATATACAAAAAAAACCTTACAGTCGAATTAGTAGGTATTTAAGTTATCACTAGGCGTCTGCCTGTCCGTTTGTGCGTAAACTTCACAATGGACTTGGGGTTTTCACCATTGTTTAGGGAATTCCTTCCGGAAGGTTTATATTAAGCATGATTATATTCATATAAAATTAAAACGTAGTAAAAAATCTTGATGTGTTGTAATGAAGCCGTAAAAATCCTTTTTTAGGGCGCTTTAGATACTTCAAATTGATGTCCTATAATATTGTAGGTCTTTTAAAGTTCTACAGAAAAGCCCCCGGGAATATTATATATCTATGTGGTTAAATATTAAATAAAAAAGACGCCACGTCAATAGAATGCACCGCGCAAAGACGGGGCGGATCGCGAGTTGTGTAAAAAAATTGGTATTATAGATGTTATAAGTAGGTACCTATTATTGATAGGAAAATTGCTATCAATACATAATTATTATTGCATTGTCATTTTAATTATTTAGGATCAGCGTCAATCTAATCAGTTATACCTGAGTATTTTGGTTTGTATTATGACATTTAGCTGGACGATACATTTTCCTTCGGAGTAAAATGTCCGGTCATATACTGATTTTATTGATTGACTTTAATACCTACTGTAGGTATTGCTGACTCTAGTAATAGTTTCATATAGCTACCTAAGAAAATACGGGTAATGGTAATGTCACGGGTATAACATAAAATTAAAATCACCACGCCTGTAGGGTTGCAGAGATGAATAGTAGGTCAAGGGGAGGCAAGCGCGGCAGCTGAGCATGTGGTCTTGGGTTCTATCCCTAGGATAACCGTGGGGTTATTGTTTTTTTCTATTAGTAACACAGTAGCTTCCCGGACTCTGGGTCAGTGCCCGGTTGATGGCAATAGGGTCGCCCAGTATTACACAGGACTTTATCAAAACTGACAAAATTTAGAACAAAAAAAATAATGTATATAAATATTATTTTGTATATATATGGGACCACCCTGTGAGATTCATACGTGAAATGAAAAATAATCACGTAAATATACCTAGTAATTACGGAGAAATCGATGCACATACAAAAAAAATACATACAGACGAACACAGAACCTCCTTTTTTAAAGACATGGGACTTTAATAAAACTGACAAAATGTTATATTTAAAACAAAATAAAAAGTTATTTTGAATGTCGTCGGTAACTAACGATGAATTAAAAATAATTGGATGCAGATCGCTATAATTTTCTCTTTTAGCGTTTAAAATTAAATTATACTGTGGAAGTTAATTAACGGTCGCACGGATGTAGTACTTGATTATAATTTCTAGGGCTTTTAATATTAATGCAACTCGTCATTGCATTGGCTCATAAAAATCTAAAATAAGCTGCAGTTCAGACATTTTAGTTCCGTTTCATTTTACTGGGTAGTTGAATAGCTGATCGATATTTCAGAGGTCCCATAGGATAGTAGTTTAATTCACATTTTTTGTTTGAGGTTATAGTTACTTTTCCTCACACCAACGCAAAAAGAGGTTAAACGGCAAGGGTATACGGCATTTACGCAACGGATATTCATAAACAGACGACATTTCGGTCAGAACCGGGAATGAAAAACTCGGGTAAATCCGAGTGAAGAGCAAAGGAATCGATTCTCGCTATATCCTAGACAGGCATAAATCGACGTTGGGGTCGGCTAGCTTTCAGGGTTCCACAGGGTATGGCAGAAAACGCACTGCTACCATCCACATAGTGATGGCTGGAAAAGCCGACGCACTTCATAAAATAAACTTGGGATGAACCAAAACGGTCTGGTCAAAATTATGAAAAAAAACAGTCGTCACATACATTTGGATCGAGTAGGTATTTAAGTTTTGTATTGGATAACTCACTTTAAAAAAAAAACAATTAGTTTGATGGTCTGTACCACACCTTTAATTTTGACCACACCTTTATGATTCACCCTGTAGAGGTCTTTGGGAAATAACTAAACTAGAAGACTACTACCACTGTTTTTATTTCTAAGGCTCAAAACCTCATTGTTGAGATCTGGTTAAAAGGATGGTGGTATAATTAGAGACACGTACGTTTTTAGTAAGGTTGTTGAGGTTAACATAATCGCATCAAACGGAAAGAAGAATTGAGCTTGTCCCATTCATTTACTTAAAGCAAGTACAGCTTCTTCATATTCAAAAGATAAAGTTAACTCCATAGACGTACGCTTGTTCTAAATAATACATCTATGTTTAACTCAACCTATGTGCTTTATAAAAGCAACACTTCAGTACTGCCATTTCACCAATGTCTCCTCTCGCAGACCACCACCTTGCTAACTGCTAGATTTATTCGTATACACTTCAGAAAATAATATTTTTTATGCCCATCTGATGGTAAGTGCGGTCACCGCCAATGTATTATAGAGAAAAGTGGAATCGGCTCTTGTGATTAAAAATATTTTTGTGGTCTGTTTTCTTTAAAACATGAATATTTCATAAAAATATTAACATTAACAATACAAAACTTCCAACTGGCCAATTTGGAAATTATTGGGGGAGGCCTATGTTCAGCAGTGGACGTCCTATGGCTGAAATGATGATGATGATGAATACAAAACTTTTCATTTATAAAACTCAATTTCATTTTACATAGTAAAAACGGGGGCTTATTCCGATCGGATCCCACAATCCGATCCCACTTTGAGGGATTCGCTAATGGCGGCTCGAGTGATGTCATCAAATCTTCGACATCTGTAACAGATTGACCGCTGTAAGGCAAGTAAAAACAAATTCAGTGATTCCACCCTCCAGTGCTCTTGGATGTCCCCTGTGATGTTTGATATCGATCCAAATAATCGAATTTATTTGTAAGTTTTTTTACCAAGTGAATCCCCATACCCTTTAAACCGGAACACAGCAAAGCTGCTCGGCGGCAGAAAAAAGGTAACGTGGTACTTTCTCAGACGACATCCTTCACAATGAGCTCTACTACTACTTGTACCTTTATTTAAACACAAACATAGAACATGTCCCTCCTCTCCCAAGATAAGGAACTGCTAGGCTGGTGCCAGGCTCCCTCTTGACCCGGCGATTATATTCAAAGGCTGGGCGGGCCGCGCATATTTCATTTCAGTCGCCGTCGATAGCTCGTTTGATATATAGCCACAGAGGTAACTATGAACGCTGTGTTTAAGATATTTTTATGTTCCAAGTATTTTTCGTTAGATATGTGGGTAGGTATAAATTATATAAAAGAATTATGAGGTGTTTTATTTTTTAAGGAGATATAAAATATTTCATTTCTCTACAAACGACTTGGTACAAACAGTAAAAATATTCTTGTCTTGTTTGACTAAATACAACATTCAATGAAATAATATAATAATAATTCATTCATTCATTAATTTCATTAATATCAATGTAGCTTGTTCTAAAATATTATTATGGTCCTTTTCGGTTACGTTAAAACAAAGCTTTTCTTAACTGTACATTTTTTTTTCGTAACATTTTGTTGTGTCGATTCGAATTCAAATTTCTACTTCTCTAGCAACACCTACTAAACAGCTCAATTTTGGTTTGCCGTTTGCCTTTGTGTTAATATTTTGTTGACGATTTTCCAAATCCGATCAATTTTTAAGTTTAAACTATACAGGCATTTAACTGTTGCTCACCCCTTTAATCAAATCCACTAGCTAAAACAAAGACATCTCCGACCGTAACGAAAAAATCCTAACGTTCCATTTCCTTACAACAAAACACAAGGAGCTTATACTTACTTGCTCTATAAATTATTCACAAACCAAATTACCTCGGAGTGTGTAAAAAACCTACCAGAATTTACCTTCAGCATAAAACGGAACGCTTAGTTTAAAATTCAAATTTGGAAGCGTCTAACACGGCAGCCGCTCAGTCGATTTAAGTGCAAATACGTCCGAGTTACGGAGTCCCCGGCACTGGACATTTGCCATGGTAATGAGGGACTCCCACCACTGGACGGTTAATTCTATTCATGGCTACAATGGTACGAATGCGTAGTACAAATAGCGAATTACGCCCGCACTGAATAAAAGAAACGTGTGGTTTTAAGTTTTTTTTTCCTTTTTTATTTTCCAATGCAATCTGCGTTGTTAGATTTACATAAGTAGGGTCGGAAGAACTTACATGGTGGTTGACAATAAGGTAATGTCTGAATTATACGTCAGTTACGGATCGAAGGGCCAAGTTTAGCTTCGAATCAATAATATATAAACACCAGTTTTTTTGTCCTTTAATTTCCCACTACAATGTCCTCCCAATCGAATTTTTCCTTCATTTACATTCCGCCTCATAAAACAATGTGACGTTTTAGTAAAAATAAACCGCTACGGATGACAGCCCTGAAAAATGCAGCTGAAAATTTCTAAAAATCTCTGTTATCTTCTATACGAAATCAAAAGTTATGTTGGTAGCGATAAAGTCGAAAATTGAATGTGTTTTATAAGAATTAAGTCGCTTACTCGCAATTATGTTACATAAAAACTGGTACGTATTTTGTATCGGTTGAACAAAACATATTTAGAATTAAAGTATAGGAATGTACTGGCTGGCACTAGTTACGTTTGCTCCCTTAAACAGGGAGAAAAAGAACTCTTTGGTTTTCTATTTTGTATTGGGAATAATGTTGCAATTGTATTGGGACTCGTGACATGGTTTTCAGCAAAACAGTTGGTATTTATTTTTTATTTTAATTAATATTTTAATAACAAAAGAAAAAAGTGAAAAAAAAAGTTTTATCAACCATGTATGCCTTACGGTTGCGCCAAAAAAGATCAACTTTAATGCCAGACAGATGCTGTCTAACGCTGGTTTTCTAATGTTTTTTTTTTTTTTTTTATAACTTCTCCCGCTCTGGACGGAGCAGGAGGGCGTGTCAGTCTATTGCTGCCTAAAACCCACTCGTGTTCCTTCAGTTGCTTGTACGTTGCCAGGGGCCACCAATCCCACGACCCCGGCAGGCATCGTTCCTAGATAACCCCGCTAGTTGTGCTGACATCTCTTTGAGGCACGTGTGGAGCAAAGCCCGGGCCTGGTCCTTATCGGACGGCGAGCTAACCATTGCTCACAGTCCGCAAGCCCGCACCAATGGTGGCCGGGAATCAGCCTGTGATTCCCGATGTCTCCTGCGGAGGCTAGGGGTTTCATGAGATCCCGCTGGAGCTCTGTCAGCTGTGTCATGATTTCTCGCAGCAGCGGAGTTACGCTTTAGGGACAAGTGACGGGGAGTACAAACAGTTTCAACATACTTAATACATATATTTTATACTTAATACGCATACGCAATATATACATATTTTGAACCAGAACCAGAACACAATTTTGTTTAGTCTGATCCTTTAGCCCAAGGGAATTAACAAATAAATAGTCCGTGTATAAATCGTGAACCTCATATTTCTAAATGCAGGAAAACAGTACTACACATTGTATATTTCCACCCTAGCTACGCACGAGATACATAGCCCAAAGAGCTCAAAACTTGAAATATTTCCGAAGCAAAGTGTTAAGACAGGCCCGAATTGTACTTAAGAAAGTTTAATGAAACCTAATTAGACCGTAAATTTAAAGCCAATAGACTTTTCCAAGTGTTTAATCCCGAGCCGTCCAAGCGTAATTAATCTTAGTACAGGGCCGGACTAATCTGTATGCACCCTTTTGATTAATTGATCGCTTGAGGAGCGATTCCTTAATAAATGGCTGCCATTCGGTGGACGGACAAGTTTTTCCGAGATATTGGTTTTAGGAAGCTGCTTTGATGTCGAGAAATGGAGATAAAGTCTTTCGTGTTTTAAGTTTTTTTTAATGAATTTAAAATTATGAATTAAAATTTTAAGATTTAAGTTTGAAACAACCTTCAGTTCGGTAGTGAGGGTGATTGTCCAGGGTGTATCGACATCAGACTGTTTGAGGAAGCATTATGAACGTCGAACTATTAAAATATCACTACTGTGATTGTGTGTGTGAGACACCACGCCTGGTAAATAGGGTTTACGAGATGTTGTCGAGAAGAAATTATGCCAAAACGCATAACTATCTGGTGATTATTGAAATGACCCATTTAAGTGTCCACTATTATGTACTTAAACTATTACTTAAACATAACTAGCGAAATGTGGGTGTTATTTATACTCTTCTGCCCAACCCTTTGGGGAATACACGCGTGATGTTAGGTTACATTATGTTAGTAAGTAAATGAAGTAGATATACCAAGAATCCTTTGTATTCAAATACTCCAAATACATGCCTGTTTCCCAAAGTTGGTATATACCAGTTTTTGTCGGGGTCGGCTTAATAATTATACGCCGTGCGGACTATGACCGAAATAGAAAGTTTTTCAACATTTGAATAGATCACTTTTGTAATTGCCTCTACACTTTAGCTTCATTTTCGGAGCCTAATTAAGTTTAAACTTAAATAACTTTTTGATGGAAAGAAGAAACTAGTTTAATATTCTTTTATCGTCGTTTATCGTGGTGTAAAGATTATTAATTTTTGCGAATAAGTAATTCTATTCATATTTCAGTCTGCAAGAATGGCAGTGGAGCTGACTGCCCAGCGCGGTACTAGACTTTTTAAAATATGATAATATTTAAAGCTCTTTTAATTAATATCACAAATACTCATTTGAGGACTTTTTATTTGTATATCTTACATAGTCGTCAAGAATGGTTCACCGACTAAAATCGGCCAACTAATGTTCTTTGGTCGGACCGATTAGTTTAGTTGATCGTCAGCCTCATTAAATAAATGTATTAAATAAACAAAAGATAACCTCTCCTCTACCGCAACAAAGAAATCTCAGATTCGATTCAAAATCGAAGTCACAAAGCATGTGTCTGCGGGGTATACCTACCTCAACCTCATTGAATTTCAATCGTCTCGCATTTGACGACACGCCATGCAAAGCCCCGGGTTTGAATCCTGAGCATGTAAGAGATTTGTTGGCACATCAGTTGTAAAGTTTGTGTGTTGATTTGAAAGTACCTTTACTTGCTGAGTTTGCAGGGTGCAAAAGATCACTACTTGTTATGCTACTTGATTTGAGTGCCGTTAGCGATTGAAAAATGGACAAAATTCACCTAATCACCTGCAGAGGTACTTATTACACACAAATAATGATTTTTGGTAAGTGTGCACTTAGGTAGACACTAGACACATCATTAAATGAAAATGTTTTTTGCAACAGTCGTGTTATAGTGATCTAAATTGAGTACAAACAGCCAAGTGCGTGTCCGACCACGCATGACTTGAAGCAGTGACAATGGCGTGCGGTGTGAGTGACGACGTCACACGTGCAGCGCACGAAAGATAGCAGCGGCGCGGGCAGTGCAGGAGCAGGACAGCAATTATGAGGTGGTTCATTTTCCCTCGCGGGCACACCTCCGCTGCGTGGATGGTAGGTGTACGCGAGAATGACAATTAGGCAGTCAAAGTTATGCACTAGTATCGGGTAAAGTAAGCAAGTTATTAATGCGGAGCAAAGTCACACGTCTGTTCTTGATACGAGTTTGGGCGAGAAGTGGAAAGGAAAGTTCAAAACCCACATCAAACGTGTCCTTATCAAAAAATTACTTCTGCACATGTGGCTTCCCTGATACCTCATTAACGGCATAACTAAGTACATGTCTATTAACTGCTCCCAAATTAAGATGATTATTTTATTTTACCTTTTTTTCATTCTTCCTTGACATTATCTTTTTATTATTTGACATTATATTCTTACCTACAATATTCTATATTTTTGTATAAAATTAGATTTGTTACAGCTGTAGTGGAAATCATATCATTTGTTTTAAATAGGTCTTTATTTTTATTTTTTTATTTATCTTTTTATATACCTAGGTTCTTATTTTTAGCTTTTGTGAATTTGAGAACGTGGTAGGCCTAACAGACTGTAGATCTGTGGACCATTTTCTATTTTGCTAAGTATTTGGTACTTGTTGACCAGCCTAAACTGTCCTCTCACACCTATTAACATTGTAATTTGAAAATATTGTAAAAACCTTATGAAAAGACCAATTGGAAACGTGCACCTAGCTTCTGGCGTAGCAGGGCAACGCGTTGCCCTAAGCAAAAACAAGTGACCTTTTTTTCCTTCACTAGAAGTTACACACACAAGTACCTACATATTCAGTACACGTTCCGTAACTTGTCACTTTATTTACGAGAAGTTCCGAAATCTCAGGAGCTTCAAATTTTAGATTCCCCTTTTATTCAATTAGCCATGTCTCGGAAAGTAATAAATTTTTGAAGTCGACTCCGCTTTATTTTGATTCTGTGAATTTCATTTGTGGCCCAATTAAAGGTTTAACGACTTAGGCTGGATACATGCCCTGCAGCCAACGATATCCGTGCGACTATAATAATTGAGCATTTTAAAGGTAGGCTAAAGTATTATTGGAATTTTCTTGGATATATTTTTTACCAACAGACCTTATAACTAGGGTGAGATGAGCAGTGATACTTGCCTTTTCCATACCAGTACCATGATCTGTTTGTAGCATTGCATGTTACCTACAGGGTCTATGTCGAAATGATGGAAAATCAATCCAAACGACCACTCATCACTCTCGCCTCGTACAACGATTAAAAGTCGCACGAATGTAACCAGCCTGAAACAAGTAAAGCAGTTTTATTAGCACATGGCAGTCGCGACGTTATATTTCAACTGTCAGAGTGTCACGAGAATAATTAATGGCGCCAGTTCTGTTACAATTTTGTTCAGTTTATCGGGAATGCGAGATAAACATGTCGTTTCGCCTGTGATTGTTTGTATGTCAGTACAAACTGTGTGATTTTATAGACGCATATTCATAAATTTACTGTTTTTATATACCATAAACAGTGTTCTAAAGGCAGTTCTCAAAATCGCCTTCGTCTTTATCATTTCCGGCCAAGAGACCGCCATGACTCATCATCGAGCTAGCTTTTTCCCAACTAAGCTGGGTTTTTGCCTTCAGTCTAACCGGATGCAACTGAATACCAGTATTTTACATGGAGCAATTGCAACAATATTGGTAAGACCGGTTATCAGACTTTCGAACTTTTGACTTTCCGTAACGACTGTCAAATATCAATGAATGACAGACGGCATCAAAGGCTTAAAGTGCGTTCCGAACTACTTTAAAGTGAATACCACCACTTAGAGACACCAGCAATATCAAGGGATTTTGGTTACTGATGTAGGTTAACCTGAGAGACAAACCAATTCAGTTCCAATTAATCATCAACACACCTGTAATTTTCAGTATTTAATGACATAGATCAACAATGAATTTTCCGCCAATTTCTAAAGCTAATATGAATCGCTGCCGTCATCGCGGCAGATATTTGCGGTGCAGTACGGCATGGTAATGAGTTCGCCGCATTCACCAAACAGTGAACAGCTAGCGGCATTTGTTTTGGATTAAATTAGTTTTTGAATGAGGGTGTTGTTTATGAGATTTGGTCTGGTTAGGGGATGAAAAAGATTAATTGGAGTAAAGAATCAAGAGAGAATGGTAAATTCGTCATTAAACTGTAAAAGTTTTTACAAACTTGATTTAAGGGCTTCGTCAATTTGCGACCACATCACAAAAAAAGGTAAGTTATTCTTATACGGAAGTTTCTTTGTTGGATTCTATTCCCTACATTGGCGTCTTAAATTAACTTAGAGAGTAAGCTCATAAATAGTTTAAGTGACATTCGTTCCCGTCAATTCAACACACGTTCTGACGAAAAAAAAATGGGTCTATAAATTTTTAGGCTAACGCAAGCTAGGCGTTCTTGACGAGGAGAGAAGAGCTCGTGGCTAAGTAATAACTGCCGCACGGGTCGATCCATCAGGTTAGGTTACGCTTGCCGGGGTTGGTCTGTGGATGAGAGACCATTTTTATACACCGAGACTCCTCCGTACCTCGATAAACCGTTGGTCCTGGATGTCATTCGTGGATCTTTGATAATCGTTACGGGTCGTCAGAAACCCGAAAGTTTGACAACCAGTCAGACCCCAGTATTACCCAGTTTTGGGTTGTGGAGGTCTGATAGGCAGTCGCTCCATGTAAAATACTGGTATTCAGCTCCATAGCAGCTCAAATAGCAGTGATAGCCTAGTGGTGTGACCGTCGGACTGCCAAGTCATAGGTCTCGAGTTCGAACCCAAGGCACGCACCTCTGACTTTTCGGATTCATGTGCGTATTGTATGATTATCACTTGCTTCTAAAACGGTGAAAGAAAACATCGTGAGGAAACCGGCATGCCTGAGAGATATTTCTCGACGGCATGTGAAGCCAAGTCAGAGGCCCATGGGTGGCTTTAAAACTCTGACACCAGGTTAGTCACTAACCACAAGAAAAGAAGAAGATTCAGCTCCATCCAGTTAGACTGGAAGTCGACCCCAATATAGTTGGGAAAAGGCTAGGCCGATTGATTGATAAGCTAGGCGTTCTTCACTTTATCACCAATTCAAAACAAACCAAGAAGATACCTGCAGTGCTATTCTGTAACCATCTCACCGTGAAAACTTAGGTGAAGTGAGCTCAGAGTGAGCAGTTAGTCCCTAGCAGCAGGTGGAATAACAGCTCACTTCACCTAAGTTTTCACCGTGAGATTATTACAGAATAGACCGGCTGGACTTTTAACGAAACATTGATCTCTGAGCTTGTCTGTCTCGTCTTTCTTCTAAAAGTATAGTCCAAGTATAGGAAACACCGACCTCATCTTGTTTTTAAAGTGTTATTGTTTTGTATAAATCTACTTAAGTATCATCATTTATCATAATGTGACTATAATTAACTTAATTTCATTAGAACTTGATTTCCGCAAACCTAATTCCAAATCATGGCAAGCACAAATAGCATTTTACCTCGCTACCAAACTTTTTAAATCGTAACCAGATTTCAATTTACGTGCCAGGAACAATCATAGTCAGAAATAATCGCTCTCAGTCAAAAACTGAAAAAAAAAACATTGCTTGGTGTTAAGTGTAACTTTGTGAAGAGAAAACATACGAAGATCGAAGTTAGAGCGTGCACGATTAGTTGGAAGTTTATGTTGATGACAATTGCTTTACAAAATCAGGTAGGCGTTTATATCTATTGAATAGTCATGTATGATGTCTTACAATAATGTATTCGATTCGATACACGTTATAATCAAGGGCGGATCCAGCCTTCGAGTCAGAGGCGGGTCATTAGTCAAGGTTCAGTCAGGACAGGCTCAAATCGTGGGGGCCTCATTTTGTTTTACCGCCCCGGGCCTAAGCCTATCGGAAGCCCGGGGCGGCCAAACAAGGCCTCAGGCCTCCCGGTCTTCTCAGATTATGTAGGTAGAAATACCTACCTAGTAACATTTTGCAAAAAATTATAAAAATGACAACAAAAAAAAACAAGTCTAACGTGCTTAATTATAATCTAGCTACACTATGGACCTGACAACCGGCAGGATTCTTATTTTCAGGGAGGTGCATTTTTATCTCCTCAATAGGCTATTTACGAAGAGCAAGAAAGCAGGATGCGGAGGCGAGCAAGTTCGAATTTTTTTACACCTCGTCTCGGAATTCCCGGTTATATTTCTATTAAACATTCTTACAGAAATAGGAGTTGCTTTGTCGACTAATGCAGAAAAGTTTGAGAGTTAGAAGAATTCAAGAGCGAGCGGAGCGAGCTCGAACTGTTTTGCACACCGCCTTGTGTAGGTAAGGTTTTATTTAAGTTATACATAAATAGGAGTTGCTTTGTCCACTTATGCAGAAAATTTAAGAATGTGAGCTCGGAAATTTTCATTCCCAAATCTAAACTGCTTCTTACCGAATATACTTTGACCGTGTTTGGAATATCATTAAAAAAGTACTTCTTAAGATTTGGGGGCCGCCAGGACCCCGCCTGCGGCGGTTTGTCTTGACACTATTCTGGGGTACTTATATTTCTACGTCCGGTTGCTAGCTTTAGATAAACCTACATGGGCACTTATGGAACGTCAGAAAGCACGATACCGTTTGGTCGTGTCCTTTGGAGAAGAGCCGGTAAGAAACTCCACGTTCCATCATCATGTAATTATAACAAGAGCACATAGATTTATTATGCGTGTCGATCACGCATCTCGTAAACACATCCTACGTGGAAACATCATACAATTTATTTGATTAAAATTATCAATAACATAAGAAAAAATATCAGTGGTCGATACAACCCAAGTGGGGCCCCCCTTGGGGTGTATCGACCACTGATATTTTTTCATGACCCTCATGACCCCCCCTTAATTCGCCCTTGGTTATAATACATATTGTAATATCAAACATTTATCACTGAAGGGTTGGCAGAAGTGTATAAGTACACCCATAATTGGTCCATTTTTTAACAAGTTCCAAGTAGGCCAATAACCGACCAGGAATTCAAACTCCAATCCTTCAAGACTGTTTCTGAGACTTTCCAAATGAAAATATCCAATAACACTTTGGCAGACCCGAGGCCTTCAAATCCAGTTCCGCTCTTTTGTCTGAAGTGGTGAGAAGAAACCTTCGTTTGTAGCAATATATCTAGATACTTTAATGTCTTCACTAGAAATATTGCGTAACTGTAATTTCAGAAATGCTTTTAACCTATTAAATCTTTAATAGATTGACATGGAATTTTTGAAAAAATAAACCATGCCATAGACACAATTTTATCCCACAGAAAAAGTATTCCTGACGTTGGTAAAGCCCTAAGTCTTATGTCTGTTCGATCTATTGTGCGGCTGATATTACCCAAATGACTTTTATTTTCGCAAAAAAAGTTTATTATCCGAACCACGCGTCCCCGTCCCTCCTGTGGTCTTCAGTACATCACCAAGGCGTCGCGTGCTGGTTTCTTCCGGTGTTCACACCCACGGCAGGTAATTGAAAGCGCCTTAGTGCTACGCGGTGCACGTCAGTGTGGTGGCGATACCGCCGCGTGATTGACTGGACTTTGATGCCCGGCTGATGCATCGTGCACGTTGGGGCTTTGTTTTGGTTTTGTTTATTGGGGTAGGTTTGATTGAAAAATTGAAGAATAAGAGACTTTTTGGTTTTGTCCTGGGTTTATAAAGAATGCTGTTGATATCGAGTCTGACACCTCATTACTGTAGGTGCTGACAGTTTTCGTCTTAATCACGAAGCAGATTCAAATTATCTGTTTACTTTTTTATACTGTCAGTTAGTCCCGATTTAATTTGAAAAGCATATTTTTTATTGGAGTCAGGTATGAATGCCAATTTCACATTTTAGTTATTATACATCACGATATTTTTTCAGGAACCAATTCATAGTTGAATTTGGCATTAAAACCCTAATTAAAGTCCAAAGGGCTTCAATAACAATCCAAACAGATTGATGACGTCAGAGTTATACAATGTCAACAGAAGCGATCGTGAACAATTGAACGAATGAACACAGAGTTCACGACAGAGTGAACGAACTGAAGTTATGTGATCCACCAATGAAAGAGAACTTTGGGACAAAGACGGGGCCTTTTGTATGCCAGTAATTAAGTTTGTTGAAGTTTAATTGATTTGCATGGAACAGCTGACAGATGGTCGCCATCAATTTTAAGGCCTAATAATTTAGGTTCAACCCCTTGTAGGTTACCGCTCGAGTTATATACTGTCGTAAAATTTATCTGAGGGTAGGAAAATATACATTTTGTTGGGGTTATTTGCGATGAGCAGATGAGTAATGCTTGATTTTATGGGTTTAATAATAAAAACTACCCTAGATCTTAAACAACTAATACCTCAAAATAGATACTTATTATAATATTTGCATATTTACAATATTTCAGAGATAAGGAAAATAATATGAAACACAAGATATCTTGTAATTAATGTATGTTTTTAATTTTAATTACACACATAAATTTTAATAAACAATATACAATCTAACACTAAATTAAAAGCTAACTAACTATAAACATAGGAAAATAAAATTAAGAGAAGAGCTCATTGGGCATAAATAAATCGTTCGCAACGTTGTCAGCGGGAAAAGTGCCTAAAAGGCTGGCAGCATTGCCACGTTCGATGGCAATACTGATTATTTGTCCTAAGAATTGGCCAGCCTTGGTCACGTGAATAGTCGACCAACCGCTTGGCAATATCCCAAAATATTCCATGAGCACTCGGACCCCACGGCCCTAGTGTTTCAACCCCAAACGGCTCAAAAATATAGCGACCAATAAGGTTGTTATATTTGCGCCGTTTGAGGTTTTCTGCACCTGCAGCAGCCGCCTCGGCACAGCTCACCGTGCTAGGAAGATGACGCAAGGGTGTCGACACAGTTGCATCCCACACCAATGGCCTACCCAACTTCCAAGGCATTATGATCATTACGTCTTGCCTCTTCCTTTCGTCGCGTACCAAGCCATTGGGTACTAAAACAGCTGGTAAACCGGCAGTGACAAGAGCCCGTCGGATGATATATCATTAATGGTTGCGTGCCGTGCCAAACCACCCGCAAGGAGCGCCCAGACGCTGACTTGTAGCGAGCCGGAAAGTGGTGTCACCCAGCATTGTGCCTATGTTGGGTGACGGTAGCGCCTGAAGCCAGAGGCTCGACTCCCATTCCCCCACAGCCAGCAGGCTGGCACGCTCAGCAGTATTGCTGGACGTAATAATGAGGTTATTCCGTACCAACCCGTAGAGTGGCTCATCCTAATGTCTCTGGGAAGACGGGTTTTCGGGCTGCTCCGTATCCGGAAAAGCCACTTTCCAGGCGTTCATCGCATCAGTCAAACACGTCACTTCAGATTTTTCTGGTTAACTTTTCGGTGCTGTGGACTAATGACAGGAACGTAGTACAAACGAACGGAGTAAGCTTACACAAAAAAAAATGCGGACGTCGAGCCCAAAAAAGCGAATGGGTAATGTGGCTTGCAGTCACGCGGGTCGTCCAATGCCACATTTATAATTGATGTTAGAGTACTTTGAATAATTTGATTAATTTTGTCTAAAAGGTGTGGCTTCTTCTTAGAGGAAGAGCAGAGAAAATACATAAAAATTGGACCGAAACAGCAGTATCTGATACGGGTGAATGCCGAATGTAAGTTAATTTTAGAAAGTCTATCCGAAATATCGTTAAATTGTTTATTTTTTCGTAAAATCTATGTCCATCTAATATTTTAACCGACGCAGCCACTAGAAACGTTGTACCGCCATGAATGCCCGAACAAACAGGCCGTTGCCGCGCCATTTTTGACACATCGAATCTTTCGGTGTTGCCGGTACAATAAATTGAAACCTTGATTGAGTTTTTTGGGATGAAGGGAAGTATTTAGAGATTAGTTTTCATCTTTATAAGCCCAGTAGCCTTTAAGTTTGCCAGTAGCGTTTAGTTTAACCTTCTTCGGCTGCTTTAACCACCTTATGTGACAAATGCGTTCTTTGTGGACGCCTACTTAGTATTAGGATACACTTCTTCCGTTGGATTTATTGCGGCGTAGATTTCATGAGACGTAGGTAAATAAAGTTTAGTATTTTTCTTTAATTTAAATTAAATAATAGATTTTAATCAATAGGTATGGCGGTCAGCAGGCTGATCAAAATTGTTTTTGTCTTCAAATTCAAAAGTCATTTATTCAAACTAGGCTGAGAATCAGCACTTTTCGAACGTCAAAGTTACTTTAAAAGTCTGTCTGTTCAATTAGAAAAAAAAAGATTCTATATAATATAATGCAAAATTATTTACATTGCGCAACACTAAAGATAATTTAAATTAAAGAACTGGGCAGAAAAAAAAACCGAAATAAAAAATAAAAACTAAACGTAAACAATATCTAAATAAAAGCCTCCCGCCAGCTTACATATAGCTATAACTGGAAGTTTTATATGATAAACTAGGACCATCGAGGTAAAATAAATAAATATTTAATTACTAATAACAATACCAGAACCATGATCAGCAAGACGACCAGTCACCACAAGCAGCATCCGTACACGAGCATAATGCAAAGATCAGCCACTACCTCCCTCGCCATATTTGAGCGAAGGAGGCAACCCGACCCCCGACGCTACCGCAAGCAGTGACATCTAAGGAAGCATGACAAACTTGCTGCCGGTGGTTCAGGCAAAAATAATATGATCAATTGTCGAGGTCTAACCACATATTGCAATACAACTCATGAAAATCATTCTAACGAGTAGATTACGTCAACAAAAAAAAAAAAAAAAAAATAGTCAAATAAAATAAACAATTATATAAGTAAACTTATATATCCTGTCAGTAGCTAAGCTATAAAGCTAATTCCGGAGAAAGAACATTCATGTGGCATTCCTGTGGCATTAAGTCCGCCTCTGTACATTTATGTGTTAATAAATAAATAAACATTGTCTTGAGTTAATCAACTATTAACCAACTATTCTTATCATTTAAGTAGTCGTTGATAGAATAGTATGCCTTTGAACAAAGGTAGGAATTTACTTTAGTTTTAAACGCATTAAAAGGCAAATCTAGCAAAAAAGAGGGTAGATTGTTTTAAAAGGTTATACCAAGCCCAACAAATGAGTTATGAACCTTATGAAGTCGGTGAAATTGAGCTCGTAGTTTGTCCTTGTTTTTAGTGTTAACATTGTGAATATACCTGTTTAGTGTATGTGTATATTTTATCTAATATATAGGATGTTGGCGAAGATGAATTGTGATGCCACTGTGATGATACCAATATCTTTGATGAAATCTCTCAGAGAAACTCTGGCACCCAGCTGGTAAATTGCTCGAACAGCTCGTTTTTGGAGGGCATATATATTTTGAATATCAGCAGCTTTGCCCTACAGCAGAATACCACAGGACATAACGCTATGGCAATAACTAAAATATACTAACCGAGCTGTATCAACGTAGAGATGTATTATCTTACTTTCCTGACGGCGTAGGGCGGCTGAACTGAGCCTTCCCGCTAGGCTCGATATATGTTGGGGCCATTGAACCACATTTCGTTTTCTTGGCATTGAGAACTAGGTTATTTGCCATAAACCAATCCGTAACCATTGAGAGTACACTGTTTACATCGTCAAAATCTTGTTTATTTCTGTCTAATTATTATATTAAAAATAAGAGAAGTATCATCTGCATACAGTACAATTACACAGATACCCTTTAAATATAATGGTAAGTCATTGATATACACTAAGTGTTCTTAGTGTATATCATGACTTACTGCTCAATACTGGGTCCATTCTTGTTAGAATGCACCCAGTATTGAGCCTTGAGGTACACCTAACTGAGCTGGTAGCCCGGTCGATTTCACACCATCAACATCTACACATTGGGACCTATTATGTAAATAAGAATATACAACGTTAAGAGCTTCGTTTTGCACACCGTAATGACGCAGTTTACGCAAAAGCGTTTCATGGTGCACGCATTTGAAGGCTTTGGAGAAATCACAGAAAACCCCAATAGCATTTTGAAAATTCTCCCATGCGTTAAATATGTGTTTTAGCAGAGCAACACCCGCATCTGTAGTGGAACAACCCTTTGTAAAGCCGTATTGTTCATTATGAAGGAGGCTATTTAAATTAAAATGTCTTAGCAACTGCTTGAGAACTTTTCAAATATTTTGCTAAATGCTGGTAAGATAGAAATAGGTCTGAAATTGCCAACGTCATTTTTATTACCTGATTTGAATAATGGTATGACTTTACTACTTACTCTTCATGAGGTCAGGAAAAGTTCCTAAATCAACACATTTATTAAAAGTAACAGCTAGATAGGGGGCTACGATGTCTATTATATTATTACTCAAAAGTTTAATTGAGATGCCCCAGTAATCACCAGTTTTAGACTTGAGTGTGTTAAAAACATTAACTACATCACGAGGCGTTACATGTTCGAAGCTAAATAAACGACTACTTTTAGAAACAGTAGTGTTTCTAAGTACAGAGTAAGAAACAGTAGTTTTTTTTTCCAAAATTCCTGACTGAAAATCTTTTGCTTAGTAGTAAGCAAAAGATTTTCAGTCAGGAATTTTGGAAAAAAAAAACTCACGAAACGCCTCAGCTACATAGTTTAGCTATAAATTAGTTATTAAAGCAGCTGACGCTACTTTAATAACTAATTTACTGTCGACCATAATCTCAAGTTGTTAATCTTGCTTAACCGATTTACCCGTTTCATTGTTCATAATTTTCCAAATGGTTTTTACTTTATTATTGGAATTTTCAATTAAATCGCTTAAAAATTTAGATTTGCCATAAACACTAACCTTTTTAAATCATTTTGAATAATTTTTGATATACTCTAGGAAAGATGTATCAAACCTGTATTTTTTCAAACCATATAACTCGTATAGTCCCGCTACTTATACAAATACCTGGAGTGGCCCATTGGTTAAAGCCAACGGAGGTGCCATTAATTTTATAAATTAAATCTTGAAAGTAGATTGGTACTTTTTTTGCACAACATCAAAAAGGGCTCCATAGATTTCATCAGGATTCTCGTGTTTTACTATAGATGGTGTAATTCTATGAGCTATATTATTTTTAAACTTATTGCAAAGACTAGCAGTATAAGGCCTACATTCTATTTTTTTGCTGCTTTTTATGTAATGGCATGGGGAAGCTAGCTAATAAACCATCCATCACAACCAGGCATCACAATCACTATAAACTATCACTATAAAAATATTAGCAAGACAAGTTGCCGAAGATACCGCAATCCTATTAGGTTAAAAAAACAAGTTAATTAAATTATAAGACCTACACAGATTAAGAAATCTAATACTCAATGGAATAACATCTAAAATATTAATATTTAAATCTCCACATAAAATTATTCTTTTATTACTTGATTTTAACCTATTGAGTGAATCCTCCATTACCGATTCAAAACTAATAAAATCACCAGAGGGGGGGGGGGGGTCGATAAACGCAAATTACAACACGTATCGCTCGAGTTCAACACAAGACAACTCTATAGTGCGCTCAATAGAAAGATTAACTAAATCTAAACGTTGCCGTTGTTTACATTTCAACTTGTTTGAAACAAGAACTAAAGATCCACCGCGAATGGCACTTTTTCTTACAAACACACTTTGTACAGTACCTAAAGCTGATAAACAATACTTCATGTTCATTCAAACATAACACCTGAACATCATAATTATCCATAACTAAACTTAAGTCTTGCTCTTTGCCGGACAGACTGTGCATATTTTGATGAACAACATTCAATAACTGTAGTAAAATAATTACTGCTATAAAATTCTATTAGGTAGGTATTAAAGTACACTTGATTAATTAATTTGCAATTTATGTCTTGCTTCTCGTGTTTGCCAACTACACATTACTGTTTTATTTGTAACTTTTCTTATTCGTGATTATTTTAAATAGTTATAAGCTTAGCCCATATCGCCTGAAACACAGGATTACCTAGTTCAGGCACATGTATTTTTTTATTGACCTAGTTTAAGATTTTGAATTTATAGTTATCATGAAATTGTAAACTTTTGAATAATAAATTGAATTGAATTGAATAGGTATATGTGGCTCACCTGTCGCTCCTAATAGTTTAATAAACTATAAGCTGTATCAAAAGTAGTGTTAGTACCACTACTAACAGTAATCGATGGTACACTACAGGTACCAGTGTCACTGTGTATATTGTATGCTAAAAGATTAGCAATTTGTCTTCTACTACTAGGTGGCAAATACATTGTATAATTTGTCAGTTTGTAATCATTAATAAATTGATTAAAATAAAAATATAAAATAGCGTCACTGTGACGACATGTCCTGGTAT
Source organism: Xanthia togata (assembly GCA_963853775.1). Taxonomy (NCBI): domain Eukaryota; kingdom Metazoa; phylum Arthropoda; class Insecta; order Lepidoptera; family Noctuidae; genus Xanthia; species Xanthia togata. The sequence goes on from OY970807.1 coordinate 23,918,001, forward strand.
AAATTAACATATTTAAATTATAAATGCCTATTTTGCTCATCAGACAAAAAGTGAGAATAATGATCTTGTGATTGTAATTAATTCAGTTACAGGTATATTTACTGACACCAAAACGCATAAAATACCTCTGACTCATTCAAATACCTTAGCAAACGCAATTCATGCAGGCGTCCTTAACTAGGACACACGTTAATATGAATATCAATGAGATTTGACCTAAAGCAAAACTAAAACGCCTTTTTAAATTTAAAAAACCCTCAAGTACCTATTTCTGATCCCTTTTTTTAAATGAACCCGTTACCCATATAACTGGATTATAATAACGAGACAAACAGACAATTTGTCAAGGTCCGTCCTACCGCAAAATACATAAGTACAGAAGGTCGGCTCCACAAAACGAACGACAACAAGCGAGCGCACGCATAGACACGATACTTACGGTGATCTCAAAAATGTCAAACAAATGCCTCGTGCACGTGCGCTTGCACTAGCTGTACGTGGAGCGTGTCTATGTGTGCGTGAATTTTCACTGGATGTATGGAGCCAACCTTTTGTACCCATCTGTTTCGTGGTCCTATCCTCCCGTGTTAATTAATAATTAGCAACCAGGGTATGGGGGATGGGTAAAGAATACTAATCCCACGCTGATTTCAACTGTTTATTTTATTTAAATCTTAAATTATCCTAACGGAAGGTTTGTGCTTTAATTTACTTTTTAAATTAATTAGGTTATTTAGGTTGTTTTTTAATGTTATTTTCAGGTCGCCGTCGTGTATAAGCCACTATCATGCTTTTTCCATCTTCGTTAGAAAAATAAATATCAATCTGCCTAGCCTTTTCCCAACTATATTGGGGTCGGCTTCCAGTCTAACCGGATGCAGCTGAATACCAGTATTTTCATGGAGCGACTGTTAGAAAAATAAATATAAGAATCTATCTCTATATCTGTAGGCAATCTGTAGGTACCTATAGAAAAGCGGAACACTATACTGTTGGCAGTGTAGCATGGTGCGGGTGACAGGTGACAGAAAGGGTAAAATATATTATAATTTACTTGTTTTTACTGTTTCTGTATTTTACGTATGATCCGTACCTACATACAGATTGTGTACATAATACGGACCAAATATATATTATGATATTAATGTTATACAATCATTTAATAATGGTAATAACATAACAAACACATTTCATTTTACCTTTCAGTAAGTAAAATACAGATATACAACACAAAATAAAATAACAGTAATAAAAATAAGAAAAGAAATCAAGATTCATTCTCGAACATTAAAATCTTATGCAGACTGAAACGCCAGGCAAAGCAATTCTTGCATAAACTGCAAAATAATAAAATTCCAACAGAAATCTATATCTCTGTTCGTTTCGTCTGTAGCATATTTTAAAGTACAGAAATGTTTCCGTTTCAAATGTTCATACTCGTACGTTTAATAAATGTGAAATCGCAGACATTCGATAGATTCCTTCTATGTCCACTTTGCAATTTTATGTTATCGAATGGAGCAGTCGTCGTTTCTCTTATTGTAGTTGTTTTAAAGTTTATAATTTTTTCATTTGTTTACGTAGTCGCAGCCCTATTTATTGTGTTTCTATTTAAATAAAAATACTCGACTGAATAAAGACATGTTGTGTTAATTTAAGAAACGGAATACTTACATATTATGTACTTTTTTTTATTTTTTTTTGTTTTGTTTGGGCAGCGTCGGCCCGCTCAAGTCTGGGGGCCAAACGTCGGAAATGCTCCACGAAGTTCCACCGACTGTCGAGGACGAGTCCTAGGTACTTCATCGTCGACTCGACGCCGATGTGAACCCCTCCTACCGTTATTTGGGAACCCGATGGTGGCGCGTTCCGAGGACCATGAAAACACATGGCCTCGGAATTGTGCAAGGCCACCTCGAGTCACAACCAACTCTGGCCACGATTGTCGCAACCCCGTGTGTCGCTAGTTCGACCGCTGCCTGGTGCGACCTCCCCTGCGCCAGGACCAACGTTTCGTCAGCGTAACAAACTACGCTGACGCCATTGGGGAGGTCGGCGCGCAGCACCCAGTCGTATCCGATGTCCCACAGATGCGGCCCCAGGACCGATCCCTGTGGGACACCGCACGACATCTCTCGCCGGTTCCACTCTCCCTGGTGACCGGGGTAGATGATGGCCCTGTCCGCCAGATAGGCTTCGACCACACGACAGAGGTAGGTCGGCATCCGGTGATACCGGAGGGCCTCCCTGATGCAACTCCAGGGCAGGGTATTGAAGGCGTTGGCGATGTCTAGAGACACCGCCAAGATGACCCCACCCCGAGCCACCGCATCCCCCATCGTGAGGGCTCGCACGCGCATTATGGCGTCCACCGTGGAGCGCCCCCTGCGGAAACCAAACTGGCTCTCCGCCAAATCCCATCCAGCCCATTATGTACCTACAGTTACAGACTGTATAATTATTAGAATATCACTGCAAGTGATTTGGTCAACTAAAAACCAAAAAAAATAGGCGGTCATGGTGACTGACAGAAGTGAAAACTTAAAACTAAAAACACTACAGCGCGAGCATGTCGGTGACGTGAATCCATAAGTTTATCCCGTACCAAATTTCGCTCAACGTGCCTAAAGAAGTTTAGTTTTCACTTCAAAATGTTTGCTTATATAACTTTGCCAGGCGCTAAATATGTATTGAGTTTTGTTTGATCATTATCAATTATTACGTACTATGGATTATTTGAAACAGTAGTCGTATAGTCAAATCAATACAAAATCTTAGTCCAAATCTGACGTTCAACAGCAAAGCAATAACCCCAGGTATTAGTATTACCAAGCTTGGTTTCGTTAACAAAGTCAAAGTCAAAGTCAAAGTCAAATAATTTATTTCAATTAGGCACAAAAAAGGCACTTTTGAACGTCAAACTTTACAAAAAATAATAAATAAAACTGATTCTAGTCGCCCATTCCAAAAGGTAGTTTTCGTATGGAGAAGAATGGGCAAGAAACTCCACCGTTACTCTTTTAAAAAAATCATTATATCTTGTATACACTTATTATATAATTATATGTGAAGACAATGCACCTAGAATAAGATTACTATACCACGATAGGTAAAAATAATGAAAAATGAAGGAATGACATAATTATGTGATAGATGCATGACCGCTGACTACCTGCAGTATTGTCTCTCCTATTACCTTTAATCCATCCAAAGGTTGTCTGTAAAAGATCGCTTTAAGCGATAAGACCGCCCATTGTGTCACCCTATGTAAAATTTCTAAATTATGTCTGTGATTTTTATGGTGTACAATAAAGAGTATTCTATCTATCTATCTATCTATGCATGGTGCTCACATACTTACAAACATTGTAAAATTATACTATATTTCTAACATTATAATAAGTAATACTAATAATAATAAGTCAGTGTGTGAGTTCAAGTAATCACAAAAAATAAAATAAAATAAATGTTTAAAAAAATAATAAAAAAAAATTATACAATTAAATTAGCAACCAGTTCGATTTTGTCTAGATTCTGAATTGTCCTATGGAGCAGGACCAGCATGTTTCCAAGCATTTTTATCTTGGATATAATCCTCTAATTTGTAATATGCTTGTTTACAAAGTGTACTTTTTATATGATTTTTAAATTTTCTTTCATTTAATTCTAATATATCACAAGGTATTCTGTTGTAACATTTAACACAGTACCCCATAAAAGATGTATTTACTTTAGATAGTCTGAAAAATGGTTGATCTATTTTATCTTTATTTCTAGTAACCAAGCTATACATAGGTATCCACCAATGAACAGCCTACAAGACGTTATCTAGACGGCATAGAGCTAAGCAATTTGCCAGGCTGAAGACGATACAATCCCCAAAATATGTGTCGGGTAGATTTGTCCAGCAATTAATCAGTATTAACAGTGGCCCATCTGTCTGTAAGGATTACGGCGACAGCGGCGCCGCGTCTGCCTGTCTTAATAGCCTGTGTAGGCTCTCGTGGGCGCGGGGAACAGAAGTACCACATCCTCCTTCGTGCTTCTGGGGAGACGTGTTATTGGGGAGTTAGTTGTTCCACTTCGTTTTCCAAAGCCTACGTTAGATACATTTTCCACAGATTACAACTTAAATATTTACGAATAGCATAGTTGCTTTATGTAAAAGTCAAAGTCAAAGTCAAATAATTTATTTCATTTAGGCACAAAAAAGGCACTTATGAACGTCAACATTTACAAAAAAAAGATATAATAATTGATTCTAGTCGCCCATTCCAAAAGGTCGTTTTCGTATGGAGAAGAATGGGCAAGAAACTCCACCGTTACTTTTTTAAAATATTTTCACAATATTCTGTATACATTAATTATATAATTATATGTGAAGACGATGCACCTAGAATAAGATTACTATACCACGATAGGTAAAAAGAATGAAAAATGAAGGAATGACATAAATTAATTATGTGATAGATGCATGGTGCTCACATATATTATTTACAAACATTGTAAAATTATACGATATTCTTAACATTTTAACAAGTACTAGGTACTAATAATAAGTCAGTGTGTGAGTTCAAGTAATCACAGAATATAAAATTAATGTTTAAAAAAAAAATATTATACAATTAAATTGGCAACCAGTTTGATATTGTATGGTTGTATGTATGTATTTAATGTAAATGTAGATGGTACACCGCTGACTACCTGCAGTATTGTCTCTCCTGTTACCTTTAATCCATCCAAAGGTTGTCTGTAAAAGATCGCTTTAAGCGATAAGACCGCCCATTGTGTCACCCTATGTAAAATTTATAAATAAAATTTATGTCTGTAATTTTTATGGTTTACAATAAAGAGTATTTTATCTATTTCTGCTGCCAAGTAGCATTGCTTTGCTCTGTTCTAGTTTGAAGGGTATTGGTGCAGATATAATTACAGGCACAAGAAACATTACAACTTTGTCACTATGATGTTGATGGAGACGCATCTGCGATATCGCAGAGCACTAACGGCGGCGCCGCGGCCGTGACCATTATAACCATTAGGCCGCGTCCTATTTAAAAAGGATCGTCGCGCGGATACGCGATCGTCACGTTCATTAACATTTTTTTTGTGCTGTTCTGTGAAATTGAACGCGTGGGCGCTTTCCGGTTTTCCGAACAAAAAGTGACATATGCACGTGTTATATAAATGTAATTATTGTGTCTAAAAATAAATAATATGATATATAAATGTAATTATACTTGTTATACCTATAAATATAATTATTATCTATGATTAATTTACTAAATGAATTTAATAACAAACTTATTTTTATAAGTCAAACACTGATTTGACTCAACTGTTGTTATTGTCTCCAATATCTTGGTTGAATTATGTAGTAGGGTCACACTGATTTATTTGTTGTTCCTATATTTAAATACTAAATGATTGACGATACAAGTTTTATTAAATTATTTTGTTAAGAATATCTAAGAGATTAGTTTACGTATAAATTATATTTTTGTAAAGGTATTATTACAGTTTATAGTTTAAAAGTATTTGTTTTGTACTAATAGTTCAGTTCATTTTATCTGTGGCAATATTCATGTTAGATAGGGTAAGGTAGACAACTGTCATTTGAAATGTTTTAAAAGGTCGTGTAACTTAATTCTTGTTCTCTTTTCTGTACGTGTCACTGGACTGGTAACAATATAAAAGCTTATGTTAATATCTAAGAACAGACCCTGAGTGATGTCCATGTCCGTAATATTGAGTTGCTAAAAGCTAATATAAGGAAATAATGTTGCATAACAGAAGTTCTGCTTTTATTGTAAAATTGATTGAAATAAGGATCATCAGATCACTTCTAGTGAAAGATCGACTGACCACAATGTTCATGTAAGTTAAATTGTCATTATATCTTGATTATTGCTGATAACTATGATGTTCTGTATGTATTAAAATATTGCTAATATTGCTACATAAGTGTTAAATCGAATTAAGGAATATTCATATTCTATTTGTCATTGATAAAGTTGTTAGCTTTAAGAAATGGTCCAAGAGATTAATGTAATAACAAAACTAAATGCTAATGTAAAAATGTGTTGATAAAATACTTCAAAACAAGCTTCCGTGGAGTTTCTTATCCTTCTTCTCCACGAAGACCTAGATTTGGAACGGATAACTAGCTTTCTCATTAACAATACCTATTTATTGACAAGTCTAATTGAAATAAATGCCTAGTCTTGATTCCATGTACTTTCTTATAATCCTTTTCCCTACACACCATATTCATAGATATTAAAATACATAACATAACATCACGCCTTGTTTCCCCGAGGGGTTGGGTAGAGGTGCACCTGTAGTAGGTACACCCACATATTAAAATACCTACATGATTAAATAATTAACTAATAGGTAACCTGAAAATCCTGACACTCAAAAGTTGATAGTTAAGTGGATATCAATGCCTCTAAAGGTAGTATATCTAATAATCTTTTTCTCACATCAGAAGTGGGATAGTGCCCTGTCTTACATAAGCGATTTCTAATGAATTTTATTTTGCTATTTTCATAATCAATGTTGGAGCTATTGGTAATTTTGCTGGAAGCCGTGGTGTCGCCGGATAGCTGTCTAAACCCTCACCATGAGGATGACATCATGCTGCCAACTCCTAGAGTAGGACTGTAAGTGGGAGCTGCAGGGCCGGTAAGGCCTTTAGAGGCTCTGCTTTGATATTACTTTGAAATGAGAGAACATCAACTGATGGTGCATCATAGAAAAAGTTTTGTAACCTTTAAACTAGAATATTTTAAAACAGGATGGTGCCGATTCTCTTGACGCAAATGCCTTTAAACTGGGCTGGAAATCGCCAAAATTTAGTTTACTCTTGTCAAACGATGATTTCCCATTCTGAAATAGACAAAGTATATTTGACTATATTTTGAAGCAACCAACTTAACTATATTTTAGTTTGACAGCACTAAGATGGTACTGAGATTTTAATTTAGTGTAAAAGACAATTTTGCTATTCTGAATTTTGCCTAACTGAGTCTGACCTTAAATTAGTTGTCATGAACTAAAATTCACACGAACACCTCGACTTCGGGTGCAAAAACAGTACTGTACTGGATTTTTTTCTTTTCTTTTGCTTGTATCTCGAAAATGGTGTGTCCTATCGCAAAAATAATGAAAATTTCGACCCCCTTTATAAAACCCTTAAACCCCTAATACTCAACAAGTAGGTAATATTATTTTTATATTTTCCATGCAAAAAGTGAAAAATTCAAAATAAAAAAGGTCGAGGCTATAAAAAAAATAAAAAAAATAAAAACACGGAATAGGGCAAACAAGTATGTACCACGTGGAGTCGTAATTATCAAATTCAATTTTGGTTGTTTCGAAATATTTTTTGAGTTGAGACTATTTCAGAAAAGCTTTACGGTTCTCATAGCCAGGAGTGAAGTCTTGGTGATACTCGTAGTTTGGTTGGTTTTGTTTTGTGTAAGGGAGAATCGCCACCAGTGTTTGTCATTAAAAGTTAAGTTTCAATTGGTATTTTAACAAATTTCAAAAACAAAGGTCTCTGAAAACTATGATAACTACTTGCATAAAAATGATTAAATATGTTGAAAGATCATTAGGTAATGAACCAAAAATAGTGAACATCTAATTGAAGCTTAGCTTATAAAACCAATAATAACTAGGTACGTTGTTACTCTAGCTAGATTATAATTAATTAATTTTTGTTCTCACAAAGAGAATACTGAGAATAGGATACAAGTGTTCACTTAGATGAAACTTGGCATTACAAGAGTACTAATTTAATGTATATTATATAAATTAGGTAACAGAAAAACCAAAAATGAGATTGGGTTTCTGAACAGGACATTGCGAGGATTTGTGTACTAAATTACTTAGACCATTGTTTTCAATCTTTGATCCTGCTTTAAGAACAGAGTTATATACTGATGCTACTGCTATACGATATGGTGCTTTTTTAACCCAGAAATACGATAGTGATTTTTAAGTCATTTGTTTTAGTAAAAGAACTACACCTGCAGATTCAAAATATAGTTCTTATGATTTAGAAACTCTAGCTATTCACAACGCCTTGAAACACTTCCGTGTCTATTTACTAGAAATTAACTTAATAATTATCACAGATTGTAACACTATATGCAATGAACAGTCAGAGTGGCCGAACGTTCTGTGGAAAGTACAACAATTAATTAACACAACTGTACAAAATCCATGGGCTCTACCCCTTTGCTATTACTTACGACGTACTAAAAGAAAAAGATAGACAAAATCCAAATAAATTAGAGGCTGACCGAGAAATAGCTAGACAAATTGCAGAAAAATTCAATAAACGTTTAGATGTCACTCGTCGTAACAATGTAAACTTTAACGTAGGAGATGTAGTGTATGTCTCGCGGAATCATATGCGTAATGATGAATTGGCACCTAAATTAAAGGGCCTTTGAAATATCTTCTATCCTTTCTAATGAACGTTTTGTTCTGCAAGGTCTAGGTAATTTACGAAACATTTCAGTAGCCAAAGAAAAATTAAGATTCTGACACTTTACCTAATTACATTTTCTTATTTTTGTGATGATATTTTGTTCTATTAATCTGACATGTTAAGTTACTGAAAGCATATTTTAATTAATTACACACTGATGTGGATTTAATTTGGAAATAAATAGAAAGAATTATGTATAATTATATAACTTATAATATTATATATATACTGCTGGTCGGTCACTGCCCTGATACCTTTCTGAAATTCATGCGCAGCAGGTGATAGGACTGGTATGTCAAGGCCAGAGGCTACTTATGATATTACTGCTGGTCGGTCACTGCCCTGATACCTTTCTGAAATTCATGCGCAGCAGGTGATAGGACTGGTATGTCAAGGCCAGAGGCTACTTATAACATTACTGCTGGTCGGTCACTGCCCTGATACCTTTCTGAAATTCATGCGCAGCAGGTGATAGGACTGGTATGTCAAGGCCAGAGACTTCTTGAAAACAAATATTTATTTATTTAAATATAATTAGTTGGGTACTTCGAGAGCGAAGTACAGGTCGTGATAGATTATTTTTTTAAATAATTACTATTTGTGATGGTTATTTTGGTACATTTCAGTTTAATAGAACATCCAAACAATAGATTTACATATACTTTTAATTTATCCTAGTAAAATATGTGTTATTAGGAGCTTAAAATCATATGAGATACACTTCATTATTTACCTAATTGCATTTATATATAAAAATTATAAAAAAAAAAAAAAATGTTTCCGCTGGTCGGTCATTTGCTTGGTGCAAGTATATCCCACTAGCAGCGGGTGGAGGGGACTTGACACGTCGGCAATTGGCAAAACAAAAGTAAAACAATTGTAGAAAAAGGGTCTCTAAAGTACTTCGAGAGCGAAGTACTTGTCAGCATGGCCGTGTTATATAAATGTAATTATTGTGTCTAAAAATAAATAATATGATATATAAATGTAATTATACTTGTTATACCTATAAATATAATTATTATCTATGATTAATTTACTAAATGAATTTAATAACAAACTTATTTTTATAAGTCAAACACTGATTTGACTCAACTGTTGTTATTGTCTCCAATATCTTGGTTGAATTATGTAGTAGGGTCACACTGATTTATTTGTTGTTCCTATATTTAAATACTAAATGATTGACGATACAAGTTTTATTAAATTATTTTGTTAAGAATATCTAAGAGATTAGTTTACGTATAAATTATATTTTTGTAAAGGTATTATTACAGTTTATAGTTTAAAAGTATTTGTTTTGTACTAATAGTTCAGTTCATTTTATCTGTGGCAATATTCATGTTAGATAGGGTAAGGTAGACAACTGTCATTTGAAATGTTTTAAAAGGTCGTGTAACTTAATTCTTGTTCTCTTTTCTGTACGTGTCACTGGACTGGTAACAATATAAAAGTTTATGTTAATATCTAAGAACAGACCCTGAGTGATGTCCATGTCCGTAATATTGAGTTGCTAAAAGCTAATATAAGGAAATAATGTTGCATAACAGAAGTTCTGCTTTTATTGTAAAATTGATTGAAATAAGGATCATCAGATCACTTCTAGTGAAAGATCGACTGACCACAATGTTCATGTAAGTTAAATTGTCATTATATCTTGATTATTGCTGATAACTATGATGTTCTGTATGTATTAAAATATTGCTAATATTGCTACATAAGTGTTAAATCGAATTAAGGAATATTCATATTCTATTTGTCATTGATAAAGTTGTTAGCTTTAAGAAATGGTCCAAGAGATTAATGTAATAACAAAACTAAATGCTAATGTAAAAATGTGTTGATAAAATACTTCAAAACAAGCTTCCGTGGAGTTTCTTATCCTTCTTCTCCACGAAGACCTAGATTTGGAACGGATAACTAGCTTTCTCATTAACAATACCTATTTATTGACAAGTCTAATTGAAATAAATGCCTAGTCTTGATTCCATGTACTTTCTTATAATCCTTTTCCCTACACACCATATTCATAGATATTAAAATACATAACATAACATCACGCCTTGTTTCCCCGAGGGGTTGGGTAGAGGTGCACCTGTAGTAGGTACACCCACATATTAAAATACCTACATGATTAAATAATTAACTAATAGGTAACCTGAAAATCCTGACACTCAAAAGTTGATAGTTAAGTGGATATCAATGCCTCTAAAGGTAGTATATCTAATAATCTTTTTCTCACACACGCGACGATCGCTTCACGGGGTCCCAGTGATCAATTTAAAATAGCTTATTTATGTCGACATCTTTAAAGTAGTTACGTGTTGTGAACCTTCTGTGTGTATTTACTCCATATATCAGTAGCCTAGAAACAAGGGGTTCTGAATAATTTAGATAAAGCTGCACTAGTTCAGGTTAAATGATTGGGTTATGTAAGGCGTGTCTTCGTAGGTATACGTTATTTCGTGTTTCACGCCTAGTGGCGTTGCTGAAAGGATTTAGCGCTTATACTTACAAGATATCCTTAGAAAAACATCATCATCATCATTTCGGCCGAAAGACGTTCACTGCTGGAGATAGGCCCCAAGGACCGCCATTTCGAACAGTTCTGTGCTTCGCGCATCCAGCGGATTCCTGCGGCCTTCACAAGAAAGAAAGAAAGAAAGTACATTTATTTGGCACAGACTAAAACAACAAGGTCATCGGTCCATCTTGTGAGAGGCCTTCCAACGCTATGTCTTCCGGTACGCGGTCGCCACTCCAGCAAAAGCATAAAGCTCGCTTAGTTAAGATATAATTATGGATCATCCACCTGAACCTCTCTAATTCAAGTCAGCGTAATAAAATGTATTTTGCATTCAGGTCCAGAAGAATGGTGTGTTGAATTTAGATGTCTCAAATTTACTTAATATGACGCCTGAAAGTAATAGGGGTTAAAGTATGAAATTGCCGTTTTATTGTAATAGGTACTTCGAATTGACATATAACCTCCATGGTTTGAGATTTTTGAGTGAAACTTTTTTCACATGGTACCTATGAAGTTTCGATTAACGACTTTCAGTTGTTTTTTTTTATTCAGCTTAGACAAGAAAGATGGATACTTCGAAAATTCGAGTTATTTTTGAATACGAGTTCCGACGTGGAACTAACGCGGCAGAAACAGCTCGCAATATCAATGTTGCGTTTGGAGAGGGGACTGCTAATGAACGCACCGTGCGATTTTGGTTTAAACGCTTTTGTGATGGAAACTTTGATTTGAAGAACGAACCACGTGGAAGACCGCCCACACAGGTGAATAACAATGAATTAAAAGAGATGGTGGAAGTCGATTCGAGCCAATATACCCAGGAATTAGCGGCATGGTTTAAAGTTACCTTACCAAAAATATTGACTCATTTGCGTCAAATCAATAAAATAAAAAAATATGAGAAATGTGTGCCTCATGATTTGACTGATCTGCAGAAAGAAACGCGTGTTGAAACTTGTGTTGCCTTGTTGAATCGATACAGAAATGAAGGAATATTGGATCGAATTGTGACATGTGATGAAAAGTGGATTCTTTACGATACCCGTAAGCGAAAAATCAATGGCTGAACCCAGGTCAAACGCCGCAACAGTGTCCTAAAGCAAAGCTTACCAATAAAAAGGTAATGGTAACTGTTTGGTGGTCTCAGCATGGTGTTATTCACTATAGCTTTCTCCGATCTGGTCAAGCAATAACGGCAGATGTCTACTGTGCCGAACTCCGAACAATGATAGCAAAATTAGCATTAAAACAGCCCCGACTCATGAATCGATCTTCACCATCATTGCTCCATGATAACGCGAGACCTTATACAGCACGAGAAACCGTTTTAACTCTACAGGAACTGCAATTAGAAACCATTCATCACCCTTCGTATTCACCAGACCTTGCTCCAACGGACTACCATTTTTTTCGTGATTTGGACAATTTTCTACGTGATAAAAAGTTTTCTTCTCTGGAGGCAGTACAAAATGCTTTCACACAGTTTGTCGAATCTAGATCACGAGAGTTCTATCGCAAAGGCATAAATGACTTTCCAATTAGATGGCAGCAATGTATAGATAATAATGGTAATTATTTTGATTAAATAAATATGGCAAATTAAAAATAAAAACGAATTTCAATTTTTCAGTACAAATTGGCAATTTCATACTTTAACCCCTAATATTAATTTATTTATTTCATCGCAATCACGATATCGGGTACATTCGTTATGTACCAATTTTCAACAAACGATACCGTACAACACTATCTATCCACCTACCTATTACCGTACCTCAAATACCCATTACCGGTAACGAGCTCACATTCGAGGCCATGTTCTATTTCCCTCCAAACATTACCTCCACGTTTCATATTTCTTCCTTTATCAAGAATCACTATTTTAAAATAAAACCCCATCTACGAACGCTTTGAAAACGTCAGACGAGCAATTTTCGGGCTATTCCGAATGCATAAAACTTTACATCCGAGCCGCAAAATAAGGTACCAGCGTAAGCTGACCTCGGGAATTGAGCCATAGACCAGGATTTGGTAAGATTGTTTTGAATATGAGGCGAGGGGAGGCAGGTCAGGTTACAGTAGTAGTACGAAGCGTTGTAACTGTTAATTCGGAAGAACAGCCAAAACCTTTCGCCTTAACGAGCGACAGTCATTAAGAACTGTTTAAGAGCCGCTCAAAATGTTTCGAGCCTCGGGAGCTTAGAGTAAAGTTACGGAATTGATAACTTTGAGGGAATTAGTCTTAGTTTGACGGCGTACAGCGCATGGACACATGTGATTTGGTCTTTTGGTAAGGCGCGGTGGCGTTGGAGGACTATTCTTATATTAAATAAGTCTATTAAGCTTTACGTTAAGTATAACTACAGTAGTAGAGTTTTTGCCAATTGTTTCTATTTTATTAGACAGAGTAATCTCCGGTTCCAGAACTAATAAAATAACTCAATGTTTTCTTACCATCTCGGGACGCAACTGGTCCAGCAAATTGTTACAACTAACAACCTTAATTACCTTCATGTTGTTTGTTCGAACTTCGATCCGAAGGCACAAGGTCGAGCTCGAGTTAGCCCTATAAGAGTTAGACCTTAGTTTTATTACAACTTGCCCTCTGAACTGAATTGTTCGAATTTCATTACTTCTTAGTTTGAAGTAATTTCTGATATCGAGTCGGCAAAGTTTGATCGAATAATGTTGCTGAATTGATTTTCCAATATTAAAGTAGTATGAAACTTTCTGCTAAGTATGCCTGATAAAAGGCTGAAACATTTGTCCTTGGTGATTGATGAAGGACCAATTTTTTCTCTGACAAAAATGTTTCAACTTACTGTTTTAAACATATAACACCAAAATAGTATTTGAAAGAAAGAAAAGAAAGAAAATACGTTTATTTGCGGTGAACATGACGCAAAAAAGAGCTTACATAAAAAATATAATTTAGAAAAGGTTGCGGGAAACATGCGTCACATCCACGCAAAACGGCTATCGCTCAGCATTATGCTGCGACCCTATGCAAGACAGAGCCCCAGCGCTGATTTTCAGCGACGACCGGCGCCGACGTATTGACGTCATTCGGTGCAGCAAAAAACAATAACTAGGACGCTGTACCGGCACTGTACAGCAGTACTGTACACAGTACAGCGTACTTACAGAAAAATAATATAATTAAATTTAAATGTGATTAAAATAAAAGAAAAAGGAAACATACATGCTACGAGAATATCATCCTCAAAACGTTTTGCGCATTATGTAGTGGCAACTTTTCGAAGCGTCACTACCAATAATAAACTCTGTATAGTCTATGGTTACACTCAACAGGAAGTTATGCAAAATTATGTAAGGAATTACAAAATGGCCAATGATGTAATAATATGCAACAGCAAAAGTTATGTCAGTGTTCTGTTCAACCTATCAACTATGCGTTTGTGAGTGAATGTGAAAGGTGAGATGGACCCAATAAAAAAGACAAAGCCTAGGAATCTGGAAGCTGAAGCTTTCAAGCTTTCTTAAAGTTCAAGCAACAAAGTGTAAATAAAACAGTACTCTTTTACTACCCACATTCGTAACGAAAGTGTAGAAGAAAGGTACAATTTATGTAATAAACTCGCCAACGGCCTCACCCACAAAATGCAACCGAATTTGGGTAGGTGGAACACAGGAACTTATAAAACATCATATTATATAATTATATATTATACGGAGTTAGGCCGTAGTTATAAAAATTCTGTGTTAAAATTACTTTACTCAATTATAATGAGGATTTGCAGCGCATTGTAAAAAACCTTGGGTCTAACGCGAACACTCGCAGCAACCGTAACGTTGCCGCTGGTTTCGTGGCCTCCCGTTTAGAAGTGCTGTTACTGTACCGTCCTTTTCCTGCTACCAGGCACCATTGCTGAAACCCTGTGACATGAGACATTTCACAATGTTAATAATATTTTCAGTTGTGGTATAATATAATATTGCAATCGCAAATCTGCCAGGTGTGGTGATAAAATAAATATTGTTCAATATAATTTATTGATACATTTTTAAACACTAAGTTATTCGAATCTTTTCTGCATGTCAGAGCCTTAACCCTTGGCAAACCTTTTAAGTCTTTTAGGCTTTCAGTTATAGGGACAAGAGACAGTACAACAACGATTTATCTACCATTAATACAATTAATGTTCGGTTGCCGTGTATAATTCGCGCCCAGCCCTGTATTATAATACAATTATACAACAATTTATGAGTTCATAACCTTGCAGGGCGATATAAATTATGTATTAATTTCAATATTGGGTGGAATATTGATAATTATTCGAAGTTAGATAGAAATCGGGATTATCGCCAGATGGACAGACGACTTAGGACAGGCCCGGGTTGACGGGTAGCCGTTGACCGATTAACATATCGATGTGACAGTCTATGAACATTTTGCAGCTGATTTGATGAATTTAACCAATCAATGAACTCAGCCTATCGTAGTCCAATATTGGACATAGGCCTCGCGCAAGCTGCGCCACAACATCCTAGCTCCTCCACCTTCCACATCCAGTCACCTTTTTAATGTCTTCGGTCCACTCCACCGGCTACAGATTCGGCCATTTGATGAATTATTATCATTATTTTAAAAATGTCTATCACATATCTCGGGACCCCGGGGTCCCGGACCTTTGGAAGGCGTACAACGCGAGGGCGTGGACTGAAGCCACCTCACAGAGGCCCCTTACACCATTTTAAGTAATGAGGCCCCAACCAACGGTTATCCTTGCATGCACTATACAAATGCATCTGCAGAATTTTTGCAATCGTTGTAATAGGAGGCCTTTTTCCAAATAGGACTTCGAGTGTAGGTAACTCTGTCGCGTGGATGTCTTAAATTATAATTTTAGAATTCGTTCTGTAATTTATCATAAGTACCTACCTAGTAGACATTAATAATATGTAATAACAGTGCCGTGTGTGTCATGTTTCTTTTTTTAGGATTTTGTACCTCAAAAGGAAAAAAAACAGAACCCTTATAAGATAACTTCGTTTTACGTCTGTTCGTCTGTCTGTTCTGTCTGTCAGTCTGTCAAGACTCTTTTTCTCAGGAACGCGTGGACGTATGAAGTTGAAAAAAAAATACATAGAGGTCTACGGTTCCTTGGAGCTCTAAAAAAATCAAGCTTCTAAGTAGACGCAAAAAAAACACGTAAACATACAAACGTTTGATACCGCAAATAAATCAAAACCTACATGGTACTTGCTGTTGACCCAGAATCATGACATTTGGCAGGAAGCAAGGGCTTATCACAGCACTAGTACAGGAAAAAGTCCGAAAATTCAAAATTCGTATTTTTATGTTTTTTTTTTTTGCGATTAGAGACTTACATTTGCAGTTGGAGAATTGACCGTCACTTAAATCGATGTAGATCATGTTTTTCAACAATTTTTTTTTAATGTTTGTTATTGGGATAAATTCATCTCAAGTACGGAACCCTTCATTGTGCGTGGTCACAATGAAGGGCACACCTGGCCGGTTTTTTTACTTACTGTATTTCTTTTCAAAAACACTTTACTAAAATCCTCATGTTCTTTGTCTAACAGAAACAAAACACAGAGCGAGTGAAATTAAATAAAAGAGAATAAAATTAACTAAAAAGTAGCAAAGTATGAGTATTTTAGTTCGTTATTCTTTTGAAAAAGATACAAAGAGTTAACACTTTTTACATTGTACTAACGGGCTCTCACCTTATAATGCAACATTAAATACAGACCGTTTTAGTTTTTATTTGCCCCTGGTTTATTTTAAAATACATATTAAATTCACTAACGTAGGGTAGTGAAATGCAAAGAGATCTAGACCCGTTTTTCTTTTTACTCTAGTGGCATATCATAAATATAAAAGCGACTGACGTGCATTAGGTATAGATTGAAGAGATACAAACGTATGCTGAAAACAATTATTGGTGTTGCAGGAGGAAACAAGATATTGATAACTACCTACTGTCCGCGAGAAATTCGGCGTTACTGTAGCTTCCCATTATCGAATCGGATTAGTAGTTTCGGAGATTACCTTATACATACAAACTCAAACATTTGACCTATTTATAATATTATTATATTATAAGTATAGGTGTTCTTTAACCTCCCATGAAAAGGGTTTGATGAGTAGGATCACATCACAGGATCGTATTAAGAGTGCAAAATTGACGACCACGCGTGATTGCCAGTCCACCATACAGTGGGTCAGCATCTACTGTCATCATAATATCAGCTGGAATTCTTGGACGAAAGCCTTCACCATAGATTTCCAAAACGCTTTACTCTAGTTCACTTGCATCCATTGGCTGTCGACCTTCGCCAAGTCATCATTCCATCCGGCGGGGCATCGATTGGAATATTACTGCTTAATTTATGATAAAGGAGCGGCCACACCATCAATGTTCCAATGTGAATCATCCTTTCGAATCGCTAGTTTGCAAAAGAATGATTGACGTGTACGCTCGCTTTCAAATTCTCACCGTGTGTTTGCACCTTAATACTTTGTTATTTTTTTCCTCAATCATCATGACTTTGCAACTTTTTAGATAGATGCCTATATGTAATAGGAATGTTATCTACCTTAGTACCAAATTGAACAAAAACAGTTATGAATAACATTATCAGCTAACAACGTAGTTTTAGCGGTTCATCCATAAATTGCTTTAAAAGAATTAGCGGCTCGTGACTCGTTAATTGTTGTTATTGTCGCGAGGTTTGTAGGAATAATTAAAGGATTAGGAACGGCTTATCATCGGCAGGAAAGATTTCCGGCTATAGCATAGCATAATCAGGCTATTATGTTGACACCTGCAAAGGGGTTTCCAGGTGCTTTGCCAGCCTATATTCAAGGTTAAACTTCAACGATAAATTGATCTCATTACCTAATCGAAACACAGCAATATGCTCAGGATATGGTAGCTCTATTAGGTAACTACTACATCAAACAAGGACTTCTGCTACTATAATTACTGTTAGAACTTCGTCTGTTGGAAAAACCTACATTTTGTTAAAATATTTTCCCTATTTAATTTTTGACTTCTCATACCTATGAATTTATTCGTGTAATAAGGTAATTATCTGTTAACCTATGGAAAATAAATTTACTTCTGTGTAAAAACAACTTAACAGTTAAATAAAATCTTAAATCGCGTATGTCTGAAAACTCTTAATTACATCCCACACTTGCGTAGTTGTTATTTATCACACTACATCAATGTTCTTTGTGTTGATCACCTTATCAAGAAGATGACAGAATTTGGTAAACTGTCAGAATTGCTTAGTCTTACAAAGAATGTGTTGTCTTCGAGACTGATCAAGTAGGTAGGTGTTAGTCTAAGGTAAAAATCACTTCATCGTCTTACTACGGATGAAATAAAATAAAATTTCGACGCCATCAGAGCAACTTATAATTTATCAGCTTCACCATGCCCAAAGTTGCCAAAAGCCCACCCTCGCCAAATAAAATAGCATATGAAATAAACAACACCGTCTTAGGTAATCCTGCCATTCGTAAGTGCCCACTGCATCGCGAATCTCTTAAGGAACACACATCCATACGTGTCCCGGCGAATCCCATAACTGATGTCCGACACAGTTTGTGGGCTTTCGAATGGGCACTGCGAAAGAACCACGACTGTTGGGGGCTGAGGAACGACAGTTTGACGGTATGGAAACGTTTTTATAACGATGTTTATTGACAAGTTTTATGTCTTCGTTCTGAGGAAGGACATAACATCACGCCTGTAATCCCCGAAGTATTAGTTAGACGTGTATAGACCCATTTTGCCAGTTAATGTTAAGTCCCATGTAATAGGGGGCGAGCCTATTGTTATCAACTAGGCACAAATACAGACTACGGGCTACGAGAGATAACCCTGCAGGGCTAACATGACAAGCGCGAGAAAGCTCTTTTTCTCATTTTGTCGAAATTTGTCTACGATTCTGACGTCATTCTAATCCCTAACATGACCGTAAATGATGAGATATTACTTTGACATTTCTATATCTCGCGACGAGAAACCGATGTTGCAAGTTCTTAAAGACAAATTATTTCGATGATAGCAACATCGGCTTGAGATTCCGTTTCATTCATTCAATGGTGCCAATTCTCTTGTCACAAATGCCTCTAAACTAGACTAAAAGTAACGAAAATTTAGATAATGCCTGTCAACCGACGATTTTCCATTCTGAAATAGACTAATGTGACACAACTTAACTATATTTTAGTTTGACGGCACTGAGCTATTAGAAATTAAATTAATTTTGTGAAAATGACAATTTTGCTATTCAGAATTTTACGTTCCTCACCTAAAATTTTGATTGTGTATGTATCTATTTAATCGCGGTGTTAAGGAAGCACACTAAATACCTACCTAATAAACTGATTATTGTTAGTAAGTACATCTGCACATGTTAAAATAGTATCAAGTCGAATCATGTGTGGATATTAATCAAGTCGGGACATGAAGTCCAGTAGGTAGCATCAAATCTGGAAAGTTTTGGCCCAGTTCTAACATGTCAACTAATATAGAATGTTTCGAATAAATGATCCGACAAGTTAGAACAAGAAAGTCTATTAAAATCAAAGATTCCTGACACAAAATCAGGTCTCTAGCAATAACCAATGTACCTATAGACACCGACTTAACTAAAAGATGTGTTAGACATTTGTCCGTGTCTACAGGTAACTAAAAATACCTTATTTTCTCTTGTTTACCTGTCCTTATGTAATAAAAGGTATATAACTCCGTTGTCAGTCATAATACAATGTTTTGATTATGACTACAACACTGACTAGACTATTTCCCACCTGAATACCTATTTAAAACCATGAGAATACCTATCTGTGTTTATAATTACGTAATCCATTGTTCTAGAAGTAATTATCATGTCATAACTTGCACCTGCGCAACCCTGCCTCCCTCATTCGTGTAAACACCCTCGTCATAGCAAAATGGGAAATACCCAGCTATACCCCGACCCTCTGTCGCGTCCCTGAATAGCGAACTGCCCTGTTGTATAGGAGCAAATTATTGTGTTTGCACAAGTGGTACCCGCTACTTGCCCTATAGTAAAAATCTACTTAAGGTATCGGGTCTGATTTTACAATTGTATAGCCCCTGGCTGGAGGCTTTAAGTTAGTAGCTTAAGGCAGCCGCAGGATTGACCGGTTAAGTAGTCATCACCTCAGAGGTGAGCTACGAGATGCCCTAGACAAAAAAAAAAAAAATTTTACAATTGTAGTTGCCTAGTACTAGTTGCCTAGTACTCTCTTAGAAAGTCTCAGATTCTTAGTCAGTTGAGCTTTAACTTCGTTCCTACAAACATCTCGCTACTTGAGGTATAAATTCGTGCTAAATATAGTATTAAATTCGGATTACATCTAGCTCTAACCTTTGTCTGTATTACTGTTGTGTATTTTAAATATATTGTGTGTGTGTTTTATGTGCAATATACGTGGATCTATTACATTAGCTGCTTGTGGTTTTTCTACTGTGCCAAACCTTACAACAAACCGCCCCCTTCAAACGACATAAGCTGGTCGTTTACATTTTGGTCATTCGACAGCCGGATATCGTTTACATTTTGGTCCTTCGAGCCGGATATCGTTTACATTTTGGTCCTTCGAGCCGGATAAGGTTTCAAGTAATCATGAGTCAGCAGGGCTCCATCACAACACGCAGCAAGCTAAGGAAGCTAGCCGAACAGCAAGAAGCACGTAAGGATGACATCACAACGGACACCGGGTTGCAGTCCGATAGGGGACCAGGTTCGCCGTCTGTGGCGCCGACCATGGCATCAATGGATCGCCGGAAATCGACCAGCAGAGCGTCATCCAGAAGTAGCCGCAAGAGTGTCGATTTCTTACGAAAAAGAATCGAATACGAGGCCGAAAAGGAAAGAATCGTCCTAAATGAAAGCCTAATCAAGGAAAGAGTACAGGCCCACAAGGAACGAGAAAGCCTAATCAAGGAAAGAGTACAGGCCCACAAGGAACGAGAAAGCCTTCTCAAGGAACGAGTCCAGCTAAATGAGAACCTCCTCAAGGAAAAGGAAAACCTCCTTAAGGATAGGGAAAACCTTCTCAAGAAAAGAGTGGAGGCCGACATTGCCGAGATAGAGGCAGCTACCGAGAGCGAAGACGACGCCTCCAATTCAGACGCGAGTACAGCACAGCGGGTCGACCAGTGGATAGATACGACGCCGCAAGTTGGCCAACAGGAAACAGTGTTGCGTAATCCAGTTAGTGTTTTACGGCAATCGAGTACAGTGTTGTGTCAACCGGATGCAGTGTTGTGTACCCCGTCTGCGGAGCGCAGGCCCATGGATGTGCCCGCGCCCCGGATCCCTACCGTGAGTTATTCACAAACCGTAAGTACGCTTGATCCGACTACATACCGTAATAATGTGTCGCACATACTAGGTACAACCGTGCCGGTACCGTATTCGAGTACGATACCTAAAGCACGGACGTATACACCGATGCCTACCGAGAGAGTTACGTCCCGATTACCGACCAATAACCCCGTCTGTACCACTCCGGCCGCAAGTGGACCTCGCGTTTCGATACCCGAGTCGGATTCACAGCGACAGTTGAAGTACGGAGATGATGTTAAAGAAAGACGGCGGGAGTCTTCGGTTAAAAAGGAACACGCGTTAGATAGGCTGGCAGAGGCAATAACCAGTATGGGGAGACCGCGACCGGTACCGCGACAGGCGTACGAATTACCACATTTTAGTGGTGACCCATCCGAGTGGATATGTTACAAAAATATGTACTGGGATACCACTCGGCAGTACAGTTATCAAGTTCACGAGAACTTAGCCCGGCTTAGAACGTCTTTACACGGCGAAGCTAGAACCTCAGTGGAGGATTTATTAAGTTCAGGTACGGATCCCAACGACATAATGAACGCGCTCGATCGAGAATATGGTCACCCGACTCTAATATTACAAAGCGCGTTACAAAAGATTAGGGACCTACCTAGAATAACGGAGAGCGGCCGCGAGCTCAGAAAGTTCTCGTCAACCGTGCGAAATGTAGTAGCCCTACTTAAAAATATTAAAGCTGACGGCTATCTTAACAATCCACAACTAGTTAGCGAGCTATTAAACAAGCTAACTCCTATACAACGCGCGCAGTACGGGGACTTTGCCATGGGGTTAGATAACGTGCAGGGGGTGGACCTAAGAGTCTCACCTAACCTAGAATACTTATCTCACTTTTTAATACAATTAACGCATACAACGTCGTATTATTTACAGCCATCTATAATAGAACCTAGTGCTTCTAGGCCCCCAATTAGGCAACAGGAACAAGTCTTCGGTCAACGACCCATGAATACCGCGCGTCAACTATTCAGTAGGCCACAGCTGACTCATAAGATAAATACACAGAGTGATGAGTCTAGCTCGGTACCTAAGAAATGTATCATATGTCAAGGTGAACATACTATAGAAAAATGCGACACCTTTAATAAAATGACAGTTCAACAGCGATGGAACATCGTAAAAGAATTAAACACGTGTTTCAAATGTATAGTAAACAAACACAACAAAAGGTTTTGCCGCGCCGATAAATGCAAAAAATGCGGTTATTCCCACCACCTATTATTGCACGCCGATAAGCAAAACAATGCGAGCGATAAGCAGGTAGATAGGCCCGAAACCATAACGAACATCGGTGAATGGCATGCTTCTGCATTGTTAAAAATAATCCCAATAGAATTGTGTCATGACAATAACAACAATAGTCATTGTTACGCATTACTGGATGGCGGTGCAACCGTCTCCTTGATAGATAAGACCATTGCTACTGGTTTGAAGGGCCCAAGTATACCCCTTTCATTGAAGACAGCGGGCGGTCACGAGATCACTGACCCAACGTCGCGAGCGGTTGAAGTAAAGGTCAAAGGGCCAAACGGACAGTGCCACAACATTAAATGTCGCACTATACGTGATTTAAACTTGCCTTCTCAAACCGTCACCACCGCAATGCTTAACGACAATGCCCACCTCCGCGACCTTGGATGCGTGGAAATGAGGGGCGCCAAACCGCTAGTATTGATCGGGCAGGACAATTGGCAGCTAGTTGTAGGCCGGGACGTCCGTCAAGGAAAACCCGGTAAACCAGTTGCCTCCCTTACCGAGTTAGGTTGGGTCATACATGGTCCGTTCGGCCATAACAATTTAAAAGGCGAACAAATTAACTGTACGGCAGTTTCCCTGCCTGACCTGCATGACCCAGTTAAATCTAGCGAAGCGATAGGTATTTCTGAGAACGTACGTAAAATCCAATCAGATGAAAGGGCCTTAGAAATACCGGATAAAACTAACCACCGTGTACCAGATGAATCACAGTGGGCAGTAGGTTTGTTACGAAAAGATAACAACATAATACCTACCAATTATAACGGTAACCTTTTGACCGGACCCGACCTATTATTATTATTATCACCTTTTCAAGAAAAGGAAGCCGAGACTTGTTTCGCTCGGCTTAGTAACCTGCATCGCCTGGAACAGACAAAAATACCAGGGTCGCCAGGGCTAGATCTAGACAAGGATCTAGATCTAGATCTAGATTTACAAATGTTTAGCGACGCAAGCGAACAAACATGCGCAGCGGTCGCGTACCCAGTGGGCTACCGGGATAGTAACCTAGCATCAGTGACGATGTTAGGTAGGGCTTGCGTAGCCCCACAAAAAGTAGTCTCAATTACAAGGCATGATTTACAACCAGCCTTATTAGCTAGACTATCGGACCGAGGCAACTGGCACTGGGTTCATTCCGCGGACGACCCCGCGGGCAAAGCAACCAGGTCGTCTTGGCCCGAGAACCATACGGCGTGGCTGTGCGGCCCCCCGTTTTTATGTGTTCCACAGAAGCGGAGGCCGGTGTGTCGAGAGGCTGAGTCAGCAGAAGTGGACTTGGGGCGTATTCAGCGGGTCCACTCTACAGCAGCGACGCCGGCGCACGCCTACCGTGCGGCGCCACTTCTCAGCTACGAGCGCTACACGTCGTGGGCGCGTAGGAAACGCGTCACGGCTGAAGTACTCATCGTGGTCGGCCGATGTCGTAAGCGTCGGCCAACACAATAACTACAGTAGCGCGATCAAGAAGAAGCTCACAACCATCTCACAAGGTTGTGCCAGGATAATAGCTTCAGTGAAGAACGCACTACGAAGTACGCTCAGGGAGCGTGCCCCACGTGAGGAGGTCCTTTACACCCTCCTCACAGAGGCCGAGCTCATCATAAATAGCCGGCCTCTCAGCTACGTCTACGATGACCACAACCAGCCCGTGGTCCTGACGCCGAACCACCTACTCCTTGGCACTGCGTCCGGGAGCACTCCGTTCGCGCCGGGAGACATCGAGGACGTCGACTCCCGCTGTCAGTGGCGGCGTGTGAACGCGCTCGCCGACATGTTCTGGCGTCGGTGGCTACGGGAGTACCTACCTACTCTACAACGTCGAGAAAAGTGGACAAATAACGTACCAAATGTGAGTGTCAACGACGTAGTGGTTATCGTAGATAACACCAAAAACCGAAGTGAGTGGACTAAAGGAATAGTCAAAAATGTGTATCACGGAAGTGACGGGATAATCCGTGTAGCTGACGTAAGAACAATGAATGGGGTCCTGCGTCGGCCCATTGTTAAGTTAATTGTGCTTCCCACCGTCCATGTGTAATGCGGCGGAACCCTTTTACAGGGGGTGGAATGTTAAGGAAGCACACTAAATACCTACCTAATAAACTGATTATTGTTAGTAAGTACATCTGCACATGTTAAAATAGTATCAAGTCGAATCATGTGTGGATATTAATCAAGTCGGGACATGAAGTCCAGTAGGTAGCATCAAATCTGGAAAGTTTTGGCCCAGTTCTAACATGTCAACTAATATAGAATGTTTCGAATAAATGATCCGACAAGTTAGAACAAGAAAGTCTATTAAAATCAAAGATTCCTGACACAAAATCAGGTCTCTAGCAATAACCAATGTACCTATAGACACCGACTTAACTAAAAGATGTGTTAGACATTTGTCCGTGTCTACAGGTAACTAAAAATACCTTATTTTCTCTTGTTTACCTGTCCTTATGTAATAAAAGGTATATAACTCCGTTGTCAGTCATAATACAATGTTTTGATTATGACTACAACACTGACTAGACTATTTCCCACCTGAATACCTATTTAAAACCATGAGAATACCTATCTGTGTTTATAATTACGTAATCCATTGTTCTAGAAGTAATTATCATGTCATAACTTGCACCTGCGCAACCCTGCCTCCCTCATTCGTGTAAACACCCTCGTCATAGCAAAATGGGAAATACCCAGCTATACCCCGACCCTCTGTCGCGTCCCTGAATAGCGAACTGCCCTGTTGTATAGGAGCAAATTATTGTGTTTGCACAAGTGGTACCCGCTACTTGCCCTATAGTAAAAATCTACTTAAGGTATCGGGTCTGATTTTACAATTGTAGTTGCCTAGTACTAGTTGCCTAGTACTCTCTTAGAAAGTCTCAGATTCTTAGTCAGTTGAGCTTTAACTTCGTTCCTACAAACATCTCGCTACTTGAGGTATAAATTCGTGCTAAATATAGTATTAAATTCGGATTACATCTAGCTCTAACCTTTGTCTGTATTACTGTTGTGTATTTTAAATATATTGTGTGTGTGTTTTATGTGCAATATACGTGGATCTATTACATTAGCTGCTTGTGGTTTTTCTACTGTGCCAAACCTTACAACAAACCGCCCCCTTCAAACGACATAAGCTGGTCGTTTACATTTTGGTCATTCGACAGCCGGATATCGTTTACATTTTGGTCCTTCGAGCCGGATATCGTTTACACGCGGATAATGAACTAAAATTGACACCAACACTTGGACGGTGCAAAAACAATACTGTCTTTTTTTTCTTTTGTCTTGCCTATATCTCGAAAATGGTGCGTCCTATCGCCAAAATAATGAAAATTTCGACCCCCTTTATGAAGCCCTAACATAAACCCCTAACACTCAACATGTAGGTAATATTTTTTCATATTTTCCATACAAAAAACGAAAAATTCCATATAAAACACGTCGTTCCAATATAAATAGTAGTTTAAAACTAAGTATTTTCATTATTAATATATTTTAAAATAAAATGATGACTAAAATAAGTACAATTATGAAACTGCTATGTTATTTTGGAGTTTTTTTATTTGTATCATAATTTTGTCTACTCTTCTCGTCGTCAAAATCGACGACGAGTAAATACGAGTAAATGATAGAAAAATCGGAGATTATCTCGTTTTGAATTGTCAAAAATCGAGATAACTAAGGTGCCATGTTAGGGTTTGTCGAGAAAACATCAATTTTGACAGAAGGAGTCGACTATTTTGTTTGGAAGCACTGTCAGAAAACGAGAAAGTGACCGAAATAGACAAAAAATACTCACGCGAGAGTGAGTAATTGTCGCGTGTGTCATGTTAGGCCTGCTGATATAAATAGATACAAGTACGAAAACAATGAATGAAAAACAAGCGTCTATTTGTGATTAGACGCTTGTTTTTCATTCATTGTTTCCTACAGAGCACTATGTACAAATAAAAAATATCCAAATCATATACTCGCAATCGATAATATGTACTATTTATTCATTTTTACCTGATAAAAGCCGTGTGCACTAAAATTACAGATAGTTAACTTTTCTTGCACCATCTATTGTGTTTTCTGAATGAAACTTAAGCCATCTTTTAATAGACTTAAAATTCATTGGTAACATATAAAAATACCAAAAAAAGTACTCAAACTCAAACTCAAAGCATTTATTTCAATTAAACCCTTTACAGGCACTTTTGAATTGTCAAAGAGTCAGTTAGTCAGAAAGTTGAAGCTAGTTGCCCATTCCAAAACGTAGATCTCTATGGAGAAGAACGGGCAAGAAACTCCAAGGACACTCTTTTAAATATAGAAATTACAAAATCCTGGGTACATTACTCTTGTTGATTCTATATGTGAGAACAATGTAAAAAAAAATATATATAAATCAAAAACGATTAAAAATAAGCCCTGGCAGATAAGAGATGACCAGTCTCAACTGACGGCGCCCGTTCACGAACATGACGCGTGGATCAGCACCATCCAGCTCAACCATTTTGTAGGGAACCGAATGATCCAACACACTCGCCACCATCAGCGAGACATTTAAGTGAGCATGACATACTCTCAACTACCCTGCTCTTTCAAGTCAAAATCAACATAATAACATAGTAAAACGACTCCATGGTACTCACATTTACAAAAATTTAAAATAAAAATGCTTCTAAGTTATACAAAGCTATAGTTTGCAAGAATTTTACCACCAAAAGAAAGAAAATCAATATTATCTATTGGAGTATTCAATAATTAAAACTTAGTTTAATAAAAAAAAAAAACAAAATAAACAATACATTCGTAGTCAGAAAAAATAAAAAAGGGGAAGCAACTCTACCAATTTTTTCATTTTTAACTAGTGAGCCCAAGTGGCTGTGGAGCAGGACCAGCATTTAGCCAAGCATTTTTATCTACGATATAATCATCCAACTTATAGTATGCTTGTCTACATAGTGTGCGTTTAATGCAAGTTTTAAATTTCTTCTCATTTAGTTGAAGAATATCGAGTGGTATTTTATTATAACATTTTACACAGTACCCCATAAAAGAAGTGTGTACTTTAGACAATCTGAAACGTGGTTGATCTAATTTGTTCCTATTTCTTGTGTTAAAATTATGCCTGTCACTTATCTTACTATAGAGATGTAGATTTTTTCGAACATACATAATGTTTTCATATATATACTGACAAGGTACCGTCATGATATTAATTTTCTTAAACAGTTCCCTAAGAGATTCGCGTCTGCGGAGGTTGTAGATGGCTCTAACAGCCCTCTTTTGCAGAATAAATATAGAGTCAATATCTGCGGCCCGTCCCCACAGCAAAATACCGTAAGACATGATGCTATGAAAGTAACTAAAATAGACCAGTCTCGCGGTATCCACGTCTGTTAGTTGGCGGATTTTCCAAACAGCGTAAGCGGCTGAACTTAGCCGCCCTGCAAGTGATGTTAAGTGAGGACCCCACTGTAGTTTTGAGTCAAGCGTGATTCCCAGGAAAACCGTTTTTTCGACGAATTCTAGTGTCTCCTTATTCAGTACAACGTGACATTCATTACTTCTAACATTCGGTAACGCGAATCTTATGCATTTAGTTTTCTCCTCATTTAATACTAAATTATACGTATTATGTACTTTTTCGTGTGGTTAGTGACAGTCCTGACCGTCAGAGGTTGGTTTTTTTATGCCACCCCGGGCCTCTGCCTTGGTTTAACCAAAAAAGTACTATACAATCCAAAATAACTTTAGTTTCGGAAGTCAGTTGCAAAGAATTCAATCAAACAAAACAGCCAATGACACGGACTTCCGGAACTAAAGTTATTTTGCACTATATAAGGTTCCAGGTTTTTGGCAAAACTTTTTTTAAGTTAAAACATAGTCATCGCCATAGTTTGACCTTGAGATGGCCTACGGTCCTGCCAAATAGACGGGAAGCATGCTACTGTAAACGTATAACCGTACGAGTATAATTATGTCTTAGTTAGTGCTCAATGTCCTTCGAAGTAAACGTCGTTCTTCATCTTCTGTCCTGTGAGAAGTAGGATTTAAGTTTATGATGTTCAAAAAATGGTAAAAGTATTCGCCAGTCAGCAATGAGGTGGCACAGCTGATTGCCCAGTTTTTCAACAATATTGTTCGCACAAGGTCTCAAAGGAGCAATGATATGAGAAGATTTGTAGTGCACACTTGCAATAACTATTAAGGTCGAAGGTTTCGTTTTTTTTTAGTTCCAACTATATTTAATAAACTTCCAGTCGATATTTTATTATTATTCAAGAGGAACAACAAACAGCTACAATATAAAACATAGAAACATAAACAGCTGTATCACAAAAAAAATCTTTTAAAAAGAAAATACTTAAGTACCTCTTTAATAATTATGTTTTGTCAGTCTCAGAGAATATTTAAAAAACTTGCATGTCTGTTTTAAAATCTGCAGGATCAAATGTAAGGAATGCATAGATTGTTTAGCGTACATACCTAGATGAAAAAAATGTGAATTATAATATATGTTTACATGTATAAAAAAGGAGCTACGTCTGCCAACAAACTGCTTTGCAGTTTGGCAGAGATAACATATTTTGTAAAAAAAAAA
Source organism: Xanthia togata (assembly GCA_963853775.1). Lineage (NCBI taxonomy): Eukaryota > Metazoa > Arthropoda > Insecta > Lepidoptera > Noctuidae > Xanthia > Xanthia togata. The sequence continues at coordinate 23,947,278 of OY970807.1, forward strand.
CTGTTTAAAACACTTTTTTTCCCCATCTGCACAGAACGCATAGGTACCTAACTATTTTAGTATTTTAGTGCTTCTACAAGGAAAGCTATTCTCTTAGTTTGACTCGGTGTATTGGTAGTTTTAAAAAAATAACTACTTCAACCGTTTTCCTCTCTTCCGTCATCATAGGGCCCTATTCTCAATGTCAGACGATCATTGGATATAGCGCTCAGCGATATTTGTCTGCGAAGCCTCCCCGTTTGTCTCCCTAACCATATTTAAGCTTAACCAGTGGTCTACGTTTTGAATGGTACGTTCAATCTAATCTCGGTAATGTATAGTCGAGAGGTAATAAGAATAGCGAACTATTTCGGTAGACAGCTGATAAAGGGATTGAGTTAGATTGATTAATTACCTACTTATATTCCTTCACATCTGTTGGTGTTTCGTGATTCAAAGATCAAGGCACTTTTGAAGTCGGAAGCTAGGTGCACGGTTTTAGTTGGTCGTTTCCTATGGAGAAGAGCCTGCAAGAAACTCCACCCACGGTTACTCTTTAAAAAATAATTGTTTTGTACAATGTTTTCAAATTGCAGTTTTAATAAGTATTAATTACAGTATTTAAGTATGCGAGGACAGTGTAGAGATTTATCAGGCTTCCACTTTGGAAAAAAAATGCAAGAAAACGTGACTTGAAACTTTGAGACCGTGAGTTTTTCAATGATAAAAATTAACAGTTATGATTATTATAATCTTTAATTCTATGATGTTTATCCCTTTGTTTATTTTGCCTGCAAATGTGATATGTGAGATTAATCTAGCTTTCACGTTGGCAGAAATAAGTGCAAGTTCCAATGATTAGCCACAACATGGTCAGTCTTTTGAGGATTTTTGATAAATTAATACGCGGCTTATCAATAACCTTATCACAGCTCTTTTTAAACGTAATAAAGTTATCAACTTTCAGGTAGACCGAAATAGTCCAAGCATTAATGACTGGGTTGAATATAGGCAATAATCTATAAATATTTCACAGACTATTGATTCATTACGTACAATTGATACTTTCTTGATAATTTCATAATAAGTAAAAAAAAAAAAAAAAAAAAATATATATAAATATATATATATTTCATAAATATGTGTTATTTTTTCATGAGAATTAAACTTCCTGTCCGTTATTGCGCGTATAACTTATGTTAATTGAATATGTTATTTGGCTTTGTTTTATTATGACGGGTGTAAATATTAGTCACTAGTATTACGGAATAAAAATATAAAATTTTGTTCTAAAACATTTAGGTTATGGCAAAACAATTATTGGTTGAAGACGCCAGTACGAGCCAAAAACAAAAAGCAGGAGGCACTACCTACCTTTTCTCGAAGCGTTTCTTCGTATTTTCAAACCCTCATGGCTTCGGCCTGGATAATGCTTTAGAACTCAAATTCTCAGGATAAGATGGAGTTAGCAGACTTATGAAACACACTAAGTTTCATTTGTCCAGCTATTATAATTTGGACTTTATTATTACCTAAAATAGGTTCATCACTCATCAAAACAATTTGGTATGTAGGTTAGGATTTGCACACAAACAGCAAAAATTATATAAAATCTTTAACTTTCACCGCCAACCCCCTTATAGCAAGTCTGTGTATAAAACTTACAAAAAGAAAGTGGTAGATACTAACGTTCAAAGTTGATCACGTGAGATCCGTATTTTTTTTAAAAATTTGCGTACATCTTGTTGCATAGGTATTTTAAATAATCATTTTGGTCATCTCGAGAACTCTTCTGCCCCAACGGCCGTCAGTCAGGCAGTGACACTAGGTTTTTTAAAGAATTAATTTTTAAAGGAATGTTAGCCGGTTTATAACTAACCATAACAGTAGAATGCCTATCACATTTGATTAATGATATCAAATGTGATAGGCGTTCTTCTGTTCTAAAACGATTAATTTAAACAGAGAGATTATTTTAAACTTCTATGGTTCCATAACGTCCCGTTCCGCTTTACGGGGTTTGGTCCTGTTATATTTTCCGTTTGAATTGTTTTTTTTTGTCTAGGGCATCTCGTAGCTGACCTCTGATTCCATGACTACTTAACCGAGCTTATGTGTTTGAATTGAGGTCAGCTATCGATTTAAATAGGTTTCATGCGTAGCCGCCATTTTGAAAAAAAAAAAACAAAATCGCACGTATGCGTGGCAGGTACCTATGCCACGGATGTTCAATCCCCTTTTTCCAGTCACAGTTGTCATTATTATTTGACAGTTGTATGAAATGGCTATACCACGGCAAATGGGCGTTGGCCTATAGATACCTTACCTCGTACTTCTACCACCATCGACTCTATGATAACACAATCATCATCATCGTCATTGACAGCCTTGTCCCATCCACTGCTGTACAGGCCCCCTTCCTCATGTGCATTAAATACCTACACATACATTAAAACAAAAATAATGCTGTAGATTCTCATCGAACTCCAAAAGGGTACAAATAGACCGTGGCCCAACTCACTTTGAAAAAACGTTTCTATTGTGAAACGTACATTAATCTTAGGACGCTTACAAAGTATTCTTGTTGTTTGCTGCCCCTATACAGATGTGACGAAGATGCTGCAGTGTGAGATGTGCATGAGATTTGAGCGCGGTTTAGGAGTATGTCTGAACGTAGTTGACATGGTCTAAAAACTTTTTTTTATCATTCCATGATCAAAATAGACAATAGGTATCTTTCTTTTGACAAATTAAATGTCAAAATTGCAGTAAATAGAATATATAGGTAATAGTGGCAATAACCCAGCGGTTTGGGTTGTGAGTTCAAACTTTAAGCGTTGTTGTAATGACGAAAACATAGAACAATAAAGTGTTGTTTCCAAGAGAGTTATAGCTATTAGTATTAGTGGATGATCGTACTAAATCAATTAATCAATTACTTTGCATTAATTAATTAATAGTGTTAGTACAATATGGATTAGCAATCACACGAATAGTTTCATTATGTTTATTTGTATTTGCATTGTGGTTTTAATAACAATTAATATCTGTAATTGGATGCTGTTTATTCTCAAACTCAAACAATTTATTTCAATTAGGCATATAAAACGCACTTTTGAACGTCAAAAATGCACACATCAAAAAAGTCTAAGCAAGACGCATCATTTACAGAAACTGCATGTTTTATTAATTGATACTTTCTTATTTTCTTCAAGCTTCGTGCAAACTAGCGCGACGCGACACCGGTTATTGTTATACCGTGAAGTTTTCTTGGAAATTGTATTGTTCGAGTCGCGTCGCGCCATCGCGTCGAGCTAGTCTGCACGGGGCTTAACAAAGTAGATTCGTATAAAATTTTGTTGTTCTCGGAAACATCTACTGTGTGTGTGTGTGTAATTTTTTATGTCATGGAGCGATGCCAATTGACTGCTGATGAAATGCAGAGAGCTTTAGGAATGCTACAGCGAGAAGAAATCAGTCCCAGGTATCTCGGCATATTGGTGCCAATAGGAGCGTGATTTGTCGTCTTTGGCAGCGTTATGTTAATACAGGGGAATCCTGTTGAACAGCACCCAGGACGTCTGATCGACAGGACCGATACGTACACCTGACTGCAAGACGTCAGCCGATGTTAAGCGCCCGGGAGATAGGTTTAAAGCTACAATTCTCAAGCGGTGTTGTTGATAGCCACCAAACCGTGAGAAATAGGCTGCATGATAGAGAGATGATAGAGATACAATTTTATTTTGCGATGAGTCTCGGTTTGGATTGAGGCTTGATACGAGAAGGGTAAGAGTGTATCGTCGTCCCGGAAATCTTGAACCACTGAGATGCGTCCAGGAACCCTTACAGTGGCTCCACAGTGATGGTATGGGCGGGTATTATGAAGAACAGACGAACTGAGCGCGTTTTTGTAGATGGTAATATGAACGCTGAAAGTTACGTTGAAGATGTCCTCGGGACTTATGTTTACCCATTCGCACAAAGTCTTGGCTCAGATTTCACGCTGATGCATGACAATGCGCATTCGCACACAGCTCGGAGGACCAGAGAGTACTTGGCAATGGAAAACATCCGGGTATTACCGTGGCCTGCACAATCGCCAGACATCAATCCCATCGAGCACGCATGGGACATGCTCCAGAGACGTGTTCTAGAGAACTTGGACGGAGTGTCGACAACCCAACAACTGAAAGACTTGTTAAAATTCCATTGGGAGTGATTTCCGCAGGATCAGATAAACAATCTTATAAATTCAATTAAAAATCGTTGCTCACAAGTTTTAAGCAACAGAGGCGGTCACACTTTGTATTGAATTACCAAATAATTAAATAAAATTTCGTTATTTAATTTTGTAAATTATATAATTATGTAATTTTGTAAATTATATAATTACGTAATTTTGTAAATTAGATTTGTTACAGCTTTAGTGGCAGTCATGTCATGTGGTTTAAATAGGTTTTTTATTTGTTTTTTTTTTGTTAATATAGATTCTCTTCTTTTATATTTTGTGAATTTGAGAATGTTGTAGGCATAACCGACTTGTAGATCTGTCGATCATTTTCTATCTTGCTAAGTACCTGGTACTTGTTGATAGGCCTACAGTGTCCTCTCATACCTATAAACACTGTAACTTGAAAATATTGTAAATACCATTTACTTTTAAAAGAGTTCTTGCCAGCTCTTCTCCATAGGAAACGACCAATTGGAACCGTGCACTTCTGACGTTTCATAAGTGCCCTTGTAGGTTTATGTGAAATAAAATATTTTGAATTTGAATTTGTAAATCATGAAATGTTTAATTTCGTTTTAACTTATTACGATACACATATTGTTAATTATTGTGATTAAATGAACAATTGAATGAAGGATTTTGTTTCTTTAGTCTACTAATGCATAAAAAATGCTTAACAATAGTAAAAATCGTTCAGAAGTTCAAAACCGTACATGTTGCTTAGACTTTTTTGATGTGTGTAATGCAATCGCTCTAATTTCTACGAACATCTTACCATTCCTGTTCAAGCAAAAAAATATGGGAGGTTAATGCGAGAGCTAGCGAGATAGAGGTCTTGAGTTTGAGCCCATTACAATTGAAATGACCTATTGAAGTACCACTTATATTACAAAAAAAAAAAAATAGTTCAGTTCAAAAATACTTAAAAAATATAGGTACTAGCTTTTCTAGAATATCATTAATAGGGTATTACACCCATTTTTGAAAAGTGTCTCAATTAGATTCTATAGTGCTAATGAACCACAAAAAAATTCACAAATTTTTTATTCAATCTTTAAGTGCCGCGTTTAAGTTTTGCATTTTCAAATTTCGCGCGTTATTTGATGAAAACGCTGGATGCAGTGGACGCCATATTGCTCTGTGGTCATGACGTCAGTTGGCTGTGTAAACAAATGCAGTGATATTTTTTAAGTTATAAATTTGTGTTGTCTTCTTTTACAAAACCGTCCTCCTTGGTATTATTTCGATAAAAATTACGTTGGTTACGAAAATAATAAAAAGGCTTTAAAGATTAAAACTGTAGCGGTTACACCGCCACATACGAACTACGCATCAAAGACATGACTTCACACAAATCCTGCATCGCGCAATTAGAGTTTACCGCGCGAACGACATAGATAAGACTATCCGAAATCAACAGTCGGGCAGTCGGCCCGCCAGAAACAACACCCGTCTGGTTGGAGGATCCTCCCTTTTCTATGGTGGATGAGTGAACTTTACACCCTGTTCCTCATACCTCTAAATTGGTGACCCCGAGTATGAAAGTCAACGCAGCCTTCGTGCAACTACTTCAGCATGACGTCATCATTATCATCACTCCCGCAAGCTTTCGTGAGGCGAGTCACACAGACAGCCAGCACCCTCGGCTTCAACGGGTATCCTGACCACCAGCATGCAGCGAACGCGCATTCCTGGTCATCACCCTCAGCCTCATCACCCCGACTCACTGGGGAATCAACGCAATCATCTCAATCAGCGCAATCACCGCTATCACCGCAATCACCTCAATCACCGCAATCACCTCAATCACCGCAATCAACTCAATCACCACAATCGCCGCAGACAGTTCCGACTCACCGTGAACTGTGCGGCACCCGGTTCCGACTCACTGGAACCTTAGCTGGCACTGTGAAGCATCGCAAGATACAAGACTCAGCCCACTATCGACCTCCGGTCTCCGGAGGGGAGTGATGTAGCGGTTACACCGCCACATACGAACTACGCATCAAAGACATGACGTCACACAAATCCTGTATCGCGCAATTAAAGTTTACCGCGCGAACGACATAGATAAGACTATCCGAAATCAACAGTCGGGTAGTCGGCCCGCCAGACACAACACCCGTCTGGTTGGAGGATCCTCCCTTTTCTATGGTGGATGAGTGAACTTTACACCCTGTTCCTCATACCTCTAAATTGGTGACCCCGAGTATGAACGTCAACGCAGCCTTCGTGCAACTACTTCAGCGTGACGTCATCATTATCATCACTCCCGCAAGCTTTCGTGAGGCGAGTCACACAGACAGCCAGCACCCTCGGCTTCAACGGGTATCCTGACCACCAGCATGCAGCGAACGCGTATTCCTGGTCATCACCCTCAGCCTCATCACCCCGACTCACTGGAGAATCAACGCAATCATCTCAATCAGCGCAATCACCGCTATCACCGCAATCACCTCAATCACCGCAATCACCTCAATCACCGCAATCAACTCAATCACCACAATCGCCGCAGACAGTTCCGACTCCCCGTGAACTGTGCGGCACCCGGTTCCGACTCACTGGAACCTTAGCTGGCACTGTGAAGCATCGCAAGATACAAGACTCAGCCCACTATCGACCTCCGGTCTCTGGAGGGGAGTGATGTAGCGGTTACACCGCCACATACGAACTACGCATCAAAGACATGACGTCACACAAATCCTGTATCGCGCAATTAGAGTTTACCGCGCGAACGACATAGATAAGACTATCCGAAATCAACAGTCGGGCAGTCGGCCCGCCAGACACAACACCCGTCTGGTTGGAGGATCCTCCCTTTTCTATGGTGGATGAGTGAACTTTACACCCTGTTCCTCATACCTCTAAATTGGTGACCCCGAGTATGAACGTCAACGCAGCCTTCGTGCAACTACTTCAGCGTGACGTCATCATTATCATCACTCCCGCAAGCTTTCGTGAGGCGAGTCACACAGACAGCCAGCACCCTCGGCTTCAACGGGTATCCTGACCACCAGCATGCAGCGAACGCGCATTCCTGGTCATCACCCTCAGCCTCATCACCCCGACTCACTGGGGAATCAACGCAATCATCTCAATCAGCGCAATCACCGCTATCACCGCAATCACCTCAATCACCGCAATCACCTCAATCACCGCAATCAACTCAATCACCACAATCGCCGCAGACAGTTCCGACTCACCGTGAACTGTGCGGCACCCGGTTCCGACTCACTGGAACCTTAGCTGGCACTGTGAAGCATCGCAAGATACAAGACTTAGCCCACTATCGACCTCCGGTCTCCGGAGGGGAGTGATGTAGCGGTTACACCGCCACATACGAACTACGCATCAAAGACATGACGTCACACAAATCCTGTATCGCGCAATTAGAGTTTACCGCGCGAACGACATAGATAAGACTATCCGAAATCAACAGTCGGGCAGTCGGCCCGCCAGACACAACACCCGTCTGGTTGGAGGATCCTCCCTTTTCTATGGTGGATGAGTGAACTTTACACCCTGTTCCTCATACCTCTAAAAAACTACGCTGATAGTTGACAAAAGTTAGCACTTTCTAAGTTTACATAGTCGTATGACGTAATAACATGGCGACTACTATCTAATGGTGTTATGAAACAGATTAAAAATGCTGAAAAATAGCAAACTAAATTTTAAAATTAAATTCAGAGGGAATTTAATTTTAAAATTTAGTTTGCTATTTTATGAACTAAAACGTTTAAAGTTTTTTCTTATATAGAGTAAAACACCCTAGTATTTAACCAATTTACCAAATTACAACCATGCCATATCCAGCCTCTCTGTTTCCCCGTCATTGGTCTCGAGACATTTCAACCAGCCCCCTAACGGCGTCGGCTTGAAGATAAATCGCTTCAAACGCTCCTTTCCTTCCGGTGTTGGGCTTTCAAGCTAAGGAGAGCGTAAAATAGGTAAATACGTATTTTATTTAGCAAAGTTCTGGCAAAATATGGGGGAATGGGGGAGTTCTGACTTGGACAGGGTAGAAAGAGATGGAGATAATAATGTTCTAACGATGTTCATGAGTCTAGAAGAGGTGGTTTTTAAAATAATAAGTGGTGCAGTGTAGTGGTTAGATGGGAGTTAAAAGTGATGAATTTATTTAGATAGCAACAACAACAAAAAAAGTTGGTTATTAATATTTAAATCACCAGTTTTCAACGAAAAATACAATCATTTTATTGACTTTAAATTCCTCTTCATCCTAGGGTGGAGATAAATAACAGTAAAGCTTCGTGTAGACTAGCGCGACGCGACACCGGGTGTTATACCGTGAAGTTTTCGTCGTCGCGTCACGCTAGTCTGCACAAGGCTTAAAACTGAAATTGTTATTTCAATCGGATACATCTTCTTAAACCGGATGATAATAAGTTTTCTTCATATTAATTTGCTACTTTATTACGTCTATTTATAGATTCCTGAAAGCTGACAGCCAACAGTCAAAGTCAAATCATTTGTTTCAATTATGCACTTAGAAGGCACTTTTGAACGTCAAAAATAACAAAAAAAATGCCGATAATTATAGTGACCATAACTAGAATACATCCTAATTGCGTAACACACTTTCAATCACAATCTGAAAGAATTTTTGAAGGATATTGCTGTTCCATTGGTACATATTTTTGAAAAATTTGTCTCCTATCAACGTAAATAACGCAATGAATGTTGTTGAGCTGTCAGAATGAAAGCCAACTGTATATGTGTTACGCAATTACCCCGCAGTTCAACCACAACCTACAGATATAACTTAAAAAACGGCCACAAAATGTCTCAAATCGTCCATCCTTCGTAAGTATGGAACATTTGAACAAATGCGTGTTACACAAAACTTGGGTTTGAACGTTTTTACAACCGCTGAAGAGTCCCGAGCTTTACGGGAAAAAATAATGCTGTAATCTTTAAGCAATTTGTTACAACTCAGCAAAAACTCCGCGCAATGCCGCCGAGTGTTGGGACTAACTCTTTTTTACCCGATTACATAGACAAAAGGCCGGTTATTATTTTATATGTTTTTACTGCAATATACGAGGCTTTTATGCGCCATTTTATGCTGGGGTTATATTTAAGTTCTTGTAGGTTTTTTAATAGAATGACTGGGGTGATGCAAGATGTGATGGGGTAATTAATTAAGAAGTTATTCTTATGCCACTGAGGATGCCGACAAATGGCCACGCCACTATTGCGGCGATAAGTCCCCTCTTTAAGGAGTGGCTAGAGAGGCGCCATGGCGTCCTCACCTTCCGCCTGACGCAGGTTCTCACCGGACACGGCTGTTTCGGGAGGTTCCTGTTCGGTATCAGGCGGGAGGAAACACCCGGGTGTCATTACAGCATGGATCGCCCGGAGGACACGGTGGAGCATACGGTGGAGGTCTGCCCGGCTTGGGTAGAGCACCGCCGTGTCCTCGTGGAAGCGATCAGTGGCGAGAATCTCTCGCATCCGACCCTGGTCCAGGCCATGATACGGAGCGAGAGGGCATGGGAGGCCGTCACCTCCTTCTGCGAAGCAGTAATGCTCGCGAAGGAGGAGGCGGATCGCGTGAGGGAGAGACAAAATTCGTGCCCTCACGCCCCTAGCCGCCGCAGGAGGTGACGCCCTGGGCGTCGGGAATCACAAGCCGACTCCCGGCCACCGTAGGCGCGGGCTTGCGAACGGTGAGCAATGGGTAACTCGCCGTCCGGTAAGGACCAAGCTCGGGTCGACGGCGCGTTGTGTTCCACGCGCGCCTCAAAGAGATGTCAACAAGTGATGGGGTCCGATGGGACCATTGCCTGCCGGGGTTGCGGGAAAGTCCGAAAGGGATACCGTGGCCCCCTGGCATTTCACAGGCAACAGAAGGAACACGGGTGGGTTTTAGTCTAGTCAGTAAGAGTCTGACACGCCCTCCCGCTCCACCCAGAGCGGGAAAAGTCATTTGATGATTTCACAAAAAAAAAAAAAAAAAAAAGATGCCGAGAAACCTTTGCATAATAACTGTCATGACTAAATATCAATTCAAAACTTTTATATAGTAAATGCTTTAATGATGAAATTACGGTTTTTTTGTTTCTTTGGTTATTTTCTTAACACTGATCTATAATTTACCAGATCCTTTGAGGTACATTCTTATCTGACACGATATCGATAGGTATAATATAATCTCCTAAACCAAGAGAGGAGAAATTCAAAGATTTCACTGAAATCGAAAGTGTCCATTGTCAATCGATAAAAAATGTCTTACAAGCTTCAGCAGAGTGGGTATGTTTCATATCAAACATCTATTATATAGATACATATTATAAATTAGAGACGCTTTTCGTGTCTGTCTGTGTGACCGCGTCGTTCTTCTAAACTACGCCAACATTTTGAGAATATATTCCGAAAGGTTCATGTGTAAAAAAACATGTTTAACTTAGATATAATAAAGAAATCTTCATGTTTTTTCAAGTCGTTAAAACCGTGCAAAGCTGGTGCGGTACAATAGTAATGAATATCTATAAGGTAACGTGCAGCTAAGCTGGTCTGAAAGCCTAGAATTAAAACATAAACATAACTTCTATCCTCGTCACAAAAATCTTCAAGATCCTACGTCATTATTTTTGAAAAGACAACCTGTAAATCTTCTAAAACGCTATTGATAATGGGATAACGATGGCCCTCAATTATCTGCTCTTATGGACGCTCGTCCCTCTTCCGAGCAGTTTCGAGCACTCACAGCGATTTGAATAATTTCTGACACTTTTCAAAGGACTTTTGGAACGTCAAATTGTCAAAATAATTGTACAAATTGTGATGTTAAGTTGTTTTGTTTTAAAGATTAAGGATTTTAAGGATATTTGTAAAGGTGATTCTAAGAATATTTTTAAAGGTGATTTTAAGGATATTTTTAAAAGTGATTTTAAGGATATTTTAAAGATTTGTCAGTTAAGTATAACAATAATAATAGTGGTTAAAGTATGAAATTGCAGTATTATTGTAATAGGTACTCACTTCGAATTGATCTAGAACCTTCATGGTTTGATTTTTTTTTGTGAAACTTTTTTCACATGGTACCTGTTATGAAATAACAATACCTAAATACAACCAAATGTTGGCTTTATTGAACTTTAAAATTGTACAGACATTATGACAACTTCAAACCACTAAAAAGCATAGACTCTTAACGAGTCTGTATGTGGCGACTAAGAAGTTCACCACAGTACCTATGTAGTTCTTCTTTTAATAATGTGCAACATTTGATTATCGACTTTCAGTTGTTTTTTTTATTCAGCTTAGACAAGAAAAATGGTTACTTCGAAAGTTTGAGTTACATAATGAACGCACCGTGCGATTTTGGTTTAAACGCTTTCGTGATAGAAACTTTGATTTGAAGAACGAACCACATGAAATGTCTGAAACACAATAATTAAAACAATATAATACTTTACAAAGTAATCATGTCATTTTGTATTATAATTTTCAACAATGTCAACATGTATATGTATAAAACTGATTTTACCTAATAATAAAAAATTATGACTATAATGACTTAGGTTGTAAATGGCTCGAACAGCCCTTTTCTGCAGAACAAAGATAGTATTAATGTCCGAACAGGTTTCCCAGAGAAGAATTCTATATGACATAAGACTATGAAAATAACTAAAATAAACAATTCTGGCTGTGTCTACGTCAGTTATCTGTCTAATTTTTTTAACATCATAGGCGGCTGAACTTAGCCTTCCTGACAATTTTACTATGTGTGGGCCCCATTGTAATTTACCGTCAATAGTGATTCCAAGAAAAACTATCGACTCAACAGGGTCCAGCTCTATTCCATTAACTTTAACATTAGTAGTTATCTGCCGGACATTCGGCGTTGAAAATTTAAGGAGTTTAGTCTTTTTTTCATTCAAGAGAAGATTATTTACATTAAACCAATGCACAACTTTAGAGAGCGCATCGTTCACTTGTTCAAAGTTGACTAACTGACGTTTTATTTAAAAAATAAGGGAAGTGTCATCTGCGAATAATACGATCTTGTGATTATCCCTTATGTGGTGAGGTAAGTCATTAATACAAATTAAAAACAAAAAAGGACCTACAATTGAACCCTGCGGAACGCCCATGGTGACCGCAGATCCTGCGGGCACCATGGTCTTGCCACTAACATCGATCCTCTGAATTCTTGTTATTCAGATAAGAAGTAAGAAGGTCGAGAGCCCTGTCCCTCATACCATAGTGGTACAGTTTCCTGACGAGTGTGTCATGATGTACGCAATCGAAGGCCTTGGACAAGTCATAGAAAATGCCAAGTGCATCTTGCGACTCCTCCCAGGCTTCGAATATGCTCTTCAGTAATTCCACGCCCGCGTCTGTAGTTAAACGACCCTTTGTAAAACCAAACTGTTTCAGATGTAGTAGATGATGTGCATTGAAATGTCTTAACATTTGTTTCAAAATTAATTTTTTTTAAATTTTGCTTAATGTAGGTAATATTGAAATAGGCCGAAAATTCGTAGGATCAGTTGTACTGCCAGACTTGAACATTACAGTGGAATCACTTTACTAAGTTTAATCAGATCAGAAAATACACCAGATGCAATACAAGAGTTAAAAACAATTGGTAAAAAGGGTGAAATAACATCAATTATTTAGGACATGACATGTACTGACAATCCCCAAAGGTCAGCAGTTTTTTTTACATCAAGATCTTTATAAGATTCTGTGATATCTTTAGCAGTAGTAATTGTAAATTCAAAAAGTTTGTCACATTCTGGTACACATTCTTTTAGTATTGAGTAAGCAGAAGTGGAGGATGACGATGACAGAGTTTTAGTTGTTAAAATGGGAATATTAGTGAAGAAATTTTCAAACTCAGTTGCCACCTCCACGTCTGCCTCAATATCTACATCATTGATTTTTAGATGGAAGTCACGATTCCGTACTGTCGTTCTTCCCGTTTCTGAATTAATAATATTCCAAGTTGTTTTAATTTTATTTTTATTAAACATGTGAATAACACAGGTGAATAACACAGATGAATAACAATGAATTGAAAGAGATGGTGGAAGCCGATCCGAGCCAAACTTCGGTTTATTTCGGTTGGCGCAGTGGTTAAGTAATTGACTGCTGCGCTGCATATCGCGGGTTCGATCCCCGCACGGTTCAAATATTTGTATGACCTACAACTAGTTGTTCCGGGTTGCTGGCTGATTGTGTGAGTTTAAATGTATGTAAACGCACCCACGATACAGGAGAAAAAAAAAAAAATTGCGGCATGGTTTAACGTTACCTTACCAACAATATTGACTCATTTGCGTCAAATTAATAATATAAAATAAAAAATGAGAAATGGGTACCTCATGGTTTGACTGATCTGCAGAAAGAAACGCGTGTTGAAACTCATACAGAAATGAAGGAATATTGGATCGAATTGTGACATGTGATGAAAAGTGGATTCTTTACAATAACCGTAAGCGAAAAATGCAATGGCTGACCCCAGGTTAAACGCCGCAACAGTATCCTAAAGCAAAGCTTACCAATAAAAAGGTAATGGTAACTGTTTGGTGGTCTCAGCATGGTGTTATTCACTATAGCTTTCTCCGATCTGGTCAAACAATAACGGCAGATGTCTACTGTGCCGAACTCCGAACAATGATAGCAAAACTAGCAGCCCCGACTCATGAACCGATCTTTACCATTATTGCTCCATGATAATGCGAGACCTCATACAGCACGACAAACCGTTTTAACTCTACAGTAACTGCAATTAGAAACCATTCGTCACCCTCCATATTCGCCAGACCTTGCTCCAACGGACTACCATTTTTTTCGTGATTTGGGCATTTTTCTACGTGATAAAAAGTTTTCTTCTCAGGAGGCAGTACAAAATGCTTTCACACAGTTTGTCGAATCTAGATCACGAGAGTTCTATCGCAAAGGCATTAATGACCTTCCTATTAGATGGCAGCAATCTATAGATAATAATGAAAAAATATTTTGATAAATATATTAAATTTAAAAAAAAAAACGACTCAATTTTTCAGTACCAATCGGCAATTTCGTACTTTGACCCCTAATATATAATGAATATTTATTTTACAATACAGAGAAAATTAAGAGACGGCTATTAACGTTTAAATCACGCTTGATTTCCCTCAAAGGGTAGGTAGAGATGTACATTGAGTATTTTCTAATAGATTAACCCAATAATACTGTGCCTGACCTGCTGGTATGAACTAGGGACGCTCAGCAGAGGCTTAACAGTCGAGCTTGTGGCAAAGACTACTTCAGTTGCAATAATGCCATCCAAGGTTTAAAAATGGATATTTTGTAGTGTTAATTTTGTTTTTTTTTATCGTGTTTTTGTGGTGTACAATAAAGTATATATAAATAAAATAAATAAATAAATAAATGGATAGTTTTAGTTAGCTTCTATTTGTGATTATATTAGGTCCCCACCTATGAAATCAGCGTTTTGTATGGAGAATTTTAAAGAAGTTGCATTTTTCACACTAACATTTTCTTAATTTATTCAACAACCATGAACACTAATGTTTTAAAACTTTTATGTTTAAAAACTAAGATAACATATGCCACTCAGATCAAGCGATAAAAATAAGTTTTAGCTAAGTTTTAAAACAAATAGTGGTCATTCCTGCTAACAAAAAGAGGAGTAATTTTTAAGGTATTTTTTATGTTTAGAAAACTATAAGTAATAAGGTTTTTTTTACTATTGGTAGTTGTCTATGATGGTCATTATTCGATATAATATCAAGCAATTGATGAATATTTTAAATCATAGAAGTGACGAGGTTCTCTATTAATGAGTAAAAAACGCCAATTTCATAGGACCCAATATTAACTGTTTACTTGCTTAAAATTATTATAGATCATAACATCACAGCTTGTTTCCCCGAAGGGCCCATCCCTCCGGGGAAACAAGCCGTGAGGAACAAAGGTGTACCCCCATTACCCCCATTTCGCCAGTTATGTTTAAGTCCCATGTAATCGGAGGCTGGATGTGTGCCCGGCTAGAACAACAAGGCAGTTATTATTTTACATTTAGTAAATTTTACCATTGAGAACTACGAGATAACTCGTATAACTAGTGTCTGGCCGAAAATGGATTTTCAGCCGAAAACGAAAACGAAGCTTCGGCTTTTATCTTATTTACGGCCGGAAAAACAATGATTTAGACATTAAAAATATTACTATTTCCGCTGTACTCAAATCTTGTCACTTAGGAAATATAAAAAGAAAAAAATAGGAAAAAAATAGGTTTTAAATGAAATAAAACACGATATTTCCGTTACAGTATTCAAAATTGTATTTGTGTATTTGTAATTGTTGTATTGGTTCACCTGAGCTTTACGAAGTAGGCCGAATGACGAGAACAAATCTCAAACTTCTGTGTTTCGGCTTGGCCAAAGCTTTCACTGGTTTATGGGCGAAAACGAAAAAATTGCCAAATCATGATTTTTTGGGCGAAAATGGCCGAAAACGAATCTTCGGTTGGCACGAACAATAACTCTCTTGGTACCTATACTAGATATACTATACTCTATCTGACCACGTGTTTGTTAAACGACCACGTAATACAATACTGTCAACCACAAAAATATAATATACAGATTATTATATAATTGTGCTAATACACAGATTGTAAAAAGATCTTTAGATACAAGCGTTTGCCCATCTTCGCCACCTGTGTTTATTCCCTAAACTACTCCTAAATATCCATAATAAGGTGTTATTAAAAAACTAAAAACCTATACTTTTTTTTTTTTTACTATTTTAACAAAGTTTCAAGTTTTATTAACTTGTATTGACTGTCAGTTAGTCAGCTCATTAGCTGTTTATACAATACCTATAGGAATGATAGGAGATCTATATCTTAATGTTTCATTTACAGACGCATAATATTATTATTTAGCCATGTGTCGATAAACTGTGAAGACGTCACATCTTATCAACAACTTTGGAGCTAAGAAGCAATCACCACGAATTAAATCAGACCTATAACACTACAGATACCATGAGGCTCGTTCACACGAGGCGACTACGTATTAACTACTAATGAGTGACAATAACGATTCGTTTTCTGTATATAGGAACTGCACCATAAAGGACGTCATTTGTTACATAATTGGAACCGAGGATATAGTAGTACATTATTATCTATTGAATGTTTAACTATTTATCTATACGACTTCCAATATAAATAAAACTTCCAATAGAAATAAAACTGTTTAAATAAATATTCATGTAGAACTGTCGGGTTCTGTTCACGAGTTTACTTTCACTTTATTTTTTATCGTGTTTTACTTCAATAATCATGTATAAGGTGTATTCTGTATCAATTTTGCACAAAATTGCAAGCGGAAATATTAATTGTAATCACCTCCTAACAGAGGTTCCCATCACAGTTCCACGTAAGTGACCCCGCGCTGTTCTAACACATTTCACTCCATTCTGTCGTACCAATATCGGTGCCCATGGCCCGCTAATAAGAACGATTAACCATTACAATATGCTCAACAAAAACTTAAATTCAGACCTGGACATATTTTATGACTCCTAGGGTGGTATTCTGCTGTATTTAATTTTATTGAAGCTGTTTATATAATAAAAGTAAAATTTTAACAAAGTTAATTAAACTTTGTTAAAATTTTACTTTTATTATATAAACAGCTTCTGTCCAATGCCCTTTTTTTCTTTAAATGTTATAACATCTATAGCTATAACTTGTGCATCTTTAACTTGTGTATACATTAGCAGTAATACGTTTCCTAAATACTTACTTGTTCAATGTATATCCTATTGGTGTTCTCCAATAAACAAATAAATAAATATAGAGTGTCAAATTTATAAAAGAAAACAAAAAAAGTCTACGTTATCTTTTATCATTATGAAGGTTATGTAAATTAAACTGTTGTGTGGTCTCTTTATTTATCTAGTTGACACCGTCGTTTTCTAAATAACCTCTGAAACTGAGCGGAAACACCAAAACGAAAGCAAAGGTCAATGTGTCTTTTAAGTTTTTTTTGTTTTCTTCAAGATCATTGAAACTTTTAATTATATAAGTGTAAAAGGTAATAATATCCAGAAGGTGAAAAAGGTATCCAGTTTTAAATGTATGTGTATAAATCGTCGTGAAGCTCATTAGATTAAAATTGCAAGTATCAATAACTTCTAGTTACTATGACTTCTGTTAGAAATAACCGTTAGAAGAAAATCAATGTGAACGCTTGAACAATCAGCCTTGCACAGAGCAGATTTATTTTTCAGCTCTAAGAATACTAACAGAATTATTAAAACTCAGTTTTAATTGTAGCTCTTCAAATGCTAGCTCTGATATTATGATATGTATGTATGGGAGTATATATGTGATGTGTGGGTTGTTGTGTCTTAGATTTATTTTTCAATAATATACCTACTCGTATTTCCGTCACGTGGCGTTGATCAAATTAACAACACATAATGAAAGCACGCAATAATCAGATGGCTATTAATACTAATTCGATACAGTGATAAGACGCATTAGGTGGTAATAATAAAACAATAAGATAAATGCATAAAGTGTAGTCAACGAGAATCACGCTTAGAAACAACACTATGTTTCTATTTCTAATAGTGATAATAATAATCGTAATTTATTATATGTCAATACGAAAGTTTGATTACTGGAAAATAAGGAAAGTGCCGTTCATCAAACCCACACCCCTCATTGGAAACTATGGTGAAATCATCTTCCAAAATAAAAACTTCGCAGAAGGAGTTGAAAATATTTGTAAAAAACTCCCCGACGAGAAATTCATCGGAGCCTTCTATAGTACAGAACCAGTGCTGATCCCCATAGACGCTGATATTATCAAGTTAATTGTGGCAAAGGACTTCTACTACTTCAATGGACGAGAGCTATCGGGACATAGCTATAAGGAGCCAGCGGCATTAAACATCTTTTCTACGTACGGAGACAATTGGAGGGTATTACGTCAGAATATGAGTCTGCTTTTCTCATCAGGAAAAATGAGAAACATGTTTCACCTCATCGAGAAATGCTCGTATGTGTTCGAATCAATGTTGGATCGGGAGACCAGCATATCAGCGGAGATAGAAATCAGATCCGTGACAGCCAAGTTTACTATATAATGCATTGGTGCTTGTGTGTTTGTAGTGAATGCCAATACTATGACGGAACAAATGCAAGACAATCCTTTTAGCAGAATCGCAGCTCTTACAAGTCCGACAAAATATGCAGCTTTTATAAGAGGAACCCGCTGTGTATGGCCATCAATATTCTATGGATTAGGGTTAAAGCTCATGTCAAGGCAGATGAATTTCTTCAAGAACTTGATCACTTCGGTGATGAATCAACAATACAACAAGCCTTCTGGGAGAAATGACTTCTTGGATCTTATATTGAGTTGGAAGCAAAGCCACCAAATAGTCGGCGATAGTATTACAAATATAAAAACTGGTGGAATTCAAAGAGTGTCATTGGAAGCTGACGATGACTTATTAGTTGCTCAGTGTTTTGTTTTCTTCAACGCTGGGCTTGAAACCTCGGCGACTATTTTGAGTTAAACACTTTACGAGTTGGCGAAGAATGAAGTAATACAGAACAGTGTTGGAAGAAGTAAATGCATATATGGTTCACCATGGTAACAAACTTTGTTACGAATGAGTGACGGAGTTCCCTTACCTTTGGGCTACGGTTTGTAAAGCTCAGCGTCTTTATCCAGTTCTTGGAGTGATATTTCGAGAGACCATGGAAGACTACACATTACCTGGCGGTTTGGTTGTCGAGAAAGTCATGCGTGTTCATATACCAGTCTATTACTTGTATCACAATCCAACATATTTTCCGGATCCTGAAGAATTTTGTCCGGAAAGATTCTTCGGGGAGGAGAAGCATAGCGTCAACCCGTACACTTACATGCTGTTTGGGGAAGGGCCAAGAACTTGTATGGGTAAGCTGACTATTTTAATATTTTTTTTGCCTGCCCTTGTCTCATGTTACGTGAGATTGGGAGCATGTGTGATATGCTTGCCATATTTTTACGCCATTATATAAATTGGGGTTCCATATAAAGTATATGAAAACCTTATAATATATGAAAACCTGACATTTTTGCGGGAGGGCACTGTAGACCTTGTTACAAAATAAGGGGGCTGTTGCTGGGATCGGATGATGTATTCTACCAGAATAGGTATCTATATATATTTTCCGTTTCGAATCTACTTATTTCATTTAACCATGGTGTTTTTGGCGTTTATATTATGTAGTATATTTTCTGATTCCTAATTATTTCTAGAAGAAATTGATAAGTCTGCGGAACCACTAGCTTCATCATCGCAACGATGATGATGCTAGTGGTTGATTGACTCGAAGTTTGCTTTTGTGAAAACAATTCCTTCAAATCTCGAACATCGTCTTTTTCTTTGTCTTGAAAATATACAGAACCATTAGCTTTATTGTCTACATTAATTTTCTCGTGTTTAGCGAATTAGTCATGTAAAAGCTTATGGTAAGATTAATTTCAAAGTTTAAAGTAATTTTATGACGATTTTTTATCGAAATCAATGCTGATTCTTCCATTACAGTCACCCGTTCTTAGCTTATAAGATTTCTAACAAAATATGCACTAATCTTTGCGTTCTCAAAGCCAATATTCTTGTATAAATCATATAAACGTACTTTCGTATATTTCCTTAGTCATGCTTGTCTTAGTTAGAGCATTATTGATGCTCGAGTATTTAGGCCTTTTTTTCCCACTTTCTACTTGTGTGCCTTTTAGTCTGTGCCAAATAAATGTATTTTCTTACTTTTCTTTTCTTTTTTAGGCAAGATTATATATGGCTTGTAAAAGTCATACAGTATGGAAACCACATATATGCAATAAATAAAACCACATACTTGTTACCGCCTTTTCTGACGATACACAAAAAATGGACGAAATCGGTCCAGTAATTAGGTCAAAAAGTAGAGTTTTAATTTTGATCATATTTGAACACTCTGTAGAATTGGATCACTAGGTCAATGATTCAATGAACTTGAATCCTTGAACATTGAAAAACGACTTCGAAATTTTGATTTCGTCGAATATTGTCAAACTAGGTATCGAAGCGCCAGCACCGACAAAAATGCCGCGCGCGTGCTTAGTGGCCGCTCTTCCTGAAGTCAAGGTACCTACTTATCTGTACAGATAGTTTACTTTTATAGAATTTATTTTGATATTTATTTTGTTTGAAAATTTCATTTTTTTAATTTACGGTTTTTTATTTATTATTAAATCTTGCTATACTTCTGTGGACTAGTATAACTTGTGGTTTCAATTATTGCATATATGTGGATTCCATACTGTATAATTTAATCATGTAAATTGAGACTTTTTTAGAAGATCTCTGCTCTCGATCTTGATATAGCATTTGAAAATGAGTTTACAAGTATTATTGGATTGACCAAAGCTATTATATGATATTTACATATGTTATTATTATTATATTATTTATATGATATTTGATATTAAGATCTAAAGCATTTTGCTAGTTGGGTTAAGAATGGGAAAAATATTTTTAATGTATTTTTTTTTTCTGTAATGGTAAAAGAAAACAGCAAAGTAAATAGGTTGTATACTATTTGCTCGGAAAATAGTAATAAGAGCGTAGTTAGCGATTCTCTAAATGTAGGTACTTACTTCAAATAATGAGGATTCCTCTGGTCTCCATGGCGAATACCCGTGTTTAAAACGATAACTACAAGCCTAGACTACCAACAACCCTTAGACTCAAAACGAGTATTTTGTTTTGTATATTATGATGCCAATATTTGTATGACTAGGAACCCAGGAACTATTAATTGCTATGTATTTATTATTTATTTATTTATAGCAAATATCTATTACGTAATAATATAACAATCTGATTTATTTAGCAATAATATATTTAATTAAACTTATTTCAATCATTTAACCTATTTTCAAAAACCCAACCTTTCGTTACCAAGATATTATCTTTTCTATCTATACGGAACATGTAAGACACGTATACAAATTTAAAATTCAAAGGTGTAAATACAAAGTGTAATTAAATTAACTGAAACCTCTTATGAGGTCATTGTACTCATCACTATAAACAACTTTTACAATCGATCCGACCCTGAAATCGTAAAAAAAGATAGCTACTCCATACATTTATGTTGGCATGCTGAAGCATAATCAGCCTATAATGTCCCCACTGCTGGGAACCAGTAGGCCTTAGCCAGTGAGTGGGCCGTAATCCACCATGCGGGTCCAGTGCACGTTGGTGGGTGTCACATGTCTTCGAATTTTCGTTTCTAAGACATGCCGGTTTCCTAACGATGATGTTTTCCTCTTTTTCACCTCTTACGTGCTATGTTAAATTCAAAATACATAAACTCTTTTGTTTTAGTTTGCCAATTTCTTGGCGGTTGATAGCAATGATTGCATTCACTTGCAAGGTAATTTATCAGTAATCAATTAGTGACATAAAATATATTTTTTCTCTGCGTAGTATTTCCCTTATCTTTATCTTTGTTTTTAGTAACACAATGGTCGAAGATATACCCAGTTATCGATCTGTGGCCAAGACTGATGCAAGGTACTAATAATAATACTAATAATACAATACTCTGCGTGTAAGGTGGTAAGGTGAATGCGTGGTCAGTTTTTCTCTTCATGTACCGCGGCATAATAATCTAGGTAAACCAGGTTGAAATATGTTTTAATATATTTTAAGATGACCTAATATTTAAACAACCATTTTAACTAGTTGAAAAATTCATCAATTTCAATAAGTAGGTACAGTCTGTTGTCAATATTATCTGACCCACCCTAAAAACAAACGAATTTGGACCCTCTGACATTAACATTAAGGTTTATTCAATTTACATGAGCTTATCAGGCGAGTGCTAGGACTTGATGAACAAATACATATATACAAATAATACAGACAAGCAAATTTATTCTTTAAAACGTTGGCATTAGGTTTATGTTATAACTACTTGTTATAATATAATTAGTGTAATAGGTTATTTTAATAATTGTGTTCAAGTAAGTCTGGTCTCGTGGTCTGTGTATAAGACTGAGAAAAACGAGTTGCAAGATCACATCCTGCGTTGAAGATATTGTTTTGCTTTCAATTTAGAATTTATTCCAAAACTGTTTCTTGTAAAGAACTATAGACAATAACCTTTAAATATAATCTTTCTAAAATGGTAATATTTACGCATAACTTGTAATAGTGGGTAGTTGAAAAATAAATATTCGTATTCATTATAAAACCTAAGGGTAGTGACTACGCGCAAACATATATTACCTTGCCTTACTAAATTGCATAAACAACGTCTCTTTACAATTTTTTATTTTCTATTTTATAGGTATTTTTTTATTATCCTGGCTCAATGGGGTGATTATTAAAATACAAAATAATCTATTTGCACGAGGAGAAGGTTTGCTGCTTGTGCTGTGCAAGAATAAACTTTATGAATGTATACTTTAAGGTTCAATTTCTTTAGAATATTGCGTGTAGCATTACAACTAAGATCAAATTTCAATACGATATAAAAGAGTTGAGTTGGTCCTGTGGTCACTAAGGTTGTGCGATGTTCATCGTTATCTACCTTCGAACCAAGTTTAACCTAATTATAGCTTTTAGCTCAGCTGTTTTTTTTAAATTATTTTATTACACTTTTTTTACATTTCTTTAATGGACAACGTGGAGTCTTGTCTTTTTAAACGGGCAGTTTGTATATAAATAAAACTAAACAATGGCAGGTTTAAAATGTTTATTATTTCATTAAAACAAAGTTTGTAAGATAAAGTAAGTAAATGCTCATATATTTCCAAATTAATATACATATTATATTAGTATGCCATAATCAAATCTAACCATTTATAAACATTAAAAAAGGCGTGCTTATGCTTAAAAGTTTGCTATAGAGAAAATGAATTCATCTGTGAAATGCTTTACAGGTTTAGGTATAGCTGCCTATATGTAGTGAATAAACATGTTATTTAAATAGAAAAAATATATTTATAACAATAACATCACCACATAATCTGCAACATTCTAATGGTTTAACAATCAATCCATTGAGCATTTACTTACATGGTGTGTTAAATAATAAAAAATAATAATAAATGTAATTAAAATTTAAATATTCCTGGGCAAAACGGACCCCTTCTTCACGATGAGCAGGTGTCAATGCAATTTTCTGTTCCGGTATATAATTCCTTATCCCAGCAGCGTGTGCCTTCTCACTGTTTCCACTGAAATATTGTGGCTTATTGCGCAAAAATGGATTTTCAACATGGCTTGAAACGGCCGCATGCCGCATGGCCCGATGGCGTTCGAATTTAGAACTATACTTGATGGCTTTAGCTCCTTGACGAATCCGCTGAATATTTCCATTGTCTCCATAACGTCTTAGCCTGACCGTATTTCTCTAAAAACAAAAAAAAAACATTTTTGGAACCGTGTATGTAGGTAACTTGTAAGGAGTGAATGTAATGGTAAAACAGCCAACTACGCGTTCATTAATCTTAATCAATAAAATAAAATAGGTATTAAAAAAACACTTACTGCTATATTAAATCGACGACCAATCTCTCCAATTCCAACATTCTGCTCATGTAAAAATATGATTTTATGTTTGGTTTAGTCATCAAATTGCGTTAAGATGCTTTTTTCCACCAAATTGCTTAAAAATACTTAACGAGTTATGTGGAACGATTTACAAAATGTGTGTGCGCAGTCACTGCTATTAGGCGTAGTGTAACTATTGTCACTTAGATGAATTTATTATCTACCTCACGAAGCAAATGTATGTTTTACTTCGTATCCAATCATTCTTGGTGAATATAAATTCTGTGAACTTAAAGTTTTTTAATTTACCCACCTGTTTACAAGATAAGTTATTAGGCGTAAATCATATTGGTCGTTCTATAATAATGCAAGCAATATTGACAACAAAATTAAAAAGGAGCTGATAATAGGTGGACTGTTTCCGAACCCACAGGTTTTTCGTTGCCAATCCTGCATCAAACCGCTAAGCCACGAGAACTTATTGGGAAAAAGCAAAATTAAAGATTTGGTTGTAATTATGTAGTGTTACTAAAAGCTTTCAACTTTAATGTCAACGAGATAATGATTAAAATAGCTTAACAAAATGATATGTAATGCCGGTGGCTCCAACAATGTTGGGAGGGTTTACCTTAACGTTACGTGTTAAAGATCAAATTTGCGTGTCTGTAATATTATTGTATTTGTAAATCAGCACTGTCTGATAAGCTCATATAAATTGAATAAACCTTAATGTTACATGCACAGGGTCTAAATTTGTTTGTTTTTAGGGTGGGTCAGATAATGTTGACAACAGACTGAACAATATGAACTCACTTGACATAAAAAGTCATGTATCTAAGGTAAATAACGGTGACTTCAACGTAAACCAAAATGTTTAATAAAAAACAAAGGTTTACCAGACACGACAAGCCAACCGCTAATAATTTATTTCAATTCACTCAATATTTTAATTAGATGATGCACTCTAGCCTCTTCCTACGACTAACTAGTGTATCCATATGATAACGCTTCAATATGTCGGTGTAATCAGTGTGTTGTTAAGCCAATCATGATAAATGGTACTCGTATCATGCGTAATCTGACGTGATATATATATAATTATAAAGCCGAAACTCAGACGCGGCTATACACTCGGACGAACGGACGCTTACTCAACTCCGACCGCGCAGTGAAACAACAGTATGTTTCTCTATCTAGCAGTGACGCTTTTAATCCTTCTTTACTATGTGATCACGCGCAAATATAACTACTGGAAAGACAGAAACATACCACACAAGACACCAACTATCTTATTGGGAAATTATGGAAAAGTACTTCTGCAGAAAAAATCCCTTGGCGAGACAATTCAAGATTATTGTAATGAATTCCCAAACGAGAAATTCATTGGAGCATTCCATGGTACAGAACCCGTTCTGATTCCTAAAGATCCTGAAATTATCAAACTGATTGTGACAAAGGACTTCGCCTATTTCAATGGAAGACTGATATCTGAACACAGCGACAAGGAGCCCTTAGGTTTGAACCTCTTCGCTACCCATGGTGACAATTGGAGGGTCTTACGACAGAATATGAGCCCAATGTTCTCATCTGCGAAGCTAAAGAACATGTTTCATCTCATCAACAAATGTTCGCTCAGGTTCGAGGAAATGATGAATTGTAAAACAAATATTTCGAAGGAGCTCGAAGTTAGGTCGTTGACTGCAAGATATACTATGGAATGTGTTGGAGCGTGTGCTTTTGGCGTAGACACAAACACGATGACCGAAGAGGAAAAAGACAATCCTTTTAGAAAAATTGCAGCATTCGTAAATCCGCCAAAATTTGTCGCCCTCCTCTTCCAAATTCGTTTAATTTGGCCAACGTTCTTTTATTTATTTGGAGGCAATTTAGCGAACAAACAAATTCAGTTTTTCCATAACCTGATTAATTCTGTAATGACTCGACGAGAATACAAACATTCTGGACGAAACGACTTCGTGGACCTCGTAATGGGTTGGAAGACAAGGAAGCAAATAGTGGGTGAGAGTATACAAAACACCAAAACTGGTGAAGTAAGAAAATTGACATTAGAAGCTACTGATGATCTGTTAATTTCTCAGTGCTTTGTTTTCTTCAATGCTGGGTTTGAAACGTCTTCAACCACTCTGAGTTACACTCTTTATGAGCTCGCAAAGCATAAAGAGATTCAGCACAAAGTATTACAAGAAGTAGATGCATATGTAGCTCGTCATGATAATAAACTCAATTTCGACTGTATTTCGAACTTGCCGTATCTGGACGCTGTCATAGACGAGACTCTTCGTTATTACCCAGTTCTCGGCATGATCCCGCGGGAATTGATGGAAGACTACACAATGCCTGGCGGTGCCAAGTTAGATAAAGGCATGCGAGTACATCTGCCGGTGTACTATCTGCATCACAATCCAGAATTTTATCCAGAACCTGAAGTGTTTCGTCCAGAGAGATTTCTGGGTGAGGAGAAGCGGAAAATTAATCCGTATGTTTACCTGCCGTTTGGAGAAGGACCAAGACTTTGTATTGGTGAGTACAACTTTTATTTTCACTTACATGAATGATGCTAATTATTATTTGTTTGGTTATTCTATTATCTTTCATATGATAGCATTTTACAAGACAAGTGTCTCTGAATTTGTTTTTTTGTATAAATGGCTCGTTAAATAGCTGATAAAATAAAAATGTCTTCTATAATACTCACGTCGACGATTTACTTATTTGATTTAACTTTGATTCATTAATATTTAAATGTTTGGGTATTGCAATTACACCCAAACATTTAAGAGGGATAAGATTTTTTTTTTTTCCAAAAACGGGTGTAAAAATACCCACAACGAAGCCGAGACTTGCCTTGTTCTTCTTCGTTATTTTGTTTTTTTTTGTACTGGACCATACTTGGGAACCTTCTTACTTACTTAACTGACTTAACTTATTTGACTGGAAACTTTTCCAACTTTTTTATGAAAACGACTTTTAATTGTTATAACTTAACTTACCGTATAACAGCGTTTGCATCCTTGTACGTGTCCTTCTAGACCTAACGCGTGGAACCTTTGAGAAGGAACTAAACCGTTCTAACGGAGCAGTGATAGCCTAGTGGTGTGACCGTCGGACTGCCAAGTCATAGGTCTCGAGTTCGAACCCAAGGCACGTATCTCTGACTTTTCGGATTCATTTGCGTATTTATTACTTGCTTCAAAAACGATGAAAGAAAACATCGTGAGGAAATCGGAATGCCTGAGAGATATTTCTCGACTGCATGTGTAGCCAAGTCAGAGGACTATGGGCGGCTTTAAAAAAAACTCTGACACCAGGTTAGTCACTAACCACACGAAAAAAAAAAGGAAGACGGAACACATTCCCTAAGCACTATATATAGGTATAATGTATTAATCAATCCTAAGACTGAGTACTGTGTAGTAAAATTGAGGAAGACAAGTATTGAGTAGTATACTCCTATGATCCCTGTACCGTTGCATGCATAAGCAAAATGTTTTGCGTGCGTCACATTGCGCAATATCGTAAACAGCGATTTTTCACACAAAAAACAAAAGTCGTTTCCCAGCAATTACATTTGCAGAAATTTACTTAGTTTGATGTACAAAATGCTTAGATGACGGTTTCATGAAGGGTCTTTTCCTGTATGGAAATATACAGGGTGTAAAAAGACTCTTCACGAAGCCCAAAAGAAGTATAATTATCTTAGTTCTGAGCTAATATATACTTTCCTATAATTTAGATACATGCAAGATCTATAATTAGGACAAAGATCGTGGGTACGTATCTAGTTGGCAAGCCTTTATGTAAATAAAAATAAAATAAATAAGTTGAGGTGAATGTGTAGTACTTTAGTGATTTTCTGATCATAATAAGTATAATATTCCATTTAGATAAAATCTGGTTTTTAAATACTTTCTCAAATATGAATAAAAAACTTAAAGTTATCCCTTCATCTTAACCTTTCCTCATCTAGTTTACAGACGTCCAGTATAGGTTTCCCTTAAGAATTATCACAACGGCTGGTTTAAAGTAGAGAATACTGCTTGAACCGACCTGAATATTCTAACAAAAATTAAGGTTAGGTAGGTAGTTCATTAATTTCATCTTTAAAAAGTAAATAATTTATCTAATTTCAAACGATCAAACGGATAACATAACAGCAGTGATAATTCGTAACGTTAAAGATCGTCTATTTTCTTAAATAACTTTGAAAAAATAAAAATTATTTTAAAAAAACCTATTTGAGATCCTCACAGTGCCCTTTCATTTGATTGTCACATGGTACAGTTAGCAAAACTTTAATTTTTATTTTTATTATTTGCCTCCCAAAAGTGACCCCCGTATTCGAAATTTATTTATCGCTACACCAACGTGTTCTGTGACCCAATGACGAGGTCACAGAAATTCATATGTGTAGCAAGTTTCAACTAAATTTGGTACACATATGAGTCCATTAGATCCAGAGAAAATTGGCTGTGACAGACGGAAAGACAGACACACGAGTGATCCTATAAAGGTTCCGTTTTTTCCTTAATCATACCAGTTCGTAAGAACCTACTCCTTAACATGCACATGAAATGGGTTATAACTAGATAACCTGTTTCCGAGTCTCAAAAACAAAATTTCGTATGTTTGCTTATTTATTGCCACAATCTTAGTTTGAATCGATCTAGAGTTATCCAGGGTCTTCAGAGGGTTTATTTTATATCTGAGACCAGTTTACCAACTTCTTGTAAAAAATATTAAACTTTCTTAGTTCAAAGTCTGGCCTCATTACGATGTTCAGTCATGAAACTCAATTTAAAACAAGACTCCTTACACGTGTTTCAGTTCAGTCACAGAAATATAATTTTCAGTTTTTTTACCTGTTAGTAATTAAATGTTATTGCTTCCTATTATACTTTGGTTTAACTTCGCAAGTTACTTGTGGTTTTACTTGGAATCATTATCATTACTTTTTATAAGAAATAACGAAACGCATAACACCACCTGTATTCCCCGCAGGGTTAGGCAGAGGAAGTTAATAAAATCATTATAAAATATGGAATATTCAGTATGTTAAGTAGCCTTGAAACTACATAGTTTCTAAGATTAGGAATCTTGTGGGTCAATTTCAACAACTATGATTTATTACCTAATTTTGGTAGCAATTTTTGTTTCTGAATTTTTGAATAATATAAGATGTTGATATCCAAGAAATGCGTATTCAGTTACTTAAGATGTAAGATAAATTTATTTAATCCTGAAAGCTTCTAATACAGGGTGGAACATCGACGCGAAAACTGATACCATGGATTCAGTACATGATTCTGAACCCCCTGCGTTGAAAGTTTTCGTCGGTTATAAAAAAAAAAATAGCTGTTTCATAGAAATACCTACACGGTCAAAATGTATGGAACAGCTGATTTTTTTTAAAATAACCGACTATTGACACCAGAATTGGTAAGACAACAAAATTATTTTAATACACCAATAATAACAATAAAAACCTGTTTCATAGTGAATAAATAGTATTATTTCCTTTATTTAACATTAATACATATAAATTATATTTTTAAATATTAGAATAAAAAATATAAAAACATTTAAAAATATAAAAAATAGTAGCCCACCGGTATCGGGAGCAGGGTCCAAGCTACAGAGAGAGGTCAGGGCTCCAGAGAGAGGAACCTCCTAACAATGCGAGCCGTGTCCAGGAATACCGCTTTCGGGATCTAGCCCTTAATCTAGCTGCCCAACGAGAGCCTCCTTAGGTGTTGGTCGAGGCTCTTGGCAATTAAGCCATTGGCAGATACGACTATCGGCACAATGATCGCTGAGTCCACATCCCACATGTCGACAACCTCGCGAGCCAAGTCAAGATACTTAATTTGTTTATCTTTCTCGGCTTTCACGAGGTTCCCGTCATGCGGGACCGTTATGTCAATGATAATTGTGCGCCAAATAAATATTATTATTAACATTAAAAAAAAAATATGAGATCCATTTTAAAAAAAATATAACATATTTCCCTTCTGCTTTTAAAAAAATATTTCTCTTTCTTTTCTTCGCAATTAAATTATCCTTTAGTTGACGGGATCATTCCGATTTTTTACTTTTCTCCTCCTTTCTGCCATCCTTTTCCTCTCCAAGCACTGTGGGTGTGTCAACTATGAATATTTCTTTGTCACGCTGGAATGGGTACAAATAATACCTAACATTTTTTTTTTACCTTTGACAACCTAAATAACAATAATTTAACTCTTTAATCTAATAAATATCGGTTCTTTTTTCGTTTTTTTTTTTAGGTACGTTCATCGAAAAACAAATTTAGGTATATTGTGATAGGTAAAATACTACCTAAACCACCAAAATTAGAATCTCGTTTAATTATGACTTTTGAATTATGTAAAAAACAACTAAAATATAATAATTATATTTGTATCATTTTGAAAGCATACCAAACCTTTTAATTATATGTAAATATATATTAAAACACCGATTTAGTTATAAAACCCTTTATTTGCCGATGATAGCACCATAACGATACCTTGTAAAAGTGTTGATACTTATGTAAGTGACATAAATATTCTATAAATATAATGGTTATAGTGGCTAGATGACAGTAACTTAAAAATTAACCTGACAAAACTAAATTAATACATTTTAGTCAACAGATCATTAGCAAGAGTAACTTAAATATATATTACGATGACCAGCCTATGGAAGAGGTAGAAACAACCAAATTTTTAGGGCTCCACATTGACAAAACTCTGAATTGGAAAACACATATCGAAATCTTGTGCAAGAAAATCAGTAAATCTGCTTATGCCCTGCATACATTGTCGTCTATAATAAGTGTGGAGGCATTACTTAAAACATAATATGGTTTAACAGAATCTCATCTACGCTATGGTGTTATTTTTGCAGCATCTCAACAGAAAAAGACACGATGTTCAAGGCTCAAAAGAGATGTGTTTGCTCAATATTTCAAATGAAACCTACTGATAGTTGCGTGCCTTACTTTAAAAAATATAAAATACTTACTTTTCCATGTCTGTATATTTTAGGAGTAGCTGTTTTTGTCAAAACAAATCCACACCGATATAAACGATAAGATGAAGTAGTCCCACGTAATAGGCGCGACATTAGCAGGATATGCTCACATACTGCGAGAACAACCCTTATGCGCAAAAGTGTGTTCTGTATGGCTCCTATCATATTTAATAAAATACCTAAAATTGAGAGAACTGCCCTTGTCACTTTAAAAAAATAAGCCGAGATTTTTTTAAGTTATTAAAGTGTTTTTTTAAGTTACAATGTTATACATTTTTTTAATGAAAAGGACTTTTCTATTCCGACTTCTAATATATAAGTACATAGTAAAGAATAACAATTGAATAATGTGAATCAATCAATTTTGAATTATTCTATTTGACTGCATAATAATGAATATTCTGGAAATAATTTAATCTATTTTGACTATAATATACCTATAATATCTTGACATCAATTATTATTTATTTGTTTTGTATTTTGTAATGAAATTTAGAATGACATATGTAAAATGCAATTAAATGTAATCTTCTTTATTGGCAAAACATGGACGCATACAACATACTACATATAAATACCTTGCATGTCTGATGAGTCAGTTTATGTAAACGCATATTTGACAGATAAATTATCTTTATCTTCATTAACACCATACCTAATTGCAGGTTTCTTGTCCGATCGTTACGAAAATATTTATTTACGTTTTTAGCGAGAAATCACAATAGGATGGCACAAGTCTGTCACTGCTGCGTGTGAGCACCTGGCTAAACGAAGCGAACGATGGTAGTGTCGTCTTTCTGGGTTTATTATATACGAGCCACTTAATGATTTCATTACTCCCACCAAAATTTAAAATTTCGCCCGGCTCGGGAGTCATTTTCGATTTTCTCTAGGATAAAGTAATGCACTAAATATAAGAATAAGACTCTCATCAGATGGGAAAACTAATACTGAATTCAAATAAAATTAGTCATTTCTATTATACTAGTGTAGTTTCGATTAAACGGTGCTAATTTCCAGAAAAACAGTCTGTGGACGCGCCACCAAACTTAGAATATTGCAAATTTTTTTTTTTTTTCTAACTACTAAAATGTTTTCTACTAAAATATTTACGGCCTGATCAAGATATATACGCCTACTTAATAATAAAAAAAATATAGTACGTTTGGTCTATGATAGGTATGATTTTCAGCCAGACTGTTAAATTGGTTTTTGGGCTGGCTTCTGTCATAAAGTGTCTCAAGCAGTGTTTGTGACGTGTTTTTGTCGTGATAATAATCGAGATTTCGAAAAATCATCCTCCGGTGTCAACGTTTGGATTGCGGATTTGAATTCATCCAACCCGGGGAGTATTTTTTTTAATAATAAAAATAAATAAAAATTGCACTCTGATAAAATCAGATTTTTAAGTAGTTTGTCAATTACGTCATAATACGTTTTGAATAATATCTCAACTTTCTTGACCCTTTGTCTTTATTCAGCTGAAATACGTCTAGCAAAAGTTTCCCTTTAGAATTACTACAACGACCAGTCTAAAGTAGGGAATGCCCCTTGGATCGACCTGAATATTCTTACAAGTAGTAAGGTTACTTCTTTTCATCTTTAAAAATATACAATATAACTGTCCAATCTCAAATGTCCAAACAAACACACTCATTAAATCAACAGTGATTATTTGAATGACGTCATACGTAATCAAATCCGTAATAAAAACAAAACACACTTATAGATAAACAGGTAACACACTTATACGTACAAGTAGATGAGGATACACTTAGTGTTAAAGGCAGTAGTCTCACTATCAACAGTATAGGTACTTAAATAACAAACAACAAGTTAGTTGTCAGTGCGCTAAGGTCGCGCAGCGAAACCGCACGATGTTTCTGTTTTTGCTACTCTCGGTACTGTTACTTATTTACTATTTGATCACGCGGAAATATGACTACTGGAAAAACAGGAACGTACCACACACCAAACCTACGTTCTTGTTGGGAAATTATGGAGGATTGATCCTGCAGAAGAAATCGTTCGGAGAAACAATTCAAGATTGCTGCAATGAATTTCCTAACGAAAAATGTATTGGAGTGTTCTATGGTACAGAACCCGTATTGATTCCAAAAGATCCAGAAATCATCAAGTTAATTATGACGAAGGACTTCTACTACTTTCACGGAAGAGAATTATCCGAATATAGTCACAAAGAACCACTAGCTTTGAACCTTTTCGGTACACATGGCGACACTTGGAGGGTCTTACGGCAGAATATGACTCCGTTGTTTTCATCTGCAAAGATGAAGAATATGTTTCATCTCATCGAAAAATGTTCGCACGTGTTTGAGTCAATGTTGGATCGTGAAACAAAAATATCAAAGGAGCATGAAGTTAGGTCGTTGACCTCAAGATATACTATGGAATGTATCGGAGCTTGCGCTTTCGGCGTAGACACGAAAACGATGACGGAAGAAGAAAACGGTAATCCTTTTAGAAAAATCATTGATTTCATGAATCCGCCGAAATATGTAGTCTACATGCGAATAATTCGTGCTATTTGGCCTTCAATATTTTACTTATTTGGATTCCAGGTAATGAAAACCCAATTGCAGTTCTTCGGTAACCTGATTACTTCTGTAATGACCCAAAGGGAATACAAATCATCGGGAAGACATGATTTCGTGGACCTTATAATGAGTTGGAAACAAACCCATCAAATAGTTGGTGATAGTATGAAGAATATCAAAACCGGAGAAAATTTAAAAGTTACCTTAGAAGCTAATGATGACCTGTTGGTTGCTCAGTGTTTTATTTTCTTCGCTGCTGGATTTGAAACTTCATCAACCACTTTGAGTTATACTCTTTATGAACTCGCAAAGAATAATGACATTCAGAACAAAGTGTTACATGAAGTAAATGCATATTTGGCTCGTCATGAGAATAAACTCAATTACGACTGTATTTCGGACTTGCCGTACCTGGACGCTGTTATAGACGAGACTCTTCGTTTTTACCCAGTTCTTGGCATGATCCCGCGGGAGCTGATGGAAGATTACACAATGCCCGGCGGTGTGAAGTTAGATAAAGGCATGCGAGTACATCTGCCGGTGTACTATCTGCATCACAATACAGAATTTTATCCAGAACCTGAAGTGTTTCGTCCAGAAAGATTTCTTGGTGAGGAAAAGCGGAATATTAATCCCTATGCATATCTACCGTTTGGAGAAGGACCAAGAACTTGTATTGGTGAGTTTTATTTTTGTAAGATTGTTTACGAGTTTCGAGCTATACACGGATTTTACTATGTAAAATCATCAAAATATACCTGTTTTATTGTTAAAAATTATGCATTGACATTGTTGAAAAATTTATACAAAGTTATTTCGTATATAATTTTATTACTACTATTAGATTACTTTGTAAACCATTATATTATTTTAATTATTGTGAAGGTGTGGACTATGTGGATATTTTTTGTTCTCTTTCATTTAGCTTTTATTTCTCAGTTAGTTTTAATGCTGGTCTGGCAGTTTGAGTAGTTGATGCAGCCTACCCAAATGTCCTTTCTTTGGTATTGTTCGTCGAGTTGAGCTCCACGATTACTGACAAATGCTTGCACTGACTGGACAGCTCCACTTAAATCTGTGTCGTTCTTTCCTCAAAAGAACATTTCAGACACTAATCTACATGGTTCTCATATGGCTTGACCAAGATTATGTCTGGACTTTAAAAAAGACTGCGAACTCTGAGTTTGTTTCGGCATTTTTCTTTTTTTTTAAGCGCTGACCTCATCTAACTTATTTTTAATATTTTTTAATATGTCGTGTAAAAGAGATTCCTATATCCTATCTACAGAAAAAAAAAAAAAAAATTCATTTAATTCATAAAGAAGATTTGGATCAGGGATGAAAGTCAAAAATAATTCACAATTAATTCATTGTTGCAAACTGCTTAATATTTACCGTTAAAAAATATCTCAAAACAAATAGTCAAACTGCACTGTTGTGTTTGCACTGCTAGTTATGTTACACAGAAGGAACATATTACAGGTTTGTAGTACTACGCTAGTTCTTTCAGTTATGTTTATTTTAGAAACCATTTCGTGAGCGGCTTGAATTCCATTCTATGCTTTTGTGACTGAGCTGTTAAGTTAAAACACTTAATGAATTTAATAAAATACAAAAACACTTAAATTAAGCAGTATAACAAATTAACCTCTTGACGTAACAAACTTGCTACTTAACCTGTGTAAAATTTTGAGAGCGTTTTAAAAGCCCCGCGGCTCAGTAACGAGGGAACACATTAATATTGACGGGTTCAACTCACGATACAGGACTTATTTATGAAGTAACTAGACCCGTAATGGACTGCTATTGTTTATTTTACGTTCATTTACTTCTCTTGTGGAGTGTGATGCTCTATCTGAAAATGAACATCGAGAAAAAAATTAAAAGTATATTCTTGTTACCGACCGACGTGCGATGTACCAAGTACTACTTATGTTATAGGAATACTAGGTGCCAGTGAAGTTTTCCTATCATGAGACTTTTCAACATTGCACCTAAGAGTAGCACCGCACTCGTGATTACTGGTATTATGTCAATTTTCTGTCAGTCTCTATGACAAATAGAAGTCTAGTGGATGCAGAAGTTATTTATTTACTTCAGATTACTGAATACTGGTACTCAGTAAGCTGAAGGTACTCATGATGACAATGGGAGAGTCATTCGACAAAATATGACTCCACTGTTCATGTCTACGAAGATGAAGAACATTTTTTCACCTTATCGAAAAATGTTCGCACGAGTTCGAGTCCATGCTAGATCGAGAAATCAAGATTCCAAAAGAACAAAAAGTTACTTCGATGTCTACAAGGTTTAATATGGATTGTATTGGAGCCGGTGCCTTTGGCTTAGAGACAAAAACTATGACGGAAGAATAAGACAATTATCCTTTCAGGAGAATAGTTTGGTCCTCACAACCGAAACCGAAATCAAGAGCAGTGGTGGCTCAGTGGTAACGGCCGCGACTTACGAGTTGTAGATCGTAGGTTCGAAGCCAGACAGGCGCTTTACTTTGTGTAAATTGTTTCATCATCACCACTCTCGAAACGGTGAACGAAAACATCGTGAGGAAACCGGCATGTCTAAGAACCAAACATTCGAAGACATTTAACAACCCGCAATGGGGCCGCGTGGTAGATTACGGCTCACTCCCTCTTATCTAGAGGAGGCGTGTGCCCAGCAGTGCCAGTGGGAACATTATAAGCTGATTATGTTTATGCATAACCGATTAAGTATGTCATTTATCGGGGAATACTTCGTTGTCTTGGACCAAAAATCTAGCAATTGGATTCGGAGAAGATAAAAAGAAAAAAGCTTTTTTATTTAACTTGATTACTTCTGTATTGTCCCAAAGGGAATACAAACCTGGATCAAATGATTTAGTCGACCTCATTATGAGTTGGAAGCAAAACCAACACATTGAGGGTGATAGCATCAGAAATATTAAAACTGGTGAAAGCCAAAAAGTGCATAATAATTATTAATTATTTGCTCAGTGTTATGTTTTCTTCAATGCTGGGTGCAAAGCGTTGACAATAGTTTTGGTTTACACTCTGAATGAATTGGCAAAGAATGAAGATTAATATAAGATATATCCAGAATAAAGCACAAAAAAATCCATGCATATTTAGCTCATCATGAGACCAAACTCGATTACGATTGTGTTTCGGATTTGCCATAGCTGTAATAGATAGCTCTTCGTATTTCCCCAGCTCTCGGCATGATCCCGCGGGAGTTGATGGAAGACTACACAATGCCTGGCGGCGCGAAGTTAGATAAAGGCATGCGAGTATAATTTCTGATGTATCTGTACCACAATCCAAAATTTTATCCAGAACTTGAAGTGTTTCGTCCAGAAAAAATTCTACGTGAGGCGAAGCGGAAAATTAATCCGTATGTTTACTTGCCTAGGTGGAGAAGGACCAAAAGTTTGTATCGGTAGGTGACTAACTATTCGTCTTACGGCTGTGTTTTGAGCTTAAAATATTTGTATGATTTCTGTCCCTAATCGAAGTAAGTAAGGGATGTATCGCATCATACAATAAAAATAATCTGGAAATTAATATCAAACTCACACTCTAAACTCTTAATAATTGAAAAGTCGGAAAAACCCAGGTTGATTTTGTCTATTTTCCTTATTCATTCACCATCGGCATACATACCGGTTTGCCGACGCATCTATTATAACGCGGAACACAACAGCTGACGAAATAAGTTTTGTGAAGGTCAAGTACGATTCAATGCGCTCAACTACTGTACAGACTTGATCGCTTTTTATTTATAGAACTACTAGCTGCGCCCCGCGGTTTTACCCGAATGAGTCTCGATCCCGAGGTAATATCGGGATAAAAAGTATCCTTTGTCCTATTCCAGGTCATGGTCTATCCGTATGCCAAATTTCATCCAAATCCGTTCAGCCGTTTTAGCGTGAAAGCTTAACAAACAAAAAAGCAAACAAACACATTTATAATACTCGTATATAATATTTATAATAATAGTTAGGAAGATTTTTAATGACATTCTTTAAAAAAAATATATTTGTAAACACAAAGGATGCAAATTGGTTCTGGCAAACATTATTGGAGCCAAAATACTTCTTT
The DNA here is from genome assembly GCA_963853775.1 of Xanthia togata. Lineage (NCBI taxonomy): Eukaryota > Metazoa > Arthropoda > Insecta > Lepidoptera > Noctuidae > Xanthia > Xanthia togata. The sequence continues at coordinate 23,984,804 of OY970807.1, forward strand.
GGGGTTCCCCAAAGAAGTATTTGGTGGTGGTGTATCAACTTTTGAAATAGTACCTAATTTTTGTAAATGAGAGCACATAAGACCATTTCGCGCGATATATCTGATCTGTATACTTATACAGGCTACCATCATTTATAAAACCTTTCTGTTGTTTATATGGCTATTTTTAATACCCAATTTGCACTTTTTGTGTACCTATGAACTTCTTTAGGTCTTCGGTAAATCTAGCCGGAGAGTGACCCACACTACGTTTGCACCAGTCTAGACGAAAACTAGTCGATTCAAAGGCTTCTCTGTAAATGTATTCTTGTCCTTCGTCAGACAAGAATACATTTCCACATAAGCTTGCTGTCTCAGCAAGCAGTACTTTCGCAAACCCGTTTATTTATTGTTTATTTTTTGTTGCCAGGAATGCGGTTCGCGAAAATGCAGATGCTTGCTGGTCTCATTACCATTTTGAAGAAGTACCGTCTGGAGCTGGCTGATGGTATGCCGACGAAGCTGACCTTCAAGCCTCAGTCATTCATCACCCACCCAGTGGGAGGCATCAGGCTCAAGTTCGTAGAGAGAGAGGGATGGGAGAAGAGAGTGTTCGTGAAGTGAGGTAGTTGTTGCCTTTAGGAGAGTACGTGTGAGCCACTTGAACAGTGACACTAAACTGTAGTAGTAATTATCTTATGTAGGAATTTTTGTTTTTATGACTGTTTAATGTTCTACTGGATTTACCCTCACGTTTTGAATTTAAATGCAGGCTCAAGAAAGTCAGTCTCGTAACGAGATCGCAAAATAAACTCTCGGAATATGCGCATGAGTAAAACTGTAAATAATGTAAACTTTTAGATAAATTTGACTCTTGTTTCCTTTCTTTATGCTATTCCGAATTAATTCAGCTTTCGATAACGCTTACCCGATTCACACTAGCCCTAATGAACGCTATCCTGAAAAACTCTAGCCTGTAACCACATTAGAAATGACTTGGCAATTGTGTGAAAAATCTACATTTATTTGTGATTTATTATTAAACTAACGACTATTAAAAGTATAATTAATTTGTCATTGAAAACAAATTTAATTGAACATAACGGTATTATTTTACATCAATTTACCTTATGGTTTGGAATTAACTAATAACTTGGAATTTACCGTAACAAGCAGTGAGGTAAATGTGGCTGAGATTTTAACTATTATTTTCGTCCACATCGCTTGATGTCCAGCTGGTGAGATGTCCACATTGCTCACAGGCACGTTTTTTTAAAGGCGAACGGGGTCTGAAGGTACACTATGGCAAGATCCACAAATCACATAGTGTACCCCCCAGCCACATAGTGTACCTTATTACCCCCCAGCCACATCCCCAACAACAACACCTTTAGAGAAAACCTTGTTGAAAACGATTGCGAAATTCAAAAATTCTACCCCAGTATTAAAGAGAGTTCCCCGGGGCGCGAGACGGTCTGTTGCACTGAATTTGGCGCAATGTATCCGTCTTGCGACCCAGGAGAACTCACAAAGTGCCTGGGAGCAATTACTTTCATTCCCATATACTCGTAGGATTCTGCATGTCCAAAAAAATTTGGCAACTAAAAAATCCTTAACGTACCAAATTAAAGAAAATTGTAACAATTCGACTCTAAATTTAGATCCAAAATTACCTGCATTCAATAATCAATTACAAAAAGGCTTATGTTCACATGTGGAATCCAAATTAAGTGAAGGTGACATCAAGGGAGCGGCCAGGATACTGTTCAGCAGCGATGTGGTGGCGCCTTACTCTCCAGAAACGCTAACAGCTTTAGAGAGTAAACACCCAGCGCCTGCGGATAGTCTCACCTTTCCCGATCCCCCCGACCCAACCCTCCTAAATTCAACCTTTCTAAACATTTCGGCGCCCCAGTTGATTGCAGCCGTGAGCTCCTTCCGGAATGGTTCCGCCGGCGGCCTCGACGGCCTGACTCCACAACATCTAAAGGATCTATTGAGTTCAGGTGCCGGGGACGCTGGTGAGTCGCTTCTGAAGGAGCTCGCGGCTCTGATTAAACTCATGCTCACTGGCGGTGTGAACGAGGCCGTGGTCGATGTCTTATACGGGGCCAACCTATGTGCCCTGCGTAAGAAGGACGGCGGCATTCGTCCCATCGCCGTTGGGTGCACCTACAAGCGTATAGCAGCCAAAATATGCTGTAAGCTATACAGCGAATCCCTTACAGCTAAGTTTCAGCCTCTACAGCTTGGTTTCGGCTCGAGAGGGGGCTGTGAGGCTGCCGTGCATGCCCTTTCCACCTTTTTAAACTCCAACAAATGTGAGGCTATCCTCAAAGTTGACGTTAAGAATGCCTTTAACTCTGTCAATAGGGACACTTTGTTGGCTGAAGCCAAAAAGGAACTACCCGAAATTTATGGTTTTATGTGGCAATGTTACAGGTACCCCTCTAAATTACTATACAAGGACAATGTTTTGGAATCTGCAGTAGGATGCCAACAAGGTGACCCTCTCGGGCCAGTCATTTTCAGCCTGGCTATCCATCCAATTATACAGAAACTAAATTCAAAATTTAACGTGTGGTATTTGGATGATGGAACGCTAGGAGGTGATGTAGACACCATTTTGAAAGACCTACAACTCATAAAGCAACAATTTAAATCCATTGGCTTAGACCTTAACCCATCAAAATGCGAAATTTTCCTTTCTGACATTACCGACAGACAATTCACCCTGGTGAAATTTAATGCAATAGCCCCACAAATCAAAATTTTAGAAAAAAATTCACTTCAGCTCCTAGGTTCCCCAATTTTAGAAGACAGCTTTCCTTCTTTCATCGACGAAAAAATCAAAAACTTCAACGACATTTCGGACAGACTCTCCAAAATTAATTTACATTCGGCATTCACCCTGATCAGATACTGTTGTTTTGGTCCAAATTTTATATATTTTTTACGCTCTTCCCCTTTATGGAAGCAGTCACACCTCTTGGACAAAATTGACCAAATTATTGGCAGCACACTATCATCCATTTTAAATGTGGCCTTGGACGACCAAGCGTGGCTACAAGCCACACTACCCATCCGTTTTGGTGGCCTCGGCGTCCGCAATATTACCAGTATTAGCTTACCCGCGTTCCTGTCCTCTGTCCGCAGCACTGAAAAGCAAAATTTTAGCCCCCTGCCTGGTTTACTCTGAAGTGCCTCGCTTGACCGATGCGGAGAACGCCTGGAAAGCGGCTTGCCCGAATACAGATCGGCCCGTGAACCCATCTTCCCAGAGACAGTGGGATGAGCCGCTCTGCAGGTTGGTACGGAATAATCTTATTAATACGTCCACCAATACTGCTGAGCGTGCCCGCCTGCTGGCTGTGGGTGAGTGGAAGTCGGGCCTCTGGCTTCAGGCACTACCATCACCCAACATAGGCATTAAGCTGGGTGATACCACCTTCCGGCTCGCTACCTGTCTGCGTCTGGGCGCTCCTTGTGTGGCTCCGCATCGCTGCCGATGCGGTGAAGGTGTCGACTGTCTCGGACACCATGGCCTATCCTGCAGTAAGAACGCAGGCCGGATAGCACGGCACGCCAGCATCAATGACATCATCCGTCGTGCTCTTGTCACCGCCGGAGTGCCAGCTGTTTTAGAACCCAATGGTTTGGCACGCGACGATGGGAAGAGACCAGATGGAATGACCATAATGCCTTGGAAGGTAGGTAGGCCTTTGGTGTGGGATGCAACGTGCGTCGACACCCTTGCGCCATTCCATCTTCCTAGCACGGCGGGCTGTGCTGGGGCTGCTGCTGCAGGTGCGGAAAACCTCAAACGGCGCAAATACTCCAATCTTATTGGGACTTATATGTTTGAGCCGTTTGGGGTTGAAACACTAGGGTCCGAGTGCCCACTTAGTTTTTCAAGACATCGCCAAGAGGCTGGTCGACTCTTCACGTGACCAGAGGGCTGGCCTATTCTTTGGCCAAAGAATCAGCATTGCCATTCAACGTGGCAATGCAGCCATCCTTTTGGGCACTTTTCCTGTTGACAGCGATGCGGAAGAATTTTTGATGCCATATAATTATCCCCCCCCCACTTTTTATGTAATATATACTTGTACATGTCGGCGTCACATTGTAAACAACACGTGCATCGGGCTACGCTGTAGCACTATGGCGCCGTAGCGTGCTACGACATTCTCCCACCTCCTCGCTGCTGGGCGGAGTTAGTGATCGCTACTTTGTGGCGCGCTACGTCGTTGCCCCAACTACAATACTACCGTATAAAAGAGTCCGCACGGCGGCGAAATGGCATTCTACCTTCAGGCGTTGCCCGGTGCACAGGTTGTATTGCTTTCAATTATTGTTACTCTGCCTCTCTGTACATTGTTACTATTTTGTGTAAACTAAGCTATTACTGCGTGTCATGGCTATTTGTGTCTTGAAACTGATTAAGTGTAGTTTCGTGTAAAATTAATTGATTAAATAATTTATAAGAAAATCTGAATTCTTATTTAAAGAACCTCTTTTATTTTACAATATATCTGATCCTGTGCCTTCATCAGAAGTGGGATCAGACCCACTCCCACCTTTATCTGGGACTGCCAGTAATTTAATACAGGAACAAATGTAATTTGGTCAGATCACAAATGTAATGATCAACTGGTGTGCGTTAAAATCAAGCCAGATAATATTTCATGGGTTGTTGTTATGGAAATGCTGGTCTTTAAATTATCCAAATCCATTACAATGAAGGATCATTTTGATTTAATTATCAAAATTCAAATTGATAATAAAGGCGAGGCAGGAATGCGACTTTACTGGAAAATGTAGTAACCGGTTTTGGCATATCTATCCTGTCACAGTGCGATGACAAAATTTGGCCTAAACTCAATTCTGTCGTTATAAACGATAAGAATCAACTCTTCCGCATACTGCGCAGCTTCTCATTAAAGAGAAGAATTGAAGAACCAGGTACGTCTGAATCGTAGACGAAAATGCCCCGTCCGTCAACACAATTTCAGAGAAATTGCAATTCGATCGGTTCTAATAACGTTAATTGCTCACTCCAAATAAAATTCCCAACCATGGTACAAAACTGTCTTCTCGATTTTACATATATCATATCATGTCTTGCCTGACGAATTTCTCAATGAAAACGTATTATTAGGTCGCGTCATTTTGGGGCAAGGAATATCCGTTGTAGTTAGTAACGATGCCTTAACTTTTTCCAAAAATAAAATTTCAAATCTTAGCTCTAAATTGGAAACGCGTATTAATACCAAAGAGCCAAAATCGATCTCGTAAATCCAAATAAAACTGTACATAGGCGACCTTACAGGCTATTTAGGAACACAAGACAACACAAGTTTACACCGAGTTAGGAATCGTTAATAACAAGGTTCAAGAATTACTAGACGTTTACATAATTCGAGAAAATTCTTCGCCTTTCGCGAGTCCCATATTATTAATTAAAAAAAGGGACGGTAGCGATCGTATGTGTGTTGATTACCGGGAACTTAATAGCAATACTCGACCAGACAGCTATCCTTTACCACTAATTAGTGATTAAATCGATTAGTTACATGGGGCCTGTTTCTTCTCTAATTTGGATGTGGCCACTGGATTTCACTAATTTGCGTCCATAAGGAGTCTATAGAAAACTGCTTTTGTTATACCTTCGGGTCAATTTGAGTACCTAACCATGCCGTTTGTTTTACGAAACGCTCCACAGGTTTTTCAAAGGGCTATAAATACGGCACTTAAACCTCCTGAATCAGAGACCGTTCAAGAAGAGTTGGTTCGTTTAAATAGATTAACTTTGAAAAATGTTCATTTATGAAGACAAAAATTTAATATCTGGGTATCGTAATATCCTCTGGAGAGGTTGGACCAAGTGCTCATAAGGTTGAAGCCCTAAAAAATATCCCTCCTCCAAGCACTGCTACTCAGGTTCATCAATTTACAGGCCTGGCCACATATTTTCGACAATTAATTCCAAATTTCTCAAAATTGATGAAACCTTTGTATCCTCTAACCGCGGTCAAAAAGGAAATACATCGTACATCAGAAAATAGTAAAATATGTCATTTCTGAGACGGTTAAAAAAATATTATTTTGACCCTTTACCCATCGAACTCCACACTGATGCAAAAAGTGAAGGAAATGGGGCTATACAAAAAAAAAATTGTCTACCTCATGTTGTCGCTTATTTTAGTCAGAAAACCACAAGTGCTGAAAGTTGTTAGCATTCGTATGCATTGGAAACATTAGCCGTAGTTAAATCTGTGGAACATTTTCGACATTACCTATATAGGCGTAATTTACGGTTTTTACGGACTGTAACGCCTTAAAGGCCTCTCGTTCCAAAAAGAACATTATACCTAGAGTACACAGGTGGTGGGCAATTTTGCAGTCGTATGACTGATATAATTTATAAATAGGGAAAAAATATAGCACATACAGTCTTTCTTTCACGTAATCATGCTGACACATCTTTTACTCATAAACCAGCTAAAATTGTAAATTTGGCTGAACTAGAGAGGTGTTGGTTATCTATAAAACAACGTGATTCTGAAATATCAGAAATTATTTCCAAATTCCGTTCAAATTACTTGCCGTCTGAAATATCACACACATACGATATTAGACAGGGCATACTTTATCGTAAAATCTAACGTAATAAAACCACCAACTGGTTACCAATATTGCCACACTCTTTAACCTGATCAATGATTAATCATGGACACAGCGAAATAAAACACCATGGTTATGAAAAAAGACGCTCGATAAATTATACGGTTCCAAAAAATGTTCAAACTTAAAAAAAAAAAAAAATGTAGATTCGTGCGTCGTTTGTAAGGTTTCCAAAGGTCCATCGGGTGCACAGCAGGACCATCTATATCCAATCCCTAAATTGCCCATTCCATGGCATACAATTCATTTTGGATTTAACTGGCAAACTCAGCCGAAAAAGCGAGCGTAAGGAGTATTGTTCCGTGATTCTTGATGGTTTTACAAAATTCGTCTTGTTAGAGCACACCTTAACCCAAATGCATCTGATGCTATTAAATCACTTAAAAATGCAGTGAACTTGTTTGGCGCTCCTAAAAGAATAGTTGCATCTCGTGGTAGGTCATACGACAATGCTGAATTTAAGAATTTTTGTAAAGATAATCATATCATATTATAGCCACTGGTTCCAGTAGGGCAAATGGTCAGGCCCAGCGTATGCTCACTATAGTTGAAACATATTCGGACAGCTTATGGCAAGATCATGTAGGCGACATCCAATTAACTCTCAATAGTACTCGTTGTAGAGTAACAGGGTTCACGCCCTTGGAATTAATGTTTGGTATTAAGGGCAGTTCATTAAGGATATCAAGAGTATCTACTAATAATCCTAATGAAGATAGGTTAAACCTCGAAACCATTCGATCCGATGCTTCTGCTAGTATAAAAAGCTGGCTCAATATGACACAGGTCGATTTAACAAGGGTAAAGCTATAGTTAAACCTTTTTCAGTAGGTGACTCTGTCTTTGTTAAATGCGAAGAAAGACACCAAACGAAACTAGCCCGTAAATACAAAGGCCCCTTTAAAATAACCGCTATTCTGGAAAATGATGGGTACGAATTAAAACACATTAATGGAAACAATAGAGTCTACAAATACTCTCACGAAAACTTGCGAGAAGTACCCCGTGGTCAGTCATTGTTTTTGGAAATCGCAGAAAACTTTGATGAGGATGACGTGTCGGCGGATAATAACAACACAGAGGTTCTTGTTCACGAGACTAGGCAACATATCAACTTTGATGATATTCAGTCTACTAATAGTGATAATAACTCTGCCAATAATAATACCATGTCTGCCAATAGTGATACCATGTCTGCTAAAAGTGACACTATATCTACCAGTTCTCATAATAATGCAAATTGTAGAAACCCTGATTTACGTGCTGTTTCAATAGAATCTATTGGCCCTGAATCAATTAACATTGTAACAGAAGCACTTGTACATCAACCAAAGTATTGAGCTATTTGTTAATTAAGCTAAAGGAACGATACTTGTTCGGCCTAGCAAGATCCGGTCCAGTTTAACTGAAGGGATACACCTGAAGGGCAAAACTATTGCCGGACCAGGGGACTGATCTTGTAGGGTCAGAAGTTGACCGGACCAAGCCTTGTAGAGTCATAGCTGACTGGACCAAGTGGTTAAATATCTGGAGGGTCACAAGTTGACCGGACCAAGCCTTGTAGAGTCATAGCTGGCTGGACCAAGTGGTTAAATATCTGAAGGGTATAAGTAGACCGGACCAGAAACAATAGCAGGATGACCAAACGGTACTTAAGTACCTGTACCTGCCGTAGTACCTGCAGTAAGAGCGCAGGCCGGATAGCACGGCACGCCATCATCAATGACATCATCCGTCGAGCTCTTGTCACCGCCGGAGTGCCAGCTGTTTTAGAACCCAATGGTTTGGCACGCGACGATGGGAAGAGACCAGATGGAATGACCATAATGCCTTGGAAGGTAGGTAGGCCTTTGGTGTGGGATGCAACGTGCGTCGACACCCTTGCGCCATTCCATCTTCCTAGCACGGCGGGCTGTGCTGGGGCTGCTGCTGCAGGTGCGGAAAACCTCAAACGGCGCAAATACTCCAATCTTATTGGGACTTATATGTTTGAGCCGTTTGGGGTTGAAACACTAGGGCCATGGGGTCCGAGTGCCCACTTAGTTTTTCAAGACATCGCCAAGCGGCTGGTCGACTCTTCACGTGACCAGAGGGCTGGCCTATTCTTTGGCCAAAGAATCAGCATTGCCATTCAACGTGGCAATGCAGCCAGCCTTTTGGGAACTTTTCCTGTTGACAGCGATGCGGAAGAATTTTTTGATGCCCTATAATTATCCCCCCCCACTTTTTATGTAATATATACTTGTACATGTCGGCGTCACATTGTAAGCAACACGTGCATCGGGCTACGCTGTAGCACTATGGCGCCGTAGCGCGCTACGACATTCTCCCACCTCCTCGCTGCTGGGCGGAGTTAGTGATCGCTACTTCGTGGCGCGCTACGTCGTTGCCCCACCTATACTACCGTATAAAAGAGTCCGCACGGCGGCGAAATGGCATCCCCTGGCTGGAGGCTTTAAGTTAGTAGCTTAAGGCAGCCGCAGGATTGACCGGTTAAGTAGTCATCACCTCAGAGGTGAGCTACGAGATGCCCTAGTTAAAAAAAAAAAAAAAAAAAAGAAAAAAAAAAGCGAAATGGCATTCTACCTTCAGGCGTTGCCCGGTGCACAGATTGTATTGCTTTCAATTATTGTTACTCTGCCTCTCTGTACATTGTTACTATTTTGTGTAAACTAAGCTATTACTGGGTGTCATGGCTATTTGTGTCTTGAAACTGATTAAGTGTAGTTTCGTGTAAAATTAATTGATTAAATAATTTATAAGAAAATCTAAATTATTATTTAAAGAACCTCTTTTATTTTACAATATATCTGATCCTGTGCCTTCATATATATTATTAATATTATTATTTTAAGTCTGTAAGTTTTTGAAAATAATGAAACGAAATGAAAATACTTTATTGCACAATAGGTTTTGCAGTGAATACAGTAAAAAAAAGTTACACTTTACAAATGAACACTTGTATGCTACAACAATGGTGGGGGTACTGTCCTCTTAGATAGGCTATACAATAGCCTGTAGTAAAGAGAATCAGTGCCGTATCCCTCTAGGAGTGGAAAATCAGTTGCTTAGTGTTTTTGTACAATTCAATATTTTAATTATAAAGTATAGTAACGCAAAACAAAAGAAAATAAAAAGATAATAATTAATGAAAATGCTTGAAAGTATAAGTATATATTTTATATGTGTGGTATGTGAGTGGGGGTGTGGTGGGGAATGTGTGTTTGCGAGTGTCTGTATGTGTGTGAGACGTAAGTGTGTGTGTGTATGTGTGCATGTTTTGAGAATATATATGTTGCGAGTAGACGGACTTATGATAGTGTAGTAAACAAGGATTCGGTTTCCTCATACGTTTTGTCTAGTAGGTTGGAGCGGACTGCTGATTTACATTCTTGAACAGATAAAGGATAAATTGAGATATTTGCATTAATTTTGTTATACAAGAAAGGGCCAAGATAGAAGAAAACTTTTTTCGTAAAAGAGTAGCGGGTCTGTGGAAGGGAACATATTAAATCTTTACGACGTTTTTTAAGTTTAACAAAGGGAGTAGAGTGATGTTGTAACAAGATTGCATGATAAATAAACAACTGTCGAACGTTAAGAACGTTGCAACTTTTTGTATAATTGAGTGGTGGAAAATAAAATTGGCCGAAATGTTGCAATCTTTAGTATTGCCCTGTGTGCAATCTCCAAAGGAAGTAGCGTGGTTTTTGAAGTACCACCCCAGCAGGAAATGCAGTAAGATAATATTGACTGACAAAGAGCGTAGTAAACATTGCGGATAATAAAATGGTTAGCTACAAGTCTAAGAGTTTTAAAAATAAATATCAATTTTCGCACCCTACTCGTCAGTGCCTCCACGTGGGCTTTAAAGTTTAATGTATTATCTAAAATTACACCCATGTATTTAATTTTGTTAAGAGACTCTATTTGACTGCAGTTACAATTCTGTGTAATATGTGTGAGACATGTGTGAGCAGTGAGGGATAAATGATATTTTGGCTGGGATGTCGCGCTAATAGAAAATTTGATGAATTTGGTTTTGCTTGTGTTGAGTGTGAGGGTGTGAGCCAGAAGCCAGTCAAGGGTGGAGTCAAGACCCTTTTGAGCTTGAACTTGAAGTTCTGACCAAGAGTCTGCGAAAAAAGTTATTGCGGTATCATCAGCGTAGGTTACAATCTTAGAATTTGGAATGGAGAGATTGCAAAGGTCATTAATAAAAACAAGAAACAATGTAGGCCCAAGGATACTCCCCTGTGGGACACCATATTTAATAGGCAGCTCGTCACTTACGTGGTTTCCTATTTTAACGACTTGCGTTTGATCTGTGAGGTAACTATGTAAAAACTGGAGTTGTGGTCCTCTGACACCTATATTGTCTAGTTTTTGTAAAAGGGTTTTAATGGGAACGGTATCAAACGCTTTTGCGAGGTCTAGAAACACTGTAAGTACTTTTTATTGTTATCAAGGTTTGAAACAATAAAATTCATTAAGTCATGTACTGCGTCAGAGGTGGACTTCTTTACGCGAAACCCAAACTGCTGTGGTGAAATAAGATTAAAGTGCTCTAAGTAATCTCTCAGCCTTTTATTAATGAGGCGTTCCATTACTTTGGACACAGCACTTAATACTGCAATTGGTCGATAGTTATTGGCTGAGTTCCCATTGCCACCCTTGAAGATGGGGTGAATAAGTGCCCTTTTAAACGAAGTGGGAAAAACAGAGGTTTGAAAAGAGAGATTAAAAATGTGGCTAACGATAGGTTCCAGAGTAGCGGAGTACCTTTTCAGAATGGTGGCTGAGATCCCGTCCCAGCCAGTTGCTGCACTAGATTTCAGAGAATGTATAGTTTTCAGAACTTCAGCGTCGTCAGTTTCTTCGAGGACAAACGAAGACATGCTGGAGGAGACTGTGATGGGGTCGTTTGGAATGGTTGCACAGTACTGCCGACAATTTTATCAGCGAGCTCTTTGCCGATGTTTACGAAAAAATTGTTTACTTTATTACAGGAATCACTTGGGGAATGTGAATTAAGTAATAGTTGAGTTGATGTGTGCTTTGTTTTGGAAGAGTAAGTTATGTTTTTTATAACAGTCCAGAGAGCCTTTGTATTTTGTCCTGCATTCTTTAGTTGTTCGCTGTCGTATTGCCTTTTGACTTTTTTGAGGACTTTTGTACAGAAGTTTCTGTAGCGTTTATACGTCATAAGGAGGATTTCGTTGTCCGGTGATAATTTAAGTTTTTTGTGAAGTGAATCTCTGTTGCGGATGCATCTCAACAAACCGGGAGTTATCCAAGGTTTGAGTATCCTTTTTCTCGCTGACTGTATCGATGTGGTTGAGTTCTCCATTATAGCTTTTGACAGGAGGTTAACCAGGCTATCCGTGGCAGCATTTGCGTCCTTTGTAAGAAGAATAGGGTTGAAATCTAGCTGCTCGTAAGTTTTATCTAGGCTTTCAAAATTGATTTTAGTTATAGTGTAGTTATTTTTTGTACGCGCTTTTTTAGTTTTGATGCATGCTAAGGTAGAGTAGTGGTCAGTTATGGTAGATTCAAAAATTAAAGTTGTTGCAGGACGGTTTGTACGTATAAAAGTGTGGTCGAGGCAAATGTTGCCTCTTGTCGGTAGGTTGTGAGCAGGAAGAAAACCATGAAGTGCGAGACAATTTAAATAGTTTTGGGAGCGAGTATCTAGGGGTGACCCAATGTCGATATTAATGTCACCGGTGAAAATAACAGATTTAAAGTCGTGTAGTGTTGGAAGTATATAATTTAGCGCACGTAAAAAGCTATCTATATTATTAGAAGACGGTGAGCGGTAGACGCATAGAACTGCTGTTTCCAATTTGGTCTTGATTATTAATCCAGATGCTGAGTTATAAAAGTCTGGTTCTTCTACCGTGGGATTAAGGAATGATTTTGTATAAACTACCACACCGTCACTCTGGTTAATATGTTTCGTGGTTTTATGACTGGTATAACTGTCTATTTCAGGGAATTGCTGATTTCTCAAGCAAGGTAACCAGCATTCTGTTAAAGCTAAAACTTCACTGTCAAAAGGAAGGAGATTTAGAAATGCTTGCAAGCTTAAAAAGTTACAGTTAATAGACCTAATGTTTTGACAAAATGTTTTTAGGTAGTTGTTTGAGTTGCCCAAAAGTTGGTTTGCTTGTTCTGGTGTGCACGTATGAGCTTCAGAAACTGAAGTTTCATCGACATTGTTCAGTAATGTTAAAACGCTATCTGTCATTGTATTAGTTTTTGAGTAAGGGTCAATTGGTTGACTAAGGTAATGTCCGAATTTTGTATGTAAGGCCTGGAAAGCAAGTCTTTTAATTATGTATAATCTGGTGTAAAATAAAAATAATTAATTATTTTCGTATAAAAATGTTTGTTAAGTAAAGGTAAGGATGACATAATTAGCAATTATACGGCTTGGTACTATTGAATTATTTTAATGAAAGGAATTAAAATTTTATTTTGTACCTACTTAATTAAGTTAGTTTCCAGGAGGTACCAATGGAAAACAATATTTTAGCCAGAGACTTATTATGTACCTGTTTAATGTATCAACGTGTATTTATTGTTATGGAACCAATCAATGTTTGAGTGTTTCTGTTATCTCCTCATACATCGGTACACACATACAAACATTCACTTAAAACTGGACACTTAACATCAAAACGATTAAGATTCTATTGTAAAATGGTACAAATACTTTAGAAAATACTTTGTATAACACAATATCACGCCTGTTACCTCCGTAGGGTTCGGCAGAGGTTTACCTATAGCAGGGTACACCCACATTTCGCCAGCTCTGATTAAGTCACATGTGGGCGAGTCTTTTGCCATCAACCTTGCACAAATTCAGACTCTGGGCTGCTACTGAGAAATTACTGATGGAAAAGTCTAATAACACTTCACCCGACCTGGGAATCGAACCGAGGTCCTGCCTCATGCCCAGCAGTAGCGCTTGCGACCTACTAGACCAACGAAGCACCCAGTAATTTATATAATTACCTACAATAATGCACTTATAAAATGCTTTGTATTGCTTATAATATTTGTATTGATTTGTCCTTGCTGTTATCTAAAACTTATAGGTTCTAAGTAAATAACTACCAAGAATTTTGTGCTATCTATATTCTTGCCCTTCTCTACTTACCGTATTTGCATTGAAAACGATCTTGACGTGATACAATAAAATTGATTAATCATTTAATTTACCTATGAATTATTACTTAGCTGAAAAGTTTTAATAGTGATTTGTTTTATTATTTTTAACCGACTTCAAATAAGAAAGTGGTTTTAAAGAAAGGGAGTTTAAAAAAATGTGTTTTCATCGATATTTTCGTAAATTTTGGACCGATTTTGTAAATTCTTTTTTTATTTGGTAGAAAAACTTTGCGCGGTGGTTCCATATAATTAGTATTAACGTTTTTTGTTTTTTTGAGTTAGCTTCGATATTTGTATTTAATCCAATTTGTATAGCTTGATGGTGTTATAATACTTTCTATAACTGTAGTTCACATAGCAAGTAGTGGTATACGAATTGGAAAATATTTTTAATTTTACGTTTTATTGACTTAAAAGTAACTATTGAAATATGCGTCACTACTGGGGCCTGCGTGTGCGTGATCGGCACACCAAGACTACTGGCAGGAGAGGAAGAACTGTTGGTGTATCTAAGAAGAATTAATCTAAATGAATAAATAAATAATTAGACTTCTTTTAAATAAAACTATGAATAGGTGATTCATAGTTTTATGAATCACCTATTCGTGTGTGTGTTTACATGAAGGAAAAACCATCCTTTCCTACCGATGGATATCGGAAAACACGACTAAATATGAGTGGTGATCAATTAAATAATATATTTTAATATCATAACCTCAATTTAATTATCCACAGCCTGTTGATATATACTTGTTCTTTCTCTCTATGTATGTATTATACTGCATCATCATCAGCCTACGGCTGTCCACTGCTGGACATAGGCCTCTCCACGCCATCCAGCTCGATTCTCAGCAACTCTCATCCAGCTGCTACCAGCCACCCTGCGCAGATCGTCGCTCCACCTAGGCAGAGGGCGTCCCTTACCTACGTTCATATTCATATTTATTTATTTGCGTAAAACATGGTATACAAAGATGTTACACAAGTTACGAATAAGCTCATACATGATTTGCTTTAGACTAAAGCATGCAAATTGGTTAACACAACTTGTGTTCAAGATATTCCATAGTGCTATAAAAATTATTATCATTTATCTATTTAAATAAGTGCATTTTAAACAGTCTGCCATTTAGTAATTTAAGTTTACATGGTAATTTGTTATATATACGTACAGCCATAGCTAAACAGCTTTTACTATATTTTGTTGATCGAGGGAATTCATCTAAAACAAGTCTAAATTTGTCACGACGTTTCCTAGAGCTTACATCTGCTGCTGTTTTGAATAGGTATTTGTGTTTGCGTACAAACATACATGTTTCATACACATATAGTGAGGGCAGTGGTAGCAGACCGAGTTTTTTAAATAATGGTCGACAAGATACGTCCGGTGGAATGCCCTGGATAGCTAGAACACATTTCTTTTGAGCGATAAATGCTCTGTTATGGTCGGTACTATTTCCCCATGCAATTAGTCCATATCGCAGCGAGGACTCCACATATTTGCACGATAAGACATTACAGCTGTTTTATTATTAGTAACATTTTTAATCCTTCTAAGAGCGTATACTAATTTATTGATTTTGTTACATATGCTATCGGTAGGAGCTTTCCAGTCTAGATGTTCGTCTATGATCGTTCCCAAAAACTTAGTTTGTGCTACTTTTTGAAGTTTTGATATATTTATTGTAAAATTAAACTTGTTATTATGAGATTTATTAAATTGTACATATACTGATTTATTAAGGTTAATACATAAATTATTATTATTAAGCCAATTTATAAGATTTTCTATTGTATTATTAATATCGGTTTCATGATCAGTTATTGATTTACTCTTTTTATCGGTAGAAATTATTATCGAAATATCATCAGCAAACAGAAAGCATTTATGATTAGTCATGCCAACAATATCATTCACATACGTTTGTCGATTCACGGTCTCCACTCAAGAACACGTCTTCCCCAACGGTCATCGGTTTTACGGCTAAAATGGCCGGCCCATTGCCACTTCAGTTTGCTTATTCTATGAGCTATTTACAACTTCGGTTCTCTGCCGGATTACCTCATTCTTAATTCTATCTCTCAGAGATATTCCAAGCATAACTCGTTCCATAACTCGCTGAGTGACCTTATATAATAATTTATGGACCAGCCGTACCGTGAGTGTCCACGTTTCGGCTCCGTAAGCTATAACAGGCAGCACGCACTGATTGAAGACTTTAGTCTTTATTATACTTACATAGTCAAAAAAGCCTTTGTTCTGCAGTATGACAAATTAGAGGCCTGTATTACTATGTATTTAGTGTGGCACTATGGCCAATTCAGGTTGCCTATAAACATCAATAAATGCAGCTTAAGTCAAGCCAAGAAAAATATTTATGAAGAAGAATTTTTAAATTTATTTGACTGCCTCGTTGGTCTAGTGGTCGCAAACGCTACTGCTGAACATGAGGTCCTGGGTTCGATTCCCAGGTCGGGCAAAGTGTCATTGGGTTTTTCTTTCTGGAATTTCTCAGTAGCAGCCCGGAGTCAGGATTTGTGCCCGGTTGATGACAATGGGCTCGCCCCCTATTACATGGGACTTAAACATAACTGGCGAAATGTGGGTGTACTATAAGTTCACCTCTGCCTAACCCTTCGGGAAAACAAGGCGTGATGTTATGTTATGTTAATTTTCAAACACAGGGGAGAACACAACAGGAGGAGGTGTACTTATCTATGCTAAAGAGTAAGTATCTTAGTTTCAATGAAAACATAAAACACAGATAAGCGCAGTGGAAGCACCTCAAGTGGCCATCTACTAGGCTCAACTAATCTAAAATGTAACATCGTATCTAAAATAATAATATTGAATCAGCAAGCGTAGCGTTGGACATCAACCAGTTAGATACCAATGACCGGGTACCTACGTACGTTACTGTAATCGTAAGCCGATCTTATCCCTTTGTCTTAGCACCCTACCCTATTACTAAGCAGACGCTGCTTAAAAGTCTATCCGTCCGATCGGGGTTTTGTCAAAAAATGATGTTTTGTAATTAGTCACCAGCAAGCTTAAGGGCTGAAGGGGTTCATTCTACCTGTGATTCTACTCGTCCTAACTTTTAGGTACTCTAAAATAATAAATTATTTGCGTTATTGTCATATTAATATTCATATCTTTATTTTCATTCCATAATGTAGATATAAAGGTGTTGTCATCATGTACCCATAATCATGTACTCAAATTGTGTGTTGAGTTTGTTGTTATCAGTTAAAACTATCTGTCATAAGCTATGAAAGGCGAATCTCTACCCTCATAAAGTGCCACAATTATACATAAGTTCGCCTTCGTGATAAAACATTTAAGTATAACTGTTCATGGATCTAAATTGTTGCACTGCTGTAAATATTTATTAAATGGACATAAAGTCGTTTCAAATAGGCATTACAAAATGAATTTATTTATTACCAATTAGAAGAAAGAAAGAAAATGCGTTTATTTTTACCATGACGCAAAAAAAAACACAATAGAAACAAGTTTAGGGAGCATATGCGTCACATGCACGCAAAACTTCGCAAGACAGAGCCCCAGCGCTGGTTTTCAGCGACAGCCGGCGTTGACGTTATGACGTCGACCAGTGCGGCATACAATGAAATATAATTATGAAATATAACATTTCTGTTTCGTTATTAATATTTTTGTAATACATATCGTATATAAAAATAAAGAATTGAAAATAGTTTATTCAGCACATTGGTAACTTATTGTGTCATAGATGCGCATTTGCTTTTACAAAAAAAAAAAACATGTTCTAAAGTCACAATGGGGATAATATCTATATTTTTACAGTAACATAGTATATCACAATCTAAAGACAAGTACCTTGGGGTCACTTTAGACAGTAAGTTAAACTGGAGTAGTCATTTAGACAATAAGCTAAACAGGGCCTGTATCACTTTCTGGCAGTGCAGGCAAATGATAGGTAACAAGTGGGTCCTATCCCCCAAAATAATACTATGGCTGTACACAGCAGTGATCCGCCCCATGATAGCCTACGCGGCCGTGGTCTGGTGGCCCCGCACCCAGCTGGTTACAGCCTCCAACAAACTTCAACGCATGCAAAGACTGCCCTGCATGGCAACCACAGGCTGCATGAGGACTACTCCGACTGCTGCAATGGAAGCCTTGCTGGAACTACCACCGCTAAACCTGTTTATACAGCAAGAAGCGACGATGGCGGCAGTGCGCCTAAATGCAGCAAATCTCTGGGGTAAAAGAGATACACAACACACCGCTACTTGGGGGACTCTACAAGGAGTTCCCCATTGCGAAAGCCATAAATGACCGGGTACCCAAACAATTTATCTTTGATAAAAAATACAGAATCCAACTTCACGAGGATAGCCGATCTGAGGGCTTGCGCCCAACAGAGCTGCGTATCTTCACGGATGGATCCAAAACAGGTAGTGGTACAGGTGCTGGAGTCTTCTCGGAGGACTTCAAAATCCACATAGCTACACCATTGGGAGTCCATAACACAGTGTTCCAGGCCGAACGCATGGGTATTTCTCTTGCCGCTTCAGCTATTCTGGCTAGGGAAGTTAAGGACCACTCGATACGTATGTACTCTCAAAGGACACAGCGGTTCGCTGGGGAACGATGCTGCCAACGAACTTGCCAGAAGGTGATCGAGCATGGCACCAATGGGGGCCCGAATCCATCGTGCCACTCCCCTTCGGTTACCTACGCACTCTGGTTAGGAAACAAACTAGGAATCAGCATCACAAACTATGGTCGGACTTAGGCGATTGCAGGTAGGCTAAGGAGGCACTCCCTTCAATCGATGACCGCCTCACGAGAAGGGTTCTTCGACTAACTAAACAACAACTGCATACGGTTACAGCGGCTCTAACTGGCCATGGGTCATTTAATAAACACCTCTTTGTCATGGGAGTCACAGACAGTCCGCTCTGCAGGGCCTGTATGGAGGATGACGAGACAGCAGCTTATGTGCTGTTAAACCGCCCGGTGGTCGCCACTTACAGGGCAAAGTACTTCAGTAACTCAGGTACCCTACGCGAGATTGCCAGTAACACCAAGGCCTTGCTGGCCTTCTTTGAGGAGCTGGGGGGATCGAATAACCGATTTTTCCCACCCGTACGCAAAATACGCGCTTTGACGTGGAGTTGCGGAAACCAGCCCGTTTTACCTATTACCTATATTGCATAACACAATCTAAATTAAACATTCTTGAAAAAATCCATCAGCGAGACATCTGAGTGAGCATGACATACTCACAGCAAGACATACAACAGAATATAACATATTTAAGTCAATGAAAGACATATTACCCGGTAAATGGTAGCTCTTTAGTACATAGTACTCACACCTGTGCTATGAAATTATACAGGGTGGAAGGGACGTCGACGCGAAAACTGATGCCATGGATTCAGTACATGATTCTGAACCCCGTACGTTGATATTTTTCGTCAGTTATTAAAAAAAAAACAGCTGTTTCATAGAAAAGTTCAATACCTACACGGTCAAAATGTATGGAACAGCAGATTCTTTTTTAAATAGCCGACGAAAAAAATAATTTAAACGGAGGGGGTTCAGAATCATGGTATCAGTTTTCGCGTCGATGTCCCTTCCACCCTGTATAATAAAGGAGATTGAGTTTATACAATACAAATATGGTCTTACATCTTCAGCAGCTCCAACAGTATTTTCAAAATTTCAAAATGTTTATTAATTAGTTGTGGTTGTGGAACAGGACCAGCAATGAGCCAAGCATTTTTATCAGTGATGTAATCCCTCAACTTATAATATGCTTGCCTGCATAGTGTGCGATTTATACAAGATTTGAATTTCGTCACATTCCGTTGAAGTATGTGGGGAGGAATTTTATTGTAACATTTTAAACAGTACCCAGTAGTTGTAAAGTAGACTCATCTTTCATGAAAGATGAGTCTACTTTAGCCAGTCTGAAACCTGGTCGAACTAATAAATCCCTATTTCTTGTACTATCTATCACCTCTTTCACTAAAAATATGTATTTTCATTCTTACGTACACGATGTTTTCATAGATATGTTGACAAGATACCGTCATGATGTTAATATCCTTATACATTTCCCTTAGAGAGTCGCGCCTACAGAGATAATGTATGGCTCTGATTGCTCTTTTCTGCAGAATAAAAATAGACTAGATGTCTGCAGCCCATCCCCACAGTAAAATACCGTAAGACATGATACTATGAAAATAACTGTAATAGATGTATACCTCGCGGTATACAATGTGGATCTGGACTTACGACATTAAATTAAAACGAGCACAGTACTAGTCCATAGAAACATTTACAGTTAATGGAAAATTGAAAAATTGCAATTTTCAAACAAAATAAATAGCAGAATCGACTGCATAAAAAGTAAACACGCTTTATCTACGAAAAGTCAGTAACCTGTTGCGCGGCCCAATGCGGGTCGCGGCGGGGGCGGCGCCTGCGCTGCGGTGCGGGGCGTAGGTGGACGTGGGTAGGTAGTTTAGTCGGAGAACAACAAATAAGCGGCATAAACTCACTAAGTTGCGCGTTGTTAATTAAAAGATCACTGGTTGAATAATTAATCACATAATATCACATCACAATCAGAATTTACATCAATAGTCAAATTTATACATTTTCAAGGTTTCCACCGTTGTTCATTATGCACAAGCGACATCGATACCTAATTAACTAACTAATATTAAACTAACACTGAACAATAAGTCACACTAAATCGTCTTTAATCACATATAACAACTAATTTTTTTCGCAAAATCACAACAATGCGCGCGCGGCTCGTCTCGTGATAAAAAAAAGTAGCCGTGTGCGCTAGTCAAGGAATGGATAAACGGTCTTAATAAAAAAATTGATTTATTTAATAAAATAACCGAATTACAGTGTTTACAGCGCGAAGTCTGAGAACAGAATTGTTTGTAAAATAAAATATTACTTCTAAAGTTAGTGGAAACAAAGGGCGTCATATAACATATTGCGCAGGAAGTAAGTTAGTGCATCAGCATAATTTATTCTAGAACATTCGATTGTATTTTGCAATATTTTATACACGTGTAAAGTAAATGCTGAGTCAGATCCCTTCAACTTGTTGCTATGCTCTATTTGGGCTGACGAAGCATATATCTACAGGATGAGCATCCTTAACTCCTCCCCCCCTTAGAGAGAAATCAGCTGGAGGCAAATCTTTTGGGTCCAGATGATTTCGTCGTAACACAATAATTTTCCTAAAGACTTTGAATTTAACAACCAAAAATGCTAGTGTAAATACAGACATTATTACTATAATACTTATTGTCCATACACTTATGTCCTGAGTTACCAAAATTTCACTTTTATTAACACTTTCACTGTTATATTTTGCACTGTTTAAAATGTCCTTGATGTCATTGAGGTCCACGCCGCGAAGATCTACTTGGCTGTCTTCCATCTTGATTTCATGTTGCAGCTCAGGCAAAGCTACAGGTCTCAACAGCAAACTGGCCTGGAGTGTCCTTGTTTCAGCTACCTTACTGATGATTTTGTCTCCAATTTGTGTCTCACAGTTTCGATTAGGGAATATCAGAAATGTTCCCTTCAGGTTGTACTTCATGATTTCATTGTTGCAGTTTTCGGTAAGTACTAACTTTTTCTTCGTGAAGAGTAACCATATTCCGTCGGCTATGATGTGGCTTCTTACATCTTCTATTTGGATAAAATTCTTATGACACGCAGAATAGTTTTTAAGCAGCATTATTTGTTCTATACACGTTGTATCAGCGTATTGCACGATATTATCTTCCTTACAGAGGACTCGATCATCTTCAATCTGCTCGCACGGGATAGACACGGGTCTGTATTTCAATCCATTCACCATAAGGTAGGGATACTTAGGAATTATGATAGAGGTTTTTAATGAACTAGGATTGTATATAGGTATAGGAATGATCTTGTAATAATTATATGTGACCGTGTCTAATAAGGGAACTTCTAACACAAAAACTAACTTCTTATTATCAGAGAAAGATTTAAGAACTATAGTACTTTCTAATTTTGTAAGGTTGTCCTTACCTACCGTATATACTAATCTATAATGTTTCTCTATTTCTAATAAAATATGAAAAAGTTCTGTAGAATTAATTATTGATTGATGAAGTATATGTATTCTGCTGAAAGCTATTGCCGTTTCTGTATCTTGAATTACATTATGAATAATGCCAGTGATGATCGCGGACAGGAAAGGCAGAGGTTGCAGACTAATTAAATCGTTTTTGGCAATCTTCATCTGTAACTCGACAAAAGCCTGTCATATCGAACTCGTTACTGCACTATCTAGTGAAGCCTATTTAGCCGCTCTTAACCGTTTTGTGTCACGTCGGGGGAAACCGCAAAGTATTACGTCCGATAACGGCACCAACTTTGTCGGCACTTACAATGAGCTATCAAAGTTTCTTGTACAATCAGACCTTGAGGGTCATATAGCTCAAGAAGGTATCGAATTTAAATTCGTACCTGCATATAGTCCCCACTTTAACGGCTTAGCCGAGGCAGCTGTTCGTTCTACAAAACACCATCTTAGAAGATTATTGCAATCCACTCATCTCACCTATGAGGAAATGGCTACGTGCCTCACGCAAATAGAAGCTATTTTAAACTCCCGTCCTATTACTCCTCTTTCCTCAGAACCCCTTGACTTTTCCGCACTGAAACCTTCCCATTTCCTAATTGGACGGCCACTTAATGCTGTACCTCATCCACAGGTCTCTGACTGCAATATTAATCACCTGGAGCGCTTCAAGAGAGTAGAACACATCAAACAGCACTTCTGGCAGCGGTTCTCACTTGAATACGTAGCTCTACTGCAGCAGAAGGTGAAGTGGCGCTCTTCGAAGACAGAGCTGAAGTTAGGCTCTCTTGTCCTCATAAAAGATAGAGCTCTTCCTCCTCTACTCTGGTCTTTGGGAAGGGTCACAAAGGTTTACCCTGGCAGCGACGGCACAGCAAGAGTGGCCGATGTAAAGACAAGGAGAGGCACCATAAGGAGGGCTTTCAATAATATTTGCCCCCTTCCAGATTTTTGAAGCCTTCACTTCAACCCGGGCAGCATGTTGGGAATCGCACCCAATACATACGCAGCCAGCACGCGCAGGCGGCGTGATCGACCTACGCGTCATCACCATCGGCGAGTGTGCGGAGTGCGGCGTGGGGAGCCGGCCGGACGCCGGCAGACCACTCGCTTTCTCGGAGGCCACCGCGGACGACACTCTAAACGCCATAACATTTATGTTTATCCGGGACAGTTGTAACTTAATCGGCAATACAGCAAACCTAATCTATACAGTCCACTTTTATTTTTAATCCCAAACGAGCAAGTCGAACAGTACGAAAGTTATTTAAGATTTGATATAGACTATTCATTTGACTTACTATATTATGTATTTTAGACTGATTATACTGTAATGTTTGCAGTTGCGAGGTTCTAATATTCAATTGAATTAAGTTGTATTTTAAGATATCTGAAATATTAACTAATTTATCGAAGGCTTTTTGCATAAGTGTCAGTTTTCTTTCTACTGAATGTTCTTTATTTTTAAGCTGGCTAATCTCCGAATTGTATCTCATGGCGTCATCATTATCTAGATTGCCTGAAATTAATTTAACAATAGAACCTAACGGGTTTATTAGGCCCCTTCTGAACCTTTTACTAGGCATTATTTGTTTCAATCTATCTTTAGTAAGTTCCATAAAGGATTCTATTTGAAAGACTAATCCTAAAAGTTCACTACGCGACTCATTTTGTGAGTAAATCATATCTCTTAATCTAAAAAATTGTTGAATATTATTATCTAAATACCTAACTATAGTTTCTAGATCTAACGTCTTAAAAATAGTCCAGTGACTATTCTGAATCACTGCTGAACTTATCCGTATCGGCGCTATTCCAGGATTCTGAGTCATATCCTGGAGGTTTACGCTGCTTGCTGATTCCGCTAGGACCAGGAGCGTCAGGATTGCTTGCCACCACCTGTGGAGGGCGTTTTACGTTTTTTATTGCCACTTTAGTATTCCTTTTTCTCAGTTTTACCGGTACAATATTCCTATCTACTTTCCCTATAACCTTTGCTTTTTCTTCTTTTTTTTTGCTTCTTTAGCTTTCCTATTCCTAGTAGTTTTCATAAAAACTTCGTCACCTTCCCTTA
This sequence comes from Xanthia togata, assembly GCA_963853775.1. Taxonomy (NCBI): domain Eukaryota; kingdom Metazoa; phylum Arthropoda; class Insecta; order Lepidoptera; family Noctuidae; genus Xanthia; species Xanthia togata. The sequence continues at coordinate 24,008,858 of OY970807.1, forward strand.
TTTCCGGTGGGTTTTCACCGCCTTTCCTCTCTGCGACTTTATATTTATTTTCCTTAATTTTATCACTAACATATTCGTATAAAACTTTAAGTCGTTTTCTATGATCCTGAACTAGTTTCTGTAAAAGATTTTTATCTCTATCTATATCAAATGCATTTCCTGACTCTGTATGTCCAAATACCATTTCAAAAGGTGTGAAATTTGTCGCACTATGAATGGTGTTATTGTATGCCATAATGGCGTAAGTCATTACCGATGCTGCATCTTGATCGCTTTTTTCATATTTTGCTAACCTATAAATTTCAAGTATTGTTGAGTGGAAACGTTCCACTACAGCCATTGAGTTAGGGTTATTTGGTGTCCCTACATGCATTTCAATTTTGTATAGGCTCAGTAGTTCTTTAACAAGGTTATTATTAAATTCGGTACCGGGGTCACTACTTATTTTTTTTGGTAACCCATAGATACTAAAATATTTTATTAATGCCTTAACAATTTCTGGTGTACTTCTATTGGGTACATTAAAAGCTTGCGCTAATTTACTAAAAGCATCTACTATGGTTAAGTAATAATTATTTTCTATGTACAAAAGGTCCATGAAAACTTCTTCAAATGGCATGCTCTGTGTTTGAGTAAGTTGTATTAGAGGTTTTATTGGTTTCCTGTCATATTTCATTTTTCTGCATTGTTCGCATGCATTAATAATGGCAGAAATTGTGTCCTTCATGTTAGACCACCAATAATGTCTTCTCAACTTTGTGAGTGTTTCCCGAATACCCCGATGAACAGTTTTTCCCTCATGATACTTTATAATAATCTCTCTTTGCTCTTCTTCGTTTGTGACATTAACTACTCTCTCTGTACATTCTATTAGATTTTGCGAACCTTTTTTATATAATGCTGTCACTACGTTATTAAATACTTTTCTAAATACTTCTGTTTCAAAATAAATGAAATATTTCTGCTTGAAATCTGCATACTCTTTCAAAAACTGCTTAACTAATTGTTCATTATTAACAGCTGGCATGTGTACCTCAATTATTCTTTGGCTGCTATTAGAAATGTCTTTTACATGAATATCATTTTTATACCAAATATAGACAAGTATTTGTCTAGGTTTGGTATCTACTGCTTCATTTAAAATTGGTATACCTTCATGCTCCCTATTTGATATTGAATGAGCAGTAGCTCCGTTGTCTGATTCAGATATATCAAAGACAGGAGCCTCCTTTTTATCTACGCTTAACTTTACTTTATCAGAATCCGACTCTGATATGCAGATTATTTCTTCGATCTTCTAATTTTCTAACAGCTTCCTCATCGTCTACATTTACTTGCATAGACTCACTATCGTTATCTAATATATTAACCTTTATCTCCCTAATTTTGCTACCATTTAAGCTAACTACAATATTATTATTACCTGCACTTAAGCTATTTATTTTTACTCGAGATAATGCATCTGCATTAGAGTTCTGCGACCCTTTCTTATAATTAATTTCGAAGTCATACTCCTCAAGTCTAAGGCGCCATCTAGTAAGTTTACTATTTGGTTCGTTAAGCGAATAGAGCCAGGCCAAAGGTCTATGGTCCGTATAGATGTAAAACTTTTTACCCCATAAATACGGTCTAAAGTGTTTTACTGCCCATATAACTGCCAAAAGCTCCTTTTCTATGGTGCTATATCTCGACTCGGTATCGCTTAGAGTTCTGCTAGCATAGGCTACTGGTTTGTCCGAGCCTATGGTGCCCTGCGAAAGTACTGCCCCTATTGCAAAGTTTGATGCATCCGTGGTCAAAATAAATGGTTTATTAAAATCCGGAAATTGTAATAATGGAGCATTTGTGAGAAGTTTCTTGCATGTTTCAAAACTTTCTATATATTCCTCATTTAAATCTATAATTTTACCTTTTTTCAAACAAACTGTAAGTGGTCTAGTTATTTTCGCGAAATCCCTAATAAATTTTCTATAATAACCTATAAGACCAAGAAAACTTTTGATTTCAGTCGTAGTTTTGGGTATAGGATACTTTAACACTGCTTCTATTTTATCATTATTAGGTTTTAAACCTTCACTGGTTATGGTGTGGCCTAAATAAAGTACTTCCTTCCTTAAGAATTGGGATTTATCTAACTGCACCTTTAAATTAGTTTCACGAAATCTTTCAAAAACTGCCCTAAGTTTATCATTATGTTCCTGAATACTTCTCGCAAAAATTATGACGTCATCAAGGTATACGAGGCAATGGATACCTTGTAAGCCTCTTAAGACGTTGTCCATTGCGCGCTGGAATGTTGCCGGTGCCGTTTTTAGGCCAAACGGCATCCGATTAAATTCATAATGTCCAAAAGGTGTACTAAAACCTGTCTTTGCTCTGTCTTCCTTTTCTACTTCTATTTGATGGTACCCACTTGCTAAATCTAGGGTAGTAAAGTACATACTCTTGCCTAACATATCAAAAAGATCATTGATATTAGGTAAAGGGTATTTATCATCTATTGTGATTTCATTGAGGCGTCTATAATCGATGACCATCCTCCATTTTTGTTTACCAGAATTATCTAATTTTTTAGGTACCAAATGAACCGGTGCACTCCAAGGTGAAAACGATTTTTGGATAACATTATCTTTGAGCATTTTCTCTATCTGATTCCTAATTTCTGCCGTTTGTGTAGGTGGTAACCTATGAGCTTTAATATGTACTGGGTCTTCGTTTTTAGTTCTAATGTTATGCTTTACCTTGTTTGTGAACGAAAGAGGTACGTCCTCGCAATAAAAGATATCTTTAAACTCTTTGCAAATATTAATTACAGATTGTTTCTCCTCCTCATTCATATGATCGACTCTTAACTTAGAGAGATTATCCGTTAACAGCTGATCTAACCTATGACTATCCTTATCAGTAAAATTCAAGTTAACCCTATCATGTACTAAAGTATTTCCTAAGTATGGTTCGACCTTAAACGGGCTAGTCACTAACAATTCCATCTGTTCGGATCTAGAATTCTGAATGACTGTTGTCGCATAACCATGTAAACAGTTAACTAAAGCCGTCGGCATTCTAACTCCATCCGTAAATTGGGTAAAGTTTATTATGGCCTCACCGTGTAACAAATTAACTGGAAGTTTGACCCTTAATTCGCTACGCGGGGGTAACACATAAAATTCACGTATTGGCGGGTTATAATTAATCGGTATGCAAGTATCCTTAGTAAATAACTTTCTATTTTTCATATCAATATTCGCATGAAGTTGCATTAATAAATCACTTCCAATTAAGCCATCATATTTGTCGTCCACACAATAAATGTAGAATTTGTGCCACTCATAACTTCTAAATGTCCTAGGTAAAGGTATGTACACAACCTCATTATGTTTACTACTAGCGTGGGTGCTAACTACTTCAAAGTTTTCGTTATGCTTAAAGTCGCAAAAATATTGATTCGCTAACTTTGGGTTTAAAAATGAACGTTGACTTCCGGTATCGATCATAAAAATTGCATTAAGTTCTGGTATACGTATATGCGGAAGATTTAAAATACTACAATTTAATTTAATTCGCTCTGGTGTATAGAGGCCTTTATGTAAAAAATTCCTACTTGTTCATTCTCATTATTAGTACTAGGTAACACATTATTTTCACTGTCATCATAATCAGTGTAATTAACACGTCTTGAACGGGCCGTTCGCATGGTCACGTCGGTGTCGCAACCTGATCCGGACGCTGTCGCCGGCTGCACCTGTTGCGAGCCATGCTGTGCGTTGTCAGCAGTTTGCCGACCTGGGAACTGAGGCCTCGCTTGTTCCAATGAATTATAATTATTATAGAACGGATTATTTTGGTATCTGTTATTGTTTCTAGATGGGAATGAACTATTTGAAAAATTGTTATTACGAACGTTATTTCTATTTTGCGTCTGCGCTACGTTATTCGATGAATTACGACTGGTAGTAATATTGTTAGAACGTTGCATATTTGGTGCACTAGTGCTTGCACTTGGCGACGCTTGTGAATTAAAATTATTATTATAACTGTTTCGTCCCTGTAAGTTTTGATTAAACTTAGGGTTCCGCGACTGTTTCTGGTCGTAAACTTCTTGGAAATATTGTTCTTCTAAAACGGCTTTTAATGCATCTTCCAGTGTCGAAACATTTTTTAGTCGCACCAACCTAACTAAATATTTCGGTAAATTAAACAAGAAAACATTCATAGAAAGATTTGTGTAAATATTCTGCTTAGATAACCTCACAGCTGCATCTTCAACAGACTCATTGATTTTTGCAATTAAAATACTTCTTAATTGTTGTATTCGGTGACAAAAATCTAAATAACTTTCGCCTCTATTTATTTTTAAGCTCTCTAACTCAAGGACTAGACAGTCTTCTGTCCTTGGATCCCCGAAATGATCCTCTAAAACCTGTTTTAATTCTGCCCAAGAGTGTATCGAATCTCGTTCCCCAATTAAATTTGCAGCTTCCCCACTTAATCTACTAGTTATCACATTAAAAAGATATTCGTTTTGTACTTCGTTCCCCCGATATAAATTAATAATATATTCAGTTTTGCGGATAAATAACGATAAGAGCCTTGTCTCGCCACTGAATACAGGGATTATTTTCAGAACTCCCGGAGGTATGACTACTATTCCTTCCATTTTTTTAAATAAAACACAACTAAAATGTTTACTAAGCTAACGTGAAATTTTTATCACTTTATCTACTACTATAATGTGCTACGTGCCAGATGGGCGTTTTCTAATCCCTATAGGTACACAAGACACATATAAAGATCACCAGGAAAATTTAAAGGAAAGTTTAGAGGACAGTGAATAGATTTACTCACATGACCCGCAGCTTTTCCGCTCTCCTTCTGTGATCGGTGAATTCGCTCGACTTGCTCTGCACCGTGGCTTCTCTTGACGAATTTATTTGGTTCGTTGACCCGTTGAATCGTTGAAACGAACGTTGGAGTCTGCTCGGCGCCCGAAAATTTGATTCGCGATGGCACAGAGGACCCAAACGACAAGGTCACTTACCGGCTGCGCCAGTCAAGGAATGGATAAACGGTCTTAATAAAAAAATTGATTTATTTAATAAAATAACCGAATTACAGTGTTTACAGCGCGAAGTCTGAGAACAGAATTGTTTGTAAAATAAAATATTACTTCTAAAGTTAGTGGAAACAAAGGGCGTCATATAACATATTGCGCAGGAAGTAAGTTAGTGCATCAGCATAATTTATTCTAGAACATTCGATTGTATTTTGCAATATTTTATACACGTGTAAAGTAAATGCTGAGTCAGATCCCTTCAACTTGTTGCTATGCTCTATTTGGGCTGACGAAGCATATATCTACAGGATGAGCATCCTTAACTCGCTCCTCAAAGGGCGCCGCTGCACTGACTGTGACCGAGTCCCGAGACTGCCGAAAAAATTCCGCTCACACACGCACTCGCAATTGTCTATGCACCACTAATGCATAATTTGCGTAAGTAATATTTCTTTTTCTTTCTAATTGTAGTATTATTTTGTGGGACTGGGCGGGGCGCGTCAGAGTGGAATCGTATGACACCTTTCTCTGTCTCTCAAGCATATTGAGACGCAGAGGATAGAATCGTACGTTTTGCACAGGTTCTTGACCTTACAATGTTTACCTATTATTACGGACTCAGATCTACATCATGTTGAAAAATAAGAAAATGAAAAATAATTTCCTGTGGCTAAAGTATTCATTGGATTTGATTGATTTTATGTATACGGGTAAAGAACATGACACTCTTTATGTGGTTTTGAGGAATGTTAAGCGTCCTGCTCCACATTGTATATATCAGTAAATTGACGGATTTTTCTGACAGCATATGCTGCTGAACTTAGCCGTCCTGCAAGAGATGTTAAATGAGGACCCCATTGTAGCTTTGAGTCGAGCGTGATCCTCAGGAAAACACTTTTATCGACTAATTATAGTTTCTCTTGATTCAATATTATCTCATAATTACTACTTTTCATATTTGGTAAAGAAAATTTTATGCGCTTAGTTTTTTTTCCATTTGGATACTCTTTATTGTACACCATAAAATTTACAGACATAAATTTAGAAATTTTACATAGGGTGACAAAATGGGCGGTCTTATCGCTTAAAGCCATCTTTTACAGACAAGCTTTGGATGGATTAAAGGTAACAGGAGAGACTACTAAATTATGACCAATTATGAACCTGCAGTAGCGCGTTATTTACGTCGTCAACATTTTTAGTACGTCTATCTACCTTAACAATTAAGGAAGTATCGTCAGTAAATAACACCATTTGTGGTTGATTTTTAAAAAATATAGTATATCCTTAATATACACTAAAAAGAGGAATGGACCCAATATCAAGCCTTGTGGTACACCCATTTTTACTTTTAAACCTAGTGAATTTATACCGTTTATTTGAACTTGCTGTTGTCTATCATTTAAATAAGATTTTATTAGATTGAGCGCAAGTTTTCCAAGTTCGTAATGATCAAGTTTCAAGAGTAAGGTTTTGTGATCGACGCAATCATATGCCTTGTAGAGGTCACAAAAGATTCCTTTTGCGTCCTGAGCCTCTTCCCACGCGATTAAAATTTGTCTTAATTAGGTTACACTAGCGTCGGTCGTACAACGTCTTTTGGTGAAACCATACTGTTGATCGTGGAGGATTTTATTTGTGTTAAAATGATTGAGCATTTGATTAAGCATTACCTTTTCAAACACCTTGCTGAAAACCGGCAACACAGATACGGGTCTATAATTATAGGTGTCTTTACTGTTGAGACCACTACTGTCAACATCGCCGCGCACTGGCGGCAGTGAACGAGGGGCGCGGGGACAGCGGCGAGTCAGCCGGCCGTACAACGGAAGGCAGGCCCCCGCACCACACCAGTCAGCTGTTGCACACCTCCACGCACGGCTTCGCTTACGAATTTTTCTTATCGTCCATTTTCTTCTTGTTTTATAACCGACTCGTTTGTAATTCATCTTTCTATCATATTATGTCCATGTTATACAGTTCACTCATCTTTAATTTGCTTCACCACGACCTATCGTCACGATCATTACTGTCCCCGGATTTGAAAAAAGGTATTAACTTACTGTATTTAATTAAAACCGGGAAGATTCCTTGATCTACACACAAATCAAATATTAAGGCTAAGTAAGGCACTATGGTATCAATTATGGAGGTACAGATTTTAATGGACATTCCCAAAAATCTTCGGTATATTTGATCTTGATTAATTTGCTTAAAAGCTGTTATTACTTATGCTTAAAGTTAAATTCAATCGGGCAAGCTGAAACGTTCGCCTTTACTCAATCAAAACAGAGCGAGGGCGAGGAATTTAAGGTTTCAGTAGTTTTAAGTGGGATACTGGTATTTTTTTTTACAAAGTCTTGAGCAACTTCTTTGCTATCGCAAACAGGGTGTAATCAAAATTATGCTTTTTGTTCCTGTTCGTTTCATTATTGATAATTTTCCAAACGGTCTGTAATTTATTGTCTGCTGATTTAATCTTGTTGCTAATTTATAAGGTTTTAGCTGCCTTACAAGTGTTCTTAATTTTATTTAGAGTAAGTAGCAAAATATTTAGTAAAAGTTTCCATGTTAAAATAAGGCCTATGGCCATACTGCTCGAAAAGTCTATCCCTACTTTTAATGAGTCCTTTAGTTGCCCAGTCACTAAATAATAACTTAGGGATGATAGTCTTAGTCTTCTTAATATAATTATTGAACTCGGTTTGGACTAAGAAAAATAATTTATTATACAAAATATTATCATTGTTCATTGTAAGGTCCTGATTACTTAAATTACAAACTAGTGCTATACAATTTGTTTAAATTAACAGCTGTTATTGGTCTGTATTGTATTTGCACTTTCTGTATTGGTATGTTGGACTCAAAAGTTATGATACAATATACACAATCTGCAACTGGCAGCACCGGCTCAGCGATATGACATCATTGCAGACAATTGTATTACGAAATAAATACATTCTTACACAATCTTGATTTACAAGAGGCCAGGGGCCCAAGTCTGCTATTTTTATAAATTCGTCATTCCAACACGATCCCATTGTCATTTTGCTAAAAGTTTGTAATCTGCTAAATTCATAATGGTCGATCATTGGTTGATCATTGTATTCTACAAACACGATACTCGTAACGAATTAATGACTGCACAATGACGTTCTCATGGTAGGTCACTGATCAAAGGAACTGTCAATTTTTTTGCAGATTACCGCCTAAGTCAGTCATTCATTTTTCATTATGTACGAGATTACCAATTTAGATGCCATTTCTTTCAATGGAGTGTCAGTGGCTGACCATTGGAAAGTCATAATGACGCCAATATGTTAGTAGATTACCAAACTTGTCAAAATCAACAATTATGAAATCAATGATAGACCATTCTGACACTATTGTAATAGCAGACTTGAGACCCTGATTCAATTCTTGCCGTCTATAAACATTTAATAGACACTTTGAAAATGTACATAATCACTACAAAAATGTATGTACGTAAGGAAGTATACATCAGCATAATTAATTAATATGAACGCAATCCTGTCGAAATGCAGATTGTTCGAAAATCTTATATTAGTCTTCCGGCGGTGTGTAAAGCAGGTGCCGGGAGAAATACCTACTTACGTGTTTCGCAACATTTTTCTTAGAGTTACCTATAACTAATAATTATGCTGACTGAATTCGTCCCAACGACTATCCAAGAAAATAGCACAAAACAGAAAATAAATCTATACAGCGTAAATGCAGGAAAAATATTAATTTTACAGATAATTTTTGAATGATGAATAATAATAATTTCTTTACAAAAAGTACCTAATGATATGTCATCAAAAACAAAAATGTGAAAATGGTAAATTGAATCTGGGCTCTTGTAAACCACAGGCTTTTATTATTTTCAATAAGTTTAGTTTTTTTTTTAAATTATGGGTTAATAACATGGCCATACTTACATATTTAGTGAGCATGATTCAACCAGATTTAAGTGGATGGTAATACCATGGGAGAGCCAACTTTCACCTCAATAATACCTATCTCGTACAGATTGTATCACTAACACGCACGGAGAGATAACTTCGCATTTGGTGGTGATCATAGTGCGTGATCGGAGGTAGGATTTCTGTTACAACTATGAATGAAGTCATTTTCGCTTTTTATTCACTGAGATTCACTCAGAAGATATTTTAATGTCAATATTTTTTAAAGTATTACTTTATGTCAGAATACGATTCACAAAATGTATACTTAGCTTAAAAGCTAGAAGTCTCAGAGTCAGTCGTAGAGGTGTGGGTTGCCGAATTACACATGTCATCACGTATTTCACGTATGCATGTATAGAATTCGGTGTGCCTCAGGGCAGTGTACTCGGGCCAATGTTGTTCTTGGTGTATATCAACAGCCTCTGCCAACTCCAGCTCCTCAAGGGCAAAATTTATACCTTTGCAGAATACTACTACTGTTACTATTACTGCACTCTTTTTTAGTGGATAGAGCTGGGAGGAGGTCTTCGACACTGCCTAAAAGGGTTTTAGCCGAGTATGTGAGTGTATGTAATGTGTATGCAAGTAATTTTCTAACGCTTAATGTTAATAACACTTGCCCATAGGTTAAATCAACTTCCTCAATTACATCTTAGCATTTACTGCCATGCTTGTGGTTCTGTCGTTACCCTCTGGTGCTCATGTCCCGTTCTCCAAAGAGTCGATGATATAAATTACCTTGGTATCATTAAAGACCAATTCCTGACATTCAAACCACATATAAAAGTCCTCGTAAGCCGGCTCCGTAAGTTAATCTACATCTTCAAAACCCTAGCGGAACGGCGGATTATTAGGATGGTTTACGATGCTCTATGCCAATCCTTAATAGAGTACTGTATTACGTCTTGGGGAGGTACCGCCAAAACTCACCTTATTGAAGTTCAGAGGGCTCAGCGTGCCATTCTCAAAGTTGGCGCTGGTCTCTCCTACCTATTCCCAACCGTAGACCTTTTTAAAAACTGGGATATACTCACTGTTAGGCAAACCTTCATATTGCGTACGTTGCTTAAAGAACACTCCTTGTTGCAATACGATCCGAATCTGGATAGGGAAAAGCGCCGTAAAGGCAGAGTATGCCAAACACAATCTTTCAGCTCTGCACACTCGCGTAAGTTCTTCTTTTTTCTCGGACCATTCCTATACAATGTGGAGCAGGACGCTTGACATTCCTCAAAACCACATAAAGAGTGTCATGTTCTTTACCCGTATACAAAAAATCAATCAAATCCAATGAATACTTTAGCCACAGGAAATTATTTTTCATTTTCTTATTTTTCAACATGATGTAGATCTGAGTCCGTAATAATAGGTAAACATTGTAAGGTCAAGAACCTGTGCAAAACGTACGATTCTATCCTCTACGTCTCAATATGCTTGAGAGACAGAGAAAGGTGTCATACGATTCCACTCTGACGCACCCCGCCCAGTCCCACAAAATAATACTACATTAGAAAGAAAAAGAAATATTACTTACGCAAATTATGCATTAGTGGTGCATAGACAATTGCGAGTGTGTGTGTGAGCGGAATTTTTTCGGCAGTCTCGGGACTCGGTCACAGTCAGTGCAGCGGCGCCCTTTGAGGAGCGCACACGGCTACTTGTTTTATCACGAGACGAGCCGCGCGCACATTGTTGTGATTTTGCGAAAAAATTTAGTTGTTATTTGTGATTAAAGACGATTTAGTGTGACTTATTGTTCAGTGTTAGTTTAATATTAGTTAGTTAATTAGGTATCGATGTCGCTTGTGCATAATGAACAACGGTGGAAACCTTGAAAATTTATAAATTTGACTATTGATGTAAATTCTGATTATGATGTGATATTATGTGATTAATTATTCAACCAGTAATTTTTTAATTAACAACGCGAAACTTCTTGAGCTTATGCCGCTAATTTGTTGTTCTCCGACTAAACTACCTACCCACGTCCACCTACGCCCCGCACCGCAGCGCAGGCGCCGCCTCCCGCCGCGACCCGCATCGGGCCGCGCAACAGGTTAGTGACTTTTCGTAGATAAGGCGTGTTTACTTTTTATGCAGTCGATTCTGCTATTTATTTTGTTTGAAAATTGCAATTTTTCAATTTTCCATTAACTACTAATCTTCGTCTTTTAAAATGTTTCTATGGACTAGTACTGTGCTCGTTTTAATTTAACACTTTCCGGGACACTGAACGAGACACAATAAAAGTTTTATTGTTATTACGTTTATAGGCGTTTAGTGTCCCGGAAAGTGTTAATGTCGTAAGTCCAGATCCACATTGTATAATAACCTAAATTAAATCCTTAATATATATCCTCAAACCAAACACAAATGTAAAATTTGAAACAGACACTTCTTATTTGAAAACTCTAGAGTACTCTAGACTATCAGGGAACTGAGAATTTTCTGATCCCTCTCAAATAGACTATCTCTACTTACTATTCATCCCCTCAGCTGATTCTACGTTCTACATACCATCAGCCGTACTCGCACCACACTCACACAAGCAACCTCTCAATTTTTTTTTTTTTTTTTTTTTTAACTATGGCATCTCGCAGGTATACACTCAAAGCCTCCAGCCAGGAGCAAAATTATTCTAAATTAAAATTAGGCGAACGCTTGCTAAGGGCACCCCCTGTGGGGTACGAACCTTAGGTACGGCTTAGGGCGTCGCTGGGGGGAGGACAGCAAGATGGGACAGGCTGGATCAAGGATATACGAGTATCATTATTATTAAGAGGGGAATTTAAAGCTACGCGCTCAGCTGCGGCGCGGGCTGGCGCTTCATCGGACAAGATCTCTCACATATGTCTCTCTTGTCTCTTTTATACACCTTCTTTGGTTACTCACACACACACACACACTGGTATTAATTCCATTAACTTTTTGTACTTTTTGTTTTCTTTTATATTTTGTTTGTTAAACCTAAGTTAAGTATATTTAGTATATCTTCTGCATTGTTATGACGCCCCAAATCACAAACATATAGCCGCGGGAGAACCCTGGTGACCTGTAATAAAGGTTTTTTATATAAACCTAAATTCAAAATTCAAAATTCAAAAGTCATTTATTCAAACTAGGCTGAGAATCAGCACTTTTCGAACGTCAAAATTACATAAGACAGTCCCCCAAAACGCCCACCCTTCACCACTTCCTAGTGCTTTTGCTGGGAAGAAGAAGTGGCGCAACAAACTCCCCAGCAGCACAGCTGTCTGTTCAGTTAGAAAAAAAAATAAAAAATGATTCTATACAACAGTATGCAAGACAATTTACAATATGCAAAAAATAATTTAAATTAAATAGCTATAATTAATAGCCATATGACAGCTAGCACACGCCAATATACCAACCAAAAGCATCGAGAACTATACTCAAGCAGAAATAAAAATAACTAAAAGTAAACAATATCTAAAAAAAAAAAAGAAAAAGCCTCCAGGCATAAAGGGCGTGCCCGCTTACATATAGCTGTAACTAGAAGTTACAATTGATAAACTAAACTAGGGCCATCGAGGTAAAATAAATAATTGTCGAGGTCGCTAACTAACCACATATTGCAATACAACTCATAAAAAAAACATTGTAATGAGTAGATTATGTCAGCACTAAATTAAAATAAAATTAAAATAAATTGACTTATAAAGTAAAATTATAAACAATTATATAAACTCATATAACCTGTCAGTAGGTAAACTAATTCTGGAGAAAGAACATTTAAACATTGTCTTGAGTTAATCACAGCGACCATCTATTCTTATCATTTAAGTAGTCGTTGATAGAATAGTATGCCTTTGAACAAAGGTTGGACTTTAATTTAGTTTTAAACGCATTAAAAGGCAAATCTAGCAAAGAAGAGGGTAGCTTGTTATAAAAGGTTATACCAAGCCCAACAAATGAGTTATGAACCTTATGAAGCCGGTGAAAGGGAGCACGTAGTTTATCCTTACTTCTTGTGTTAACATTGTGAATATCACTGTTTTTAGTGTATAAGTGTATATTTTGCCTAATATATAAGATGTTGGCGAAGATGAATTGTGATGCCACTGTGAGAATACCGATATCTTTGAAAAAATCTCTTAGAGAAACTCTGGCACCTAGCTGGTAAATTGCTCGAATAGCTCGTTTTTGGAGGACAAATATATTTTGAATATCTGCAGCTTTGCCCCACAGCAGAATACCATAGGACATAACGCTATGAAAATAACTAAAATAGACTAACCGAGCTGTATCAACGTCAGTGTATTGTCTTACTTTTCTGACGGCGTAGGCGGCCGAACTGAGCCTTCCCGCTAGGCTCGATATATGTTGGCCCCACTGAAGTTTGGCATCTACTGTTATGCCCAGAAAAACTGCCGAGTTTACAGTTTCAAGCACCTCTTTATCTAAGACGATGTTGGGTCCTACTTCAGGCACCGTAAAAAATAAACGTTTTATATTATTATATTATTATTTCGTACTTCTACAACGACCTTCAACAGGATTGACCTATTATTTTAAGTACTTTATGGCCTTCATCGTTATTGCTGATAGAATGTCACTTTATCTAGGCACCCATGTGGCGGCGACTCAATCATGCCTATTTCGCCAATGTGACTGAATGTGACTAAAATTGTGGCAATGTGGTAATTTTGCATGAAATATGAAATCCGAGCAATTTTAGATTACTTTCTAATAAAATATACGTAAAAAAACACTTAGGTTAAGACCTCGGTACAATAAATATTTCTTATAAATATAGCGTACTGCCAAAAAAATCAATATTTTTTAAAAATAATCATGTCTTTGTACGTAACAACATTAAAATCCCTTTAACATAAAATCACATTTCTATATAAAAAACATGCGTCCTAGTTTCATAATAAAATACGTTTTGTATCAGCACAGAGTAGTAGTATCAGAATGATTTCCTTTAGATAATGTTATAGCTGGGAGTTCCCGAGGGAGGTGAACGGAGAAAAACAACTGAGTATCGAGGATATGTGTTTTATTATTATTTGGAGAATTTTGTTCAGTATTGGGGTATTAGAAAACGGTATTATGTGTAATACTGTTTTTGTATACGAATACTTGTATATAAAATAATTTTGTAGATGTATGGGAAATATGTTACTGTAATTCGTAAATGTCTTGTAACTAAAAAAATGTTATGAACAGTGTTTTGCTTCCTTATTTTATTGACATAAAAACATTCCTGTAATGGTTTTTCCATGAAAAGATGACTTAAGAATTTCCTCAAGGTTATTAATGGTGACTGGTAAATTCTCGTTTGTTCCGTCTTTTTATGATAATAGCTCTTAGCTTTGCAGTAAGACAAATTACAGACCTACATTTTTTAAATTTAATTAATTCACTTTTTTCAACCTTTAAAGGGTTTATTATATAAGCATAAACTCAAACTCAAAGCATTTATTTCAATTAAACCATTTACAGGCACTTTTGAATTGTCAAGGGGTCGGTCAGTCAAAAATATGAAGCTAGTTGCCCATTCCAAAGCGTAGTAGGTACCTATGGAGAAGAACGGGCAAGAAACTCCACGGACACTCTTTTAAATAAAATATTAAATTGATACAAAATATTGGTTACATCATTCATTTTGAAATTATGCATGTGAGAACAATGTAATAAGACGTAAAATTAGGAAAATTATATACTAACTTAACTAAAACTATTGAAAAATTAAAATATAGCGTCGAAAAATTCATCCGCATCGCTGTCGACTGGTAATGTACCCAAGAGACTGGCGGCATTGCCACGTTGTATGGCAATGCTTAGCCTCTGGCCAAAGTAAAAACCAGCCCTTGGGTCACGGGAAGTGTCAAATAGCCGTTTTGAGATATCATTGAAGAGGCCGTGAGCACTCGGACCCCACGGCCCGAGGGTTTCAACCCAAATGGCTCGAAAATATAATTACTTGTAAGGTTATTATACTTACGCCGCTCGAGGTTTTCTGCAGCCGCAGCAGCAGCACCAGCACAGCACGCCGAGCCAGGAAGATGGGATGGCGTTAGAGTGTCGACACAGGTTGCATCACACACTAAAGGCCTACCCACCTTCCATCGAGATAAAGACATGCCGTCCGGTCTCTTGCCATCGTCGCGTGCCAAGCCATTGAGTTCTAATAAAGCTGGAACGCCGGCGGTGACAAGAGCTCGTCGGATGATGCCGTTAATGTTCGCGTGCCGTGCTAAGCGACCCGCACTTCGGCTGCAAGACAGGCCATGACGTCCGAGGCTGTTGACAAATTCGCCACAGTGACAGCGATGAGGAGAACAACAAGGAGCTCCTAGTCGTAGGGAAGCAGCGAGGTGGAAGGTAGTGTCGTCGAGCAAAGTGCCTATGTTCGACGACGGTAGTGTATGAAGCCACAGACCTGATTCCCACTTACCCACAGCCAGCAGGCGCGCACGCCGCAGTGGTAGCTGACGTGTTAAGTAAATTGTTCTGTACTACTCTGCAGAGCGGTTCATCCCACCGTCTTTGGGAAGATGGATAATCGGGTAGATCTGAGTTCGGGCAAGCGAGTCTCCAGGCGTCCATAGCCTCAGTGAAGCACGGCACATCAAAATCAATCAGTGTGGAGGTTAGACTTTTCCTGATTAATTTCTCAGTGCCGTGGACCGAGAAACTAATACTAGAAATTTTACGGACGCCGAGGCCTCCCATACGAATGGGAAGAGTAGCTTGCGCCCAAGCTCGGTCGTCCATGGCCACATTTAAAATTGAAGTTAATGTGTGTCTGATAATTTGGTCCATTTTTTCTAAAAGTTGAGTGTGCTTCCATAAATGGGAAGCGCGAAGAAAATATGTTAATTTAAGGCTGAAACAGCAGTAACGGATTAAGGTGATGGCCGAATACATATTAATTTGTAAAAATCTTTCCGAAACGTCTTTGAAATTTTGTATTTTTTCCTCAATAAAAACGGGAAAGGAATTCTCGAAGATTGGAGACCCAAGGAGACGAAGAGAGATTTTTTCAATAATTTTAATTTCTGGAGCTATGGCGTTAAATTTGGGAAGCGTCAGTTGTCTGTCAGTACTGTCCGCTAAGTAAAGTTCACATTTCGAAAGATTGAGATTAAGGCCAATGGAATGAAGTTCGTTTTTTAAGAAATTTAGGTCATTTAAAACAGTATCTACATCGCCTCCCAAGGTTCCATCATCAAGATCCAATTGCTGATGCCAATTCATTTATGAAAATATTATGTATGTGAGAAAAAATCTACATCTTTTTAATAAAATAAGTGATAGACATAATTTTAATACTAGAAATAAAGATAAAATAGATCAACCATTTTTCAGACTGTCTAAAGTAAATACATCTTTTATGGGGTACTGTGTTAAATGTTACAACAGAATACCTTCATTTAATTCTAATATAGCACATATTAGAATTAAATGAAAGAAAATTTAATACTCATATAAAAAGTACACTTTTTAAACAAGCATATTATTACATATTAGAGGATTATATCCAAGATAAAAATGCTTGGAAACATGCTGGTCCTGCTCCATAGGACAATTTAGAATCTAGACAAAATCAAACTGGTTGCCAATTTAATTGTATAATATTATTTTTTTAAACATTAATTTTATATTCTGTGATTACTTGAACTCACACACTAACTTATTATTAGTAGTACTTGTTAAAATGTTAAGAATATCGTATAATTTTACAATGTTTGAAAATATGTGAGCACCATGCATCTATCACATAATTAATTTGTGTCTGTTCACGCATCATACGTGTGTGCCAGCAGCATCGGGGGACGCGTGGGGAGAGGGGCCACACAGCTGATCGAGCCGACAGCCGCGCCCTCACTACTCGTCAACAGATACGGTCATCGGCGGACGTACCGTGCGATCTATATTTAAATTATATATCTGTAATATCTGTATTAAATTGTCATTTCTCCAAACGAGTCCTTTAATTTCATATCTTCAACAGTGTCATTCCTTCATTTTTCATTCTTTATACCTATCGTGGTATAGTAATCTTATTCTAGGTGCATCGTCTTCACATATAATTATATAATTAATGTATACAGGATATTGTGAAAATATTTTAAAAGAGTAACGGTGGAGTTTCTTGCCCATTCTTCTCCATACGAAAACGACCTTTTGGAATGGGCGACTAGAATCAATTTTTTTTTTTTTTTTTGTGAATGTTGACGTTCATAAGTGCCTTTTTTGTGCCTAATTGAAATAAATTATTTGACTTTTTTAAGATACCAAACGTTAAATTTGAAATTTAGCCGTCGAATAATTGGGTGAATGGCTAAACTAAAAATGACAAGAGGGTCACCTTGTTGGCAGTCAACAGCAGATTCCAAAAAGTTGTCCCGTTACAGTAATTTAGAAAGGTGTCTGTAACATTGCCAAAGGAAACTATAGATTTGGGGTATTTCTTTTTCAGTTTCGGCCAGCAAGGTGTCCCTATTAACAGAATTGAAGGCATTCTTTATGTCAACCTTCAGGATGACCTCTCCTTTACCAGAATTTAGATAGGTCGACAAGGCGTGTACGGCAGCCTCACAGCCCCCTTTGGAGCCATAACCTGGCTGCAGGGGCTGAAATTTTTCCGAAACAGCCTCATCATAAAATTTTCAACAAATCTTGGCTGCCATACGACGGTAAGTAGTGCCCACGGCAATGAGACGAATGCCACCATCCTTCTTACGCAGGGCGCATAGATTGGCTCCGTATAAAACGTCTATGACGGACTCGTACACCTTGCCAGAGAGCATGAGGTTAATCAGAGCCGTAAGCTCCTTCAAGAGCAACTCATCAGCTGTCCCGGCGCCTGAACAAATAAGTTCCTTAAGGTGCTGAGGACTCAGGCCATGGAGGCCGCCAGCAGAGCCACTCCGGAAGGAGCAGACGGCTGTGACCAACTCTCGACCTGTAATGGTAAGGGAGTGATTATCCAGATCAGGGGGGTCGGGAAAAGAAAGACCGTCCACTGGGGCAGGGTGTTTGCTCTCCAGAGCTGCAAGTGTGTCTGGAGAACATGGTGCCACCACATCACTTCTAAACAGAATCCTGGCTGCTCCGCTTATGTCACCTTCTCCTAACTTGGATTGTACTAGATGGGACATAGCTCTTGAGGAGGTTATGTGTCGGTAATTTGGAATCTAAATGAAGAGCCGAAATATTACAGTTTTCTTTCATTTGTGCAGTTAAAGTCTTTTGGTTGCCAAATTCTTCTGTATATGTAGAATTCTGTAAGGGAAGGTAAGCGACTGGTCCCAAGCACTTTGCGAGTTCTGCCGGGCGGCAAGACGAACACAACTTGCTAGGTGTTGTGCCACTAAAGGTCTAGCGCCACGGGGAACACGCTTCAAAAGAGGAATAGAGTTTTTGAATTTTGAAAGTGTTTTCCAAAACGGGTCAAAAGTGGATGTAGCTGATGTGGTTGGTATAGCTGTTGAGACAGGGTCTGAGGAGGGTGCATTTGGAGGTCTGTGCGCCTTTCCAATATGCACATTCAGATCCCGCTTACCTTTAAAATTCTCTTTAGTTAAACAGGACTCCACCAACCCGCACTGGGCCCGCGTGGTGGATTACGATCTCTGAGAAGAGATCTGTGTCCTAGCAGTGCGGACGTTACAGGGTGATGATGCAAGTTAAACTGGATTGCCTATACAATGTATTAGGGGTTTCATCAGAATCAGTAAGCTAAGAATACATTTCTGATGAAGAATGATTCCACCGTAATTAATGATTCCGACCAAACAATATAAACATAATATACAGAAATATAACTCCATCACTATTTATAAGGCTCGATGATAAATAAAGCATCCGTGACTTTCGGTTCGGCGGTCAGCAGCGTAGGTAATTAATTATACGTAGGATTCGTCTTTGGAAGCTTGGCCAGGAAGACGGCGGGACGATGGATTTTTTTTGGTCATCTATTTATAAACACATAATCTTACGGAAGCGCCTTAGGCACGGCGGATAAAAGTGGTCGACCAATGAAAAGGTTTAGCAGTAGAAATGATGCAAGGCACGCAAAACTAGTCACACCAGTGCCTCATTGCATCGTCTCTGCCTTTACCTCTTTGGCAGGCGCTGAGCATAGTTAAATAATGACGAACACACGATAAGAGCAACAAAATGTATGGTTGGCTGCGTAACCAAGTGGACGCCAGGTGAGCCACCAACTATATAACGGTATACATTTAGTTGGCTGCTATCTGGAGACCGACGTCGCCATGGCGTCCCAGTGTGTTAGCGCTCTTACAGTAATGACATACGAAATCCACGTATACACAAATGTCGAAGACTGTTTGTTTCGCGTTGCATGATTCCAAAAACATTTAAATTTGTCAGAAATTCCGGGGACATCAGGTCACATAGAAACAGCAGCACAGTAAAACTGATCTTCCTCTTTTTTCAAAGTCGGTTAGTAATGCTCCCTCGACCTCCCTGGCCTCGATACAGATAGTCCACGTAACGCATTCCCCACTTAATTCCCGCTAGATTGAATGGCGTGGGATTTGACACGTGCGCGGCTTACTAACGATACCACCTGAGAAGTTTAGGATTCTTCTCCATTTATTTACAAAGTAGCTATGGGGGTAGAATAAGGTTACAGAAAGGCTAATAAATTCATATCTCATTTCAGCTGATTCACTGTAGTTATTTTGGTTGACCAAACAGAACACGTAACAAGAGATAGACATTAGATTTTAGTTGGGTTGATATCAATTTCACTTGCTTTACGCTACCAAGTAAAATAAAATAAATAAACTATACTATGATAATTATATTGCATTATTATAATTTTTAAGCGAGTAAAGAAAAGTAATATTAAATATAATTAAATAAATAATAAATGATTATAAAGACCTGCATATAAAATATTAATAAAATAAGTGAATGAATGGAAATATAAGTAGGTACATAGGTGTTTGGATATATAATATTTCTAACTTATTATCAAGGAAAATTAATAAAGCGCTCTTCTTCTCTCTACTTATTTAAAAATTTGCTGTGCCCGACAGAGTCCATAATTGTTTCTATTATTTTTTCTTTTATTTACCACCTATAGACTGCCTCGTTGGTCTAGTGGTCGCAAGCGCTACTGCTGAGCATGAGGCCTGGGTTCGATTCCCGGGTCAGGCAGTGTTATTGGGATTTTCCATCTCGAATTTCTCAGTAGCAGCCTGGAGTCTGAATTTGTGCCCGGTTAATGGCAATAGGCTCGCCCCCTATTACATGGGACTTAAACATAACTGGCGAAATGTGGGTGTACTATAGGTACACCTCTGCATAACCCTCCGGGGAAACCAGGCGTGATGTTATGATGTTATGTTACCACCTGTAGTTGTAAATTATGGATTGCAATAAACGATTTGAGATTTTACTAATTCATTAACATTTGCACTGCTACATACATTGCAAAAACAATATATAAAAAAAAAAATCAATTTGCCATCTTGTTTTTTAAAAAATTTCATAAATATTGAAAAAACAAGATGGCGGTGTTAGTTTGCATCGTCTTCACATATAATTAAGGTATACAAGATATTGTGAAAACATTTTAAAAGAGTAACGGTGCAGTTTCTTGCCTATTCTTCTCCATACAAAAACTACCTTTTGAAAGGGGCGACTAGAATCAATTATTATTTTTTTATTTTGAAAATTTTGACGTTCAATAGTGCCTTTTTTGTGTCTAATTGAAATAAATTATTTGACTTTGAGTTCCGAATTTGGCCACGCGCCAAAAGAACCTTGTGGCGCTAAACCAGTCAGCCAATAATATTCCATTGCACAATAAACCATTTTTAAAACCTCTTTAAAACTAATAAAAACCTAGCAAAATCCACTTACATTTTACTGAAACTTTCTGAATATATACTTACACCGATTCCAAGTTGCGAGTGGATTGGACTGCTCCAAAATCGTGTATATTTTTATTCGAAAAGTTAGCGACAAGAAAATTGTCTAAGTGTCGGAAATACGCGGTCGCAAAGGAAGGAGTTTTTATAGAAAATCCGAACCTTTCCTACTTGTTAGTTTGACATTGTACTCCTTCCGTAGCAATGTTGCTCGAATTTAACGATTGAGCATTAATGGGTATTGTGCCCTTTGAAAGTAAAGTTAGCAAACGTTTGTGTTATAGTCATTATGAGAACCGACGTAATTTCGCTAATATCAAAGAATTATCTTACTTACAGGTATTTTTTTTTCTAAATTCCTGTACCCTACATTTATGTTCGCATAACTCTTCAAATGTTATGGAATAGTTAATTATTTTTTCGCGATTTCAAGTTTGGTCCCATAATAAAAGTTGTTCATAATGGTGAGTAAATTTTTTCCCTGTATAGATATTTCCATTCTCTGTAAAAATATTGATAAAAACATGAATTTACAATATTTTTACATAAATAAATAAATCTATACGATTTCATAGTTTACCACACCGTAAAACCATTTAGGTATCTACTCAATATTCAGCCTGAGAACTTCTTCATCAAAAAATAAAGCAATGTTTGTCAAAATACCCTTAGAACTTCGCAAATTGCCAAAGTAACTGAAGATTAAATTTCTTAGCGAGTTCGACAAAGACATTGTTGGTGAGTTGGGGATAGTTAACTGGCCCACTGTATTATTACAAACAATATATTTTTGTTCTACACGTGCCTCTGTTATGATTATTGCAATCCTAAAATAAATCTGTACGTTCGCCATTACGGCTCACGGGAAAATTGCGGGAATGCCAGATGGTTACTGAGTACTAGCTGATCGTGTCTGGTTTCTTTTAGATTAAATGTGATGATCTGCCGTGGTATATTTTTCAAGCTGATTCAAGCATATGTTTGATTATTACATAATTGTAGTGAAAGTTCCGACATACGGTTAACTTACTGATGTAGACGGGCTGCATTTGTGTTACTTACGGTATTTCATGAAGATTTATTAAATTCATAGATGAGGAGGCATTAATGCTGAAGTGGACTTTTTTGGCGCAGCCATGAGTCATAAACTGTTGTTGTTAATATATATATATATATATATATTTTAATTTGCATTTTGTGTTTCACGAACTGTTGCCAAATAAATGTAATTATTTCTTTTCTTTCTTTCAATAACACTAAAGCGTAAGATCACTCAAAACTTTCCTGGAAATCTTTTACAAAACCACAAAGACAAAATCCACGTAAATTCCATCCGAATTTACATAAAAATTGATCCCGAAATATCTCCAAATAAGCCCCATACAAAAATAGAACAAAACAGATTAATTGTTGAAAACGACCAATAGAAACCACTCAACAGCCTCCTAAGGCTATAAACAGGAAATCCTTTCCAAAATACTCGTCTATTCATAAAAAATAAGTGCGTCCCAACAAAATGGGTTTACTACAATAAAAGTTGGGAATCCTTCCGGTGGTACAGAATTAGTGGAGTTGAGGGAAAGGTGCCTTTTGTGTGGCAGTACCGCTTACGATTGACGGGAGACCGAACACGGTTCATGACACGTATCGAACTGGAATGTGGGTTATTAGTTTTTTGAATAACTTTGCAAGTTATGAGAGGTAGCGGGTTAGAGAAATGTTCATGATGCATATTAATAAGCGCAATTACAAGTCGGTTCTTATTGCAAGATTAGCAAGGGAGATAACGAGCACATAATATGACCATCAACATTGTTGAATCGGTAAACTTCTCGGTAATACTTATAATATGATTATTTAGTAACGCAATTACCTTGGTGTAGATAATTGAATTGATGAGGGAGATCAGAGTGATTACAAATGATCTTAGTAAACCGCTATAAACAACTTTTGTAATAGGTAATGCTTCAGTTACATTATTAAATTTCATTCAACTTCAGACGCTCATGGGAATTATGGCTCCATGCCGTTTCGTTCATAATTGTACAACATTATTCTAAATCCTCACGCCCCAGCTTGTTTAGCATCCAAACACTTGTAAAGGAACACCTTAACCAAATCCGGGATGTAAATAACTCCAAAAGTCCACAGAACACAAATTCTTAGTCCAACTTAGTCCAAGTTAGTTCACAAGGGCAGTAGAAAGTTACCGGACTTGGGCCCTTCCGAAGGACACCTATATCCATTAAAACTTAGATTAGCCGAGCTCTGTCCCCTGACCTTTGCAAATATAGGTTTTGACATAGTTATTTTTAGATGGAGGATTAGATAAGGAAAACAGAGGTTTAAATCGATGCTTCAACAATAAGTTAATCTAAGAATTTTGGTTGAGCTATTGTTAACTTTGCCCTCAACATGATTTATCCTGCGTCATGGGTCCCAAACTGAACATAGTTCCTGCCGTTTTTAAAGTTTATTTTTGTTTTAAGGTACCATTCCGTACCCGACCGCAGGCAGCAACTGCACGCGACGTGTCGCGGCGTCAAATTGCGGCGACACGTAGCGGCGTCATGTCGCTGCAGTCATGATTCCGAATCCGACCGCAGGCGGCAGCAGCCCGTATTCCAGTCGGTAGATAGAATACAGAAAAACGTGTAATCGCTCGAGCGTTGGCGGCACTACTGGTCTGCGGTCGGGCTGCATGTGTCGCCTGTCACTCGCCCGTAGCTGCTAACCACGTGTCGCTAGCTACGGAAGGTATTGCATAGAAATTCATAGAAACCAGCCGTGTCGCGGTAAAACGTCACCTGCAGTTACCTCCTGCGGTCTGGTATAACGGAATGGTACCTTTAGGGTTCCGCACCTCAAAAGGAAAAAAACGGAACTCTTGTTTCAAATAATTTTATTTGTCACAATGCGGGTACACAGTTTATATTAGGTCTTATAATGATAATGCTAGTGCGCTGCATTCTACTAGCAAGCATACAAATATTAACATATAGGATCACTTCGTTGTCCGTCCGTCTGTTTGTCAAGACCCTTTTTTCTCAGGAACGTGTAGAGGTATCAAGTTGAAATTAATATCAAATGCGTAGGTCTATAGTCCCTTGGAGCTCTAAAAAAATCAAGTTTCTAAGTCAACGCAATACACGGCCATTTGTGCGACATACTTTGATACTCGCAAATAAATCAAAACCTACAGGCTACTTCCCGTTGACCTAGAATCATGAAATTTGGCAGGCAGCAAGGTCTCACAGCACCTGTACAGGAAAAAGTTCATTCGTGACATTACCACGAAAAA
This sequence comes from Xanthia togata, assembly GCA_963853775.1. Lineage (NCBI taxonomy): Eukaryota > Metazoa > Arthropoda > Insecta > Lepidoptera > Noctuidae > Xanthia > Xanthia togata. Next base: position 24,033,062 of record OY970807.1, read on the forward strand.
ATACATTGTGATTACAAACTTACATTTGCAGTTGGAGAATTGACCGTGAAGTATATCGATGTATGGGAGAACATGTTTTTCAACTGCAAAGTTAAGTTTGTTTTTGAGACAAATTAACAAATTATCTGTTTACATTAAACAAACACTTTTCCACGTTAATAATATTGTATAACCTAGACGAGGTCAGCAGCCAGTATTAGTCAGTCAGCAAGACTGTGGTGAGGCTGAATGAATATTTATCTAAATATTGTCTTGGACGCTAAATAGCGACCCCATTTTTTTAAATGGGGTGCAATTAATGTGCTTCGCGTAGAGCCCATACTTTTGACTTATCCGGGCAGTCAGTCTCGCTACCATCCTGTAGATTGCCCAAACTTCATAATTGATCTTGCAGTGATCTCATGAAAAAAAAATGTTTATAGGGAAGAGTGTGGGAAGCAGAACATTGTTTTATTATAATAAAAACTATGTAAGTATCTATTTGAATGCGTATAGGATACTCTAGCTCGAGGTCGCAGTAACCCCATATGACCCAGTTTCCCCATAAAAACAAAGTATGTCGGGATTCCCGACATGGTCGTTGCCAATCACGCGGCGATCCCAATTTAACTTTTAATGAATACTCGCCCGCTTGCCGCGCCGCTAGCCGCTGTCGCTGCTCGCTTTGTCCCTGATTTGAATTTAATTGTATATGTAAAGGGGAACATTTTGTTTACTGAATGAACTTTTTGGAGAATTAATTTCTATTTCATTATTGTGTACTTTCTAGGGATACCAAAAGCAACATGGTTCTGAACCATCGTGTTTTGAGATTTCCTTAGCCTAAACACTACCTTATCATGCCTAGTTTTCAGGATGTGCCACAAGGAGGATGCTTGCATGAGCCCAAAATATGGATAAAAAGTACACACAACTACTCGTATAAAGTTTTTTTGTTTTAAGTTGCCCCACTCTAGGTATTTCTCCTGTATTGTGGGTGCATTTAAAAACATTTAAACTCACATACACAAACTGCCACACCCGGAACAACTACTTGTAGGTCATACAAATATTTGTTCCTTGCGGGAATCGAATCCGCGACAGGCAGCGCAGCAGTCAATCGCTTAACCACTGCGCCAACCGTGTCGTCACAAAGCTTAAAATGTGCGAAAATTGTATTACTCTCTAAAAATCATTTATTGTTAGACTTAATTACTGCTAGTAAGGCTAATAATAAAGATGGCGTGTTTAACTTAATACACGCTAGTATATACTAAATCTATGATAATCTATGAGGTTTGTGCTTGCTAATGATGTAAAACACGTCGTCTTTCCGCACACTTTATTTTTCTGTTCTTACAATGACATTTCTTAACATTTCTCATACAATACGCACTACTAGAACTTCAATGGCCCTGCTGACCCTGTTTATATAAGCAGCCTAAACACGCAACTTCAAAATCATCGCCTAGATTCTAGATTTACCTTATCTAGATTTAGACCGAGTCGTTTGTTCAAAGCTGGCAGTTTGTTTGGCTATGACTAAATCAGGCAGATCAGATATTAGATCCGTATCTGTCTGCCCGAATATTTGTGTGTACCACAGAGTCAGGCTGCACAGTCGTGAATATGAGAAGTTTGCATTGCGGTAAAGAGATGTATAGGTATTGTAAGAACCTGTTCGTATATTTTTCCAATGTTTGTAAATATGTGAGCAGCATGTATCCATCACATAATTAATTTATCCGTCATTCCTTCATTTTTCATTCTTTTTACCTATCGTGGCCTAGTAATCTTATTCTAGGTGCATCGTCTTCACATATAAGTAATGTATACAAGATATTGTGAAAAAAAATTAAAAGAGTAACGGTGGAGTTTTTTGCCCATTCTTCTCCATACGGAAACTGGGTTATAAGCGGCTGAACCATCAATGGTACAAACAAAACAAACAGAGGCAGCCCTAGCGGTTTGATGATAGATAATAAACCTTTCCTGTTATCAAGATATTCATATTTTATAATGCTAATGCCCGGAGGTATACCTACAGAGGGAATTATATTTCAGTTGTAGTCCTGCTAATTGGTTTCATAATAGAGATTGTTAGTGGTGTTGCGGATCAAATTCGCGTTATGTTTAATAAATAAATGCGGTAGCTTGGATGAAAACTGAGCCGCTTGATAGGTATTAGGTTGCAGGTACAATACCCTGTTGTTGGCATAATAAGTGACTTCTTCAATCATGTCTTTTTTCCCCAACGCAAAAAACAAGTGGGGTGATAAGTGCTCGATTTTGTTGTATAGTATATGAGTCTCTCCTGCAGTGATGTTTTCTCAGTCGTCCGATCTTACGATAAATAACGGAAGAAGAAAGTATATAATGTTCTTTGCAATTTAAAAAAGATAAAACAGATAAAAATTAGGAAGTACACAACAGACCAGCTAAACCACTACCGGGCAGGCAAGGCAAAAAGATAAAAAAATAATTACTACCCTCCGAAAGCACGTACAATATTTAAGTGTACATATAAAGTTCCATGATAAGTGTGGGCCATAAAGTAGGCGTACACAGTCCAGTCACGTGGTAGCGACCGCCTGTGTTTATAGGCGCCAGTAATGACTGGATAAAACCGGAATGGGCTGGTTTATTATAGTTGTTTGGGAAGCTAGCACGGTGGTTCAGAAGACCCAGTTTTTTAGAGCAAATAAGGTTAAATGATGGTGAAAGTAGGAATATTTTGCCAGCCAGGTTTCAAAATATAGTCAGGAAGTAATTCTTCTTATAGAAAAAAACCGGCCAAATGCGTGTCGGACCACGCACAATGAAGGGTTCAGTAGTTGGAATGGATGAATCGTAAGAACAAACTTAACTTTGTAATTGAAAAACATGTTCTCCCATACGAAATATATGTGAGAACATGTTTTTGTAACCGCAAATTTAAGTTGGTCGATTATTACTCGTAAACTTGTAAAGCCCACTTAAGTATGATAGTGTTCCTTTAAACTTCCTTATAATATAAATACTACTCCCGTGACATTTGAATTTCTAACTACAACCGTTTAGTTGGTAAAGGGGGGAGAAACTTGACTCTAACGAAAATTGGTACTTTAAAGCTTGATAAGTCACGAACGGTTTACTTAATCAAAAAACGGTCTTCGCAAACCCCTAATATTTTTGACAGACCTATCCAACAATATTCCACACTATGGCAAGGACGAAAAAATATCATCTCCACTTTACATGTAGGGGAGAAACTAAATAATTGTTTTTTTCAAAATTTAATTTTACTATTTTTTGGCGTCATTAACGTGTATACTCATACTTAATTACAACTTTCTAGTACCAATAGTTTTTGAGCTAAACCGCGGACAGACAGACAGAAAGACGGACATGGTGAAACTATAACGGGTCCTTGTTGACTACGGAACCCTAAAAAAGATTTATTTGTCATAAAAACAAGTGCATAAAAAATATGAGTAACGTAAAAAAAAAAAAAAAAAAAAAAAAAGATCTACGAGCACCGAACAGAAATAGTCGGCAGCTGCACGTCATGACTGTGAAGGCTTGCACTCAGCATGATGTTGCTATGGGGATCCACAGCACAGCGCTGAGTTTCAGTGGTCACATGAACAGTGTGGTTCAGACATACTGAACGATTCAATCTGCGCTACCGCGGCTACGGATTTATTCAAATACAGTAGACATCCTACAACACTAGTTTAAAACGTGCTTGATTAATGTCTATGCCAAGTACAGATAAAGATAGTTTAGCTTAAAGTTAGTGCCAACTCTCTCTGCAATGATTCTTCCAAAACTGTACTTTATATTTCTACGTGCGTTTCTCAGACATTTTGAAAGAAATAGATTTTCTGCCTCTCCTGTTTAGGTTGGCGAGTTAGTGTAGCGATATTTGCTCTAAGAGTATTAGAAGTATTTACGTAACGTATAAAGTTACGTTAAATATGAATTACATACACGCTACTTACATCGGTTTAGGACTGATCATCCTATTGCAGTTTGCTGTTAAGTATTACTACCAAAAAGAGATATAATTATAAAAAGAGATATAATAACATCTTTCGTAAAAGTCCATTACCGAAATTAAGCTTCCAAATGACCGATATTGAGGATGATCTTAATCGAATTCGGCATAAATGCCTATCTCGTATCAAACTGACCTAATCTATACAAAACTGAATAAGCATATTAGCAGTAGAAAAAAAAAAAACTCATATGTCAAAAAAACTGTACTTTCCCGAAAAGTGACCTGCTACTTTGGAATCAGTTCCATGAAGTCACTATTGACAATAATGTGAACGGTTTGCAATGACCCATGGGCTAAAGTACAATGTTTAGAAGAGCGAGCTGCTAGTTTTTAAAGGCTGGGACTAAAACCTACCTGTTCCTCCGATCACACTAAATAGAACCGTACAGCAAGTCTTCAAATTTAAGTACTTGGGTTACTGGGCCCATGAGAGGCCCGTCCGTAACGGGTAATATCCATTCTCGCATATTTCCGAGATGCTCACGTGACGTTAAAGTCATATACGTGCAACCTGTGGAGCAATTACACAAAAAAAGCCGGCAAAAAAAGTATAACAATACTGGACGCGAAGAGCGTTCAGGGGTTTACTGGGGCTCCCATGGCGGTGCAGTGCCTCCAGTATGTTCGCCGAGCACAGCACAGATGGCTTCCAGGGGGTGCTAAGCAAAAGAACGGCCTCCCTGTGGTCTCGGGTAAAGGGTAGCACCAACACACTTCTGAACGTGGTGGCGGACAGATTGGACGGCCAAATCCTGAGGATTGGTCGCTCATGCTTGTCCAAATAATCTACCTTCTAACATAATATGAACTTGTATCAATTACTGTGTGCTTGGTCTGTAATAAATATTTTCATTTCATTTAGATTTGTAGCGGTTACACCGCCACATACTAACTACGCATCAAAGACATGACGTCACACAAATCCTGCATCGCGCAATTAGAGTTTACCGCGCGAACGACATAGATAAGACTATCCGAAATCAACAGTCGGGCAGTCGGCCCGCCAGACACAACACCCGTCTGGTTGGAGGATCCTCCCTTTTCTATGGTGGATAAGTGAACTTTACACCCTGTTCCTCATACCTCTAAATTGGTGACCCCGACGTGATGGACGTCAACGCAGCCTTCGTGCAACTACTTCAGCGTGACGTCATCATCATCATCACTCCCGCAAGCTTTCGTGAGGCGAGTCACACAGACAGCCAGCACCCTCGGCTTCAACGGGTATCCTGACCACCAGCATGCAGCGAACGCGCATTCCTGGTCATCACCCTCAGCCTCATCACCCCGACTCACTGGGGAATCAACGCAATCATCTCAATCAGCGCAATCACCGCTATCACCTCAATCACCGCAATCACCTCAATCACCGCAATCACCTCAATCACCACAACCGCCGCAATCACCGCAGACAGTTCCGACTCACCGCGAACTGTGCGGCACCCGGTTCCGACTCACTGGAACCTTAGCTGGCACTGTGAAGCATCGCAAGATACAAGACTCAGCCCACTATCGACCTCCGGTCTCCGGAGGGGAGTGATGTAGCGGTTACACCGCCACATACTAACTACGCATCAAAGACATGACGTCACACAAATCCTGCATCGCGCAATTAGAGTTTACCGCGCGAACGACATAGATAAGACTATCCGAAATCAACAGTCGGGCAGTCGGCCCGCCAGAAACAACACCCGTTTGGTTGGAGGATCCTCCCTTTTCTATGGTGGATAAGTGAACTTTACACCCTGTTCCTCATGCCCCTAAAGATTATCAAATTGTAATTTTATGGTATCAGTAGGTACATACACACATAAAGTCACTCTTCTTCTTAAAGGGATAGGCAGAAACTACGTAATGCCACCTGCTGCAATCCTTACATACTCCTTTGGCTTCGTTTAAGTTCATATATGTGGTCATACACGCACGCGTGTTGTGAGTACTACATACAATATAATACTCGTACATAATATAAAGTATTCCGTTGTCTATCTATTTCCCTCAACTTACGTACGTACTTTCGTCTGCAAACGCACATCTAACTACGATTACCTATCAGTTTTGGAACATCATAAAGGCACAATGCCGTAGCCTCAGGCGGCAATTGCAGGTGACGTGTCGCCGCGACACGACTGGTTTCTATGTATTCTTATGTATTTCTATGACGGCGAAGTGTCGCTAGCTACAGAAGGTATTTCATATACTTAGTCTGGCCATAAATAATGTGACAATTAAAAATAAGAAAGATATTACATTTGAATTTGGAATCTGTCATTTTATACGATTGTTCATTGAGTTTTGTGATAAAGAGAACTGAATCGCTGTGATTGCATTACACAAAGTTGGTATGGAGCCAAATGCAATTTTTAAAACTCTCCATACACTTGGTATTAGCCAAATGTTTGTGTACCGGGCTATTAATAGGTACAATGAGAACTCCTCTGTTTGTGACAGAAAAAGATCTGGCCGTCCACGTAGTGTTCGTACGAAAAAGGTGGTCAAATCAGTAAGGGAAAGAATTCTAAGAAATCCTGTCCGAAAGCAAAAGATTTTATCTCGAGAGATGAAGATAGCAGCCACAACCATGTCGCGTATTTTAAAAGATGACTTAGGACTTGCAGCTAATAAGAGACGCACTGGTCATTTTTTAACTGATAATTTACAAAAGAATAGGGTGGTAAAATCGAAACAACTACTGAAGCAGTACGCAAAGGGAGGTTACAGATTTTTTTTGTTTACGGATGAGAAAATCTTTACAATTGAGCAACATTTCAACAAACAAAATGACCGTATTTATGCTCTAAAGAAGCTTCCCAATTAGTCAACAGAGTGCAACGTGGGCATTATCCGACTTCAGTGATGGTTTGGTGGGGTGTTAGCTATGAAGGAGTGACAGAGCCATATTTTTGTGAAAAAGGTATCAAAACATCGGCACAAGAGTATCAAGATACCATTCTTGAGAAAGTAGTTTAGCCTCTTAACAACACCAAATTCAATAACCAAGTATTGTCCTTCTAACAAGACTCGGCGCCGGGTCATAAAGCTCGGTCCACGCAGTCTTGGTTGGAAGTGAACGTTTCGGACTTCATCAGAGCTGAAGACTGGCCGTCGTCACGATCTTAATCTGCTGGATTATGATTTATGGTCAGTTTTAGAGCGTACGGCTTGCTCTAAACGCCATGATAATTTGGAGTCCCTAAAACAATCCATACGATTGGCAGTGAAGAATTTTCCCATGGAAAGAGTGCGTGCTTCTATTGATAACTGGCCTCAACGTTTAAAGGACTGTATTGCAGCCAATGGAGACCACTTCGAATAAACTTTTTATATTTTAAATTGTTTTATATTTATGTATTAAACTAACACACTGTAAAAGTAATAAATATTATTGGCAATAAAAATTAAAAAAATCTTCGTGACAATATTTATGGCAAGACTAGGTAAATTCATAGAAATCAGTCGTGTCGCGGGGATCGCCTGCAGTTGCCGCCTGCGGTCAGCTACGGAATGGTACCTTTAGGGCCACGTTTAAATAGTGTAATCGAATCATTTTATTCTTTATCCCCATTTATGTAAAAGACACTGGCACTGAATCTCAATTCAATATATTTCAGTTGGCACTACCTAACGTATCGTTCGCACAATGCTGCCAACATACATATTTATGTTGTGCGACAGGAAAAAGCCATTGCTCACTTCCGTTTCTCTAATGATGTTTGTTTTATTTTATTTTCGTATACAAATGTATCTAAATCGTTACATGTTATTGCTTCTAACGCTAGCTTTATATGTAGGTATTAAAAGCCATGTCTAAAGAGAGGTCGGCAGAGATCCTGTCTGTTTTAGTTTCCTAGATAAAATTAGGCTTTTCTTTATAGTTTGTAATAAAAAGATAAGTGTAAAATTCAAGTATAGCACCTAACACACGAGGTTGTCGACGTGTGGGACGTGGAATCTGCAATCATTGTACCGATAATCGTTACGGTTAATGGCTTAATAGCGGAGAGCCACGACTAACACCTCAGGAGGCTCTCATTGCGTGGCTGTGTCAAGGGCTTGATTGAGAAAGCAGTACACCTAGACACGGCGCGGATAGTGAACAAGTTCCTCTCTCTAGAGCCCTGACTACCGGCAGCTTGGACCCTGTTCCTGATGCCGATGGCCCACAATGTTTTTATATTTTTAAACGTTATTTTATAATAATATTGAAAAATGTAATTAATTTGTATGTAAATGTTATGAAAGTAGATAAAAGCAACAGTGTTTGTCGACAAGGCAAGAAAAAATTCCAATATGTAAAGAATGATCACCACACTGTTAAATTATCATCGTTTATCGTTTCGGTCGGTTATTATTTAAGCCATCTTCTCTATTCCTAAGTACAAAATAACTAAACCTACCTATTGAGCCATTATTATTACTATTGGGCCTACATATTGAGTACTGAGCCTCATTCGTTGACCTCCACAAACACGTGGCATGAAGTTTAAACCCCAGATCATTGACCTTACAAATGAACGACCTTACAGCCGCTTTCAGGAAAGGTCACTGTATGAAATTAGATTTTCCGGCCGGCGATAAGGCTACTTAATTCATTCATATTCCGTGCACTTCTTGAGATCATCTGGTTGTCCAGCTGGTCATTAATGGTGTTATCTTTACTATGTTTCGAATGATTTTTTTGTCAAAAATAGTATCCCATAGCATTTTTTTACACAATAAGTAGGTATCACCCTTAAATAGAAGACCCTATTCATTCACATGAATAAGGTCTTAGAACTACTTATGCAAATATTATGCGTCAAACGTTGCGCGTTCGTGCTAGAAGCTCTGTGGGAAAATACTCTAGAGTCTAAATAACGAACTTTGAGTAGGTAATAGCGCTGATTTAGTTCAAAAACCCTAAACTCAAATGAGAGAATTGCCATCTCTTACTGACAGACAGCTCAAGAAAAGGATGGACGGTGAAGAATAGGAACTAAGTTAGAGGTCAAATTAGTTTAAGTTTTGAATTTCACCGTGTTTTCAGTCGATGCGTTCTGAAATGTGAATTATTATTGTATGGAAGCTCAACAAAAATTGACAGAATTTGTAAATTTCTTTCTTGTTTATTAAATAAGAGAGGAAAAGATACAAAATAGCCTTCATTAAGTTTAGCTTGTGCTCAATAGAACCGGCACCAATATTCACTGTATCTGCATTATATTAGGGGTTAAAGTATGAAATTGCCGATTTGTACTGAAAAATAGTTTTTTTTTAAATTTAACACATTTATTTAATCCAAAATAATTACCATTATTATCTATACATTGCTGCCATCTAATAGGAAGATCATTTTTGCCTTTGCGATAGAACTCTTGTGCGACAAACTGTGTGAAAGCATTTTGTACTGCCTCCTGAGAAGAATACTTTTTATCACGTAGAAAAATGTCCAAATCACGAAAAAAATGGTAGTCCATTGGAGCAAGGTCTGGCGAATACGGAGGGTGACGAATGGTTTCTAATTGCAGTTCCTGTAGAGTTAAAACGGTTTCTCGTGCTGTATGAGGTCTCGCGTTATCATGCAGCAATAATGGTGAAGATCGATTCATGAGTCGGGGCTGTTTCACTGCTAGTTTTGCTGTCATTGTTCGGAGTTCGGCACAGTAGACATCGTCTGCGAGCTGTGTCTGCCGAGTTATTTCCGCGTCGGAACTCGTATTCAAAAATAACTCGAATTTTCGAAGTATCCATCTCTCTTGTCTAAGCTGAATAAAAAAAAACAACTGAAAGTCGATAATCGAATGTTGCACAATTTTTAAAAGAAAAACTTCATAGGTACCATGGGAAAAAGTTTTACTCAAAAATCTCAAACCATGAAGGTTCTATGTCAATTCGAAGTACCTATTAGGATATTGTTGGGGCTGCCACGCTTTTGTAGTGCTTCCGCGATGTTTGCTGAGGCGCAGACTGATGATTTTTTCGCCATAATCAGAAAAAGGTGCGCCTCGCTGTTAAGGCGTGTGCGTGGCAGCCCGAATGGTATTCTTAGCGCGTTGTCCCAGAGGTGGGACTCACCAATGTTGACGAGATGGATGCGGCTGCACGCTAGCGGCCCCTCATACTTATAATAGGTATAATATTTTATGTGTTTTGATTATCTTTTTATTTCTGTTTAAATTATATTTTGATTATTGATTATTATTATTATTTGACCTAATTATTCTTTTATACACGTTTTGACATTCACGATTAATTTTTATAATATTTTTTAAATTATTGTATTTTTAAATTTATTCATCTTTGTGTTTTAATATTGTTTTTTTTTTATGTAATACTATGGATTTTTATTATCTGCAATAAATAAATTGAATTGAATTGAATTGAATTACAATAAAACGGCAATTATGTTTTTGTCAATGATACGAGTAACTGTCGCTAAAATGTCTAGACGTTAGTTTTGTCTATAACTAACGTCTAGTTTTTTTTCTGTTTCTTTCAGTAATAATATCCTGGCCTAGTTGCCAAAAGAGGCACGGAATGATATTGTAAAGAAAAAGTAAAGATTAACAACGAACCTACCGGAAATTGAGTATTTCTTTTTTTCAAGATATGTTTCCAATATTGCTATAAAAATAATCTAGGTTGTTATTCTACCTAGTCTTAAAATCACGTTCCAGGTTAAAACAACACAGGAAATTGGCTTTTACAAGAAAATATAGACATTTATGGAGATCTTTCGGGCTTTTGTGGCTGTAATTATTTTATTACAGAGAAACAAGCTTTTCTTAATCTGTGTAGAAACATCGCATTTGACCATTAAGTGTTAATTGTTGTTAACATCTTGTAAACAGAATTTAAAATTTCTCTAATAATACCCGAAATTTTCTCAAATATTTTCTCCACGCAAAGAAAAAACAAATGGCGGTGAACTGTTTCCGCGAACCAAATAATCTCCACAAGACTGGACAAAGCAAGAGAATTACATCAACGGACAGTGAATAAGCTGTGGCATCAATCACACGGAACACATACGTCATCCCGCGGTCACCCACAATACACGTTTATGAGCTTCCATAAAAAATCACGCGAAATAAAGTGTATTGAAAAATATTGCGCCTTTGGATTTCGTGGAATCTATTTGGTACGGTGTAATGGGAGGTAGGATTTGTTATGTTCTAAATGGGTTTTCATTGTGGATTTTGTAGATTTATTCTAGGCATAAGTTTTGACGTCACAGCTTAGTAGAGAGCTGTGTATACACAAATCTTTTGGTTGGCACAGATTTATTGCAAAAGTTCTCGTAAATCACTTTCGTACATTTTGTATGAAACATCGCACACTACAGGCGGGCCACACCGCGCTTTCTTAAATTACATGCAATGTGCTGCGCCCTGACGCGGCTGTATTGTGCATTAAGCTTTACAGTCCTAAAGTTTTGGTGATAATGATGATGGCTATTAAGTAGTCTTTGTATTTTAGAGGTTTGAGGAACAGGGTGTAAAGTTCATTCATCCTCATTAGAAAAAGGAGGATCCTCCGACCTCTGACGGGTGTCATGTCTGGCGGGCAACTGCTCAATGGTTGATGTATTGGTTGATAGTTTTATATACGTCGTTCGCGCGTGGTGATACAGGAAATGTGTGACGTCACGTCTTTGATGCGTAGTTCGCATGTGGCAATGTAGATGCGCCACATTATGAACGTAAACGAATAAAAGTGTGTAAGAATCCTAGCAGGTGGCGTTCTATACTTTCTGTAGTTTCCCCATGGGAATAAGGCGTCAGTTTAACGAAAAGCCACTGTCCTGAATCATTCCCTGTAATTATTAGCCATCTTTGCAAAAACTGTGTCAAAAATATTAAAATAAAACCTTTTTTCGTTGAAAAAGAGTAGCGAGTAGCCTACAACCCACTGGATTTTATACATTCGTTTTTATGAGTATTTTTAACTAAATGTTACTAAATTTAACAAAGTTAAAAATCGAGGTTTTTTAGGATTGTTTATGTTACAATGTTATGATAAGTCTTTGGCTAACAATATTGTACAGTACAACTATTTACTTTTAACTTCAAACATACCGTTACTCGTTCCACGGAACGTTTCTTTGTATTAAACCCGTGTTTCTCATTCCTAAGTGAATAAATAGAATTATGTTTTTGAGAAATAAACCATAAACCCTTCTTGTGCAGGGTCCAGTCTACGGACGCGAAGTGGTGGTCATGACTCTATGGAGTGGAACCTCCTTGCAATCCCTCAAATATGGCGAGGGGGGTAATGGCTGATCTTTGCGTTAAGCTCGTGAACGGGTGCTGCTTGTGGTGACTGGTCGTCTTGCTGATCATGGTTTTGTTATTGTTATTAGTAATTTACTGTTTTTTTATTTTACCTCGATGGTCCTAGTTTATCAATTATAACTTCTAGTTACAGCTATATGTAAGCGGGCACGCCCTTTATGCCTGGAGGCTTTATTTCCTTTTTTAGATATTGTTTACGTTTAGTTATTTTTATTTCTGCTTGAGTATAGATCTCGATGTTCTTGGTTGGTATATTGGCGTGTGCTAGCTGTCATATGGCTATTAATTTATAATTTAATGTTTTGTGTTGCGTTATGTAAATTATTTTGCATAAGTACTTATTGTATAGAATCAAGTTTTTCTAACTGAACAGACAGCTGTGCTGCTGGGGAGTTTGTTGCCCCACTTCTTCTTCCCAGCGAAAGCACTAGGAAGTGGTGAAGGGTGGGCGCTTTGTGGGACTGTCTTATGTAAATTTGATGTTCGAAAAGTGCTGAATCTCAGCCTAGTTTGAATAAATGACTTTTGAATTTTGAATTTTGAATTAATACCTGTCATGTCTGGCTTTCTATATCATTACATCTGCCCAACCATAGTTTCTATGAGTTTCAACTATTTTTTCTACATACAGACTAACGTCACAATGACTAAGTGCTAAACCTACTAATACTCCTAGAGTAGAGGTTATCAAGTTATATAAAAGGAGAAGAGAAAAATCTCTCCAAAGCTCAGTTTGAAACTTCAAACTTATGAAATAATTCTTTGGAAAGCTAACAAAAACATGTTATTGAAGTGGCTCAGAGCTTGCAAGAACTTGTGACAGCTAAAATACTTAGCACTCGACAATGTCCCGACTTGCAGCAAGTTGCGACTACTTGCATTCTTTCTTTGTGTTTTCTTCAGAAACTGTTGACTTTGTTCATTAAGTTATTTAAAGTGATTTTTCGGGCTGGCTAGGTTGACGGTGGACGGTCTAATTGTTGTTCAAAGAATTTTCTGGAACAAAACAAGTTGTTCTTTCGACCCCCAGCAGTTGATATTGACTGATTTCTTTGAAGGTGACATTGAAATATCATACTTACGTTATTTTTATAAAACACAAGCAAACTTAGATTTTTAATTGTTATTTAGAGAACGTTGTTTCTTCAGAGGAAACTGGAACACTTGACCTTTACAACAACAAAGAAGAATTGTTCAACAGCCCACCCAACCTTTTTCGCACATCTATGCATCTCTAAACCGACCTCAATATCCGAAAAATATTAATTATTACGTTATATGAAAATATCCCAAGACAGAATCGACCATCAAATCCAGTGCACTTCTCAACTCTCAACCGATTGCGGTCCCAAATGAAACAGTTTTCAATACATTGCTGCTTGAAATCAGAGGCGAGCTCTGGAGCCCAGCTGCAACTCTGCTAACTTCTGCAACTGTTTTTCAAGTCAATCAGCAGGCTTGCTAATAGCCTGAACAAGTACTTAGTAACTAGTTATTTTTGCATAAGTGCCGCTGCCATTTATTCCAGGACATCGGAGGACATAATTTCGCATTGAAAATGTAAATTCCCCAGAAGTTCTGAGTACTTTAAGTTCCAGACGGGGACGGGTTAGGCCGGGAGTTCGGAACAAGGAATAATTTTCATCTTATTATGGTTATTGTGTAGTGGTCTGGGTAAGGGCGAGTACAGCGCAGGTGTCCATTCCCACGAGCACCCTTCTGCAGAACAAAAACCTTATCTACCTAATACTTTTAAGAATGGATATTACCATTTGCTTTGCTGCTACAAAGGGGTTACCCCCGTGTAGTAAGTCCAAAGCTTTTTAGTAGTGGTATACTGGGATGAGTGTCCCGTTGGTTTCGTGGTCGCAAGCATGACTGCTAACCGTGAGGTCCTGGTTTCGGTTCCCGGGTCGGGCAAGGTGTTATTGGGTTTTTCCATTAGAAATTTCTAAGTAACAGTTTCCGGAGTTTGGAAGTTGGCGGTGTCATACCCCAATGCGTCGAAAAGTACGTTAACCCGTTGGACCTGCGCCTGTTCTCTCTCCGGGCATGTCAGATTGCCGTCCCATCGGACTATGAGTGAGGGAAGAGAGAGTGCACCTGTGTCTGCACGCACGCTTGTGCACTATAATATCTCCTGCGCCGAAGGCTAGCCTCCGTTGAGATTCGCCGCATGACCGAAATACGGTTTGGAGGACTATAATGGGACGAGTGGCATTAATAGTTAGTTTTTCAATTCACTGTAAATTTTTCCCATAAACAAAATGCTATTTCTTGTACTCACTTCACAATAAAGTATCTCCAAGTAAACTGTACGCAACAAGACCACTATTCCCGCACTACAAGCCTCATGTAAGAACGTTAAAATAAATTCAAATTCTCTCTCGGCTCCCGGTTTGGACAAGAATTCGTGTGGACTGAAAATTCGCCGGTCCCTGTTTACCGCTCCACAACTTAGCTGGGTCCAATCTTATAATAATTTGTCTGAACAAAATGTACCAGCACCTTGTTAATGTCAAATTAATACATAATACTAATAACTACTGTACTAGTCTGTAAAGCCTTCCCGAGGGTGTCGTAGCGAGTGATTAAGGGATTATCAAGATGGGTTCAAACTGGCCTATGCTAATAGAATCATATTGAGTTTCTAATGTGTAGTTCTAGTGTGTAGTTTTGATTTAACTGTTTTGGTTTACTCTATCAGGAGTGACGGCATACTTTTTTTTTTTTCATAAATTTCCTTTTATCTCTTGAGACAAAAACATTGCCAAATTAGCAACTGTAAAAAATAGAACTGATCAAAAGTGTCAAAATTTAAACAACAAATACTTCTAAAATCCTCGTTCTGATATCCAATTGGGACAAAGTGTGATTCATTAAACACACAACCAGGATCGGAATTACCACAACGATCTCCGATGTATTGAAATTGAATAAATTGAAACGAAATTGGAAAAATAATTATTTTCCGGATTATGTTACGGTTTGTTTAACTTTGTTACCTTTCGGATACCAAAAGGTGAAATGATTAGTCGCTAAAAATATGTGTTAGAAATATTAATTCAGGAGTCCACTTATTTAGTTAGGGTGCCCCAAAATCCTGGACAAAAACTACAGGAGAATACTGCTGCTCCGAATTTAAAAATAACCTGCTGCGATACCCATGGTAAGAGAGGTAAAAATCCTTGAATTTCCTTTTCTCTCTTTGCTAAAAACCTGCCAGGTTCACTAAACTGATTGTTAAGAAAAATAACTGGACAAGTTTTAAATATTTTACCCCCAAGGCCATTTTGTGCTATTGTTGCGTCTATATCTTACTAAGAAAACATAATATAAATATCTCAGTACAAAGAAATAACCTCCTAAAGATAAGCAAGTAAATATATTTCTTTCATCCTCAC
The DNA here is from genome assembly GCA_963853775.1 of Xanthia togata. Taxonomy (NCBI): domain Eukaryota; kingdom Metazoa; phylum Arthropoda; class Insecta; order Lepidoptera; family Noctuidae; genus Xanthia; species Xanthia togata. Next base: position 24,048,760 of record OY970807.1, read on the forward strand.
ATTAGAATAGAAATAAAGTGCCATTTCATTGGAAAATTCACATTTCTGAAATATACGGCGAAGCTTTTGCGCGCCAAAAATATTGCTTGGTATGAAGCACCGAGTGTGATTTATAGGGAATCGGCCTTTGTGTTATACTAGTGCTGGCCTGTGGCTTTGTGTGGGGTTTCGATTTATATTCTGCAGTTTTCAGACGATGCAGTTGCGAACATGATCTAAAATCACCGAGCTGCTAGTTGGTATTTGCGAACTGTAAAATTGTGAGGTTCTAATTCAACAGCACCGTGACAGCCTCTTCATCATTGAGTACCTGATACCTGCACATTAAAATAACTTATGGGCGCTATTGATAATGCTATACTCTTAGCTAAGATCTGGCCCAAAACAATTAGGTAGTCATTAAGAAGAAGAAAGACTCTTTCTCAAACAGAGTAGGATCTACCTCAACTGTAATAATATTAATTAGTTTTTCGACATAAAAACACACTCAATTAAATCATTAATTACTTAGTATAGTCTAAATGCTACTCCAGTGTTTTGTTGTGCTACAGCTGATGTATTTCAGTGCATTTGGGAGGACAAGCTTCATTATCGACATGTGTTGCTAAGAAAAATAAAGGTTTTTCTTTATTTTATTTTGTCTGGAGGTCAATGAATGAGACCTTTATGTTTCAGTAGACGCGTGGATAAGCAAAAAGAAAAAAACGAAAGATGCAGAGCTTCAATTGTTTTTAAACTTTAAAAAACTATAAAATTATGGAACTAAATGGATGAAATTAAATGGTTTATTCTGTAAATAGGATATTGGAATCACTTTTACACGTCATCTTAAAAAAATTAGCTAGATGAGTTCGGCGTTTCCTATCTGACTACTCTGAGAAGAAAGGCCGAAACAAACTCAGAGGTCACAGTCTCTTTTAAAGTCCAGACATAATCTTGGTCAGGCCATATGAGGACCATGTAGATTAGTCTGAAATGGTCTTTTGAGAAAAGAACCACACAGATTTGAGTGGACTGTCCTGTCAGTGCAAGCATTTGTCAGTAATCGTCGAGCTCAACTAGTCAAACTGCCAGAGCAGCATTAAAACTAACCGAGAAAGAAAAAAAATATTGAGTAAAAAAAAAACACAGTCGTCACATTCACAATCATTAAAACAATTTAATACTTTACAAAGTAATCATGTCATTTTGTATTTAATTTTCAACAATGTCAATATGTATGTGTATAAAACTGATATATTTAATGATTAAAAAAAAAAAAAAAAAAAAAGTTTTTATCACAAGGCTTAGCTTAGCGAGCACCTCAATCACATGCTTTTTTATCTTCTAAACAATCAGAAATTGTATAGTACCCTTTTTCACAAAGTTTGGTTTTAATACAGATTTTAAATCGTTTAATGGGTAAGTTTCGAATGTCGATGGGAAGTTTGTTGTAAAAGCGTAAACATTAACCCATGAACGAGTGGAGACGAGTGCAATGTACAGCAAGGTTGTGTTTATTCCTGGTATTTAAACTATGAATATCGGAAATCTTCTTAAAATTTGATATATTTTTGTGTAGGTGGGTGATTCTTTGAAACCGAGGGTATTTGACTCATTCGTATGGCTTAAATTTATTTTTACCATTAGATCTAAATTAACATATTAGTTGGTCCCAGTCATTAAATGTAATAACATATATCAAACGCACTGATTTGCGCCAAGTAATTTAGGATTTAGAGTGTGCTGATTAATTGATGAGCCAGATTAATGATGACAAAGGCAGAAGAATGAGATTTTGCACCATATTAATTAGAACCATGCAGATAAATGATAATTACATTTTATTTTCAATCAACTTTATTATAAAATAATTAACAAGTAAGGAAATAATTACTCCCACATCTAGTTTTTGGTATATTAATTCCGATATTACTTAACTACGGTTATTGCCACGTAAATTGCCAATATGTTGGCACAAGTTGGCAATTTAAAAATTAAAGTAACATTTTTGGTCGAATTAAACATTAATTAAACTGAATAGGTAAATCACACTTTATTCAATGCTATAAAATTTTCTATGAAATAACACGCAATGGCATAAAAAATAATCGTTTTAAGCCTTTTAATAACAAGAAATAATAAAAATCTTCGTTTTACATTTAAAACAAAGACTTTATTGTTTTTCGTTATTATGAGGTTTAAAACAAAGATTTTAAATGAAAAATATAATAAAATAATTTTGTTTTGTGAATCAAATTCAGGCTTAATTTTGCAATAAAAATATTATAATAGGAACTTATTAGCTTGGGATTTTATAAAACTAATTAATGTCCCACTACATACGTACTATAAAATATTTAATCTTTTTTAGTACTTATGTAAAATAAGACATAAAAACTGAAGTAACATTTTTGGTCAAATTAAACATTCAATAAACTAAATAGGTAAATCACACTTTTTTCAATGGTATAAAATTTAGCATGAAATGAAAGCATGAGATCATAAAACACTAATTAATGTCCTACTTAAGTACTAAAAAATATTCATAATATAAGAGTCTATTAAGTATGGATTTATATTTTCTAAATCGATACTAATTTTTTTACTTCCATCTCTAGAAAAAGTTATCTCTGAGATAGAATAGAAGTCAGCATATTGTGCCATTTCCACGCTTTGTTTAGCATTATCGTTTCTTCTTCCTTTTTGTTCATTTTCTTCTGTCACATGTTCATGTTCTTCTGTTACTTTTTTTTCTATATTATTACTTATTCCTAATGATTTACGTACATATTTACCATCTCTTGCTCGTTTATGAGGTATATTGAACACAAGTTCCTCATCTTCACTTTCTTGATTTATGTTAGGTATATTCTTCGTTACTTTTTGTTTTTTTCCTGTCAAGTTATTGTTTTTATTACTCTTTCGTGCATCTGTTTCATTACTTGTTGTCCAAAAGGATTCACCTATTTCTCTTAGTTGTCTTGTTGAATTAGCTAGCGGTGTGACTGATAAATTTTGCTGAACTCCGTCTTGCAAATGATAAAAGCCAAGGTGTTTCATGTGGTTGCAATTGACAGCTTGATACAGACAGTTTGGATCTGTACAGCTCAATTTTCGAACGGCTACCACAGGACAATCGAAGTTCCAGACTATCTGGTGCATTTTCATGCATCCTGGAAAAGATTTCATATTTTGTGGGAAAAGTAAGTCCTTTTCGCTTACATCATATTCAGAAACAGTTCTCAGTTTTATCTTCTTTAAGTTTTGCTCCATAATATTTAAAAAAACATTCATATCTTTTATATCCTGTCCTTGCGAAACAGCACGATCCGCAGTTCTCTTCATAACAGCACCAACTCCATCTGGGGCACCCTTTCAATGACCAGATTCACTATAGTTCCACGTAATGATTTTGATAGAGCTCAGATATATATGCAAACATGAAATTAGGTGAAATATTTTTTTATTACGATACTGACTAGACGGGGAATCAGATATGAAATGTATAGTATGAATGCCTGTCTTTTTTTCACCTATATATTCGAGGATTGGTACGATGTGAGCCCATACGGCTGAAATGTCATGACGAAGGCATTTACTCACTGTGCAAAAAGATTGTACTTGCTGTATCTTTCATCGTTCAGAAAATATATTACCGAAGTGTGTAAAGTCAATTGTTTGCGGCTACCACCAAAATGGTAGGACTGTATTTCTTCATTACACTTGACTGCATAATTTTCACTATAGTCAACATGGACAATACACTCACCCTCTTGAAGACTTTCTTTTAAACACTTGAAAGCCTTTTGTTGAGCAACTATATTACCACAATGTATGAAATATTCATTCAGTGTTGAATCAAATTTTTCAATACATTTCTTAGGTTCTTCTCTTTTTTTAACTTTCTCAGTTGTTCTTATTTTTCTTGCCGTACCTTGAATCATGTTTTGTTTAGTCTCCCACTGCCAGTACGTGATTTCGATAGAATTATCAAATTCCTGATAAGATACTACCTTATTCTTGCATGCTGAACAAGTTCGATGCAAACAATCTGCATCATACACGTCGCAACATAGCAAAGAGAGAAGATCTTGAGAGTTCTTAGATGATAGTATCTTTCTCTGGTACAAACCCTGGACGATTAAATCCATGTTAGTATGCAATTTGCATAAACAAGTGTCTCGTGACCGAAAATCAGGTAGCAGCACCCAAAAAGGTCTTAATTTGCAGAATGCTGAATAGCTGATAGTAAAATTTGAGTTTTTCAGAAACTTTTTATGCAGATTGAGAAGACTGTCACTGAGGTACCGCTTTTGTTTACGTATCTTGTTTCTTGCTATAAATTCCTTTTTTCCAGAGCATAGTCTACTATTTTCATCGTCCTCATAAAATATTTCGACTTCTTTTTTCAGTCTTTCAGGCAAAGATTTTAAATTATGATTTGGTGTTTCATTTGACTTTTTCCCTATGCGTTTTATTTTAGGGACTATTCTACTTTGATTGGGCATGTCTAAAACTGAGGGACCTTTATTAATTTTTGCCGATACTAATCTTTGCAGTTGTTTTTTATAACTTTAATTTTGTCGCTTCATGCTCAGTATTATTTGTTTAAGATTATTTATTTCTTTTTATTTTTTGTAACGGATACGTCTTACAGCAGAAGATACAGGTGAAGAACAGGAAGGAGATTTTGTGGTTGGTGTATTTGCTCCTAAATCAGTGGACAATTCATTGCTCTGTTTAGAAATGCTGCGCAAAATCCTAGATGGTCCTGGTATAGGTGCATCCGGTTCTCTATTTAGAAACTGGTAATGTAAAGGTGGATCATTATTATTGTCTTGTTCAGTATCTGACAAAATGCTGGGACTTTGTGGAGGGGTGTTTTGTGCAAGTAGGGCCGCTGTTCTTTTTTCTTGCTTCTTTCTTAGGTAATATGACTTATAATTCGTTCTCCATCTCTTTCTTTGTAATCTTTGTTGTCTAGAATTCATTTCACTTATTGGTAGTTGTTTCTTTTCCTCTTTTCTACGTATGTAGTTTTATCGATTTTTTTCTTGTTTTTCTTTCCATAAGTCATCATTATTTTTCATTCTTTCATATCTCCTTTTCTCCGCAAGTCTTTTTTTTCTCAGTCTTTCTTCTCTAGTTTGCTTCTTTGGTTTTGCCATTTTGAAAGTATAGATCTGAAAAAAGATCAAGCGATTAGCTATAGCAAATATAGCTTAGTAGTTTAGTACCTACCTCTTTTAGAGTACCTACATATCTAAGAAAATAATGTATCGCAAGACGGCTTAATGAGTGGTTTAGTTGGAGATGTTGCTTTACTGCTTTACAATTAACGATTTAAAGATATGAAAAAAAACTGTATCAAGTATGTACGTATTTTTTCCCCCGATGTTTACTTTAATTTTCTTTTATGTTAGCTAAGCAATTCTATATAATTTTAATTAAAATATAAATAAATTATGAGTGAAATGGAAAACCCAAAACTTCCAAGGTAATATTCTATTTCCGCAGTATTTCAACAAACAAAAAAACATAAGCAGGTACAAACAACACAAAAAAACAAACTTCAACTAAAACAAATTTGTTATTAATTACTTTTTCGATAGACCTAATTCACCTGACAAATAAAAATCCATCTGGTCTTATGGGATCCACCGTTATTTGAATAAAACCTAATTCATATGCCTTGTTCAAATTCATCTGGTCTTAAGAGCCAGATGAAACCAGACTAATGGGGGCCAGACAAATGAGGAATTTGAAGATATTCAAATCCTGCTCCTTTATTTATAAGCGTATAGAATCAAAGGTGTAATTAATATTAATAAACCACCTCATAGGAGACTTTGACTCGGTTACAAAACGTAAATAAATACACACAATCCGTAAATGAAGACAGATTAATTATACTACTTACCGTACAAACGCCAGATCACAGTCTTTATGATCGTAATTTTTCACCAAAATACACGACGCACGAGCACTCCGTAATACAGATCGGCACTGACTGGCGCGGCCAATCACGAGTCGATATTATTCTATCGAATACTTTGTGTTTACGTTGAAATCATGCTTGAACGAATTGCGCCAGCTGAATGATTACTTTAGTCGGGGACAATTTATTAATTAATGTAATTACGAAAATATACAATTATTTTGTCATTAAATATTAAAATAGTAAGAAACATATATTTAAATATCAGTTTAACTTACTAATTTCAGTATATTAAGAAAATTGATCGCAGAAAATTAAATAATTTAACAAAAAACTTCATTGGGACACGCCAGATTAATTAGGTTTTACTGTTTTCTGCACATTTAATTATTGTTTATTTTTATAAATCTCATTTAGCTACATCAGGCCTCGATAGACATTTACCTTTACCATAAAACCTGAAATCGATATTTAAATTGGAGATTATTTTGATGTGTTCTTTAGTAAAAATCATGTCACGACTGCGTTTCAAAGAATCACCCAGGTACATACAATAGGTTTTCAAAAATATATTGTTAGGCTACAGTCAGAATATTAATTTCTTTGATTTTTTCTCGAAGGGATTCTCTCGGACTTAGGTTGTAAATGGCTCGAACAGCCCTTTTCTGTAGAACAAAGATAGTATTAATATCCGAACAGGTTCCCCAGAGTAGAATTCCATATGACACAAGACTATGAAAATAACTAAAATAAACAATTCTGGGTGTGTCTACGTCAGTTATCTGTCTAATTTTTTTAACAGCATAGGCGGCCATACTTAGCCTTCCTGACAATTTTTCTATGTGTGGGCCCCATTGTAATTTACCGTCAATAGTGATTAAAAAAAAAAGGTCCAGCTCTATTCCATTAACTTTAACATTGGTAGTTAGCTGCCTGACATTTGGCGTTAAAAATTTAATAAGCTTAGTCTTTTTTTCATTCAAGAGAAGATTATTTACATTCAACCAATGCACAACTTTAGAGAGCGCATCGTTCACTTGTTCAAAGCTGACTAACTGACGTTTGATTTAAAAAATAAGGGAGGTGTCATCTGCGAATAATACGATCTTGTGATTATCCCTTATGTGGTGAGGTAAGTCATTTATATAAATTAAAAACAAGAAAGGACCTAGAATTTAACCCTGCGGAACGCCCATGGTGACCGCAGATCCTGCAGATCTCTTGCCATTAACATCGACGCTCTGAGTCCTGTTGTTCAGATAAGAAGTTCGAGAGCCCTGTCTCGCCATACTATAGTAGTACAGTTTCCTAATAAGTGTGTCATGATGTACGCAATCAAAGGCCTTGGACAAGTCGCAGAAAATGCTAAGAGCATCTTGCGACTCCTCCCAGGCCTCTAATATGCTCTTCAGTAATTCCACGCCCGCGTCTGTAGTTGAATGACCCTTTGTAAAACCAAACTCTTTCAGATGTAGTAAATGAAATTGCAAATCTTTAGCATTGAAATGTCATAACATTTGTTTCAAAATTAATTTTTCAAAGATTTTGCTCAAGGTAGGTAATATCGAGATAGGCCGAAAATTCGTAGGATCAGTTGTGCTGCCATACTTTAACAGTGGAATCACTTTGCTAAGTTTCATCAGATCAGGAAATACACTAGATGCAATACAAGAGTTTAAAAAAAACTAAAAAGGGTGAAATAACATCAATTATTGAAGACATAGTATGTACTGACAATCTCCAAAGGTCAGCAGTTTTTTTACATCAAGATCTTTAAGAGATTCTATAATGTCTTTAGCAATTGTAAATTCAAAAAGTTTGTCACATTCAGGTACAGATTCTTTTAGTATTGAGTAAGCAGAAGTGGAGGATGACGATGACAGAGTTTTAGTTGATAAAATGGGAATATTAGTGTAGAAATTTTCAAACTCAGTTGCCACCTCCACGTCTGCCTTAATATCTACATCATTGATTTTTAGATGGAAGTCACGATTCCGTACTATCGTTCTTCACGTTTCTGAATTAATAATATTCCAAGTTGTTTTAATCTTATTTCCAGATGATATTATTTTATTTTTAATGTGCATATGGCTTTTGCCAGGAACAGGCTCTTTTAAAAGTTTTAGAATATTTCTTAGCAAATTCTTTAAAAGTTTCATCATGGTTATATGTTTTTTTATGATACAATTCAAATAACCCTTGCTTACTTTTTTAAATGGTGTTGCATAATCACTAAATATAACGCGGACACAAACAGGCAATGTTTTTGAGGTGAAAACCTTCCTAAACTCATAATTGATGACGTTAAATAGTGAAGTATAAGCTCGATCCGGGTTGTTGTGATAAGGCAAACCCGGTAGTTTTTCCATTAAATTATTTTTAAATTGTCCCGAGCGACTTTTATTTACAGGAACACAACTCACAAGTTTTCTTTGAGCTCTGACTGTTTTCTGAGGGAAAATGACTAACTGGCCACAGTGATCAAAGTCCAACTCATTTATAATTAAATGGCTAGAAGGTCTTAAGTTTGTAAAAATACTGTCAATACAGGTAGCACTAGTGGCAGATACGCTAGTCAGCTCAAATAATTTATTGTACAAATTATATGACTTTAATAAAGTTATAATTTTATTTACGACAGCAGGTTTTTCCAGTATATTAATGTTGAAATCTCCACAGACAACAACTGTTTTAATTGGGATGGTCGTCATATCCAAACAGATAAAATTGTTTATGTTTAAAACCGTCCAAAATGATTCGTCCTGCTTTTACGTACGCAATACTTATCCTGAAATTGAACTTCAAACCATTCACTTTAATGACAATCTTTTTTAACTAACTGATTTTTTTAAATTTTATTTAACACGTTGCAGGACGCTATACGCCCCCAGATGTAATAATAATAAAACTTTAATGATATCTCAGGTTCTGAGCTTCTCAAAATTGTAAATGTAGATTTAGCAACTACCGATTTAAAACGGGTGTAAAAATCCTTAATGAAGCTGAGAGTCACTTCTTCTCTTCCCGTTATTATGATATATTGTACTGGACCATACCTTCTGGTTACTGAGATATTGAAGGTCAAAGTTTTGATATTTTTTTACGAAGTTTACGAATATAACTTTTAAATGTTATAACTAGAAATTGATTCATCATCATCATCATCATTTCAGCCATAGGACGTCCGCTGCTGAACATAGGCCTCCCCCAATGATTTCCAAATCGGCCGGTTGGAAGCGACCTGCATCCAGCGGCTTCCTGCGACCTTTATTAGGTCGTCTGTCCACCTTGTGGGCGGACGTCCTACGCTGCGCTTGCCGGTACGTGGCCTCCATTCCAGAACCTTTTTGCCCCACCGGCCGTCAGTTCTGCGCGCTATATGCCCCGCCCACTGCCACTTCAGCTTGCTAATCCGTTGGGCTATGTCAGCGACTTTAGTTCGTTTGCGGATCTCCTTATTTCTGATTCGATCTCGCAAAGAAACACCGAGCATAGCCTTTTCCATAGCGCGCTGAGTGACGTTGAGCTTTCTTATGAGGCCCATGGTGAGAGGCCACGTTTCAGTTCCGTATGTTATCACTGTTAACACACACTGGTTGTAGACTTTCGTCTTTAGACACTGAGGTATGTTGGACGAGAAGATATTTTGTAGTTTCCCGAACGCCGCCCAGCCGAGTCGGATTCGACGATTGACCTCCATCTCGAAACTGGACCTACCCAACTGGATCACTTGTCCCAGGTAGACATATTCGTCAACAGAAATTGATTAGAATGAAAATTATCTGTACATAAATAACAACGACCAAAAATACAATTATTTTTAAACAAAGTTACTTCGTTTGATGTCTAGAATGCGTAGATGACGCGGCTTCTTGAAGAGTGTTGTTACACCCTGTAACTATATACCGTTGGGCAAAGCTGTCCTACTTACCTCTACAAGCCGGCCATTACCGGCCGACCGTCACTCCTTCCCCCTCCACCCACAGATAGGCATAAAAATTAAAGTGAAATCCGTATGTAATCTTGATCCCATCAGCCACCATGCGTCCTAATTACGCCATCAGTGAGCGTGGGCGAGAAACAAATGACTTTGTTTACACCCTGTAGCGTGCAATCTGCTGGAAATAGTGCCGCGGTTAATAGTCTGTTTAGTTTGGTTAGCTTACAAGTGTTTTGTGGTTTTGGCGTTGATAGTTTTTGTAGGAAATTATGTTGATTGTGGGAGAGGAATTTTGAAATAAATATCATATGCTAATCAATTTAACACCACCAAAACCAAATTACAACAAATTTAGAAATAAATGCCAAAAAGCTATTACTAGAAGTAAAAATATTTATGATAAAAAGAATATATTGGAGTGTAATAATACCATAAATATGGGAAAGGATAAATACTACGATGGGAAACAACAAACAATCGGTAGATGAATAAATTATGTCAAACATGGACGGACAAGGAAGTACTATAGACATTTGTAACAAATTTGCTCCTACCTTCTGTAAAGAAATAGAAGATACAAAGCATCAGTGTAGTGAGGTTTGGATGGGCAGGCAGACCTATGTAAAAGCCATGGACTTATGCATGAGGTGGCAACCAGTAAGCCCTTATTATGTCAAAAATATAATAAATAACATGAATATAAATAAATCACCGGGTAGCGACCTGGTGCGAATGTCTGACCTAAAAGTAATTATTGATAGAGTGAGCCCCGGGTTAGCTAAACTAATAAACCTAACTGGCAGTAACTATACATTTCCTAACCAGCTTAAAGAGGTAATAGTCCGCCCAATAATTCATAAAAATAGGGGATCGCAAAAATGTGTCAAACTTCAGACCTATATCAATTCTATCTAGTATAGATAAAATTATAGAAAAGTGTATCGTCAACCAATTAAGTAACTATCTAAAAAAAATAACATGCTCTTCTCTCTCTCTTTTAAAAAACATTGCCCCACACTAGGATTTCTCCTGTTTTGTGGGTGCGTTTACAAACTTTTATATTGACATATACAAACAGCCAGACCCGAAACAACTACTGGTAGGTCATACAAATATTTGTACCGTGCGGGAATCGAACCCGCGACATGCAGCGCAGCAGTCAATTGGCTTAACCACTGCGCTAACCGTGCCACATTATTAATGAGCGTCAACACGGTTTTGTGAAAGGGAAAAGTACAAATATATTGTTAGCAAAATTCACAGACAAAATTAACAGTTAGGTACCCGGATGATAAAAAAATTGTTATTGCAATATTTTTTTACTATAAAAAGCATTTGACACATTACAATTCGGTACCTTCCTCAATGCAATGGGGGAGTGCGGGGTGAGAGAACCACTGAACCCATGGTTCCGTGATTACCTCACCGCGCGCTCCTATCGTGTTAGGATGGGAGACGCGCTTAGTGACAGAGTTGAGGTGCGGAGTGGTGTGGCTCAGGGATCGGGATGTGGACCGATTTGTTATCTTGCATGTTATGCAGCTTGTGCCGAGTACTGCAGCATTCAATTCAATTCAATTCAAAATATTTTATTTCACATAAACCTACAAGGGCACTTATGAAACGTCAGAAGCTAGGCGCACGGTTCCAATTGGTCGTTTCCTATGGAGAAGAGCCGGCAAGAAACTTCACGGTTACTCTTTTAAAAATAAATGGTATTTACAATCTTTTCAAGTTACAGTGTTTATAGGTATGAGAGGACACTGTAGGCCTATCAACAAGTACCAGGTACTTAGCAAGATAGAAAACGATCGACAGATCTAAAAGTCGGTTATGCCTACAACGTTCTTACATTCACAAAATATAAAAGAGAATCTATATGAAAAAAAAAAACCAATTAAAAACCTATTTAAACCAAATGGCATGACTGCCACTAAAGCTGTAACAAATCTATAAAAAATATAGTATAGTGAAGTTATATAATGTCAAATAATGAAAAGATTATGTCAAAAAAGTACGTAAATGAAAAAAAAGAAAAATAGGTAAAATCAAATAATCATCTTAATTTGGGAGCAGTTAATAGACATAATTACAAAGTAATGCAGTTATCGAGGTACCAGGGAAGCCACATGTGCAGAAGGAATTATTGCCAAACTTCCTTGTCTTCAACGTAGTCTTTAATCTTATAATATGCTTTTTTGATAAGGACACGTTTGATGTGGGTTTTGAACTTTCCATCACTAAGTTCTGTAACCGACTTTGGCAACTTGTTATAAAATCGAATACTGTTTATAACAAATGACTTACTAGTTTTAGCTAACCTAAATTTGGGTATCACAAGTTCATGTTTTCTACGTGTATTTATATTATGGAAATCGCTTCTCATTTTGAAAAGTCCTAAGTTTTTCCGAACATACAAAATACTTTCTAAGATATAAAGAGAAGGCTGAGTTAGTATATCAATTTCTTTGAATTTATTTCTAAGGGACTCACGAGGACCCATTTTATAGATGGCGCGAATAGCCCTCTTTTTTGCATTGCTCAGCGTATATGTTTGCTGACGACTTGTGCATACTTTGCCCCGGAACTAACGTAGACGATGCTTGCCAGCTAGTTCAACAAGATATAGACTCTGTTGTTAAATGATCGCACGACAACGGCCGTGTATTAAACGCAGATAAAACTAAATTATTGTTAATTCATTCACCATATTTAAGACCTCATAGTGCGGTTTCACCTCTATTTGCCCACGAGTATGTATGCCACCATAATAACTTATTGGACTGTAAATATAAGCCTGTAGAAAGAGTTGACTGTGTAACCTACCTTGGTATGAAAATACACGAGAACTTTTCTTGGTCACAACACATAGATTACATTTGTGGTAAATTAAGAATATTGTTAAGTAAGATGTACCATTTAAACTTTAAAGTTACTATTAGTATATTGAGATGTTTAAACATGTCGTTAGTAGATACAATTATGAGTTATGCTCTTGACAGCTATGGATTAACATTTAAAACTAACTTGAATAAATTAGAAGCTCTTCAAATTAGATTCTTAAAACTACTTGTTACTCAAAAAACTAAAACCAGTTGTAAAAGAGATTACAGGAAGCTATTTAAAATATGTGAAATTCTACCGATCAGTCTCAAACATAAATATATTTTAGCGGTAAACCACCATGGGACCCAAGAGCATAACTTAACTCATGTACTCAACAATTATAATACGCGATCTATGGCTGCCGGCAAACTCAATGTACGGCAAACCATAGTAATTGGTGACTCTGGGAGTCACCAACTACTTTGGTGACAGAACTCTAAAAAAACGAATACCATATCTATTAAATAGTCTGCCGGCAGACATAAGGAGTGAAGCAAGTAAATCGAGATTTAAAAAAAAAATACTTTGAACCATGTTAAAGTGCCTACTTAATTCTTAAGTTTAACGGGATTTAAAAATAAATTTAAATAATTTTCGTTTGAATATATTGCTAAAGTGCTTCCTACCTAAGTCTTAAGTTTAACGGCATTTAAAAATAAACTTAAAATATTTTTACTTTGATTTATGTTAAAGTGCTACCTACCTAAGTCTTAAGTTAGTGTTTAAAGACTCGCCAGACCACACGGTCAAACCACTACTACGGTTTTGTGGGGCGTAGATTGTAAAAAAAATCTGTATCACTGAACTTATAAATAAATAATAATACTCTGATTATAGCCTAAATAACGTATTACCACAGTTTTCCAATTGAATAATTTGGCCAAATTTTATCCATAAAATCGTTTGGTAACTGTAAGCAAACGAAATTTAATTTCAATAATTCACTCTACAAAAATGTTCCAGACTAGAGGCGACTCGTAGGAAATCTCGATCTGCTACGGCGTAGCTAACGTACTACGACGGCGTAGCAGGCGCGCTACGATAGCGTTGTTGTTGAAGAGGTCTACGAGGGATCTTCAGTCGTTTATGAGTTAGCGTCAACAGTATGTTTTTAATACACTTAATGTATGTTGATGATGTTATAACTTCCTGTCACTGTTATTTACCTAGATTGAAGTTACTTAAGAACTTTTGAAAACAGCTACAAAATAAAATAAAAAACAAAAAATAAAAACAATCTTCCAAAAAAGCACTTAAAATTGAAGTGAGGCTTTGTATTGTTTTTTACCTGTAACTTCCGCAATTAATGGTATGTCGTATGTCGTCATCTTATTTGCTATCATGATTGTTGTTGACTAACGCCGGTGATTTCGAAATTAAATTTGGCAAAGGAAAGCTAAGGAGACAGCTCTTTAAATAATTTCCATCACAAAATAATACCGTAACGGTGTCCTTCCAACCAATTCATATTGCGCCACAATTTTCTTACCTGTAAAGAATGTCCTTTCTCTTTTTATTTTAATTTAAAAGAGGCTTGAAGGGATATAATCTTGCCGTCCGGGGAAATTGATTTTGGGCGTACGTTTGCAATATTGTTATATTAAAATATGAAAAATGTCCTTGTTGTATATTCTGGAGGGATTTAGAGGGAAATAGGGAATAGTTGGGGATTATAAATAATTTGGTTGGTGTTTTGGTGGATCTGTTATTATAATCGTGATAAGAATCCCTAAAATTGATTTCGAAATTAGTTTTTGTGTACATATTTTGTTATTTTTTTTTCGAATTGGCACGTAGGTACTATATGAGAATATAGTTAGTAATCTAGCCACTCTTAGATACTTTTTAAATACGTAGTATATTATTTGTATTTTCAGAAATAAATAAATCCTCCTATGTTGCACCATTTCTTGGTGTAATACGTGGAATACAAACAAGTAAACTGAAGTGGCAGTGCGCTGGCCATGTTTGTCGGAGAACCGATGGCCGGTGGAGCAGCCGAGTCCTGGAGTGGAGACAGTGTATCGGCAAGCGTAGTGTGGGACGCCCCCCAGCTAGATGGACCGACGACCTGAAGGTGGCTGGGACAGACTAGGTGTGGAAGGCAGAGGACAGGGTATTTGGACAGGTATTTGGGCCCTTGAGGCCTGGAGGCTTTTTTTTTTTTTAGATACTGTTTACTTTTATTTATTTTTATTTCTGCTTGAGTATAGTTCTCGATGCTTTTGGTTGGTATATTGGCGTGTGCTAGCTGTCATATGGCTATTAATTATAGCTATTTAATTTAAATTATTTTTTTGCATAATTATTGTAAATTGTCTTGCATACTGTTGTATAGAATCATTTTTTATTTTTTTCTAACTGAACAGACAGCTGTGCTGCTGGGGAGTTTGTTGCGCCACTTCTTCTTCCCAGCAAAAGCACTAGGAAGTGGTGAAGGGTGGGCGTTTTGGGGGACTGTCTTATGTAATTTTGACGTTCGAAAAGTGCTGATTCACAGCCTAGTTTGAATAAATGACTTTTGAATTTTTGAATTGTGGAGCAGCCTTTTTTGCTTTTTTTTTTTTATTGGGAAATCATCAAATGACGTCTCCCGCTCTGGGTGGAGCGGGAGGGCGTGTCAGACTCTTACTGACTAAAACCCACCCGTGTTCCTTCTGTTGCCTGTGCAATGCCAGGGGGCCACGGTATCCCTTTCAGACTTTCCCGCAACCCCGGCAGGCAATGGTCTCATCGGACCCCTTCACTCGCTGACACTCTTTGAGGCGCGCGTGGAATGCAACGCGCCGTTGACCCGGGCCTGGTCCTTACCGGACGGCGAGCTACCCATTGCTCACCGTCCGCAAGCCCGCGCCTACGGTGGCCGGGAATCAGCGATTGATTCCCGACGCCCAGGGCGTCTCCTCCTGCGGCGGCTAGGGGCGAGAGGGCGCGAAATTTGCCTCTCCCTCACGCGTTCCGCCTCCTTTGCCAGCATTACCTTTGCCACCTCCTTTGCGAGCATTACTGCTTCGCAGAAGGAGGTAACGGCCTCCCATGCCCTCTCGCTCCGTACCATGGCCTGGACCAGGGCCGGACGCGAGAGATCCCCGCCACCGATCGCCTCCACGAGGACACGGCGGTGCTCTGCCCAAGCCGGGCATACCTCCACCGTATGCTCCACCGTGTCCTCCGGGCTATCCACGCAGTGATGACACCCGGGCGTTTCCTCCCGCCTTATCCGAAACAGGTACCTCCCGAAACAGCCGTGTCCGGTGAGGACCTGCGTCAGGCGGAAGGTGAGGACGCCGTGGCGCCTCTCCAGCCACTCCTCAAAGAGGGGACTTATCGCCGCAATAGTGGCGTGCCCAGCACTGGGTTGCGACGATCGCACTCTCCATGCCGCCATGAGATCCCGTCGGAGCTCTGTCCGCTGTGCCGCGATTTCTCGCGGCATCGGAGTCAAGCCCCGGCGTTTCGCCTCCTCGCGCCACTCCCAAATATGCGCGAGGACTTTTGCCTCCAGATCCCATGGCGGCAATCCAGCAAGGAGGCTCGCCTCACCGGAGCCCGTGCGGTATCCCCGGACCAGCCGGGTGGCCATGACCCTCTGGGACGCGTTCAACCTGCGGGCAGGCCGCCGCCTCAACGAACGTGCCCACACCGGTGCCCCGTACAGGGCCATGGACCGCACGATCCCCGCGTATAGCCTCCGGCAGGAGGCGTTTGGACCTCCTAGATTGGGCAGGAGCCGCTTCAATGCAGCCCCGGCCCGCTCCAGTCTGGGAGCCAAACGTCGGAAATGCTCTACGAAGTTCCACCGACTGTCAAGGACGAGTCCCAAGTACTTCATCGTCAACTCGACGCCGATGTGAACCCCTCCTACCGTTATTTGGGAACCCGATTGTGGCGCAGCCTGGGACAGGCTCAGTAATGGACTGTGTGGGTTGATTTATTGAATACAAGGAACTCCTACCAGCTTGTCCTAGAACCAAAAATTCAAAGACATTGGTCATCCCGCACTCGTCGCACGTGGTAGATTTCCGTTCACTTTCCAGGACACAGCCCAAGTGTCCTGGCTGTAGGAACGTTATAGGCTAATTAATAAAGTAATACACGGAATTCTAGTCACCCCATAAAAACGACCCAGCTAGAAAATATTATTACAAACGAGAAAATAATATACCTCTCCTTAGATACAGTTTGATTTAAGTACAAATAAAAATATGGCGCGGATACCGAGGGTAGTTCGCGAACATTATAAATAATGCGAGGGTAAGTATTTCTCACAATTCTCTTTAAGGAGAGAAAAATAATATTTTCGCGAATATCTTAACCAAAGTCACCGCCGAGGTCGGAAAAAAAGGGTAAATTATTTGCCGGCTATCGATAAGGGGCTTGTGGCTTCATAGCTATTGTTTCAATTGATCCTTTTCTCTCACTTTCACCTAAGAATAATAATTATTAACAGCTCTTATTCTATTTAATTTAAAGACAGTACTTGAGCCCCTTATTCATAACCTAATTTAATTATTTTTGTAAAAAAGTGGATTTTCTGTATTTCGTGAATTCACATAGTAACCCTCAGGATGATTAAGACACAGATACCTAGTTTACGGGTCGTCCTACTCACGTGTGTCACATTTTGTTTTTGCCTTTTAAAGTAATGTGTGGGTTGATCAATGTATTAAAACTAGTTTTTTGGATATCGAATGAATGATAAAAGTCATTAGCGTGACATATAAGTTCTTTTAACACTAACCCTTCGGGGATTACAAGCGTGCTGATGTTATGTTTATGTGTTCTTATTTCAATTGAGTTTCATGTTGACTTCACAGAGTCCAAAGGTCCACCTAGTATATATTTATATGAATAAGTTAATGCTTTATGTATGTATGTATTTATTATATATTTAAATGGTACACCACTGACTACCTGCTATTGTCTCTCCTGTTACCTTTAATCCATCCAAAGGTTGTCTGTAAAAGATCGCTTTAAGCGATAAGACCGCCCATTGTAAAAATTACAGACATAAATTAAAAAAAAATACATAGGGTGAACTATGTAAATTTTCTAAATTTATGTCTGTAATTTTTATGGTATACAATAAAGAGTATTCTATCTATCTACGTATCTAGTCTGCTCTATCATTAAGCCAAGAAAAGTCATCCTAACAATATATATTTAAAGCTACTTTGTTGTCTTCATCCCTTACGCACTCCATCCCCAACGTCAGATAAGCGATAAGTCGTAAATAACTCTGCTTACACTTTTCACTCGAACATGTAACATGTTGCGAAGTTCTAAACTTTGACACTCGTACTCGTAACATGTAACGTAACAAATTAAATAATTTCACGCGCTTTCGTTATGCATTCGATTGTTAACGACTTGTTTAGACAACTGGATTTTTAATGAGGAACCTGCTCGCTTTCTAAGGATTGACTAATTCTTTGAATTGTAAAATGTTCTGTTGACTATTTGGTAGGGGAGGGGGGGCAGAGGGTTTTCGAGCAAGCGTATTGAGGGCGAAAAGTTGATAGCTGAGTAGGTGGGTCGTGAGGAGAGGACACCGAAAATATATTTGATAAGTTTCAGATAGGAGGCCCGTGGTCAGGATTCCACTTTCAGATTTCTGTTTCCGCCGTTGATTTTCACAATGATCGTGTGCGGCCTAACCCATAATGACTTAAATCGGCAAATCTGATGAAGAAATTGTGGACTTTCCCTAAATTGGATGACTTTGAAAACTCATGTTTGGACAATTTTAAAAATAATATTCAGGGGAATGAAAGTTATTCTGTGCAATACATGTCCTGATAGTGAATATATAAATATCTAACAGATTTATGGAGTCTTTTCGCAGCGAAATTTCATCAATTCTGAAAATTACCCAAATGTGGTCATAATTTTGTATTTATTCCTAATTTGAAGTTGACGCTTTTGTGAAGATTTTTCGTGCCCGTAAGTTTTTTGAACAGAAAAGTGTTATGACGTAAATAAATCGTTAATTAAATGTTTTTGTAAATTTTGTAATTATTTTACTGTTTTACATCTTTGCCAACCGTGTCAAAAAAATTACGGGTACCTTGAATATTTTTTCAAACATTAATAGTCCGTTGGATAGCCCATAAAATGAGGATGTTTATACAAATAATCTATTTGCTTAGTGTCATAGTAACATTTTCAATAATCAGCCATGTTTAGGGTGTACCCTGACGATGTACTAATTTTCCTACTTAACTTTTAATCATTAGGTTCAAGTGTTTGGTATTTTCAAACTTCTGAATAATAATATCGAAAAACACAAAACTGTAAATTTCAAATTCAAACAGTAAGCGAAGCTATTTGGTTCCTTGATTTACGGTTAAATACTAAATTATGACCAATTAATTAATTAATTATTATTCTAATTATGACTTTTGGGTAATTTTCTGAACTGACGAAATTTAGTCAATCTGCCAAAATATCAATCCGTCATATATTTATATATTCTTGATCAGGACATGTATTGCACAGAATAACTCTCATTCCCCGGAATATTCTTTTAAAACTTGTTCAAATCTGAGTTTTCAAAATCTGATTTAGGGAAAGTCCACAATTTCTCCATCAGATTTGCCGATTTAAGTAATTATGGGTTAGGCCGCACACGATCATGTGAAAATCAACGGCTCTGAAGATCACTTTAATTTTATAAAAAAAAAATACAATTCTGATAGAAACAGAAATCTGAAAGTGGAATCCTGACCACGGGCCTCCTATCTGAAACTTATCAAATATATTTTCAGTGTCCTCTACCGAGTAGGTGCGAGGAAGCTAGCAACTTTTCGCCCTGAATATGCTTTCTCAAAAACCCTCTGGGCTCAGTACTAATTGTATTAGCTTGTGTGATAAACAAATTTGCAACAGCCTTTTCCATTTACTGAAAATAAAAAGTCCCAAATGGAATTGGCTTTTAGAGAATGTGTAATATTTGTTGGCAGTGAGTAAATAAATACATTTGGTACTGCCATAAGCATAATTTATTTATACCTAGACAATTAAGACCAACTATTAAAAAAATATAAAGATTAATGAATTTAGATAAATTGAGATAAGGTCAGAAGAATGATGATTAAGATTAATGAATTTAATCCCGAAGTAGTATATCCCTATCCCCTAGTAATTATACTTTAGGTGGAGGAATTCACAAGAAACGTGGTATTAATAATGTAATGTCCTTTATAACATTTTTCTTGTTCGATTCTGACTTGACTAGATTTCACATTATAGCCGCTATCTATCACCTAGAACTATTCAAAAACAAAAAATCATACTCCAGAAGAGCAAGAACAACGTCTCAACAATCATTACATAATCAAATTTACTCTTGCATTTCCTCCTCCATTACTCCGAGCCCTCCATTCAGCTCTCAATCCTCACAATACCCTCACGTCTCCATCATCAATCACTTCACTTATAAATACTCTTCACTTAATCATTTCAACCTCCACTGACCTAATTTTTAAAGGCCCATCAGAATCTCGCTTACTCAGGATAACAATGAATTTATTTTTCTGTTTGTTTTCGAATCTGATTTTTAGGAAGTTTTGTCAAAATGGTTCTGATTTATATTTATTATTGTTGATCTCTACTTTTGACTAAGAAGAGTTGATTTTCATTGGCCGTTCAAGGAAAATATGAGTAGTTACATTGTGCGTACAAATATTTATTTTTACTACACAACATGTTATCGAAGGTTATGGTGAAATTTTATATAAAGAAACTGTCTATCTAAGGTCACAAACGTATCAGCCATTGCATGTGTTCGGTAAGTAAGGTAAGCACGTAGTGGTCTAACTTTTATAAGACAAAATAATATGAATGTTACCCTAGTAATATTAAGCCTTATTATTTTGTCTATTTAACGGCGCAGCAAGTGGAACGTCTCGTTTTGTTACGAAGTTACTGGAATCACCAAAAAGGTCGAATAAGACTGACATTGGCTTATTACTGTCACTCTAGCTGAACGTCGCGTCGATGGTTGCGTGGCGGTTGTCTTCTAATGACAGAAGATGATGTCATGGGAGCCGCTATCATACCACGTCCACGACAGACTGCTTTATTCTGGCACAATCCTGATGATATTGAAGTTGCTGAACCACTAATACGATGAACACTTCTGGTAAAGGCTATCCTGCGCCATTATATTTATTATCATTTTCATGTTTCATAGCATAAAATATAATAACTCTCGTTTAATGACTCGATACAGATGAGGTCGTGTTTAATTATCTCCAGTCACTTGTTTACACGTCATGCGCACAATTTACGTCGCACAAAGCTGCTTGATATCTCGCCAAATAATACTCACAGGCTTAAGATAGGGATACACTGAGAGCAGAGGGTAGTATTGTTAGGAAAGTCATTTATATTGTGGTAAATCCTTTAATTATGAATACTTAGGTATACAATAATTACACTTTTACACTTAGCTTGTACTGTACAGCTCGACAGGTCAAAATATAATGATCCAGAAAACAGTATTTGATTCGCTTGACAGCTCGTGTCCACGTTACGAAAGTGCGGCAAAGCGCGCTAATTTTTAGTCAATAGATGGACGTTAAACTTATATAAAATGTAACTACTTATTATATCCCAACAACTGTGGCAGCCATTTTGCAAAAATGCCGTAAAAATTCGTAAAAATTTGCGGCCACAGACAGGGCCCCAAATTTTTACGAATTTTTACGGTTGCTACTAGTCACGTTGCGTATTAATAAAATCTTAAAATCAAATTGAAATATCTTGATTCATTTTTTAATTGCTTACAGTATGAACCAAGGAAAGTGAATCGAATGGTTATGGGGAGGCCATATCAATCGACATTAAGTTTTCTATAAACGGCTATTAGGTTTAAAACATATTCTTTATCGTAATGATACTGGACTTACATTAAATAAATAAATAATTTATTTATTGTACAAAGAGAGAGACACAATACATTTAGTCATACACTAAAACAAGATAGTACATAATGGTGGTCAAAAACCAAGTTGAGCAGCTGGCTCCCGAACTAAGTAAAAATATACTTGTATCTCAGGAGTCGAATATTATATCTATAACAAATGTAATAAAGCATCTGACATAGTCACTAACAGCCCCAGTTATTTTATCTGCAGCTACGAGTATAGATTACGTTCCACAATGTAGGTAACTGAATTGTGAAACATAGGAGTTTGAAAGGGGCTACCTTTCAAACTCCTATGTTTTCACTTTTAAGAAAATACAAACAATTTTAAGAAAATACGATTTTATCAAACACCAGTCATACTCAGTGCATCGCTAGGTTTACGGTGGTGTTTATCTGCGGTATCATTATTAGCCCTTTCGCTGCCTTTGATGTTGTAATGAAACGAGTTCATTATTCATCGCCTATTTACGACTAATGTACAAAAACCACCGACTCACATGAACTTATTTACCTACCTATGTAATATCAAAGGGAACCTCCCTTTGATTGTCAGTAGCTCTTGTATTGTAGTCAATATTACGAGGAAAACTATTAAATAAATATTTATAATGCTAAAATTGTTTAATAATTTAAGGAATCAGAAAGTTACACAAATGTAATACACAGTCACGCGTCAGTGTGACAGGTGCGGGTGGCACCTTGGTAGCCACAATACAGGGTGTATTTTTGAGATGGGTCAAAAGTCAGCCACCTCAACCGTTGTAGCTACAAGAAAAGTTACACTCAGCAAGACAATGGGCAGTTTTCACAAATACTTTTTTGATGTTACCGATCTTATTTCTTATAAAGATAAAAAAAGCGGCCAAGTGCGAGTTGGACTCGCCCATGAAGGGTTCCGTAGCAGCAAGTAATTTATGACGTATTAAAAAAAACTACTTGCTAGATCTCGTTCAAACCAATTTTCTGTGGAAGTTTACATGGTAATGTACATGATATTTTTTTTTGTTTTTACAGGGGGGCTGTAAGAGAATGATAACATACATTTTACCACTTTGGAAGTGTCTCTCGCGCAAACTATTCAGTTTAGAAAAAAAATATATTAGAAACTTCAATATCATCTTTTAGTTTCGGAAAAAAGTGGCTGTGACATACGGACGGATAGACAGACAGACATGAAGAATCCATAAGGGTTCCGTTTTTTGCCATTTGGCTACGGAATTCTAAAAACTATGTTGGACCAACTGAGGTTTGAGTACTAGAAAAATCAGAAATCATCATATCTTTCAAGATCTGTGAATGCAGATCAAAATGTTTTAAAAGGTAAGGATAGTCTCCTAAGACCATTTTTCTGTACATAACTACAACGGTTAAGGTAGCCCTTACTGGCCCATCTGAAAAGTTCACCCTGTGTAACAAAAACTAAACATCTTCAAAGAAATATAAACTCAATATTCGAACAAAATTAAAATTTTGAAATTTTAATGATATAATTCGCGTGCATGGTTCATAGAAAGGTCTATAACTCTATAGGCTCTATACGTGCAACAAAATAGGCTGGATCATTTATATTTGATGTTTGTTGTTTGATAATTATGCCAGAGATGAAGTTAAGTCGCCCTGTTATTAGAAAGTTTACTAGCGCACACACTAATTTCCCCCATCCTCGCTTCCACAACAAGGCAAGAATCTATTCCAAGTCCGAGTTTTGATCTGCATAACAGCAGCCTGTGTTTACTCGAGAAAACTGATTACGTTTGAACGATAAGTACCATAAACAAAATCAGGCGATTTTAATATTTTACGGGGTAAAGTTTTCAGGCATTTTTTCATCCCCTTTGAGGAAATAAGGAATAAAACGCAGCTGTCGTTCAGTTGCGCACACTTACCCTGTGGGGCTGTGGGGTGTAACTTTTTAATTACAACCCCCCGATATTTTTACCCCTCTTGTCTTGGATATTTCTTAAGTTGAACTCTTAAAAGTGTTTGATTTTATAACTTGAGAAGTCGAAATTTGTTTTGTTTTTTTTTGGAGGTAGTTTCATATTTTTAAACGACCTCAAAAAAGGAGGAGGTATGTATGTATTTTTTATGTATCATCGATTTCTCTGTGATTACTGCGCTGATTCTGATTCTGATCTCGCTTGCGCGGTGATCCCATATAAATTTGATTAGCTTTGCTTGGGTAGTTATTGAGTGAGCTTCAATAATACTTATATTTTCCACTTAGTGTATGTTGATGAAATTAAATAACTTCCTTCCACTAATATTTACATAGCAATTAGTGGTATATGAATTGGTTTGGGGAAGGTACCGAAACTAAAAAGTTAAAAACAAATACTAATTATTTTACAACAAAAAAAAACGACTTAAAAAAACACTATTCCACTATTTTATTTATTACAGGGGGGGGGGATTTACTAGTGAAAAATAATTTTATTCCATTACAATACAGGTACAAGAAAAAAGAAGAAGTACTGAAAAGCTGTGTTTCAAGCAGAATTTCAGCTTTTCAGTACTTCTTTTTTTTGAAAATGTAAAATGTGTTTTTTTTTTAATGTATTCCACAATAATCTTTTTTAGCCTTTTGCATCCTCGCCAAGAATGGCCTCGCCATGGCCACCCGCTGCCCTTATTAGTCTGTCCATCTGGGTGAGGTCCCGGTTTCCAGTTCTTAGTCGCCATTTCAGAACCCCTCTGCTGTACGAAAAATAATTCAGCCGATATAGTCTTTTTACCTGACAAAAAGACGTAAGATGACAATATCAATAATAAAAACCACTAATTACTATCACTTTGTGTCTCTTTCTCAAATCAGCATATCCAATGTCCGGACCAAATCATGATTTAAGCGCGCCAATATTTTCTAATAGCCGAACTGATTACCAATTAGTGTGAAGCCGGTCCAATCCTCCAGGGAGGGGGTGAACGGGGGTGACAGTGACAAACGACGGAAATATTTCACTGAGCCAGCCACCCGGGGACACTGTTGAGAGAATAGTAGTAGTCACAGATGGAAGAATTGTGGGGGTTCTCATTGGAGAAGCAGTGAAGTTTTAAATGTGGAGAGAGAATTTTTCGAAGCCATATTTTAGTTTGTTAATAGTTTTAGTTAAATTAGGATATTAAATTGCTGTCTTTTATATGATTTAAATAGTTTTAGTCAGTTACTATATTATACAAATTTTATCGTTTTTTTCGTTTAATAAATACTCTTTAAATAGTTACATAAAAAAAACAAATCGCTTAATAGTGAAGAATAGTTTTGATAGCCAAACAAAATTGTTTTATCTAGCGTTAGCAAAACAACGTTAATTTTGTTCCTGAAGCTGTTTTTGTTGCAGTTTATGCACTGTCATTGTTTTCATAAGGCTGTTCATAGTCTGGCTCAAAATTGTTTAGTCTAGGTCTGCGCAGTATGATTATAGCCGTCTCTGATTTAGTAAAGGCACGTTCACTCGGCCGGTATGTCCACAAGCGAGCATTTCAAAGCGATCGTTCGTGTTTTGTGAAAACCTATTGCGAGGCTAGCATTCAATTACAAACTTTTTTTAAAATTAATATATTTGATGCAGGTGCATGCAGTGTGTACAATGTTTATAATCGCGAATGATCTGACAACGCAATAATTGCTGATGCAAGACTTTTATTATTACCGTAACAAGAACTGAAAAACAACTGAAGCTTATCAATAATGAGCAGTGGTGCCTCAGTGGTAGCGGGCGCGACTTAAAGAGTTGTAGGTGACGGGTACGAATCCAAGCACACCCTTTACTTTTTGTAAATTATTTCAAAACCATTGCTCTCAAAACGGTGAACGAAAACAACGTGAGGAAATGTCTTAGAACCAAAAGTTTGAAACATAACGCGTGGCGGATTATAGCTCACTCCCTCTGACAAAGAGGAGGTCACCTGTGTCCCACCAGTGGCGACATTAAAGGCGGATTAATAACACTTTATATTTAGGAGTCTTAATACTACTATATTGAACATTTAATACTACTATATTGAACATTTAAATCGACAGGTGGTAATCAAATGGTCACCTGAATTTATTGATATACCTACTACTTTTGAATAACTGACTTGCTAGCTTTAATACCAAGGTAAATATGTGAATGGGTGTATATTGCAAGTCACAATTATAAGCAATTTTCTTTTAATTAATAAATAAAATTCAATTGTGTGCGTGTACCTATTGATAAAAATATTTATGTTTGTTAAAGTATTTTGTAAATACGTAGATAAGGAAATAGCACAATAATGTCAAAGTAAGTATGACTTAGCATTCGTGGAGTGTTGTGACTAGAAAGTACATAAAACGGGCATTGTGATCATTAAAGTGGTATTGCAGATGTTTATATTGATAGAACGGATTATTTTCCGGATCGCTGATCTTGTAGTGAGATATTTGGGCGCCGAGTGCGAGGTAAATGCGTTCGATTTCTAGGCGACTAACAAAATGTATTTAAAAAGCAGATGAAAGTGAATGAGGGGCTCGTGGCTAAATGATAACAGCCGTATGGGTCGATCGAAGGTTAAGCTAACGGTCAGTTCGTGGATGGGTATGACCATCTATTACATTATCGAGACCCCTCCGTGCGTCGGAAAGCATTAAGGCGTTGGTCCCGGCTGTCATTCGTAGATCTTTGACAGTCGTTACGGGTCGTCAGAAGCCCAAACGTCTGACTGCACGCAGTCCTACCAAGGGTTATCGTGTTCCCCAGTAACTGAGTGTACATTAGCTGGTTCCTGTTAGACTGGAAGCGGACCCCAACATAGCTGGAAAAAGGCTAAGCCGATTGACTGATCAAAGAAAATAGATTTAATGTTATGACTTCATTATCTCACAAAACATTTAATGTTATGACTTGATTATCTCACAAAACATTTGAACTATTGTATAGCCAACAGTTATATTAATAAACAAGTTGTTTCTGTAGGTTTAGTGACAAGACCACTGTTTGTAACTATTCTGTTCTTATTTAGGTAAATTTCTGATCTCTCCCTGAGTGTATAACAAAGTTCATTTCATAATAAACTAGGGGCCCGCCCCTGTTTCATGCGGTATTATTTACGACTTGACAAAATATCGAAATTTCTTTATGTTCAAGTTTATTATAAATGTGTAACATAAATTATACATATTTATGTGACAAATGCTGGTATTGATGTTGAAAACCGCATCATATTTTTTACGCAGTTAAAAGAACAACGCGGTCACACAGACAGTCACGACAAGTGACTTATAATGTATTATGAATAGTTTTTTTTTAAACTTACTGTTCTTAGTTGAACTGTGAGCATGTTGCCAACGGGGTCATCTTTAAAACTAGTACCTATGTAATTACTTACTTGATACTTTGACTTTTTACTTTTTGGTTTACTGTTTTTAGTTTCCACCAAGTTGTTAATGTTCTTTCTTTTAAAGGTCGTTAAGGTATCGTCTTTAAAAGATTAAAGATGTTGTGCGAAACTTACTGTAAGTAGTTAACTCTGATGTCACAGTGGAACTTACAAATGGAGCGTAATGAAGTTACAAATTAGGACCTACAATGCTTAGGGGCATTAGGTTTTGAGTTAATATTTCTAGGGTGGGTCAAACTCAAACTCAAATCATTTATTCCAAATAAACCAATTACAGGTACTTTTGAATTGTCGAGGGGTCGGTCAGTCAGAAAGATGAAGCTAGTTGCCCATTCCAAAGCGTAGTAGGTTCCTATGGAGAAGAACGGGCAAGAAACTCCATGGACACTCTTTTAAATCAGAATATTGTTACAAAACATTGGTTACATCATTCATGTTGAAATTATACATGTGAGAACAATGTAGTAAAACGTGCACGTTAAAAGCGACCATAATAAAAATATAAAATCAAAAATAATGAAAATAAGCCATGGCAGCTAAGAGATGACCAGTCCCCACTGACGGCGCCCGTTCACGAACATGACGCATGGATCAGCATAATTTAGCTCAACCATTTTGTAGGGAACTTAATGATCCAACACACACGCCACCACCAGCGAGACATTTGAGTGAGCATGACATACTCTCAGCCGCCAGGGCACATTCAAGTCAATGAAAGACGTACTCAGTAAATGGTAGATTTAAAGTAGGTAAACAGTGCTCACATATATGCAATGCAATTATATAATACTAAGAGATTGAATTTATACAATGTAAATATAATTTTTCAATTTTCAGCAGCTCCAACAATATTTTCCAATGCTAATCAATTAGTTTATGCGCCCTTGTGGAGCTGGACCAGCGTTGAGCCAAGCATTTTTGTCAGCGATGTAATCCCCCAACTTATAATATACTTGGCAGCATAGTGTGCGTTTTATGCAAGATTTAAATTTCATTTTATTCAATTGGAGTATGTGGGGAGGTATTTTATTGTAACATTTTACACAGTACCCCATGAAAGATGAGTCTACTTTAGCCAGTCTGAAACCCGGTTGAACTAATTTGTCCCTATTTCTAGTCCTATAATTGTGTCTATCACCTATTTTACTGAAAATACTTAGATTTTTCCTTACGTACATGATGTTTTCATAGATATATTGACAAGGTACCGTCATAATGTTAATATCTTTAAATAGTTCCCTTAGAGAATCGCGTCTGCGGAGGCCATATATTGCTCTGATGGCTCTTTTCTGCAGAATAAAAATCGATTCGATATCTGCAGCCCGTCCCCATAGTAAAATACCGTAAGACATGATACTATGAAAGTAACTGAAATAGACTAGCCTCGCGGTATCTACATCAGTAAATTGACGGATTTTTCTCACAGCAGCTGCTGAACTTAGCCGTCCTGCAAGAGATGTTAAATGAGGACCCCATTGCAGCCTTGAGTCGAGCGTGATCCCCAAGAAAACAGTTTTATCGATGAATTCTAGTTTCTCCCTATTCAATACTATTTCACAAACACTACTTTTAACACTACTTTTTTTTTTACTTTTGCTTTGCATTCGGCAAAGCAAATCTTATGCATTTAGTTTTTTTCCCATTTAATACTAAATTGTTAGCAGTGAACCAATTTTGGACCTGCAGTACTGCGTTATTTACGTCGTCAAGATTTGATGCACGTCTATTTATCTTAAAAATTAAGTATCGTCAGCAAATAACACCATTTGTGGTTTGTTTTTTAATAAATGGGGTAGATCATTAATATATACTAAAAAGAGGAAAGGACCCAATATTGAGCCTTGTGGAACACCCATTTTTACTTTTAGACCGAGTGAATTGACACCGTCTAGCATTTCAATAAGAGTTTACCAAACTGAGCGCAAGCTTACCTAGTCCGTAATGCTCAAGTTTCAAGAGTAAGGTTTCGTGATTTACGCAGTGCCTTGGAAAGGTCAAAAAAGATTCCTTTGGCATCTTGGGACACCTCCCATGCTGTAAATATGTGTTTTAATAAGGCGACACCGGCGTCAGTCGTACAACGTCCTTTGGTGAACCCATATTGCTGATCGTGTAATATTTGGTTGGTGTTAAAATGATTAAGCATTTGATTGAGCATTACCTTTTCGAACACCTTGCTGAATACCGGTAGCACGGATACTGGTCTATAATTGTTGGTGTATTTACTGTCCCCAGATTTAAAAAGTGGTATAACCTTACTGTATTTCATTAAATCCGGGAAAACTCCTTGATCCACGCACAAATTAAATATTAAAGCTAAATATGGTGCTATAGTCTCGATTATGGATGTACAAACTTTGATAGATAATCCCCATAGATCTTCAGTCAATTTGATTTTGATTTGCCGAAAAGCTTTTATAACTATCATAGGGTTTATATGTTTAAATTGAAATTCAACCGGGCAGCCTGTAACGTTCGCTTTTAATAAATCAATTGAGACATCGGGTGAGGAATTTAAAGCTTCCGTCGTTTTTGATGGTATATTAGTAAAGAAATTTACAAATTCTTGAGCTACTTCTAAGTTAGAGCTTATGGGACCACGTGCAGTCTCCAATGTGTACTCAGTGTTTCGTATTTTTTCTCTGTTAGTTTCATTATTTATTACTTTCCAAACCGTTTTTATTTTATTTTCTGCTGATTTGATTTGTTGCTAATATACAGAGCTGAAACATTAAATCATGTTTTTTGCTAAGAAGCTGTAAGAAGTGTTTTAATAACGGAACGTAGGTCCCGATTAGCATTCGGTGATGCACGATGCCGCGCACCGATGCGGCAGGCGGTGAAGCAGATCTCACGTCGCATTAGCGTGTATGTAATCCGTTGATGCCTAACATACGCACATCGCTCGACCGTACGGACGAACGGCACACGCTAGAAGCCCATTCGCACGGTTAGGCGCGCTCACTGTCTGTCCGCGCGGCAGCGCATCGCGGCACCGTGCACCGCCACAAAATCTGCTTCACTACCTTCAGCCTCTGCGGCGGTGAGCTGCGTTGTATGAAAACCGCCTTCATGAAATGCGGGAAATGCTGGTCTACGCAGCGGGCGCGGGTACGATAGCTTACAACCTACCTGCCTGCCTCTGACTACCCTTCTGACTTATGGCCATTACTAATAATTTATCAACCAACTATATAACAAACAATAAACCCCACCAATTTCATGAACTGCAATAAAATGAACTGGAGCACCCGACATCAAAGGCGCGCTTTTTACATTTGACACTTTTTGTAATCAAAACTTTCCGCGAACTCGTTGGAAATTTTACAGTTTAAAAATAAAAAAAATAAAGATGGAGGCAAAAAGTTGCGGGAGCATGTCACATGTGGCACAGGACGTTGAGTTATGGCACATAGTTTTATATTAAATTTTGCATAATTCCCCGAGCGGGGTGTAGTGTGCAACTTCCAACTGCAACTGTGTCGGGTTGTGTGATAAACTTGTGAATGTGCGACCGGTTGCTAGTTGTGTAGTGTACTGATGTATTTTGTGACGGTTGAATACATTCGAATGATTAAATAACGATAGTGAAAACGATAATAAGCATAATGAAACTTTGATCAAAAGATTAGTGAAATGTAATGTTTTGTTAGGCTCCCATTACTAATATCTGACATCCATAATTACAGAGGTATCAAAATAGGAGCTTGATGTTAAAATATAATTTAAGTTTCTGAAAGTTTAATATGTGGTGCTTGGGGAGGTTTATGTCCAGTAGTGGACGTCGTTCGGCTGTTATGATGAAAGCATAATACTATACTTTAGAAAACAGTTGTCTGATAAAACCTAATAACCTAGATACAAAATGGTTTATTGGTAACGTTGCTTAAAGTTAAGTAATGATTAGCGCCCGTTTAACCATACACTTTTAAACGTCACTAAACTTTAAGCAACGTTTATAAATAAACTCCTTATTCTTAATTGTAAAACAACAATACCAGTTTTCTATGTTGCTACACCAATACAATTGTGTATCTGATGACCTATAATAATTATAATCCTAGTTTCCCAGAAGTTTTAGTGACTTACCACAATCAGCAGCAACCACAACCGGTCGCTAGTTGCACGATAAGCCACCCCTCGGATGCTCCTCGTTCTCTGATTGTAAAGTCAGTCGCAGCTCGGCAGAGCGTCTTGCGAGTACGACAGAACTTGTGCTGCGCGGAGTGTTTCTGAGCTCTGGAAATTATATTACCAGTCGTCGAGGCTGTCGAGAAAAAAAAGAATACTAAAAGTGGGTTGTCTGTTTAGTTACAGAAAAATATTTTTGGAATCAGATTTTAAGAAAAATGTTTTGTTAAATTGTTGTCAATACGTAGTTATAGATACAATTTTAACTTTCATCTCTGAACAATAGAACATTTAACAAAATTGTCTTGTTTCTTCGATGAAGAGATTAGTCAAGTAAAATTGTTTTTTTATTTTTATAAAATTAATATAGATAGAGCCTACAAATATAACACCCGGTAAACTGTAAACTAAGCGCTTGGACTCCTCGGAGTTTCGAACAATTTTTAGAAGCAATAATCATGAATGCAGCACCAACAATTCTAAACACTAAATCATGTTCTTTATTCTGTTCAAACATAACCAAGAAACTACCGAAAACCATAAATTCAACAAACAGGGGACACACAAACAACATATTTATACCACGCTCGACGTAATTCTAAAAAATATATTCAACGGGCATGCAACCAGAGCCCACGGGACCGCTATTGCAAAGCCCAGGGGAACGCCATTGCAAAATTTCCAATTTTCAACTCAATCCAATTTCAATCTATTTTCAATATCAGTCGATTGGTGTTCTCGGTTAGATGCGGGTAGGACGTGGAAAAACTTGTAAAGGATAGCAGGTGAAGATCCCGGTAGAATCCGCCTGCTTGGCACTAAATTATGCAATACGGTTTAAGGTAGATTAGGAAGGGAAATTGTTTCGTTATCATAATTGTTATGGTGTAAGATGACGACTAATAGACAAGTAAGGAAGAAGTAGACATGCTCCGCCGACCACTGGATTAAGTGCAAG
The DNA here is from genome assembly GCA_963853775.1 of Xanthia togata. Lineage (NCBI taxonomy): Eukaryota > Metazoa > Arthropoda > Insecta > Lepidoptera > Noctuidae > Xanthia > Xanthia togata. Next base: position 24,080,891 of record OY970807.1, read on the forward strand.
AGTAAGATGGTCATGAATGATGGTGTAATTAATTAATTAAAGTTTATTGACCATAGGTTTAGGTTACTACTACACCGGTAATACATATTTACATAGTATTTAGTATAGTGCACACTCACTTACATACGTTCAACTACACTAAGTTAGAACTTATCTATAACAAGTAGCAAGGGGAGTTGAACAGAAATTATAATAATGCTACCTATACTAATATTATAAAGAGGAAAGATTTTTTTGTTTGTTTGTACCGAATAGGCACCGAAACTACGTGACCGATTTGAAAAATTCTTTTTCCATTAGATAGCTTAGTTTTCAGGGAGTTACATAAGCTACTTTTTATCCCGGGAAAAATAACGGGTCCCGCGGGAAACACCACGGGAGCGAAGCCGCGGGCAAAGTGCTAGTCACAAATAAAGCAATGGTTTACATACTTGATAAAATAATAAATGCCCAATGACGGTATACAGAGAAAAGTTTTTTACCTCCCGTGCTAGTCAAGGACTGTGTTACGGCCAGGTAAGATTCTCGCTCATGGAATAGTAGTCATAATGTAAACACGTTAAGACACTTTTTACCAAATACATTTATTTTGCTGTGAATCATAGATAACGAGTTACAAGCTTAGCGTGAGCAAGTAGTATATACAAAGAAATCAGATAAAGAAATGAATTATTGTTTTTTTATTTTCCAAAGAGTTTTTTTGCTATAAAATCCAATATCTGATAAATGTACCTATAGCTTGTAAAGTAAATACATTTTGCCAGTTATAATTTCCACGCAATTGCGGCCTGATTATTGTCATTAACAGAGACGAAATCCAAACTTCGGGCTGTTCATTACCTAATGTAACATAACAAAAAAAAAACACAAACCTGGGACTCGCTAGAGACCACTACACTAACGAGGCAGTAAACAAACTATAATATATAATATACATTTCTTTATTCAAGTAACAAGGACTCATTGTGTTAGTAAACTTAAGAACTATGTTATTTCATTTTATTTTAATTTTAATTTATTTCACCCCATGTGAGATGGGCACTACCGTGATTGATGTGTGCAATCGAGCCTGCTAGCGATCATTTTTAGGATATTGTTGGAGCTGGCCCGCACTCTGCGTACCAGGGATGCACACCTCATTCACATCGTTGCGTAAAAGCAATTTATACTCGTATGTGCGTCCGCAAACACTTCCGATGCGCTACAAAAACGGGGCAGCCCCACCGATACCCTGAAAGAATTGTTGTATGGCAACAACCATTGAAGCCTACACAATTCCCTATTCACTTCTTCCCTAAACATAAAACTAAGCCGTATTATCCAAAGACCACTTTCACAGTATGAAAGGAAAAATGAAACCAATAATAGATAATTCATTCCTCAATTTCATGCAAGCGCAGTCACGGGGCGAATCTATCCTATTTGTTACAATAACTCGTTCTGGGCGGGATAAGGAAGGAATAAATTAAAACTTGGATAATCTGCGTTTAGGCATAACATAACATCACGCTCGTATAAAGGGTAGGGTAGGCAGAGCTCACTGCGCCAGTTTAAGTAGCATGTAATAGAGGGCGAGCCTATAGTCATTTATTTTTATATGTAAGATATTGTTTAGGGTCTAATAAATAATCTTGGTTTGGATATATTAAGGTAGAATGCTATAGGAGGATATATTTAATGGATATTGTAGGAAAAGAACAAGTATTTATCAAATACGTATATTGCCTGCTAACTTCTGCCCACGATTTCATGCGTGTGGACGTCGTAAGTCAACAGTATACTAAAATAACAGCTACATTTTTATGAAACTTCCCTGTATACTACGTTTGTATAGACTATTGGTTTCTCAATAGGATCTATGCCTTATTTTAGGGTTTATTTTTTATTTTCACTGTATAGTGAAACGAAATTTATTTATTTATTTATTTATTTATTTATAGGAGAACCAACAGCAATAACAAATGGATAACCGTTGACTAAGAAACATAAAGCCAATTACAGGTTCTCACGGGTAAAAACAGAAAAATTAGTAGAAATCTTAGGATCACAACACTAACAAGCACGATAAAAAAGGTTAAGAATATATATATTATATAATATATAAGGTACAATAAGTATTATGCACTATGCACTTGTAAAAAAGTCAGCGTTTAGCCGAGCGCGTGCAAAATAGGTTTTGGTGGTAAATGGGTCAAATGAGAACTCTTTACAAAGAATATTAAAGTCTTTACTCGCTCGCACCATGTATGAGTTTTGCCTGTAGTTAGAAGAGGAAAAAGGAATGGAGATAGGTGGATTGAATCTAACTGATCTCTGAGGAACATTGAAACGTAGCTTATGAAGGAGATCAGGACTGTCAATCTCGTTGGATATAATTTTTAAGAGGAAAGTGCAATCTGCTAGTCGACGGCGATTTATGAGTGGCTGTAAATGAAATTTCTTGCAAAGATTTATGTAATTATCAGAATGGTATGGTATACGCAGCCGAAAACATAGAAAACGAATAAATCTTTTTTGTATATTCTCTATACGATCAATGTACTTGCCATAACACGGGTTCCAGATTTGTGACGCATATTCAAGATGACTTCTCACAAAAGAGCAATAAATAATCTTAAGGGTCTTGGCTTTCTTGAAACACCCTGCGAGTCTCATAACAAAACCCAGTGACCTCGAAGCTTTGGCTACTATTTGCTCAATGTGCACGTTAAATAAAAGTTTGGAATCATGAAAAACGCCCAGGTCGCGTACACCATCGCGTCTATGTAATAGCTGCCCTTTAAGTTTATAAGTTGTAGGGAGAGGGACGCGTTTTCTGCTAAAGGAGATTACTGAACATTTAACAGGGTTCAAATCTAGCTTATTAATCAAGCAATAATCATCCAATCGCGCCAGATCAGATTGGAGAGCATCCATGTCATCATCTGATGATACTGATGAAAATATCTTCATGTCATAAGCAAAACAAAGTAAATTTGAGTTGTGAAAACACGAGTCGATGTCGCTCACATAAATGATAAAAAGTAACGGACCCATCAAGGAACCTTGAGGAACACCACTAGGAGCTGAAACCCAGCTTGACATGTAGTTACTGATAACGACAGCTTGAGATCTGTTTTCAAGGTATGAAGTAAACCAACGAAGTAGATCTCCTCTGATACCATTATTAAAAAGCTTTGTTTTAAGGATATTGTGGTCAATTCTATCGAAAGCCTTACTGTAATCCGTGTAAATGACATCGACCTGTGCCCCATTATCCATTCTGTCCGTTAGAAAGTCATTGAGCAAAGCCAGATTAGATGCAGTTGAACGGCCCTTAAGAAATCCGTGCTGAGAAGGGCTAAAAGACTGCCTCAGTGCTGCGTAAACTTGATCGTAGACAACCCTCTCAAAAATTTTAGCTAATATGCACAGTTTGGAAATAGGTCTGTAATTAACTATTTAATTTTTGTGCCCTTTTTTATGCACCGGAGTTATAAAGGCAGACTTCCAGATTTGGGGAACAGAATGAGAAGAGAGCGATTTTGTGAATAATAGAGATACTGGTAAGGCTATGGTTCTAGCGCATCCAATCAGAAATTTAGGTGATAATTGGTCTGGACCAGCAGACTTAAATGGATCGATTTTACCAATTAGCTTAACTATAACATTTAGGTCAATGTCAATTAAGTGAATATCCGAGGGTAAATTATAATTTGCAGCATGGGGAGGACAGTAATTAGTCGTCACAACATTGGTAGGATCAAGAAAAGTAGAATAGAAGTGGGAAGAAAATGCATTACAAATAGACTCGGGAGAGGAAACCGTCACATCACCATACTTGAAGGAACTGGGTATTGCATTGGACTTAGATCGCTGCTTCACAAAGCTCCAAAAGCGTTTAGGATTCTTTTCGATGTTGGCTTCTGTATCAGCTAAGTAGTTAGTGTAACAATCCGCTTCAAGTCGGTTAACCCGCTCACGTAAATGTTTAAAGGTCGCCTCGTCAGAAAGTCTGCCATACGTCTTAAATTTACGGAGATATTTAGCCTTCTCTTTGATCAAGCGTTTAAGTGCCGGGGAGTACCAAATAGGGTATGAGCTGTGCGAGACTATCTTAGTTGGCACATACTTTTTTTGAATATCCGCTATGTTGGCATAAAAGTAGTCTACGGCGTCCCCAAGCGACATATCAATAAATATGTTTGTCCAGTCCATAGCTGCTATTTCTTTATTAATGGCCGCAAAGTCAGCTTTACCATAAAGGTAACAAGTAAAGGGAGCGGGAGTTAAATAAGAGTATTCTACAAAGTTCACGTCGATACAGAGGGCGGGATGATATTTGTCGACAGGTGATAAAGGCACCAAACATTCACACACTGAAACAATTTCATTACATAAAACTAAATCTAGAATCTTACCATAGCTATTTAATATTCCATTATATTGACTGAACCCTAAAATACGCAATTCATCAGTAAGCATGTACTCGTCGCCACTACAAATATTCACAGGTAATAATGTGCTGTTATTTAACTGCCACAAAATTCCACTAAGGTTAAAATCGCCAATAACTAAATACTTATCAGTTGGATTGTTTAATACTATACTACTTAAACTATGGAGAAAATTTGATAATTGGTCTGAAAAGGAATAACCATGATTTTGCCTACATAGATATATGACGCAAACATTCAACTTAAGATAATTTCTTGTGTTAGGCTGACGTACACTCAGCGTTACCCACAAGTCTTCGGCCGAGGAGTGAAATAATGGTTGGGGAACAGCAGAAATACACTTACGGGTAGCTATCAAGACACCACCTCCACGAGACTGGCCCGTAAGACAGTAATCCCGGTCACGACGCCACACAATATACTGATCACCAAATAACTCCGAGTTTAATATGCCATCGACTAACCAAGTTTCCGTTAAAACAATTACATCGTATGAACATAGGCATAGTTGGCGAAAGAAGGATTCAGTCTTGGTACGGAGGCCACGTACATTCTGATAATAGACATGCAGTTTGTTTTTAACGTCTACAGCCATCGATAATTAGCACAAATTATAGCAACAATATTATTAGTACGATAACAACCACTCAAATAACAAAGCGCTAAAAGACTAACGATTGCAGTGACTGAGACAATGTTCACGGATAATAAATACTCAACGTTATTGTAATAGAACAAAATAGAAGCGAATAATAAACTAATAAGTAGGGTAAATAGGCATACACAATTGTTAAACGGCACAAAAAACGCAGCAATATCACAGGTAACTGTGCGAATAGGCAGGCAGTAATTAGATTCAATAATGAGTGCGAGCGAGATAAGCATCAAATGGGATATTCTAATGAATAGAACAGCGCGATAAGATAAGCATAAGGCCCAATTACGTGTACAAAAGCGAGGTGACGAAGCTTCGAGCACATCAGTGGTGTTGAACCTTTTATATAAATAGTGAAAAACAGTTGCGGCTGTTAGTACATAATTAATAAAAATAAATTTATATCTAAACTTATGATTTAAAATATGTTGATAAAACAATGATAACCGAAAGATGCGCCACTCTAATTTAGCTTGTTTAAATCTTTCTCCCTAGAAATTACAAAGACAGCTGATCCCTCCTGCCTGCGAACATGAATCTTCCCGTGTTTGACCCATACGTGCTTATACTCTTTCTCCTTTGCTAATGCTCGGGTTTTGTTCAGCAATTTTTTGGAGTCAGGGTTGAGATGATCATTGATATAAACCCGGTTCGAATGGCCTGTGAATCCAAGGTCATGGGCGGATAACGTCTTGCAAGAGCGTGCAGCCGCAACAAAGTCCTCCTTGACATATCTGTTCAGAAAGCTGACCACAATTGACTTATCCTTTGTGTTGAACATCGGAATCCTGGATATGTAGTTGACCTGGGTTTTAGGAAATGTAAAATTAACTTTTTGGCTTATCTTATCCAAGACAGCAAACAGATTTTCGTCCTTTTTTAGGGGAATGCCCTTAATTTCCACATTGTTCAACCTTGATCTCTGGTCGCTAGCAGACAGCTCCGACTTAATCAAGTCAATGTCACATTGAAGAGCACAAACAGATTCCTGAAGATGTTCAAGACCAGCAACCCTAGTCTCAATGCCTGCAAGTTTGACAGAGAAATCATCCAGCCGTTTACCATCGAACTCGCAACTGACCTTGAGTTCTTTAAGTTCCTCTTTAATACATTTCACATCATCAGACAGCGTTGGCAGGCCAGCCAATTGAACCTTGAGCTCACGAATCTCATTTAGGATCGTTTCCAGAGTTGCAGGTTCAGGTGTTGGTAGTGGAGACGGGGAAGGGCTCGGTGACGGTGAGGAAATTCGGCACTTAGGACATTTCCATGCCGCCCTTCGATCAGCTCCTAGTTTTCTCCACCCGCCCTCCGTGATGCTAGCGCAGCCAAAATCAAGGTGCCGTTTGCATGAGGCACACTGAACGCCATCATTAAAGTCAGAATTGCAGCTTGCACACTTCATCATAACGTTAAAGTTTGAAGATGAGTAAAATGTTTAGAACCACTGACAAAAAAGGACCGGTTGACCGGAGCGCGTAGGTACTTGCGTAGCGATCGCGCAAAGTGCGAAGCGGACGAGCGAAATGCGTGCTTACTAAGTGAGTGATCGCGAGTAACTGATCACAAGTATTAAGCATGACGGCATGCATCACTCATGATTAGTGGCCCATAGTCGACCACTACTCATCAATAGCGCTATCATAGTTTTTTTTTTTCATAGACAGCCTAATAAATTGAATTAATAAATACGAGTAGCGCTAAAAAATAAGCCTATTATTGGACTTTTTCATACTTTGCCCACTGGAATAACAAAATCTGATGTATTCTGAGGTGTAAACTGAAATGTCGCCACATTCACATAAAATATGTTAACAAAAATGTCTACACTTCAACACACAACCTTTGCCGTTTCTAAACTCGTATTCAGCATAATTCACGTGTAAAAATATGAACATTCTAGCATTCTGAAATGTTCACTCGAATTGTCGGCAAAAGGTTTTGCTCATTATGTGCGAATTCAAACGTAATGTTCCGGTCTGACGAAACGAACTAAAAAGTGTATACGATTTGTGGAAATTCTACCTTTGTATAAAATAGTACGGCTTTGGTCCGTGATTTTACGATCACGTAGTTATACAGTTTTTGGGACGCGCTAATTAAACTTTTAATTTATGTTCTGGTTCTTTTAATTATCCCAGTATTAAAACTAAAAATAAATAGGTATAGACAAACATACTAAAGTCTATTAAATGCTTTTTTCCAATTGATGTTAATTCACCTAAACAAATGTCAACTTTATGTGTGTAAATAAAGTTGTTTTCAGAATGACTAGTACGTAATTGAAAACGTCATGAAAATGTTTGTAGGCGCAAACAAAACTTTATGTGTAAAGTTGTTTTTACAATACAAAAAAACATATTTGATTACATGTTTGAAAATTAAATCGCAAACCAAGCGTAGAAAAACTAAAAAATCTGACACTAAAAACACATAACTGAAAAGAGAAAAACAAGCATTATAATCAATATAATTTTGGTATCTCAAGCGGGGGGACAAACCAATAACCTGAAATATGGTGTTACTTTTGTTTGTCCCTACCGGTGATACCATGATCTATCAAAATCGGATCAGTCGTTTAGTAGTTACGAGGGAACATAGAGACGGACATATACACTTACATAGAGGTTAAACACACAACCCTTCCTTTTTGGCTTCGCCGCAGTCGGGTAAAAATAAAGTGCTCAAATTCAACTCTCTAACCCTCGTGAGCCGTACAAATAAAGCAGACTTCCCAAGTGCCTATTAAGATCTATTACAAAACGGAATCGCCACCATAATGCCGATTCCGAGAACGTTCCAATTTTAAAGAATGCAAAACACAGAGTAAAGAAGCATGTAAGGTTCGTGCAAAAAACAAATTCGGTAACGAAATAATGGGCCAAATAAGTTTAATCTTCGGAGCTTAGTTTGAAATTCAAATCGTGAAGACTCGAGTAATGTCGGGTTGTGGTAGAACGTCTATGTGTATAGTGGTGTGGTATGGTATAGCAAGTAAATACGGATATTCTGAGGTTTTTGAGGACATGCTTAGGAACGTTTCGCGTAAGTTGAATTTGCGAATTGAGGCAATACTGGGTATATTTTTGAAATGCTAGTAAAACTGCATAGCGGAAATAAAAAAAAAGAAGCCAATGGTCAATTCTGAAGAAATCTGTAATATGATCTTTTAATCACATAAATATTAGGATCTGGCTCATTCCGTAGACAACAAGATAAAAGCTTAGGCCGGAATTCCACGGTGCGCTTATCTGAATTTGGATGAAGCAACCAAATTGAATCCTTAATTTATGTTTTTAATCAAATTGGTTGAACCTTGCACCATCACCATTATAATAAATCAACACACAAGTATGTTACTTCATTAAGATTCTGAAAAAAACTAACCAAATAAAAATTCTTTCAAACATTTCTTTACCCGAAGTAGTGCAGGTCAATCCTCTGTAATTCCGTATGGTAATAACTGCCGGTCGGTAAAGGCACAAAATAGATAGGACAGAAGGTTGGCTCCATACAACGACTGTCACATAGATACGCGTCTACGTGTAGCTAGCGCAAGCACACACGCGACCTGCATTTGTTCGAGATCGTCTTGCGCTCGCGTCTATGTTTGCGTGCGCCGGTTTCGCTCGTTGTAAGAAGTTAGCCTTCTGTACTTACCTATCTATTTTGTCGGTAATGGTATTCATTGAAAACGTTCCCGAAGGTATTCCTACAGTTACTTCAGAGACTGAAAACTTCCACTGTTATTATAATTGAACGATTTTTTGTCGGAATTGGATTAATTTTGAGGAATTCGAATTAGAATTGCCACGGCTATGTTTTGATGGAATTCGTTTTTAATAAAAGTTTTTATGATTGAACCGGTAGAATACATAATTGGAAGCCTATTGGATACAGAAAAAATAAACATTTGCAACAAATAATTTTAAGAACTTGACTTCATCATCAGGAGGAGGAGCTCGTGGCTAAGTAATAACTGCCGCTCGGGTCGATCCATCAGGTTAAGCTACGCTTGCCGGGGTCGGTCTGTGGATGGGTGACCATCTTTACATACCGAGACTCCTCCGTGCCTCGGAAAGCACGTTAAGCCGTTGGTCCCGGCTGTCATTCGTGGATCTTTGACAGTCGTTACGGGTCGTCAGAAGCCCGAAAGTCTGACAACCAGTCTTACCAAGGGGTATCGTATTACCCAGTTACTGGGTTGTGGAGGTCAGATAGGCAGTCGCTTCATGTAAAATACTGGTATTCAGCTGCATCCGGTAAGACTGGAAGCCGACCCCAATATAGTTGGGAAAAGGCTAGGCAGATTGATTGAGTTCATCATCAGGATATCTCAAGTGCTGTATGGTATGACGGACCTTTTTTTTAGGAACACAAAATACTTACCAGAATACTTATACATACAGATAATTACTGAGCACTTAGTAAAGTGCTCAGTAATTATCTATATATGTAAATAACTCTTAGTAAATAGTAATCCTTTTGTCATATTAAGTGTCAATCAGTATTATTCTTAATACCCAGTAATTATTATTATTTATAAAGACTTCTGTCGTCGTAGTAGTAGTGGACAGTAGTCTTGCACTTAAAACTATGCCCCATTAAACAGATTTCACGGTTTATCTGTGGAAATGGATCATGCTTTAAAGAAAAGTTAGTTTATGCGGAGTTAGAGTACCTACATCACTAAATAATTGCCCACGAATGGGTGAAATTTAAGGTGCCACCACTCAGACTTCAGTTTCAGCAATCCTATATGATAATGTGCTCACGTAATGGTATTCATTGAGCTGGCAATGGATTCGGTTGGAGAGGACCACGGAGTGCTCCTAATACTATTGTTTGAATAGTTTTACTTAGGAAACGATTTTCCAAGTAGGGTCATTGTTTTTACATTATAATTCAGAGCCAAATAGATTTTAGTAAGTATTTTTATACTCATATTAGTCTAGTTTATTACTCCTTCGGGGTCGTCCATAAATCACGTGAGCTCGAAAAGGGGGGGAGAGGTTCGGAAATAAGCCTACGATAAAGGGCAATATGGAATATTATTAAATAACGAACTTCAAAACTTTCGATCCGACAATAAGGCAATAAACGCCTCAATTCTCCAAGGGAGCGTTGTTGGATGTCTTCTTTTTCTCATTTATATCAACGATCTGCCAAAAACCAGGAATCCGGACCATGCGTTTTGTTTGCGGACGATATTTCTATTTTTACTCCCTGTCATGATAAAGTACATTTAAATAATACCCTTAATAATGTATTCACTAAAACAATCACCTGGATCAACGAACATAATCTGGAAATCAATTTTGCTAAAACTAAATTAATAACCTCACCCCCAACCAAAAAATCCTCTGTACCTAATTTTTTCTTATAATAATCACAAAAAAGTATCAGTGAATGAATTCCCAATAATAGGCTTAACTATAGATTCAAACATCAATTGGAAACCACACGTACAGAAAATAAAAACCAAACTTTCCAAATTTTTGTACCCTTTTCGAGAAATAAAACCGGCCAAGTGCGAGTCGGACTCGCGCACCTAGGGTTCCGTAAAAACCAGTAAGTTTAAAATTATTAAAAATATTTTGATTATATGATGTAACTAAAAATTTAAGGTTTTCGCAAGTTTTCCTTTATCTGTGCTATAAGACGTTGCTTCATACCAAATTTCAAGATTCTGAGTTTAGGGGAAGTACCCTGTAGGTTTTGATTCCCTTGCGAGTGTCAAAAATTTGCGGAAATTTGCGGCATAAACGGCTGTATCTTTTGATTGCGTTGGTTTAGAAGTTTGTTTTTTTTTACAGCTCTAAGAAACAGTAAACTCGAGTATTTGATATAAATTCCAGCTTGATACCTTCACGCGTTTTTGATAAAAAGGGTCTTGAGAGACAGACAGACGGACGGACAACAAAGTGATCCTATAAGGGTTCTGTTTTTTCCTTTCAAGGTACGGAACCCTAAAAAGACCACAAACTTGCAAAAAGCTCTGGTCACCTGGGTAATAGTACCTAAGTGACCAGAGCTTTTTGCAAGTTTGTGGTCTTTTTAGGGTGCGCATAGGCATAGACCTATGCGCATGCATGGCTTAGCTACGGCGTAATAATGTGGGGAAATAGCAAAGACGCACCGACGCTGTTCACAACTCAAAAAAAGTTACTTCGGGTTTTAGTTTATTTAGAACAAACAGATAGCTGCAAACCCCATTTTCCACCCAGTTAAAAAACTAAGCATTCTAATGCTTCCTTGTATTTACATATTGGAAATCTGTAAGTTCGCACACACACACTAAGACTATTACATAAAACGAGAAGACATACAAGCAAGATACACACTCCGTTACAAAACACGATTAAACCTATCGATATCCCGTTTAAAAATGCACTCATCTAGTCCACTGGTTATATCGATAAAAATGTATAACAAACTACCCGAGGTAATCAGAAATGAGAAAAATATTGCTGTTTTTACAAATAAATTAAAAAAGTGATTACGAAATAAATGTTATTACAGCATAAATGAATATTTATTCATGTTTTTAATTGAAAAATTTATAGAACTGATATGATAAAATAAATTAATAATAAAAATTTAGATTAAATTAATAAAATGTTACCTTATATTATACTTAGAATAAGTTAGTTGCATGTATACCTAATAAGTGCTCTCCTTCAAATTTTTCTTTTGCTGTGCCCGATAGCTAATGTTTACTTACCACCTAAGCGTAGACATTGTGGAATGCAATAAATGATTGAGTTTTGAGTATTGAATAAAGTGATATCACAATGGTGTTATTTCGTGATTTTTTCAGTATCTCTGGGGGGTGTAATGAGATATCACTTGTATTTATTTTTTCGTGAATGCGCGATTTCCAAACCGAAAAGGGGCGCGTGTCCTTGACTTGACTTTGCCAGGCAATGATTTATTCCTGTCTAAAGATAAAATATTCTGAAATACTAAATTGGGTTAAGTTGATTATCTACTTTCATTATTAATGAAGAAAATTCAAAGCAATTATCTCGTCAAACGTTGGCTTAACCTAAGCCTAAGTACTCAAAGGTTTTATTTATTTTCGTTCAGAGTGTTTTTTGCTTATGAACAATCGCTGGTTCGTACGACATTTGTTAGGTTAAATAGAAAAGATGATAACACTTTTTTGGTATTAAAAAAAATATGCACTAGATTGAAGAATATAGCCTGCCGTTCTTAATTTACTTGGCACTTATTGAAATTATATGAAAAGGAAAAGAAAATCTAAGTAATTTACAAATGTGTGCAATCAAGATATACATACGTTAAAAAATTCCTCTCCACTTTTACCATAATTAAAATAAAAACATTCAATAGCTACGCTAATGGGATGAGTTTGCATCAAAAGACACTTTTGCGGAATTAAACCAATCAGCTGCTATACAAAACATGTTTTTTCCATGTTACTCTGAAAACCTCTCTAAGGCTTTTCAGAACATTTTTTTTTTTGACCTTTCATGAAGACTTGAGTGTTTAAGTGGAGACGTTTATTTATTTACTGAATAGGAAATAAGTTAGGAAGATTTTTCTGTGTTACTTTTTTTCTCCTATTACTTGTACCTACCTACCCCGATGGATGCGGGAGGCACAGAATCGGTCAAATGGCGGTGCTTGGAGGAGACCTGTGTCCAGCTGTGTCCGGCTGTCTTTTGGCTGAAATGATGATGATGATGATGATGAATACCTACAACGCTTTAGAATGGGCGAGAAAACAGAAATTGAAAAATTACGGACTTTGTACATAAATTGTCAGTCGATTTATGTATACGAGTAGTTCTCATATGTGTTCAGTAATAACTACTTCTAGTAATAAGTATTATGGCAACATTACCCGGTTCAACTAATTTGTTTCGCTTTGATTAATAGCAGCAGACGTTGAGTGACTTGACTGTTATGATTGCTTCATACAAATTTCAATTCTTGTGTAAACCATGTATAAGATCTGACTACACATTAATTTCTACAAAATAATTATTTTCCTTAATTCGCACGCGTCGATTACCAATCCGTATCATCGGACAAACACCGGCCAACTACCGGGTAAACACCGTATGAACACCGGACACCTCGTTTACTTACTACTCTACCGATTACGACCCTAGGGAGGCAGATTTACTGCAGCATCGTACTTCTCCTGTTCACTCTAATATTGATGGATTAGTTCGTCGTGATTTAGATGGACTAGTCTCTTGTTTAGCACTGTTTCCAGCTGTAAATGTGTTCTAGTCCAAGTTACTTTTGCTGTTAGATCTATGTATCAGGGCAGCTAGATTCAACTGTTTGTCACTGACTGACCCCTGGCAATTCAAAAGTCCTTAGGATTAGCAGCCTTAATGTTCCTACTACTGAGCCATAGGCCTCCTCTCTTTGAGAGGGACTGGGCCACGCAGTGCTAGTGCCAAGTGCTTGAAAGAAAGAAAGAAAATACATTTATTTTGAGTATTTCTATAGACTCCTCAAGGTAGAATATAATAGAATACTCTGTATTACTTACACCATACAAATTACAGATATAAAAGTACAAATGTTACATAAGGCGACCCAATGGGTGGTCTAGGTAGGTTGGTATGGCCGTAGGTAGGTAGGTAGCCATTCCTCATAGAGATAAAATATGTAATTTCACGCTAAAAAGCGTAAGATCTTCTATTATTAGCATTGTTAACCCTTCAAAATTCCTGACGTAAGTTGGTATCGCAAGTCTCAAGAAATCAATTAATCTATTTCATCATAACATCGTTCCCTTTACAATAATGTTGTTAAGCCCAAATACGCTGTGCAATAGTGAATTCCAAATGTTCAGCCAATTTACGAAAATGAAGGTCTGATACAGAATAACATAACATCACGCCTGTATTCTCCGAAGGGTTAGGCAGAGGTGTACCTATAGTACACTCACATTTCGCCGATTATTTTTGAGTCCGATATAATAGGGAGCGAGCCTATTGCCATCAATCGGGCACAAATCCAGACTCCAGACTCTTATTCAGAATGTGACAAATATATATATTCATCACAACAACCTTATTTAACCCAACTCTTTCATTTCCAAATAAATAACCTTTCCCAAATTACCAAGGATTGCCTTGCTTATTAGTTTCATCCATACTGAATAAAACATAACTAAAATGCCCCTTGGTCTAGTGGCCGCAAGTGCGACTACTAAGCTTGGGGTCTTGGGTTTGTTCCCCAGGTCGGGCAGTGTTACTGCGTTTTTCCTAATGGATTTTTTCTGTAAGCCTGGAGTCTGAATTTCTGCCGATGTTAATAGGATCGGAATTTTAAATGACACTATAGCATAACTAGCGTTTATGTGTATAGGCACTATACAATAAATTAATTTGTACACCAGCCATGGTCAAACATTTTGTGCCAAAGAATATCCTGTAACACCTATAATAAACATCATACCATGTATAGTATAAAAGTATAAAGTGATTATATATGTTCATATGGATTTGAAAAATACGTCATGTACACATATTTCTCAGCTAATAAACCCTATAAACAATGCAACAAAACTTGCCGATAGTTAGCAGTTGTAATTTCCCCTGGCCGGCCGCAGAGCCTCCAGGTGGAGTAATTAGCCGGTCGTAACGATGCCTGGCGTTAATTGAATCTAATTGCGATGCTTTGCTAGTGTGGCCATGGTAGGGGGTGCATTTTCAGGTTTTGTGAAGAGCTCGTCCTGACCGCTTTGATTTAAATACAGTGATCGAATAACTGTAGCACTACATTACGAAGTATTTAGTTAAAGATCAACATACAGACAAGGTTGACGTAGTTCAAACGGTGAATTGTTGTTATGCTACTATACTTTACTATATTTGTGTGTCATACCATAAATATAACTCTAATATTCAATTTGTTTCGTTGTTAATGGATGTCTCCTATGAAAACTTTCTATTGCTTTTCCTGTCATCTATGTTTTCGCCTTTAAATGTTTTAAGTGCTACATTCAATTACATAAATTAGTCATTTAACAAAAACATTGTTACAAGTTACATTACAACAACATGAATACAACAGTTAGCGTGCTCGTTCGGGCCTGTCTCCCACAACTAACTGACTGATTCGCGAATTTAAGCCACAACCACACTTCTGAATAGTTTGAAGCTACTGAAAAAGGTTTTAATTTGTCCTAAATTTTACATTAAATCAAAGAAATTCTTCTGAACCAGCCATATTGACACTGAGACATCATCCATACCAAATATATGTTTTGGGTTAATGGGTCAATTTGTAATATTTATGATAAGCATTTATTTACCAAAAAAATTAGGCTAAGCCTGGCCAGACCTGGAATCAAAAAGCAGTAGGTACTTACAGTAAAGTCAAAAATAACCAAAAACATATAATATCTTCAAGATGGTACTTAAAAATCAGGAGGCATAGAGCATGCGATTTCTGAGAAATTATTACAAACTCGTTCCCAACTCCTGAGTAAGAAAGGTGCAATAAATTAAACGCGAGCGCTCACAAAAGACTGCTCGTGAATGGGACCACCACATTGTTCTGTCAGTTCAGACAAAGCGTCACTGCGATTAGCGGCATACGACTCATTATAATTAACTTGCGGATTTTATGAGGCCTGTTCATCGCGCAGATTAAATTTTTGGATTGAAAAGAAAATCTAGAATGAGAGTTGAAATGAAAACTCAACGAATGGAGTAAAATATTTTTATATTTTTCAGCCTGTAATAGTATTCAGTTTTGCTAGAATTGAAGGGTTATAAAAAATATGTCGTCACCGTCGGTCGTTTGATTATTCAGATATTAAAATTAAAACAATATAACTGAATTCATGTTTGCAGTGCCATCGGATTGTTTTGTCTAAAAGTGGCATCCGGTAAAAACACTCAACACTGAAAACTGACCCTATAAAAAACAGAACAAATCTACAGAAAAATGAAGTCCAAATCCGTAGAATCGCAACAGCTAACTCGCCAACGCAAATCCTCGCTTTGTTGACTCAACGCGTCGCGCTGCGGTGCGACAATAACAGAGTTAATGCGATTAGTCGCAGCACTAATAGCCGGCTTTACCGACGTGGCGGTAAATCAGCGACCCGCAGGTGTTCCACTTTATCATAATGTTCACGTGAACTTGGAGGAATATGGAGAAGAAAAAATGTTCCTGGAACTTGGAACGGAAGACGAAGATAATCGTCATGCTTAAGGTCTCTGTGGCCTTGGTTTTGCTGTTTTTACGTAAAATATTTATTACAAGTGCCAAGGTAATACGATACGCCCTTGAATCCTTGATTCCTGTAAAGGGATTGGGCAAGTCAATCGTTTGAAAGACCTGCCCTATACAAATATTACCGTGTAAACTTAGATAGGGACACTTTAAAGCATTATAAATATTGAGTATTATAGAATATATCAGCTGTAATGTTTACTGGGAGGCTGTAAGTAATACCACCGCGATCTTACTATCACAGTCACAGCTTGTGAAGTGGAGCGTTAAGAGGTTAATCTTCCACTTTTTTTTGTTTTTTAATTTTTAAGTAACACAACTAAGTGGTCACAAGTTAAGAATAAGAATATTTTTTTTTTGCAAATATGGGTAGATGATACATCAATAGGTGTTAGTACAGTACAAAGATCAGCCATATTTTGCCATTCGGCATGCAAATATTTACATCAAGTTATTATTATTGTATTTAACATTTACATCAAGTTATTATTATTGTATTTAACCCCACAAGTTGCCCCACACTAGGAATTTCTCCTGTATTGTGGGTGCGTTTAAAAACATTTAAAGTCACATACACAAACAACCAGACCCGGAACAACTACTTGTAGGTCATACAAATATTTGACAAATAACTAAGCTAGTAACTAGCTGTTTTTAAAAGTGTGTTATTTAAAAGTATCTACAGATTTTTTTTATACGTTTGCAACACCATTTACATCAATTGCTTCTTCTCTAAGACTTGGGCCATTAAGTAAGTACAAACAAAATACCATTATCGCGAATTGATTGGCTTCCCCTGTCTGTGGAGTGTTCACAGCCGCGGAAGGGGAGGTGATTCGCGGTAATGAAGTCGAAAAACAAATGTTAATTCGGTTCGTTGGGTTTTAGAGACTCCCACAATGTTTGGTCAGTTTTCAGGGTAAGTACTTACCTGGTTTGTTGTATGTTTGTTGGAGGGTAATGGGAAGTGGTTATTATGTTTCAGGCAGGTAAACTTAACGTTACTTCTATAATTAATATTTTTTGCTTACATATATGTAATATGCAACGCTGTATAATGCCACATACTATATATATACTACTATATGTAACTGCCTCATTGGTCTAATGGTAGTAGGCACTACCGCTGAGCATGGTCGGACTAACTATGATTGGGTTTTTCTATCAGGGATTTCTCAGTAACAGCCCGGAGTCTGGATTTCTACCCGGTTGATGGCAATAGGCTCGCCCCTTATAACATGGAATATAAACATAACTTGTGAAATGTGGATATAAAATAGGTACACCCCTTTTTTTTTTGGCTGAGAATTTATCAAATTACCTCTGCCGCTCTGGGAGCGGGAGGGCGTGTCAGACTCTTACTGACTAAAAACCCACCCGTGTTCCTTCAGTTGCCTGGGCAATGCCAGGGGCCACGGTATCTCTTTCGGACTTTTCCACAACCCCGGCAAGCATCGGTCCTATAGGACCCCTTCAGTTGCTGACATCTCCTTGTCGCGCGCGTGGACCCGGGCCTGGTCCTTACCAGACGGCGAGCTACCCATTGCTCCGCAAGCCCGCGCCTACGGTGGCCGGGGATCGGCCTGCGATTTCCGACGTGAAGGCGCGAATTTTGCCTCTCCCTCACGCGTTCCGCCTCCTCCTTCGCGAACATTGCTGCTTCGCAAAAGGAGGGCCTCCCATGCCCTCTCGCTCCATACCATGGCCTTTACCAGGGCCGGACGCGAGAGATCCGCTTCCACGAGGACACGGCGGTGCTCTGCCCAAGCCGGGCAGACCTCCACCATATGCTCCACCGTGTCCTATAGGTGCAACCTTGCCTAACGCTTCGGGGATTACAGGCGTGATGTTATGTTATGTTTTAAGTAAGGATCGTAGCAGGTGCCACTCTGTAATTTCTGCCTACCCCATCGGAAGAAGGCGTGAGTTTTAATCCATGATCATCCCAACTTTTGTTCTGTGTGTAAATTTTAATTTCCAAACGAGGGCTTGGAGAGGCTGTAAAAGTAAGTCATATTTTCATTTATAACTTTTCATATTCCAATATTCGCTTAAAGGTATAAAAATCTATTGTCAGCTGAAACCGCACAAACAACCACATTTCCAACAAAAAGTAATCTGAGAATTTTAACCTTTGAGAATTTATGGAATATAATTTCCTCAAGACATTCCCAGTACCTACCTACAACTACATACGTGACTCCAAACCTTCCATTAGATCCAAAATAAACTACTTACAAACCGCGCAGCCACATTCTACAAAGGAAGTAGACCAGAACCGAATAACGTGGTGTACCTAACAAAGGCGCAAAAGCCGAAGTTCCCCGAGCAGGAAGCGAAGCTGCGGACAAACAATTTGAGAAAGAATCAAGAGTCCTTAATGGATAGAAAATGGATAGTATAGTGAAGTGCGCTGAGAAAACATTGGACCGGATTTTGCATAGTCAGTGGCAAGGAGTTATCCAGACTGGATGCGAAGTTAAGTGATTTTTGCTTTGTTTCCGTATCTACTCGAATTCGCATGTTGATTGACACGCATTGCCGCATTACATGGGGTATTAGCATTTCCTTTTTTTCGGGCACAATAAGATTGGCTAATATAAAGTTGTCCTTTATGCTTGGCTTAAAAACCTTCGATTGGACAAAACAATTCCTTTGCCCTCTACAATATCTATTTTTTTTATTTTATGTGAGTAGTAAGTGAGTGAGCTCAAACATTAAATTTGTTCCCACTGGATAACTGACATTTTGGAAAGACGCAATGGCCTTAAGATGGAAGCAGAAAATTGCGATATTTTAGTCTCTTCTAGCAATTTTTTTCTTTGTACCAGGCAATCGTGGCCTTTGGAAGCTCGCCAAACACACAGAGAGATGAAATTTAATACGGGACGCCATTGAATATTTATTTATGATAATATATAATGATTTATGCCTGGACTGCTTACGGTTAATAATTTTTCGTGCTCTCGTGATGTAACGAAACTTCGCGAAGATGAATGGTATGACAGCGCATGTATTGTTGTTTTCAATTGTTTATGGATGAATAGAGGTCGAGTCTTCTTACTTACATGTAAACAGTCTTTGTATGAAGACTTTTTTATGCTTGCTGAGTGCAGCAGACTTCTTGGGCAGTCAACTGTATTTTTCAGAGAGGCCACAAATACTCTTGGTAATATTTTACGAAACCAACCGCTCAGTGTCCGATTAGACTGGAAGCAAGCTACACAGACGATGATGAATTCTACCTAGCGCCCCACGCACATCGGGATTTAGTTGGTAGACAACATTGCCAAACATTGGTGACAACTCCCGAAATTTCAATCATAATCATTTTGTTATTTAGAAAGACATCAAACAAGAAGCCTTAACAGGATGATGAGGCAAGATCTTATCCGTATCTACCTTAGAAACAGTTTAGCGTCAACAACACGATCCAGTTAACTAGAAAACTTTGATATTGCCGACATGTAGGCAAACAGCGATACAAGTGAAGTAACAAGTGTAATAGGAACTGTTGCCAACTTGGACGAAGTGGACTACATAGATTGGCAGATGAAGTGCGCCTGTCTTATTGGAGTCAAGGAAGAAGTATGTATAGCATTCCATAGAATCACGTATGGTAGCAGTGTTTGGTTCTCGCTCGGTTATACGAAAGTACTCGACTTCAGGGCATTGTTTCAGCATGGTTATAATGAAGCAATGAGTTAGGATGTTCTGTGGTACGCAATAGGGGTGCGGGTTTGGGTGTTAGTGCTTGTTAGATTTGTGTCTGTAAACGCACTGATCATCAAGAGGCAACTTAGTCTCGGGACATACAAATTGAGTAATCTCTTCTCATTTTGGGGGTTATAATATTTTCTTCAGTACGATCACCAATTCGTTTGTAGCAATATTCCCTAATGACGTTCTCCGTTTATTCAAAGTTGTATGTTACCAAGTTGTAGTTAACGGTTTGAACCTTGGTATTTATAGTAAACAAAAAAGTCTATCCTCGAAAGAAACATCAAAAACATTTTATTCTTCACATTGAAGTTCAAAAAATCTTCCTTATTTCTATACACATTCATCCTACAGATGTCGCTCTACTTTGAAGTATTAAATAATGGCAAAAAAAATAAAAAAAATACTTCATTAGCAAGCTGAGGAAAACGACAGCCGAATATAATTCCACTGGAGTGAAGTGAGTGTGGGTAAGCCGTATTTAACGCGAGAAGTAGTCTAAGGGATCGGACACAGAGGCGCGGGACCAGCCGCGC
Organism: Xanthia togata; assembly: GCA_963853775.1. Taxonomy (NCBI): domain Eukaryota; kingdom Metazoa; phylum Arthropoda; class Insecta; order Lepidoptera; family Noctuidae; genus Xanthia; species Xanthia togata. The sequence continues at coordinate 24,101,473 of OY970807.1, forward strand.
GGGTGAAAACGCGAGAGAGATCAATAATTGTCTATAGATAGTGCAATCCACGTCGACGCGCCCCACTCCGAGATTACTGTACTTTAGTAGGGAGCGGAGCGGAGTGGGGCGCGTCGTCGTGGATTGCACTATCTATACTGTTGTGTTTATTACTTTCACCTTCCAGTCTTGATGTGATTTATCTACTGAAGACTGCTACTTTGACCGTAAACGATACGTGGTACTTTAGTTATGCATTATACAATTTTATTTAATAAAATCTGAATGTCGTTTGTCGAGAAGATCGCTTCCGCACTCGCTGCAGTCGCACCAGAATGTCCAGCCCCTTAATTCCTAGGGCCCTGAGGCCTCTCTTTTATTTTACGTTTAATATTATTCGGGTACGCTAATATTTGATGGGAGATCGGGCGGTTTTTGTTCGCAATCAAACGAAGTCGCCTCGTACACGCGAATTAATTTTTATAATGTTAAACGCGGGCTTCTTTTCACGTCTATGTTTGATTTTTAGATTTAGCTATTCTTTTGATGTTATATCTATCAAATTGTAAAACCAACCTAAAGTAAAACGAAATTTTCAATTAAAAACGTATCATTACAGCGTGAAATTAAAAATTCCGACGTAGCAAAAAAATGATTTGCCACATTCAAGTCAAATGTCGCTCGGGAATCGTACCTTGGACGACATAGGTTATAGAATAACACGAGGCATTCAGGTAAAATCACGAGATATATTGCCGATGATTTAATTGTGTAAAAAAAAAGACAAATAAAAGTTATGAAAAGATTATAAAATATGTAGCCGTCGTCATCAGATTTTATGTTTAAAAACTTATGATTAACACGTTAGATCAATTATTCAGTGGTTTAACTTTGTCGGAGAAAAACGCTAGGCCCATCGGCATACGTGATTTAACAGCTATTTAGTTCGATAGCTATTGCTTCGTAAAGCCTCCGTCTATTTCCGCGTTTAACATCGTAATTGATAATCGACGCGATGAACCTAAGTCATTTGAGCATTTTTTTTAAAGGAAAGTTGCCTAATCGAGACTAATAATTACGACTAAAAAAACAACAAATTAGCTAGTAGTGGTACAAAAGGGTACCTAATTAAAGAAACAGTTTGTGAGATGTAGTGGAACTGCTTAGGAGTTGACTGGCAAGGCGACGCGCTGCTGGCAGACCTGGCGCTCACTGTACTCGCTGCCTCGGGGTCAGCCGCAGAACCACCTACCACTCCTACGAGGCTCCGGGGCGTGACATTCGGATCCGCACAACCCGCAATAGGGCAGGGTCGGCGATGCACAGGGCCCAGTGGAGTAGCTGTAGTCCAAGGCCGAAATCGGCCTTTTCTATGTGATAATATGGAGAATACCAGAGGGAAAATATCCCGGATAGGTCCCTGGGAAGGGGCCTTAACTGCGAAAGCTGGAACGTGCCTGTTCACGGAAAAAAAACTCACAGGAAAAAAAAAACTTCATACCCAAATGTCCATGAGAGGGGACTGACGACTCACTTAAACCAACTCGAATCTTTTGTATTTCTGCTTCCAAAAAACCAAATTCAAAAATATTTTACAAATAAAATATGTTGGGCCTTTTTCCATACAAAGAGTTTTAGTTAGCAGCGTATTGCTGCAGTATGTATGTTTATTTTTTATTTTTAGACTTCTTGTACAGTTTTACTTCCAGCAACACTAGTCGGGTCAGTAGTCACCGTATTTTTTTTTTGAATAGTATCGAAAACCTTTGATTAAATTCTGCAATAGCTTACAACTATTTAGTTACCGTCGCTGTCAACAATGTGCAACGTGCCTGTAACCAGCCTTTCACTGCAAATCAAGTGTTTCCTCGCGGAAATACGATGACATTTCTACTGAGAGCAACTCATTCAATCGTAGTTACTGCAACTAGAAACTTGACGCTAACTTGCGGTTCCCAATGGTGTCAGGCAATAGTATATAGTTTCTGCTACTTCATAAGTCCCTATGTGTGATCTGAAACTTATGTAGAGTAACATTAGTTGTCTGTACTGAGTATGACTAAATTAATACAGAAATCAACCTGATCCAAACTTGAAACCTATTAAAAATAGCTTAGAATGCTCGTATTATCAGGTCAGTATGTTTTGTTTTCTCTCGATTACTGATTCAACACTGAGCGACCATTCATACCGCGCTGCGCTGTACCTATGAGCAGTGGTTCATATGGTTAAAAACAGATGCAGTATAAAACTGAAATGTGATCCCAAAATGAAGTGAACGGGGTCTGATCGACACAGTCATAGTTAGTTACTGTTAGGCCATTTTTAATTGATAGCATCGCACATACAAATTGCTCTTAGAAGAAAAGTAGTTCTCCTCGGTTTATGGAAAAAGTTAGTGTTCAAAATAAGGACGTACCTAAGTACTATTCATTATCATCATGGCTGCCCTTTCCACCTCCTTTTGTGCCATGCTTTCCTGGTCTGTGTCTCACCCTCTTCTAGGTACTACTGTTTGGTCCTAACAACAAAAATACTGACGTAAACACCTCGCCTCGTATAATTTTCGTCTAGCAACTAAAACTTTCCCGCTTGCACACAACCTAAGTGTCTCGACTGCGTACCTCCCTCTCGGGCAGTTAACTTTAAGTGTCTTTGTAACAAATAGTGACGGATTGCTGGCTCGTTACGGCGCTACAATAACCTAGTTTCGGTACCTAGATTCTAGGTTATACAGTTATTTATTTACGATGCCAGTAAGTAAAGGAAACAAACGGCACTGCCTAATACATTAACTTAATACATTTTGGGAATTTGCTTGTAGTTTTTTTGATTGGAACTTATTAAGGCAATAATACCTATATATTATTGTGTGATGTCATGATATGGCTATTCAAATAGTTCTTTGAAAGCAAAACAGGTAATAAATAAATACACCTAATCAAAACAGTAAAACGGCCAAATATCGAGTATTTCTTCATTTAATTTGATACATAAGCTCAACGACCTCTTTAGTGTTAACTTTAGAAATAATGCCGTCAACAGAACTTCCCAAGACAAACATAGAGTAATTTGTTCCTAAATTTAAATCCACAAAGGTTTTCAGTCGATAACTTGCAAGTTATCGAATCAAATACTTTGTGGGTTTCGAGAAAAAAGAAAGAGAAAATCTTTAGGCAACTCAGCAGATTATATTCCTAATCAAAAAAAATCGGCTACTTTCCATGACCTCAGCCCCTTCAGAGATTATAGCCATCGCGGGCCATTATAATTATTTTGTATTCTAAGTACTTCCTGCCAGCACGGTACATGCATACATTTTCTGTAAGCTCAGTGACCTAGTTTATAATAAGTTGATTAGGAGGCGAAAATTATTAATACAGCTTTGCGAGAACTTAGACGAAGTATTTATAAGGGTTAGGTTGGCAGTACATTGAGACAAAATGCCTGACTACCTGAGAAATTCTGAACATGATAAGCAAAGTGTTATTAGGTTTTTCGATTAGGAGTTTCTCAGTAGTAGCCCGGAGGCCGGATTTGTGCACGGTAAATGGCTATAGACTCGTCCCCTAGGGAACTTAAATATAGCTGGCAAAATAGACATCTACCTAGCTTAAGTAAGGTAAGGACCTACTATATTGGCTTCCAGTCTAACCGGATGTAGCTGAATACTAGTATTTTACATAGAACGACTGCCTATTTGCCCTCTACAACCCAGTTACTAAGTAACACCATACTCTTTAGCAGAAATAATTAGTGTAAGTACCTACAATTACACCTCTGCCTAATTCTCCCTTCGTGAAATACAGGCGTGACGTTACGGTACTACAAGGGTTTGATTTAGGTGTCTAGGATATTCCTTGGTTCGCTTGCGTAAGCAAGGGATGAACAATACAACAATGAATCAAGTCGTGGTAACAAGGACATGACAATTTATAAACTAGATTTACAACTGGCGCGGGTAAAGATTTTATATTTTGGTGGATAAAATTTACTGTAGGTATGTTCTTTTTCAGGTGCCAAATTATCAAACAAATTCAATCAATGAGATTAGAAATGTCTCATGTTATGGTTTCGCCCGAGGTTCTGGAGTGGTTCTCTTCTTATCTTCGGGAACGTCAGCAGTCGGTTCGCGTTGATGAGCACTCGTCGAGTTGGCGTGACCTGGATGCTGGTGTTCCACAAGGCGGTATTCTCTCTCCATTGTTATTCTCCATCTTCATTATTTTTCTTCGGTGTTTGTATCATCTGATCGGACGCTATAGCAGATGTAAACCAAGATTTAGATGCCATCAAAAGGTGGTCTGATAGTTTTTGGGTGTCAGTAAACCCCTCAAAGTGTCAGGCCATTGTAATTGGGAGCTCACGCATGATAGGCAGGGTGACGCTTAGCTCTCTTCCTCCTCTTAATTTCAATGGTAACGTCATACCCTTTACCTCTACTGTGAAAGATCTCGGTTTGCATTTTGACTCGACGCTTAGCTGGCAACGCCAGGTCTCGTTAGTCAAAGGGTCAACGGTACTCTGCGATCCCTGTATCGTCTGAGAAACATTTTACCCGCTAAGACGAAAACTATGCTTGTGCAGACTTTGATTTTCCCTATCATCGACTATGATGGTGACGTGTGCTACTTTGACTTGAATTCGATTTTGCTGGATAAGCTCGACAAACTGCTCAACAATTGTATCCAGTTCATATTCAACCTCAAGAAATATGATCATGTGTCAAGCTATATATAGGTCTGAGCTCAAATGGATGTCTATTCGCCAAAGAAGAAGTTTGCGTGCTTTGAACACGCTTTTCTCCCTTCTCAACTCTCCCACTCCTCCTTCTTATGTGTCACTTTCAATATCTATGTTCTTCACACACTAAGAATCTGCGTTCTTCTAACAATCTTCAACTACTTTGTCCTTCTCATACTTCTGACTTTGTTCATTATTCCTTTAATATTTTTCTATGGAGTGCGCTTCCTCTTGATATCAGGACGGTCACGAGTCGGTATGCATTTAAGCGGAAATTGCAGAGATTTTTGTCAAATTAAATAGAGTAGAGTCATCTCAACACCTCTCTCCCTTGAATTTGTATATAATAATATGAATATTTATAATATAGGTATATATTTTATTAATTATGTATGTATGTGTATTATAATTATTTCTAACGATATATTTTAATAAAAAATGATTTTTCTTTGTTCCTCTCAAACAGAGCACCTGCCATCTAATCTCTTCACCACCCTTGGTTGACTGGTAGATAATGCCTAAGGCATTAAGTCCGCCTTTGTACTTTTTTTTGAGTGTGAATGTTTAAATAAATTATTGTCATTAACAGATAAATAGACTAATTACAGCATTTCTTTTATCTTTGGTACTTGGGGGCTGCATATGTCACCACCACATACGAACTTCAGCTGACATATCCTATATCTCGAATGAAATGTAGGATATGATAATAAACGAGATCTCCGCGACAGGAATATATACAATAGCCCGACAACAACCGTCGGGCAGTAGCCCATCAGACACACACCCATCTGGTCGGAAAATCCTCCCTTTTCAATGGAGAATGAGGAACTATCCATGATTTCCCTCATCCCTCTAAATATCTAGCATAAATCAGATGTCACTTTTCTTCTGAAAAGAATACATAAAGTCACTTTAACTATAACTTAAACAAAAAGAGAATTACATACTAAACAGTACGCTGTTTAGTGACCGTGACCGCCATTACTTTTAGTACAACAAAGTGCTACAATTAACATATAATTTATGGGAGGGTGGAACACTGTTCTCTGGGCAGGATTTTTAAAGGGCAGGAACTAAAAGAGTTCCTTAACAGTTGTGCTTAAAAATATACTTTTACAATATAGAACAGTTAAAGATACTGAGCTAGACCAAGGGATGACAGGTGAAATCAAGAATTCACTGGAAAACTGGGAAATATAATAACACCAGCTAGAAACAGTCGACATAAAAAAAAGTTTTATGTGGTTATGATAAACGTAAAGTGGCTTAAGTAACAAGTTATCAATATAGAAATAAGAACATACACAATGAAGATAGGTGGTTGCCTGGAAATTTGATCGCGTACAATGTTTTTATTTTATTATAAACTTTCATAAGTTTAGTAAACAACAATGGAAAAATATGGTTGCAGCAGGAAACTATGTCTTCCAACCACTTACCTAATAAAAGGAGAACTAGACGAAAAGAACAAAAAGCAAAAGCATCCTAAATTCCCTTTCAATTAGAAACGGAGACAGTAAAATAAATTATAGTCATAATAAAAGCGATTCCAATAGAAAGATCAATAACATATAGCTTAAGATTGTCACTTTCATAATTTACCTACCACTAAACAAAACAGGAGCGCACTTTTAGAAACCACATATCATCCCATGGTGACCCTTAAGGAAGCCTAAAGTATTCCAGAAAATATGGCGACCAAATAACTCATGAGAAATGTACTAACAAAACAAATAGACAAGGAATTGTAGTCGAAGTTCACGGAACATTAAACACCCTACTGATATGCATTAACAAGTACACAATGGAGCTCTTTATTAGTACAAGATTAATGGAGCAAGTTTCACTGGATGTTGTAGGTTTTAGGTCATCTTGGTGAAAACATTCTGTCTTTGTGCATCGTTGTTTGGTTTATTTATATGGAATTTTGAACCGATTAAACAGAGTTGTTATGTTTCTATAAGCAAGTGTAACACACGGATCATGAAAGCTAAAACAACAAATTTGGCTGACAGATGGTCAACAAGTTTTATTGGTAATTGGTATTTCAGTCAGCCAATCACAGCAAATTTTCGTCTAGACTAGCCATTCAGAAACTTACTGGGTGTTACTTTCTAAAATAATGTGGAATAAGCTTTGTAAAGTAACAGGATAAAAAGAAGGTGATGGTACGTTATGAATTAAGCAGTTTTTATGTCCACAGACTATTTTAAACTATTTTAATTATCTTATCTTACTAAAACAATATTTCTGTAAGAGGAAATAAAAAATGAAAAATCCCCATAGTTACATTTATTATACCTATTCGAGCTACACAGCGACCGTTAATTGCCACTAAGCTCGATAGATGGCGTTGTTCCTCTCGGCGGAATCGCGCTATTCGGTCACAAATCAGTATAATATAGTCCAACTATAAATCGATACATTACATCAGTATTAAAATTGATAAAAATTCTCATCTATTTTGATTTACAAAGTATCCAATAATAATGTTCTAATTTAATGGAAAAGCGATTTTTTCTTCTTTCGTTTCATATTTCTACTAAAAGGTAGCGATTTTAATTTTAATAATTTGGTATTTAGGTCCTGTAGAACAACGAGTATTTATCATCCTGAAAAATATTTATGACCCAGGTACACGGTTAGATACTGCCTAACGCATTCAAGGACACTGAACGAGACACAAAAGAAGTTTTGTTGCTACCGATAAAACTTCTTGTATGTCTCGTTAATGTAGTTGTTTCGCATAATCAGCCTATAACGTTTCCACTGCTAAAACACAGGCCTCCTCCCTGTGAGAGGGAGTGGGCTGTTATCACGCAGGCCCAGTGCGGGTTGGTAAATGTCACATGTCTTCGAATTTTTCTTTCTAGTGGTGACCAGTCAGTTCACCAAACATTAATTCAAACATTTTGTACTTGACAAGCAACGATTGGCAAAAACATTATTTGTCATTTCATCATTCTACAACAAAAAGTTTAACAAATATTTCACTTAGCAAAATAATTATCCGATAAACTTTTATTTAATATCGTATTATTTGACAAACAATTAATTATTTTTTAAATTTTATTCCATAAATAACGTATGGAATAAAGACATTACACTAATTGACCTAATATAAAGTAATAAAAAATAAAAATAAAAACTGATAGAAACCCTAACCCTAAACGGTCATCGTCAGGGGCACCCCGAGGTTCGGTTAGGAACCTAACCTAACCGAACCTCGGGGTGAACCTTTAAGTTTAAACCCTGCAGACAGAAATAGGAGCCCCGCCCAGTGAGAGCTCCGTCGACCTGCTGACAAATGTATTGTAATGATATTTAGTAGAAACGTGATTTATCCTAATGAATCTAAATGAAAAATGCATAAATGATTAAATATCATCTGATGCATTATTGTTTGCGAAATAAATGTTTGTAAAGCGAGTGTTTATAAAATAATACATTTGCGGAATAAGTTGTTTTCGAAATAAATAGTATACGAAACGTTGGTTGTAAAATGAAAAATCAATGAAATTTTGGTGAAACTTTAGTGAACCCGTTCTAGTACATGCTGGTTTCCTCATGATGTTTTCCTTCACCGTTTTGATGAACTTTTTTTTATTGATGGTCTGGCAGTTTGATTAGTTTATGCGGCCTAACCAAATGTCTTTTCTTTGGTATTGTACTTCGAGTTGAGCTCCTTAAGTTCTGAGTTGAGCCTCACGATTACTCACAAATGCTTGCACTGACTGGACAGGTCCACTCTAATCTGTGTGGTTCTTTTCTTAAAAGACCATTTCAGACACTAATCTACATGGTCCTCATATGAACTGACCAAGATTATGTCTGGATTTTAAAATACTGTGACCTCTGAGTTTGTTTTGGCCTTTTTTGGTATGGTTTTGTTATTGTTATTAGTAATTAACTGTTTATTTATTTTACCTCGATGGTCCTAGTTTATAAATTATAACTCTAGTTACAGCTATATGTAAGCGGGCACGCCCTTTATGCCTGGAGGCTTTATTTTCTTTTTAGATATTCTTTACGTTTAGTTATTTTTATTTTTGCTTGAGTATAGATCTCGATGTTTTTGGTTGGTATATTGGCGTGTGCTAGCTGTCATATGGCTGATAATAATTTATAATTTAATGTTTTGTGTTGTGTTATGTAAATTATTTTGCATAAGTACTATTGTATAGAATCATTTTATTTTTCCTAATTGAACAGACAGCTGTGCTGCTGGGGAGTTTGTTGCGCCACTTCTTCTTCCCAGCGAAAGCACTAGGAAGTGGTGAAGGGTGGGCGTTTTGTGGGACTGTCTTATGTAATTTTGACGTTCGAAAAGTGCTGATTCTCAGCCTAATTTGAATAAATGACTTTTGCATTTTGAATTTTGAATTCTCAGAGTAATCAGATAGGAAACGCCGAAATCATCTAGATATTTTTTTTTTTAATATGACTTGTAAAAGTGATTCTAATATCCTATTTACAGAATAAACAGTTTAATTTCATGTAATTTGATTAATTGACAGCAGTGGCGATGAAATTACTTACACAAAGTAAAGCGCCTGCCTGGTTCGAACCCCCGACCTACAACTCGTAAACCGGGGCCGTTCACAGTTGACAGACCAACCTCGGCAAACGTAGCTTAACCTGATGGATCGCCCGTGCGGCAGTTATAACTTAGCCACGAGCTCCTCAACATTGATGATTAGGTATTATCTTCAAAAAAATATTATAAACTCTCCGAATACCTACCTTAAATAGTAGGTAAACGTTTATTTTGTAAGTAATATAGTTAGGTAGTAGGGTTTTGTTAGACATCGCCAACGCCTTCAATACCCTGCCCTGGAGTTGCATCACCAACCTCTGTCGTACCTCTGTCGTGTAGTCGAGGCCTATCTGGTGGACAGGGCCATCATCTACCCCGGTCACCAGGGAGAGTGGCCAGAATCCGGCAGTTGGGATTCGAGGTGGCCTTGCACAAGTCCGAGGCCATGTGTTTTCATGGTCCTCGGAACGCACCACCGTCGGGTTCCCAAATAACGGTAGGAGGGGTTCACATCGGCGTCGAGTCGACGATGAAGTACCTGGGACTCGTCCTCGACAGTCTTCAGGACAGGAACTTCGTGGAGCATTTCCGACGTTTGGCTCCCAGACTGGAGCGGGCCGGGGCTGCCTTGAAGCGGCTCCTGCCCAATCTAGGGGGTCCAAACGCCTCCTGCCGGAGGCTATACGCGGGGATCGTGCGGTCCATGGCCCTTTACGGGGCACCGGTGAGGGCGGCCAGCCCGCCGGTTGAACGCATCCCAGAGGGTCATGGCCACCCGGCTGGTCCGGGGATACCGCACGGTCTCCGGTGAGGCGGCGAGCCTCCTTGCTGGATTGCCGCCATGGGATCTGGAGGCAAAAGTCCTCGCGCATATTTGGGAGTGGCGCGGGGAGGCGAAACGCCGGGGCTTGACTCCGATGCCACGAGAAATCGCGGCACAGCGGACAGAGCTCCGACGGGATCTCATGGCGTCATGGAGAGTGCGATTGTCGCAACCCAGTGCTGGGCACGCCACTATTGCGGCGATAAGTCCCCCCCCTCTTTGAGGAGTGGCTGGAGAGGCGCCACGGCGTCCTCACCTTCCGCCTGACGCAGGTCCTCACCGGACACGGCTGTTTCGGGAGGTACCTGTTTGGGCAGAGCACCACCGTGTCCTGGTGGAGGCGATCGGTGGCGGAGATCTCTCGCGTCCAGCCTTGGTCCAGGCCATGGTATGGAGCGAGAGGGCATGGGAGGCCGTCACCTCCTTCTGCGAAGCAGTAATGCTCGCAAAAGAGGAGGTGGAACGCGTGAGGGAGAGGCAAAATTCGCGCCCTCTCATTCAACAGAAGGAACACGGGTGGGTTTTTAGTCAGTAAGAGTCTGACACGCCCTACCAGTCCACCCAGAGCGGGAGACGTCATTTGATGATTTCCCACCCATAAAAAAAAAAACGTAGTAGGGTTTACCATAAATGGAAACGTCTGACCACTGTTACTGAAAGTGAGTTAAAAAAATAACATAAATGAAACGTTAAAACAGCAGACTACTATTTTCCTACCGAATATTTTTACAGTACATTGGTTGTTATTTTTGAAAAAAAAATCTTTATCGAGTCACACACTGTCGTAAAATTTTATTGTTTCAAGTCTGCAAACTTGAACAAAGGGTACATACGACAATGACCCTTATAACTTAGGATTTTCACAGCTGTGTTTTGGTGAAATTGGCGTGTAACTTGGGTTATTATGAACGTCAACTATTATATTTTGCAGGGGAGCAGACACGTAAAGCACTTAACAGTTACTAGATAATAATACCTAGAAGTAATAGCAGTTGCCAATTCAATCTTGATGAGTTTTTCATAAAAATCAGTTGCTCGCAGAACAGATGGCCGATGGGGCCGATAGATTCTGTAGTGGCGACCGCGTACCGGAAGACGTAGCGTTTGAAGGCCCCCCATAAGGTGGACCGATGACCTTATGAAGGCCGCAGGAATCCGCTGGATGCGGCAAGCACAGAACCGGTTCCGAAGGCAGTGTTTGGGGGAGGCTTATGTTCAGCAGTTGACGTCTTTCGGCTGAAATTATAAGTTTTTCATTATTTTTGTACTGAAGAAAGATAAATATTTCATTTTTTGTGTCGAAGTGATTCCATCGACCTCTATACGAGCTTAGTTCATCCATCCTTAAAAGGCTAGATATTGAGCGGACGCCTCCCACAATACGAGTCATTGGAAAATAATAGGAATTCCGCTTGGGAATTATTGTAAAGACCCATCTCCGATTGTTGAACCTCAATCACAATTCAATCACGGTCTGTTTTCATATCAGCCGATCGAAATATCATTGGAAATGTCGCGAGCAGTACGGCCGCGACCGGAATGTACGGGAGAGGTAGGGAGACGGGCCCGCTTCGCTGTCAGATCCGTATATAGATGACTAGTTAGGGCTGCTGCCCTCCTGGTACATCTGTTAAGTAATTGAGGTCATATGTAACTCAGTTATTGATTTGGTTTTGAATTAAGTTTAGTAAGTGCTGTACACATAATAATATGGTAGGTGGAACTGCTGGTTTTAGCCAACTATGGCGAAGCAAAAAGGAGGGTTATGATTTTGACCGGTATGTATGTATACATGTACGTATGTATGTATGTTCATCTGTCACTTCATAACTTCTAAACTTCTCATCATAATTTGACTCATGGACTAAAAAAAACCCGTGTATGTTATCAAATGAAAGGGCTTCATTAGCACATTTCAAATATATATTTATATTATAACCCCAAAATAATTTAAAACCAAATAAAGTTAAAAAACTAAAACTCAACTAAAATCCGGAGTCACACGTAATCTGTTCGATTTATGCCCTAACACGTGTGAATCCGGATTTTTAATTTATCTCTCTGTGATGTCTTGTTTATACCGTTTTAAATTACAGTTGTATAATTATCACTTGCTTAAAAAACGGTGAAGGTAAACATCTTGAGGAAACCGGCATCCCTGAGAAGTATCTCTCGACGGCATATAAGGCGAAGTCAGAGTCCCATGGGCGGCTTTAAAACTCTGACACCAGGTTAGTCACTAACCACACGAAAAGAAGAAGACCGTTTTAGATTACTTTATTGTCGTAGTTGGGTATTAGCTTTATAAGTGCATCTTCTTCTTAGAGTGTTGATAACAAATCGCATAGTTAATAATAGCAAGGTTGGTACAGAAGGCGAATAGAGTCTGCCCAGAATTCGCCTTCTGTAGCGCATTCAGTAGTGCATAATACTAGCTCGAATGTTATTTTCACTGGTAAAGTTACCATTTGGAACAAATACGCTCATATTATGATATTTATATAAAAACTTGATGAAAAAGGCAATGTTAGGAACAAAATGCGGGTCCGTATCCTTAGGTGCAATCATAAAGTATATCTCGACTATTAGCCAAAAAATAAAGGAAATCCTTACAAGCGTCTTCTGTCGATTACAATCCCCGTATATTTCCACACATGAATGGGTTGCAGCGAAACGATTTCCCGTCGCGTCCTGAAACTATTTTCCTTAAGGTTCTTTTTTATTCAGGACATACTCCAATTTGGATGGTTCGTCATTTACATTAAACGGTATTAAATTACGTGTTTTTTTTTAATATAAAAGAGTCTGTGATGGTTCTGACAGGCTCTATTATCAAAGGATCTTATGTTTGGAAGCCTTTTTTAAATGTTATTTACATAATGAGTCGTGTTTTTTTGGAAAACACTTTTATGTTTATTTTAGCGTATGTTGATTGGATGAGGAAGAACGTTCTGATTGAAGTACGGTTTTAGATACCTCAAAATGAACAACGTGTAATTAGGTAGGCAACTAGCCTACCAACTTTTGGATGATGATTACCGCCAGTTTAGAACACCTATCACCAAAAGGATTGATAATATGCTAGTGTCATTAGAGATAAAATTGAAAACTACTTTATAGCTTCATAGATATTGATAGGGCAATCCACGACGACGCACCCCACTCCGCTCCGTACAGTAATTGCGGAGTAGGGCACGTCGTCATGGATTGCACTATCTGTACCCAAATCGGTGGATAAAATAAGGTGTTGTATCATATAACGAGGTGGTTGGTGTCCGCAACGCTACGTACAAGCGCGTATTTTGCATAGAAAAATATGGTATCATTATAAAATGTAGTATTGTGGACCTCGTAATTACTTTAAAACTTTTGACAAAAATACTCAGTAATTTTAAACGTTACTAAGTTTGAAACTATCCTTATAACTGTCTAGTCTTAAAGAAAAATAAAGAGGTCAACTATACTACCCTGAGTGAACACACCGAAAGAGCTCTTTTAATCATTGGGGCTCATACAAAAATTGTCAGAGTCGTCTCCCAGTTCAACAAGTACCGTCATACCTCCAAATCCTCTTCTCTCTTCAATTCCATCAAGTGGCATCAGATATAAATCGTATAAAATTGCGCATTATTCTAGTCAGTCGTCAGGACGTGTCCGTCCCGCAGCCGGAGGCGAAGGATTAAGGTGTAAGGTGCACGGAATAAATCGATGCCAAACACGTATTACGTACTGTTGTGTCGACAAGTGGTTTTGGGATAGAATTTCTTTGCCATTTTTTTTTTTTCCAATTAGGAAGACTTCTTCGTGAACACCGAAATCTAAGCTTAGCTGTAATATTTGTATTATGCTTCCAACATCTGTCAATCAATATACATATTTTTATAGTTTAAGACACACGTGTACACCACAATTGCGCTAATGCATATGATAGGTGCTTGACCAGAACAATCCTACAGTGGAGACTATGTGTGTTGACCTGAATGATAGGATAGCCTAAAGAAAACAGCTGGTGGTTACTGGAAGCGAAGCGAACAGCGTAGGACCATCATTATCATCTAAGGCTATTTAACTTGCAATATTTCTATAATAAATAACTTCCTAAGATTTCTGTCTGCACGTATACTTACACGTCGTTTGATTCGTCACGGTCGAGCAGTCGGATTTATTGTGAAAGTTAGCTAATAAATAGTGTCGCGGCGCCAGAGTCGCTCGAACATGTAGTATTAACAAGTAATACGAACAGTTGAGAAGTTGAGGTAGAATATTAAGAACACTGGTTTATCATGAGCTTATCTTTTAATTTTGTAAAGCTAATGAAATGTTTAAGCTTAGACAAAAAATGACAGTTTTATAAAAGCGTGTAAAATAGAGAAAATATAATGGTGCCGATTCTCTTGTCACAAATGCGTCTAAACTAGACTAAAAATCACCAAAAATTAGTTTACTCCTGTCAAACGATGATTTCCCATTCTGAAATAGACTAAAGTGGCACAACTTAACTATATTTTAGTTTGACAGCACTAAGATTGTACTGAGATTTTAATTTAGTGAAAATGACAATTTTGCTATTCTGAATTTGACGTTTTTCACCTAAAATTTTAATTTTCAAACTAATTCTGACCATTTTTAATCCTATCCTATGATGATATCCTATTATGTCCTATCGCAAAAATAATGAAAATTTCGACCCCCTTTATGAAACCCTTATTTATACCCCTAATCCTCAACACGTAGGTAATATTTTTTTTATTTTCCATACAAAAAGTGAAAAATTCCATATAAAACACGTCGAGGCTGCCACCACTGCGCGCCTCCGGCTCTAAAAAAATTCACGGGGTAGGGCAAACAAGTATGTACCACGTGGAGTCGCAATTGTCAAACTCGATTTAGTTGTGTCAAATTATTTTTTAAATTTAGAGACCTTTTTCTACAGAATAGCGTTAAGATTCTCATAGCTAAAAGTAAGGAATTTTAGTGATAGTTTAGTTAGTTTAGTCCAGTGTACAAGAGAATTGGCACCATTATCGGTTAACCGATTCTCAAAAAAGTGTAATTCGTCCATTTGAAGTGAAGTGGTTACTGCTTATTATTTATTGTTTCAGTTTCGCCCTTCAAAACGAAACATAGTAGTGCCGTTTGGCGGCAGAAGTAAATTCTAATATAGTATTGTGTTAGTCCGGCTGACACTCAATGTGAGCGCGGTGCTGTCCAGATCATGATCCACTTGCTGGAATGTTCCAAGCGTCCATACACCTTTCAGGATCTAATGACCGCCACTGACGCTGCTATTAACGTGGCCACCTACTAGACCCAACTAATCTAAAAAGTATCATCGACTCGAAAATAAGAAGACTGCCCTGGACAATCTCTTTAGAAACGAAACAAATAAAAGGACAGCTATTCCGCCAAAAACTAAAACATACTGCCTATTCCCTTGGGAGAATACAGAATGAACTTTTGCTAGCCATTGAACGATTCTCAGGGCCCTTCTAAAACTTTCGTGTGGGGCTGATATAGTGCATTTTGCCTCATTTTCCTCATTCCTCGATCACAGCAATGGATACGACTCTCTGTGATTTATCTGCGAAGTTATGGATCTTTATTCAATTGGATGAAACTTGCGGTGTCGTTTATCTTCATCTTTTTATTACTTGGACAGGTATGAAAAGTAGTATTATTTGCAATGCAACTTACTCTGCTGTTAGTTTTAAGGCAAATATTAATGAGTAAACATTCAATAAAGAAAATTAAGGTATTCATTTGCTTACCTGTCGTTAATCAATGTTAACTTATTCACCATGCTTTGCTTCATAGTCCGATCATACAATGATAAAATAGTCTGTATAAGTGCTGTCTTCCTGAGTCCCACAAAATTATCTGCAAAATGAAAAAAACATAAATTGGTGTATTCATTAAAATAAACACTAGATATGCTATCTGAATCCAGTAAATCAAAGTGTGGGTAGGTACACTAAACGCTTACTCTATAAACAAAACCCCGTACGATGTAACTTGCAATCAACTATTGCAATTTCAAATGAAAGATTAACTGTTTCAAGGACTCCACAAAAACTAAAAGAATTTTAAAAACTATCCAATCCGTTTACCAAACCATTAGTGGAAAGCAAAGTTTTTAACAAAACGCGAACTATTTATACACCCACACTTATAAGCCGTTTGGGGTACAATGCCCATGACATTATTTAACCATGCCACCTTGCCTTTACACTCTTAACTATCCCTATTTCTTTAACTATAGGGTTGGATTTGGTTTACCCGGGTGGTCAAAACAAGTTTGTTTTGTTAGGGTCACAGCTGCGAAATGCTAGGTCTACTCATTTGTGGTCATCCTGGCTAAATATCCTGAAGCCACCGCTGTAAAGTGCTTTATGTTAGTTATGTGTTATGTAGTTCAGTTCTGTTTGTTTTGGGTTTATGCTGTGGCCTAGTGAGATCAGATGGGAGGCTATGCTATGCTAAGCTAGCTTACGGCTAAAACCTAGAGGTTTTAGCCTGGAATGTTCATAGGAATACGGGGACAGTGTTGAATTTGATTTTGAGTTTCATGTAACTCGTAGAACCAAAATGTGTTCGATAGGCTCTCTATAACGATACCACATCGAAACTATACCCGACTGAAACACGAAGCAGAAAGAGAAAAACAACAACCCAATTAGAGACTGTGATTCTACGTTGAAAATGCTTTTTTTGAATGAGGTTTATTTGGTTATAGATTTTTTGTTTTCACTGTAAAAAATCCACTGGGTAAATATTACGATTCGAGACATACAGCCACGTGACAGACAGACATACGGTGTGAGGTTAGTAAAAGCCCTTTGGCATCCTTTGAGTATGGAACCTAAAATAGAAAAATATATTGATAACACTACATCATCATCTACCTATTAATTCAGAACAACACACCTCAACACCTGGACAAAACAATTCGATATCTCCTCAACCATTGATTGCATTATAAAACAAAACAAAGAAGAAACCTAAGGTTATAATAATAAATTCCAAGAATACGGAGCTACAAGAACTAGATAGATAGCTCTGTCGTATTAGTTATGAGTTATCGGCTATACGTGGTCCGGACTGTGAGCGTCCGGAAAGATATTTATGTGAGTGACTTCTTATTCCCTTGGGGTTAGAGTGTGATATTTAGACGACTGTTTTCTTATTTGATGGGTTGGTAAACAAGGTTTCGTTAAGCTTGGGAATTGGTTACTTCGGCCGGTGAAGGATAACGTTCAAATAATTCATGTGTTTGTGATTTTACCCAGACATATCGCTTTGACATTACTTTGAGTATGGCGGTAGTACTTCCCCATACAGGTTCTGCCTAGAGCAGCTCTCACTACTCAAATTTAAATCTATCACTCTATAATAATTATTTGTGTAATTACTTCTGCCCTATTCACCACAGTTGGCCGACTGATTAATGAATGAATGAATGCCAAGAGAGCGTTGCTTATATTTCTGACATAATACCCCAATGGTCTATTTAAAAAACTAAATAACACATTGGCAGGATAACCAGTGGTCGCAGTAGTTACCAACAGATAGGAGGACACTAGTTTACGTGTCTCCCACGAATGGAAAATAGGTAGTTTCTTAATCCCCGTCAAAACAAAAGCCCCCGAATGCAAGTGCATGCCACCATAGCCCCATGCATAATTCATGGGGCGATCGTGGCGTATGTTACGGCTATTGATTCTGTACGGTGTTACGGCCCCGGACGTCCGCCGACGGTTTTCAGGTCACCGAATAGTGTCTGTTTTACATAGTGGTTTCTTTAGACGGTTCGTACACACTGCAGAGTTATTTATGCAAAGAACTCCAAAATTCAAATTAATACAAGAGTCACTTATTTAAAATGTAAACTAAACGTGCAGCTAGCAGCACCACCTGCACTCCATCACGTAACATACTTGCTGTCATAATCTGAGGGATTTCGAAAGAATTTTTTTAATATATTGATTTATACATAACATAACATTCACGCCTTGTTTCCCCGAAGGGTTGGGCAGAGGTGTACCTATAGTACACCCACATTTCACCAGTTATGTGTAATAGGGGGCGAGCCCATTGCCATCAACCGGGCACAAATCCAGATTCCGGGCTGCTACTGAGAAATTCCAGAAAGAAAAACCCATCGACACTTTGCCCGTTTTGCTTTTGCTTTTTTTTCTATTGATTTATATTATGTTTAAATAATTTTTTTGCTAAACAACGTAACTAAATAACACAATGATTGTTGGTGAATTGTCAAAATGAATTGCATTGCCATTGTTATTGTGTTAATATTTTTATTTTTATTTACAACTGGTTATCTCTCAGGCTGGTTTTCGGTGATCAGGCGGAAGGTTGAAGCGAGCTTCACCCGGAATCCTCAACCACAGAGGAACTGGCTATCTTAGCTCTAACTGCCGAAACACAATTATGCTGTTAACATTGTTATTATGGCCACCATCTTATATGAGTAAGATGGTGGTAGCTAGGCAGGCGAACTTACAACAAGCCCTACCACCAACCAAACCGAGCAGAAAATTTTGCCCCCACTGGGAATCGAACCCGGGACCTCTGAACTGTAGTTGTCCATAGGGGGTCGCGACCACTTACCATCAGGTTGACTTTCTGCTTGTTTAAGACATACCTAACAACCTTTAAACTTAAATAAAGTCTACTTTTTGCTAGGCAATCCAATTGGGTAATATATTGAACTTTTCCAAGGGTTTGTATTCAATCCAAGCTGATGTATCGTACTGAGAAACAAAATAATAATAGATATACCTCTTTTACGATCCCAAGTTGGGTAAGAGCTAGTTCTAGATTTAATCGTTACTAGAACTGTGAACTTGAGAGTTCTTTTTTATCTGGTATTAAAGCGATTATAATAAGTAGGTACTATAAATACTGGATGCATTTCTAAGCATATCTGCGAGTGATCGTTTACCGGCTAATAATATAAACGGGGAGTATAAACTTTCTCAATGGAACTGTACATAAAATAGTGGTTGCATATAAATTGCTGATGAATTTTGTTTTTCTTTTACTTCCAAAACAAGAGTAAGGTTGTAGTAATAACCTGATTCTGTTGTTTTGCGAATGACCCTATGAATGTCTTGTTTTATTCGTCCAAGCGGTTATGTAACCTTTTGTGATTTTCCGCTTACGTTTTCGTATGAATCAGAAATTAACAATAAAATGTAGTAGTTACAGACTTCCTTGCGATAAATATAGTTTGTGGAAGAGCAGCCACTACACTTTATTTCTGCTTTCAAGCAGCATTTATCAACCCCAATCTCGACTTTGTTGCCGGTAGAATTGCAAGCTCAAAAGACTTTTAGTTTGTTTGTATATGCCGTTAAATAGCAATATTGTGTAATAACCGCTGCGAACATTACAGATTAGACACATAGGCTGACACGTTTTACGCTAAACGTATTTAAAACCTTGTTCTGCTTCTGTCAATCGTTTAAAAATAACAGAGACAGAATCATGTTTGAAATATGTACGTTTAGCGTTAAACATGTAAAGTGATTTGTGGTGCAAGTGAGCCTTAGCCAAAATAAAAAAGTAGTTTAAAAGTGCCCAGTCCCCAGTCTTCCCAATCAAATCATTACTATTGGCCAGAGTCCAACCTCGTAGACTCGAGCATCCCAATATTGAATTTATACGATTATTAACCTATGGGACTTAGGATCGAGACAGCGATGCGATGGTGCGCGATAAGCGGTCGTTATGTAAATAGTGCTATAGCCTGTGTTACTGATACAGAATACGATTTATTTCAAGTCAGTTAGGTCTATGGTAATGTGGGCTAGTGGGTGCTTTGGGCTGGATTATGGCTGTAGGCATGTCATTAGGGCAGGAAAAACCGACTGTATTAGCCATAAAATCCATTACAATGTCTGACTGAGTACCTACCAATTCCTTCCATTGGTAGGTACACAAAATGTGGGTTATGAATGAGCTAGAATCAACATCTAGCTAGGTGAGTTAATGACAGTGCCCACAAACAGTTCCTTGGTATACTTTTGCAAACTTACTAAAATTGTTCTAGACAATAACCCTTTTCTGAACATGGTTATACTTACATTTCTATCTTTACCTTCCTTTCCTTATTTGCTAAAATAAAATAATGAAAGACCACATACAGAGAGCTACGGAAAATTAATCTTGCTGTAGCCTTCAATAGCTGTACCAGAATATAATCAACTTTGTCTGTAAATTAATGGACATCATACAGATTTCCCTCTCAAACAAACCTAGCTCCCATACAAGCATGGGAGTTTCTCATTGAAATAGTAACGTAAGGTGTAATGAGAAAGTATAATCACACGTGAAAGTGGCGGACTAATATTAATGTTTATCTGGTAGAAGAGTAGACAGAGTTCAGATGCGACAGTCCTTTGTTGAAGAGAGTTTGAGGAGTGTTTCGTGCCTAATTTCTATGATCTGGTTAACCAACAGAAACGGTAACACGGCAGGCCCAGGAGATGGCCCACAATTACTTTAGACCGGAAAAAGTGGAAGGTGGGAAGAGAGGCCGTTGCCCAGTAGTTGGACAAAATGGGCTTATAAAAACAAAAAAACAAGAATCGCAATAGTAGGTGCACATAACGCCATTTAGCGCATCGTTCATAATATATTGCTGGAATAGGTTGGAGCTATATGATTCTGATAGAACTCATTTAGACCAATAAAGCATTTTGGTGGGGATGCATACTTAATTAATTAATTAGTTTACATAAAGCGGCAATCGGCACAAGTTACCAACAGTTATATTATAAGCCATTGTAAACGTTTCACTACATTAAATTATGTTTCATTTATTAATATTCGAAAAGGTTTACATTCAACAGTGGATTGCAATAACCCCACTTTGTTAAAATAATAACTTTGTTTATTCAATAAATACAGACTTTACATGCATGATAATATTAATCTATGCGCAAAATTGGGTAGGCAAATAATAAACACAAAGGTGTATCGTTAGGCACACCTGTTGTTCGTAATCTTTACAAATTATTATTGTACGCTGCTAACTGGCGCCCAAATGGGACTCGTGGGCAAATACCGCAAAAACTTATGAAAAAATTAAGTCTTCTGTGGAGGTTTGGTTCTCTGTTCCTTAGGGATTGTAATAACTATTAGGTTACCAGTTGTACTCGTAACTTGTTAGGGCTTAGTTCCAATGGGCACTACGTTTTACTCAGGTAGGGGTGTTAAAGTCAGTTCGACCCTATTATAATAGGAGTAAATCAGTCATCTGAGATCTAGAAAATGTTAGATTAATAGGTACTGATACCTTTCCTTGCGGATTACAGAGCCTTTCTATTATATTCGACTTTTGGTAGTTTATCTGCGGCATCTGTCATTTCTTACTGTTTTGAACTATCTGAATCCAGTTCCATCCAAAAATCTTTTCGACGTCTTTCCAGTGAGGGCAACTTTCAGGAAATATTCCAGTCAGCATTTTATGACAGCAATTTGTCATCCTTTTCCTTCAAGGAATTATTAAACAACATAAAACATGCAACCTATTTGTATACTCTAAAAGAAGTCCCATTACACAAGACAAAATACTGTGCGAATAAAACAAAGTTGCAACAAGCAAACTAAGTTAAAGGTGCTCCGGCGTCCGGTTTGCAATCCGGGGCCTTATGAAATTCAATGAGCATTTTGTCTCACTCAGAAGTACATAAGTACGCGTGTTTGTAATCCTGTGATTCTATTGGTGGATGGAACAAGTTGGAAGAATATGGCTTTGAAAAGTACTTTTTTGGTCTAAAGAGTGCTTTTAGCTTTGAATAGGCTTAGTTAGTGTTGAAAAGCTGAGTAACACTTGTTTGTAAATAGAAAAATGCCAATTTATTTTCAGGAGATTACAGACGCACTTGTCTAGAAAATTGGTGCTTAAAGGGTTCTTTCTACACAATATGAAAGAGGATGCGATAAATCGTTTGAAGATTTAATTTGATACAGATCAAAAGAAAGGAAGAATGAAAGAAAACACATTTATGAATATGATTTCCTTGATTAATTATCATCAAAAGGAGAATGAACAAAAGTGGTCCAAATATCCACCACTAACGAGACTTATGTTCACTTATAGTCCACTAAACAGAGAGTAACTTTCAGTATGAGACAAAAAAAAAATAAGCTGTCAGTAAAAAGTTACGACTATATGAAAAATAATAATAGTTTAATTTTGTTTTACTTCACTATTTATTTACTTAAATCAATTTTAATTGTGCATAAGTAGCTACTCTTTCTGCGCCTCTAATGATAATTCATCGATAACCCCGCGCAAGTTGGAGATATCACTATTTTTTATCCCTTTCGCTTTCTGTTTTTGCTGGTTGATTTTCTGTGATAATGCAAGTAGAAAGAAGAAACTGTGTTTGTTGCAATCATTCATTGTTACGAAGAAGGAATTATCAGTTACTTGAACAGTTTCTGGATAACCACCCGGGAACCGCTGAGCATATTCAAGGACTTCTGGCACCTCGACAGGTTAGTACATATATACATGATTTTTCATATAATTATACATAAATCTTTTTAATATTTCCGTTAATTCATTACTACCCGTTGATCGCAACACATATTAAAATATATCTGGCCTCAACGTTTAAAGGGCTGTAATACAGCCAATGGAGACCATTTCGAATAAGCTTTTTATATTTTAAATTGTTTTATATTTATGTATTAAACTAACACACTGTAAAAGTAATAAATATTATTTGCAATAAAAATAAAAATAAATCTTTGTGACAATATTTTTGGCATGACTAGGTATATGTTTTATGTTACACTGTAATTCACGAATAAAAATATTATGTAGTATTCTTGTGTTTTCTTTCTTCTGGGCCTTTAAACAAAGTCTATTTTAGCGAGAACCTAGCATGGGACACCAAGCGGCATGACATCATGCGTATCTGCCAGGGCTTATTTTTAATCTTATATTTTTAATCATTTTTAATTTTTATATTTTTTTACATTGTCTCACTTATAGAATCAACAAGAGTAATGTACCCAGGATTTTGTAATTTCTATATTTAAAAAAGTGTCCTTGGAGTTTCTTGCCCGTTCATCTCCATAGAGATCTACGTTTTGGAATGGGCAACTAGCTTCAACTTTCTGGATAATTGACTGACTCTTTGACAATTCAAAAGTGCCTGTAAAGGGTTTAATTGAAATAAATGCTTTGAGTTTGAGTTTGAGTAGATTAGTCCAAAATGTAATATGGACAGAATGGTATTAACGATATGTTTCGCATAAATAGGTAAAAAAACATGACTTTTCACTCAGTCATAACTTTTTTCAGACAGCATAATTTTGGTTATGGTCTGGTAATAATTACTCAGTATTTAGTAGACTATTTTATTACATAGGTCTCGTTAGTGGTGGACATTTGGACCAAGCTTCATACATTGTTGGTCATTCTCCTTTACTTATACAGTGTTTTCTATGTGCCAATACCAATCGACCCTCTATAATGACTACATAGTTAGGTAATAGGTAAAACGGGCTGGTTTCCGCAACTCCACGTCAAAGCGCGTATTTTGCGTACGGGTGGGAAAAATCACTTATTCGATCCACCCCAGCTCCTCAAAGAAGGCCAGCAACGCCTTGGTGTTACTGGCAATCTCGCGTAGGGTACCTGGGCTACCGAAGTACTTTGCCCTGTAAGTGGCGACCACCGGGCAGTTTAACAGCACATGAGCTGCTGTCTCGTCGTCCTCCATGCAGGCCCTGCATAGCGGAATGTCTGTGACTCCTATGACAAAGAGGTGTTTATAAAACTCCATAGTTGGTCAGAATATTGAATTATGCGTGCCATCCTCTCTTAAAATGATTGATTATTATTAATTGAAAATAAAATAGTAGTGTGGCTCCTTGAGTTCTTTCTCTCAGTATTTTGAACTGTTCTTCTCGTGTCTTTCTCATGCCTTGTCCCAAACCATTGCTCTCGTGCCATAATCCCGCGCTTGACACGTAGCTACCTAGATCCGCCGCGAGTTAACTTGGTCTACACTTTATCTATTTTGGCGGCACGACTCAGTTCAGCATTGTATAAAGCTTACCGTTTGTCCGACTATGTAGTGGCCGTGACTTTGTTCACAAATAATGCCATGTTTTCATTTGATTCATAATTTAACCATGTATGATGAATGATGATTATAAGAGTAACATGAGACTCCAATGTGGTTACATTGGAGTCTTTAAGTAAATCCGTAATCATTAGTAAAAAGTATTGACTATACCGAAACCGCCAAAGATTTGGTTGTAATTATTGACCCCAATCTTTTGTGGCGTGCTCAAGTCAGGTCAGTCGAAAGGCATATTTCTCTTTCCATTCGCTGAAAAGCCTTCAAAGTCTTCTGCTTTTGAAGGCAAAATTTATTTAGCACAAACACATAATTAGCTTTATTATTGCTATATTATTGTAGATCATGCCGGCGCCTGCTACCTGGATGCTACTGAGGAGATAAACAAGCTTGAGCGCTTGCAAAACTTGTGAAACAAAGCGAATGCTTTGTTTCCAGTCTTCGAAAGTATGACCATGTTCCTCACCTTCGCAAGGAACTCAAGTGGCTCCCAATCCGCTTTCGCCGGAACACTTGGATGTTATGTCTCCTCTTCAACATATTACACCACCCGTTTTATCCTTCCTACCGTGAGCGTTTTTCTTACGCTCGCCCTAGCGACGCACCGTGTAGATCACACCTTAGATTCCTCCTTAGATCTCATCCTCATAAAACAAGCTACTATTCTAATTCCTTCTTTGCTGTAAGATTGTGGAACTCACTTCCGCCTAGCATTCGTAATTTGAAAACTGTTTCTCTATTCAAATATCGAATAAAAGTCCATTATTACCTTCCCTCTCAACTGAACTCTCATAAAATATATGTAAAGAAATTATTATTATTTCTTTAATTAGTTTAAATAGTGCACCACTGTCGGTAAAGACAGTGAACGAAGAACATAAGAACTTCAATAGAGGGCGCGGTTTGCAAGACGGCAACATTGTGAGTAAAGCAGGATTGAAGTTGACAACTGTTTTCACCGTGACAAGGATATTATTGTTGGAATACTATAAAAAGGAATTGTTACTAATTAATAGACTTTAAATGTCGTTTCTTTGTTTTACAGGTATGTTATAGTGATTTAAGTTTATCAGTGCACTTATTAATGTACCTACCTATGTAAGTGAGTACTAAAATAAATCTTTGTTTTACAGAGCAACACGTTGTCTAATTATTGAAATAAGTTTACAATTCCTGATAACTTTGGAGATAATGGTGCCGATTCTCTTGTACACCGGACTAAACTAACTAAACTATCACTAAAATTACTTACTTTTGGCTATGAAAATCTTAACGCTATTCTGTAGTAAAAAGTCTCTAAATTTAAAAAATATTTTGACACAACTAAATCGAATTTGACAATTGCGACTCCACGTGGATGTACTTGTTTGCCCTACCCCGTGAGTTTTTTTAGAGCCGGAGGCGCGCAGTGGGGGCAGCCTCGACGTGTTTTTAATGGAATTTTTCACTTTTTGTATGGAAAATAAAAAAAAATATTACCTACGTGTTGAGTATTAGGGGTATAAGGGTTTTATAAAGGGGGTCGAAATTTACATTATTTTTGCGATAGGACACACCATTTTCGAGATATAAGCAAAAGAAAAGAAAAAAGTCCAGTACAGTACTGTTTTTACACCCGAAGTCGAGATGTTCGTGTGAATTTTAGTTCATGACAACTAATAATATTCCACACCATTTTCAGTGGCGATTAAAAATGGTCAGAATTAGTTAGAAAATTAAAATTTTAGGTTAAAAACGTCAAATTCAGAATAGCAAAATTGTCATTTTCACTAAATTAAAATCTCAGTACAATCTTAGTGCTGTCAAACTAAAATATAGTTAAGTTGTGCCACTTTAGTCTATTTCAGAATGGGAAATCATCGTTTGACAGGAGTAAACTAAATTTTAGTGATTTTTAGTCTAGTTTAGACGCATTTGTGACAAGAGAATCGGCACCATTGTCTTATAAAACGACATTTCTGGTTAAAATCAAGAAAAATGGACAAACTACGGTTTAAATTTGTAGTATTAGGCACAGAGGATGGAAAAACAAATGTTACATGCACAACCTCAATTGAGACACCGGACGGATGTATATTTGAGATCCCAGAGGAGTTCAAGCCCGTGAATAAACACACTAACATACTGGCGTCAGACGTATATACGAAAATCAAAAATTCGTTAAAAAAAAGACACCAAACATGTTCAGTCTGGATCCCACTAAACCCAGAGCTAAAGGAAATATAATTATTTAGACAAAGGAGAAAATGTACAGTTTGGTGGTCAGTATTTAGAGGATATAACAGAAAAAGCAAAGCCCCCACAAGATAACACTTGTGGCGCAACACCAGTGAAAAACAACATAGGAAAAACTGCAGAAAGGTTTTTGATGGAAAAATTTTCTAATAAAACATCTAATGCGGACCAATGGATTACTGAATTCGAGGAAGAATGTGAAAGATTTGAGATTATACAGGCTGAAGAGAAAATCGAGATTTTAAAACATCTCCTCGAAAAACAATGCATAGACTGGTATAGTAGCATGTTAATAAAATTAACGGTGAAATCCGCATGGTCACTATGGAAAAACAACTTCAGAGAAACATTCGGAAGTAAAGGTTGGTCCCAAATCAAATATGCATTTACATTTAAATATCAAACTGGATCGTTGCTGGAATATGCCACAAAAAAGGAAAGACTGTTATTGGAAGTCAACAAGCACATCGACACCCAAACAATGATTAATCTTATTGTAATGGGACTACCAGATTCTGTAATGTATAAAATTGATAAAGACACAGTAAAAACAACTGCAAGTCTCTACAATGAAATAGGAAAACATGAGTATGTAGCAAACAAAAAGAATTTCAGCAAAACTGATTATATATTTTAGCTTTACGTATTTATTCAAGTATATTTAATATTTTAGTTTAAGACTTCGCACAATTATTCATATGTTTCTCTTCTGGTTCTCACACCCTTATCATTTTTGCTTCGACAGGTCTGCTGGAAGAAATTTATTCAGAAATTAACAGTACCTTTGTGCTCAAAATTATAACTGTGTCGTATCTCTATAAATTTTACTGTGCGTACATAAATAATAAAATAGATAAATCAAAGTCACAAAATATAGGAAAAAAATATGTAAAATATCACGAAATTAGTAAAATCTTAGCAAAACACTAGCCTAAACAGAAACCTGAGCTAAACATAGACCTAAAGCTCTTCAATAATGTATTAGAAGGTACTTTGGCAGAATAAATGGGGTGTTATCAGTTAAGAGCCCATTCTAATGAAAATTCTCTGTAATTTCCATCCGAGACTGATTTCTGTAAGCGGAGCTACCGTCGTGTCTGGAAGGCGGTCAAAGTTACAAGCGAATGCTTAAAATAATAGAATTTCATTTTATCGAAACTTAAAATGAAAGTAACAACCTCAATAAGTTATTGATGGAATCACGCATAGTGCTTAGTTAAACACAAAATCAAAGAAATACTTAAAATTCAAAGTAGCCCTCCTCAGTCCCTATATCAAAATAGATACTGGTAGTCTACCAGGGGCTTCTGCAGCGTGGTGGGATTGTTATTTCTTCTACATAATATCAACTATAACTACGCCTTCAAAAAGTTTAGATTTTTTTCTCAGTGTCTTACACTCTGTACCACGTATTTAAGGGTAAGTTCATTTGTATTCATTGCGCGCGTTCCCTGTCAATCGAATGCGTCCCGTCGATGAAGATTGATGGGAGCGCCGCCGCTTAAATAAACGGCCATGTCTACACATACGACAATTATGTCAACATCCCTTGTGTAACTGTTTTAATATACGTTTGTGACCCATAGGTCTTCGGTTGTCAGTCAGTCCTTTTCCCTTTTAAGAGATTTTGGGAGTGTAAATATGGCCAAATTAATTTGATTGCCTCGTTGCTCTAGTGGTCGTAAGCGCTACTGCTGAGCATAAGGTCCTGGGTTCTTGGGTTTTTCCATCTGGAATTTCTCAGTAGAAGCTTGGAGTCTGGATTTGTGCCCGGTTGGTGACAATAGGCTCGCCCTCTATTTCATGGGCCTTAACATGACATAACTGGAGAAATGTTGGTGTACTATAGGTACAGGTGCCTAACCCTTCAGGGATTACAGGCGTGATTTTATGTTATGTTAAATTTGGGCAAAAGTTATAGTCATAGGTATTTTTACAAGAACAGTAATATTATTATATTATTTTTTCTTTTAATAAAAGTATAGGTACTAGAAGCATTAAGTGATTAAAAGGACAATACAATGATATAAAACCATGTTGGAAGTATTGTGTGTAGTATGTAAATAGATATTTTGGAAATGATAAGAAAAGCTTGAATCTGCACCATGGCTGTAAGTGGTCGCGGTACAAATTCCATTACACACCAATTATAATCATCTTAAATACCTACCTAGGTACTTATCTCTTACAGCAAAAGACAATGAAGGAAGACATCATGATAAATCCTGAACCTAATTGATGTTCGATCGTTCCATGTTGCTTCCGAAAAGGTGCTTTGTTAAATTCTGAAACATACATAAATATTACTGCAAATTATGTTATTAACACAGGTACCAATCCAAAATAATAACACACCACCAAAAGTATTTTTATGAATTTTGTTTTCAAAAGACAAAGCTTGTAACATTTTGTGTTAATTCAAAATGCAGTTATGAGCTGCAACGACATAGCCTGCCTTTCAGTTGTACTGTATATTCAGTTTCAAGCCATTTTGTAACCCAAAAACGTTTTTTATTTAACTTAAAAATTCACATAATATGAGTGCAGAAGCTCCACAAACACAAAACACACTCGTTGATATAGAAGTAATGTGGAAAATGTTCATTAGTGAAACACCTAATCTGTAGTTTAAAGAAACTTATTGTTTGTTGATTGCTCGGTTTTGGCTGATTTATAATTATAATAATTAAGTAACGAGTTTAGTTAATCGATTGATGGACATTGAACGAGACACAATTGAAGTTTAATTGTTATTACACCTAAAGACGTTTAGTGCAACTTTTTTTTTTGTGTGTAATTATCAAATAACGTCTCCCGCTCTGGGCGGAGCGGGAGGGCATGTCAGACTTTCTGACTAAAACCCACCCGTGTTCCTTCTGTTGCTTGTGTGTTGCTAGGGGCCACGGTATCCCTTTCGGACTTTCCCGCGACCCTGGCAGGCATCGGCCCTAGCGGATCCAGTCAGTTGTCTCACATCTCTTTGAGGCGTGCTCGGAACACAACGCCTCGTCGACCCGGGCCATTTCCTTATCGGGCGGCGAGCTACCGATTGCTCACCGTCCGCGAGCCTACGGTGGCCGGGTATCGGTCTGTGATTCCTGACGCCCAGGGAATCTCCTGCGGCGACTAGGGGCGTGAGGGCACGATGTTTGCCTCTCCCTCACGCGTTCCGCCTCCTCCTTCGCGAGCATTACTCCTTCGCAGAAGAAGGTGACGGCTTCCCATGCCCTCTCGCTCCGTACCATAGCCTGGACCAGGGCCAGCCGGATGGCCATGACCCTTTGGGACGTGTTCAACCGGCAGACTGGCTGCCGTCTCAAGGAACGCACCCACACCGGTGCCCCGTAAATGGCCATGGACCGCACGTCCCCCGCGTAGAGTATCCGGCAGGAGGCATTTGAACCCCCTAGATTGGGCAAGAGCCACTTCAAGGCAGCCCTGGCACGCTCCAGTCTGGGAGCTAAACGTTGGAAATGCTCCACGAAGTTCCACCGGCTGTCGAGGGCGAGGCAAACTCAAACTCAACTCAAACTCAAAGCATTTATTTCAATTTAACCATTTTCAGTTTGAATTGTCAAGTGGTCAGTCAGTCAGAAATATGAAGCTAGATGCCCATTCCAAAGCGTAGGTTCCTATGGAGAAGAACGGGCAAGGAACTCCACGGACACTCTTTTAAATCATGATATTGTTACAAAATATTGGTTACATCTTTCATGTTGAAATTATACATGTGAGAACAATGTATAAAGAAATGCACGTAAAAAGCGTCCCTAATAAAAAGATAAAAACAATTCAAAAATAAAAATAAGCCGAGGCAGATAAGAGATGACCAGTCCCTACTGACGGCGCCCATTCACGAACATGACGCTTGGATCAGCACCGTTTAGCTCATCCATTTTGAAGGTAACTTAACGATCCAACACACACGCCACCACCAGCGAGACATTTGAGTGAGCATGACATACTCTCAGCCGCCAGGGCACATCAAGTCAATGAAAGACGAACCAAGTAAATGGTAGCTTTATATAAGGTACATGGTCACAGTGCTCACACATGTGCTATGCAATTATACAATACTAAGAGATTGAAGTTATACAATTAAAAGATAGTTTTTGCAATCTTCAGCAGCTCCAACAATATTTATTTATTTATTTAATACTTCAAGCACAGAAATGTACACTTCGAATGCTAATTAGTCAATTAGTTTATGCGCTCTTGTGGAGCTGGACCAGCCTTGAGCCAAGTATTTTTGTCAGCGATATAATCCCCCAGCTTATACTATGTTTGGCAGCATAGTGTGCGTTTTATAACAACGAGTCCCAAGTACTTCATCGTCGACTCGCGGGGAGATATGTTTCCCTCTTGAAGTGAACACGTTTAGTGTCTCTCAAAGTTTTATCATTTGTTTCCTTTATTTTATTTAACATATACTTTTTTTTAATTCTTATTTTTTTTTTTTTACATATATATTATATTTTTAAATATTAGAATAAAAAATATATAAAAAACATTTAAAAATATAAAAAAATAGTAGCCCACCGGTATCGGGAACAGGGTCCAAGCTACCGGCGGTCAGGGCTCCAGAGAGAGGAGCCTTCTAACAATCCCAGCCGTGTCCAGGAGTACCGCTTTCTGAATCAAGCCCTCAAGAGGTGTTGGTCGAGGCTCTTGGCAATTAACCCATTGGCTGGTACGACTATCGGCATAATGATCGCTGAGGCCACCATCCACATCCCACATGTCGACAACCTCGCGAGCTAAGTGAAGATACTTAATTTGTTTAACTTTCTCGGCTTTCCCGTCATGCGGGACCGTTATGTCAATAATCATTGCGCGCCGCTTATTTATTTTATTATTAAAGTGTTATTAGTAGGAAGTTATGTGTCCAAAAGTCAGTCCAAAAGTTTATAGTTTTTCATTGTGAAGTGTCATGTCAAGGGTCTTAATTTTTCAATTAACTAATGCAAATGTAAATCAGTCATTTGGGACTACTCCGTTTACTTAAACTTATAGTGCGACGATAGTTTTACGGTTGTCCTTCTGCTCACTAGTGTTATATGGCACCATTGTGATATTCGAGCAACGAATTAAAATGCCGGTTCGAGAATCCGTACAAATCGACAAAGCTTTCGGTTCAATTTTATTTTATTGTTAAACGCATAGTTAGGTTTGTTGATGTCCATCGACCGTGCGAGCGTCGATGGCGTATCGGGAAACCTAAAATACCACCGACTTTTTTTTCACAAATACACTGTAGGCCATGCGCACATATAAAATTAAGTTTTATGCCCGTTCATTTGTTTTATAGATTGGATCGCCAGTTCGTTTTTGTTTTTAGATTGGAGCGAAATTGTAATTTGGATGTTAGGTGTCGAGTTCCGTAGTGGGGGTTGTGTGAATTGGAAATTGAATTACTTATTTGCTCGGAAACGGTATATGAATATAATGTTTTGGGGCCGTATTGGGTCTATAATGGACTATCGTCAAATTGCAATCAAGCAGCCTTTGCTTTTGGTAATCAATTATTGATACATTTTCTGATCTTAATTGAGTGAAAATCATTCCTTTTTTGGTTAGATTCATTTCGATTTGAGGTGGATAGATGGAGATGGATATAAATCTTTTGATAACTCAGGTTTTGAGTCAAATTATAAGCTACTAAGGACGGCAAAAAGTGCTGATTCTCAGCCCAATTCACAAAGGACTCTGCCAGCTGATTCTCGCCCCTCAGAACAAAGGACTCTTAATTTTGATTTATACACATACAGCAATAAGTTTATGAATACAGACAAAAACAATAAAACCGCCACAAGACGCCATTCAACAAACAGACCTAATACTTTTATATCTTTTTCAACTCCCAAACGTAATACTCAAAAATTTCCATCCGCTTACCCATTTCACCACATAATCGTACGTAAAAGGAACACAAGAAGAAAAATACAAACTTAAACTGAATTGCATGCCAGTTTCAACACACTGTACACTTTATTCTGTCCGCCACAACACGGGCACCGTCGCTTGTCGCTCGCAACGACATTCCAATTCCATTTTGTGGGTTTGTGACATCGTGGCACAACTTGTCATATTTATATGACGTATAACTCGGGTAGACGGGATATATGATATGTGGAACCAACATGAAATTATGGTGGGTAGCTGTGCCAAAGATTATGGGGATTTGGCGGGTTGAGGTGAGAGGTAAGATACAGGAAGGAGTTGAAATTGATTCTTTCATGGCTATGATTTTCATGAATATTATTTGCGTTTAATATAGTGTTGACATTCAAGTTTAGTATTGCTCTATTGACGAATATTTACTTCTATTTTTTATACAGATTTTTTTTAATACCATCTGACCCTTTTCACCCCACCCTATGTATTTTTTTTTCTAGATAAACAGTTTTTTTTACTAACAAACTTTACGAAAACTAGTACATGATGAAACTACCAGTGAGTTATCCGAAAAACTGTAAGTTATCTTCTATTAAACTTTATTTGTTGTTTTATCGCCATTCTTCTAATTACCGTATACCACAAACTATTCAGAAACCCTGAATTTTCCCGCATACCACTTAAAACAAATATAAGCCAGATTTAAAAAAAGATAGAGCCATCCGCAATATGTCAGATTTCCCGCTCAGTGCGCGTCATCTTAACGGATCAGCGAGCGACTTGAAGTTTTGTATGCCAAGCGACTAAAGCAAACACTCGTACTCCGAATGAGAGTTTAAATTATGGAGGCTTCGAGTTTTCAACTCGTTTGTTAAAGGATGTGCAGCTTTGTGATTGGTATAAATTAATAAGTTTTCTTTTTGCTGTGTCTCCTCTTTTCTTGTATCTATACCAACCAAGTTTAAAAAAAAAACAGAAAACACTTTTACTTTTTTACATGATTTTATGGAAAACTTAGCACTCAATTACACATTTTATGCTATAGTTTTTTTTATTAATTTCATTGATAGGAGTCGAGTCATACGAGTCGCAATAACTTTGTGTTCATTATTTATGTAGGTACCTGATGCACTTTAGGGTCTTTCAAATAATGAATCATGTGACAGTACAAACGTGTTGATAAGCTGCCAGTCTCATGTGACAAATTGAACAAAGGTCCAACTACTTTTGTTCAATAAAGAAAAAGTCTAGACATTTTTTGTTATTAGCATACACAAAACTTTCTCCTCAAGCCTCTAAAGTTTTTGCGAAATTACCTACTTCAAAAAAACTGAATAGATAATTCTATTTATTATTTTACTAGACAATTTGGTGGTAGGTACGTCTGAGTCTAACTAGGCCAAACAAAGGTCAAGTAGAACGCACTGACATTCAGGCTTAAGTCTAATAATCTAGTTTTTTATAAAAGCTTCTTTACTGTCCCAATCACGTGCACCACAGCCACACTACAACCACAACACAACACAACGACAACTCGTGGATGGGCGCTAATGTGAACTCGCCAAATCAACCGTGTGAGCTATAACGTCCACATCAAGGCCACGTTGCAGCCACAACGTACCCACCAATGAGACCGCGCTCTACGCCGGCCACAGCGCAAACATTAAGACCATTTGATTTGATTTTGTAGTTACCACAACGCAATTGCAAGAAGCTGCTGCGACACTATTCACACGTAAGACTTTCGTCGCTGCGATGTGGTTTGGTTGTCGTACGTGTGATCGGGCCATTATTGTTATTGGTAAAATTAACAAAATCAATATAATACGGTGTGGGTGTTATGTTCATCAAAGCTGAGTTGTTTATCCTTTGTGAATTGACACGTCTAAAGTGAAATTGAATTAATAGAAAATATAAGCTTTATTGATCATGAAAATCTAATCTGTGTTGTGTATTATTACGTTAGAATTGTATTAGTTATTTAAAAGAAAGTTCAGTGTTCAAATATTATTTTTAAATAAATTAAGAATAATCGCTGACTCGGTGAACAATAGAGAGCAGTGGTGGCCTGGTGGTAGCGGCCCGACTTACTAGTAGGTAGGTCGTGGGTTTGAACCCAAGCAGGCGCTTCACTTTGTGTAAATTATTTCATCACACTGCTCTCAAAGCGACGAAGGAAACCATCGTGAGGAAACCGGCATCCTAAACCCAAAAATTCGAAGACCAAGATTCGAAGATCTACCAATACGCACTGGGCCCGTGTGGTAGATTTCAGCCCACTCTCTCTCACAGAGCAGCAGTGGAGTGTCCCAGCAGTGGGGTCGTTATAGGCTGATTATGCGATGCTTATGCAACAAACAATAGCGACAGCCAATTAAGCCTGTAATTTCATTTATATTTAAAAAAACAATGGTATTTGGTGGTTAGATTTCTTTGCGTTATTTATATTTGTCACAAATATTTTATTAAATCATAGCAGGTGGCATTCTGTAGTTTCTGCCTCACCCCATTGGAAGCAAGCATTTATGAACCTATGTACGTTAGTTAATAATTTCATACAGAGAACTGAAACAACCACAATTAAATGAAAATGATTTCACAAAATCATACATTCATTAAAATTATTAATTAAAACCTACGACGTGGGAGTTAATGAAGTAATATGTCCGTTAAAACATCAGATCAAAGGAAAACTTCATCGGAATTGGTTGACAAGTCGTATAGAGGTCGTATAAGAGGAGAGAGGAGCCGCGGGGCGATGTTCTGTAATTAAACCAATTGTTTCGCTGATTCGTTTCAGATTTATAGCGAAATAGGTGTTTTCTGAGCAGTCCTGGAGTTATATTGCTTGATAATGAGGTTGCAGATGCGGTAGTGTTAATTAAAATGTTACTTTTGATTTTTACATGAGTAGCAGAAGAACGAAATTTTGTTTAATACAGAAATAAATTCATCCTGACCGGAATCCTTCATTGTGCGTGGTTCGACACGGCCAATCCTCCTGGTCGGTTTTTTTCGTCTTTTCTTTAAGCGGTATCACCTCACTTAAGTTTCCTACATGAATGTCACAATACAAATATATGTCTGCGCTTCAGTGCAGAAAGGAAATTGAATACACAATCTCAGAAATCGACCGCCTCGGCCGGATTACGAGGCCCGACAGGGCTGCTACACTACGTTTTTCTACTTATATAACTAAGGGAGTAAAGTAAAGGAGATTGGAGCGATTGAAAATGTATGAAGCACGTATGTAATACCTATGATAACAGTTGAGTTGCCAGTTGACTTAGGCGGGCAAGAGAGTATGTTGTAAAGTTAATTTTTTTACTCTTGCGGAAGTCAATAGACCGGAGCTGCTAACCGAAAAAACAAGACCGGACTTTCTGAGAACGATACCACTTAAAAATAAATACATCTTACCAAAATTTAACAACGTATACGGGATGAGGGTTGCAGCATATTTAGTACCTTTTTTTATTAATACACTTCCAGAAGACTTGCAAACCTTATACAAACAGAGTTCGAAAAGTTATAAATACAAATCTAAACGTTTCCTTACACAACATTTCTCATAATGTATACAATGTATTGTACCCTATGTTATTATCATCATTTATCATCATCACAAATCATTATTATAAAATATTTTATGTATCATCATATCATCATATCAGTAATTAATATTTTTGTAAAAATTAAGTGAACGGCTCGCCAACACACAGATAAACCCTGAGAGGTTTTCGTTGTGTGGCTAAAACCGAAATGTAAATTAGGATAAGTGTTTTAGAAATAAAAAATAATAATAATAATGTAGTTATCAAATGGATATTATAATACCACCCTAATTATTATCCCACTGCAGGGCAACGACCTCTCATACAGAGAAAGCCTGAACATTGATCACCACGATTGCTGATTAGCGATTCATTTGCATACTTATTTTAATTAAAATTCATATTGGTATTGTATTATATAAAATTTTGACGTTCACAAGTGCCATACAAGAGCCTATTTGAAATAAATGATTTGACTTTGACTTTGGAACTTCAGGTTTCCTCACGATTTTTCCTTCACCGTTGTCAGTATTGTCCAAGATAAATGATAAAAAGATAAATATAAATGGATATACTCGTAAAGAAGGAGAATCATTACTCTCGTAGAAGAACTTGTTACAATCAAAATGTCCTCCAATATTGCAATATTGCAGAATATTGATTTTTTATAACTTTCGTTATTTATGTATGGAAGCCGGTGTATTAGTATCTAGTCGCTTGAAATCAAAGATTTACTCCATTCTTTCCGTATAATATCGTGATAATTACATTAATTTGTGCCAACCCTTAACAAACAAACGAACAGAACTTCCTTCTTTACATGATAACATCGGTATTTAAAGTTTAAGGATGCTGACTTGAATCGTATTTAAATGAGAAATACTACATGCTACGATGTAATAACATTGATTCTTATGGGCTTTACATAGCATGTAAAGTGGCATCCTTAGAGTGTTAAGTGATAAGTTTTCGAAAGTTATTCTTCATCTAGTGCCGCATTACGCCTCAGTGTTTTTAGAATAAATGATAAACAGTTATTCGAACACCGGACCAAAACAAAAAAAATATCTTGGCACTAATTGCTTGTTTTGTTTCGTGAATATAATGAAGAAAACTGCTCCAGATTTAAAAAGCTATTTTCATATTATTAGCCACCTATCTTCTTTCTAAGTTAATATAAAGTAAGTTATCTTACGATGGAGGAAATGTATTGTGAACGTGGAACCTGTGGAGTACTTGAAATCGCTGCAAGCAATGAGCAAGCATGATGAGCAGTGGTATCCTAGTGGTGTGACCATCAGACTGCCAAGTCATAGGTCTCGAGTTCGAACCCAAGGTACGCACCTCTGACTTTTCGGATTAATGTGCATATTGTATTATAATCATTTGCTTCAAAAACGGTGGAAGAAAACATCCTGAGAGATATTTCTCGACGGCATGTAAAGCCAAGTCAAAGGCCCGTGGGCGGCTTTAAAACTTTGACATTAGGTTAGTCACTAACCACACGAAAAGAAGAAGAAGAAGATTATCAATGATCGTTTCTCCTCTGAATGAGAATATTCCTTTATTTTGCGGTAGCCTCTTTGTATAGACAGATATTTTTTGTGTCAGCCCTACGTTTCAATAACAGTTCAGATAAAATATATATCGCTACACCTAAACACTGGCGCGTTTTATATTCCCACAGTATATGTTCGTATCTACGTAATATACTTACTTGCGGTGGAATGAGGATCTCTTTACAATAATGTAATGTAATTTATTTGTTCAGGTAAAACTCAACGGGTATTGAGGTATATAGCTAGATCAATATCCGAATTCTCTGAATCTGGTAAGCCAGCAGAAATAAATACACTCAATACATTGTTTTCCACTTAAACCGTAGGGAAGAGAAAATATGAATATTTCTCGATTTCGAAACGCATACTCTCAACCAGTATTAATACCGTAGCTGGTTTCCATTTGCTAATCCTTTAAGCTTCAACACCTTGCCAGAGGATTTGCAGCAGGATAAAGATCCTGAAAAAGTAAAAAATAAAGGAATTTATTAACATTTTTCAAAAGAAAAGCTCCTCTGAAAAAATAGCTAAACACGACCCGGGGAAACAGGAAATAAATGGAAACCGTTCTTTCAGGTAAGCGCCTGAATCGGGCTCTGATAACGGTTGGAGGCATAGATTCGATGAATCTGGATAAGGTTGGTGATATCTATATCTACATAAATATAATTAAATTGTAGAGAAGTCAAATAAATAAATAAAATCATTTTATTTCGGATTTAAACACAAAAAGATCCATACATTGTTAGTAACATGTTTGCACTTAAATGAATATTGTTAGTAACTTAAACTAAAGACAATTTTTTTAAAAGACCACCCTACATCTATAAACAACACAAATTGCCTTATTATGGCGGAGGAAGTATTTACCGCTACAGCCTTCAAGATACTATTGTGGCTGCCTCTTACTCTGCTCAGGAGTGACGTCGTTTATTTGGCATGAAATCTATCGGTTTAGGCATTCGCAATAGCATCCTAAAAACATTATTTTGTATTAGACGCGTAGAACATCCAGTGACCTTTTCAAGTATTTGACCCAAACATTACCGGTGCAAAAACTTTGGCAATAAGCTTTCAAAAGCGTAACCTTTACTTGGTCAGTACACCGAGCAAATCTTCGTGCCAACATATGACCCTTGACCGCCAGAGTACTACGCTCCCTCTCAATGTCACCATGGTCGCTAAGGTCACTGGTAAGAAAATGTCCAAGGTATTTAAACCTTACACTTACTAGTGGCACTTACTAGTGACCCCAAAGACCATGTATTCACATTTTTTGGTATTTTAGACCAGTCCATGTGCAGCAACGTAGGTCTCACATACTATGAGCATTTCCGCGATCGACCCAGGCGACGGGCCCAGCAGCACCATGTCATCCGCATAACTGATATTGTTACAACTAATACCATTTAGCCTGCATCCAACACGCATGCTGCTGAGCTCGGCAATGAGATGATTAACATTTAAAACTGTAGGTACATAAAATATTTTTGAAAAAAAAGAAATGTCTACGAGGTATTGGAACGGTTCTAATGCCGAAATATACTTACTTTTATGCCCGCGGCTTCTCCGATGTAGGTCTATAAATTTAGTCTCTAAGGAAACGACGGATTGCAAGGCACATGGCATATATGCTGATTTGAGAGCTTTGGCTTTATATAAGTCGAACTTTAGGTCGAAACATTTACTTCATCTTTTTATTATAGATATGCAAAATAAGGAAAGAGGTGTTACACATAACTTTTTGAATATAACATTGTAGTAGATTATTCTTATGGGATTATGTTGCCGTGCGATGGCCAAGTCATTCTATTTATTAAAGAAATAATGATGTTTTATTGAAACGGTCACCATAAAATGTTGTTGTTTAACTAATTAGATAACAATTTATGACAAATTTGGTACTGAATACATTAACGGGCTTTATTTTACATTAGATCTCACAATGTTTTTCGCTAAAAGAACTGCGTTGTGAGAATTGCATTTATTTACGTTTTTACTTTTTGATGGGATACATATATATACTTATTATGTTACCACAGCAGTGGGTATCCCCTATTCATCTATATCCAGTTCTTGCCATCTTGGTATCGAACTCATCTCGTTGGCAAAGCGATCGTATCGTCTCACTAGTCCCCAACAGATCCACTGATACAGTTTACACTTTTGTATCGAGGTCGAGACGTATCTCGCGAGTAACGTGTGATGGAAGGTGAAGTTCACACTGTGGTACAGAGGAATATTTATTCTTCGTTTGGCCCACTGAGTTTTGTCCTACATAAAAAAATCCTGGTTCGTCCCAAACAATATGCTTCCTTCGTCCCAAAATATAATTTTAATTTTTTATTCCCGCTTCGTCCTATTATATATTCCTTCTTCGGCCCATTTTTTTTTTTGTATATGCCAAACTTACTTTTTTGTACAATCGGCAAAAAAGGGTTACTTAATATTAAATATTTAACATCAACTTTTTAAAACAACCGCTCCTCTCTGTCTTCTCTGCGAGAGAAAATTTGCCCGTATTATTTTATAATAACACTCTTTAGCCGCTTTTAGTGAGCAAGTTATTTGTAAACAACTGACGTCACTGGAATTTTTTCAAAAGAGCAGGTAAAAAAATGACCACCCCTTCTTTATTGCGTCCTTTGTTTGTTTGCTTGTATTGACTCATTTGGCCAATAGCATTAGTTTTCGTTATCTGCAAAATGGGATTCACGCTAGCTCCCGTGATGCACAGTGCATTCAGGTACTCATTCGTCACCTGGTTAAAGTGTGTGTAAAGTGAGATTGAGAATTGATCGAATTTGTTATAGTAAGTTAATATTTTTATCTGAAGTATTATTGATAAATTAGAAGTTAAATATCAAATATTTGTTCTTATATTTAAATAATACTAATTAAGGTAACAATAATGTCTAGCTAATATGTAATTGCTAATAAAGAATAATAACAATAAACAAATAATAACTAAAAAGCTTATAACTAAATCATTTATGCTTTAATTTCAGTTGTTCTACAATGGAACCAAATCTTAGTTTACCATCTACCTCACGGGAGCCGATCACATTTATAGAATCCAGAAGAGGTGAACCTGTCTGCTATATGGTGGTTTTGAACACACACAAAAACGAAAGAACAAAAATGGCTCAATAATTTGGAGATGTGTGAACAGAAAGTGCCGTGGTGGTATGGTTACAGTGAATAATAGTGTTCAAAAGATTTTAAATCATAACGTTTGCACACCTAGTCAATCAAAAAATGACATTAAAGAGGAATTACATCGCTGCAAGAAAGAAGCAAGAGCTGCGGATGGGAAATCGATCCCATCTATCTTTAATGCCGGTTTAAGAAGATTAAAGGACAGAGGAACCGACATTGTAGAAGAAAAATTACCAAACTTATGTAATGTTAAGGGCAGTCTCTACAGTGCACGTAACAAATCGCAGCAAATCCAGAAATCTTCATTTCGGAAACCGTCTGATGTTCAAATTCCAGTAAGCTACAAATCTTTTCTATTTTTTGATTATTATTATAAGAAAACAAGAATAATAGCATTTGCTGAAGAAGAAAGCAGAAGACTTCTCCAAAACGTCAAACATTATCTAGCGGATGGTACATTTAAATGTGTGGTGAAGCCATTTAAACAATTGTATGTCATTTACGGTGATCTCGGGAGTACCAGTGAAAAAATTAATGTTGTGCCATTATTATATGTACTATTAATGAACAAAAAGGAATCCACATATGAAACTCTGTTCTCTCTTATTAAATCACAAATTCCTGATTGGAATCCCATTTCATTCAGAACTGATTATGAAAAGGCGGCCATGAATGGTATCTGTAAAATATTTCCAAACGTCACATGCAAAGGCTGTTACTTCCATTTCTCTCAAGCTCTTTGGAAAAGAGCTAAGGCATTGAAACTAAATAAAAACAGAATGTTCAAGAAGCATATTGCTCTGTGTTCATCTTTAGCTTTGCTTCCATCAGAACTCAAATGTGATGGCTGGCTTTACATTATGGAAGATTGTCCCAGAACAGATAATATCGATAAATTTAATAATTATTTTGTGTCAGCGTGGCTTGATAATGAATATTTAAATGTAAAATGGGATTTTTATGGTGACACATACAGAACGAATAACCCAGTAGAAGGTGGTAATGCTAGATTAAATAGAACATTTTCTGGAAAACTGAACATGATTAGTTTTTTGAATGTAATAAAAAATGACGCTCAATCTCGAGTGTTAAGTCAAGGGAGACCACGACATAAAGACGTTATTATGTATGACAAAATCATTAATGATTCAATAGCAGCTTTATTAAATGGTTCTATTTCCTTGGGACATTGTTTGGAAAAAATAAGCCCGTTTGTATTTTAATTGCAGTGAGTTAGACGTTGATTTTTACCTAGTTATGTTTTTTGAAATTTATCTCTTAGTTTACTGTTGATCCAATTTTTATATTATTATATGAATGTTGATTTTAAAATGTTTGTTTTATCCATGATTGAGTAATAATCACAATTTTTGTTGATTTAATTTTAAATAAGGCATAGTGTTTTTGAAATTTTAAAATTATAAAAATGATTGCTTTTTTAAACGCTTGTTTTGATTACTCTCATTTAATTACTGGTCGGTAAATTTTTTGGTAATTAAAATAATATAATTGTCTTAAATATTGTTTATTACAGATCTGACTATTCTGTATACCTATTTACACTGTAGTAATGATAAGATGATTATTATACCATTTCTGTGATTTTGATTGTGATACTGGATAATAAAGATGATTTATACCTAAATGTTTAAAATTGTGTTATTATTGAATTATTATTGTTTCAAAAATTTCAAATAAGTACATTATTTTTTTGTTGACTGTACCTTTAATGTACTTGTTATTTGGGACGAAGCACAACTTTAATTGTGCTATGGGACAAACTAAGATTTTTTTGGAATGTGGGACAAAACTTCAGGACGAACGAAGAATAAATCCAGAGGAAATTATGTTATTTTGTTGCATGTTTTAAGAGGATTAATTAAAGGTCAACGTTTTATATCCACTGCAATGCCTAGTTGCAAGATACCTTGTAGTCGTATTGCAAACATCACAATAAGTACCTACTTATAAATACAATCAAATTTAATATCATACAATGCTACACAAAACGTACAGTCAGCGTCTACATGTCGTAACAGTAAGGGCAATTTTCGTAGTGCAAGTGTTACCAATGATATGTGTGGTGGCTGTACGTGACGATTAGAACAAAAATGTTAGTTTTGAAACAACAATTATATTGTTCTTGTTTTTTGTTTGATTGCTTGCTTAATGTCTAATGATGAGGTCTGATGTCAGTTCTTGACTCTTTTGCAAAGCATGATTTTTTGTTTTATCTTTTCACAACGATAAAGCGATTAATGACATCTTTGTTTGAGAAGTCTTTTACCGTGCACTGAGTCAACAACAGGCAATCAACCGACAATTTCACGCCTAAGATTTAATCATTTACCTTTACCGACAGTCTTACAATCCCTAATCACGTAGGTACACGACATTCCGATAATCCTGTGTTCTACCTAGATTACGCTGCTGCACCATTCCCTGCAAGGACAATGCGATAGACACGACACAGCTATACAGTGTGGCCAGTAAATTGAGCGTGAGCGGCGACAATTTGACGTCAATTTGGCGTTATTACGATGCTGTCTTGCTGCCCCGTAAATTTTCGGGGGATTGGGGGAAGGGGGAATGCACTGGTTTTTGTGGAGTATTTATGGTCGTTTGTACGAGTATGATGAGTGTTGTGTTTTTTGTAGATATATGGTTGCGCGAAAAGGCTTAATGTTGCAACAAAATCAACTTGGTAGATGGTGAAATGGGACGTTGAAAGACCGCGTGGAGGCACAGAGTAAAATCGGTCTTTCATAAGGGTTTAAGGGGTGCACGGTACCTTTATTTCCTCGTCGGCAGCTCCTCAGCTCGATTCACAGCGGCTTCACGCACAAAACACCAAGTTTCACAAGATTTCAAGTTTTTCTAGGGAGTACAATGTTATCGACACGAAAGTTTATAGCCAACGAACAAGGTCTAGTGAATGTCAATTTTAGGACGGCTCACTTCCGCAAGACGTTCGCTGTCTCGTTTCCACGAGTACGATAGGTTCCGTGCAAGGAAGGGATGGAGGATAGGGATACATTACCAACCAAATAGTAATGTTGCCAAAAATCAAGTATAAGCGCAACCATCCCCCCGGGCTTGAAGCGATGCCTTCAAGAATTGAAGCTAACTTAAGAAACTAAACTAAACGAAAAACTAGGCAATACACTAAGTACCTAATTACTAATGTTAACCTAACCTAAATTATGAAATTGCCAACTCTATTGGTTAGGCAACGGACAAAGACGAACGACGGGGCGTAAGTAAGAGCCAGTCGTCGTTTTAACCCGAACGACGCGAGTGACTCCGGTGGAGTCAGGGAAAACTTCCTCCACTACACCCAACGGCCAGTGTAGCGGAGGCGAATTATCAGTTATAAGGATCACGACCGTGCCGACAACGACCGGATCGACCGACGTGTTCCATTTGCGACGCGATTGCAAGGTGTGGAGGTAACCGCCCCTCCAGCGCTTCCAAAACGACTGTACCAGTCTGTCTAACAATTCATGTCTAGCGATAGTAGTTCTCTCGTCTATTTCCTCGGCAGGCAAATATCTCAGAGGCGTGAGATTCAAAAAGTGCGCTGGGGTTAAAGCTAGCGGTTCTGAAGGATCACTAGAGAGTGTCCTGCAAAGAGGCCTAGTATTCATTACCGATTCGACTTGGGTAAGAACGGTACTTAATTCTTCGAA
This sequence comes from Xanthia togata, assembly GCA_963853775.1. Lineage (NCBI taxonomy): Eukaryota > Metazoa > Arthropoda > Insecta > Lepidoptera > Noctuidae > Xanthia > Xanthia togata. The sequence goes on from OY970807.1 coordinate 24,145,772, forward strand.
TGAGAGAATCGTGTCACCTATAACCCGATACAAGTGCGACTTTAGACTTTTAATGTTAGCCTCCCAATTGCCCCCAAAGTGACTAGCAGTCGGGACATTGAGTGACCAATCTATGCGACTCTCAGCTAACATGTTACCAAATTCGGTATTATGGTATTTTGAACAAAGAAATTCGTGAAGTTCCGAAAGCTTGCGTTTAGCGCCTATGTAGTTAGTCCCATTATCCGAATAAATCCTACTCACCGGGCCACGCCTTGACAAGAACCGCTTGAAAGCGCCCATAAAATTAGCTGTGCTAAGGTCACCAACGAGTTCAATGTGCACGGCGCGTGTAGTCATGCAAACGAACAGACACACGTAGGCTTTGGTGGAACGAACACCTCGACCGCGAGACATAGTAACCCTAAACGGCCCGGCATAGTCCGTCCCCGTGTGGACAAACGGGTTAGCGGATTGGACGACACGACAAGAGCGATGATCCGCCATTTCAGGGAAACTTGACTTAGGACGAAGGCGAAAGCAGGGAATGCATTTATGGATCCTATTCCTAATTAAATTACGAGCAGAAAGTATCCAATACCTCTGACGTAAGAGTGACATCAACAGGTCGGGACCTGCGTGACAGTTTAATTTATGATGGTATTCGACGAGCAAATTCAAAACGGGATCCTTGCTTGGAAGCAAAATGGGATATTTCCCTTCAAAACTTAAATCCGAATTTCTTAAACGGCCTCCGACTCTAATGAGTCCGTCCTTGAGAAACGGCTTTAAGTGTCGTAAAGCAGGACTACAATCCTTGCCTTCCCCGAGTCTAGAAATCTCAGTGGAGAAATAAAGGCGTTGAAGCTCACGAAGAACGAGTAATTCAGCGAAGTCGTAATCCGACGCTGATATGCGATATCTAACAGGTAACAACCTGACAAAACGACAGACGTAAATTACTACTCGAAGTAATTTACTCCAAGACGAGATGCGATCGACTAAAGAAAGAATAGGAGATCTCTCATTTGGTACAGCGGATAGCAACGAAAGCTTCTTCTCTTCGGGTGCTTCAGGCTCCGACGAAGGACTGAAGGGAACGATAGGCCACTGTGAGACATCCAAACGGGCCCACGGAGGACCACTGAACCAAAGCGGGTGGTCAACAATTTGAGAAGGCGAGAGACCACGTGACAGACAATCTGCGGGATTTTCCGTACCGGACACGTGATACAAATTTTGTGGCGACAAGTCGCTTTGTATTTTCGACACTCTGTTGGCCACAAAGGTGTTCCACCGATGGGGCGACGAATGTACCCAACAGAGCGCGACTGTCGAATCCGAAAATGCGAATATGTTACGAAAAACAATGCGGTGCTGACAAGCGACTATAACATTTTTTTAAAGTTGAGCTAGCACAAGAATAGCACAAAGCTCCAGACGAGCGAGAGAATCGACTTTCTTAGGTGAGACCTTCGATTTAGCGGTTAGCAAGCAAACGATATTGCCATCACCATTTTGGACGTGGAAGTAAATCACTCCCCCGTATGCCTTCTCACTGGCATCTGCGAAAGCCAAGATGGTGACCACACTATCGGCGACGATACCAACGTGACGTGGGATTTTTATTTTACAAAGCAACGGGAGCTCTTCCTTGAAGCGAGTCCACAGCCTGACTATATCCTCAGGTGGGGTATCATCCCAGTCACAATCACGCAGCCAGAGCTGCTTGATTAGAAGTTTAGCGTACAGGACGACTGGTGCGACAAATCCCATGACGTCCCATAATTTAGCGACACACGATAATATTGTACGTTTAGTACAATTTTGCGCGGGAGTGTTGACTCTCATGCTGAAGTGATCTGACGTAGGCGACCAACACAAGCCCAGTACTTTCTGCTGGTCGGACTCGTCGAATTCTTTGACAGCTAGTAGACGATGCGAGAGTGGAATAGAATCTAAAACGGCTTGGGAGTTACTGGTCCATTTAACCAATTCAAATTGACCAGCTTTCATGAGACCTATCATCTCCGAAGCGGTAGAGATACCCTGGTCTTCCGTGAGGACGGAATGGACGAAATCATCCATATAAAATCCTGAAGTGACGATATTTTTAGCCTGAGGGTAGGAGTCACCCTCATCCTCTGCCAGCTGTCTAATAGTTCGCAGCGCATGGAAGGGGCTGGATTTAAGCCCGAAAACAACACGATTAAATTCATAAACCTGTAAAGGTTCTTGCGGGGAAAAGCGATACAAAATGCGTTGGAAACGCCGATCAGATTCTCGGATTCCAATGCTGAGAAACATCTGACGAATGTCTGCGGAGAGTGCAACCAAAAACAAACGAAAATCAACGATAATATTAAACAAACTCCCTTGCAGGTTTTGCCCACCGTACAAAAGGTCATTAAGCGAAATGCGGGAGGTAGTCTTGCAACTACCATCGAGAACGACACGAAGTTTGGTTGTGACCTTATCATCTCTGATCACCCCATGATGCGGAATAATGTACGAAATTTCTGAAGAATCAGACTTTGCAGGTGATATATAACCCTTTTTTAAATATTCGAGGATGACGCTATCATAAGCGACCTTTAATTGTGGAGAAGCTTGCATCTTCTTTTCCAAGCAGTGAAACCGACGTTCACTTGCTTGACGTGAGTTACCAAGGGATTCGACATCACCCTTGAAAGGCAAAGCTACCACGTATTGACCGTCACTATTCCGAGTAGTGGTACGTGTGTAAAACTCCTCACACTCCCTGTCGTCTGAGCTGACTACAGGGGGAACATCCACCTCCTCCAATTCCCAAAATTTCCGGACAGCAGAGTCCAACGGGTCCGCGGTACAACAATAAGAAACGGTTGAGTTGCTATCAGCACGGACCGGAGCGTCACCTACTATAACATAGCCAAGGACAGTTTCTAAAGCAAGCGGTGATACATATGGCGGCTGTCCTTGAACTTTATTCGACAAGAGTAAGTGTGGGTAAATCGAAGCACCGATCAATACTTGAATCGGGCCTGGAGAAAAATATGTGTCGTCTGCCAACGGCAAGTTTTTGAAGTTAGACAAGAGCGAAGAATGAACCGTGGCAGTTGGTAAATGTTCAGTAATTTTATCTACTACCAAAGAGTTGACACTATAATTTATGTTACGGTCGAAGCGAGAATGAAATTTAAATTCTACGGAACCCTGAATTGTTTTACTTGAACCACCTATTCCTTTCACGGCCGAACAAGTAGGTCGATTATTTATGTTCAAACCTAAGCGTTGACAACACTCACGTGTTATAAAGTTACTTTGCGAAGCGCTGTCCAACAATGCACGAACAATGTGTTTATTACCATGCGAATCCACGACAATAATACGCGCAGTTGCAATTAAAACCGTCGTGGGGCATCGAGACAAATGGTCAACCTCATTATTATTAGCTGATAACGCACACAGCGCGACGTCATCGCGAGCGGAGGCAGCGTAAGGCTTCGTTCACACGGCATTGTCCTGCACGTTTTTTTGCAGTATACGTCTTAACGTATAAATAGTGACTATATAACGTACATAGATCCATTCACACGTCGATTGTACTGCAAAAAAACGTGTACCGCTTATACGTTTAAACGCATACTCAACGGACTTGTCAAACAAATCGAATGAACTTTGACGTATTCGGTTCGCAGTGGCATATGGTATAGCTTTGTCTCCTTCACACGACACGATGTCATACGTTTTTTATTGAATAGCAACCGAAGAAGCGTTTAGTACCTGAGCGTCCTTTGGAGGGGTGGCACGTATTTTATGTTTGATTTGGTTTGATATTCAAAATGGTTGAGGATTCTTCTATAGATAACGAACTATTAATTTCTTTAGTAGAACAAAATCCCGTTTTATGGGATAAAAGTTTGGAACTTTATAAAAATCGCGTCGCAACTCAAGCGGCTTGGAAGGGAATCATGGTAATAATTGATCCTAATTTTGAAACAAAGGAAGAAAAAACAAGACAAGCCATAGGTATGTATCTTTTATTATTAATAATAAAAATTGCGTTACAACATATTTTAACTTACTCTGCTTAGTTCTAAATATATTCGTTTTGCCATGGGACTGATCCTTCGTTTGATAAAAAATAGTGACTAAAAATGGACCTTACGCTGTTTGCTTGAACATTTCTAACTGACGTACTTTGAATATTTTCAAATAATGGAGGATTTGCCACATCTTCAAAATTGTGTCCATCATTTTCACGAACGTAATTGTGTAATACAATGCATGCTTTTATGATTTCTGTCAATAAACTTGGTGAAACATCAATAGCCTTATGTAGAATTCTCCATTTTCCCGCTAAGATACCAAAAGCACACTCCACGTATCTCCTTGCTCTGCTCAGGCGGTAATTAAAGATTTTTTTACGAAAATCTAAATGTGTTCCTCCAAAAGGGCGTAGTAAATTATTATGTAGAGCAAATCCCTCATCACCAATAAATACGTAAGGTGTACTTTCTCCACCTTCTAATAATGGCATTGGTTTGGGTATATTCAGCGAACCATCATTAACTTTTTTCCATAAGACGGAATTTTTCAAAATGGATGAGTCACAATCTTTTCCGTATGATCCTATGTCTACATATATAAATCTGTATTCCGAATCAACAACCGCAAGTAGCACAATTGAAAAATAATCTTTATAATTGAAGTACATGGATCCACTATGAGGAGGCTTTAAGATTTTTATGTGTTTCCCGTCAATTGCACCTAAACAATGAGGGAAATTAGTCTTTCTTTCAAAACCTTCCACTATTTTCATCCATTCACTTTCTGTAGAATGCGTTTGAAGATATTCTCTCTGAAGGACATGCCACAGAGTCCAGCAAACATCCCAGATGATACCACTTATAGTAGATACTCCAACTTTGTATGAATAGTGTAAATCTTTCATGGAACACCCCGATGCTAAATACCTGAAAAAAGAAATGTATATGTACCGTATTACTTATCATGTTTGTCTTTTACAGCTAAAATGATTATTCAACGGTGGACTCATATAAGAGATAATTATAATCGATCATATAAAAAGATAAAACATCAGAAAAGCTCAGGAAGTGGCGCCAAAACAGCAAAGCCTTATGTATATAGTAAACAGTTATCTTTTCTGCAGAAAGTAATACAACCTAAAGAAACAATAAATAATGTTACTACCGAAAAAAACAACACGGAATCCGATAATAACACAGAATCCGAAAACCAGAAAAATAATTCTGAGGGAGGAAATGAAACATTGGAAACAAACTCTATACAGACACATGACACAACGGCAAAGAGCCCAATACCTAATCGTGTACCTAAAAGATCTCTAAAGAATAATAATATGATTAGTCCTGTAGATGCAAAGATGATGAAATTTATGGATTCTTATTCAAATAACGAACCTAAAACAATGAATCGGCATCTTTCATTTTTTAATGGGATATTACCATCATTAGATAAGTATGACGACGATGAAGTCCTCGAATTCCAAATGGGTGTGCTACAATTAATGAAAAAAATTAAAAACAGTCGCCAAATTTGTGAATCGTCGTCTTTCAATCTCTCATCAGTTCACAGAGGATATTTTACACAACAATACCAAAATAGTAATATTACACAAGAAGCTACAAATTCTATTATTACAAACATGAATACAACGACTTCTCTTCAAAGTCCAGCCTCTGTAGAATTAACTACAGCAGCTTCTCTTCAAAATCCGTCCTCTGTCGAATCCTGCTATTCTAACTACACGGATATGGATTATAATGGCTTTTAATACGAAACACCAATATACTATAGTAAAATTGGTAAAATTTTAATATTTTTTTAATTATAATAATTAACATTAATAAAACTTAAATAATCACAATCTGTGTATTTTTATTTGTGTACTCACCTTAAACAAATGGCTAATTTCATTTTAGTACCAATGCATTTCCGCATATTCGTATTTGATTTTGGCAGGCTTGAATTTTCCAGTCGAGTTAATAACTTTTCAAAACTTTCAATAGACATTCGAAAGTAATTAAAAAACATTTTTTCATCGTTTCTAAGATTTTCGAATAATTTTTCAAATGTGATCGTACGCACAGATTCTTGATTAATAGGATGTACCCAAAACCTTCTGTTTTGTCGGCGGCGAGACCGCTGGCGCCTTCGATACCAATATAAAAGTACAACCAAGCGTGGATCCATCAGTGACGTCTACTCACTGTGACAACTGTGTGGAAACTGCGGCTATTCGTTTTTACACGAATTAAATTTTACCATATGAACACCCGGTTGACTTTACGTTAAAAAAACGATTACAAAAAAACGTGCAGGACAATGCCGTATGAACGAAGCCTTAGCGTCACTAGGTGCCGCATTGGCAACGGTAGCAGACGCGGCTTGCTTGCCCCCAAAGCACAATAATGTATGGTGCTTTCGGTGGCACTTTCTACATCTAGAAGTTGAATTACACACGGAAACACGATGACCACTACTTAAACAATTTATACATAAATTGTTAGACTTGACGAAGTTAAAACGCTGATCCGGGTTATAACTATTAAATATCCTACATTTATAAATGTAATCATGTTGCTCACTGCATAGACCACATGTAGTTTTCTCGGGACCAGAGGTGCTGGCGTACGCGACGGTAGACTTACGTTCGAGTGGTTTCTTGTTATTGGTGACCCTAGCAACAGATGATGAAGTACGTTCTAACATTTTTATATGGTCACGAACGAAACAATCCAAATCAGAAAAGGATGGAATTTCGAAACTATTAGATCTTAGTTGATAATTCGTTTCGAAGGCACGCATAGTATCTTGGTCGAGTTTCTTAATAGCGATATGTAACAAAATGAAATCAGCGAGGTCATTGACCTTTGTGTTTTTTAAAGCGGCTACAGACGACGAGAATTTATCGAGGAATGATTCTAAATTATTTGGTGTTCCAGTCGAAATAGATTTAAATTCAAATAATTGATCTAAGTATGAAGTTGCGGACTGACGCTTATCTTCATACCTTTTACAAAGCAAATCAAAAATAAGGGGGTAGTTGTCCGCTGATGGATTTATTCCAGCACATATTGAACGAGCCTTGCCTGTTAACTTTCCTATCAAATAATATAACCTCTCACAGTCTGACAGAGAAACATTATTATGCACTGCGTTTTTATAGCTAGCGATAAACAATGGCCAATTTCTATGGTCTCCGTTAAATTCGGGAATTTCGATAGGAGGTAGTCGAGGTGACCTTTTGACCTCATTACGAGATTGAATTAGCAGTTTTTCTTCTGCTCGCTTTACACGGCCTAAAAGGTCTTCGAATGAAGAAAGCGCCTGATAGGAGACAGCGCAGTCAGGCTTTAATTTGAGCTCATGGGCTACAATTTCGTCCAATACGTTTTCGAAGTCCACACGCAATGAATCTACTGTTTTAATGTCACAGAGGAAGGACTCCTTATCGAATCCTTCTAAGTCGATTCTTTTTGCCTGGTCAGAGATGGTTTGCATGCGAGCAAATATCCGATCGCGTTTAGATATTAATCTTTTTAGAGTTGCGTCCGCCATATTAGCGACTTACGACTACGATCAGTAACAAAATATCTACGACAAGTAGTTCTGAAAGGACTGAGAACCGATTACACTCCACAAATTACAATAAATAATTTTGTGAACGTACGATTATGTTGTATTCAACAGGACAAATTATGAAATGTGGTTCTTTGTTTACTGAACCGGTTTTGACTGGATATTACGAACGAGATAATTACAAGTTATGCGGTTCGATGCGACACTTTTTATTACGTATAGGTACAAATGTTTGTTTTCCTGGATCATGAAACAAAATTATTTTGCCTAACGTATTTGTTAGGTTTGCAGTTGCGAAAATCTAACCTACTTGCTAGATTACGACGATACGATACGACAAGACGATACGATATTAATAAGAATGCGAATTTACTACTTTTAGCGGGGTTTACGAGAATCTACGATAATTAACCTAGCACGTGCGCGCGGCGCGGTTACTATTGCGGTTTTTGCGACAAATTGACCCAGGATAGGGGAATGGTTGGCTTTACACTGATTCCAGATGAAATCCGGCTCGAAAAGGACCAATGGTTGCGCGAAAAGGCTTAATGATGCAACAAAATCAACTTGGTAGATGGTGAAATGGGACGTTGAAAGACCGCGTGGAGGCACAGAGTAAAATCGGTCTTTCTTAAGGGTTTAAGGGGTGCACGGTACCTTTATTTCCTCGTCGGCAGCTCCTCAGCTCGATTCACAGCGGCTTCACGCACAAAACACCAAGTTTCACAAGATTTCAAGTTTTTCTAGGGAGTACAATGTTATCGACACGAAAGTTTATAGCCAACGAACAAGGTCTAGTGAATGTCAATTTTAGGACGGCTCACTTCCGCAGGACGTTCGCTGTCTCGTTTCCACGAGTACGATAGGTTCCGTGCAAGGAAGGGATGGAGGATAGGGATACATTACCAACCAAATAGTAATGTTGCCAAAAATCAAGTATAAGCGCAACCAATATACAATATAAAAAAATAAAAAATAATCCCTTATCCGGCTCGAAGGACCAATGTTTTTGTGGATGCCATTTTTATTATTTATCAATCAATCAATCAAACTTTATTTGTGAACATAGGTACATAAAAGGTCTTAGAAAAATACATTGTAGCGTGATCTCTATGTTCTACCAATGCAATTGGTATACAAATAATTTGTTATATAATTTAATAAGTACTTATAATCATTCGAAATCATGCAATAATAATCAAGAGAATTTAATAAGCTTAAATTAATAATTTAAAAAATCAGTCAGTTCCTAATAATAATATAATGCTACATATATAATATAATTTACAGCTAGATACTTGATTGCAAACAGCAAGTACAAACAAAAAAGAAAAAAAAAATGCTAGCATTTTCTTTTTCTGTATTGAAAATATTTGTGTTTTAAAATAAGGCTTAATTTTGTGCCTACTCATAGATATTCAAAAGTAAAAAAAAAGTAAATATATGAATTTTGAGAGAGTCGATTTTAACGACAGCTAGATCATAATCAGTCAGTTATGGATGGTATCTTTAGCCGTTTGATAATGTTGACCAACTTTTGCTAAATTGGCTCTGAATAACATCAATTTGGAGGCAATTTGCTGCTATTACGACGATGTCATGAATTTTCGGATAAGGTAGCGGTTACAAGAGCACAAGGTTTGCGGAAAGCAGTACCTGAGTATTTTTTTAATTAACAGAGGAACATGTCATTTTAAAGTTAGTTAATTACGATTGAAATATTCATAACATCACGCCTGTAATCTCCGAATGATTAGGTAGAGGTGTATTTCCACTTTGCGCTAGTTGTCTTTTTAAGGCACATGTAATAAGGGGCGAGCCTATTTCCATCAGCCAGGCACAAATCCAGCCTCCGGACTGCTTCTCAGAAGTTCTAGATGGAAAACCTAATAACACTTTGCCCGACCCGGGAATCAAACCCAGGACCTCTTACTCAGCAAAAGCGCTTGGGACCACTAGACCCTAGAATCAGTTAAAGTATTCTGATTGTTATGTACAAAAGTTCTATTAAGAGGATAAGGCAGCAACCATTAGAAGTAAACGAAAAATAAGAGCAAGTAATAATAATTAATTGATAACTGAGTTTATTACCCTTATATTTGTTGACATAATCTACTCATTACAATGTTTTTTTTTATGAGTTGTATTGCAATATGTGGTTAGCTAGCGACCTCGAAAATTATCTCGATGGTCCTAGTTTATCAATTATAACTTCTAGTTACAGCTATATGTAAGTGGGCACGCCCTTTTTGCCTGGAGGCTTTATTTTCTTTTTTTAGATATTGTTTACTTTTAGTTATTTTTATTTCTGCTTGAGTATAGTTCTCGATGCTTTTGGTTGGTATATTGGCGTGTGCTAGCTGTCATATGGCTATTAATTATAGCTATTTAATTTATAATTTAAATTATTTTTTGCGTATTGTAAATTGTCTTGCATACTATTGTATAGAATCTTTTTTTTTTCTCTAACTGAACAGACAGCTGTGCTGCTGGGGAGTTTGTTGCGCCACTTCTTCTTCCCAGCAAAAGCACTAGGAAGTGGTGAAGGGTGGGCGTTTTGGGGGACTGTCTTATGTAATTTTGACGTTCGAAAAGTGCTGATTCTCAGCCTAGTTTGAATAAATGACTTTTGAATTTTGAATTTGAATTTTTTGAATTTTGAATAATAAAATAAATACATTGACTCTTAGTCAAACGAAGGAACATACAATTTTTGTTTACAAAGAGGTGATATTCGCAATTTTTATATAAGTTCCTGAGAGCCTCTTCGCCCCGAAGAACAGAATCTGGGTGGAGGGGCTTGTGGCTAAATGATAACAGCCGCACGGGTCGATGGAAGGTTAAGCTGAGCGAGCCACGGTCGGCTCGTGGATATGCGACCATCCATTACCTATTGAGACCCCTGCGTGCCTCAGAAAGTACGTTAAGCCGTTGGTCCCGGAGGTCTTTCGTAGATCTTTGGCAATAGTTACGGGAAGTCAAAAGCCCAAAAGTTTGACAACCAGTCAACAAGGTATTATCCAGTAACTGGTGTGTGGACGTCAGGTACGCAGCGTTCCATGTAAAATACCAGTATTTTCAGTGTTCTGCTGCATCCGGTTAGACTGGAAGCCGACCCGAATATAAATGGGCAAAGGCTAGGCAGATTGATTGGTTCAATTTCTGGGCATATAAGAAAGGGGAAATTAAAAAAGGTGTGCTAGAGTACCTAAACTTTGAATATTATTCAGTTATTGCAATCACAGTTATAAAAACTTGGTAAATAGGACCAAGAATGTTCCTTGCGACCTTCTGCTGTATTTAGGACAAATACTTCCTTGCGACCTTCTGCCGTACTTATTCATAGTCATTATTATGAAAAAGTATATCTATGGCATGTTATAAAAATAAATATGTATATAATTATATCAAAAATGTTGTTAGAGAGAAAGGGACAGACAGCATATTATTAGAAGAGTGTATTAAGGAAAATGTGAAACTGTCTCGTTGGCATGATGAGTTTCTAATTAAACTGTCACAACTCTCGCTTATTTCGATCTCAAATACGACAGTTTGCTAAATTAATGTTTCTCCCGAAGTAAATATTTTGTATAACATCAAGCCTAGGCTGGGGCGGTATGCTGGGGCGTCAGTAAGGGCAGTTTTCTTATCGGATATAGGAAAACTTTCTTAGGAGACAGACCACAACTTTTGAAATGGAGAATAGATTTGCACAATTTTTTTTTTTTCCTTATAAGTAGGTTACATTCTGCCAAAGGAATTTTAGAGCCGCATGCGTGTGCTTGTGCATAGGAAGCGATTGAAAAATGAGCGAAAGCTAATTTCAAAAACGCTTTCGTCGCCACAATAAATGCTTACCTTATTTAGAAATGACAGCATTTAACCCTAATAGCGAATAATCCTGTGTTTCACGTATTCTGTCTGTGTTTCACTTATGTTGCTAATAGAACTGAATTGAGACATTATCAGCTTCATAATATGTAGTACCTATACTAGAAATCAGATTTATGTCATCTTTAACGTAAGGTCCCGAAAGTAAGATTGTAATTTTATAAAGATGAACTAAGTAACTGTCATTGACATCACCGACGTTATTGCATAGTCAAAACTAGGACAGAGTCTTGAATCAAAATCACGGTCAAAGATCGAATTGACGAAGCCCTGTTTTCTCACAGATTTCTAAGCCTAAAATCCAGTATGATGCCCAAAGGTAACGACATGAGATGACCGAAGATGACAGATGATGATCGGGAAAATATTATTGGAATCGCCTGCAATAATTTTTTTCCTGACAAGTAACAGCGTGTTGATATTGGCTGTATTTCATTACAACCGACCGGTAGAAATGTTCTGGGAACAGTTCTAAGAAAGAGTGTACCTATATTTGATAGATAGGTATATGTATATTGTATGGCAGGTGTAAGTATGGCCTAGTGTTGCAAGTGCTACAGGTGAGGATGAGGTCTTGGGTTTGATTCGCGAGTCGGGCAAAGTGTTATTGAGTTCATTTATGGAATTTCTCAGTAGCAGCCCGGAGTCTGGATTTGTGCTCGGTTGATGGTAATAGACTCGCCCTCTATTACATGGAACTTAAACATAACCGACCAAATGTGGGTGTACATACTATAGGTACACATTTGGCCAAACCTTCGGGGATACACGGCATGATGTTATGTTATGTGTCTATAGATATGTTTATATCAAGGCGTTACCCTAATTCACTGCTACAAGTAAACAACATAAACAACATTATCATAATTGATGTCTGACGTCTAACTAATTAGCACTAAAATCGACAGCGCACATAAACACGTTATATTCAGGGTTCTGTATAAAACAGATAAAACGGTATAACTAGCGGTTCAGTCGGTACAGCAATATATTTTGACAGGGTTTGCAATAGCCCGGCAATTATGTTAGATGCATATTATGCCCGACAGATTGCAGCGGCATTAAGGGTGACGGTATTGAAATGGTTTTATTGCGATATTTAAAAGAAAAAGGAAAGAAAATGGTTTATTCTGCACAAATAAATCACACATTACAAAAAAATACGTAAAATGCAATACATACTAAGAAGTCAATAGCCTCGTATTTAAAGACAAAAGACAATTTAAATAATTAATTTCTATCAAAATCCTGAGTTCCTACAAGTAACACAAGCTTTTAATATTGCTTCAAATTATTCTGTAGTGCCTTTTTTTTTTTTTTTTTTTTTGGGTGGGAAATCATCAAATGACGTCTCCCGCTCTGGGTGGAGCGGGAGGGCGTGTCAGACTCTTACTGACTAAAACCCACCCGTGTTCCTTCTGTTGCCTGTGCAATGCCAGGGGGCCACGGTATCCCTTTCGGACTAATCCCGCAACCCCGGCAGGCAATGGTCTCATCGGACCCCTTCACTTGCTGACATCTCTTTGAGGCGCGCGTGGAACACAACGCGCCGTCGACCCGGGCCTGGTCCTTACCGGACGGCGAGCTACCCATTGCTCACCGTCCGCAAGCCCGCGCCTACGGTGGCCGGGAATCGGCAATCGATTCCCGACGCCCAGGGCGTCTCCTCCTGCGGCGGCTAGGGGCGTGAGGGCGCGAAATTTGCCTCTCCCTCACGCGCTCCGCCTCCTCCTTTGTGAGCATTACTGCTTCGCAGAAGGAGGTGACGGCCTCCCATGCCCTCTCGCTCCGTACCATGGCCTGGACCAGGGCCGGACGCGAGAGATCCCCGCCACCGATCGCCTCCACGAGGACACGGCGGTGCTCTGCCCAAGCCGGGCATACCTCCACCGTATGCTCCACCGTGTCCTCCGGGCGATCCACGCAGTGATGACACCCGGGCGTTTCCTCCCGCCTTATCCGAAACAGGTACCTCCCGAAACAGCCGTGTCCGGTGAGGACCTGCGTCAGGCGGAAGGTGAGGACGCCGTGGCGCCTCTCCAGCCACTCCTCAAAGAGGGGACTTAGCGCCGCAATAGTGGCGTGCCCAGCACTGGGTTGCGACAATCGTACTCTCCATGCCGCCATGAGATCCCGTCGGAGCTCTGTCCGCTGTGCCGCGATTTCTCGCGGCATAATAATCGCGGCGGTATAGCCTCCGGCAGGAGGCGTTTGGACCCCCTAGATTGGGCAGGAACCGCTTCAAGGCAGCCCCGGCCCGGTCCAGTCTGGGAGCCAAACGTCGGAAATGCTCCACGAAGTTCCACCGACTGTCGAGGACGAGTCCCAAGTACTTCATCGTCGACTCGACGCCGATGTGAACCCCTCCTACCGTTATTTGGGAACCCGACGGTGGCGCATTCCGAGGACCATGAAAACACATGGCCTCGGACTTGTGCAAGGCCACCTCGAGTCCCAACTGCCGGATTCTGGCTACGATTGTCGCAACCCCGTGTGTCGCTAGTTTGACCGCCGCCTGGTGCGACCTCCCCTGCGCCAGGACCAACGTGTCGTCAGCGTAACAAACGACGCTGACGCCATTGGGGAGGTCGGCGCGCAGCACCCAGTCGTATCCGATGTCCCACAGATGCGGCCCCAGGACCGATCCCTGTGGGACACCGCACGACATCTCTCACCGGTTCCACTCTCCCTGGTGACCGGGGTAGATGATGGCCCTGTCCGTCAAATAGGCCTCGACCACACGACAGAGGTAGGTCGGCATCCGGTGATACCGGAGTGCCTCCCTGATGCAACTCCAGGGCAGGGTATTGAAGGCGTTGGCGATGTCTAGAGACACCGCCAAGACGACCCCACCCCGAGCTACCGCATCCCCCGTCGTGAGGGCTCGCACGCGCATGATGGCGTCCACTGTGGAGCGCCCCCTGCGGAAACCAAACTGGCTCTCCGCCAAATCCGGCCCCACCCGCACCAGCCGCCCGACGAGGCGGTCTGCAATGACTCTTTCAAAGAGCTTGCCCACCTCGTCGAGCAGCACTATGGGCCGGTAAGCGGACGGAGAGTCCGCAGGGCGCCCCGGCTTCTTGATGAGGACCAGTTTCCCCGTCTTCCAACGAAGCGGGAACTGGCCCCTCTCCAAGCATGCGCTTAGGAGCCCCCTTAGTCGAGGCCCGAGAGCCTCTGAGGCCAGGACTCAGGCTTTCCCAGGTAAGCCGTCGGGTCCTGGGGCGGTATTTCTGGCATTCAGCCTACGTACCGCCAATTCTGTAGTGCCTAAGGTCTTAAATAAGAAACAAAAGTTTAAGTTATATATTTATCTTAAACTTTCAATTGTTTAGCAATGTTGGCAATTCGGTACTTTTAATCACTGTGAAGTTTTCATTTAGGTTATAAAATAGGTATCTACATGGAAAACTTTGAATTAACTAGTATTTTTAGTGTTTAGTTTAGGGCTGGGACTTAAAAAAGAACTCTTAATTTTGTGATTTCTAACTGGAAATAATTATTAGAATGGTGCACTTAATTTGCAAAAAAAAACTGAGTCGGGCCCCGCACAATGTCCCCGTAGTTGGGATGAATTTATCCCAAGAACAAACTTAACATTCTTTTTGAAAAACATGTACACCCATACATTCCACCTGCAAATGTAAGTTTGTACGCACAATTTTGAGAGATTTACCATATTATCACCATAGACTTCATGGAGATTTTCCTGGAATCTATGGGTAAAGAACCACTGTTTTTTTTTTAATTTTAGGCTTAGTAGTTTCGGAGTTATAGATGCGAATGGTCAATTTTTATCAATTTTATTAAATATCTTTATAAGGATTAAGCACTTTAAAATTATTAAAAAAAATACATATTTAAAATCCTCGCAACAAGCCCTTTTATTTGATGTCACACGGTACAGTTAATAACACTATTTTTTTTCTATTTTTTTTCTTTGATTCCCAGAAGTGACCCTCAAATTCAAAATTCATTTATTTACGTCACACGTGTTTGGGTCACAGAAATACATATGTGTACCAAATTTCAACTTAATCGGTTCATAAGATTCGGAGCAATTTGGCTGTGACAGATGGACCGACAGATAGACAGACACACGAGTGATCCTATAAGGGTTCCGATTTTTGTGGTACGGAACCCTAAAAACGATTGATTTGTGAACTTTTGAATTTGTTTATTTTTATTCATATTGTATGTAGTTTTTCGTCACCAAACGTGTGTCTAATCTTGCAAGGAATTGTTGGGACAGTAGTGTAGGTACAGTCTGTTGTCAACATTATCTGACCCACCCTAAAAACAAACGAATGTGGACCCTGTGCTTGTAACATTAAGGTTTATTCAATTTATATGAGCATATCAGACTAGTTAGTCGATGAACAAATAAAATAATAATACAGACACGCAAATTTGATCTTTAACATGTAACGTTAAGGTAAACCCACCCAACATTGTCGGAGCCACCGGCATTATGTATCATTTTGTTATGCTATTTTAATCATTATCTCGTTGACATTAAAGTTGAAAAGCTTTTAAGTCACACTACATAATTACAACCCAATCTTTAATTTCGCACGTTTCTAACAAGTGCTTGTGGCTTAGCGGTTTGATGCTGGATTGGCGACGAACAACATGTCGGTTCAAAAACACAGTCCACCTATTATCAGTTCCTTTTTTAATAAATAATAACACACATGATAATAAAAAAACTACATAAAACAGAAAATAAAAAATTCTAAAGAGACGTTGTTTTTGCAATATAGTAAGACAAGGTAAAATATGTTTGCGCGTAGTCACTGCATACCCTTAGGTTTTATAATGAATACGAATATTTATTTTTCAACTACCCACTTATTACAAATTATGCGAAAATATTACCATTTTAGAAAGTTTATATTTGAAGGTTATCCGTCTATAGTTCTTTACAATAAACAAGAAATGGTTTTGTAATAAATTCTAAATTAAAAGCAAAACAATTATTTTGTCGCAGGATTTGATCTCGCAACTTGTTTTTCCCAGTCTTATATTCAGACCACGAGACCAGAATTACTTGAAGATAGTTATTAAAATAAGTTATTACACTAATTATATTATAACAAGTAGTTATAACATATAACCTAACGCTGACGTTTTAAAGATCAAATTTGCGTGTCTGTATTATTATTGTATTTGTTCATCAAGCCGTCGCGTCGCTTGTCTGTTAAGCTCATTTAAATTGAATAAACCTTATTGTTAATGTCAGAGGGTCCAAATTCGTTTGTTTTTAGGGTGGGTCAGATAATATTGACAACAGACTGTACTAACAACTAATATTGAAAGATAGTTTGTATGAAAATAAACGTTATCTTTAGAAAATAACAAAAACTACTGTTAACATCGCTCCTCTACATCACCGCTCAGTTTAACATAATGCATTAGCATGAGTGTGTCAGTTGGGGTCAGCAGATAGCGGGCTCGTTACTGCAACGATCCGTCGATTGTAAAACAGTGTTGTTTGTGATTACATTCGCAACTTATGGACCAAAATACATAGTTTAGTACGTGAATTATGAACACACAAATTCGGGATTGCACAGTTTATTTGTACAGGTAAATTCATGAATTTTCAATTTATCTCTGTTGGGAGAACTTTACGGTGAAATATAGTGTTACAGTCAGGTATTATATTCTAATGTTTTAGTAGGTTGTCATCTGTTTTATATTAAATCTACACATAAACGATTGCTCGTTTCTTCCCTGTGGTGTAATGATGGTTTTTGGTAATATCGTAAATATTTTTAATACGATAGTCATTTGATAAATGACTATCGTATTAAAAATCTGTATTAAAAAAAATTATGTGCACTAAAGATACCGTTGAGATTCGAAGCTTAAGTTATTTAGAACACGAGGAAACTTAGGTAGATACCTAAATAGATACAAGGTTTCAGTAAACCCCAATAATTTTAAGCAGGTCATACAATAATCCTAAAGGGTTTCCTCCGGCCCACTTCTCAGTTATTTTCTAAACATAGCGAAACTCGAAACACGCCGTAAAACGAAACAAGTACAGTTTGGACAAACGAGAAAAAACTCCAGAATTCGTTACGAAAAGTTTTTGTGAAAACAAAAGTAATTTGCAACGAAGCTTGTTAATAACGTGTTCTGTATTAATTTCCTCTTAAATTAAGACTTGTTTTAATTATTTTTTATTTCCATCATTTAGGTCCCTATTTTTAAGAAAAAAAAATAAGTTTCACACAAATTAAGTTATTTTTGGATCGTTAGGGGATTTTCTAAATGTCACTTTAAGCCATGATTAAAAATAATTAATTATTGATTGGTTGATTTTTAAATCAATGCAAGCCTATGTCATGTGTATGCTTTGAAAAGAATGGACATGTGTTGTTAAATGTTCCCGTTTAATACACTCGAGAGCAATGAATCCGGGTCACTTAAAGAATGTTAAAAATGTCGGAAACTAAAAATGATAGGTTAATGCAATAAATTGTATTTAATAGACAATGTAATACTCCTTAAATGAAAGTAAAAAAAATATGAGTCACCATACATTTAATTAACACAAAATTACATAAAGAAAAAAACTGCTGATCTCTCCTTAAAACAAAAATAGGAAACATGAAATTTTTGAACTTTATTACGATTTTCTTGAATTTTAATACTTCGTATTGCCTCCTCGTGCTTCCATTACTGCGTTTACGCGGTTTGGCATGCTGTACACCAAGTTCCTTATACGATTTTGGGGAATATTCTCCCATTCCTCTGTGAGAGCAATTTTGAGCTCACGAAGCGTGATTGGGGGAGGGTTTCGTTGTTTTACGCATCTGCCTAGCTCGTCCCAAGCATGCTCGATCGGGTTGATATCCGGGCTGCGCGCTGGCCACTCCATACGAGTAATGTTCATCTCTTGAAGGTAGTCATTCACAATCCTACCTGTATGAGGTCGGGCATTGTCATGCATAAATATAGCATCCTCACCTAAATTGACCATAAATGGACCAACGTGATCATTGAGGATTTCTTCCACATATCTTTCGCTAGTTAAAGAGCCGTTTTCTATGATCACCAGCTCTGTGCGACTTTCAGAAGAAATTCCGGCCCACACAAGTACAGACCCACCACCGTAGGCTACTTTTTCTTCGATGCATGCTTGCTTGAATCTTTCCCCTGGTCTTCGATACACTCTGTGTCTTCCATCGTGCTTGTAGAGCATAAATTTTGATTCGTCGGAGAACATAACTTTTGACCAATCTTCAATACTCCAATTTACGTGGCTCTGGGCATATCTTAGTCTTGAAATACGATGCCCACGCTCCAGTTTAGGGCCGTTTGCAGGTCTAAGGGGTTTTAAGTTAGATTCAGCAAGCCGACGTCTTACTGTCCATGCACTTGGGTTACTTCCTCCGAGGCGTCGAACTGATTTGTGAGTTCAGTTCCTGTAAGAAAGCGATTTCGAAGCATGGTGTTCACCAAGTATCGGTCTTCTCGTGCTGTGGTACACCTGGTTCTGCCCGTTCCTGGTCTGCGTAGGTTAGAACCAGTTTCTTCGTAACGTCGGAGAACTCTTTGTACTGTTGACAGCGACACACCGACAGTCCTGGCTGTATCGCGCTGACTCCGGCCGGTTTCCAGCATTGCAACATAATTTCAGCTTGAATAATGAATATAGAGCACTATCAACATGGTTTATGTACCCACATAAATGACAGATTACAAACAAAAGCAAAACCAAATGCTGTAATTTCGTAGTTCCATCTTCGAAAGTGGCCCTTTTTCAAATTTGATTTTTTTATGATATAACTTTACAATAACTAAGAAGTTTTAATACCTTCATTTAAGGAGTATTACATTTTCTATTAAATACAATTTATTGCATTAACCTAGCATTTTTAGTTTCCGAGATTTTTAGGATTCTTTAAGTGACCCGGATTCATTGCTCTCGAGTGTATTTTCTTTAACTCCCAGGTCAGTTCTAATATATCAATCAATCAATGTATTGGACATTGATCGGATTTGAGTACCATGTCGAATATAATTCTGTTTGTGTACTATTAAAATAATTTGTTTATTTATTTACCAACACCAGCAGGACAATTAGATTTCACACTTGGTATTCACAGTTTCTAGTACTAACCAAACGAGGCACTCTTTAATTTATTTAATGGTACGTCAGTCTTAACATTGTCCCCACTGTAAATAGCCTGCATACTATATTTTGTCCAAATACCACCGCTAATATAAATCAGGCATAATGTATAGAATAGCGTCATCATTATTTAGTGCACTGCATTGCCCCAGTTGCGGATAATAACGGTACACTATTCAATTTAGTTTTAGTGCTACACTATATTCTAATGTTAATTATTAATGAGGTAGTGGAAGCGTATTTGAAAAGAAGATACCAGGGAATCATAACATATAAGGAAGTACCTACGTTAGAGAAGAAAATAGTAGTGTTATTCCGCAATAAAATAATTTCAGTTAAGAGGGATGCGAAATTTACAGTGTTTACAGTGCTGTCAGTGTCAGGTTATAATTTCGATTAAAATATGATTCGTGACCGTAACAAATATGGGATTATTATAAAATTATAATCATTAGAATCAGCAAAACAACTCCTTAAGTTAGCATAATCCTCAAATGTCATGATTTCATGAAATAGTCATTCAATAGGATTACATGAACTCGGAGAGTTGTATTTATGATTTTTATGATTATAATTCTATAATTCGCGAATCATACGCCCAGGGCGTCTCCTGCGGCGGCTAGGGGCGTGAGGGCGCGAAATTTGCATCTCCCTCACGCGTTCCACCTCCTTTACAATTATTATAAATATTGTGTAGAAAATGATACAAATCCAAGGTACCAGGGAAGCATAGCTTACCTTAAGAAGCAGCATTACGGTTAGCTGAAAAAAAGTGCTAGAAGAGTGTTGCTCATTACCGAGATTTTGTTTTTATTTGCGAACAAAAGAGAATAATTATACGTAACTAGCTTTTTCTCGCGGCTTAGCTGGCGTGGAAGTCGGAAAGTATCCCATGGAAACGTACTACCGGGATGAAAAGTATTTATTTATTTATATTTCTTTATTTATATATACTTTATTGTACACCACAAAAACACATAACAAAAAAAAAACAAAATTAACACTACAAAATATACAATGGGCGGCCTTATCGCTTTCCGATCTCTTCCAGGTATCCAATGTGTTGATCCAGGTGATAAACTATCTGTCTGCCTCATCCAAATCCTATTAGTAGCATAACATAATGATTGAATTCATGCAAGCCTAGTACTTTTTGTTAGGATTTATGGCAACGACAGCTAGGAACAGTGTGTATTGGATAAAGAAAAGTGGGGTTTTTACGTTTTCCCGAGCAATTTTTCAAAATTTTCTTTCAGCTGTACCTTTATCATGAGCTGTCGTCGAAAACTTACTCACTAGCACTAGCGTATTAACACGTTCAGTGCCGGGATCCCTCCTGGAGGGTTCACCTAGTCGCATAATTATGGGATACCGGGAGCCCTCGCGAGGGGCTCATTTTAAATGTAGGTTTTTCTTGGCGAATACAGCAATAAACTGAAAATAAATTCTGATGTTTATTACATCAGAATTCTATACCTGTCTGTTTATTTTCTAACAAGATTTATTAGTATAGACATTTTTTCGTGTTACTTTAGTGAACTCGCAAAGGTAATTTTATATGTAGTTACGAATGGGAATAACAATCGTTTATTAATTTCATAATAAAGATATTTTGTTTTTAAGTGATTGATACGTGTATGTACGTCGGAGGAGTGTAAGAATAGTTAGAAAGTGTAGAATAAGATATTATTGTTTAGTTTTAATTTTGTGTTCATTTATATGTCTAGAGTTTTAATTGTAGATATTTATATAGTTTAATGTACATTTAATTTTATAATAATAGGCCTAGCTATCGCATTAGGTTTAAGCTCCTGTAATGATAGTCTTAGAGTTTTAAATAAATAAATAAATGAGTTTATCGGAAACGTAATGCCAGTGACCCTCCCGGAGGGTTCACTTCCAATATATATGGCGGCATGGCGTATGAGCTCGAAATCAATATAACTGTACCTAGGCGTATCGTAAATAGATCTCTATGCAAAATAAATACCTTTGCACCGTTCTCATCAAGAACCAACCTTGGTCTCAATGCACCCTTAAATCGATTAATGGCTAATTATAATAAAATAGATAACTGCAACAATATTGATATATTTACAGACTCATTTTTCAAATTTCGCATAAAACTTATAACCGTTGGTTATCATAATTTAATAACCTACTTTTAATTTTTTACTATTTAATTTTATGGTTTTTTACCACATGTGCCTGCCCCTTTTATAATTTTGGAATGTTCTTTTATTGCACTCGTTATCGCATTTTGAACTTGATTATACTGTGTACTGTTTTTAAATATTGTTATGTATGTTAATAATTTACTGTTTAATTTTAGTAAGTTATAGCTTAATGTTTTAATTTCAATTTTGATTCTAATGATAATTTTTATTTTAATTTTTGATTCTAATTTCGAATATGATTTTATTTGTTTACTTCATGTTTTGTTCTTTGTTTTAAATTATTTTTTCTATGCTACTATGCTACAAGTAAATAATCTTGTTAAAACGTATATTTAAGAAGCTTTTTTATGTAAGTGCAGTGCTGTGTACGCCTGTAAGTGACTAATTCACCATAACTCAACGCTTATGTATTTCTTATCGTGTCAATGTTTCTAGTGAATAGGCCGTTGGTGTACTTTTCAAATATATAAATGAGCTCTATGAAAAGTGGGTGCAGTCGAAAGTATTAAATTGGATCAAATAGATTTCAATAATGCTCGCAGCATGAGTTTTACGGAGTCCGCAGGCGCTAAGGTAAGCTCGATACATCGTGTCGTCTAGCTAACTTCACTCTTATGTTTTGTTTCTTTCTTTCTCAGTAATAAGAAGAGAGAACGGCTCATATTATGATCAAAACGTAGTGGTATATTTTAACAATGTTATGACAGTTATGAAACAATCCGACTACATAGAAAGGTTGGTGGTTAGTGGACTATTTAGGGGTTGTAGAATTTTTATTCCTTATAATAATTATGTAAGTTTTATTCAATTTGTGATTTTGTTGTGTGATTTACGGCGTTTTAGATATAAATTTAAAATGAACTATGTTTACAATAATACACTCGCGGTAAAATAAAAGACGAAAATCCCTGTAGCCTGCAAATTCATAATGGTACATGCATGAGACTAACTAACTGTATATTACAGAGAATTATAATTATTAATATTGTATAAAATAAAATCTTCAGTGATCTAACAATTAATTTAAAAAAAGAAAAATGTTAAAAACCTCAAATTTGGAAATAAATTCAATTCGTGGTTGTTTTACTTTTGCTTGCTTTCTCAATTTTGTTTTAAATCTGTCAAATCAAAATAATAAAAAACAGCGAAGGCAAAGGTCAAGGCGGCCATTACGAAGGCGGTCATTATTGTCTTTCATCATCCTTATTAAATGACTATCATGTCGCTAACACCAGGAGAATATACACGTATCGTCACTATATATGTTATGAGAAGGCAGAAGTCAGCGAAGTACAGAAATAACAATAGGCATGTTACTTTCTACAGTGCCGCGAGTCATCCAACGTTTACGAGAAACTGGGCAGAACATAAGAAGACCAGGAACCGGCAGACCAAGATGTACTACGGCTCGAGTGGATCGATTTATTGTTACCACCATGCACCAAAATCGGCACCTCACGGCAGTTGAAGTAACAAAACTTCGGGAGACCCGTAGAGACGACGTAAGCGAGTGCACTGTAACGCGGTGGCTCTTTGCTAATTTGACCCCATATACACCCGAAAATGGTCCAAAACTTGAAAGGGAAAATCGGGTAGCAATATTACTTCACGCCGGCGAATACGCACAATGGGGATACGAAGAATGGGCAAGAGTAATGTTTTCTGACGAATCATGATTTATGCTGTAGCACACGATGGGCGGAAGAGTCGGTTTCTTCCAGCTTGTTTTGAGGAAAAAGTGCCGTTTGGCGGTGGATCTGTTATAGTTTGGGCTGGAATCTCTTCAAAGAGTCGCACGGAGTTAGCGCTGATAGAAAATGATACGTTAACTAGTGCAAGATATGTGGAAGAAATTCTTAATGAGCATGGCGCCCCATATTTAATTAAAAGAGGTGAACATTCAATATTCATGCCTGACAACGCCAGGCCACAATACAGCTCAAATTGTAAATGAGTATTTTCAGGACGTTGACATCAATCACATGGACTGGCCCGCGTGAAGCCCGGACCTGAATCCAATTGAACACGCTAGGGACGAGCTTGGGAGGTGTCTAAGAAATCCCGCCCCAGCTACACTTCAAGACCTGAAACGTGCGTTAGTGGAAAAATGGACCAAAATTCCGCAACGTCGCTTAAGAAACTTAATAAACACTATGCCCAATCCAATATGAGAAGAGCCCGTGGAGGCAATAAAAAGTATTATTTTTGTTTTAAAGTTCGTTTTTGTGTTGTATGTGAGGTGTCAACCATTATTTTTTCGACGTTAAAGTTATTGATATTTTGTCTTTTTATGTAATGTTGAAAATTAAACTAATCATGTTTCTAACATTTGGTGTTTTTTATTAATTGGTAAATTATGTACCTACAATATACAGTTTCATTCATGCCGCTAGCTCTATTATTTTAAGAGTAATATCAGTTTTTCGTACTGACCCGTATTCTTTGTCTGCGAGTGTAGAATCATTTTGTAAAGGAACTTATTTTGCTTTTTCCTATAATTCCAGTTGTTCACGTCTCGTTGGTCTCCAAATTTAGCGGCCAGACTCTTCCATACATTATTTTGACTATATTAGATTCAAAAACGTATATAATTTTAATGTAAACATGTTTCACTCTGCAGAATTCTAGTGAACTACGTAACTACTGTCGCAAGCATATTTTTCGACCTTTTTTAATGTTCCAAAACACAATGTTCGCGCTCGATTTCGGCTTAGCTGCCATAGTATAAATTAAATAATACCCCAAAAGCTTTCACATGGTATAACTTTCATCAATGTTGAGAGTTGAGTCCAAAATGACGCAGAGTATTTTAAATACTGTCGTGAATTCATGCAAGCCTAGTACTTTTTGTTAGGGGATAAATGCAAAATTTATGAGAAAACATGACCTTTCTTCATATTTTTCGTGATTTTTTCAAAGTTTTATTAATTATTCTGCTATTCGGGGCGGAGACATATCCAACAAATCTAATATCATAAAAATCGGTCCAAACGTTCTTGAGTTATAAATGGTGTAAATAGCACGACTTTCTTTTATTAGTTTTGTTTAAAGCCCATACTGGTATAGTTCCATTTCACAGTTGGGTTATGTCTCATTGACACCTGTTCCTAGGGTTAAACGATATTATACAGTACAATATTTGGATTGGTCATAGTAAATCAGGTCATAAGTAGTCACTACAAATGCCCAACAATAAATTACGTTCCATAAAAATATTCACCTAATTTTAGGCAGAATGCACACTTAACCACCCTCAAAGCCGAACACGTATTCGGCCCCAAATTTGCCACTGTATGTACCCAAATCAACATACAAAATTAGATTAAACGAAAAAGAAAGGACTTAAAACAACACAGGAGAAACAATAGAATCGACGTACTCCTACTTTACATTCAGCCCCACATGTCTGCAACCGACTTTATTCGCCTCACGAAATAAATCTTTCTTTATTTATACTTTCAACTAACCTATTGTTTTTTTTTCTTTCTTTCTCTCGTTTTCCTCAGTGATTTGGAAGTTTTTTCTTGTGTTGTGGTGTTCGGTTACCTCGCGGTGTAAAAGTTGACGATCTTGTTTGGTTGTTAGTTTTTGTGTAGTGGCTTAGAAGATAAAGATACTTTGTTTACTATTATTTTGTTCCTTATAGTGATTGATATGGCACAAATACAACATTTTACGCCTTTCTTACACAGCGTAAAACATTTTAACACCCTGTTTCTAAAACAGGACAATTGTCAAATTCAGGTTCACTACCTGGCTGAAAAAAAACAGCCAATCAAATCACTTCACTCACACGTCACACATTTTTTTTAAAATCGGAAGTAAATACAACCCGACAATATTAGATTTTTAAAAGAATGAATATCTGAATAGAAAACTTTTGATTTATTGTTTATTTTTCATTTTGTGTGTTACAATATAAATCAGTAGATATTGAACAGCATTAAAAAAAAAACAAGGATGTCATATTCATTGCCGTTCAACGACACGTCGGTAAAATCAGAAAAGCTCATTTCCGTAGGACTAACACCCGAATACTGAAACGCCACTCAAATCTCATAATCATCTAAGAGCTACTTAAATATAAGCATCCCTCAAATTTAAATGGTATACACAATCGCCACTCAAGCAATTCGAAACCATGATTAGCCAAGCAGTGCTCAGATGTTTACATCATGGCAACATCCTGCTCAAAAAATGTTATGAGCGCGTTCTCAGTTACAAAATAATTTAGTTTAAGTCTCGTATTCGTTTTACGCAGTCTTCTTTGAAAAAATATTTTCTATAATTATTAATCAGTTGAAATAAAAAATTCGTAATGTAAGTTTGGTTTGAATTTCGATTGAAATTATGTATTTATTTACTTAAAAGAAGACATCATAAGAAAAGAAAATTTCTTGAGATAATTGTCGTAGATTGGAACGTCACACTTGACATTTTACGCGCGATTATTTGACAAGATCATTATAAATTGATTTACGATGGAGGAGAAGAAGAAACGTGGATGCAATTATACACCTGCTGAGAAAGATATGCTCTTGGACCTGATAAAGAAGGAAGTACGCGGTCAGGTTGTTTCAGCCCTCTGTAGCCCCATAGTATGAGCGCATGACGTTCTCGTTGATGGATTGTGTCCATCTCATGTGCTGCACACTTCCGCCGGGAGCTGGGATCCTATCAGAGGCCGGTGGGCCTCGAGGTCCTAAGCCGTCCGGCGGCCGGCGTCCTGTCCGTCGACAAGCAGGTGGTGGCGTCGTGGGCAGAGAGAAATACTCGTCGCTCGAGCTCGACATAACTGCCGCGGCTGGTGTCGTCCCAGCGCTCACAGTGGGGCTGGGTACCGGCGGCGGCGAGGAGGAGCTGAGCGACGAGTCCGGAGGAACAATTAAATACTGTACTTTATACTTATATAACCGCAAGAGCCTGGTGCATGTAATAGTTTGCTAGTATACAATACATGCCTATAACATACTCGTATATAGCCAGGGGTGGCCAGGGTAACCGTTGTCTGTATCAAGCACTTACTTATCCACTGAAAAATGTGACCACTTACTATCTGAAAGGCTCAGAATAAATACACGATTTATATCTATGTACAAGTACTTTTATTCCTACAAGTATAAGCACGGCCAGATAATTAAATCATCAAATCATTTATTGCAGATATACTTAAATTTTACACAAAAAAATACACAAGAAGATATTGAAATAAAATGGCTATCTTGGCTGTTACTTTATGCACTATTCGATGCACCGTGGGTTGTTCAACCTCAAAAATATCCCTTATTACGCGTTGGTAGCTGCCTGTCGCATAGTACCGGAGCTGTATGGTTAGGTTTCTTTGGTCAAGGGTTTACTTGTACTACCGAATACAGAGTCCAAATACAACACAGTTTCTTTCGAGATGCGGAACCGTGAAACAAACTCCCTGTCGTCGTACCTACTTTTCAAAAGCGTTTACCTTTTCTTCATTTCTGCACCACACAGTTGGCTTTTCGTGATCCGAAAGTGCAGACAAGGACGATAGAGACATTTGTATCACTATTTGAAAACTTTCAATAGATTTAACTTGATTTGAGGGACCTCGCGACCACTCTCAAATCTAAGGGCTGCTCAAATCAGTTTGACAGTTGATTTGACAGATAAATAATGTTGAGTCGTAGGTATACAGAAACGCTACGTTTCTGTATACGACTTTTAAACTGAGTGGTGTTTGAGCATGACTTATTTTAAGCAGCACTTATATTTAAAAGACGTTTGAGTATACGAAATTAAAGTTTAGGAGCTGCTCAAACATATTTGAGTGGCGTTTCAGTATTCGGCCGTAAGAGTGTTGCCGCCTGTTTGAAGTTCTTTGTGCTAGAGAGATGGTATCAGTTACCAACTTATTTTATGAAAAAGCAACGCAGCTTTGCCCTTTATTGCCTTGTATAACAATCAATTTTCACATTTATAAACGCTTTTCTATTTTATGTTTAGGTGGCCAATGCCATGAAGTGAAGAATATAGTAAGGTACCAGGACTGCATTTTATCGGTAGAGGTTATCGCTTAGATATCGAAGTCTTTCTACAGGTGCTGAGGTCTCCGAAGAAATTTCTTTATAATAAGAGATAAGTATTCACTTTGTTCGTTATTATTCCGTTATTTTTTTGTGTGTACATTAATGGTTGAATAAATAAACCACCCTTTGCCTCTACTTTATGCATTCCTAAGTCCAAATGATACAACAATGTATCAACAAGTGTCTACAGGAAAATATTTCACTAATGTCTTACAATTTATTTATCACAATGCTGGTCGCATACTCTGTGCAAACAAATATCCGTTTACAAGTACATTATAAGTCAATATGTCTACCAAAATTATATTATTCCGAACACAACATGAAAATGATAACGGGAACGCATAGGGGAAGAAGGAAGGAATACTAATTCTCTCTGATGACGGAAAAAATGGTCGTTGAGAAGGAAGGGGAGAAAAAATGTGTTCTTATGAAGACAGTTAGTTTCAGAATAATGAATATAATACTATTTGTTTATAGATTGGCCAAGGAAATGTCTAAAGATATAGCATGACGCTTGTATTTCTTGAAGGAGTTAGAAGACGTGAATAGCGCACTCAAATTTCGCATAAAAGTAGCTTGAAAGCTTCTAAGTCCCATGAAATAAAGGAACTGGACACTAATCCAGACTTTGGGCAGCTGCTGAGGAATTTTAATAGCAACACATAACAACACTTTGCCTGACCTAAGGGATCGAAACAATGCAGGATTGCAAGTATGCAGTTTGTTTGAAATACTACCTACGTCACGAAAATAATTTCAGCCACATCAGATAATAAATGAATGAATGAAATGAACAAAGATATTACTCGTATATGCAGTTTCAGTGTTAAAAATTATAGTTAACATTCACATAATTTCAGCAAAAAAATGAATTAAAAGACATTATTTTATGAAATAACTCCCGCTGTACTGGCGTTGTTTTAATCTGGTAAAAATGTTTTTCACTTTTTATCTCAAAACTCGACGTGTACCGATGATGCATTGTTTTTCGAACGTGTGTGCAACTGAATATGTTCCTTTTTTGTCTTTTTGGGATATTATGTTTGAATAAAATTTGCGGAAATGCGTTCCTTGCGAGGCATGTGTGGTGTAATTATGAATGATAGGCTGAGGAATGAGGTGATAAGGTAACGATGTGGTTTAAAAGAAGATGCAGTGACAGAAATTTAAAAGAGTATGCTTAGATGGTTTGGTCATGTAGAGAGGATGAATGAAAGGCGACTAACAAAAGACATATGTGAGTGGAAACGCCGGAAGGGGGCCCTAGGAGGATATAAGTGACCTTACAGGTCAGAAAGGTCAGGTGAGTAAGACTCGCAACAGTCGTGCGTGAATGACTAGATGAACGTAAACAAAGCAAAAGGAGTATGTAAGGATCGTTTAGCATTCTGTAGTTTCCGCCTGCCCCCATGGGAAGAAATACACATACACACATACACAAACTCACATCAGTTTACGTATGTGTGTATCTGTATTAGAATAATTATTACTTTGTTGCGATTTTACAATGCAGTCTGTATTTTGTTCGTCGCTGTCGTTTTTAGGAATGTTATGATACGTGTACAAGTGAGTAATAAAGCTATCCGTAAGTTTATGATTAAAGAAACTTCGGGCATGAAATAGAAACCAAAATCACAATATAAAACTCTCAAAATTCTCAGCTAGCTAAATTAAACTCACTTATACCTACACTCAATCCTCGTACTGAGATGTAAATTCACTAAACACCCGATAAATTCCACAATTCCGACCATTAAAGTCATTAAAGTCGTAAATAGGTAACCGCGGTTGCCGTTC
This sequence comes from Xanthia togata, assembly GCA_963853775.1. NCBI lineage: Eukaryota > Metazoa > Arthropoda > Insecta > Lepidoptera > Noctuidae > Xanthia > Xanthia togata. The sequence continues at coordinate 24,175,435 of OY970807.1, forward strand.
TAGGCTCGCCTAACAATATTTTATTTTAACGTTGGTAGCACTGAAATAATTAGCCGGAGAACGTCAACCGAGTGGAAATTTCGTTCAGGAGCCGAAAACATTGGGAGATTCATCAGTCGTAACGACGAGGTGTGACTGAGGTAATGAGAGAAGCGGAAACCTTACAAATTAAGCGATTTTGCATTATACAGGGTGTTTGGCGCATGGACCGACACAATTTTTTCAGGGATTTGGGAGGTCATTAGCTAGGTTCTACCCATACACCCTTTGTCCCAAATGTCACGGTTGGTTACATATGATTATTTTTTTTAAATGAAAAAAATTCCCAAAATGTGTCCTTTAATTTGAAATAACTTTTTTGTTTGTGGGTGTAGTGGCACAAAACAAATTTTGTTGCATTCTCCAAAGTCTTTTAAATCTAAAAACATCTTTGTTTTATACAACTGGTTTCAAGAAAATTCCTTACAGGCTTCCAAAGTTAATTTTTTTATTTAATGAATGAAATTTTACAACTTCTAAATTAATTATAAAAAAAACTTTTGGGACAAAGGGTGTATGGGTAGAACCTAGATAATGACCTCCCAAATTCCTGAAAAAATTGTGTCGGTCCATGCGCCAAACACCCTGTATATTATGGCTGAGAAAAGCTACCGGATGAACATATTCCAAAGCACACAATATATGAGGGTAAGTACAAGTGTGTACACAGAAATAACTCAAGTCAGTAGTTCTCCTTAGTGCTGCGTTGTTTTAACTTTAGTTAATTACACTTATAATTTGCGGCAGAAATATCAGTAAAGATGACAGAAAATATAAAGAAATTACTTTTTTTGTATCCTACCAAAAGGTCTTTTTCTGGGGAAAGATCGCGAATAAGTATGTTGTTTTGATGACAGTCGATGGAACTGCTGAAAGATTTTGATAAACCCTTACAAGTTAAACAGATGAAAAAAGTTAATTTTCAGGAGTCGACGTATTACAGCTCATAGCATCATAACTCTCATCAATTACCACTCACTGTGGTCTCACCCAACTCCCGTTGGCAGAACAGTCCCCAAAATTGCGCAGCAGTAGCCGTAGTAGCCCGCAATTAGTTGCAGATGCCGATATGCTGCTGTACCTGGCTTTGAGGCAGTCGTGACGTTGTTATTGTTGTTTTGACTGTTTTACTTGTTACTTCAATACGCATTTCTTTTAGGAAATGTGTTTGTTTAAATCATAGAATATTCTCAACTTTTAGGGATAAAAAATGGCCATGTTAGAGGAATATGGAGCTACAAAAATAGTAGTATATTTTTATTACTTTAAGTGTTTTAGTAGGTTATACGAGTCTAGAATTAATTTATACGTATTTAGTAATCGATATTGAGCCTTTTATTACGTGTAAATTGGAGCCATGGAGAAAAGGCGCCTAAGTTTGTCGTTATTATTAATTTATTGTTCAAGCAGAATAACTGTTCACCAAGCAAAACTTATTCCTTCATCTAATTATGATGTTTATTTGCCTCGTAACAATTACACAACTTCGAAATTTGTGTGTTTGTTCGTGTGACGTTTGAAATCCTAAATAGCGAGCAAAAAGCCGCAAATGTCTCGACACGAAGCGCCATATTGATGTTAAAAAAGTTTTTTTTAGCGTTACGGGGTTCCAGTGAGAGCGACAGCTAGCGAGCCAAAACCAGGCATAAATCTACAATGACCGCCACATTTCTTATCATGCCTCTGTAGGCTTCATATATCATATCACATCACGTCTGTTTTATGAAGAAGGGGAGGCAGAGATTTCTACCACGTTACACATACCGCCAATTCCAAATGCCAATCCAACAAGCTTTTTTACTTTTTAAGGTAATTGTAAACGTTCGTTACTTGGAAAATCGTTTGCTATACTTATAATTTTTCAAGTAATATATTATTATATCAATGCTAGTGAACAGACCAACCATTGTTTATCCTATGTTCTTAATTATTGTTTATCTTTGTAGGCGTTATTATTTTATCGATGTATGAATTTTTCAGAAGCTCCTAGAACTTTACTGTTCTCCCAGAAAAGTGTGTCGGATCCCGGATCCCGCTGCCACAGCGTCCATCCCTCAACGTGACGTGTTAATGCTCGTTGATGGATGCGCCGCCCACCACCATCACCGGATTACTACGCGCCCGCCGACAGATTCCCACCGACACACACTTTTTATTACCCAGTCTGTTCCAAAATTACGTTTTAAATGCTTTTTTAGGTATATGGAGACAAAGAAAATACTAGAATTAAAAATATGGATGCAAGATTATGCCCAATCCATTGGAAACCCTGACCTTAATTATAAAATAGATAGGCGAGCGAGTAAAAGACGCATGCATTTATAATGGATGGAAGTTGCTTAAGCGAAGCTGCTGGAAATCAAATACCGAATGGAAAAACGATGGTGTGAATGTCCCAATATTTCCATGTCTCTCAGAGTGCCTCAGACTTGAGGATACGACGAAGAAGAAACATAATGAGTTCTGGATTAACAAAAGTTCGACTAGCAGATACTCAATAAACATGATAATAATATAATATATGATTTATAATAAAAGTACCAACCTATCCCATTTCGGACACAAAGTCAGACATAAGTAAGTATTCTGAAGCTTTCCTCTCTCGTCTCTCTTTTCTCGTAACATTCTCACAATTACTCATCGCCACAATATCATTTCTTACCGCAACATATCGGTATTCAGTACCGAATGATACAATATTTCGTTCGCAAGTACGTCACGTAATAAATGCGCTGTATCGGCGCCGGCGCTCGTAACTCACACAGAGCGCACATATCTCATCGCGGTAAATCGTTGGTGAACGTAAATTGTCGCAAATGCTATGTTTTTCAATGGTTTATCGCGAGCCAATATGTGTTGCTTTATTGGAATGATGGACTTGACTTGTAATTATGTGTGTGTTGAATTTGTTGGTAGTTTTTATATTTATTTATTCAATATCCGTATAAACAATTACATACATGAAGTTTATATCAGTTGTTGTGATGTTTATTCTCTGCAATAAGCATAGGTAAGCATAATCAGCATATAGTGTTACCACTGCTGGGATGCAGGCCTGAAAGGGAGTGGCCCGTAATCCACCACGCGGGCCCAGTGCAGGTTGGTAGATGTCACAGGTCTTCGAATTTTTGGTTCTAGGACATGCCGGTTTCTTCACGATGTTTTCCTTCACTGTTTTCAGATCAGTGGTGATGAAATAATTTACACAAAGTAAAGTGCCTGTCTAGATTCGAACCTATGAACCTGTTACCACTGGGCTACCCTGCTCTCACCAGGCCATCCCTGCACCTCTTTTTGTTTGTGTCTCTTAAATTCTTTGTTCCATTGCAGTATAAAGACCTAAGAAGTAATAGAGCTCTTTGTGAAGGAGTTCATTCAGGGAAGTAATATCTACCACCATGTCTAATTCAGCCACGAAGCAGTTAAAAACTATCAAATTTATTTATTTTTGTCTTATCTTGTTTAGATATTGATACCGTAGCGGGTATCGATGTTGTATCTGCGGAGTTTTATGTAATGAATCGTACACAATTATGTTTTTGCTTTTGAAACAAGGTGTGTAAAATAAATCATTTTATTTCAATCCTGATAAAGGATCCTGATAAGCCACTGGGTCTGACACAACAGCAGGTAATGACGAGGGTGCGTGAATTAATTATGATACATTACGTTTAAAGTACCTGTAATGTTCTGTTGGTTGGCTTTTGTTTAATTACTTTTTAGCGTCTGGGAATGACGGAGAAAGGGAATATTGTCGCAAAGATTTATTATATTTTTTTATTAGTTTTTATGAATTATTGGTCGTTTTAGACTAAGTGAGTTATAGGTTTTCTTATATTGAATAAGTATGTGTACTGTGTAAAGTAAAAAAAAAGGTATTGACAACAAATGTTTTTTTACTTATACATATTTTAATTTCGGAACATGTTATTAGGTACCTACCACAGTTCATTCAATTTTCTACTTGATGACGAGTCTTAAGCAACACCTTTTTCATTGGTTTATTAAAAGCACAATACTCGTTTTCCTAGAGTTACATAATGATATGGTGTACCTACACAAGATAGGTACAAATTACAGTTGGGACACAGTGAAGTTCAACCCTTGATTGCGAAACTAAACGAGCCTGTAAGTAGGTACTATCGGAATAAGTGATGAAGATAATATAATGGCCTTCTAATTAACATAATCCACCACAGGTTTTATATCTACAACTTACCTATAATGTACCTATGTATACAAACACTAATGTATAAAAATAGCAGCAATCAATAGGTACAACTAAATGCGTCATGAACACATTAATTAATTACTCTAATTGCAAGCAAACCTGATTAAATCCGCAACCCGTGCCTACAATAGAACAATAAATTCGACCTTGTTTAGGTTGTTTCCAAATCAATTTACAGTGGAATAACCACAGCCTAAATAAATAATTGATTTGTGGTGTGGAACCGCCGCTCTTATCGATCAATTATTTCGTCTGTGGCTTTTAACACGAACATTAAACACTAGTTTGTGTTGAATTGTTGATGAAAATATTGTTTTGAAAGACAGGTTGTTAGTAGGTTGTACTGTAATAAAAGCGGTGATCGAACATACCAGAATTTGTGGCGAAATATAAAGATAAAGTTTCCAAAATATAAAAAAAGATAAGTGTATAATAAGTTTTTTCTTGTTACTTTATAACCGACCCGTTTGTAATTCATATTTTTCTCTCATTATATTTACATGTTATACAGTCCACTCATTTTCATTTGCTTCACCACGACCTATCGTCGCGATCAATAAGCGTAGAGCGAAGCGTAAGTATATAGGTTTTTCCGTTTCCTACCTACGCTGAAAGGAATAAAATGTATGATCTGGATTGGAAAAACGTTAGGTAATAATAATAACGCATAAAGTCTTAAGTATTGTCATCCCTTTCATTGATATTATCTACCTATTATGCTATACCTCTTTCATACAAACCTAATAACAATATCAGTTACATAACTCTTCAAACCCAACAAAAGGCTTTATAGTGAAGCCTAACATCAACAATTCGTCCACACGAAAGCACTTGACCACAGTGTAAAAATAAGGCAAAAAGCCTACCCTTTCAACCGGTATCTCTTCAATACTGGCAACATTAAGATCTGCCATTTTGACTCGACCAAACGGAATAATTTAATAGAGCAGAGCCTTTTGCCGTGCACCATTTCCGTTGCTTAACTTTTTAAGGTATTTTTTACTTTTTGACTCATTTTTTTTGCGTGATGTCGAGCACTGCTGCTTTTTGTACTGCCATTTTCTTTTTAATTAATGTCGCTAACTTTTTAGATCGTGACATTATGTTCGTTAATTTGTCTGAATGTGTTGTGAAGTGTTATTTGATGTTTTATTTCCACATAGCGAAAAGTTCTATGAAAGAAAATGCTTTTCCATTCTCCAACTTTTGTCATCTTTTTAGACGATTATCCTACTCTTTGTTCGTTTTTGAATTTTGATAAAGTACTTACTTACCTAGTACACTTTAATTTAATTTATAACACACAATACACTTACTATTGAAATAACAACATCATAATACTCGATACACGATAATAAGTTGAGGACAATAACCACACAATTCCACCAGGCCATCCAGGAATTTAAATTTTCCAACAGCAATTACCCAACAAAGTGGCCATAAAACATGGCTTCCACGCCATAACACCTATTGCGCGAACTTACATGTAAATAGCGCTGAGACGAGAAAGTTCCCAACTATTCCATTGAGTGAAACTCCCGCGCATAGCTGTGGAACTATGCCAGCCGGGTCATATTGCACAGAACTAGTGTGGAGTGGAAATATGTGTACTTGTAGTATAATAAAATTTGTTAGCGGTTTTAAAATAGACTTGTTATCTGTGAAGTCTTGTCCTGTATCCGTTATCTTCGAGGCTATTTCACCAAAAAAATATTTTCAGTTTCTAAAAGCCTAATCATATATCCCTGATCAGAAAAACTAGTGTTTTGTTTTCGTGCCGTCGACGCGCGTCTCCGCAATGTTAACGCAAAAAAAACTTTTTCACAAAAAATAAAACCGACTTCCAAAAAAAAAACACTACAAAGTGAAAAATAACTTTGATTTCTTTTTCTTTTTTTTTTTTTCACCGACTTCCGAAATCAAAGTTTTTTTTCACTTTGTAGTGTTTTTTTTTGGAAGTCGGTTTTATTTTTTGTGAAAAAGTTTTTATTTTTCACTTTGTAGTTGTGGTACCTACACAAAACCCTCACAAAAATTTGAATACCAAGTAAATTACGGTGACAGGAACTATTAGAATATCATCCACATATGCTAGGTGGGAAAATAATGTATTATTGAAGCTAACCCAAAAACTCTTCATCAGATCTTGACCAAATTTATATGGGACCATTTCTGAAGTATGCCCTACCAAACAAAAAAATAATCATCAAAATCAATTCATAATTGGCAGAGAAATCACGTAACAAACATAAAAAAAAAAAAAAAAAAAAAAAAACATACCGTCGAATTGAGAACCTCCTCCTTTTTTGAAGTCGGTTAAAAATGCCGCTGTTCAAGGTAGAAAAAACGCGTAGATGCTCGTTACACGGACCGCGCTTTTAAGAAACGTCGTGTGCTTACGCTCTTAGCTGTTGTGATTGATTGATCAAAATAGCAACAGACAATCAAATAAGACACGAAATTATATTTTCATTCATTTAGTCACTGTAAAAATTGTAGTTTTAAAGGGAGAATGATTCAGTAACTGTTTCCAAAAAAATATCTTTGAGATTCCACAACACATGCCTTACTTGTTACTAGCCGAATTATCGCCACACCTAGGTACTTATAGGTTGCAGGTAATAGGGTTATAAGGTGGGTAAATTACCTCTAAAGAGCTCATCAAAATAGCTTATCGACGATTGATAGATAATAATCAATCAGCTGAAGCGCATGTAAGTGTCATCGTAGGTGCTCCACGTGATTATGATTACTCCTGAAATATCACCACACGGTCTACAAGGTCTTTTGGCGCGTGGACCAAATCTGAACTTACGCCGCCATCTTGTTTTCTTAGTAAAATTTCTGTGATAATTTCATTACCAACAAGACCATGTCAACGTCATTTGAGCGCCAAAAGATCCTTGCAGCAGTGTAAGTATATGTCTCGTCCTTTTGTTTCTAGCCGAAATGTCACCACACCTAGGTGCGTGTAGGTAGGACAGGGTTTCTAAAGAGCTCATCAGAATAGCCTATCGATCTATAGATAGTCAATCAGTTCAAGCGCACGTAAGTGTCATCGAGGTGCTCCATGTGTATGAGGCGACACTCGCTAATGCGTGCACCGTGTCGCGCCAGCCACGCTCTAGTGTTTGCTGGCGCCGTCTGTACACACCCTTATTCTGGACGTACTGATTTTGAAGGTGCTATTTATTTGATGATATGGTTAGAAAGGCTTTTACAGAAATGGTGGTTAATATTGTAAATTAATGAAAAAAACATGCTCTTTAGTTGGTATGATGTTGTAAAAAGAGGTAAAAAAATCGAAAATCCGTAGGTAGTTCTGAAAAAAAGAACTGAATTTTTTCTGTACCTAACTAGGGACGCCGTTTTCTCGTCGTACTAATATTTTGTCCTACTAGTAGGACCAACAGGGAGACCAGTTTCAAAAATGGTCCCTAGTGACAATTTTTCTATCTTCAATCATTTATTGCGGGTGTTTTTTAATACCGTTTTTAATGTGGGGGACTGTTATTCTGTTGTTTCTATGCCTCGCCAAATATTTCGATTTTGGATTACAGGTCCGATCGAAGACCGATGGTATCCGAGCTACCCCAGAATGCAATTGAAATCAATTGAAATTAAATGCTCGCTTAAGCCCATTGACCTGTTAATAATTGTGCACTATTGCAATGTTCAAACGTGTTGCTTTGAAACTAAACGTTTACAATTGTTGTTAGAATCTCCCTATTACATTTCGCCAGGTGTGCTTGTGTCAAAGTACATTTTTCGAGGATAAAGGTACTTTGTTACTTTTGTCAGTTATCAAGCTGTCTTTCTTTCAATATCAATAACAACTGATTGTGTGAGCAACGAGACAAACTCTCATTTATAAGATTGTTTAATCTATAACACATTGTTAAAATTTTGTAACTAGGTACTCAATATTCTGCGGTTTTTGTTTCTAGTTATGTACTTATTAGAAATTCCATGTTTGGAATTCAGGACGCCTAAAGACTGTTGATAATTACTGCCTAACTTTAAATGTACTTAGTGTTCAAAATAGTTGAATTGATTGATGTCAGACATCTTAACTAGCGAGATATGATACGATAACTATCTTCCGTGATTTTATGTTGAGTTGTGGTCCCGATATTTCGCCAATGTTGAGTGCCTATTCCTGTTTTCGACAATTTCAAAGCTAAAGTTATAATTCAAAATTCAAAAGTCATTTATTCAAACTAGGCTGAGAATCAGCACTTTTCGAACGTCAAAATTACATAAGACAGTCCCCCAAAACGCCCACCCTTCACCACTTCCTAGTGCTTTTGCTGGGAAGAAGAAGTGGCGCAACAAACTCCCCAGCAGCACAGCTGTCTGTTCAGTTAGGAAAAAAAAATGATTCTATACAATAATTTATAAGATAATTTACATTACGCAAAATACAATTTAAATTATAAATTAATAGCCATATGACAGCTAGCACACGCCAATACCTATACCAACCAAAAACATCGAGAACTATACTCAAGCAGAAATAAAAATAACTAAACGTAAACAATAATAATATCTAAAAAAAAAAAAAAAAAAGCCTCCAGGCATAAAGGGCGTGCCCGCTTACATAGAGCTGTAACTAGAAGTTATAATTGATAAACTAGGACCATCGAGGTAAAATAAATAATTGTCGAGGTCGCTAGCTAACCACATACTTATTGTAATACAACTCATTAAAAAAAAACATTGTAATGAGTAGGTCAACAATAAATAAAAATAAAATAAATGTACATAAAAAGTAAAATTATAAACTTTTATATAAACTCATAAAAACTGTCAGTAGGTAAACTAATTCTGGAGAAAGAACATTTAAACATTGTCTTGAGTTAATCACATGTCGTTGCAGTAAAAATCTCACGGTGACACTCCAGAATCAGCCAGTTTAGTGGACAATCGAGATGTGGAATCCATTTGCACGCCGACGAGGGGCTGGGTCGTGAGCTGCAATATTAGGCGCACTGAGAGTGTGACACTTGGCGTGTACGGCTATGAACGTGTTTGCCGAATGCCTAATGTTGAGTCTCCTTTGTGACGTAATTATAGGTATGTCCAGTGGAGCTGCTGGGAGATTGATTGGTAATAAATTTTTCAACGTGAACCAACTTGTTTTACAGGCATACTAAATTTAACTAAAGGAGATACAGGTACGTAGAGCAAATAGGGAAGACACGATACTTTCAAAACAACTCCACAAAAAGCTCTTATATAGTCTTACTATATAGTTATTGCCTACGACCTCCGCTATTCTTCAACATTGTTACCTAGAAATATCTGTGACACATGTATACAATATTCGCGTGTAAAAGTATTTACTCAATCAGGGCTTGTCAGGTCTGTGATGCATCACCGAACGCCACCTGCCTTCATCCGTCAATCGCGTCGAGAATCCGCCGAAAAAACACAGAAAATAATATTTGTCAAAAACGTACTGAAAAATACTCATAAGGGCCCTTGCACACAGCGTTTATTTTACGCGCCGTCGACGCTCGGCACGAAGAACGCGCGTATAAAAAGGCCGTGTGCCTCAATTCGCGCCTTAATTCTCAAATTAGCAGTCAGCACGTACTGACACATTATTTGAACGTGGAAAATACAAAAAGGGTGTGAATGTACATATGATTCGATAGACCAATGCCTTCTTGGGCCTTGGATGTGGGGTTTAATAATGTTTTGGGACTATTTTCAATAATAAGAATCTACTGCCGAAATTGAAATTAAAGAAAATAAGTGATGAAATAAACGTAATATGGTCCTTAGCTTTAGTTTTATTTGAGCTGTACAAATATTATGTTTCAGAAAAACCCACAAATAGGGAAGGAAACAAAATTTTCTATCATGCGATACGAAATAATCTGGGGGCACGGCAGTGCCCCTGCCAAGACGAGCCCAGCGAAGCGCAAGGGCACTAACAACCTTTTCTCAAAGCGGTTTTTCGTTTTTTTAACCCCAGTATTATATTTATTCAAAAAAACGACACACTGTAGTGTGTACCACATTGGGGTAAAGATAGTTAGTAGTAGAAGTTTAGTGGGCTTTTTTTGAACACACAAATAACTCAATAACTTGGGTTTGGATTATACCAAACATTAGATTATAACAAAATTCTGGGTGTATGATCTCAATAGTGGACTTATTAAACATATTAAGTTCAATTGCATAGCTCTTATACTTTAGATTTTATTTATAGCAATCACTAATGATCATCGCAATTCTTACGGTACTTCCTTATTATTTTCGATTCTCAAACTTGGAACTTTAACTCCCAACCCCTTAAACTAGGGGATTGAAGTTTGTATGAGACTTCCGCAAATTCGATGCTAGAGATCTGAACATTTACTTAGATATTTACTAACATGTCATTGTACAACACTGGTTAGTAGGCATGCATTAAAATTTCATTTCACAGTATTAAGAAATGCATCCTTTAAGGGCACTGCAAATGTTTCATATCAAATTATTAAATTACATAATATAATATTGAAATTAAAAAAAAAATTATATAGGGTCTCCTTGTTATATACAATAAAATACATATTTCAGGATTTTTTGTAAATCACCCCCTTTAGGGGATGGAAGTTTTTATGGGTTTTCCCATCCCAAACCTTCGCTACCGTCACATGGGCGTAAGGTGAAAATGTTATTCACTGTTCATTATTTTTCTGTTAAACAATAGTTGATTATTCATTCATTTAGTTAATTATTTCTCATGAAGAGCTAAGCTTGTAACTCTACACACCCCACCAATAAATCGACGTCGATCAGGCGTAAACAGAGCAAACCAAATATTTTGCCTAAGGTGTAGAGTTTGTAAAGTTAGGGCTTGTAGAGTTAGGGCGTGTAAAGTTAGAAGCTTGGCTCTACATGAGATCTGATAACTTTTAGACAGTGTGAGCCATATGTCTTGGCAACATTTTGCATTAAAATGTTTTTGGTGGGACAAATAAGTGTTTTAATAAAGCAACCTACAGCTGTGTCCAATCATAAATACAATCGATGTTAATATCCAAGACAAAAATGTTCCACATTCTTTCCCGAATATCGGAAAAAAATGTATTAAGTATCGAAAGAAAAATGTGGGAAAAATAATAGGGTCTACTTCTTTTGTTCAATTACTAGTCTGGCATTCTGAGTAAAAAACGTGTTATTGAAGAAACTAGATCTCAATATAGAACTGGATAGCTTCCGAGAAATTGGAACAAACATTGAAGGTTGATTATTTTGTTTTATTTGTTATTGTTATCTCAGTTTTTAAGGAAATTACTGTTTTTTATCTCTCCATTAGGAATTTCTCAGTAGCAGCCCGGAGCTGGGGTTTGTACCCAGTTGATTGCGATAAGCTCGCCCCCTATTACGTGGGACTTAAACATAATTGATGAAATGTTGGTGTAACAGTACACCAATATTTGGTCACAGGTACACCTGTGCCTAAGCCTTCGGGGAAAACAGATGGGGTGTTATGATATGTTGATCAAAGACTGGTTTAGGATCGAGTAGATATATCCTTGTTGTTCCTAGAAAAATATATCCAATTTTTTTTTATTGTTTGTTAATCAAAAACAGTTTACATGCATTTGTTTAACCTTTAAACATACCACACAAACCATCGTGGGTTTTCACCTACATACCTATTAAAAGCTAACTAAGAAATTTTATGGATAGCTGATTTATTTCTATCTGCTATATTATGTAGATGATTAGATTATGCTAGATTTATTTCTCGGTATTTCTTTGCGAGATCGAATCAGAAATGAGGAGATCCGCAAACGAACTAAAGTCGCTGACATAGCCCAATGGATTAGCAAGCTGAAGTGGCAGTGGGCGGGGCACATAGCGCGCAGAACTGACGGCCGATGGGGCAGAAAGGTTCTGGAATGGAGGCCATGTACCGGTAAGCGCAGCGTAGGACGTCCGCCCACAAGGTGGACAGACGACCTAATAAAGGTCGCACGAAGCCGCTGGATGCAGGTCGCTTCCAAACGGCCAATTTGGAAATCATTGGGGGAGGCCTATATTCAGCAGTGGACGTCCTATGGCTGAAATGATGATGATGATATTATGAACTGCAATCAATATTCTGTCTACAAAGCGGGAGATTATGACATTTTCCTTTGGCCAGTATTGTGCCCTTTATTGAAAAGGATTAGACTTTCCTTAACGGACTGATAGTAGAGGAAGTGGTAGCCTATTGGTGTGACCGTCAGACTGCCAAGTCATAGGTCTTGAGTTCGAACCCAAGGCATGCGCCTCTGACTTTTCGGATTCATGTGCTTACTGTTAATTTATCACTTGCTTCAAAAACGGTGGAAGAAAACATCGTGAGGTCACCGGCATGCCTGAGAGATAGTTCTCGACGGCAAGCGGCTTTAAAACTCTGTCACCAGGTTAGTCACTAACTACACGAAAAAGAAAGAAGAACGGACTAATATAATAGGAATCTGATTTCTTGTTAGTGGCACTAAATACGATCACGAATTTAGACAATATTCTAGCGTAGGGACATATAAAAATAACATTTCATATTACTCTAGAAAATGACTCTAAAATCATTTATGGAAGCAGTTTAAAGTAGCCTATTAAATATTTCTAGGCCTGCGAATTTACAAGCTTATTATTAGTTAAGAAAAAAGTACTGAGAAAATAACCCTTAGGTACTTTTTTAACAATAACGAGGAAGGTCGGGTCAAGGTAAAATCGTCTCATTTTATGAAGCCTGTAATAAAAACTTAGTTAATTTTTGAGCTAACAAATAGAGGAGAAAGGGTGCAATGTTCCGATCTGATAAACTGTAGACAAAATATTAAGTTCCATATAATTTCATAGTTTAACGAAACCAATCCAGGAGATTTTAAGTGTTATCGGCTGGCGGCGGCAAACAACCTTAATAAACCATAAAACAATTAACCCTTTATAACGACACGTTGAAACTTGGAATAGGCTCTACGACCAATAAAACCATTAAAATTCTAAATTCTGCGAGCCATGGTTTTCTGATAATTAGGTGTTAAGTTACAAGTTACGAGATATTAGAAGAACATGATTGGGAGCCATAATTGCACCACATAATTAATTATCAATTGAAGAGCTTGGCCTGTCTCAGTTCCCCCATTGAAGCTACTCCCGTCGCCTTCTTCAGGCCTAGACCACGAACCAGGATTCTCCTGATTTCAGTAATGTGTGTACAGCATCAGCTTCATCTTAAAGAATAGGAGAGGAAAAAGTATTTCGCTACAACGCTCCATTGGGTGAAAAAAACCATTGTGGTGGTGTGGCTCTGTGTCGCATAGTGCCTCAGAATTATAATAATAATAATAATTGCTTTATTTTCAGGCGACTAAGGCCCATAGACAAAATACACAAAATAATCTTATATAATAATAAACTAATACATAATAAAAAACATCACTACAAAAACTAGTTTCTACGTTGGGTCGGCGACGTATTGCGCTGAGTCGTGGTGTCATGTAGCCTTCCGCGAAAGCGCCGATACACGACACCCGTCGGCCAAAATTCCTGCTTCATGAAAGTCTCCATGTGATGAGTCGAAACTCGCACCACAAAAGATTTGAAGTTAATCTTATGGCGCGACTCCAGCTTCTCGACTCTCAAGGTGAACTTGGTTTTCATCCTGACATACTCCACGACCTCCTCTACCTTCGTGGTGTGATGTAGACGTGACACGTACAGCTGCGTTGTTGGAATAGCGGGACGCAGCAAAATGTCGGGACCAGTAATTGCGGTACCGTACTGATTGCGACAAGCAGGCTTCTTATGCAGAGCGATGTCCGTTTTGTGAGGATGTGACGCATATTTTCCTTAACTTGTTATTTTTGTGTTTGTCTGCTTTATTTCTTTACGCGTCTTTTTTAGTACAAATAAATATATATTTTCTTTTGCATTAATTCCACTAAACGCTACCACTCATCCCATCCACCGCAACCTAAAAATCTTGAGACAATGACGGTGTTTGGAGAAAACTCGAGCTCATCAATTTTATGACACAAGTTTTGAGCCGGCGTCGGCCCAGTGCGGCATCCGTGACGTCATCATAATGTAAGCGGTTACAATTATTACGAGAGTTACTGGGGAAGCGAACTGGGGAATTACTGAGCGCTTATGAGCGAAGGGTATTACTGCTTATTAGACGGGGTTTTTTAGTTAATAGGTTAAGGTATTAGCTCCTCAACTGAGGATGTGATCTCAGCTCAGACAAGGTGTTATAAAGTTAATCAGGCATTGAACATTTTAGATAATATCACGCCTGTATTTATCGAACGGCATAAGAAGATCATTCACTTCATTACACATTTACTAATCGATTTTCGGAATAATACTATACCTATGATGTTTAACGCCATTTATAAAACACAAAATTCTACTTACCTCACACCAAACAACACATCATAAGAAGCTTCAGCTGACACAATTCTTCTTTTTCAAACCCACCCGCGGCATACAAAGAGAGATAGCAGGGACCCTAATTAAAGGCCCTAGGCTAATTACAGCGACATGCCGAATCCGGGCCTGGCGAGATGGCTTAAAATTGTCAAGACGCGTTATTTGAGAAGACATTCGTTACAAAAAGAGGCTCTTGGGAGCGTGTGGCAGGGCCGCGCTGGAATTAGGGTGCATGAGTGGGTGTGTAATGTTATTTTTTGTTGGTGGTAAAAACTGTGATGAGAAAATGAATAGATATGAAAATGGATCTTGTGATCTTGTAGCTTTGTATTTATTTTGTGAGGCAAGTTTTCATACCTTATCACCAATATGAGTAACCGAAGTGGTTTTGCAGTGTATTTTGAAGGGTCTATAATTTTATCGAACACATCTCGTTTCCAAAGACCTAAAATCAACAAAAACAACCCTCACTTAAACCCTAAAAACATACTATAAAAGTTGGAAAGGCGATTCATACAATTAATTAATGAAAGGTTAGAACGTCAATTAGAGCGTTTGCACCCGCCGTAAGCTAACTAAATCCGGTCCTGTTGGCAGAAGGGGGGAAATTAATCCCTCTTGATGGATCGCTATCCCCAATCTGTTTTTGCGTAAATGAGAATAAACTGTTTGTCCAACCTGTCACCTATAGCTGTTTTTTTATGTTTAAGCTGTTTTTGGGAAGTAGGATGAGCTGTGATCTCTCTTAATTGAGATTTTTGGTTAGAGTTATTATTGAGAAGCAGCACCTTGTGTTTGGTTTCCGAATTAAACATCTTTTTTTTACAAGAAATAACTAAATCGTTTGAAAGGCCCAAACCAAAAGATATGAAGCTTGAAGAAACACTGTGAACAAAATCAACAGAAGACAAGAGAAATGACGTACTAGATTTGAAACAGTTTTTAAATTCTACATAATCTTCCCAGCATTATTCCCAGTTGACAGTCAGTCAACTGTAAGTTGTAGCATAAATAAGGATTAACTGCTGCCCGGCTTCTACTCTCTCCTACTCAGTGTATTTGAATCGTGACAACATTAAGATCAAAAGGATTAAGAAGCTGCGATGTTGGTGACGGTTTGAAGACCATGATTTAATTGGGTTCTTCCTATTCAAAATCCATTGTGTGTTTTTAAATGAGATTGGAACAAATACAGTTCATATCTACAGTAGCAAAAGCTTAAATTACAGGTTTCGGTGTAATTACAGGCGAAAGTGACATCTCGTCTATGTCTCTGGGATGGCAATGCGTCTGCGATGCTTGCAATACCAGATTGCAGTTTCTGATGTCCATAGGCGGCCGTGACCATGCACTTGCCAGGTGAGCCACTTGCCAGGTGAGCCACCTGCTTGCTGGCCATCCCTAAACACACTAACAGATCGAAACGGGTGCGGCGAGCGAGGTCATACGTTTTAATCTCACCCGTTGCATTATTGTTGTGAACGAACTCCTTAAGAACGTGCATTCTGAAAGTAGGCAATTGATTTGACAATAAAACTAGTGAACTAAAATATTGATTATGAAATGCAATAATTAATATCGTAATACCGAATAATTAGTTTTAGATCTAAAAAAAGTATTCGAAATCTTTATAAATGCCTTTGTTACACTTAAAACGGTTACAACATCAAACTCCAGTTCATTAGTTAGCAATATTTTATATTTCCATACAGTAAGTAGTTGCCAAATTAATCAAAATATGTAAATATTTGACAGCTATTTGCGAGATTGCCAACTTTTAGAATAAACGCGCTTAAAGTCTCGTGGGATCATAAAATACTTATTATATAATATTCCAAAGAACACTTTTCAACATCTGAACCTTTTTACCAACTTCAAATAAAAAATCGATCTGAACACTCGCAACCCTCAAATCGTTTTGAAGAACCAGTCAGTTATATACCACTTCAAAATTAAGCATTACATCACATAAAAATATGAATATTTTCACGGATCCCGCTTCCACCTGTAAAATATAATATTCAAAGGCAATATCTCTGAGCGATTCCGAGAACCTATAAATGCTCACCATAAAAATGACGTTACACCCACATAACTCAATCAATCGAAAGCAAACCTTATGGTCTCGCAATAAGGATTAGCAGAACTGTAAAGATAAGTTGGTGAACGTAAATATTAGCACCTGAATAATCTGTTATATGGTCTGATATTTATTTCTTTCAATGTATTAGTGCCTCCCTAAGCTGAGGTCGTTCTTCTTTTATGTATGGCCGTAATAAAACAAGCATCCCTGTGGAAACTTTTAATTAGTTGGAAAATATTAGCAATTTAGAAATAGCTTAGGCATCTAGGTCAATTTATAATGACGACAGACCTTTCGCTTTGATCAGTTGGTTTTAATTGGGTTATTGATTTTGATACCCTTTGGAGCTTGTTCTAGATTTCTAGGTGGAAACAGTTTCATGGAAGCATAGTTTTGAGGCTAAGTTATAGTTAAAGTTCAGCCAAAGGAAATATTTTGTGTTTCTCGGCAAATCTCAAATTGTTTTCTCGCCCTAATCATCCATTGAGAATTTTTGTTATGTGTTTTTGACTTCATTGCTAAACTACATACATACATAGATTCACACCTTTCTATGGGGGTAGACAGAAACTACAGAACGCCACCTGCAACGATCCTTACATTCTCCTTTTGCTTCGATTACGTTTATACATATGGTCATACACGCACGCCGGTTGCAAGTACTACGCACCTGACCTTTCCGAAGAACATCACCAATAAGGTCCCTATTTATGTCCCGGCGCTTCCACTCGCATCTGCCTTGTAAACATCTTTTGTTATTCGCCTTTCACTCATCCTCTCAACTTGTCCGAACCATAACACTCTATCTACCAAGGATACTCTTTTAACTTTTATCACTATATCTTCTTTTAATTTTAAACCACATCGTTGCCTTATTCATTCCTTAGCCTATCATTCACAGTCAGACCACAAATGCTTCGCAAGGAACGCATTTCCACAGCATTTATCTACTTTCATGCCTCTTTTGGCACACCCAGCATTGCTAGACTAATCACACACATTCACAAAACAAACATCATCATCTGCCTAGCCTTTTCCCAACTACGTTGGGGTCAGCTTCCAGTCTAACCGGATGCAGCTGAATACCAGTATTTTATATGAAGCGACTGCCTATCTGACCTCCACAACCCAGTAATTGGGTGATACGATACCCCTTGGTACGACTGGTTGTCAGACTTTCGGGCTTCTGACGACCCGTAACGACTGTCAAAGATCCACGAATGACAGCCGGGACCAACGGCTTAACGTGCTTTCCGAGGCAGGAGGAGTCTCGGTACGTAAAGATGGTCTCCCATCCACAGACCAACCCCGGCAAGTGTAGCTTAACCTGACGGATCGATCCGTGCGGCAGTTATTACTTAGCCACGAGCTCCTCATATTATATTCACAAAACAAACATAAAAAAACATAAACACAAAGAACAAAAACACAAACGTAAACATTCATTCTACAAATATTTTTCTTTCTTTCTTCCTACAACTATGTTGTAGGTACCACCCAATGAGAAACCGATCAATATCTCCGAACAATACAAACCCTTACAAGAGGCTTCACAAAATCAAAACCTTGATACATATAAACACATAATATGTTAATCCCGACCCAAACTAATCTCCACAATGCTTGTTGTGACATGTTATAAATCTCGGCAATCTCAGAGGAAAGTGAAATGGTCAAGGACGCCAGATTTTTATGCAAGATGGCCACCGGCCAAGTTTTAAGAAGGAAATAACAACCGCAACAAAAATTGCTCTTTTTGTTAATGGTCGAGAAAAATGCAGCAATTTCTTGAAGAGTTTCCTTTGTAATGTGTGTGATACTGTGCTTACTTGGGCAAAATAAACTACAACGGGTCTTGAAGTTAGTCAGTATTCATAGTTAGGTTGACAGGAAATAATAAGACTTTGTTTAAATTTTTATCATCATTATTCTTGTTTTATTGTATTTGGCTTTTAGTGTAGCACAGTAATTACTCGAAATATTTATCTTTGTCTGCTCAAAGATCTCGGACATCAAGAAATCGTCTCTTGGTTTTGATAAGCCCCATGTCAATCTGTATTTTTCCACACATGATTAAGTATACTTGTAATGTTTAATTTGTAGGCCACTACAATTTCGCTTTTGACAAATTAATATTATTGGTGT